>JAOPSE010000087.1:4169670-6595601 GCA_029449295.1 Zea luxurians
CATTTGTTCCCATGGGAGTCTTGATGGGCTTGGCATCCTTCATTCCAAACTTGCTTAGAATGTCATGAGTATACTTTGTTTGGCAAATGAATGTGCCCTCTTGGAGTTGTTTGACTTGAAATCCTAGAAAATACTTCAACTCCCCCATCATAGACATCTCGAATTTCTGTGTCATGATCCTACTAAATTCTTCACATGTAGATTTGTTAGTAGACCCAAATATAATATCATCAACATAAATTTGGCATACAAACAAATCATTATCAAGTGTTTTGGTGAATAAAGTAGGATCGGCTTTGCCGACTTTGAAGCCATTTGCAATAAGGAAATCTCTAAGGCATTCATACCATGCTCTTGGGGCTTGCTTGAGCCCATAAAGCGCCTTAGAGAGCCTATAAACATGGTTGGGGTACTCACTGTCTTCAAAGCCGGGAGGTTGCTCAACATAGACCTCCTCCTTGATTGGTCCATTGAGGAAAGCACTCTTCACGTTCATTTGATAAAGCTTGAAGCCATGGTAAGTAGCATAGGCTAATAATATGCGAATTGACTCAAGCCTAGCTACGGGTGCATAGGTTTCACCAAAGTCCAAACCTTCGACTTGTGAATACCCCTTGGCCACGAGTCGAGCTTTGTTCCTAGTCACCACACCATGCTCATCTTGCTTGTTGCGGAAGACCCACTTGGTTCCTACAACATTTTGATTAGGACGTGGAACTAAATGCCATACCTCATTCCTTGTGAAATTGTTGAGCTCCTCTTGCATCGCCATCACCCAATCCGAATCTTGAAGTGCTTCCTCTACCCTGTGTGGCTCAATAGAGGAAACAAAAGAGTAATGTTCACAAAAATGTGCAACACGAGATCGAGTAGTTACCCCCTTATGAATGTCGCCGAGGATGGTGTCGACGGGGTGATCTCGTTGTATTGCTTGGTGGACTCTTGGGTGTGGCGGCCTTGGTTGTTCATCCTCCTTGTCTTCATCATTTGCATCTCCCCCTGGATCGTTGCCGTCATTTTGAGGTGGCTCATCTTCTTGTTCAACATCTTGAGCCTCATCCTCAATTTGAGTTGGTGGAGATGCTTGCATGGAGGAGGATGGTTGATCTTGTGCATGTTGAGGCTCTTCGGATTCCTTAGGACACACATCCCCAATGGACATGTTCCTTAGCGCTATGCATGGAGCCTGTTCTTCACCTATCTCATCAAGATCAACATGCTCTACTTGAGAGCCGTTAGTCTCATCAAACACAACGTCACAAGAAACTTCAACAAGTCCTGAGGACTTGTTAAAGACTCTATATGCCCTTGTGTTTGAGTCATATCCTAGTAAAAAGCCTTCTACAGTTTTAGGAGCAAATTTAGATTTTCTACTTCTCTTAACAAGAATAAAGCATTTGCTACCAAAAACTCTAAAATATGAAATATTGGGCTTTTTACCGGTTAGGAGTTCATAAGATGTCTTCTTGAGGATTTGGTGTAGATATAACCGGTTGATGGCGTAGCAGGCGGTGTTGACCGCCTCGGCCCAAAATCGATCCGGTGTCTTGTACTCATCAAGCATGGTTCTTGCCATGTCCAATAGAGTTCGATTCTTCCTCTCTACTACACCATTTTGTTGTGGGGTGTAGGGAGAAGAGAACTCATGCTTGATGCCCTCCTCCTCAAGGAAGCCTTCAATTTGAGAGTTCTTGAACTCCGTCCCATTGTCGCTTCTAATTTTCTTGATCCTTAAGCCGAACTCATTTTGAGCCCGTCTTAAGAATCCCTTTAAGGTCTCTTGGGTATGAGATTTGTCCTGCAAAAAGAACACCCAAGTGAAGCGAGAATAATCATCCACAATAACTAGACAGTACTTACTCCCGCCGATGCTTATGTAAGCGATCGGGCCGAATAGGTCCATGTGTAGGAGCTCCAGTGGCCTGTCACTAGTCATGATGTTCTTGTGTGGATGATGAGTGCCAACTTGCTTCCCGGCTTGGCATGCACTACAAATCCTGTCTTTCTCAAAATGAACATTGGTTAGTCCTAAAATGTGTTCTCCCTTTAGAAGCTTGTGAAGATTCTTCATTCCAACATGGGCTAGTCGGCGGTGCCAGAGCCAACCCAAGTTAGTCTTAGCAACCAAGCAAGTGTCGAGTTCAGCTCTATCAAAATCTACCAAATATAGCTGACCCTCTAACACTCCCTTAAATGCTATTGAATCATCACTTCTTCTAAAGACAGTAACACCTGTATCAGTAAACAGACAGTTGTAGCCCATTTGACATAATTGGGATACGGAAAGCAAATTGTAATCTAAAGAATCTACAAGAAAAACCTTGGAAATAGTATGGTCCGGTGATATAGCAATTTTACCCAATCCTTTGACCAAACCTTGATTTCCATCCCCGAATGTGATAGCTCGTTGGGGATCTTGGTTTTTCTCATATGAGGAGAACATCTTTTTCTCCCCTGTCATGTGGTTTGTGCACCCGCTATCGAGTATCCAACTTGAGCCCCCGGATGCATAAACCTACAAAACAATTTTAGTTCTTGACTTTAGGTACCCAAACGGTTTTGGGTCCTTTGGCATTAGAAACAAGAACTTTGGGTACCCAAACACAAGTCTTGGAGCCCTTGTGTTTGCCCCCAACAAACTTGGCAACTATCTTGCCGGATTTGTTAGTTAGAACATATGATGCATCAAAAGTTTAAATGAAATGCTATGATCATTTGATGCATTAGGAGTTTTCTTTCTAGGCAACTTGGCACGGGTTGGTTGTCTAGAGCTAGATGTCTCACCCTTATACATAAAAGCATGGTTAGGGCCAGAGTGAGACTTCCTAGAATGAGTTCTCCTAATTTTGCTCTCAGGATAGCCGGCAGGGTACAAAATGTAACCCTCGTTATCCTGAGGCATGGGAGCCTTGCCCTTAACAAAGTTAGATAAATTCTTTGGAGGGGCATTAAGTTTGACATTGTCTCCCCTTTGGAAGCCAATGCCATCCTTGATGCCAGGGCGTCTCCCATTATAGAGCATACTTCTAGCAAATTTAAACTTTTTATTTTCTAAGTTATGCTCGGCGATTTTAGCGTCTAATAATGCTATATGATCATTTTGTTGTTTAATTAAAGCCATGTGATCATGAATAGCATTGATATCAACATCTCTACATCTAGTGCAAATAGAAGTGTGCTCAACGGTAGATGTAGATGGTTTGCAAGATTTTAATTCTACAACCTTAGCATGCAACATATCATTCTTAGTTCTAAGGTCGGAAATTGTAACATTGCAAACATCTAATTCTTTAGCCTTAGCAATTAATTTCTCATTCTCATTTCTAAGGCTAGCAATAGTAACATTCAACTCATCAATCCTAGCAAGCAAATCAACATTATCATTTCTAGGATAGGAAGTTGAATCAATACAAACATGAGAATCAACCTTAGCAATTAATTTGGTATTTTCATTTCTAAGGTTGGCAATAGTGTCATGGCAATTGCTTAGCTCACTAGATAATTTGTTACATTTTTCTACCTCTAGAGCATAAGCATTTTTAACCTTAACATGTTTCTTGTTTTCTTTAATTAGAAAAACCTCTTGGGAATCCAAAAGGTCATCCTTTTCATGAATAGCACTAATCAATTCATTTAATTTTTCCTTTTGTTCCATGTTAAGATTGGCAAAAAGGGTAAGCAAGTTATCCTCCTCATCACTAGCATTATCATCACTAGAGGATTCATATTTTGTGGAGGATTTAGATTTAACCTTCTTCTTTTTGCCGTCCTTTGCCATGAGGCACTTGTGGCCGACGTTTGGGAAGAGGAGTCCCTTGGTGACGGCGATGTTGGCGGCGTCCTCGTCGTCGTCGGAGGAGTCGGTGGAGCTTTCGTCGGAGTTCCACTCGCGGCACACGTGGGCATCGCCGCCCTTCTTCTTGTGATACCTCTTCTTTTCTCTTCTCTTGCCCTTCTTGTCGTTGTCCCTGTCACTGTCACTTGATAATGGACATTTTGCAATAAAATGACCGGGCTTACCACACTTGTAGCAAACCTTCTTGGAACGGGATTTGTAATCCTTCCCCTTCTGTTGCTTGAGGATTTGCCGAAAGCTTTTGATGATTAAGGCCATCTCCTCATTGTCGAGCTTGGAGGCGTCAATTGGTTGTCTACTTGGTGTAGACTCCTCCTTCTTCTCCTCCGTCGCCTTAAACGCCACCGGTTGTGCCTCGGACGTGGAGGGTTCATCAAGCTCGTTGATCTTCTTTGAACCTTTAATCATACATTCAAAGCTCACAAAATTCCCGATAACTTCCTCGGGGGTCATTAGTGGGTATCTAGGATTACCACGAATTAATTGAACTTGAGTAGGGTTAAGGAAAATAAGAGCTCTTAAAATAACCTTAACCACCTCGTGGTCGTCCCACTTTTTGCTCCCGAGGTTGCGCACTTGGTTCACCAAGGTTTTGAGCCGGTTGTACGTATCTTGTGGCTCCTCCCCTTGGCGAAGACGAAAGCGACCGAGCTCCCCCTCGATCGTTTCCCGCTTGGTGATCTTGGTGAGTTCATCACCCTCGTGCGCCGTCTTGAGTAGGTCCCAAATCTCCTTTGCATTCTTCAACCCTTGCACTTTGTTGTATTCCTCCTTGCTTAGAGAGGCGAGGAGAATGGTTGTGGCTTGGGAGTTGAAGTGCTCGATTTGGGCCACTTCGTCCGTATCATAATCCTCATCCCCTATTGATGGTACCTGTGCTCCAAACTCAACAACATTCCATATACTTTTGTGGAGTGAGGTTAGATGAAATTTCATTAAATCACTCCACCTAGCATAATCTTCGCCATCAAAAGTTGGCGGTTTGCCTAATGGAACGGAAAGTAATGGAGTATGTCTAGATGTACGGGGATAGTGTAAGGGAATCTTACTAAACTTCTTGCGCTCTTGGCGCTTAGAAGTTACGGACGGTGCATCGGAGTCGGAGGTGGATGTTGATGAAGTGTCGGTCTCGTAGTAGACCACCTTCCTCATCCTCTTGTGCTTGTCGCCTTTCCGATGCGACTTGTGAGAAGAAGATTTTTCCTTCTTCTCTTTGTGGTGAGAAGAGGAAGATCTTTTCTCCTTCCGTTTGGAGGGGTCCTTCTTCTTCTCCCTCCTCTTGGTGCGGGACTCTTCCGATGAAGTGCTCCCTTGGCTTGTAGTGGGCTTGTCGCCGGTCTCCATCTCCCTCTTGGTGTGATCTCCTGACATCACTTTGAGCGGTTAAGCTCTAATGAAGCACCGGGCTCCGATACCAATTGAAAGTCGCCTAGAGGGGGGGGGGGTGAATAGGGCGAAACTGAAAATCTCAAAAATAATCACAACTACAAGCCGGGTTAGCGTTAGAAGTATAATAGAGTCCGCGAGAGATGGCGCAAAAACAAATCGCAAGCGAATAATGAGGTGAGACACGCGGATTTGTTTTACCGAGGTTCGGTTCTCTCAAACCTACTCCCCGTTGAGGAGGCCACAAAGGCCGGGTCTCTTTCAACCCTTCCCTCTCTCAAACGGTCCCTCGGACCGAGTGAGCTTCTCTTTCTCAAATCACTTGGGAATCAAAACTTCCCGCAAGGACCACCACACAATTGGTGTCTCTTGCCTCAATTACAAGTGAGTGTTTGATCACAAGAAAGAATGCCAAAGAAAAAGAAGCGATCCAAGCGCAAGAGCTCAAATGAACACTACAAATCACTCTCTCTAGTCACTAGGGCTTTGTGTGGAGTTGGGAGAGGATTTGATCTCTTTTGGTGTGCTTTGCAATGAATTCTAGCTCTTGTATAGTAGTTGGAAGCTGGAAAACTTGGATGCAATGAATGGTGGGGTGGTTGGGGTATTTATAGCCCCAACCACCAAACATGACCGTTGGTGGAGGCTGTCTGTCGATGGCGCACCGGACAGTCCGGTGCACACCGGACATGTCCGGTGCCCCCGCCACGTCATCAATGCCGTTGGATTCTGACCGTTGGAGCTGGCCCGCCTGGATGTCCGGTGCACACCGGACAACCCCTGTTCATTGTCCGGTGCGCTAGTATGGGCGCGCCTGCCTTCTGCGCGCGCAGAGCGCGCATTGAATGCGCCGCAGGTAGCCGTTGGCGCCGAAATAGCCGTTGCTCCGTGGTTACACCGGACAGTCCGGTGCACACCGGACATGTCCGGTGAATTATAGCGGAGCGGCTGCTGCGCGATCCCGAGGCTGGCGAGTTGAGGAGGCCGCGCTTCCATGGAGCACCGGACACTGTCCGGTGTACACCGGACAGTCCGGTGAATTATAGCGGAGCGCCTTGAGAAATTCCCGAAGGTGGCAAGTTCGAGTTAGAGTCCTCTGGTGCACCGGACACTGTCCGGTGGCGCACCGGACACTGTCCGGTGTACACCGGACAGTCCGGTGCCTCCAGACCAGAGGTGCCTTGGGTTGCCTCTTTGCTCCTTTGTTGAATCCAAAACTTGATCTGTTTATTGGCTGAGAGTGAACCTTTTGCACCTGTATAACTTATACACTAGAGCAAACTAGTTAGTACAATATTTGTGTTGGGCAATTCAACCACCAAAAATTATTTAGGGACTAGGTGTAAGCCTAATTCCCTTTCACCCGACCTATAAAAGGGAGAGGTTCACCTCAGGGCAAGGGGGAGCTCTTGGACACAACCGGACACCTTCAGACAGAGATGAACCCACAAGGACGAACAAGAGGAGCTTCGACAAGGACCAGGAGGCCGGAGCCCCGCCAAGTCAAGACTTCGCTAGGACTCCACCTTGCAGCTCCTAAGCTCCAGTTCCATCCCGATAAGAGATCTGGGAGCCTTTCCTCACTCTCTCGATTACTTGTAACCCCTATTATGAGTTTGATCATTGATCGTGCTGGTAGCACAAGCCACCGATGACTGGAAGTAGGGACATTCTGCCTAAGCTAGTATAAATCTTGCGCCCTCAACGTACACCCTCTAGAGCTTGGAACGTGTACAATAAATTTAATTGTCGGAGCGAGGTACGAAACACCGACAGTTGGCGGGCCTTGTAGGGGACTTGTGTGTTCCGCGATGAGATCATCCAAGCTTCGGATGGCTAGTAACAACAGTGGCGTGGTCTAGACCCCTGGGATGCCCATTCGTTTTGGGAGTCTGGATTTCGTCATCAACAAAGAGGCAGAGATGATGAGGGCCTCGATAGACCCGTCTCCCTTGGCAAGCAACTTGCCGGACGTAGCTGGAAGTCTCGGTGACCTTCGACTCGACACACCTCAAGAGAACCATGGGAAGCAGGGCTCGCCACCACCCGATCATACTGAGGTTTAGGAGTACTGGACTGTGTCCGGGCATTCCTGGATATGCTCTCGTCAGGGTCAGAAGACAGACTCATGTCCCCGCCTAGCGAGGCAAGCTACGACCCTGTTCAATAATGTCTTACAGCCAACACCATAGGAGATCATTTTCCCCACATGAGGAGCCTCGGCGAGAACTCTCCTAGCATCATGGAGCGCACCATGGTGTCCACCTCACCTCAGCTCAATCCGCCTCCCCAGGAGCTGTAGTTAGGTCCGAACCTCTCACAAAGCAAACAACACCCCATGACAAAAGGACAAGGAAGCCTGTGGGGGGACGGGGTGACCATGCCAAGCGATGGAGCAACACCACGCCACGATGATAAAAGCCTGCCATTGCCTGGTTTATGGTAGGGGCGCAGCGCCACATTTCCCTCGGATGAGCCAAAACATCGCAGCTGCTGTGGTGCTTCTGAACAAGTAGCCCAAAGCAGAAACACCAAGCGATTGGAACACTCATAAAGAGATCTGGGACCTCCTCGGTCTTGCTATGCAGCAACAAGCGGAGAGCTCCATGTCCCGGCGTCACGAACCGGAGACCAACCGCTACACTGCATCTACGCCAATGGTAAATGATGCCATGTCATGGCAACCTCTCGAGCTGGAAGGAAGTGTGGCATGGGTCCCACCTCGTCGGCCCCAAAAGCTAGGTCAAAGCGCATGGAGCATGCTTGGCCATGGGACGAGGAGGGATGTGATGGGTCGGGTGACTCCCATCGGTGCAAATAGCGCCGCGGACGCTATTTGGACCCCGATGGGAGCCAGAGCCTTAGCCCACCGCCACTGGAGCCTCAGGCCTTTAGTCGTCTTATCCATCGAGCACCAATGCCGCAACGATATAGGGTGTAGGAAACGGGTGACGCCTAAGAGGGGGGGGGTGAATTAGGACTTCTAAAACTTTTACTAAACTAGGCCACAATTAAATCCCTAGAGCAAAACCTATGCAAATAATCAAAACTAGAATGTGCAAACTAGGTTTTGTCTATGTGTTGCTATCTCTACCGCAAAAGGCTAAGTTTCAATCTATACTAAATAAGTATGACTACAAGATTGAAACTTAAATGCTTAATATAAATGCGGAATGTAAAGAGCTAAGTAGAGAAGCAAACTCTCGTGGATGACGCCGGTATTTTTACCGAGGTATCCGGAACCACGCAAGGTCCCGACTAATCCTCGTTGGTGCCCCTACGCAAAGGGAAGCCCACGCGAGGGCCAAGCACCACGGTCGAGTAACTCCGTAGAGAGCCGCGGGCCTTCTCCACGCGCAAGTGGTGCTCCGCTTCCGGCTCCTCTCGGACGCTCCCCGCCGTCTCCACTATCGAGCTTCCGGCCGAAACGCCGCGGGCCTCGTTCCCTCCGGTACACGGTGGCGGCCGTGACACAAACGCGGTTGTCACGGTCTCGCAAGACTCTCGCCCCACTCGGTACAATTACAACGACTCACGCAAGAGCCGAGGAGTTGTGTGGTTTTACAAAACTCACTCAACTAACTAGGATTCACCTAGAGCAAGCGCTAAAGCGGTCTAACTAACCTAAGCACTTCGCAAAGCACCTACGCTAATCACCGAGTGATTCTATTAAGCACTTGGGTGTTTGAGCTCTTAGAAATGTGCACTATATGCCTTGGTATGTTGCTTGGGCTCTCACACATGAGAATGGCCGGTTGGGGTGGTATTTATAGCCTCCAAGCCCCCAACTAGCCGTTGGACAGAAAGCAGCAGCTTTCTGTCGTCGGGTGCACCGGACAGTCCGGTGCACACCGGACACTGAACAGTAGATGTCCGGTGCACGCCACGTCAGCCGACCGTTGGCGCCTGTAGCAGTCGACCGTTGGATTCGACCGTTGCCGTCTGCCCGTTGGCACACCGGACAGTCCGGTGCACACCGGACAGTCCGGTGCTACAGCCAGAGAGCGCCTGTCTGCGGCCTCTCTGCGCAGACTATCCGGTGTCTCACCGGACAGTCCGGTGCACACCGGACACCGATGTCCGGTGCGCCACCAGGCGCTGGCTGACAGCCCATATCTTGGATTTCTTCGCTGATTTCTTCGGGCTTCTTTGTTCTTGAGTATTGGACTCCTATGCATCTTTTTATGTCTTCTTTTGAGGTGTTGCATCCTCATTGCCTTGGTCCAATTCTCTTCGCATTCTGTGAACTACAAACACAAACACTAGAAAACTTATTAGTTCACGGATTGTGTTGTTCATCAAACACCAAAACTCAATTAGCGAAAAGGCCCGGGGTCCATTTTCCTTACAATCTCCCCCTTTTTGGTGATTGATGACAACACAACCAAAGCAAGCAAATAATACAAGTATTTGAATGAAAATATGCATTTTACTTGCTAAGATGCATGATTGTCCCCACAATGTGATATTATGGACTTAAGCCTCCCCCTAACTCCATAATTCACTTACTTCCTATTTTTGGACCAAATAACCAAAACCACTTGAAAAGCCATTTGTAGATATAAAATTTTAAATTGGTGGTGTTTGGTGTTTGATATAGTTTTCATTGCTTTGGTCCCTAAACTTCTCCCCCTTTGGCATCAACCACCAAAAAGGAAGACATTAAAAGCATGTAGGAAGTAAATAAAAGCTTGCCCTCATCAAGAATTGTATCAAATGATATCACTAGAAGGATATTAAATTAAATTATGTGAATGATACCACTTGAAGGAGTCCTCAAAAGATTACTCCCCCTAAATGAGTATTCTCCTTTAGAAAGAGTTTTTCTCCCCCTTTCGAGATGAAGAAATACTCCCCCTGACAGAGATCCTCTACTTAGGAAAAAGCATGTGAAAATTAGAGGTGCAAGACATGATTTGAAAAGACTAACTTCCCTTATGCATAGGTAACAGAACATGAGTTAACTACTTATGCATTTTTGCAACATGGAAGCATATGATATGAAATATAGTCTAATCAAATATTGGAGAAGACATGTAAATGATACTGAATGTAGTCTCAAAAGATACCAATTGAAAGTCAATGGTGAGCTTGAGAGACATAAGAGTTCTTGGAGATTTTGCAGTGGAAGATTGTTGTCTTTCTCCGGGGACTTCATTTTCCTTACAATGAGACTATCACATGAAATAGACTTGAAAAGGTGTTAGTCTCAAAGTATTAGATTATAGAGTAACCTCCCCCTAAAGGTGTGCATACAAGTTTTGAATACTTGTAGGAGACATGCACTTTGATTTGATATCAAGAGGGGCAAATTATCCATAATCCAAACTTTGGCACATATAAGTTTAAATGATACACTTTGTAGAAATCAAAATTTTCAATTTATGCATCATTTACTATGGAGTGATATAGAAGCTATGTGCCGTGCTTAAATAAACATTTTAAACCATGTAGGTTTGCTTAAGTGTATGAATTAAAAACAAGCAATCCTACCATATGATTTACCTAGTATGCATGATTTTAAACAAAAGTACATAACAAATGTAATACTAGGCAAGAAAGGTAAACTAGATACAAGGTAAATAGATACGCATATCTAAAAACGAGAAATACAATAAAACTAGTTACCTTAGTCATGGGTGGGAAATTTGGGTCCAAAATTTTCACTAACCCACTTGGCAATAAACTTGATCCAATATGATGTATCCCATGATATACATCCCAACTTTGCCAAGTCTCCAAATTTCCCGAAGACCTTCGGTCCACTCACTTCCCTTTCGGGATCCAAACCTTCTTGGTGCTTTTCATGGTTGAAATTATCTCTTTTGGCACCCAGATGCGTTTGGCCCCTTTTCCTTTGTTGGCTTGCTTGTTGGCCTTGATTGCTATCACCTTTCCGTTCTTTTTCTTCTTGATCAAATATGGTGTAGCATCCTTTTTGTTCACCTTTTTGATATAGGTGTTGGAGATTTTGCTTGATGGCTTTTGCTTGAGCTTTTGCCTTTGTTTATCCCCGGTCATCGCCTCGCATTGGAAAGACTTGTGGCCTTCCTTGTGGCATAGCCTACAAATCACAGTTTCTCCCTCTACAGGCTTGTTCACTCCCGCAGTGGTGTTATCCTGTGGAGGTCGGATTTGTTTGGCTTTGCCTTTCTTGTCATACAAAGCCTTGCCAAGGCGAGCCACTTCTTGCTTTAATTGTTCATTTTCCTTTGCAACCTCATCCGTACATGTCTCTACAACAATATTCTCAACAACGACTTGGTTGCAGGGGTTAGAATCATCAATTAAATCAAAGCAGGAAGTAGAAGCATCTTTCTTAATTATTTCAGGTATTTCAACTAAAGATGCTGCTGGGGTGCTACCAATGTTTTCTAGCTTAGTAGTTAGCTCATTGTTGTGTATGCTAAGAATTTCCATTTTCTCTAGCAAATTTTCAATAGCTTCTTGGGAGCTAGCTAACTTAGCCTTAAGTTTTTCATTCTTTTTAATAAGGCTATCATCGGTAGCAGTGGATGGAGCACTAGATTCTAATAGCTCAATTTTAGTTGACAGCTCACTATTTAAGTTTGCAAAAGTTTCAAATTTTTCTAGCAAACCTTTGTAATCATTTTGAGAGCTAACCAACTTATTTTTCAAAGTTTTAAGTTGAGCCTTTTGCTTAGTGCAAACATCCTGGAAAAAGTTTACGGCTTCCGCAAGCTCTTCTAGAGAGGCCTTTCCCTCACCTTCATCATCACTACTACTTTCATCACTAGAGGATGGAATGCTTTTGTTACCTCTTGCCATAAGGCATTTGTGTGATGACCGTGATGATCGTGACGAGGACCGGTGGCTGCGCGTCCTTGGAGGTTCATCTTCACTTGAAGAATCATCCCAAGTTCTAACACTTGTTAGCGCCTTGCCTTTGCTCCTCTCCTTTTTGGGCTTGGCCATATTTGGACAGTTGTCCCTGAAGTGGCCCTTCTCCCCACATGCGAAGCATCCTCTCTTCCTTTGCTTTTTCCTGTCAATGTTAAAGAGAAGATCCTCGACCTGCAGGGGCACACCCATTAGATTAATTTTGCGGATCATCCTCATTACCTTTCCGACGCGTCGGATTGTTTCTTCGTCCTCGGAGGATGATGTGCATGGTTGATTATCTTCATCATCATCACTTTCTTCTTCTTCCTCTTCTTCACTTGAGGAACTTGGAGTGGGAGCCTTCTTTTTGCCCTTCCTCTCATCACATGCAAAAGCATATGGCCTTGAGGAAGTTGGCTCCTCTCCCCGACTCATTTTTCGCGACATCTCAAAAGCCGCGATTTTCCCAATCACGATGGTCGGGGTCATATTGCTCAAGTCCTCCATGTTATGAAGGATGGTGAGGATGCTCCCATATCTTTGTTGTGGTAGCAGGGAGATAATCTTCCTCACAATGTCCGCATCACCTAGCTTATTAATGCCAATAGAATTGAGCTCATTGATAATTAGATTCAAACGAGAATACATGTCTCTAACAAGCTCATCATCTTTCATGGCAAAAGAATTATACTCATTTAAGACTAGGCAATGTTTTTGCTCACGGACATTGGATGTGCCGTCATGGAGCTCATGCAATTTTAGCCAAATCTCATTAGCAGTTTTCAAGGTAAATACTTGATTAAAAATATCCATGCTAAGAGATTCATACAAGCAATTTTTGGCTCTAGCATTTAAATGAATTTCTTTTTCCTCACTCGTGGTGGGTTTCTCGGGATTCTTGAGGGGTTTCATCCCGTCACGAGTGACTCTCCAAACACCTAGATCAACGGCCTCTAGGTAACAAGCCATTCTAGCACTATAATATGGGAAGTTAGTGCCGTCAAAGTGTGGTGGCCTATGGGTATCCATCCCTTCCTCAAAAAAGCGTCGGCTCTTTTTAGCGGTGAAGCTAAAGCGTTTCAAATGAGCCAAACCGGGCTCTGATACCACTTGTAGGAAACGGGTGACGCCTAAGAGGGGGGGGGTGAATTAGGACTTCTAAAACTTTTACTAAACTAGGCCACAATTAAATCCCTAGAGCAAAACCTATGCAAATAATCAAAACTAGAATGTGCAAACTAGGTTTTGTCTATGTGTTGCTATCTCTACCGCAAAAGGCTAAGTTTCAATCTATACTAAATAAGTATGACTACAAGATTGAAACTTAAATGCTTAATATAAATGCGGAATGTAAAGAGCTAAGTAGAGAAGCAAACTCTCGTGGATGACGCCGGTATTTTTACCGAGGTATCCGGAACCACGCAAGGTCCCGACTAATCCTCGTTGGTGCCCCTACGCAAAGGGAAGCCCACGCGAGGGCCAAGCACCACGGTCGAGTAACTCCGTAGAGAGCCGCGGGCCTTCTCCACGCGCAAGTGGTGCTCCGCTTCCGGCTCCTCTCGGACGCTCCCCGCCGTCTCCACTATCGAGCTTCCGGCCGAAACGCCGCGGGCCTCGTTCCCTCCGGTACACGGTGGCGGCCGTGACACAAACGCGGTTGTCACGGTCTCGCAAGACTCTCGCCCCACTTGGTACAATTACAACGACTCACGCAAGAGCCGAGGAGTTGTGTGGTTTTACAAAACTCACTCAACTAACTAGGATTCACCTAGAGCAAGCGCTAAAGCGGTCTAACTAACCTAAGCACTTCGCAAAGCACCTACGCTAATCACCGAGTGATTCTATTAAGCACTTGGGTGTTTGAGCTCTTAGAAATGTGCACTATATGCCTTGGTATGTTGCTTGGGCTCTCACACATGAGAATGGCCGGTTGGGGTGGTATTTATAGCCTCCAAGCCCCCAACTAGCCGTTGGACAGAAAGCAGCAGCTTTCTGTCGTCGGGTGCACCGGACAGTCCGGTGCACACCGGACACTGAACAGTAGATGTCCGGTGCACGCCACGTCAGCCGACCGTTGGCGCCTGTAGCAGTCGACCGTTGGATTCGACCGTTGGATTCGACCGTTGCCGTCTGCCCGTTGGCACACCGGACAGTCCGGTGCACACCGGACAGTCCGGTGCTACAGCCAGAGAGCGCCTGTCTGCGGCCTCTCTGCGCAGACTATCCGGTGTCTCACCGGACAGTCCGGTGCACACCGGACACCGATGTCCGGTGCGCCACCAGGCGCTGGCTGACAGCCCATATCTTGGATTTCTTCGCTGATTTCTTCGGGCTTCTTTGTTCTTGAGTATTGGACTCCTATGCATCTTTTTATGTCTTCTTTTGAGGTGTTGCATCCTCATTGCCTTGGTCCAATTCTCTTCGCATCCTGTGAACTACAAACACAAACACTAGAAAACTTATTAGTTCACGGATTGTGTTGTTCATCAAACACCAAAACTCAATTAGCGAAAAGGCCCGGGGTCCATTTTCCTTACATAGGGCACCCATCAATACCACAAAATATTGAGGAGAGTTGAACCCTAGTCTCTCGCTAGGGATTTTCGACTAGCGTGCCATGCAGGACGAGCGGATCACGACGACTTCATAATCCACAATCTCCCCTGTATCTTACAGACTCATCGGGGGCGTGGTTAGAAAACTTGAGGCCCGACTGCATTCAAAAGTGGGCCAACCTCGAAAAGATTTTTGTTGGGAACTTTCAAGACATATATGTTTGCCCTGGCAACCCGTGGGACCTGAAGAACTACCGACAAAACCCCGACGAGACCTTGAGGGACTACATCCGACGCTTCTCACGGCAAAGCAACCAACTAACAAACCTTGCTGACGAAGACATCATCAATGCATCCTTTTTGGGAACCACAAGCGAAACTCTGGTGCATAAGCTGGGACGCAAGAGCCCGTGAACCACAAATGAGCTCTTGGACATTGCAACCACTCACACATCAGGAGAAGATGCAGTGGGCGTGATCTTTTGTCATCGTAGGCAGAAGGCCAAGCGCGACAAGGATCCCAAGGGGGACCTTGGAGGGTGGCCTGATAAAAGAAAGAAATAAAGACGGAGGCACGACGAAATGCTAGTGGAAGCGATGGGACAGAAGGGAAAGAGACCGCCGACCAAGGAAGCCACTCACCTTTTCGAGAAGCTACTCAAAGCCCCATGTCCAAACTACTGCTACCTGGTCCGACATGCCTACAAGGACTGTGAGCTGTTGAGAAGGTTCCTGGGTGGAGGAACACCACACGAGGCAGGAGCGAAACCCAGGAAGGGAGGCGAGCGAAAGGACGAGACCAGATGCCTGCTGATCTTCGGGGGGTCAGATTACTATGTGCCAAGAAGACATCAGAAGTCAGAACAGCACAAAATACTCCAGGCTTGACAAGCGTCTCTGGTTTTCCTCAACTGGTCCAACCAATCCATCACCTATGATCGTGATGACAACATGGAGCACATCCCCCAACCTAGACGATACCCGCTCATTGTCAGTCCCATCGAAGGGTTGGTATGACTTACGAAGGTGTTGATGGATGGAGGAAGCAGGCTCAACATCCTTTACTCTGCTATGCTCAACGCCATGGGCTTAGACCAAGACCACCTTCGACTGACAGAAGGACCCTTCCACGGGGTCATCCCAGGAAAGCGAGTGACCCTGCTTGGGCGAATCGACCTCATGGTCACATTCGGGATGCCGACCAACTTCAGGACCGAGACCCTCACATTCGAAGTTGCCGGGTTTCAGGGAACTTATCACGCCATTCTTGGGTGACCATGTTACGCGAAGTTCATGGCCATCCCCAACTACACTTACCTAAAGCTCAAAATGTCAGGCCCCACAGGCACCATCACCGTGGGCACCACGGTACGCCACGCGTACAAATGCAAGGTCGAGTGTTGTGACTTAGCTAAGGGAGCTGCTATAGGAAATCTTGGGGATACTGCAGGCCACAGACGAGCAACCGCTGAACACGAAAAGGATAGGTGCGACCTTCAAGCCAGTGAATGATGTGAAGGAAATATCCCTAGACCCTGAGTACGCCGATGGGCGGGCGGTATGCATCAGCTCCAGCCTTCCTCCAAAATAGGAAAGTGCGCTTGTCGACTTCCTCCGCATAGAAAAGGACATTTTTCCTAGAAACCCTTTGACATGAAGGGCATCCTGAGGGAAGTCGCCGAGCATTCTCTACGAATAAACCCCGGGTCCAACCCGGTGAAACAGTGTGTGCGCCGCTTTGACGAAGAAAAACATAAGGCCATTGGGGAAGAGATCGGCAAGCTTTTCGCTGTCGGAAGAAATTAACCACCCTGAATGGCTGGCCAACCCTGTATTGGTATGAAAGAAAAGCGGGAAATGGAGTATGTGTGTCGATTACACCAGCCTGAACAAGGCATGCCCGAAGGATCCGTTTCCCCTCCCACATATCGACTAGGTGGTCGATTCAACATCTAGTTGCAAGGCCTTGAGCTTCCTCGATGCCTACTTAGGCTATCACCAGATCGCTGTAACGCCCTGAATTTGGGGGTAGAATTTTTTCTTCTTTTCTCTCACCAAATTCAGGCGTTACTCTTTTCTTTTCTCGTTCTCTCGCTAAACCTTGACCTTTTCCAAAGTTTTAGCGGGGTTTGGCTTGGAATTCCCGTGTAAAGAAAAACCCTAAATTACTTTATGTTGTTTGAAGCACCATGCCGAACTATGCATTCTTTGATTGCTTAGAAATGTAAGTGCATTCATCTAGGAAGATCGGATTTCGAAAAGGAGAAAAACCTTTTCTTTCTTTTTCTTTTTCTTTCTCTCCCTCCTCCTTTTTCTCTCTCCCGCGCCGTGGGCCGCCCCTGGCCGGCCCAGCCGCCCCCCCGCGCGCCCCCTTTTGGGCCCAGTTGGCCCAGCCGCCCCTCCCTCTTCCCCCAAATCCCTCTCTCTCCCTCCCATTCTCTCTCTTCCCCACCCTAGCCGCCGCCCCTGCCCTAGCCGCCGCCCCTGCTCGTCGCCGGTTCGGCCGCCCGTCCCCGTCCCCGGTGAGGTCCCCTCCCCCCTCTCCTCCCTCCCCCATCTCCCCTCCCCTTCCCCCTACCCGGCTTGGCCCCGCCGCTCGGCCGCCCCCGTGCCCCAGTCCGGCCGCCCGCCCGCCCAGCTCGGCCGCCGGCTCGGCTGCCGGCTCAGCCGCCGCCTTGGCCGGCCCAGCCCCCCCGCCGGTTCGGCCGCCCCTGCCCGGCCGCCCCTGCGCGCCCAGCCCGGCCGCCCCTGCCCTAGCTCGGCCGCCCGCCGCCGGCTTGGCCGCCCCCGCCCCTGCCCCAGGCCGGTTCAACCGCCCCCGGCCAGTTCAACCCCCCCCCTTTTTATTTTATTTTATTTTACTTTATTTTATTTCATTACTGTTGTTTATTTTATTTTGGGCAAGCTAATCATCGTTCATGTTAATGAAATAGGAAACTTAATTTAGAATTCCGTTACGCTAGTTAATTCATATAATCAATTGTTTATCCAGTTCAATGTTGACCAACTAAAAATGACTAGGTTTCCATTAGTGCATATAACTAAATTCTTTTGTTAGAACCAATTGTAACTAATCATTAGTGCATAAGCTTTAACCCCTGCGAGACCTTTCCTTGTTTCTTTCTAACCTTAACGAATGCGATGTCGAATGTCATACTTGATGCATATTTACTTTATTTGTCCCCTTGTGTGGTGTACTGTTTGTTTCCTAATTTGAATGGATGTATGTATGTATGCTTGCAATCGCATAGAGAACGATCCGGTTGAAGAGCCCGAGGAACTCGCAGGAGAAGCCCCTAAGCAGCAGTCGGTTGGTGGAGGCAAGTGTCCTTTGACCTATCTCTGTCCTAATCATTCTTTAATTCACCTCCCGCATTACACATTTATACTTAAGGATTGACTAGCTTTTGTTATCCATGTCCTTGTTTACCTATTTGGGTCGGATTATTATTGTTTAGCTTCATGCTATTGCTCAAACTCTAATCAATGAACATGATGAGATTATATATGATATGCTGTTTTCCCTTCTCTTATTATGATGTTGTACTTGTGGTCTTCAAGGGGGCTCGAGCGGTTTCTCGAGTGCCTCTCCGTAAGGACCTGTTCTATGGATGACTGCCCAGGAAAACAGTGCAACCATGAGGGTGGAGTGGGACGCCCTTAGCTGAATAATTAGAGGAACCGGGGTGTAGTTCGCTTAGCCGTTGTGCCGTCAATGGGGCTCGGTGTATGCGGCTCGCTCTGCCAAGGTTGATTTGTCCCTTGGGGAGGAGTGCGGTACATTTAGGAAACCTAACGGGCGGCTACAGCCCCGGGGAAATCTTTGTAAAGGCTATGTAGTGAGACCCTGCCTATTCACCTTGGTAGTGTTTAAGGGTTTGATCGGCCCGAGGCAAGAGGGAATCACGGCTTGTGGGTAAAGTGCACAACCTCTGCAGAGTGTTTGAAAACTGATATATCAGCCGTGCTCGCGGTTATGAGAGGCCAAGGGAGCTCCAGTGATTAGTGGTACTTGATCAGATACATTTTGGTTTACAGATGACAATGAGGATGGTTATGATTATGCTTATGGTAATGGTAAGTGGTATTGTTTCCGTTTGGAAAGGGTACTTTGGGTTAATAACTTGGGTTAATGCTAAAACCTGGCTTTCTACTAGTAAATAATAAACTGACCAACTAAAAGCAACTGCTTGACTTACCCCCACATAAAGCTAGTCCACTACAACCAAACAGGATACTTGCTGAGTATGTTGATGTGTACTCACTCTTGCTCTACACACCAAACCCCCCCCAGGTTGTCAGCATTGCAACCACTGCTCAAGAGAAGATGAAGCTGTGGAAGGAGACTTCCAGGAGTTCCAAGACTACGACGAGTTCTAGGTGTGGGTTAGCGGCAACCCCCAGTCGGCTGCCTGTGAAGGCCGCAGTTATCTACGTTTCGTTTTCGCACTTTGATTTATTGTAAGGACTATATGGACGTCTCAGACGTATGATGTAATCGACTATTATTTCCCTTTTAATACTATTTGAGCACTGTGTGATGATGTCCATGTTATGTAACTGCTGTGTACGTGAATAACTGATCCTGGCACGTACATGGTTCGCATTCGGTTTGCCTTCTAAAACCGGGTGTGACATAAGCTGGTATCAAAGTCGTGCTGACTGTAGGACCGCTAACCTAGAGTAGAATGGTCGTTCTAAGGATTATAGACCTCTGTCCCTGCCTTGACTTTGGTACCCCTTCAAAAGTTGGTCATACTGACCAAACCTATGTTTTACTATATATTATACCTTGCTGAAAATTATGTTTTATTCTAATCCTTCATTTATTTATGATTCATTATTTGCTGGTCATATTAATTCTGTTCTCACTCTTTTGCTTGCGGTGTCTTTTGTAGATGGCTCGTCTTAGACACACTGCACGAAAGTCCGTCATCCCCTTCTTACCCTCCCGCCTTGCTGAGCGTCCGCTTCGCCGCCCCGTGGCCGGACAGTCCAGCTACTTGGAGAGACTACACCACCGCCTACATGAGGAGCAGGAACGTCGACGACAGGAGCAGCAGGGCTCTTCTTTCTCGCTCCAGCAGGAGATAGAGTCTGTGAGGAGTTGCTCCCCTGTGCTTCCTCTGGAGGCGCCCCCTGCACCACTACTGGGCGCCCCAGCTTCTGGAGTAGCTACTGGAGGAGACCCAGACGACGGAGGTGGCGATGACAGCTTGAGCCACGACATCGACTTCTCTGCTGACCATGAGCCGGAAGGATGGGTTGCTTGACCCATCACTCGCGACGCTGCTCGCGGGTGTCACTTCCACGATGCGCTCGACACCCTGCTACGTCAGGCACTTGACCAGCGTACTTGGTCCATCGAGTATCGCTGTGTGGTCTACCAGCATAGTCGCGGGGTCTACCCGGACCGTTGGGAGGCGACCTGTTTGGTGCGCCGTCCGGAGAACAGTCTCCAGGGCGCGGAGGCTTGCTCAGAGCACTATTCTATCTCTGAGCGGGACTCAGCTGAGGCAGCCATGTAGGATGCTGCACGGCGTGCGCTTTCGCACTACTGCTCGGTTTTCGGTGGGGTAGCTGACGGCCTTGACCTGAAGTATTACCCCCGCCGTCCATCTGGCAGCACAGGAGGCGTGATTGTCTCACCTGTCGGTGAGGGAAATCCTAGGTTGAGCAGCACAGTCAACCTAGCCGCCGTGCTAAACACGGAGCTGGACCATGCATTAGACGAGCTGAGTAGGGCTCGTGCTGAGATCGCCCTGCTGCGGGCTGAGCGCGCGGAACGTCGTCACCTGGATGATGGTTCCCCCGCTCCCGTTGGGACTCAGCACCCGTACCGCTCACCTCGGCGTGGACTCCAGTCTTATGGCAATCCTGACTGCAAGACCAAGATAAATCTAGGACCATAGATCGTTAGAGTTGGATCTTGTAATTAATACAAAATATATACGTAGAAGCTACAGTCTTAGCGTTAGTCTCGCTTTTAGTTAGTCTTAGTTAGACAGGATAGTTTGCTATGTCCTGTGCATCTATGTTTGTCATGATGAACTATGTTTGGTTTGGATTTTTGTAATGACTGTCACGAGAGTGTGGGTATCCCCTGCATTTTGGTTTACATATTATGTTAATGGAGTTAGTTATATAGTTGGGAAACCTTTATTCCACTTTCCTCTTTATCTGAGAAGCTGTGTGGTCTGTGTTGGAGATCAGTGAAGATGCTTGTCGGTGTTTTGGGTCCGACCGCACACCCGGGGTTGCCCCTCAAGGTGTTTTAGGAGTAGGAAGGTGTCGACAACTGTAGCAAAATGGTTCGTGCCGATCGCACGGGAGACGGTGGACAAGGTTTACAGGTTCGGGCCGCTTAGTGACGCGTAACACCCTACGTCCTGATGAGTATGCTTGGTGGATATGATTACAAGAGGGTTCTCCGGATCGAGAATACAGAGAGTTTGTGTAAGTGGCTACGTAATGGGTCGATCGTTCTGAAGGGGTGCCCCCTAGGCCTTATATACTCGACCGTGGGGCAGTACACATGGATAAGATAACAACAAGTGGCTAAAAGATAGTGAACCTCTTGAGATTATCCTTTACGTAACCCTCGCCGACTTATCCTCACGTGGCTTCGTTGCATGGAGGCTCCAGCGCGGGAAAGTCGGATCTTCGTTGCGGCCACTTGTTCGACGCTATGGGCCGTCCGGGTTTGCACCAATCCGGCCTCACGTCGCTCTGCTTTGCTGGTTGTTTCCCCCCAGGCCCACGAAAGAATAACCTTACGATTTATTGGGCCCTTGGGCCTTTCGTGAGGTCCTTTACTCTTTCAGTGGACCTGGGGGATATCTATCCCCCACAAGCCCCCGATCTTTGGGTTAATTTAGAGGTAATCAACCCGAAGATCTCAGGTCCAGCTTGTAGGTGATTTGAAGAAAGATGGCTTCCTGTTGTTCTCTCCTGCTTCGATCACTTGTTGACCAAAACCTAGTTTCGTGCCTGTGCCTTAGAGATCGGCATTCCTATTTGTAGGATTCTGAACTTCATTGGGTGCACCGGAGGTGCACCCAATGGGTGTAGCCCCCGAGCTTCGAGTAGATTTTAGAAAATAATCTACTCGAAGGTCTTCAGTAGAGATTATTTCCATTTGTGTTCCTTCATTTCGGTTGAGGATTGGCTCTTTAATCTTGTCCCGTGCTCTTAGAAATTGGCACTATCTCGGCTTAGAATGATAATCCATGGGGTGCACCGAAGGTGCACCCAATGGGTGTAGCCCCCGACCTTCAAGTGGATTTTTTGAGGATAATTCGCTTGAAGGTCTTCTTTTTATGTCCTTTTGCTGAAGATTACTCTTTCTGCTTATAAAAAAGTTGGCATGATGTCATCCGTGCTATGTCATCAATATTATGCTTCAGAGGTCAGCATGTATTTTGTCTTTTGCAGCCGAGTTTGCAATCCTTCCATATCTTGCTAGGTAGCGTAATTTATTTGCTCTGCGACTGATTGGACATTCGATGGACGTTCTCTGTCTAGTCTTCAAGTCGTGTCTGTCGACCATATTTTGCACTCTGCTGGCTATACTTGGCTTCCCTCTAACTCTTGTTGATATCTCATTTTTGTCTTGAGGCATTCACTGCATGCTCTGCACAGATGTGACCATTTTGAAAAATATACTGACAATTCCTGGGCGTCCCCCCCCCAATGGGTGTGGGCAAGGGACGGCTTGGTACGCTGAGTGTTTTAGCCGGCTGCTTCTGAGTTGTAATGTGATGGGACGGCGAGTGTAATCATACCCTTTGCGCTGTTGACTGGAGTCCCAATGGGTGTAGTGCTGCATGAAACGGCGTCAGCCGCCTGACGTGTCTTCGGACGGGTGGAAGTGCATATTGAATGCTTTGCGACTGTTCAGTGACCGCGGTTGGAGGTGAGCGGTTGCCTTTCTCTTCTATAAATAACGCTGTTGCCCCTCTGGTTTCTTCACATCTCTTCGCTACTCCTTACTGCTTCCTTCTCTTCTTTCCCGCTTGCTTCCACCATGGGCAAAAACAACAAGCGCAAGCGCGAGCCGACTCCTCCATCGGAGGATTTCGGTGACTCGGAATACTCGGAGGAGGAGTTCTCCTCCGAGTCCGAGGGGTCTCCGGCTCCCGTCTCTCCCCCGGCGTCGTCCGATGACTCGGACGACTCCCAGGGGATAGCCGCGGAGGTCTGGACGTACATCCGGGCCGTCGAGCGCTCCGAGCTCGAGGGCTCGGATGAGTCGGAGTACTCCTCGGATGAGGAGGACTCGGACGAGGGCGGCGAGGACGAGGACGACGACGACGACGACGACGACGACGACGGCGACGGCGACGGCAGCGGCAGTGGCAGGGGCGGCGGCGACGGCAGCAGCAAGGGCAGCACCAAGGGCGGCAGCAGCAGGGGCAGCACCAAGGGCGGCGGCGGCGGGGGCAAGGCCAGTGGCTAGATGCCACTGGTCTTTTTAGATATTAGTATAGATTAGAAATAGTATAGTGAAATAATGTAGTAGTATTAGTATTGTAGAGTAGTATAGTGTAGCGTAGTAGTAGTAGTAGCAGTAGGGGAGTATCAACTCATAATGAGTTGATTTGTAAGTATTGCCACTTCCCTTAATGAAGAATGACTTTGGTTTCCTCTTGATGACTCGTTTTGTTTGATTATAAATCTGATTCTTTTGAGACAATAGACGAACAACTTGATCATCATACTGACGCTCCCAGAAGTAGCCGCCGAGCAATATTGCAGTCTGTATCGACGTTTTTAGAAGTAACGCTGAGCGATTGAGCGCTATACCAGCGTCTTAGAGGCGATGCCGAGCGATTGAAGGTCGACGTCGGCATTTTAGAAGTAATGCCGTGCGATTGAACATGAGACCGGTGTTTTAGAGGCAACGCCGAGTGGTTGAAAGTCACTGTCGGCATTTTAGAAGTAATGCCGAGCGATTGAGCTCGAGATCAGCGTTTTAGAGGCAACGCCGAGTGATTAAAGTTCGCCGTCGGCATTTTAGAAGTAACGCCGAGCGATTGAACTCGAGATCAGCGTTTTAGAGGCAACGCCGAGTGATTAAAGGTCGCCGTCGGCATTTTAGAAGTAATGCCGAGCGATTGAGCTCGAGATCAGCGTTTTAGAGGCAACGCCGAGTGATTAAAGGTCGCCGTCGGCATTTTAGAAGTAATGCCGAGCGATTGAGCTCGAGATCAGCGTTTTAGAGGCAACGCCGAGTGATTAAAGGTCGCCGTCGGCATTTTAGAAGTAATGCCGAGCGATTGAGCTTGAGATCGGTGTTTTAGAGGCAACGCCGAGTGATTAAAGGTCGCCGTCGGCTTTTTAGAAGTAATGCCGAGCGATTGAGCTCGAGGTCAGCGTTTTAGAGGCAACGCCGAGTGACTGAGTGGTGACGTCGGCATTTTAGAGGCAATGCCGAGTTATTTTGAGGATAACACCCGAGTGATGAGATGGCCCACCAGTTTTTGGAAATAACTGCCGAATGACCACGTGGCATGCTGGGATTTTGGAAATAACTGCCGGGTGATGACTGGGCACTTTTTGAAACGGTATCTGGTCCGAGAATATCCCATAAGAGCTGCACTTTTAGCCGCCTTTGCTTTCCGCGCCCTAGTTCTTGCATTCCCGCTTCCGAATCCTCTCTGCGCTCGCCTCCAATCTGCTCACTGGTAGAATCGAGATGGCTCCCAAGAGGAAAATCGCAAGCTCGTTTGCTGTGGTGATTCCTCCAATCGATCCCAACAGCCAGTTGCCTTTTGCAGGTAACCACATGTCTATCATCTCCGAGCCGAACTCCTCCACCTCGTGTCCATCGGGGTTCTTCCTCCACGGGAACTCTGTTCTTGGCGGATTTGCCACGGGACTACGGTCCCGACCGAGGATACCCACGAGTCCGTGGTTTACGCTCCTTTTCTTCTCCGCGGCCTTGGCCTTCCTATTTCTCCCTTTTTCCGTGGTCTCCTTGATTTCTACCACATCAACCTAACCCATCTGAACCCTAACTCAATTCTGCAAATTTCCATCTTCGTCCACTTATGCGAAGCCTTTCTTGGCGTGCTGCCGCATTTCGGCTTGTGGAAACACCTGTATCATTGTCGCCCTGGGATGGCCGGGGGACAACATCAGTTGGTCGGAGGTGCCAGTTTGGAGATGCGTCGGGGACGGAAGACTGAGTATCTTGAGATTCCCCTCAAAGACAGCATTAAGGGATGGCGTCTGGAGTGGTTTATAGTTGATAACTATGGAAATTCTCTCCCCCCCGGTCGGGAAGACAGCCAGACGTTCGCACCCCAAGCTGGACCGAGTCGCCCACAGACGAGGAGGTAGCCGAAGCCAGTGTGCTGCTAGCTGAAGTTGGACTATTGAAAGAGAGAGGTTTAACTGCTGAAGCTGTAGTTGCTGACTTCGTTTTCAAAAACATTCAGCCACTGAAAGATAGGATCCACCCGGCTTATCTGTATCAAGGGCTAGCCGACTCAACTCGAGTTATTCTAACACCCACTTTGTAATTGCTAGATAAAGTACCAATAGAGGAAACAATTTCTCTCCTTATGTGAGTTTGATCTCTATGCGTCATCATATGTGAACACCATATTCCAAAAGCAAATAATTAATAAAAGAATATATACCATTAAAATGATGCATCATGCTGGATATTGTTTTTGTGTGTGCATTTTGTGATAAGGAATATAGTAAAAAGTCCAAAGTAGGATGGGACATCTAAATAAATCCTAGAAAAAGGAATGAAAGGAGATTTTATATGAGTAAAAATAATATAAAATAAACAAATAAATAAATAAGATATTATTTCTAAACTAGAAGTTTTAATGTGACACCTGACTCAAATAAGGGGCTCAAGCAAACAAATTCAAATTTGAATTCAAATGAATTAATAGAAAACAGAAAATAAAAAGAAAAAGGGAGAAGAGCTAACTGGGCCTCGGAACCCACAATTCGACCCACTGGCGGGGGGATCACGGCGCGGCCCAGCTCTTCCGCGCCCGCTCGCGCGTGCGGCTGACAAATGGGTCCCGCGTGTCACCCGCTGTCTCGCGCCCACGTTGATCCAGCTGCTCGCTGTCGCTGGGGCCCCACTGGTCAGCATGTTCCTCTCTCAACGCCATTGCCGTGCGCGAGCTTAACGATCCGTGCGGGTAATACGGGGGCCGTTGCCGTAATCTCGGACCTCCCTGCGCTATAAGGCTACGGATTAAGTGCCGCTCTCGCCCCTCATTGATCCCGAGCGATTAGCCGGCACCGGCGTGTGTGGGAGCGGTCTAAGAGTAGCGCCATTGCCGCCGTGACGATTGACGCCGCGTCCGCGCTCCGTCCTGCCTTCCTCGCCGGTAATCCTCATCTCCTTGCTGCGGAATCTCTCTGAGTAGGTATAAGTTCATACCGCGCCCGAATTAGGTCCCTGGGGCACTGGGAATTGCTCGCCGGTGTTGAAGTCCTCCGTGAAATCGCCCCTTCACGCGGCCGGGGATCTCCACTGCGTGTCGCGGCGAGCCAATCCCTCCATGGCGCTCCTGATTGTCGCCACATCGTTTTGCGCTAACGGGGCATGGGTTTTTCACCGGGAAAGTGGGGAGCGCGGGTCGCCGGCGTTGCGCGCCGCCATGAAACCGCCCTTCGTCGTGGGAAGCCTCCCTGTGACCGTCTCCAACCTAGGTGAGCTGTCCATCTTCTTGGGTGTACCTGTGGCATGGTCTGGGACGCTGGAACTACGAGTTGCGGGCTTGGCTCGGGTTTTGGAAGAACTCCGACGATGGCCCGCCGCACACCTGGGCGGCGCCGCCGTTCTACTCGGGTGCGCGGGGGAGAGGATGGCGTGGCCGTTGGATACAGAGTTGACGGCCACGATTAGAAGCAAGTTACCCCTTCGGTCAGATTGAATCTGAAACGATAGCGCGGTATCGGACGGTGGTGGATTGATCGGGGTGAGATCGTCCCTCATCCGTGGATGTTAGATCTGGCGGTCGAGAAGAGTTATATGTTATCTGCTGCGCAAGCCTAATCTGGGCCGTTGGGTGGAGATCGGACGGCCTGAAACCCTGGATACCCCTTCATCGAAGCCGTTTTCTAAAAGAGTCCCTCAGGTTCGGGCTAATCAACCCGCCATCCACCTTCACTGCGTACTGTGTCTATGGATTTTTACCCCGAGCCCCCTAGCTTTTCTGGAAAATGAGGCCCAGTCCAGTCAACACGAAAACCAGAGAAAATAAATAGAAAATGAATTTTTAATATGAAAATAATTGCTAGAACTTTATAAATTCATAGAAAATTCATACTAACTCCAAATTAATCCATTCCAGTTCCTAAAATTTTGTAATTTTATTCTCTAGCACTTAGTGTCTCTGTTTTATCATGACAACAGTAAGAAATTTAATTCCACACTTAATCCTATTCAAAGCACATAAAACCTTTGAAAATGCATAACTTAAAATCTATAACTCAGAAAATTATGATTCCAGTTCCTAAGTTTTTATTTTAATATGTAGAATATCTCTGTGTATTTTGTTTACATGCTTGGTGTAATGTTAATTTTTCCCTGCATATTGTGCTTGTTCGTATTGTGGCGAGTAGAAGAGCCCGTTGCTGAGGTTCCTGGTGAGCAGCAGATTGAAGTAGCTGAGCAGAAGCTCATTGAAGGCAAGTTGTGCCCTTGACCACTTTTTTACCCAATAATGTTCTTTAATATCACATACTCATGCATAGGTTAATTTTGATGGGACCCAATAGGTCACCCTAGATTGTTTATCTCATTACCTTGTTTACCCCGGAATCACTTGGGTAGTTTGCTATTGCTTTACATGGTTTTGGGATAATCATTTATTATATCTATGTTCCAATTATTCTTGTTATTCTGTTTATGTTCATGTTGAGATCATTAATGTTAATTGGAACATAGAGCTTAACTTGAGAACCACGTGCCACCACAAGGGAGGAATGGGACCCCTTGGCTGACTAATTAGGAAAGCTAGTGGAAGACTACCTTACCCGAAAGGGGCAAGGGCAGTAGGGGAGAGGTCAGTGCAGGGAGGTCCCTGGTTGATTTTGCTGCGATGGCGGTCAGCCAGGAACCCTGTACTGGATCTTCCTATAAACTGTAGCGGGTTTTCGGAAGCTAGTGGAACTTTGTAAAGGCCTCGTAGTGTTGCCCTGCCGCGCTTCCTAGGTAGAGGTGTATGGGATTCGCGACCCCTTGGCAAATGGGTAACATGACTTGTGGGTAAAGGGTACAACCTCTGCAGAGTGTAAAACTGGTATACTAGCCGAGCTCACGGTCATGAGCAGCTCAGGACTCTCTGATGTTTAAATTATGGAACTTAAATTCAATTTTGTCATTCGCATTGCATGGGTTTATTATTAATTTTGTTCTATTACTTTATTTATGGTTTGGTATTTACTTACACTTAGTAACTGCTAATAAAATTTTGACCAACTACTTAAAAGCAATGCTCAGCTTTAACCCCTATCATTGATCAGCCTTACACATCACATGAACTCACACCTTTGTGAGTTTGTGTCCACTGGTTCCCCACAACTTGTTGAGCTATGATCATGTGTGAGCTCACCCTTGCTGTCTCACACCCCCCCACAGGAGAAGAGCAGGTGGTTCAGGAGGAGCCACAAGGCGAGGAGTATGATCTGATCTAGGTGGCGTTTCTCAGTTGACGTTGGCGCCGACGATCCTTAGTTCGTTCTATATTTATTATTTTATTTTGTAATAAGTCTTCCGCTATGTAATAAGTACTCTGATGTTTTATGACATTTATCTCTATACACTCTGTTATTATATATGTTGTCTTCTTGGCGCATGTATGAGATGCACCCGGCTTTGTCTTTTAAAACCGGGTGTTACAGAAGTGGTATCAGAGGAATGTTGACTGTAGGACGAAACCTAGATAGAAATGGACAAAACCCTTACCTACTTACCTTACTCTGATTCTTTCTATACTCATCTTGTCTTGATCCTGTCTCACCTTTTGCTATTCTACCCTGATTATTCTTACCTTTACTACTCTAAGACAAGATGGATTTCAAATCTTGGAATCCCTACCCGTATGACATTTTTAAGAGATAGGAGGCCTAAGACCAAACCAAAACTATGTTCTCTATTAAAAAAAATGTTGGTTGATTGTTCTGATGATCAATGCCTGATTTGCTTCTTTGATTGATTGAAATATTATATATGGACATTTTAGCATGTACCACTATAAGGTACTGTATTAGCTTTAGTAGGTGACACACTAATCTACTTAGCTAATAAGTCCCCCAAAGTAACATGATTGTAATTACTGCCTTGTCTACTGCTCTTTCTTACCTTATGTATCTAACTCAGATGGTCAATACCAGGAAAGGAAAGATTATCACGCAACAGCAAACAGAAATGAATCCTCCAAATCCTTCACCTGTTGAAACCGAGCAAGTGATCGCAACCCAAAGGCTGGTAATACAGCAATTGACAGACATGATGACCGAAATGCAAAGCCAGATAAGACAAGAACGCGAGGAAATACGTCAGGCCCGTCTGGAGATACAGCAAGAAATAAGGCAATCACGGTTGGAGAGACAACGACAAGAGCAACCACCATCTCCACCACCACCAGCTCCACCAAGCCACATAAACATATATATAAATTACTACTATTTGTAAGATCTACATGTTCCTTTAGTTAGTATTCGGTATGATACCATTTTAGGAGGAATAAAATGGTCTATTTGACCCCATGAGTTGCTAATAAAATTATGCGTCATGCTGAGATTTTGGTTTGGGCATATGTGTTGGACAATATGAGAAAACCCATGAGAGTAATTACACCTAAAGGGACTGAAGAATCAGTGAACGGAATTACAAGAGGCTAGTTACTTACGTCCGAGTTCCTCACTTTGGAGAGTACCAGTTTTGTTTGTAAAGAAGAAAGATGGATTGCAAGGGATGTGCGTGGATTAAAGGTTCATTAATGATGTCACTGTGAAGAACAAGTTTCTGTTACCCCGCATTAAGGATTTATTTAATCGGATGAGAGGAGCCAGGGTATTCTCGAAGATTGACCTCCGATCGGGGTACCATCAGATGAAGATTAGACCATCAGATATTCCTAAGACGGCTTTCTCGACTCGATATGGATTATATGAGTTCATCGTTATGTCGTTTGGATTAACTAATGCACCAGCTTATTTTATGGATTTGATGCATAAGATGTTCTTGGAGTATTTGGACAGATTCGTCGTGGGGTTCATCGACGATATTCTTATCTATTCTAAGAGTGAGAGTGACCATGAAGAACATCTAAGGTTGGTGCTACAGAAGTTGCGAGATATTCAACTCTACGCTAAGTTTAGCAAGTGCAAGTTTTGAATTAGCGAGGGGCCATTTCTTGGACATATCATTTCTAATGAGAGGGATATCAGTGGATCCTGCTAAAGTCAAGGAGATAGTGGTGTGGAGCATACCCACTACGGTTACGGAGGACCGAAGTTTCTTGGGACTTGCAGGATACTATTGGAGATTTATTGAAGGATTTTCTAAGATTGCCAAGCCTATGACTTCGCTTTTGAAGAAAGGAAGAGAATTTAAATGGGACGAGAAGTGCCAAGTATATACGGATCATAAGAGTCTGAAGTATATATTCACTCAGAAGGATCTCAACCTTAGGCAACGCCGTTGGTTGGAGCTTATTAAGGATTATGATTTGGAGATTCACTATCACCCAGGCAAGGCAAATTTGGCTGCAGATGCCTTGAGTCGCAAAGAGCATGTTCATTCAGCTATTGTTGCCCAGCTACCCGAAGAGATTGTTGAGGATTTCAGGAGACTTAACCTGGGGATAGTTGCTCATACTGAGGGAGTTACTATTGATGTGGAACCTACTTTGGAGCAAGAGATCCGCAAAGGACAAATTGGTGATGCTAAAATAAAAGAGATTAAGGATCTGATTATTGAAGGTCGAGTTCCGGAATTCACGGAAGATGAGCAGGGCACTGTATGGTTCAAGGACAGGATGTGTGTCCCTGATATTAAAAGCCTTCGGGAGACTATTTTAAAGGAGGCCCATGACTTGGATTATTCTATTCATCCTGGTAGTACCAAGATGTATCAGGATTTAAAGCAGAAGTGCTGGTGATATGGACTGGAGAGAGATATGGCTGCACATGTGGTTATGTGCGATGTGTGCCAAAGAGTTAAGACCGATCACCAAAGACCAGCTGGACTATTACACCCACTAAAGATACCTGAGTGGAAATGGGAAGAGATTGGTATGGACTTCATCACTGGATTGCTTCGCACCCAGAAAGGATATGATGCTATATGGGTGATTGTGGATAGATTGACCAAAGTGACTCATTTCATCTTGTCAAGACTACTTATAAAGGATCTTAGCTAGCAGAGTTATATATGGCCCGGATTGTGTGTTTACATGGAGTACCAAGGAAGATCGTGTCTGATCGAGGATCATAGTTTACCTCCAGATTTTGGAAAAGTTTTCATGGGAATATGGATACGAAGTTGAATTTTAGTTTGGCCTACCTCAGACTGATGGACTAAATGAAAGGACTAATCAAGTATTGGAAGATATGTTGAGAGCTTGTGCCCTTCAGCATGGTAGTGGTTGGGACAAGAGTCTACCTTATGCTAAGTTCTCATATAATAATAGTTACCAGGCCAGTCTTATGATGTCACCGTTCGGGTCTTTATATGGCAAGAAGTGCATGACTCCTCTATATTGGACTAGACTAGAGGAATACAGTTCTTTGGACCTGAACTTATTCAAGAGGTAGAAGAACAAGTCTGTATAATCAGGGAGAACTTGAGGGTAGCTCGGACCAGACAAAAGAGCTATGTTGATAATAGAAGAAGACCACTTGAGTTTGAGGAAAGAAATCATGTGTACTTCAAGGTGTCACCACTTCGTGGAATGAGGAGTTTTAAAGTCAAGAGTAAGTTGTCCGCTCGCTATATTGGACCATTCTTGATCTTTAGGAGAGTTGGGGAGATGGCATACCAACTCGAGTTACCTGCTAGTCTATCGGATATGCATAATGTGTTCTACAACTTAAGAAGTGTCTCCGTGTTCCCGAGGAACAGTTACCCATGGAAGAGCTCAGTGTTCAAGGTGATTTGACTTACACGGAGTACTCGATCAAGATTTTGGATACATTGACTCGAGTTACAAGAAATAAGGTGATAAAGATGTGTAAAGTTCAATGGAGTCACCACAGTGAAGATGAAGCAACTTGGGAAAGAGAAGAAGAGCTTCGCATAGATTTTCCCCACCTTTTCCCTCGTTCTTCTTAAATCTCGAGGACGAGATTATTTTTAAGGGGGGTAGGATTTGTAACACCCACTTTGTAATTGCTAGATAAAGTACCAATAGAGGAAACAATTTCTATTCTTATGTGAGTTTGATCTCTATGCGTCATCATATGTGAACACCATATTCCAAAAGCAAATAATTAATAAAAGAATATATACCATTAAAATGATGCATCATGCTGGATATTGTTTTTGTGTGTGCATTTTGTGATAAGGAATATAGTAAAAAGTCCAAAGTAGGATGGGACATCTAAATAAATCCTAGAAAAAGGAATGAAAGGAGATTTTATATGAGTAAAAATAATATAAAATAAACAAATAAATAAATAAGATATTATTTCTAAATTAGAAGTTTTAATGTGACACCTGACTCAAATAAGGGGCTCAAGCAAACAAATTCAAATTTGAATTCAAATGAATTAATAGAAAACAGAAAATAAAAAGAAAAAGGGAGAAGAGCTAACTGGGCCTCGGAACCCACAATTCGGCCCACTGGCGGGGGGATCACGGCGCGGCCCAGCTCTTCCGCGCCCGCTCGCGCGTGCGGCTGACAAATGGGTCCCGCGTGTCACCCGCTGTCTCGCGCCCACGTTGATCCAGCTGCTCGCTGTCGCTGGGGCCCCACTGGTCAGCATGTTCCTCTCTCAACGCCATTGCCGTGCGCGAGCTTAACGATCCGTGCGGGTAATACGGGGGCCGTTGCCGTAATCTCGGACCTCCCTGCGCTATAAGGCTACGGATTAAGTGCCGCTCTCGCCCCTCATTGATCCCGAGCGATTAGCCGGCACCGACGTGTGTGGGAGCGGTCTGAGAGTAGCGCCATTGCCGCCGTGACGATTGACGCCGCGTCCGCGCTCCGTCCTGCCTTCCTCGCCGGTAATCCTCATCTCCTTGCTGCGGAATCTCTCTGAGTAGGTATAAGTTCATACCGCGCCCGAATTAGGTCCCTGGGGCACTGGGAATTGCTCGCCGGTGTTGAAGTCCTCCGTGAAATCGCCCCTTCACGCGGCCGGGGATCTCCACTGCGTGTCGCGGCGAGCCAATCCCTCCATGGCGCTCCTGATTGTCGCCACATCGTTTTGCGCTAACGGGGCATGGGTTTTTCACCGGGAAAGTGGGGAGCGCGGGTCGCCGGCGTTGCGCGCCGCCGTGAAACCGCCATTCGTCGTGGGAAGCCTCCCTGTGACCGTCTCCAACCTAGGTGAGCTGTCCATCTTCTTGGGTGTACCTGTGGCATGGTCTGGGACGCTGGAACTACGAGTTGCGGGCTTGGCTCGGGTTTTGGAAGAACTCCGACGATGGCCCGCCGCACACCTGGGCGGCGCCGCCGTTCTACTCGGGTGCGCGGGGGAGAGGATGGCGTGGCCGTTGGATACAGAGTTGACGGCCACGATTAGAAGCAAGTTACCCCTTCGGTCAGATTGAATCTGAAACGATAGCACGGTATCGGACGGTGGTGGATTGATCGGGGTGAGATCGTCCCTCATCCGTGGATGTTAGATCTGGCGGTCGAGAAGAGTTATACGTTATCTGCTGCGCAAGCCTAATCTGGGCCGTTGGGTGGAGATCGGACGGCCTGAAACCCTGGATACCCCTTCATCGAAGCCGTTTTCTAAAAGAGTCCCTCGGGTTCGGGCTAATCAACCCGCCATCCACCTTCACTGCGTACTGTGTCTATGGATTTTTACCCCGAGCCCCCTAGCTTTTCTGGAAAATGAGGCCCAGTCCAGTCAACACGAAAACCAGAGAAAATAAATAGAAAATGAATTTTTAATATGAAAATAATTGCTAGAACTTTATAAATTCATAGAAAATTCATACTAACTCCAAATTAATCCATTCCAGTTCCTAAAATTTTGTAATTTTATTCTCTAGCACTTAGTGTCTCTGTTTTATCATGACAACAGTAAGAAATTTAATTCCACACTTAATCCTATTCAAAGCACATAAAACCTTTGAAAATGCATAACTTAAAATCTATAACTCAGAAAATTATGATTCCAGTTCCTAAGTTTTTATTTTAATATGTAGAATATCTCTGTGTATTTTGTTTACATGCTTGGTGTAATGTTAATTTTTCCCTGCATATTGTGCTTGTTCGTATTGTGGCGAGTAGAAGAGCCCGTTGCTGAGGTTCCTGGTGAGCAGCAGATTGAAGTAGCTGAGCAGGAGCTCATTGAAGGCAAGTTGTGCCCTTGACCACTTTTTTACCCAATAATGTTCTTTAATATCACATACTCATGCATAGGTTAATTTTGATGGGACCCAATAGGTCACCCTAGATTGTTTATCTCATTACCTTGTTTACCCCGGAATCACTTGGGTAGTTTGCTATTGCTTTACATGGTTTTGGGATAATCATTTATTATATCTATGTTCCAATTATTCTTGTTATTCTGTTTATGTTCATGTTGAGATCATTAATGTTAATTGGAACATAGAGCTTAACTTGAGAACCACGTGCCACCACAAGGGAGGAATGGGACCCCTTGGCTGACTAATTAGGAAAGCTAGTGGAAGACTACCTTACCCGAAAGGGGCAAGGGCAGTAGGGGAGAGGTCAGTGCAGGGAGGTCCCTGGTTGATTTTGCTGCGATGGCGGTCAGCCAGGAACCCTGTACTGGATCTTCCTATAAACTGTAGCGGGTTTTCGGAAGCTAGTGGAACTTTGTAAAGGCCTCGTAGTGTTGCCCTGCCGCGCTTCCTAGGTAGAGGTGTATGGGATTCACGACCCCTTGGCAAATGGGTAACATGACTTGTGGGTAAAGGGTACAACCTCTGCAGAGTGTAAAACTGGTATACTAGCCGAGCTCACGGTCATGAGCAGCTCAGGACTCTCTGATGTTTAAATTATGGAACTTAAATTCAATTTTGTCATTCGCATTGCATGGGTTTATTATTAATTTTGTTCTATTACTTTATTTATGGTTTGGTATTTACTTACACTTAGTAACTGCTAATAAAATTTTGACCAACTACTTAAAAGCAATGCTCAGCTTTAACCCCTATCATTGATCAGCCTTACACATCACATGAACTCACACCTTTGTGAGTTTGTGTCCACTGGTTCCCCACAACTTGTTGAGCTATGATCATGTGTGAGCTCACCCTTGCTGTCTCACACCCCCCCACAGGAGAAGAGCAGGTGGTTCAGGAGGAGCCACAAGGCGAGGAGTATGATCTGATCTAGGTGGCGTTTCTCAGTTGACGTTGGCGCCGACGATCCTTAGTTCGTTCTATATTTATTATTTTATTTTGTAATAAGTCTTCCGCTATGTAATAAGTACTCTGATGTTTTATGACATTTATCTCTATACACTCTGTTATTATATATGTTGTCTTCTTGGCGCATGTATGAGATGCACCCGGCTTTGTCTTTTAAAACCGGGTGTTACAGTTATCAACAAGAGAATCTCTTCTGCAGATTTGGTGAGCCGACTGGAGATGATTCTCAGGGGCAAAGTATCCAATGTTGGTGCTCCGGTGGCGTACTCGGCCTGGAATCTGCCTCCTGGCAAAGCCTTCACTCTTTTCGTGTCAAATCCACCTGCGACTGATGGCAATTTGGGCCTTAGAACGCGGCCCTCTGATGAAGAAGTCAATGCTTTGGTTGCCTCACTTGGGAAAATTCCTGATGATGAACGACAAGTCCATTTCGAGGTGCCTTTGGATCCTAATGATGCAGAAATGAATGCCATGCTTGATATGTTGGCTGAAGATTCTTCTGACGCTACTCCTGCTGAGACATTGGCAGTGGCGCCTCTCCCAGAGGTCGGTATAACCTTGGATGTTCAGAGACCTGTCCGTGTTCGCTCGAGGCGTCCTTGCCGAACCAATCAAACTGATATTTCTGTTGATGAGCAGAAAAAGAAAAAGAGACGTATTCGGCGAGTATCTAGTTTGGATCAGGGTGCTGGTCCCTCGGTTCCTGCTGCTGAGGAGGTTCCTGTGCCTGAATTTACTGATGCTGATCCCAATGGGTGTGGTATGTCTGTTGCTGATCCCAATGGGGGTGTTGCATGTGTTGCTGATGAAGACGATGGGGAGGAAGAGAATGAGGTCCCTCTGACTCGGAAGAACAGTCGGCAATTCCTCGCCAGTGGGGAAAGTAGTGGACTTCCTTCTCCTGCTTTATCTGCCCTCGTTGGTCTGCAAGAAATATCCCTGGCCGACTTTGATCAAACTCTTGAGGATATGATCCTAGAGGACTTGTTATCAGGGCCAGTGGATGATGATGTAACGGAAGCTTGTGGTGCCGTGCCAGATGCTGGGTTGAGGTCATCTCGTGCCTCGTCAACCTTAGAGCGCGATCTCGAGGGTCGGGATGCTAACTTGGATTGTCCTGATTCCATGGAAGTAGCCGAGGGCCCGTCAACCTTAGAGGTGGTTACTGCGGGGAGTCTGGACCTCAAGAATGGTGCTGACACATGCCCAGCCCCCGAGGGTGTCGTCGGGGATGACTTAGCTCGGGCGAAGAGTGCGAGCCACTGCCCAGCCCCCGAGGGTGCTGCCGGGGATGATCCAGCTCAAGTGGGCAGTGCCAACTATGACCCAGCCCCCGAGGGTGCCCAGACAGGGTCTCCTTCCGGCACTTCCATGGACGTTCACGCGGGGTCACCTCCACACTCTGGCTGCATGGTGGTGGCCCAAACTTTGGACCAGGGCGTCACTTTAGAGGGCAGCGTCCCCGCTGATCGGGTGTCCGGCTCTGTTGAAGGCGCTGAACTGACTCCCTCCGTTCCGTTGCAAACTGCTTCGGGTGGTGACCTTGCGGCTGGTTATCAGCTGATTTCTCCTGATCTGGGGATCCCTTCATTCTTTTCCAACCTCCAGGTACTGTGCTGTTTTTTTGGCTTGATTTTTACATTGCATGAACTTCTGCCATTATGCTCATCTGTTCTTCTCATCAGGTTTTGGTGGATGGGATGACCAGCCAGCTGAGATTGCAGGGTGCTCCTGTCCCAGAAGTGGCTTCGTCTCTTTCGTGTTGGAATCCAGTGTCACTTCATCGTCGTGTATCCGAGTTGGAGGCAACTAACGCTGGTTAGTGCCCTTTTTCTTTTCTTCGCGTTTGTTGTGGACTGTTTTACCTTCTGACCTCGTTTTGTTTGGTTACCTCTTGCTAGGAATGACTCGACAGATTGCAATTCTTGAGGAAAAACATTCTCAAGATCAGGCTGAATTGGCTCAGCGATGCACTGATCTCGAGGAAAAGTACTCTCAAAGTCAGATTGAGCTGAGTCAGGTCTCTGCCGCCTTAGATGATGCCAATGCGTTGAGTTCTTCCCTGCATGCTCAGCTCGACTCTGAAAAGGTGATATACGAAACTGTGCTTTGCCTTACTGCGCTCCTATTACTTGCCTGGTTTTTGAAGGAACTGACTTGTGCTTGCAGGAAGAAAAATGTATCCTTGCCGCTTCTCGTGACAATCTTGACAGGTTGTATCGAGATTCTAGCAATTCATTGACCATTTTGGAAAGAAGTCATCGTTTCACCATGGAAGAATTAGACCTTCATCATCGTAAGCTGCAAGAATCCATGGAGGAGGTAACCCGGCTTAAGCAGTTGATATCAGCGAAGGATGCTACTATCAAAGGACTCCGGGCTTCCAAAAAATCCATCGCCCAGGAGTTAGAGAGTGCTCGACTGGCTGTTAAAACTGCTGAAGAAACTTCTGTTACTCTCAAGGCCCAACGCGACAAAGCCCTGGACAAGGCTATTCGGGCGGGACGAATTTTGATGAGGAGACCCGGCGTGATTGTTCCCGAAGATATAAGGGCTGACGTGAACGCTGCCCCTGATTCCTCGAGTCGCCCTTCTTCGTCGGTTGCTCCTGGAAAAGACATTGCAAAATAGAAAAAACATTTCGCGTGTTCCAAGCGCACGGTTCGCATGATCGAGTGTTTGTTAGAGGACACCAGTTTACCATTCGAATGACATAATTACTGTTTCACTGTATCAGAATTTATTAGTTAATGAGTTAGCAATAATGACGCATGATGATTATGAAATTTGTTTGCGGGATATGGAAGTCATCCCCCGAATCATATAGGCGTGAGCATGTTGTATCGGTCTTAAGTTGCTACCAACTTTAAGTTGATTGCTGCGTTTGTAGGGCATAGTGGTCACCCTAAGTTAAGTATGCGTGAGCATGTTGCACCGCCTTAAGTCGCTGCTGACTTAAGTCGATTGCTCCGTTAGCAGGGCATAGTGGTCACCCCGAGTTAAGTAAGCGTGAGCATGTTGCACCGCCTTAAGTCGCTGCTGACTTAAGTCGATTGCTCCGTTAGCAGGGCATAGTGGTCACCCTGAGTTAAGTAAGAATGCAAGTCAATCGTAAATAAATTGAGTATCCTTGAGACCTTTTCTTTATTGATGACATATTTCCACTTTACAGAGTACATCACCGTTATCCCAGCAGTTTTGAGGTACGGCTAGGGATAAAACTTTCTCAGGTGTTCTATGTTCCAGGAGTTCCCAACTTCTGTTCCATCCATCTGAGTGAGGCGATATGATCCGGGCCTAGTGACTTCTGCTACTACGAAGGGTCCTTCCCATAAGGGTGATAACTTGTGTCGTCCTTCTCCCGTTAGAATTCGGCGAAGGACGAGCTCCCCTACTGAGAAGAATCGTTGCCGCACAGCCTTGTCGTGATAGCGCCTTAGAGTCTGCTGGTATCTTGCTGATTGGATTACTGCGTTTAGCCGTTCTTCCTCGAGTACGTCTATGTCCTCCAGCCTGGTGGTCTCAGCTTCTGCTATGCTTTCAAAGATCAGCCTTGGCGCCCCAAACCTGAGATCAGCGGGCAGCACTGCCTCCGACCCATAGACCATGAAGAAAGGAGTGTTTCCATGCAAAGCTCGGCTAGGTTGGGTTCTTAGGCTCCAAACAACATAGGGTAATTCCCTTATCCACTTTCCTGCAAATTTTTCATTCTTATCGAAAATCTTTTTCCTTAGTGCATCCAATATCATCCCGTTGGCTCGCTCAACTTGCCCGTTGGCTCTTGGATGGGCTACAGATGCATACTTGATCTGAATGCTCTTTTGCTCGCAGAAGTCAAAGAATTCTGAACTCGTGAAGTTGGATCCTAAATCAGTTATGATGCTGTTTGGTATCCCGAATCTGAATATTATGTCTTGTATGAATTCCACGGCCTTAGCAGAGGTTAAGGAGGCAATGGGCTTGAATTCTATCCATTTAGTGAACTTGTCAATTGCTACCAATACATGAGTGTATCCCCCTTGAGCTTTCTTGAAAGGTCCAATCATATCCAGTCCCCAACATGCGAAAGGCCAAGTTACTGGTATGGTCTGCAGTTGCTGTGCTGGCATGTGTTGTTGCTTTGACAAGTACTGGCAGGCCTCGCACCTTCGAACTAACTCGGCTGCATCGTTCTTTGCTGTTGGCCAATAGAATCCTGACCTGAAGACCTTCCCGACTAGTGTTCTGGAGGCTGCATGTATTCCACATTGTCCAGCGTGGACCTCCTCCAGGAGTTGCCTTCCAGTAGATGGGAGGATGCATTTCATGAAGACACCTGATGCACCCCTTCTATATAATGTCTCTCCAATAAGTGTATAGTGAGCCGACTGTCTTGCAATGCGCTCTGCCGAATTCTTGTCGTCTGGTTCTTCTTCATTCCTTATGTACTTAATGATTGGCCTTCTCCAGTCATCGGGATCTGACTCGGGTTGATCTATGATGTTGCACTCTTCTATTTGATCCATTGAGATTCTTGGCTGCAGTATTTCTTGCACAAAAACCCCGGGCGGGACCTGAGTTCGACTGGACCCTAGCTTGGACAGTACATCGGTCGCCGTGTTCCGATCTCTTTCCACATGATGAAATTCTAGACCCTCGAATTTATCTTCCAGCTTTCGGACGGCAGTGCAGTATCTTCCCATTGAATCGTTTGAGCAATCCCACTCCTTATTTATCTGGCTAATGACTACCAGAGAGTCTCCGTATACCATCAATCTTTTGACGCCCAACGATATGGCAATGTTCAATCCATGGATCAAAGCTTCATACTCGGCTGCATTGTTGGAGGCCGGGAATAGCAACTGGAGGGCGTACTTGAAGTGTTCGCCTCCAGGTGCAGTGAAGAGAATCCCCGCTCCTGCTCCCTGCAGCTTTAGTGAGCCATCAAAATACATTCGCCATACATCTGCAGTCTCCGGGTTATCTGGTACTTGTTGTTCAGTCCACTCCGACACGAAATCAACCAGTGCTTGAGTTTTGATGGCAGTGCGAGGCCGGAACTCGATGTCGTGAGATCCCAGCTCACAAGCCCACTTGGCTATTCGACCGATTGCTTCCTTGTTGTGAAGAATATCCCCTATTGGAAAACTTGTGACTACTATGACTTTGTGGTCGTCAAAGTAGTGACGCAGCTTGCGGGCAGTTAGAAGTACTGCATACAATAGCTTCTAAACTTGAGGATACTTTTTCTTTGAGGGGCCAAGGACTTCACTAATGAAGTAGACATGATGTTGTATTGGATAGGCATGCCCTTCTTCTACTCGCTCGACTACTAACGCGGTGCTTACCACGTGAGTCGTGCAAGAGATATACAGTAGCAAATCTTCAGCTGGTTGAGTTGACGTAGCTCGCCGAGGTGGTTTCAGTACTGGTGGTGTTGTCAAGAATTTTTTCAGAGCATCTAGAGCTTCTTGCGCTTCTGAAGTCCACTGGAGTTTATCCACCTTCTTGAGTAGCTTGTAAAACGGCAAACCTTTTTCTCCCAGCCTGGATATAAATCTGCTTAAAGCTGCCATGCATCCAGTAAGTCGCTGAACCTTCTTCTGCGATCGAGGTGCTTCCATCTTCATGATAGCTTCAATCTTATCTGGATTAGCTTCAATTCCCCGGTGGCTGACGATAAATCCGAGCAACTTTCCGGCTGGTACCCCAAAAACACATTTCTCGGGATTAAGCTTCCATCTATAACGTCTCAGACTGTTGAAAACCAGTTGTAAGTCTTCGATGAAGTCTTTTGAGTCCTGTGTTTTGATCACCACATCATCCACATAAGCCTCCACACGCTTGCCCCAGTGATCGGCTAAGCATGTTTGAATGGCTCTCTGGTAAGTCGCTCCAGCGTTTTGAGGCCAAACGGCATGGAGGTATAACAGAAAGCACCAAACGGAGTAATGAATGCTGTTTTTTCTTCGTCTTCCTTCGCCAGACTAATCTGATGGTATCCAGAATAGCAATCCAGGAAGGATAGCATAGAACATCCAGCGGTGGAGTCCACCACCTGATCTATCCTCGGGAGCCCGAAAGGATCCTTCGGACAGTGCTTATTGAGATCAGTATAATCAACACACATGCGCCAGTCCACTTTATTCTTTTTGAGTACAAGAACAGGATTGGCTAACCACTCGGGATGTAATACTTCTCTAATGAATCCAGCCGCGACCAAGCGAGCTAACTCGGCGCGAATGGCTTCTCTCTTATCAGGCGTGAAACGACGTAATTTTTGTCGAATCGGCCTTGCCTGGGGAAAAACCTTCAGTTTGTGCTCGGCCAGTTCTCTTGGGACTCCCGGCATATCCGCAGGTTGCCATGCGAATACGTCTCGGTTATCTTGCAGAAACCGGACGAGCGCGCTTTCCTATTTGTCATCCAAACTGGAGCTGATGATGGCCGTCTTGCGCTCATCAGCGAACCCCAGGTTGATTCTCTTGGTTTCTTCAGTCGGCCGCATAGAGGTCGCGGTCTGAGCTTCGCTTGCCGGTACTGTGAGGTCCTCCTCAGGCTTAGAGTTCGCCATTGCGGAGGGAGCTGTCGATGGCTTGGCGGTGAGGGCTGCTTGAATAGCCACTCGGAAACATTCCGCGGCGCCTTGGAAGTTGGCGCACACAGTTATGATCCCTTGCGGCCCTGGCATCTTCAGTATCATGTATGTGTAATGCGGGATGGCCATGAACTTGGCCAATCCCGGCCTCCCGATGATGGCGTTGTACCCGCAGTCGAAGTTAGCCACTTCAAACCTCAGGAACTCGGTTCTGTAGTTCTCCGGAGTTCCGAAGGTGACTGGCATGTAGATGTGGCCCAGCGGGTATTCCCCTTCCGTCGGCACGATGCCGAAGAAAGGAGTGTCCGACTCGCGGAGCTCTTTGAGGTGAACTCCCAAGCCTTGGAGTGTCCGGGGGAAGGTGACGTTGATGCTGCTCCCCCCGTCCACTAATACCTTCCTCACCCGGCTCTCTCGGATCACCGGATCGACGAGAAGCGGATATTTGCCCGGGTGGTCGAAGTTGAGCCATTGATCTGCCCGAGTGAAGGTGATCAGGTGCTCCGACCACCGATATGGGGCGGGAGGTCCGGTGGTCGCCACCAGTATCTGGCGATCGTTGAGCTTTTGCTGTCTTCTGCTCTCCTGCGATCCGTGTCCGCCGAAGATGACGTTGACTTCCCTGTCAACGCGTGGAAAAGCTCCTCCTCCTCCTCCCTCCTCCTGCCGATGGGGTTGTCGTGGTTCATCTGGTCCTCCCCTCGGCGGAGGAGGAGGTAGAGGTTGGAAGGGTCGGCCGTGTCCGACGGAGTGCTTGAAGTCTCGGCAGTTACGAAGAGTGTGGCGCATGTCCTTGTGGTACGGGCACTGGGCGTCGAGGATGTCGTCCAACGTGCGTTCGCCTCCACGAGGTCCTCCACGAGCGCGAGAGGCAGGTGGTCCGGCAGCGTGCACTTCTTCGCGAGGCCTCTTCTCCCACCGCTTGTCAGGTTGTTGATTTGTGTCGCGTCGTGGTGCTGCTGGTGCGGGCTTTGCTCCTCCAATGAGGTCCTGGGCTCGCTCGTCGGCGGTGATGTAGAGGTCGGCTTCCCGGAACAGCTCCTCGGAGGTAGTCGGCGCCTTCTGTAGTATGGCTCGGACGAAAGCCGAATCATTGGATCCTCGGTAGAAGTCCTCGATCACGGCCGCTTCCGTGACATCGGGGATACGATTCCTCATGGTTTGAAACCTCTTGAGGTACGACCGGAGAGTCTCGTCCCCCCGGCGCTTGATAGATTTGAGGTCCCACGGTTGTGCCGGCTTGTCGGAGAGGGACTGGAAGTTGGCGGTGAAACGTCGACTGAAGTCTCCCCAGACGTCGATGCAGTGTCGGGGTAGATGTCGCAGCCATTGCAGCACGTCTTGCCCAAGGACAATGGGTAAGTACGCGGTCATCACGTCTTCGGACGCCCCGGCAGCTCGAGCAGCGGTGGTGTAGACGGCTAGCCAACCCCATGGATCCTGCTTAGGTTCATACTTGTCAACATTGGATACCTTGAAGTTGGGAGGCCATTGGATGGCCCTAAGGCACGGAGTAAGGGCGGACACTCCGCACGTGTCCTCCTGTCGTCGGGGTCGATGTCTGTCCCGGGGAGGGGAGTTGTGATTGTGATTCCTCGACCGTCCCCGAGTGGTTCCGCCAGTTGAAGCCGTTGCCGACTCAGTCCTGGTTGCTTGGCTCTGAGTCGGGATGCCATGATCCCTGTCATACTCCTCTCGACGACGAATCTCGTTCTCATGCCGCCGTTCTCGCGAAGCATTGATGGAGCTTCGCGCGTCTCGGCGACTGTTGATGGCGTGTCGTAGATCGTTCGGCGGGTGGGCAAGCGGTAGAAGATGATTGGCCGCCTGGGTGAACAGTCGTCGGTAGCCGTCGGCGTCAGGAGTCCGAGGAAGTCCTTCAGCTATCCGAGCCAGCACCCCTCCGACTTCGCTCGGCGTGTTCATGGCTCGGGCGAAGTCGGGGTTCAGGTTGCGCCCGAAGAATGGATTCTCTCGACGTTGCCTTGCATCCTGCTCAGCCTGTTCCTGAGCTCGTCGGCGATCACGTCGTCGGGAGTTCCTTCGCTCTCTGAAGACGCGTTCTTCCGGGGTTTCTCCTACCTCCGAGACCTCGTCTCGCGAGACAGGTTGTTCTGGATTCTGCTCTCCGGCTGCGTGATGTCGTCGAACGTTCCTGCGCCGGTTCCTCCGTCGACGGGACTCTCGCTGAGGCGGTTCCTCCCCGGGTACAGTCGGCTCATCGTCGGAGATGACGGGCGATTCCGCTCTTCCGATGAAGAGGACGTCGGGGTAGAACGGTGCTGCCGTCGTAGTGATCTTCTTTCGGAGAGCCGGAGGTTGCGCTTCTCTGGTATTTTCGGAGTTTGTTGGGGAAGATTCCTTTTTCGGCGGATCCGCGATATGGTGCAAAATTCCTTCTTCGTCCGCTACGAATGAGATTGTTCCGAAGCAGAACATAGATCCGGGGCGTAGGGTGATCTTGCTGTAGAAGGAGATGGCCATTGAGCTAGCTTGGATTGTCGACACACCCCCTACCTGGCGCGCCAGCTGTCGGTGTTTTGGGTCCGACCGCACACCCGGGGTTGCCCCTCAAGGTGTTTTAGGAGTAGGAAGGTGTCGACAACTGTAGCAAAATGGTTCGTGCCGATCGCATGGGAGACGGTGGACAAGGTTTACAGGTTCGGGCCGCTTAGTGACGCGTAACACCCTACGTCCTGATGAGTATGCTTGGTGGATATGATTACAAGAGGGTTCTCCGGATCGAGAATACAGAGAGTTTGTGTAAGTGGCTACGTAATGGGTCGATCGTTCTGAAGGGGTGCCCCCTAGGCCTTATATACTCGACCGTGGGGCAGTACACATGGATAAGATAACAACAAGTGGCTAAAAGATAGTGAACCTCTTGAGATTATCCTTTACGTAACCCTCGCCGACTTATCCTCACGTGGCTTCGTTGCATGGAGGCTCCAGCGCGGGAAAGTCGGATCTTCGTTGCGGCCACTCGTTCGACGCTATGGGCCGTTCGGGTTTGCACCAATCCGGCCTCACGTCGCTCTGCTTTGCTGGTTGTTTCCCCCCAGGCCCACGAAAGAATAACCTTACGATTTATTGGGCCCTCGGGCCTTTCGTGAGGTCCTTTACTCTTTCAGTGGACCTGGGGGATATCTATCCCCCACAATGCTCATCTATTCCGTGCTGTTGAAGAATTCTATACTCTTTTTCTTATGCTGCAAGATTTGCCAGATCAGTTCTGATGTGTGGTTGCATTCTGCAGATGTCAGAGAACAGGCGCAGAGGAGGAAGGCGTGCTCAGCAGGAGCGAGCCGCTCCGCAGGATGAGGTGCCTCAGCAGCAGCACCTGCCGCCCCCGCCCCCGATGTCGATCGAGCAGATGTTTCTGATGCAGACTCAAGCGGTTCAAGCCATCGGTCAGACTCTGGCCGCCATTCAGCAGCAGCAGCAGCAACAGCAGCAAGCACCACCTCAGCCTCAGATACCTCAGATGCCCAGAGACAAGCGTGCTAAATTCATGAGAGGTCATCCACCAACGTTCGCTCACTCTTCTGACCCCATGGATGCTGAAGATTGGCTGCGCACTGTGGAGCGGGAGTTGCATACCGCTCAGTGTGATGACAGGGAGAAAGTCTTGTATGGTCCCCGTCTGTTGAGAGGAGCAGCCCAATCATGGTGGGAGTCTTACCTCGCCACCCATGCCAACCCCGACGCCATCACTTGGGAAGAGTTCAGAGGTAGCTTTCGTCAGTACCATGTGCCTGCAGGTCTGATGACAGTGAAGAAGGAGGAGTTCCTGGCCCTTAAGCAAGGGTCATCATCTATCAGTGAGTATCGAGACAGGTTTCTGTAGTTGTCTCGCTATGCTCCTGAAGATGTCAACACCGACGCCAAGCGACAGTACCGTTTCTTGAGAGGCTTGGTTGACCCTCTGCACTACCAACTGATGAATCATACCTTCCCGACATTCCAGCACCTGATTGACAGAGCAATCATGACAGAAAGGAAGCGTAGGGAGATGGAGGATCGTAAGCGCAAGATCAGTGGACCCCAGCCTGGAAGCAGCAGTCGTCCTCGTTTCTCAGGCAATCAACCTCAGCAGTTCAGGCAGAACCAGCGTCCACCTCAGCAGCAGCAGTTCCAAAGGCAGTATCCTCAGCACCAGTACCAGAACCGTCAGAGCAATCAGTCAGGAGGTCAGTTTCAGAGGCAGAATCAGCAGACACCTCGTCTTCCTGCCCCAGCAAACCAGCAGAACAGTCAGGCAGCACCAGCTCAGGTTGGAAACAAAGCATGTTTCCACTGTGGAGAGCAAGGCCACTGGGTGATGCAATGCCCGAAGAAGGCAGCCCAGCAGCAGTCAGGCCCCAATGCCCCAGCAAAGCAGAATCTGTCTCAGCCTGGAGCAGGCAACCGCTCTCAGCCGCGCTACAATCATGGGAGATTGAACCACTTGGAGGCTGAAGCAGTTCAGGAGACCCCCGACATGATAGTAGGTATGTTCTCAGTCGACTCCCATATTGCAGAAGTGTTATTTGATACTGGAGCAACGCATTCTTTCATTACTGCATCGTGGGTAGAAGCACATAATCTTCCAATTACTACCATGTCAACCCCCATTCAAATTGACTCAGCCGGTGGTAGAATTCGAGCCGATAGCATTTGTTTGAATATAAGTGTGGAAATAAGGGGGATAGCGTTTCCCGCTAACCTTATAGTAATGGGTACTCAGGGAATAGATGTCATCCTAGGGATGAATTGGCTAGATAAGTATCAGGCAGTTATCAGTTGTGATAAAAGGACCATCAAGTTGGTGTCCCCACTAGGAGAAGAAGTGGTGACTGAGTTAGTCCCGCTTGAGCCAAAGAAAGGAAGTTGTTATCAGCTAGCTGTTGATAGCAGTGAAGCAGACCCGATTGAGAGTATCAGGGTTGTGTCTGAGTTCCCAGACGTGTTTCCAAAGGATTTACAGGGTATGCCACCAGAGCGGAAAGTTGAGTTTGCCATAGAGCTTCTTCCTGGAACCGCCCCTATCTTCAAGAGAGCTTACAGAATATCCGGACCAGAGTTGGTTGAACTTAAGGAGCAGATTGATGAGTTGTCAGAGAAAGGTTACATCCGGCCAAGCACCTCGCCTTGGGCCGCCCCTGTCCTATTTGTGGAGAAGAAAGATGGCACCAAGAGGATGTGTATTGATTATCGAGCTCTGAATGAAGTCACGATCAAGAACAAGTACCCTTTGCCCAGAATAGAAGATCTGTTCGACCAGTTGAGAGGAGCCAGTGTGTTCTCCAAGATCGATCTGAGGTCAGGTTATCATCAGCTCAGGATCCGACCTTCGGACATTCCGAAGACGGCATTCACTACCAAGTATGGTTTGTATGAGTTCGCAGTGATGTCTTTTGGTTTGACCAATGCACCAGCGTTTTTCATGAACTTGATGAACAGCGTATTCATGGATTATCTTGACAAGTTTGTGGTGGTATTCATTGATGACATTCTGGTTTATTCTCAAAGCGAAGAAAAACATGCAGATCATTTGAGGATGGTATTGCAGAGATTGCGAGAGCACCAGTTGTATGCAAAGTTGAGCAAGTGTGAATTCTGGATCAATGAAGTCCTGTTCTTGGGTCACATAATCAACAAAGAAGGATTGGCTGTGGATCCGAAGAAAGTGGCAGACATTCTAAACTGGAAAGCGCCAACAGATGCTCGAGGAATCAAGAGCTTCATTGGAATGGCCGGATATTATCGGCGATTCATTGAAGGGTTTTCGAAGATTGTGAAACCAATGACAGCGTTGCTAGGCAACAAAGTTGAGTTCAAGTGGACCCAGAAATGTCAAGAGGCCTTCGAAGCGCTGAAAGGGAAGTTGACTACAGCGCCTGTCCTAGTCTTGCCTGATGTGCACAAGCCCTTCTCGGTGTATTGCGATGCTTGTTACACAGGTTTGGGATGCGTGTTGATGCAAGAGGGAAGAGTTGTTGCTTACTCATCCCGACAGCTGAAGGTTCATGAGAAGAACTACCCAATCCATGATCTAGAGTTGGCAGCAGTGGTTCACGCACTGAAGACATGGAGGCACTATCTGTACGGACAGAAATGCGATGTTTACACAGACCACAAGAGTCTGAAGTACATATTCACTCAGTCAGAATTGAATATGAGGCAGCGAAGATGGTTAGAGTTGATCAAAGACTATGAGTTGGAGATCCTTTACCATCCAGGCAAAGCAAACGTAGTGGCAGATGCTTTGAGCAGGAAGAGTCAAGTCAATCTGATGGTCGCTCGTCCGATGCCTTATGAGTTGGCCAAGGAGTTCGACAGGTTGAGTCTCGGATTTCTGAACAATTCGCGAGGAGTCACAGTTGAGTTGGAACCTACCTTGGAGCGAGAAATCAAAGAAACGCAGAAGAATGATGAGAAGATCAGTGAGATCCGGCGACTGATTCTAGAAGGCAAAGGCAAAGATTTTCGAGAAGATGCAGAAGGCGTGATATGGTTCAAAGACCGCTTGTGTGTTCCCAATGTCCAGTCCATTCGGGAGTTGATCCTCAAGGAAGCTCATGAGACAGCCTATTCGATTCACCCTGGCAGTGAGAAGATGTATCAGGATATGAAGAAGAAATTCTGGTGGTACGGAATGAAGAGGGAAATCGCAGAGCGTGTGGCTATGTGCGATAGTTGCCGAAGAATTAAGGCAGAGCACCAGAGACCAGCTGGATTGTTGCAACCGTTGCAGATCCCTCAGTGGAAATGGGATGAAATCGGTATGGATTTCATAGTCGGATTGCCTCGCACTGGAGCCGGCTACGATTCCATTTGGGTAGTAGTGGACCGCTTGACCAAGTCAGCCCACTTCATACCAGTCAAGACCAACTACAGCAGTGCCGTATTGGCAGAGTTGTATATGTCTCGGATCGTTTGTCTTCATGGTGTGCCAAAGAAGATAGTGTCAGACAGAGGAACGCAGTTCACCTCTCATTTCTGGCAGCAATTGCATGAAGCTTTGGGCACACATCTGAATTTCAGTTCAGCTTATCATCCGCAGACAGATGGCCAGACCGAAAGAACCAATCAAATTCTTGAAGACATGTTGAGAGCCTATGCGTTGCAAGATCAGTCCGGATGGGACAAGCGATTGCCTTATGCAGAGTTTTCCTATAACAACAGTTACCAGGCCAGTTTGAAGATGTCACCGTTTCAGGCGCTCTATGGAAGGAGTTGTAGAACTCCGTTGCAATGAGATCAGCCTGGAGAAAAGCAGGTGTTTGGGCCAGACATTCTACTTGAAGCCGAAGAGAACATCAAGATGGTCCGGGAGAATCTAAAGATAGCGCAATCGAGGCAGCGAAGCTATGCAGACACAAGAAGAAGAGAGCTGAGTTTTGAAGTCGGAGACTATGTCTATCTGAAAGTGTCACCGATCAGGGGAGTCAGAAGGTTCGGAATCAAAGGCAAGCTAGCACCCCGCTACATTGGTCCGTACCAAATCCTCTCAAGGCGTGGAGAAGTGACCTATCAGCTCAGTCTGCCAGAGAATTTGTCCGCTGTGCATGATGTCTTTCATGTGTCTCAGTTGAAGAAGTGCTTGCGTGTGCCAGAAGAGCAGTTGCCAGTGGAAGGTCTTGAAGTCCAGGAGGACTTGACCTACGTTGAGAAGCCAGTGCAGATCCTTGAGGTTGCAGACAGAGTCACCCGAAGGAAGACCACCAGAATGTGCAAAGTCAGATAGAATCACCACTCTGAGGAAGAAGCAACCTGGGAGCGTGAAGATGATCTGATGGCCAAGTACCCAGAGCTCTTTGCTAGCCAGCCCTGAATCTCGAGGGCGAGATTCTTTTAAGGGGGATAGGTTTGTAACGCCCTGAATTTGGGGGTAGAATTTTTTCTTCTTTTCTCTCACCAAATTCAGGCGTTACTCTTTTCTTTTCTTGTTCTCTCGCTAAACCTTGACCTTTTCCAAAGTTTTAGCGGGGTTTGGCTTGGAATTCCCGTGTAAAGAAAAACCCTAAATTACTTTATGTTGTTTGATGCACCATGCCGAACTATGCATTCTTTGATTGCTTAGAAATGTAAGTGCATTCATCTAGGAAGATCGGATTTCGAAAAGGAGAAAAACCTTTTCTTTCTTTTTCTTTTTCTTTCTCTCCCTCCTCCTTTTTCTCTCTCCCGCGCCGTGGGCCGCCTCGGCCGGCCCAGCCCCCCCCCCCCCCCCGCGCGCCCCCTTTTGGGCCCAGTTGGCCCAGCCGCCCCTCCCTCTTCCCCCAAATCCCTCTCTCTCCCTCCCATTCTCTCTCTTCCCCACCCTAGCCGTCGCCCCTGCCCTAGCCGCCGCTCCTGCTCGTCGCCGGTTCGGTCGCCCGTCCCCGTCCCCGGTGAGGTCCCCTCCCCCCTCTCCTCCCTCCCCCATCTCCCCTCCCCTTCCCCCTACCCGGCTCGGCCCCGCCGCTCGGCCGCCCCCGCGCCCCAGTCCGGCCGCCCGCCCGCCCAGCTCGGCCGCCGCCTTGGTCGGCCCAGCCCCGCCGCCGGTTCGGCCGCCCCTGCCCGGCCGCCCCTGCGCGCCCAGCCCGGCCGCCCCTGCGCGCCCAGCTCGGCCGCCCCCTACCCTAGCTCGGCCGCCCGCCGCCGGCTTGGCCGCCCCCGCCCCTGCCCCTGGCCGGTTCAACCGCCCCCCGGCCCGTTCAACCGCCCCCCCTTTTTTTATTTTATTTTATTTTATTTTACTTTATTTTATTTCATTACTGTTGTTTATTTTATTTTGGGCAAGCTAATCATCGTTCATGTTAATGAAATAGGAAACTTAATTTAGAATTCCGTTACGCTAGTTAATTCATATAATCAATTGTTTATCCAGTTCAATGTTGATCAACTAAAAATGACTAGGTTTCCATTAGTGCATATAACTAAATTCTTTTGTTAGAACCAATTGTAACTAATCATTAGTGCATAAGCTTTAACCCCTGCGAGACCTTTCCCCGTTTCTTTCTAACCTTAACGAATGCGATGTCGAATGTCATACTTGATGCATATTTACTTTATTTGTCCCCTTGTGTGGTGTACTGTTTGTTTCCTAATTTGAATGGATGTATGTATGTATGCTTGCAATCGCATAGAGAACGATCCGGTTGAAGAGCCCGAGGAACTCGCAGGAGAAGCCCCTGAGCAGCAGTCGGTTGGTGGAGGCAAGTGTCCTTTGACCTATCTTAGTCCTAATCATTCTTTAATTCACCTCCCGCATTACACATTTATACTTAAGGATTGACTAGCTTTTGTTATCCATGTCCTTGTTTACCTATTTGGGTCGGATTATTATTGTTTAGCTTCATGCTATTGCTCAAACTCTAATCAATGAACATGATGAGATTATATATGATACGCTGTTTTCCTTTCTCTTATTATGATGTTGTACTTGTGGTCTTCAAGGGGGCTCGAGCGGTTTCTCGAGTGCCTCTCCGTAAGGACCTGTTCTATGGATGACCGCCCGGGAAAACAGTGCAACCATGAGGGTGGAGTGGGACGCCCTTAGCTGAATAATTAGACGAACCGGGGTGTAGTTCGCTTAGCCGTTGTGCCGTCAATGGGGCTCGGTGTATGCGGCTCGCTCTGCCAAGGTTGATTTGTCCCTTGGGGAGGAGTACGGTACATTTAGGAAACCTAACGGGCGGCTATAGCCCTGGGGAAATCTTTGTAAAGGCTACGTAGTGAGACCCTGCCTATTCACCTTGGTAGTGTTTAAGGGTTTGATCGGCCCGAGGCAAGAGGGAATCACGGCTTGTGGGTAAAGTGCACAACCTCTGCAGAGTGTTTGAAAACTGATATATCAGCCGTGCTCGCGGTTATGAGCGGCCAAGGCAGCTCCAGTGATTAGTGGTACTTGATCAGAGACATTTTGGTTTACAGATGACAATGAGGATGGTTATGATTATGCTTATGGTAATGGTAAGTGGTATTCTTTCGGTTTGGAAAGGGTACATTGGGTTAATAACTTGGGTTAATGCTAAAACCTGGCTTTCTACTAGTAAATAATAAACTGACCAACTAAAAGCAACTGCTTGACTTACCCCCACATAAAGCTAGTCCACTATAGCCAAACAGGATACTTGCTGAGTATGTTGATGTGTACTCACTCTTGCTCTACACACCAACCCCCCCCAGGTTGTCAGCATTGCAACCACTGCTCAGGAGAAGATGAAGCTGTGGAAGGAGACTTCCAGGAGTTCCAAGACTACGACGAGTTCTAGGTGTGGGTTAGCGGCAACCCCCAGTCGGCTGCCTGTGAAGGCCGCAGTTATCTACGTTTCGTTTTCGCACTTTGATTTATTGTAAGGACTATATGGACGTCTCAGACGTATGATGTAATCGACTATTATTTCCCTTTTAATACTATTTGAGCACTGTGTGATGATGTCCATGTTATGTAACTGTTGTGTACGTGAATAACTGATCCTGGCACGTACATGGTTCGCATTCGGTTTGCCTTCTAAAACCGGGTGTGACAATCGCGATGAAGGAATATGACCAGCCTGTGACCTGCTTCATCACCCCTTTCGGCTCATACTGCTATGTGACAATGTCCTTCAGTCTAAAGAACGTAGAGGCCACGTACTAGTGATGTATGATCAAATGTTTCAGTGATCTGATCGGAAGGTCTGTGGAGGTGTACGACAACAACATCATGGTCAAGATTCGATAGACTGATAGCCTTGTCCATGCCCTGAGAGAGACATTCGACAGGCTAAAGGCCAATGATATCAAGTTGAACACGAAAAAGTGTGTCTTCGGCGTTCCTGGAGGCATGCTGCTCGGTTTCTTGGTTTCTGGGCGAGGAATCGAGGCGAATCTAGAAAAGGTTTCCGCCATCACAAACATGGGGACCATACATGACCTCAAGGGCATCTAGCAGGTCACGGGGTGCTTGGCTTCTCTCAGCTGCTTCATGTTGCGCCTCGGGGAGCGCGGGTTACAACTCTACAAGCTACCGAGGAAAGTCGACCACTTTGAGTGGTCGGCAGAGGCACAGGAGGTGCTTGACGGTCTCAAAAGCATTTTGACTTGAGCCCTCGTCCTAGTCCCACCGAAGGACAAGGAGTTGCTCCTACTCTATGTCGCGGGGACAACCCAAGTGGTCAGCTCAGTGCTCATCGTGGAGAGGCAGGAAGAAGAAGGCACGCACCCGATTCAACATCCTGTCTACTTCATAATTGAAGTCCTCACCGGTGCAAAAACTCTCTACGCTCAGGTGCAAAAGTTACTGTATGTCATTCTAATTACTAAAAGGAAGCTTAGGAATTGTTTTGAATCACATCATGTTACCATAGTGACTTCGTTCCCCCTAGGCGACGTGACCCACAATCCAGACATTTCTGGCAGGATCGCCAAATGGGCTCTTGAATTGATGAGATATGGGATCTACTACACCCCATGAACAATGATTAAATCACAAGTCCTTGCCGACTTCGTCGCGTAGTGGACCGAGACCCAATTAGAGCCAACACAAACCACCTAGAAATGTTGGATCATGCATTTTGATGGGTTAATGACAAATCAGGGAGCCGATGGCGACATCATTGTTACGTCGCCTTCAGGGGAACGACTTCGGTACATGGTGCAACTCCACTTCAAGCTTCTAATAATGTGTCCGAGTACGAAGTCCTTGTAAACAGGTTGTACGCTGTTGTGGAGCTGGGTGTCCGACGTCTAGACGTCCGAGGGGACTCTGGGCTCATCATAGGGCAAGTAATGAAAGATTCAGAATGTCACGATCCCAAGATGGTGGCATACTACCAAGAGGTACGATGCTTAGAGGAGCGATTCGATGGCCTCAAACTGAACCACATCCCTCGGCTAGACAATGAAACGACATACACACTCGCAAAAATAGTGTTGGGACGAGCAAGCGTCCCATTGGGGATCTTTGCGACTGACCTTTTTAAACCAACTATCCAATATGACGAAGCCCACCAGAAGGGTAGGCGGCTCGCGGGCGTGGAAACGCCGACCTTGGAACCGATCGCCATCATGGAGGAAACCGACGCCCCAGCTGACCCCATGGGCGGCTGGAGAACACCGTATCATGACTTCTTGACCAACGGTTTGCTGCCCCGAGATGAAACAGAAGTACAAAGGCTTCATTGGTGGGCCAAGTCCTTTGTTGTGACTAGGAAAGACCTCTACAAGAAGGGGCACAATGAAAAATAAGGTAGTTGTGCATTCCAATCGAGCAGGGAAAGCAACTCCTAGAAGATATCCATGGCGAGATCTTTGGGCACCATGCTGCCCTGAGAAGCCTCATGGGGAATGCCTTCCTACAGGGGTTCTATTGGCCCACCGCGATGTTGGATGCTCATCAGGTAGTGAGAACCTGTGAAGTGTGTCAGTACTACGTGCGACAAACCCATCTGCCCGTTCAAGCACTCCAAACTATCCCTATCACCTAGTCGTTTGTCGTCTAGGGACTTGATTTAGTCAAACCTCTCAAAAAGGGCACTCGGGGGGCTACACTCACACCTTGGTCGTGATCGAAAAATTCTCTAAGTGGATCAAAGCATGGCTCCTCGCAAAGATTACCTCGGAACAAGCTATAAAATTTGTCACCATCACCCCATTGTTTTGGAGTACCCAACTCGATCATAATGGACAATGGTACGCAGTTCACCGGAAACAGGTTCCAAGAGTTCTACGACGAATACTACATCCGTGTAGATTGGGCTGCCGTGACTCACCCCCGTGAAAACGGGCAGGTCTAACGAGCTAACGTAATGATCATTCAAGGCCTCAAATCTCGGATTTTCACGCGCCTCAAGCAGCTCGGCCAACGATGGCTGAAGTTGTTAACAATAGTACTCTAGAGCTTAAGAACAACCTTGAATTGCTCAACTGGGTATACACCCTACTTTATGGTTTATGGAGCTGAAGCGGTGCTCCCCACTGACCTCGACTATGAGGCCCTGAGGGTAAAAGAGTACGCAACCAAACAGAATGAATCAAGCTTAGAGGATGCGCTAGACCAACTCGACGAAGCCTGTGATGTCACACTTTTGCGATTAGTGTGGTACCAGCAGACGCTATGAAGGTATCATGACCACCTTGTTTGAAGAAGAACCCTGCAAGTAGGAGACTTAGTATTACGACGGGTCCAGACGAACAAAGATCGACACAAACTGTCCCCACCATGGGAGGGACCGTTCGTGATCGAAGAGGTACATCGGCAGGGCACCTACAAGTTGAAGCACGAGAAGGGGAGGACGCTCGCCAACACATGGAACATCGAGCAACTATGCCAGTTCTACCTATAGCAAGACTCCGACGTTCCCCAAACCTACCTGCCCGCGACCTCAGCTGAGAGCTCGGTTACAAGGGGGAGTAACAGGCAGAGCAGCGCAAAACTACTAACATCCTCTCTGTAACACCTTAAAGTTCAATATTGTGAAAATAAGGAAATTTCCCAAGGGTTTTAAATCAAAACACATTTCCTTAAGAATATTCATAATTTCGAAGTTACTACTCCTAAAATTAATTTAAATTTTTTTGGTTAAAATAAAAGATACCTAGATAAACTAAATTATCCTTGGATTGAAATTATATAGAAGAATTATGATTAAACTATTTCTTAATATATAATCTACAATATAAATTATATTTCCCTAAAATTCATATGGTGTGAACTATTCTCTATTTCATGATTGGGATCATGTATAAAAGAACTAAAATAAAATAAATATATAAAAATATATAGTTTTGCATTCATGCTGGTGTTTTATTTGTGCATCTAAAACGAATGTTAGCTTCGCTATCATTTTGGAGCACCTGAAACAAGTCAGACTTGATTGTAACATAATGCTTTGAAAACCTTTGGCAAAAAAAGGCACCCAACAATATCTCCTCATGGTATTTGTTCGTTTTTCGTAACGAGCTCATACCGTAGAATGGATACGGGAGTCCTTATACCGAAGGTCCAAAAAACACTTCTCAGAGCTCGTTACTGAAATCGGTTTTTGAAACAAATGAGAGTTGTTTGGTAAACAATGGAATTCTAGAATTTTGAAGTTTAAATTACTGTAGGGAGGGCCTACAGTATTTTATTGCATGAGGAGAAAAGGGGAAGTTATATACAGGAGGGTAGATACAGAAAAGAAGACAAAAATTACAGAACAGAACACTGAATCCAGGTTTTAATTTTATCTCCTATCACTGGTTTAACTCGGTGACACAATAGGTTCATCTCTGTTTTGAACATGTCCCGACATCCTTGCATCATGGGCGGAATCTCATTGAACATCCAATTGTTTCTGCTTTTCCAGATGCACCAGGTTAAAAGTATGATAGTTTCAAGATTCCAAGGGACTTGCCAACGTCTTCTGATACTTAGGATGGTGTTGATTAAATCAGTTGATCTTGACGGGGAGATTCCTATAAAGGACCAGCATCTCCTAGCAAAATTGCATCGGAAAAAAAGATGGATGACTGTCTCTTCAGCTTGTAGAATATAGTTGTCACAGGTGTATGAATCCAGAAGCATAGCCCGCTGCCTTAGAAATGCCCGGGTATTTAATATGTCCTTAAGTAAAAGCCAGAAAAAGACCTTGTGTTTGGGTTGGCATTTTGATTTCCAAAGCCAAGTGTAGATGGGATGTGTCCACTGGTTGCCCATCAAGTGAGAATAAATCTTTTGTGATGAAAAGAAGCTAGAAGAAGTAGTGCAGAGCCATTTGTCTCTCTGATTATTATGTGGGAGATTAGCCAAGCAACCATTTAACTCTTGAAATTGAGCAAAGGCCTCAGCTAACAGTGGTGTGTGGAACATGTCTTGCAAGTCTGCCAATCTTGCATGATGGACGGTGATGTCCTTGCATGAGGCAAAGGACCAAAGTTCAGGATACTGTATCGATTTGCAAATACCATCCCAGTTGTCATGCCATAGAAGTGTTGTTTTTCCATCTCCAATCTCCACCCGAGCAGTTCCCTTAAAGGATTCAACAGTTTTAAGTACATCTCTCTACTAGAAAGAACCCACTGATTTATCAGAGGGCAGTGAATGGCTATAATGGTTGGCCCAGATTATATTGATCCATGGGATGTCAACTCTGTTAAAGAATTTATGAAGATTTTTCATGAGAAGGGCTTTATTTTGTAATGCCAAATTTATGACACCCAATCCCCCCTGAAATTTTGGCTTGCAGACCGATTTCCAAGCCACCTGAGGGGGTTTCTTAGCATTTAAGTCTGCACCTCTCCAAAGGCAATGCCGTCTGAGTTTGTCAATATGTTTGATCACCATTTTGGGGAGCTTGAGAGTACACATGTAGTATGTTGGTAGTGAGGAGAAGACCGCATTAACCATTTGAAGCCTGCCAGCCTGTGATAAGAAGATAAAGGTTGACGCTAGTCTTTTTTCAATTTTCTGGATAAGGGGAAGAAAAGCACCCAGGTTGGGTCTATGAAGGCCCAAGGGAAGCCCTAAGTAAGTGAAAGGCATTGATCCAATTTTGCAATGAAAAGTATTTGCAAGAATTTCCATTTTCTGGTCCATGACATTGATGGGATAAAAATTAGATTTGTGGTAGTTGACATGTAGCCCAGTGGATTCAGCAAAATAATTGAGCATCGCTTTTAAAAAGAAGAGCTGTCTAGGACAAGCTTCCATTATGAGAATAGTATCGTCAGCATATTGGATGATTGGGAAATCCGGACCACAATTGCTCGGAAGGGGGAGCCGTAGAATGCCACATTCACAAGCCCTGTTGACAATTGACTGCAGAAGATCAGCTGCGAGAACAAAAAGAAGAGGGGACATAGGATCTCCTTATCTGACTCCGCGTTTACAGTGAAATCTTTTCCCAGGAACTCCATTCAAAAGAACTTCTGAAGTGCCGGAACCAAGAATCATAGAAATCCAGTGAATCCATTTGTCACCAAACCCCTTGTGTTTCAAAACCTCCATAAGAGCTGCATGCTCTAATTTATCAAATGCCTTTTCAAAATCTAGCTTTAGAATGACCATTTCCTTTCTGGACTTGTGGCGAAGAGAAATGTATTCAAACGCCCAAGCCAAGCAATCCTGGATCGACCTATCCTTGATGAAACTGTATTGATTCTGATGAACTAACTTTGTGATCACCTGTTGCAGACGATTGGCTAAGATTTTTATCAATACTTTAACACTAGTGTTGAGGAGGGAGATAGGCCTATAGTCACCAACTGAATCCGGAGAGCTATTTTTGGGAATGAGAGTCAAGTATGAACTATTAATGCTGCGCATGCAGAGAGATCCTTCAAAGAATTTATTGCAAAGTTCATAGAAGTCAGGGGCAATCACCGGCCAGCATTTTTTAACGAAGTCTGTATTAAATCCATCTGGACCTGGAGATTTATTTGCTGGCAGACTTTTAATGATCTGATCAATCTCATGACAAGAGAAGGGGAGCTCAAGGTCTGACAAATTATCAATCCGCTGAATCAAGGATGGTAAGTTGAAAACCATGGAAGTTTGTTGAGAGGTCCCCAATCTGTTCTTGAAAGCATTGAAAAGCACATGTTCTTTGTCAGAATGAGAGAGAGCCGTGTTTCCATTGTCATCCCTTAGTGAGGAAATGAGGTTGTGTCGGTGCTTTACAGTAGCATTGGCATGAAAGAATTTGGTCCCAGCATCACCAAGGGTAACCCATTTAATTTGGCCTCTTTGTTTCCAATAAGTCCGCTGTTTAGATAAAAGATCATGCAGATGGAGAATAAGAATTTCTTTGAAGTTCCATTCCTGTATGGTTAAGTCTCTACTCTCCTCCATGAAGTCCAATAGCTGAATCACTAGTTTAACCTTGTCAAATAGTTTTGCTAGATTGGGGAGAGACTTACACCAGACTTGGATTGCTTTGCATGCCCTTTTAAACTTGGCCATGAGCCTTTTAGCTAGGTCTGGTTGAAATAAGGGCTGACTCCAAGAATCTTGAAAAATTGAGTGAAAGTCTTCGAGCTGTAGCCAATAATTTTCAAATCTGAAGATGGGTGGTTTGGGAACATTAATTTGGACATTGACCATCCAAGGAATGTGATCCGAGGTTCCTCTAGGGAGCGAGAGTGCAGAAGTGGCCATAAAGTTGATAGACCATGCCTGCGACACAAAGCACCAATCCAATTTTTCAAGAAGAGGGTGACGTTGCATATTTGACCAAGTGTAAGCTTGTCCTTTGAGAGGAATTTCCGGAAGCCCCAACTGACTGATTACCAAGTTAAAATTCATCATTCTGAGATGGTCCCCTCCAGGTTTATTGCGGTTTTCAGGAGATCTGATCATATTGAAGTTGCCAAGGAAGATCCAAAGTTTGTCCTCATTAATCTCAAGACTGGAGAACCAAGAGAAAAATTCCTCTCTTCTGTGAGGAGTGCATGGGGCGTAAATGTTGGTGATCCACCAGGTTTGATTAGTCAACTTTGTACGGAAAAGAATCGTGTGACCGAAAGAGTTTTGATCAATCACCTCAGCATCAAAGTGAGAGCCTTTCCAAATTGTTAAAAAAACCCCAGAAGCGCCAATAGAAGGTCCGAAAGCGAATTTATCAAAGGATATGTTGCAGAAGCGACGAATGTAGGAGTCATCGAAGGATTCTTTTTTGTCTCTTGAATACAAATGATGTCACAGTTAGTGTCCATAATGTTATTTTGTAAGGAATTCCATTTAATATCAGAGTTAATTCCTTTAATATTATGTGACAGAATTTTGAAGGAGCGGTGTGAATTTTGAGGGCCGAAAGTCAAGGATGAACAATAGTCTTCGTAGTAAGAAATCCCGGTATGCATAGCATACACCAATAGATCTTCATTGCCCATAAACAGAAGAATCTAGAAAACCAATAAAAAACATGACGTGGGGGAAATTAAGCTTCAAAAGGGCCAAACTCGAAGCTTCAAAACGGAGCCCACAAAACAAATAACAGAAATTGCAGACACCACAATTATCCATGCCGAAAAGCAAAGAGTCATCGACTCCATCAGAAATAGTTTCGGCAAACCAAAAAGGCGCCACATGCGCGCCAACACCAACAGTTATCATGTTGTTATACATGGAAAACCACCAAAATATCCACCAACCAGGGCACAAAAGACACTGTAAGGCCCGAAAGGAGAAGGCAAAAGCCTTACAACCCCACCGACGCACTGGATTCCGCATCATCATCATCATCATCAAAGGGAGGGTCCACCGCCTAGTTTTCAGAGGACCCGGGCACACCATCCTTGCTGCTGGGAGAAGCAACTGGCCTCATAATGGCGATATCAGTGGCCCTGGATCTGCTCAGGTCATCAGGAGTAAGCTTGGATGGATCCACCTTACAAAATTCAGCTCCCAATTTCTTGATGATATCATGCTGAAGGGAGGGAGTGCATTGAGCACAGCATGAGCAATTCTTCTTGCCAATCCTAGAGCAGTTTTTAAAGCCCTTGGCCTTTGCCCTAAGCCTAGCACTCTTTCTAACTGTCGTGTCGACCAAGATAGGCTGCCTTTTCCTGGGAGATGCCTTTGTCAGGGGTGGGGACTGTGGCTTAACATAGGTGTCCTGACTGGAAGGGAGCAGACACTTGGAGGGAATCTTGATTGATATGGTGTCCATGCTGGGCTCGACGAAGGCCGAGATAGCTCCTAACAACAGAAATTTCCTGGCCCAATCAAAAGAATCCGGTCTGATTAGAAGGCCCATGAAAAAAGCAGCCCAAACTTTTGGAACAGAGACTGAACCATCATTGTCAGAGAATAAATCAGCCCAAGAGGAGGAACGCTTTCTGGCCATGTAGTCTTCAAAAGCAGGGTCGGGGTTGGACTGCTCTAAATGCAACATGAGGCCCACATTGATGTTCTCTTCAATTTGCAAGTCGTCTTCTCCCTGGTCGTTATTTCCCTCCAAAATCATGTTTTCGGGGGGGAAAGCTGGTAAGGCGAGAACTGCGTCAGCTGGCACCGGGGCTTCTTCCTGCTGGAGCTGGACTCCCTGAGGTATAATGATGTCGTTAAAGTAGCCCACCGAATTGTCAGAAGGGAGATCTTCAAGACCCGATAACTGATAACTGAACTGCTCTTCTGCATTGATTGCAACGTTTGCATTGTTAGCAATGGCCACTGGCTCAGGGGGTTGTGCCTGCTAAACTAGCCAAGGGTCCCATCCTTCATCATCATTGATGGCAACATCTTCTTCAACATTGTTCCCATCCATGGGAGGAATGTTGAGATCGAACTGAAAATTGGCCACAGGCTGACCCATTCCAAAAAACTCAACCGGAAGCTGGTGCCCATCATGTGGGTAGGGTGGCACGAGATCCTCATCTTGAGGCTGAGCACCAAGCATAAATTGTTGCACGATTTCACATTGGACTGTCCATGAAACTCCTTAGAAACCTTCAGCCACCGAGAACACAATGAACTGTGGCACTTCCTGTAAAGATGTCACTCGTGCCCGGACCAACAACCTAGTTGCATTATTTGGGTCAGGGTCCCACATGAGAACCCTCCCAAAGGCACCGACCGCATTTTGAATGTGTTCATGAGTCCAGAAGTCCATAGGAAAACCAAGAAGTATAAGCCAACATTCATGATTAAAGGTTAGGGCACGCTGATTCCAGCCCTCATTATGCCGAATGACAGTAAAAGAGAAAACCAGTGCTTGATGAGGACCTAACGCCACTAAGTTGTCTCTATCAAACGCAAACCTGAATCGCACCAGAGCCTGTCCCAAATGGGAGCGCTGAATGCTCCTAACTTGAACACGCCGGACCTCCACAAGGTACTCACGGATGATATCATCAAAAATGTGGAAATTGACCTCATGCTCCGGCAAAGGTTGAACAAGCACAATGCCCCAATCTTCATGCGCAGAGGGTTGAGGACGAGTTACAGTATGTACCATGATTTCCCGATGATCGACCTGCTGTGCCACAAAGCCATGGGGGAGGAACGGCGCAGGATCAACTCTGCGAAAAGCCATTTCTTCAACGGCTCCGAGAGTAGTAAAAAGCGAAGGCGACGGGAGCGTTGCACATAGCGGAGAACTTGAAGACGACGGATTCTTCCACGACAGCGGAGCGGAGTGGGGTTTTGTGAACAGTGCAAGTTCCGTGGAAGGCGAGGCATTGCAACTCGATAAAACCGCCTGAGTGAACTCACCAAAATTGTTAAAAGAGGATGGGGAAGGAGGCCCACCTGTAAGCGACAGCAGAGGGGACCTGAACCATAAACGCTGGGGATACACCCAGGAGGCATCCGCGAACTTATTAGGGAAAGAGCCGAAAGGTCGTTTGCACTTCTGCCCCGAAAGACCAAATATTTGTGAATTATTTCCTGAGAGAGAAAGGTCCGCAGAGCCATTAAGACTGGAGACAGAAGCCTGCCCAAAATTCCTCAGGCACTGTTCCAAAATCTTCTTGGGCCGCCAAATCAACTTCCGCGGGGCCCAAGGAGAAACGCGAGAGGTCCTCAATAATGGCCGAAATCCAGAGCTAGCAACGCGGCCGAATCTTTAATTTGAATGATTTTGAAAAAGCAGACCAACAACATATCCATGATCAATGGCGGGGCGAGGAGGGAAGGATATCCGATCAATGACCAAAAGCCGCTGCTTCAACCTTGAGGAAGAACATCCAGGCCTTACCGGCCGACCCAAAGGAACCAAGTTTGCACCTGATAGAGCTGGTTTTTGAACAATATCAACGAACGAGACCGGTGAAGAACGGTGATGAGAAACCAGATTCTAAGACCTTGCTTCTTCCTCTGAATAACGTTGCCATTCAATGATCCAGTTTGGGCCACCAGAATTCCAAAGGTGCAGATACGCTTTGAACACGGAGCAGGAGTAAGATCATAACCGATAAACTGCGAAACCAACATTCTTGCAAGAGAGTGAAAAACGAAAGACCCGATCCAAAAGAGGCAAGACCCTGAATAAATCCGCCTCGCCACCAATGAAAGATTGAAGAGGCCCCACAGTCTCTGAACACAGTCTCAAGGAGCATCTGCCAAAGGAGACGACTCAAAAGAACTCGTGGCGATCGAAGTTACCCGGGAGGAGGTTGATTGGGCGATTAAACTTGCTGGAAATCCAATTCTGAAAGTGAAGACCGTCGGAGAAATCCAAAGCCGAGCAACCTAGGCCAGCCTAAGGGCCCCCCATGGCCACGAGCTGGGGGGCGCACCAAGCCGAGGCGCGCCGGCGGACGTCTCTGGATCTTCCTTGCTTCTCGATCGTCTCAGAACAAATCCGAAGCAAAGAGGGAGCCGGTCCATGAAATTCTAGAATAAGATTCTAAAAATGAGAGGCATGAATTCAAACGGGGCATATGTTGTGCTATACGTGTAAATCGAAGAGAAAATGAGGTGATCATCTTTCAGAAGTCATAATGCACTACAGTAACGGAAGGGATCTGACACACACATTTGGGCCTCAACGACGACTGTTTGTGCCAGTGCAGCACGTACCTCGGCGTCATAGCCTATGGCGCCGAGCAAATGGTCCAAAAATGACATTAAAATTTTCTAGGATCCAAACGTGAATTTTTTCTGAGGAAGAGCTAAAATGCAAAAAATTCGGCACGTTTGGGAGTACGCAGTACAGTAGCGTATTGTGGGATAAGAACTTAACTTTCATGCTCCATGCCTCTTCTTAAATACTAGCTAGCCTCTTCTTAAAAACTACAGGAGCCCTGCCCAGCCCAGAACAATATGATTGTGATCTCTCTCCAGAGTCTAGTAGGCTTGGGACATGCATGCACGGCTCTTGGCTCCTTGATTTGGCGTGCGTGAAACCAGGCAACAAGCATGGTGGATCCGGGTCCAGTAGCGTCGCCGTCGGGCATGGATAAAGATCCAGGGCCAGGCAAGCAAAGCACAGCTGCACAGAGGTGGTCGCTGTGCGCTGATGGACACATGGCGATGCCAACGTCCTGCCAGCAACACAAAAGACCCCGTTTAATTTAGGATGACTAAATTTGCATTGGTCACTTTTATTCCCTAGATAAACATACAAGGTGACTAAAACAGAGTCACTAAATTTTACTTCTTTAGTCACTAAGAGCATCTCCAATAGAAGCCCTAAATGGGTTTTTATTTTGAAATATAGGACTCTGCCACCAAAAACATGCTCCAGGGGCTTTTTTTTTACAAAAAATCATCAAACTATTATAAGGCTCAACCTCTCGAGTACTAAATATAGTACCCCATATATCAGAGTCATATTCTCATTTTTACACTATTCTTAATTTTTTATTTTCTAAATAACATGATTTATTTCATAATAATATGATATAGGGCTTAATTGTTGGAGCTGCAAACATTTTTGTGGCCCTAAACACTTTAAATCTCGTCTTATTTTAATTTTGAGGACTCAAATATAGGACTTCTTGTTGGAGATGCTCTTAGGTAACTAAAAGTGACTAAAGTATGATTTTTACCTTATTTGCCCTTTCCTCTTTGTTCGTACACCAACATCCACTAATTAATAGGGGCAATATGGTCATTATTCGCACCAATTAATGCTCTTCAATCAGGTTTAGTCACTGGAACTAAATGAGGTACTTTAGTCACTAAAATTTAGTCAGATGATAAAGGAACCAAACAGGCCTAAGTCTAATGTCACTAATCACTATACCTGTTATATATATATATATATATACTAGTTGGATGCCCGTGCGTTGCAACGGTATATAATATATATTCAACAAAATGTTAGTGCACAATGATTACGTAAAAACGAATACCACATATATTATCGATATAATCTAACGATTTTTTAGAAACAACCAATACAGAACTAAACTAATACAAATCAAATTATACTACAATACGAATATAAAAAAACAACTCTAAGAAGTGAGTATAATACATGTGTCTTGTGACAACATAAATCATATAGTAAGGTGTCTCCGAGATGTAAGTTTGTGGTACTGGTGGCACTTATCTGGTATGTCGTTCAATGCATGCAGGTAATCATGCATCTTCTGTTCAGGGCAGTGTTATGGGTGCAAGCAAGATGGACAATTTTTTTGCTATCCAGATAGAACAAATCTTAAGGTTGGTTTGGTGGACAGGAAAATAGATGGGATCCATAGAGAGAAAATCACTTGCTATTTAAATTTTCCTGTCCACCAAACCAGCCCAGAGTCCTAGAATTCCCTAGGCCCAACAAGTGCAGCAGCGGCACACGCTGACCCCAGCAATAAATAAGAGTGATAGATGTGTCATATATAGTGCTTCCACCTCCTGTCGCTTCCATATACAGGACATCTGCCTCTAAAGGAGGTGGTGCGCAGCTCACACCACCAGGTGCATACTCCAGTAGCCCCTCGCCGGTAAAAAAATTCAGCTTTCATTTCCAATCATTATTGATATATGTTCTTAGAATGCAACTTAGCAAACTCAAATGCTTTTGCATGAACCTAGAAATTCATGGTTATCAAAACAAAAGTGGATGCTTTGAATAGTTTCTCCAAGTAATAATGCTAAGGAAAAACTAACGATCATAATAGTTTAAAGCTGTAACGATTGGAAATGAAAGCTGAATTTTTTTAAGAACTGTCAGATCTCAGCTGGGCCACACGCCACCAGTACCACAACTATTGAATCTAATGACCAGATCTCGGCCGCTTGCACTGTCCCTGCAATGGATCGATGGAACCATACCTTATCCCCATCCCCACCCATCCTCGTCCGCTTGGCGCGAATGACGGGGCCGCCGTACTCCTCGCCCGCGTCCTCCTCATGGCCCGCTGAACCGCCCTGCTCCTCTCCCACGCAGCGCCATAGCTAGTGGGCTCTGGCTTGGTGCCCCAGGAAATGGCCTGCGTTATCTAGATCTGATGCACCATGAGAGAGCAGGGAAGCGGACGCGATTCGCGGACGGAGAGGATTGCGCCATGAGAGAGCAGGGAAGCGGACGCGGTTCGCGGATGAAAAGGATTGCACCAGGAGGAAGCGGACGCGATTCGCAAATGGAGAGAGCAGGGAATGGGCGCAGAAGCGGACGTGGTTTCTCGTGGCTGGGATTGCGGAGACTCCGTATACGCGCTTTGTGGGGGAGGGCGAGAGCAGAGCCGTGGTGAAGCCGGTGGACACCCTCGGTATCAACATATAGAGTAGTAGAGATTATTATTATATCATTATAATTATAATATAATAATATAATTATAATTAGGGATTATCACATGTTAAGGATGAGAGAGGAAATACTTGCGTGCAGTGTCTTCCTAGGCCCAAGGAGGTGAAATGGCTGTTATGACCCTCTACCTTCCGTATCCGTACACAACATGCGTGAGCTGTCCCCTGTCCTGTACGTAGGCTCTAGTCCTTGAATGGTGAGAATTCCACAATGTCCGGTGCCTGTGCGCGGGCGTGGGAGGGAGGCAGAGGCGAGGACATGGCGGGGGCGTTGGGTGTGGACGCTGACGGTAAAGTCTTAATAGAGTAGCGTATATATATATATATATATATATATATATATATATATATATATATATATATATATATATATATATATATATATATATATATATATATATGGCAGATATAACGGGAGCCGTGGGCTTCCAATAGTTAAAGGAAGCTCAGGCCGATCACCCCTGCAACCTGGTTCAATCCAGCACACCGACTGGACCAGTCTGTCGGTTGCACCACCCGCGCCCACGTCTGTGCGCGCAAAAAAAGGAAATGCATGCATGAGTCAAACACGTTCTCTTGCATGCGCGTAAATTTAGGAAAGATATGTGTGACGGTTTCTATTTTTAAATGCTTTATTTTCTCCATAAATTTAGGATCGCTGCAACAGCCATGCAGCTAGACTCGTAAGGACTATTTTATGATATATACTGCTACTAAATATGCTACCCTGTGTACATAATTATGCAATTCGGTATACTGCGTAAAAATCTGTTACCAGCTGCATGCACACAAATTTATGATGAAAATAATGTGCAATGAAAGGAAATGAATTACACCATAGAAACAAAAAATCGTATTTAATGTTTTATTTCTTTCATAAATATAAGATCCCTCCAACAGCCATGCAGCTAAACACATTAGATCCAGTTTATGATATATACTGACACAACTTATACTACATGGTGTAGATATTTATGCAATTCGTTACACTGCGTAAAAAATCTGGCATGTTGTTCACTGGTGGACGCATCTCCGGGTTGGAGCGTAATAACCTTAAGTTTTAAGCATAAAATCCCTCAATTATAAGCGTATATACCGAGCCAATGTGATAGGTTGATAGCTCTAGTAGGTTGTTATTACGATCCTATTTTTATGGCAGGTCCAAAAAATATGGCAGCCGCATGCATGCGGTTATACAGATCCAAAAATTATGGCAAAATGCATGCATGAGTCAAACAAGTTTCCTTGCATGCGCGTAAATTTAGGAAAGATATGTGTGACGGTTTTTATTTTAATTAATTTATTTCCTCCATAAATTTAGGATCGCTGCAACAACCATGCAGCTAGACTCGTAATGACCATTTTATGATATATACTGATACTAAATATGCTACACTGTGTAGATAATTATGCAATTCGGTATACTGCGTAAAAATCTGTTACCAGCTGCATGCACACGACTTTATGATGGAAAGAATATACAATGAAAGGAAATGAATTGCATGCATAGAAACAAAAAATCGCATTTAATGCTTTATTTACTTCATAAATATAGGATCCCTCCAACAACCATGCTGCTAAACGCATTAGAACTAGTTTATGATGTATACTGAAACAAATTATACTACACGGTGTAAGTATTTATGCAATTCCTTACACTGCGTAAAAAATCTGGCATGTTGTTCACTGGTGGACGCATCTCTGGGTGGAGCGTAAAAACCTTAAGTTTTGAGCATAAAATCCCTCAATTATAAGTGTAAATACCGAGTCAATGAGAGGTTGATAGATCTAGTAGGTTGTTATTACGATCCTATTTTTATGACAGATCCGAAAAATATGGCAGACGCATGCATGCGGTTTCTATTTTTATACAGATCCAAAAATTATGGCAAAATCGTGGGAGTTTCCATTGCATGCGCGCAAATTACGAACAACATAAATCAAGGAATTGTCTTTCCAATGTGCATGCAGTAAACTGATATACGAACTCCGTGTTCAAACATAAAATCGTACAGTTTTTAGCGTAAATAATACATGTGGTAGGCATAAAACACAATAATCGAAAAGAAAATTGCGTCGGATCGAAGGATGTCACGCGCGATCATCGCTGCGCGCATCTCGCGCCTTCCGTGACGTCGCTCGCTCGAACATCACGCCACATGCGTCGCCGTCGCTACTCGCACGTCGACGGGCGTCGTTTGCTCGCCGGCCTTGGAAGTGCCGCCTCCTTGGGGCTTCGGGGACGCCGCCGCTTGCCCGCACAAGGGCCTCGCTGTCGCTCGCCCTCTGGATCGAGGAACCACCGCCACTACTCCGGATCGAGGAACCTCCGCCACCGCGCGTCGAGGTAATGGAATTGCGGCCAACGGCCTGGAAACCGCCGCCACCGCACAAGGGCACTGCCGTCGCTCGCCCTCTGGATCGAGGGCCGCCGCCGCCGGCCTGGGAACCGCCGCCACCGCATGTCGAGGTCAGGGAGTCGCGGCCACCGCAACCACTGGTCGGGGGTCCACCGTCGCGCGTGCTATCGGGCAACCGCCGTCACTAATGAATCGACATGGGGCGTGAAAAACTAATCCCTAGCACTACGGATTTTCTTTTATAGACATCTGGACCTGGTCCGGCTCGACCGGATTGCACTGTCTGGCCTAGGCTTCCTTTAGTTATTGGAAGCCCAGGGCTCCTAATATACAATATATATATATATATATATGGTGAGGATATTGGAAGCTCTGGACTTCGAATAGGATACAGGAAGCCCTAGCCACTCCCACCACCGGACTAGCCTGGCCGTTAGCCCACTCCCTCATGCGTCTCATTCCTTGCATGCATGCAGTTTGTTTCTATTTGCATGTGCGAGAAATTAGGAAGCGTATCTGATAACTGTTGTATGCATGGAAACAAAAAATCTGATTTAAATTCTTTATTCCGTCTATAAATATAGGATCTTTATAACAGCCATGCAGATAAGCTCATTAGAAACATTTTATGATATATACTAATACTAATTATGTTACACGGTGTAGGTATTTGTGCAATATAGTACGCTGTGTAGAAAATCAATTTCCTCCTGCATGTGCACAAATTTAGGATGGCAAAAATATGCGTTGCGAGAAAATAGATTGACATGCATGGAAACCAAAATAATCTCATTTAAATGTTTTATTTTCCTCATAAATATAGGATATCTCCAACAGCAATGCGGCTAGGCTTGTTGGAACCAGTTTATCATATATACTGATACTAATTATGCTACACGATTTAAATATTTATGCATTATGATACACCGCATAAAAAATATGTTTCCTACTGTTTGCACACAAATTTAGGATGACAAGAATATGGGTTGAAAGAAAATGGATTGGCATGCATAGAAACAACAAACCTGATTTAAATGATTTATTTCGTCCATAAAAGTAGAATCCCTATAACAGCCATGTAGCTAGGATCGTTGGAACCAATTTATGACATATACTGATACTAATTATGCTACACGGTATAGATATTTATGCAGTGTGGCACACCTCGTAAAAAATCTATTTCCTATTGCATGCACACAAATTTAGGATGATAAGAATGTGCGTTGAAAGGAAATGGATTAGCATGTATGGAAACAAAAAATCTGATTTAAATGCTTAATTGCCTCCATAAATATAGGATCTCTTGAACAGTCATACATCTAGGCTCGTTAGAACCAATTTATGATATATACTAAGACTAATTATAGTACACGGGAAGGTATTTATGCACAGCGGTATATTGTGTATAAAATCTGTTTTCTGTTGTATCGCACTAATTTAGGATGTCAATAATGTGAGTTGAAAGGAAATGGATTGGCATGCATGGTAACAAAAATATGATTTTCAATGCTTTATTTCGTCCATAAATATAAGATCTCTCTAACAATCATGCAGTTAGGCCTATTAGAACTAGTTTATTATATATATTGATACTAATTATGCTATATGTGGAAGTTATTTATACATTGCGGTACACTACGTAAAAATCAGCAAACGTTTACATAAAATTTAAATAGAAATATCATAAACATAGAAAAGATGGAAGGAGAGCCATAAACTGACAATGTATCATAAAAACCTATTGACGTTGGCATAAATATATATACAAAATCACATAAAACAGGGTCGTCGATCCACCACCGTTCGCGCCTAGGGAAGTTCGTCATCGTCACTCGCGCCTAGGAAAGACCGACGTCGTCGCCGGAGGTGGGACGCCAGTGGGCGCCACTCCGGGGCACGTGCCTCCGAGGAGTCGACGTTGCCCACGCCTCTGGATCTGTTGTCACGTGCATGCCTCCCAGATCGCCGTGGCGCTCCCTCAGGGCCATCACTGCCGCTGCCGAAGCCTACCGCGCCTCGCACAACCGCTGTCGCCACCGGGCCTAGGGTGTGCAGCCGCCGCTCGTCCGCTTCAGAAGCGTCGCCGTCGCTCGATCCTAGGGGAGCGCCACCACTGGTCGCCCTCCTTGGGGCACCACCACACTAGCCCCCGAGATCGCTACAACTTGCACGCCCGAGGAAACCGCCGCCGCCGCTCACTCGCTCGCTCGTGGGAACCACCACCCCGCTAAAACCTAAACACTTGCAGCCTAGGGGTGTTTTTATAGCCACTCAGACTTGGTGCGTCAGAACCAGTTGACATCATTGAACCAGGGCTTCCTCTAGTTATTGGAAGCCCAGGGCTCCAAATATACAAACTATATATATATATATATTATATATTACGAGCCCTGGGCTTCCAATACCTAGAAGCTCAGGTCAGACGGTGCAATTCGATTGAGCCAGACCAGGTTCGGACGTCTATAAAAAAGACCCGGGGTGCTAGGGTTCAGTTTTTCACGCCTCATCTCGATTTATTAGTGACAGCGCCCACCAAGGCGTGTGCGACGGCGGCGGTTGCCTGAGTGCGCGCGACAGCGGATCTTCGGTCGATGGCTGCGGTGGCCGCGACTCCCCGACCCGGATGTGCGGTGGCGGTCGTTCCACGATTCGGAGTTGTGGCGGCGGTTCCCAGGTCGGTGGCCGCGGTTCCCCGATCCAGAGGGCAAGCGACGGTGGGCCCCTGTGCGGGCAAGCGGCGGCGTCCCTAGGGCCCCGAGGCGGCGGCACTCCCAAGGAGGGTGAGCAAGCGGCACTCCCCGATGTGCGAGTAGTGACGGTGCCGCACGAGGCGTGAGGTTCGAGCGGTGTCACAGAAGGCGCGAGGTGCACGCAACGACGATCGCGCATGACATCCTCCGATCCAGCGTAGTTCGGGCGGCCCAAGTGACAACCTCCATCTGTGCTTGCGTCATCGACGACGTCTTCTGGCAACTACCTCCTCTGATTCGTGTTGTCTTTTCGATTATTGTGTTTTATGCCTACCACCTGCACTATTTACGCTAAAAACTATACAAATTTATGCTTGAACACGAGGTTCGTATATTAGTTTACTGCATGCATATTTTTGCATGTACATTGGAAGGACAATTTCTTAATTTATGATGTTTGTAATTACCATAAAAAATTAAATCAAATCATTTATGTTCATAAATACCAGATTTTTACGTCTACCATAAAACTGTCCCTAATTCTCGCCTATTCGTAATTACCATAAAAAATCAAATCACTTATGTTCGTAACTGCCAGATTTTTACGTCTGCCATAAAATTCTCCCTAATTTCTGAGGGTGTTCTTAGTTGGACCGATATTAGGGTTTGTTTATCAATTATGCTACGCGGCGTAAGTATTTATGCGACGTTGTATAAGAATTTATGCTCTGTGTGACTCATGTCATCCATTTTTTGGACACGTGCAGTGTAAAGGAAAATATAATCCAAAATTTGGCGCATGCATTGGAAACTCACACGATTTGCCATAATTTTTAGATCTGCATAAAAATAGAAACCGCATGCATGCGACTTCCATGTTTTTTGGATCTGCCATAAAAATAGGATCGTAAATACAACTCACTAGAGCTATCAACCTCTCACATTGGCTCGATATTTACGCTTATAACTGAGAGATTTTATGCTCAACACTTAAGGTTTTTACGCTCAAACCTGGCGTAACGAACCACATGCCAGATTTTTTTACAAAGTGTACAACATTGCATACATACATACACCGTGTAGCATAATTTGTATAACTATATATTATAAATTGGTTCTAACGAGTCTAGTTGTATGGTTGTTAGAGCGATCTTATATTTATGGAGAAATAAAGCATTTAAATAAGTTTTTTTTATTTCCGTGCATGCCAATCCATTTCCTTTCATCGCGCATCGTACCATCCTAAATTTGTGTGCATGTAGCAGAAAACAGATTTTTACTAGTGTACTGAATTGCATAAATACATACACCGTGTAACATAATTAGTATCAATACATATATCATAAACTAATTTTATCGAGTTTAGCTGCATGGCTGTTGGAGGGATCTTATATTTATGGAGAAAATAAAGCATTAAATACGATTTTTTCCATTCATGGCAATTCATTTTCTTTTATCGCACATTCTTTCGATCCTAAATTTATGCGCATGCAGCGGGTAACAGATTTTTACGTAGTTTATCGAATTGCATAAATATGTACATCGTGTACCTTATTTATTATCAGTATATATCATAAACTAGTCTTGATGAGCATAGCTGTACAGCTGTTGCAGCGAACTTATATTTATAGAGAAAATAAAGTATTTAAAAATAGAAATCGCCACACATCTCTTTCCTAAATTTACGCGCATACAAGAAAAGTGTTTGACTCATCCATACATTCCTTTTTTTGCATGCACGGACGTGGAGTGGGTGACGCACCCGACAACCTGACTTGGGAGTGGGTGGATGTGCCAAGCTGGACCAGGTCATAGAGATGGTCGGCCTGAGCCTGAGCTTTCTCTAACTATTAGAAGCTTAGGGCTCCTAATATATCTACCATATATATATAGTATTATAAATTATACTGCCTATAGAATGAAGTTCAAAATAAAAGGTACAACACACATATTCGCTTGCATTAATCCACATATATTAAAACCTAAACTAAATTCTGCTCTACCAACACACATATTACTTGTTCGGTTGGAGGGTGGATTGGAGTGTATTAAATTCAATAATTATCAAAATTTAATAGAAAGAGATTTAATGCTTCTCAATCTACTACATTCTACTTGAAACCGAACAGAGCCTTAAGATGAATTCAACAATATCCAAATAATCCTTGAAACGGAAACTGTCAGATGAGTCTCAAAGCTTGCTCCATCATTCTAAGTTCTTTTTTTTGTCTGTTGTTGATATACTATTTGCTTGTACGGTGAACCATAGATATTATTTAGAGTTGTTTGCCTCTAACATGTGTATGGTTCATGGGTGATTAATTTGGAGGGAGAGAAATAAGCAGCAACATCATCAAGCACCCAACGTAGAGGCATTTCTGTTCTTCCCCACAATATTTTTCATAGTTATGGTGCTTTAAAAGAGCTTATTCGACTGCTCTATACCCGTAGCTGCAATTTATAAAGGCAAAATACTATAGAAGCCGTAGCCGTAGCCAAATTAAAGTCGCAGTTGTTTTTCTATCTATATATCTATAGGTGGCAACTACTAAGCATTGGTATGATGCTACAAGATATGATACAATAGTAACCCTTTTTATTCTCCTCCTACGTTGACACAATAATTAATTGATCAAAATATGTATGTTCTCGTTCATCACTATCTTGGGACAGAAAATTGCATTCCATTTGAGATGACCCGAGTTAAATCCATGCATCTTGCAAATTTAAACATCTAGGAACCCAACAGCGCATGCAGTGCAATCTGACACCGCCCAACATAGTTACAACGGCATGAATTGAACGAATATACAAGCAGCAGAAGAAGAAGGCTACAAAAAAAGAATCGTCAGGCGCCGCTCGGTGACTGACGAAATCCTTCACTGCGCCGCTGCTGCACCGCTGCCACCGCATTTGGCACGGCCTTTATCGCCGCCGCCGACACGTCCACGGCCCTGTGGCTGGCACAACCGGCCAGCAGCCCGGGCGGACGGTGCCCCCGTAGCTGCCTCGCGCCACCGCTGCTGACCCATCTGGCGGGGACGCGGTCGCCGCGCTCCGACGCGTCCGCGGCGCTCGCGGTCACCACGCTCCACTGGATGCTCGCCTCGCTCGGCTCGTAGGGGCAGTCGCCGATCGCCAGGCTCTTGATCTCGAACAGGTCGGAGCTCGACTCGCTCCCAGCGTCGTCGTCATCGTCGTCATCGTGGAGGTGGTGCACGGCACCGCCACCGCCACGTCCACCTTTACCTGCTCCGCCGGGCTCGCCGCTCGCCTGCACGTTGGCTCTAACCGGAGCCAACAGCGTAAAGTTGCTTCGAATTCTCCTCTTCATAGAACCTGGGAAGGTGAGCTCAGCAGCCTCCTCCTCTCCTGTCACCTCCCTCCCGATGGCTGCCACTTTCGCGGTCCCAAGATTCAAGCTTGGCGGGAGACCGGCCGCCACCAAGCCATGCCTATTGGCAGCCCCAGAGAGCCCAAGCGCGGCCTTGCGCATCCTCAGCTCCTTGTACCAGTCGATCCCGGTCGCCGGCGCCGCTGGCTCGGCGGCGGCGTTGGGGGCTTCTTTGGCCGCGCAGCCGTCCACGCGCACCGACCGCTTCCCGGAGCACGTGCGCATGAGCACGCCGACCTGGACGCAGCACTTGCTGTCGCGGGAGCTGCGCCGTGGACGGAGCCCGCCCCCGAACCCGAAGAGCGCCGTCTGGCTGTTGGCGCTGAACGCCGAGCTCGCGGTGAAGCTCACCGTCGACGTCGAAGACGGCTTAGCCATTACCACGGCCTCCGTCGCCGGCGGCGGCCTCGCGGCGGCCGTCTCCACTAAAGGCTCCACCTGCACCGCTACCGCGGGGGTGATGACACCGACACTGGCACCTTCCTTGCGGTCCCCGCCGCCGTCCATTGCGCCTCTGAAGTACCGCTCGGCAGAGAACACGTCGAGCTCGCCGTCGGCGTACGTGCGCCGGCGGCTGCCCATGCCAATCGCCGGCAACGGCCGCGGCGCCGCCCGGCCCATGTCAAGGTACGAGGACAGGGAACCGTTCCGGCGCATCCCGGTGATGGCGTCGTCGAAGGTGACCACCTTCCGGCCACCATTTCCCGATCGCCCCATCTCCATGGTGCAGCCACAGGAGATGTTGTGAATAGGCGCACTTATAAAGACATCACATCACAGTACACATCACCGAAATAAAATAAAGATTAAAAAATACATGGACAAATAAATATCACCAGCTGACTGTTCTTTGTAGAAAACTACTACTATCACAAATAATTCAGCTGACAAACCTAATTGCCGATTTGTCTGCGTGAAGAAACTGCAACGACAACAAGGAGGAGATGAGGAGGATGTCAAGTTTGCTTGCACAGTACGGCTGGAGCACAGATGGCCGTATGTTTTATGATCAGAAATTTGAGACGGTAGCTGCTGCCTTGACATCATCCATCCACAGAGACATTGGGGCTTGGTGCCGCTCTAACACTCATGCTAGCAACTAAATCTGAAGCTGTTCTGCAGCATGATTCCGACAGGACAGTGACCTGCGAAGGCGACAAGAAAAGCATTGCTGTCCGTCAGGGAAAAAGAAAAGGGCAACGATGGGCGTTTCCTGTTCATCTGCCAGTGAGAGTGAGAGAGCAAAGAAATTTGAACAGCAGTGCCGCTCTTCGTCTCCAGGTAACACTTGGGAGTTGGGATGCATCATCGTCAGGGTCTTTATCCTGTGCTGCTAATTTCCCGGGGAAAATATTCGAATTTCCAAACTGGATTTTCTGAATTAGGAGGTTAGAGCCGCGTTGTTCGCCCCTGGATGAGAGGTGAAGAGAGACAGGCCAGCCGCACCACACAAGGTACCGTGAGAGTTTTATGCAACAGTTTAGCTGTAGGTGTTTATCATGGAACAGTTCTTCACTCTGCTCCACAAACCCAGGTGCATTGAACAACTGCAGCGTGCACAAAGATTGGTGGTTTTCTTCTGGTAACGGTAGGAAGGTGTGCTTTCGGAAAGATAAGGTCTGGACTCTGGAGTGGACACTCTAGCTTGGCTACCCTGGCCTCTATGTGTGGCTGCAAATGAAAAGAATAGCACTATAGCAGATTGTTGGGATGCAGAGAACCTCATGTTTACGTTTTAATTTTAGTTAGTAGCGCTGTGTCTCAGGGTGTGATGAGTATCTGGGAGGGGCCTTGTAGTCCAGATAGCTGAATGCATCATTTTCAATAGCGATGAGACCATTTGGGCTTATAACTCTAATCTCATATATCCTTTTCAATCTTCGAGGGAAGTTTGTTGACTTGATGAGCATCACAATAAAGACCCCGACCACTGCTTGACGCCTAACATCTTGAAATTCTTCACCAATAAAAGCCTTAGGAGTTCAGTCCTTGTACTCAGTGATCACACTTGCATGAGTTAAGCAGCTCATTTGTCCCCCCTAAGTTCATACTAATTTGTGCGAACACATGGTTGATATGTATCCACATGTGTTGATTAATGATGAGTGATTATCAGATGATAATTAGGCTTTGTTTGAGTTTTAGACTAAACATAGACGTGAGTGTGTGGGCAACATGTCTCATGGCTTATATTGATGTACAGGTGAGGAGCACTAAGATGGTCAACAGCTATGGAGAAGATTAAGTAGGGTCATGTCGTGCAAATCGTATAGTGGGCTGTGAAGGATAAACGAGAGGCTTGGACCAAGTGACAAGGGGCCACTGATATAAGTGACTGACACTTGGGAACATTAACAAGCAAGCATACATGTCGAGTAGTAGTCTGTGTTGACCAAGTCAAATAGAGACGCCGGATGACGTGGTGACCGGACGGTTGAGGATGGACGATGACACGTGTAGAGATCGAGAAGGAGGCATAGCAGATATAGTTTTGCAAAAGGTTTTGATGGTTTGGGCATCAAATCCACAAGTGATATATTTTTGGCTTTAGGCCTCAAAATTTTGTTGGTGCTTGGGGGTCTATGTCCGCCCGAACACGCTAAGTGCACCAGACAACTAGATGACCAAACCTTTTGTCCGGCCACAAGGCCATCCTACTAATGAACTCTAACCAACTTGATGGACTTGCTTAGGGGCTTAGGGGTTTGAGTCCGCCCTAGCATGCTAAATGCGCCCGATCAACTAGACAACCAAAATAAATCCAAAACATCTTACTCAGAGCCTAGGCCCACATGATGTGCTATAAGCACTCTGTTAATAATGGGCAAACAAAAATCGACCCTTACCCAAAAAATTGACTTGTTTTAAAAAAACTTAGGTCTTCTCATTTGTCAACCCCTCATCTGATTTCACAAAATCACCAGGGGGCTTGGGGGCTAATTCCACCGGATGCCATACGCATGCCCGGTCATCAATCTACCTTAAAAATTGAGGTCATCATGCTTAACAACCCTGGCCAATTTTACTAAATCGCCTAGGGAATTGGGGGCTACATCCACCAAATGCGCTACGTGCACCCAGCCTACCAGGATGGCCAAAATCGACCTAAACACTTTGAAGAACAGTGTCACTCATTAAGGTCAAATTAAACATAAACAAAACCGAGAACCATGAAAAATCTGCAATGAAACCATCGTTTGAGTTTTAAAACTGAACCGATAGCTCGGGGGCTACTAATGTGTACCCATATAGGGGGGTACCCCATGATGGCCCAAAAAATTAGAGCACCACTAATAAAACCTAACTAAGACCAAGACAGCCTCAGTCATAGTATCCCCAACCTGGTCACCCCCGACTAGGTTGGCCCCAACTAGAACAACCCTAACCTGGTCACTGTGACCAGGATGGCACCCAACCTGGTCACGTCGACCAAATCAACCTTGATCATAATGATCCTGACCATGTTAGACCCGACGATAACGATCCCGACCTAGTCACCCTGACCAGGTCTCCCTAACCTCAGTTGCCTTAAACACTGCTGATCTGGTCATCTCGGCCAGGTCGGCCTTGACTCTAGTCACGCTAAGTTAGGTCAGCATAGGTTGTAGCGTCATACAATTTTGATAAGACTTTGTAGAGGCACTCTATGGAGGTACCATGAATCTCTATGCGGGACTAACACATCTATGGTTTTTTGACCGCTCGACACATGTGAGAGAACCTAGAGGGGGGTGAATAGGTGATCCTACAAAAATACAACTCCAAACACAAACTTGGTCTAAAATTAGGAGTTAGTGCAAAACTAAACCAAGTTCGAAGAGAGAAGAGAGAAAGTTCTCTTCATTTGATTGCTCTTTCAAGATATAAAATAGATTAAGAACAATATTACAAGTAAATTTGAAGGACTTAGGAAGAGAGAGAAAAATCACAAGCAAATAAGCATGCGAGACATGGTGATTTTCACGTGGTTCGGCCAAGCCTCAAATGCTTGCCTACTACATGTTGTGGTGTCCCAACGGATAAGGGTTGCACTCAACCACTCTCAAGTGATCCAATGATTAACTTGAGTGCCATGGTCTTCCTTACATCATATAAATCCCCTCGCAAGGAATCTCCACAAATTAGAGTCTCTTGCAGCCGTATACAAGATCATAGTTACGACTTAGCATAAGAGAGGGAAGAGAGTACACACACAAGAGCCAGAACCAGCCACAAAACACAAAAACAAGATCACAAGAGTGCAAACACAAAGAGTTACAAGAACGACGCAAAAACTGTGCTCGGATCTCACTGAACTTGCTGGAACGTGTTATGGTAGAGTGTCAAAGTGAAGTATTGCTCTTGGATTGCTTGGGTGCTGAAGGAATGTGTCATGAAGTCCTTTTTATAGCCCAAGGAAGCCCCATAGCCATTGCTCCTTCCTTCTAAAAAAGATGTTGAAAATCTGCTCTGCCTAGGGCACCGGACCAGTCTAGTGCACTACTGGACTAGGTACAAGGAACAACCTTCGGGATCCTAATTGAATCCATCCAAACCAGGGGGCACTAGACTGGGTTTGTGTACCACCGGCACCGGACCACCACGTGTCGCCTCCCAGTGGAGTAGTCGTTGGGCGCCCGGAGCTAGTCGTTACCACACGGTTCGATGCACCATCGGACCATGAACATTGCTGGTCTGGTAAATTTTATAATTAAATTTTTTGAGAGTGACCTATTCAGCCATATAGGTGGTCACACGGACCTGGTCCGGTGCGTTAGGCTGCCCAGCGCCTAAGACCAGGGCCTTTGTTGACCCGGTCTGGTGTGCCATCGGACCAGTCTAGTGAGGTCCTATAACACCTCTGGTGTTATAAGAACTAAAACTTGGCATGTCATCATATGCTTTGGCATCATCTTATTTGTTATACCTAGAATGCATTCATTAGGTCAAAACTTCAAATGTCATGTGATGTTTTTTTTGAAAGGTGTGAGTTTCAATTTGGAAACCTAGTTTGAGAGAAAGTGTAGATAAACAAACTTTTAAAAACCAAGCTTAAGTTCCCTTGAGTTGTATATACCAAGTGTAGATCTTAAGAAGTAGAGTAAGCTTGTTTCTAAGGGATAACTTTAACCTGAAGCATAAGTTGAAGTTTAAACCACATTTTCAAACCTTAAATCTAACTCTAAAAGTGAAATTCAAAGTCTAACCACATTTTGGCCAAGGTCCAAATACCAAAGTTGTATAATTGAAGTAACAAACAACTTTCATGTTTAGATATTTTGAAGTTCTATACATGAATTCAAGGTAATTTGAAGAAAACACATTTGGGATAAATCTGTGTTATTGTACCATGACAATAACTGTACTCGGTTTCAGTGATTTTTGCCGAAGTTTGATCCGATTATCTCATAATCCATTGACTTTCATTCCTTGGTTACTATAACAAATTTAAAGACATATGTCCGGTGTGTAACTTCACTTAAATATGATCGTCCTGTCCTCACATGGAATCGAAAGATCTTGGCGCTTGAAGTTGCGGGTTCTCTGTCAGAAATCAGAATAGCTGGGCACCTGTGTCCTTGACCGCGCCACCGCCCACTGTTTATCGCCGTTATCCAATTCCCCTCGGTAAAACATGCAGCTGCTTGCTATTACTGACCCGTTGAAGTCGTTTCATGCTCCAAACCACAGTCATGCCACGTCTATGTGCCCTGGTGTCGCAGTGAACTTCTCTGGAAGCCGTCCGGCCACCTCACCGTCGACCCCGCCGCTTTGCAAAATTGGCCAAGATTTTAGCCGTGGCTTATAAATTGACCATACCATTGTGTTCGCAAACTCTTTACGCACTCAGTCAAGCTCTTGTTCTACTAAACCATCCACTATATCCTCTGTTCATTGGTTTTCCCCGGAAAAGGTCACCGGCGCCACCTCGAGGGAGTTCGTCGTGGCCAGCCCTCTGTGGCTTATTTCGTTTCAATCTATCTTACGTTTTAGCTTCCTGGTGATCCCCTGTTGCTCACCATCCTCTTCGTTTGAACTCTTCCACAGTGTATAGCCGGGAACATCTTCTCGCCGTCGAAGTTCGCCGTCGAGGACCATGTGCACGATGACTGGCTTCTCTGCTACATCTCCCGCCTAATCTTCTGTTGTTCTTAGGGCCTGTTTGATTCAGCTTTTTTCTGACTAGCTTTTCTGAAAATTTGGCTGTGGGGAGAATCTGGCTGTGAGGAGAATTTGAGTATTATTATGATTACGTGTGGAGGAATATAAAGTTGTTCATAGGGTTCAGGATCTAAAAAGTGACGGATTCCTATTATTACAACGACTCAACCGATTATGTGTTTATGTTAATTTTGGATGGTTTTTGCTCCAACGAATTTTATGAAAGCTGGCTGAAAAGCTGAGCGTTTGGCAGTTCGCAGTAGCTTTTGGTGGCCAGAAACCGAAACAAACAGGGCCTTAGTCCCTGGTAAGTCCGTAAAGCTCATCCCTTCGTTAAATTAAACTATACCGTGCCATAGACATAGGAACACGGTCACCTCGCCGTGGTTCTCGTGGGTGCTCGTGGCCAGCTCTCTCTGGAGTTCATCCCGAATCCAATTTCTTGCATAGTCTTACGCGCTTAAGCTTGAATTTGGTGTATATGTACTCCTTAATTCATGTCGTCCCTGTTGAGAACTATGTTACCACAAATCACCAGATCCACTCCCTTCCCTTTCATTAGCAGTAGAGACGCAAGAAGCTGTAGAGTACCCGTCTTCCTTCCCATAAGCACGATAGAGGAAACACACGAGACACAATGTAGGATTGCGCCTCTGATCTTTTTCTCTTCTCTATCTTATAAGGGATATACATGTTCCTTATATAGAGATGTGAGACCCCCTCAGGGACAAAGCTGGTATTTGTCCACATAACCCTAACTAGGGTTACTTAACACTCTCCCTTGGGCAAATACCGCGACCAACACATGCCTCATTAAAACTCCCAAAAAACCCAGTGGGAAAATATGGAGAAAGAGTGCATGGTGATACAAATTTTATTTGCACTTTGTTATCTTGTTAAAAACCTCATGTGAGAAACTTCAAGAAAACTCACCAAGGGAAAAAGAGTACAACAACTGTCATCGGGACAGATTTCGATCCTCTGGGATCTAGATTCTGTCGAATCTTCTACAAGGGCTAACTTTAGAAATGTGCTCCCCCTGATCCTTGCAAAATAGTATCAATAAGGCCAAACATCTTGTTCTAGAAGTATATGCACATAAAGGTTTATTAAACAGATTGCATATCCTTGCAAGGATTATTTCAGGAACTTTACCGCTACTCACTTCTAGGATATACGAGGTAAGTGCACGTATCAATATAAATAAGCCACTTTGACTGATGGTGTTCGATCAACTAGATCTATATATTTGATAGAAAGTTCCATAAAGGTTCACATATTGATCATCAAGCTCACGCCTTCAGGGCATAGAATATGACATTTATTGTCTCACGATTGTGATCAATATAAGCATTCACTCCCCTGACGATGACATCTGTCAAAGTCATTATCCCTCATAACTCAAGCATATTCTTCAAGATATATGTCTCATTGTTCATGCTACCATTTTCTATCTTACACCACAATTTATACATAGTTGTGCAAAGCAAATAACATGTCCTTCAATATGACTTAGGGGATAATATAGTTGCAATAGTACATATTCTAAATATGACACATCGCTCCAAGCGTTCATCCATTGCAACATCTATGATGGTGTAACAAAAGTCCATCAAAGATCGTAATCCATCAGGGATTTTTCATTGATCAGATACATCGTTATAGTCTGTCATTCTAGCACAATGGGGATATTTTGCCAGTAACACCTAAACCTTATAGGTTTCTGCCATCAGGGCTTTAGAGGATACCTTAATTCCACATCTAGTTGAAATTACCATGAGTAAAACTCATGGAATGCACATGTGCTTATTCGGTGAACTTCAAGTCCTTTGGTACCTCATCTTATTCCTTTTCGGGTCAATATGGGTCTTTATCCCTTTATAGGGATTATCAAACTTTGGTGTTTAACACAAACTTTATTTCTTCTGGAAAAGGTTCCATTAAGGAACTATAATTTCATCTAGGAGATATTCTCTCTACATAGGAGAGTGTTCATTCGTCAGGAATGTATTATTCGGTACGAGATTTATATGTTGCATATTTATAATTCAAATATATGGGTCCTCCTAGGATCTCATGACGGATCTTCAGAATCCTATTAACTGCATATTTCAATTCATGACATTTGCTAGATATATTACATAGCGGAACAGTGTTTATTCAACACATATGTGGAGTGGGTCTCTCACAAGACCACTTGAACCATCGCATTCACCACACATTATTTCAATAGTGCCCATAATTGTCCGAACTTCAAGCTCGTGACTTTCATTTTGTGATTATTGGTTCAGCCTCGATTACATTTATCAATGACCCGATACGAGAGCTTCAAGCACTCATGCCTAGGACTTTGTTTTGGATCCCTTTGCAATCTATAGAGGCAAGATAGGTGTCGACACATTTGTCTCCCACATTTAATAATGATCTTTGTCATTTCCCAAAAACAAAAAATTCATTGTTCTGTATTTCCAGCACAATGATATTGTGCGCATTGCTAGGAACTTCATCAGCTAGATGAACCTCTTCGTGAGGCAAATTACCATCTGGGTGAATTAATCGGAGGATAGTTATCACAGACCATGTGAATCTGCAATCAGAACATATGCTTTGACTAAGGCTGATGGATCATATTCACAGGCGTCCCCGAGAATAGATCAAATGCCAATAAGTCAAATGTGGATATGATATTAATCCCGGGTATATCCACATCTACATCAGGTAGAAGCATTCAAACCTAGTTGGTTACTCCTCAACGATTTCTGGCAAACTCTATATACACAGGAGAACACACTAAACGACAGGTTTAGTTTGGCTTTTGTGCATTTATAGAATATTGAGGCATTACACTAGATGGGCATTTATCTCCCCCTAATGCCGAGATGTTCTAAAGCATACAGATAATATCCCCAACCACAATCATCCAGTTGTGGCCAATGTATGCTACTGTGGTGATTTATTTGGGAAATCTTACGCACATTTCAGATAAGAGTTTATGCAGTGAGCTTTGGACTTAGATTAATGTAGTGGCATGAATACTACATATTTGTCCTTCAACATGAAGGGCTAGTCTCAACATCCAGCGAGACATGCAACAACAAGTTGCATCATGGTTACAATTCTACAAACTCATTGTTTTTATTACCAAATACACAGTCAATCATTAAGATTTAGACTGATATGTGTAACACTATGTTATCCATAAGTGTCCTTCAGGGGGCTCATGCATACCATTCGTCATTTGGAGCTATTAGTTGACTTCAGATAAACAAGTAAAATGACCATCAGGGTCTAGCGCTCACAAGGACATTCACTGATTGCATTGTGCTTTGAGGCACATAGGAAAAATGTGTGTGTTTATATTGGTAGTAAAGTGCACGGCATCAGGCCAATGCTGTCAAGCAAAGATTTTTATATGCAGAGATGTATAGTCTAGCTCGTTTTTATCACTGCCCATGGTTTACCCAATTACTCATACTGTTCTGAAATTGGGTATCAATTTGTGCAACATTTTTGGGTATTATAATTTTGAGAGAGAATTTATAACAATAGTTAATAATTTGTGATGCTACCAGCAGAGCAAACATTTCTCCTCATATTATATACCAATTTGTTCTATAAAGCATTATTTCGATCTCTTCGTTGTTCGGCAAAAAGAGAAGCTTTAGAATAGAACAGACAAGGCCAAGAATTCATTTTTATCTGGGAAAAACACCATATAACTAGCTTTTCATGAAACAAATGATGATAACTGTTTGGCAAGAACGAAACAAGACTGATATCCGTCTAGGATCCGTCTTCAACAACAGATAGTACTGCTCTCATACGAAGAAATCATCAAGAGTAGAGAAGATACAATAGGTCTCTACAAGATCTTAATATTTCTATCACAAATTATCATCACTAGTAGTCTAGTGGTCAAGACATATGACTCTTCTGGCTCCAAGGACCAAGGACATGTTAATGTCTAATTTAGCTTCAAGCTTTGTGGTGATGTGGGATTTCATAGTTATTTGTCTACTCTTCTCACTTCTAGTAGATCAGAGGTAGATAATGGTAAGCATGCCAAAGGGTGGAATTCACTGTAGTTCGGCTACATAAACCCCACGTATGTGTCCATTCAGGACAGGGTCCTTTACCATTTAGCTTACAGTGTATACCAAACTTGTCGAAGGACTATCCCGAGTCAATTCAATGACTATAAGTATTTACAATTCCGAGAGATGTATGTGACACAAGCTAGCATAGAGATCCTAGATAGAACGAGTAAAGTGGTTCGATGGGAACACACTATGGTTTTCACACCAACATAGTGAAAAATTTCTCAGAATAACCACTCGGTATACTCGCAACTTCGTGTTGCTGGCGATTACATGTCCTTTTATCTTATAGTTTGCTTCATGTCATTTAGCGAAAAAGAGAGCAATGTACTAACATCTGGTTGAGCAATGTATAGCTGAGATTTATAGTCTTAAATCATTCGGTAAGGCCTTTTGCTTACTAATAGAATCCCAATTTGTGATGTCTTCTATGCCAAAAAGGCTTTCATGCATTATATTTGTTGGTGACTTGTCCTTAAATGCTATGAATTGAGGACAAGGCAACACATAAATCGTTAAACGTTAAAATCCTTCGTCCTTCGAAGCATTACTTCCCTTAGGATATAATGAGTTTCGGACGAAGGTTATGAAGGACATACCTTCATGAGCATAACAAAAAATGAAGAAGGGATTCATATAAAGTATGAGAAATAACATAAATATTTAAGTATTATTATTAGCTCATTTCCATTTTTATTATTATAACAATAACAACAAATTACAAATGTACCTTCGGCTTGAAGGAAAGCAAACGTACAAGCGTGACGCAAAAGTGAATGCCCGGTCCGCGTGAACAGTACGGGAGTACTGTTCAGCTATTTATAGGCACGGGTCGCAGCCCATGTAAAATTACATCCAGGTCCTTTTGCTTTTGATAATAACTCTATAATAATCTATCGAGGTCTAGATAGTCTTTTCCTCTTTAAGTCGGTTTCCTCTTTTCTGTCATCATGCCGAAGCTTCCTTGCGCACAGCTTCGGCTCTGTTCCATCCTTCGTTCTCTTTGTGTTTCTTCATACAGCAATTTTAACTCGTCCGAAGGTACCTGTTCATGCATTATACTCCAGAAACATTGTCAAATCTTGTTTTTGAGGACCTTCGGAAGCTGAAGGCCCCCAACAGTAGCCCCTCGCAATATTAATTTGTTAAGATAATAAATTCAAATTGCGATATGGATGAAGGCCCTAAGCCGAAGGTCCGAAAAAACACCTTCCCTTTGCTAGAATAGCAACAGCCATTGACAAGCGGGCCCCCAGCACACAATGCACCAGGCGCATAAATAAGAGCGCACCACTAGCTCATTTGGCACGCTTTCTTGCCATCTGCCTTGCCTGCTCAAACAGCTCTTTGCTTACACATGCTTGACCAGATTTTTTACATTTTAAAGCTTCGGCTTTGAGAGCACTTTTCTCAGCTCTTTCGAAGATGTCTGAGGATAAGAAGGCTGCCGCTGACACGAAGCTGAGCCTTTCTGAGGAGATGAATTTTGGCTTTATTGAATCGATAGCAAGGACAAATGCGGAGAAGATTGCTAGGGAAACTCTGGAGGGTTTGTCAGAAGATACCAGTGAGAGTGACAGCTATGATGTGGAGAGCGGCGGGGAAGACTCCGAAGATCGACCCTAGAGACCAAGCCATGCGGTTTTTGGAAAATCAATTATTAAACAAAGCCATCTTGACAACATGAGGGGGAAATACTTTCGGGATGTGTCTGTTGTGAGGGCTGACGATGGAGAAAAAACTTGTCCTACCCCAGAGGAGAATGAAGTCGTGATCTTTCGGAGCTTTCTGAAGGCTGGACTTCGGCTTCCTCTTAACAGCTTCGTAGTCGAGGTTTTGAAGATATTTCAGATCTACCTTCACCAGATTACCCCCGAAGCTATTATAAGAATGGGAATCTTCGTGTGGACTTTAAGGAGTCAAGGCTTGGAACCAAATGCAAAAAGTTTCTGCAGTATGCATGAATTGTTATACGAGACGAAGCCCTGGGGTAAGGAACAATATCATAATAATTTCGGTTGCTATAGCTTCCTTGCTCGTTCTGGCTCAAGCTCGCCAGTACCGACTTTTCGGAAGAGATGGCCCGGAGACTGGACAAAAGAATGGTTTTATGTAAAGAATAATCTAAAGGAACGAGAAGACATCAAAGATATAATCATGCGCCCTATCTGGCAACGCTTCGGGCTCCATAAACCGAAGGTAGAAATTGACGAAGCGGCCGAAGAATGCCGCAAGGCTTTCGGCTTAGTCTGCTCTTTCATTGGGACAAGGGACTTAGTTCAAGAGCACGTGGCCTACAGGATATGGCCGCTGCTAGCCGACTGGGAAGTGCCAAAAGAGTCCATCAGCAATCCCCATGAAGGTGGTCTGGTTCGGCTGAAATATACCTTCAGATTCAGAGACCAGTTTATCAAGACAGACGACGACTGGCTGAAAAGCGTCGAAGCTACAAGCGATGATCTGCTTGGGCTGTATTCCAGAGCAGAAGACAACGCATTATCTGTAGCCTTCGGGAACCGTAAAAAGAAGAGATTGAACAGAGTTTTCGATGCCATCGGGTTCATGTATCCCGACTACTGTTACCCACCCCGGGGACAAAAAAGGAAAAGTGTAGACTCCAGGAGAGATGATGCTTCGGCTGCTCCGAGTGAGCCTGCACCGAAGAGGAAAAGAGTGAAAGTCCTTACTCATCGACCATGCTATATTGAACCGGCCATAGTGCCTGATTTTGGCGGTGAGACCTCTTCGGCTACTGAAGCCAAAAAACCTATACCTGCGCAAAAAGCTAAAGAGCTGTCTGCAACATCGAAAGCTGAAAGAACTGAAGAGTCGAAAGCTGAAGGGACAAAAATACTAGAGATTTTAAGCCCTTTGGCAGAAGTTGGAGTGCCACAAGTTCCGAAGGGTCCAGCTGTGACCCCCAAAAGGAAAAGGATGGTTAATGTTTTGGATGTACTGGAGACAATGAAGTCTTCAAGCTCTACACCGAAAAAGGTTGCCGAAGCTCAAAAAGCGCAAATTGAAACAACAACCTCTGGAGGCGAAACTACAAAGCACGAGGCTGAAATCAAAACTGGACCTTCAGAGTCTGCCAAAGAAAAATCCTTGGAAACCGAAGGAGAAAGTAGAAAGGAAACTTTAAAACAAATTCTGTCGGAAAAAACTCTTTCTTCAATTCCCGAAGCATTCTCCAAATTCCCTGATTATATTGTGCGACATGCTTTGGGCAAAATACTATCTGAAGGAGAAAAACGAGAAGCCCATCACTATGCCCAGAGATTAAAATATCCGAAAGGGGCGTTGATATTCAATGGCAGCGGAGAAGAGGACTTCTTGTATTGTCTCCCAGACAGTAAGGAGATCTCTGTCTGCCGAGAGATGGCAAGAAGCTTCGGATTCCCCACCTTGGAAGATGGGCTTTCAGTTTTGTCAAAAGATGAATTGGCCGACAGCTTAGCATATAACAGCTTAAAGGTGAGAAACTAAACTTTTTGCGTGGTTAAAAATTTGTGTGTTTATTTCTTAATATCAAATTCCTTTTGCAGGGCCTTATTCTTAGCAATGTCCTAAGAGCGTAGAAAAACGCTGAAGACGAGGGATGTACCATGGCATTGAATAACCTTCGTTCCGAAGTGATTGAGCTAAGGAACGAAGGTCTTTAGAAAGACAAAATTTTACATTCATTGCTTAACAAAATAAAAGAGGACGAAACTGTTTCCAAGGCTCAAGCTGAAGCCCAGAAGTGCAAAATTGAAAATCTTCAGAAACAACTGGCTGAGGCGAACTTAAAGTGTGCAACTGCCGAAGCTGACCTTGAAGCCAGCAACTACTGGAAGAATCATTGGGAGAAAGCAACTGCAGAGCTTCGATCTTCAAAAGAAAAATGTTATAAAAATCCATGAAATGTGTGGAAACAATTAAGACTAGTTTCACCAGCGCCGGCGCATTTCTGAATGAAAGCAACTTCGTACTGGGAGATCCCGAAGGTCCAATCGACTGGATCAACGGCGAGGCCGAAGCTTTTGAAGAAATTTTGAGTGGCCGTGGGGACATATGTGCCTTCTCGAGTGCTAGGGGGATGGCCACTATTTTGGAGAGAAGAGGCTACGATCATGTGAAATCCTTGGCGCAAACCGAGGCCACCTTATCTACTGAAGATATAAAAGACCCCTCGGCCGAAGCGAGCTTGGTTGGTGGAAAATTTTTCACCGACATCTGGGAAAATGGCGGTCGGGAGATGGCTCAAGAAATCATAAGGAGAAGTGAAAAAGGTATTCACGATGCTAGAAAAGTGGTAGAGGCCGCTGAGAAAAGTGCAGATCTCGAGAGGCGAATAGGTATTGACTACTAACTTTTGACTTTATGTTGTAATTTTATGACTTCGGACTTATTTGCACTTTGTAACACAGCCATACAAACTTCTCCCCCAAAGCCCGCCGAGCTATTGGCAGACCCAAAGCAAAGGGGGATGATGAGATTAGAAAAATGGTCGAAGCTTGTGGCGGAACTGCCCGAATTATTCCAACTTAAGTGCCTAAGTCCCGCCTCAAAGGCTAGACCACACTTAAATGGGAATAACCCGTCAATCCCTCGGATCTAGTCCGATGAGGCCACTGACAGGATCAAGTACCACAATCTCACTCGATGGTGAGTCACAGAGCAAATACAATAAAGCATAAAACCATACATTAAGGAGTATTAACTTATTACATAATCATCGGAGTTTTAGCAGAAGTAGTCATCATTGTTCGAAGTGCAGCGGAATAAAACTAACGATAAATAAACTAAGAGATGGGGAAGCCTGTCCCATCACTCCTCATGCTCCTCCTCTGCCGAGGCAGGGTCCCACTCGACTGTCCAACCCGGTGGCAAGGTGGACGGCCAAGTCACTCCAGCAACCATGTCCTCCAGAGAACCTGTAAAAATTAGGCCACAAGCAAGGCTGAGTATACTAATACTCAACTAGACTTACCCGGTGTGAGGAGTCCACTCCTCTACCTTTAGACATGCAACTGTTTGGCTGTGGGGTTTGGTTGCCAAAAGCACTAGCTAAGTTTATAAATCAAGTTTTAGCTTTGTCAAGTTTAAGTGTGACTCTCTTAAGGCTAAATGTGTACTATCTACTCATACATGGTATCAAACATATTTAGTGAAAGTCGCCTAGAGGGGGGGTGAATAGGGCGAAACTGAAATTCTCAAAAATAATCACAACTACAAGCCGGGTTAGCGTTAGAAATATAATAGAGTCCGCGAGAGAGGGCGCAAAACAAATCGCAAGCGAATAACGAAGTGAGACACGCGGATTTGTTTTACCGAGGTTCGGTTCTCTCAAACCTACTCCCCATTGAGGAGGCCACAAAGGTCGGGTCTCTTTCAACCCTTCCCTCTCTCAAACGATCCCTCGGACCGAGTGAGCTTCTCTTTCTCAAATCACTTGGGAATCAAACTTCCCGCAAGGATCACCACACAATTGGTGTCTCTTGACTCAATTACAAGTGAGTGTTTGATCACAAGAAAGAATGGCAAAGAAAAAGAAGCGATCCAAGTGCAAGAGCTTAAATGAACACTACAAATCACTCTCTCTAGTCACTAAGGCTTTGTGTGGAGTTGGGAGAGGATTTGATCTCTTTTGGTGTGCTTTGTAATGAATGCTAGCTCTTGTATAGTGGTTGAAAGCTGGAAAACTTGGATGCAATGAATGGTGGGTGGTTGGGGGTATTTATAGCCCCAACCACCAAACTAGCCGTTTGGTGAGGCTGTCTGTTCGATGGCGCACCGGACAGTCCGGTGCACACCGGACATGTCCGGTGCGACAGCCACGTCACCAAAGCCGTTGCAATTTGACCGTTGGAGTTCTGACTTCTGGGCTCGCCTGGATGTCCGGTGCACACCGGACATGAACTGTAGATTGTCCGGTGCGCCTGCTCCTGCGTGCCTGACGACTGCCTGCTTCTGGCGTGCATTAAATGCGTCGCAGGTAGCCGTTGGCGCCGAAATAGCCGTTGCCCCCGCTGTTACACCGGACAGTCCGGTGTACACCGGACAGTCCGGTGAATTTTAGCGGAGCAGCCGAAGTGAAAAACCCGAGGCTGGCGAGTTCCTGAGGGCGCTCTTCCTTGGAGCACCGGACATGTCCGGTGTACACCGGACAGTCCGGTGAATTATAGCGGAGTGGCCTTCGGAAATTCCTGAGAGCGTAGAGTTTGAAGTCGGAGTCCCCTGGTGCACCGGACATGTTCGGTGGCGCACCGGACAGTCCGGTGCGCCAGACCAGAGGTGCCTTCGGTTGACCCTTGCTCCTTTATTTGAACCCAATACTTGGTCTTTTTATTGGCTATGTGTGAACCTTTTGCACCTGTATAACTTACACACTAGAGCAAACTAGTTAGTCCAATATTTGTGTTGAGCAATTCAACCACCAAAATTATTTAGGAACTAGGTGTAAGCCTAATTCCCTTTCAATCTCCCCCTTTTTGGTGATTGATGCCAACACAACCAAAGCAAATGTAAAAGTGCATGATTTGAACTAGTTTGCATAATGTAAGTGCAAAGGTTGCTTGGAATTGAGCCAATATAAATACTTACATGATGTGCATGGATTGTTTCTTTATTTTTAACATATTGGACCACATTTGCACCACATGTTTTGTTTTTGCAAATCCTTTTGTAAGTTCTTTTCAAAGTCCTTTTGCAAGATAGTCAAAGGTAAATGAATAATAATTTTGAGAAGCATTTTCAAGATTTGAAATTTTCTCCTTTTGTTTGAAATGCTTTTCCTTTGACTAAACAAAACTCCCCCTAAATGAGATCCTCCTCTTAGTGTTCAAGAGGGTTTTGATATACCATTTTTGAAATACTACTTCCTCCCCCTTTTGAACATAGTAAGATATTAATTTGAAATTGACCAATTGAAAATCTCCAAAATTTTTAAAGTTAGGTGGTGGTGCGGTCCTTTTGCTTTGGGCTCATATTTTCTCCCCCTTTGGCATGAATCGCCAAAAACGGAATTATTAGAGCCCAACGAAGTACTTTCTCCTCCTTTGGTCATAAAATAAACGAGTGAAGATTATACCAAAGTTGGAGAGATGCTCGGAGTGACGGCGAAGGATGAGTAGTAGAGTGGAGTGAAAGCCTTTGTCTTCGCCGAAGACTCCAATTTCCTTTCAATATACCTATGACTTGGTTTGAAATACACTTGAAAACAAATTAGTCATAGCATATATAAAAGAGATATGATCAAAGGTATACTTGTGTGCTATGTGTGCAAATTAGCAAAAGAAATTCCTACAATCAAGAATATTTAGCTCATGCCTAAGTTTGGTAAAAGATTGTTCATCAAGTGGCTTGGTAAAGATATCGGCTAATTGATCTTTAGTGTTAATGTAAGAAATCTCGATATCCCCCTTTTGTTGGTGATCCCGAAGAAAATGATACCGAATGGCTATGTGTTTAGTGCGGCTATGCTCAACGGGATTATCCGCCATGCGGATTGCACTCTCATTATCACATAGAAGAGGAACTTTGGTTAGTTTGTAACCGTAGTCCCGCAGGGTTTGCCTCATCCAAAGCAATTGCGCGCAACAATGGCCTGCGGCAATGTACTCGGCTTCGGCGGTAGAAAGAGCGACCGAATTTTGCTTCTTTGAAGCCCAAGACACCAAGGATCTTCCCAAGAACTGGCAAGTCCCCGATGTGCTCTTTCTATTAATTTTACACCCCGCCCAATCGGCATCCGAATAACCAATCAAATCAAATGTGGATCCCCGAGGGTACCAAAGCCCAAACTTAGGAGTATAAGCCAAATATCTCAAGATTCGTTTTACGGCCGTAAGGTGGGATTCCTTAGGGTCGGATTGGAATCTTGCACACATGCAAACGGAAAGCATAATGTCCGGTCGAGATGCACATAAATAAAGCAATGAACCAATCATCGACCGGTATACCTTTTGATCCACGGACTTACCTCCCGTGTCGAGGTCGAGATGCCCATTTGTTCCCATGGGAGTCTTGATGGGCTTGGCATCCTTCATTCCAAACTTGCTTAGAATGTCTTGAGTATACTTCGTTTGGCTAATGAAAGTGCCCTCTTGGAGTTGCTTGACTTGAAATCCTAAGAAATATTTCAACTCCCCCATCATCGACATCTCGAATTTCTTTGTCATGATCCTACTAAATTCTTCACATGTAGATTCGTTAGTAGACCCAAATATAATATCATCAACATAAATTTGGCATACAAACAAATCATTGTCAAGAGTTTTAGTGAATAAAGTAGGATCGGCTTTGCCGACTTTGAAGCCATTAGCAATAAGGAAATCTCTAAGGCATTCATACCATGCTCTTGGGGCTTGCTTGAGCCCATAAAGCGCCTTAGAGAGCCTATAGACATGGTTAGGGTACTCACTGTCTTCAAAGCCGGGAGGTTGCTCAACATAGACCTCCTCCTTGATCGGTCCATTGAGGAAGGCACTCTTCACGTCCATTTGGTAAAGCTTGAAGCCATGGTAAGTAGCATAGGCCAATAATATACGAATGGACTCAAGTCTAGCTACGGGTGCATAGGTTTCACCAAAATCCAAACCTTCGACTTGTGAATACCCCTTGGCCACGAGTCGAGCTTTGTTCCTTGTCACCACACCATGCTCGTCTTGCTTGTTGCGGAAGACCCACTTGGTTCCTACAACATTTTGGTTAGGACGTGGAACTAAATGCCATACCTCGTTCCTCGTGAAGTTGTTGAGCTCCTCTTGCATCGCCATTACCCAATCCGAATCTTGGAGCGCTTCCTCTACCCTGTGTGGCTCAATAGAGGAAACAAAAAAGTAATGCTCACAAAAATGTGCAACACGAGACCGAGTAGTTACCCCCTTATGAATATCGCCGAGGATGGTGTCGACGGGGTGATCTCGTTGTATTGCTTGGTGGACTCTTGGGTGTGGCGGCCTTGGTTGTTCATCCTCCTTGTCTTCATCATTTGCGTCTCCCCCTTGATCATCGCCGTCGTCTTGAGGTGGCTCATCATTGTCTTCTTCATCTTTATCAACTTGAGCCTCGTCCTCATTTTTGATTGGTGGAGATGCTTGCGTGGAGGAGGATGGTTGATCTTGTGCATGTGGAGGCTCTTCGGATTCCTTAGGACACACATCCCCAATGGACATGTTCCTTAGCGCTATGCATGGAGCCTGTTCTTCACCTATCTCATCAAGATCAACTTGCTCTACTTGAGAGCCGTTAGTCTCATCAAACACAACGTCACAAGAAACTTCAACAAGTCCTGAGGACTTGTTAAAGACTCTATATGCCCTTGTGTTTGAGTCATATCCTAGTAAAAAGCCTTCTATAGTTTTAGGAGCAAATTTAGATTTTCTACCTCTTTTGACAAGAATAAAACATTTGCTACCAAAAACTCTAAAATATGAAATATTTGGCTTTTTACCGGTTAGGAGTTCATAGGATGTCTTCTTGAGGATTCGGTGTAGATATAACCGGTTGATGGCATAGCAGGCGGTGTTGACCGCCTCGGCCCAAAACCGATCCAGTGTCTTGTACTCATCAAGCATGGTTCTTGCCATGTCCAATAGAGTTCGATTCTTCCTCTCCACTACACCATTTTGTTGTGGGGTGTAGGGAGATGAGAACTCATGCTTGATGCCCTCCTCCTCAAGGAAGCCTTCAACTTGAGAGTTCTTGAACTCCGTCCCGTTGTCGCTTCTAATTTTCTTGATCCTTAAGCCGAACTCATTTTGAGCTCGTCTCAAGAATCCCTTTAAGGTCTCTTGGGTATGAGATTTTTCCTGCAAAAAGAACACCCAAGTGAAGCGAGAATAATCATCCACAATAACTAGACAGTACTTACTCCCGCCGATGCTTATGTAAGCAATCGGGCCGAATAAATCCATGTGTAGGAGCTCCAGTGGCCTGTCAATCGTCATGATGTTCTTGTGTGGATGATGAGTGCCAACTTGCTTCCCGGCTTGGCATGCGCTACAAATCCTGTCTTTCTCAAAATGAACATTTGTTAGTCCTAAAATGTGTTCTCCCTTTAGAAGCTTATGAAGATTCTTCATTCCAACATGAGCTAGTCGGCGGTGCCAGAGCCAACCCAAGTTAGTCTTAGCAATTAAGCAAGTGTCGAGTTCAGCTCTATCAAAATCTACCAAGTATAGCTGACCCTCTAACACTCCCTTAAATGCTATTGAATCATCACTTCTTCTAAAGACAGTGACACCTACATCAGTAAATAGACAGTTGTAGCCCATTTGACATAATTGAGATACGGAAAGCAAATTGTAATCTAAAGAATCTACAAGAAAAACATTGGAAATAGTATGGTCAGGTGATATAGCAATTTTACCCAATCCTTTGACCAAACCTTGATTTCCATCCCCGAATTTGATAGCTCGTTGGGGATCTTGGTTTTTCTCATATGAGGAGAACATCTTCTTCTCCCCTGTCATGTGGTTTGTGCACCCACTGTCGAGTATCCAACTTGAGCCCCCGGATGCATAAACCTACAAAACAATTTTAGTTCTTGACTTTAGGTACCCAAACGGTTTTGGGTCCTTTGGCATTAGAAACAAGAACTTTGGGTACCCAAACACAAGTCTTAGAGCCCTTGTGTTTGCCCCCAACAACCTTGGCAACTACCTTGCCGGATTTGTTAGTCAAAACATAAGATGCATCAAAAGTTTTAAATGAAATGTCATGCTCAGTTGATGCAATAGGAGTTTTCCTTTTAGGCAACTTAGCACAGGTTGGTTGCCTAGAACTGGATGTCTCACCCTTATACATAAAAGCATGATTAGGGCCAGAGTGAGACTTCCTAGAATGAGTTCTCCTAATTTTGCTCTCGGGATAACCGACAGGGTACAAAATGTAACCCTCGTTATCCTGAGGCATGGGAGCCTTGCCCTTAACAAAGTTAGACAAGTTCTTAGGAGGGGCTTTAAGTTTGACATTGTCTCCCCTTTGGAAGCCAATGCCATCCTTGATGCCAGGGCGTCTCCCATTATAGAGCATACTTCTAGCAAATTTAAACTTTTCATTTTCTAAGTTATGCTCGGCAATTTTAGCGTCTAATAATGCTATATGATCATTTTGTTGTTTAATTAAAGCCATGTGATCATGAATAGCATTGATATCGATATCTCTACATCTAGTGCAAATAGAAGTGTGCTCAACGGTAGATATAGAGGGTTTGCAAGATTTTAATTCTACAACCTTAGCATGCAACATATCATTATTAGTTCTAAGGTCGGAAATTGTAACATTGCAAACATCTAATTCTTTAGCCTTAGCAACTAATTTCTCATTCTCATCTCTAAGGCTAGCAATAGAAACATTCAATTCATCAATCCTAGCAAGTAAATCAACATTATCATTTCTAGGATTGGAAGTTGAATCAATACAAACATGAGAATCAACCTTAGCAATTAATTTAGCATTTTCATTCCTAAGGTTGTTAATGGTCTCATGGCAAGTGCTTAGCTCACTAGACAATTTTTCACATTTTTCTACCTCTAGAGCATAAGCATTTTTAACCTTAACATGCTTTTTGTTTTCCTTAATAAGGAAGTCCTCTTGTGAGTCCAAGAGATCATCCTTCTCATGAATAGCACTAATCAATTCATTTAATTTTTCCTTTTGTTGCATGTTAAGATCGACAAAAAGGGTACGCAAATTATTCTCCTCATCACTAGCATTATCATCACTAGAGGATTCATATTTAGTGGAGGATTTAGATTTAACCTTCTTCCTTTTGCCATCTTTTGCCATGAGGCACTTGTGGCCGACGTTGGGGAAGAGGAGTCCCTTGGTGACGGCGATGTTGGCGGCGTCCTCGTCGTCAGAGGAGGAGTCGGTGGAGCTCTCGTCGGAGTTCCACTCGTGGCACACGTGGGCATCGCCGCCCTTCTTCTTGTGGTACCTCTTCTTTTCTCTCCTCTTGCCCTTCTTGTCGTTATCCCTGTCACTGTCACTTGATAATGGACATTTAGCAATAAAGTGACCGGGCTTACCACACTTGTAGCAAACCTTCTTGGAACGGGATTTGTAATCCTTCCCCTTCCGTTGCTTGAGGATTTGCTGAAAGCTTTTGATGATTAAGGCCATCTCCTCATTGTCGAGCTTGGAGGCGTCAATTGGTTGTCTACTTGGTGTAGACTCCTCCTTTTTCTCCTCCGTTGCCTTAAACGCCACCGGTTGCGCCTCGGACGTGGAGGGTTCATCAAGCTCGTTGATCTTCTTTGAACCTTTAATCATACATTCAAAGCTTACAAAATTCCCGATAACTTCCTCGGGGGTCATTAGTGGGTATCTAGGATTACCACGAATTAATTGAACTTGAGTGGGGTTAAGAAAAATGAGAGCTCTTAGAATAACCTTAACCACCTCGTGGTCGTCCCACTTTTTGCTCCCGAGGTTGCACACTTGATTTACCAAGGTTTTGAGCCGGTTGTACATATCTTGTGGCTCCTCCCCTTGGCGAAGACGGAAGCGACCGAGCTCCCCCTCGATCGTTTCCCGCTTTGTGATCTTGGTGAGTTCATCACCCTCGTGCGCGGTCTTGAGTAGGTCCCAAATCTCTTTTGCATTCTTCAACCCTTGCACCTTGTTGTATTCCTCCTTGCTTAGAGAGGCGAGGAGTATGGTTGTGGCTTGAGAGTTGAAGTGCTCGATTTGGACCACCTCGTCCGTATCATAATCCTCATCCCCTATGGATGGTACCTGTGCTCCAAACTCAACAACATTCCATATACTTTTGTGGAGTGAGGTTAGATGAAATTTCATTAAATCACTCCACCTAGCATAATCTTCGCCATCAAAAGTTGGCGGTTTGCCTAATGGAACGGAAAGTAATGGAGTATGTCTAGGTGTACGAGGATAGTGTAAGGGGATCTTACTAAACTTCTTGTGCTCTTGGCGCTTAGAAGTTACGGACGGCGCATCGGAGTCGGAGGTTGATGTTGATGAAGTGTCGGTCTCGTAGTAGACCACCTTCCTCATCCTTTTGTGCTTGTCGCCTTTCCGATGCGACTTGTGGGAAGAAGATTTTTCCTTCTTCTCTTTGTGGTGTGAGGAAGAAGATCTTTTCTCCTTCCGTTTGGAGGAGTCCTTCTTCTTCTCCTTTCTCTTGGTGCGGGACTCTTCTGATGAAGTGCTCCCTTGGCTTGTAGTGGGCTTGTCGCCGGTCTCCATCTCCCTCTTGGTGTGATCTCCCGACATCACTTCGAGCGGTTAGGCTCTAATGAAGCACCGGGCTCTGATACCAATTGAAAGTCGCCTAGAGGGGGGTGAATAGGGCGAAACTGAAATTCTCAAAAATAATCACAACTACAAGCCGGGTTAGCGTTAGAAATATAATAGAGTCCGCGAGAGAGGGCGCAAAACAAATCGCAAGCGAATAACGAAGTGAGACACGCGGATTTGTTTTACCGAGGTTCGGTTCTCTCAAACCTACTCCTCGTTGAGGAGGCCACAAAGGCCGGGTCTCTTTCAACCCTTCCCTCTCTCAAACGGTCCCTCGGACCGAGTGAGCTTCTCTTTCTCAAATCACTTGGGAATCAAACTTCCCGCAAGGATCACCACACAATTGGTGTCTCTTGACTCAATTACAAGTGAGTGTTTGATCACAAGAAAGAATGGCAAAGAAAAAGAAGCGATCCAAGTGCAAGAGCTTAAATGAACACTACAAATCACTCTCTCTAGTCACTAAGGCTTTGTGTGGAGTTGGGAGAGGATTTGATCTCTTTTGGTGTGCTTTGTAATGAATGCTAGCTCTTGTATAGTGGTTGAAAGCTGGAAAACTTGGATGCAATGAATGGTGGGTGGTTGGGGGTATTTATAGCCCCAACCACCAAACTAGCCGTTTGGTGAGGCTGTCTGTTCGATGGCGCACCGGACAATCCGGTGCACACCGGACATGTCCGGTGCGACAGCCATGTCACCAAAGCCGTTGCAATTTGACCGTTGGAGTTCTGACTTCTGGGCTCGCCTGGATGTCCGGTGCACACCGGACATGAACTGTAGATTGTCCGGTGCGCCTGCTCCTGCGTGCCTGACGACTGCCCGCTTCTGGCGCGCATTAAATGCGTCGCAGGTAGCCGTTGGCGCCGAAATAGCCGTTGCCCCGCTGTTACACCGGACAGTCCGGTGTACACCGGACAGTCCGGTGAATTTTAGCGGAGCAGCCGAAGTGAAAAACTCGAGGCTGGCGAGTTCCTGAGGGCGCTCTTCCTTGGAGCACCGGACATGTCCGGTGTACACCGGACAGTCCGGTGAATTATAGCGGAGTGGCCTTAGGAAATTCCCGAGAGCGTAGAGTTTGAAGTCGGAGTCCCCTGGTGCACCGGACATGTCCGGTGGCGCACCGGACAGTCCGGTGCGCCAGACCAGAGGTGCCTTCGGTTGACCCTTGCTCCTTTATTTGAACCCAATACTTGGTCTTTTTATTGGCTATGTGTGAACCTTTTGCACCTGTATAACTTACACACTAGAGCAAACTAGTTAGTCCAATATTTGTGTTGAGCAATTCAACCACCAAAATTATTTAGGAACTAGGTGTAAGCCTAATTCCCTTTCATTTAGCAATCAACATCTTGTGTCAACTCATCACATTTCCACTTGTTACTCAATGCAGTACAATGGATCAAGCAGTCTCATTAGCTGCGAGAAGCAGACGATTCGAATCGAGTTTTTATCCTTGCAAGGTAAACCTAAACACACGACATGTAGGGGCACTCCGTCCCCACATATATCAACCGTCCCCATCGATTCCCCGTCAACAGATCAGGGCTCACCACCTTGGCGTACAATGCCTCACTGACCCGACTGCCGTCGTGCAGTGACCGCACTTGTACCCACCATAACCGGAATGGGAGACCACGTCTCAAGTCGCGTGAGGGGTAAAGTCCACTGGCAGGTTCAATCAGGTACTAGGCTTACCGATTTACCATATTTCTCGGCATGTGCTTAGTACGTTCAAACGCTTGACATAGGTATCCGCACGTTAATCCTTATTCCAATTTTCCATCTCGTAGACAACCAATCCCCATGGATCGTTGTCCATAGACCAACATCATTATGATAGGAAAGTGGGTACAACCAATTCTTGACCTCGCGCGAGTGCTAGAAAAATCACTCGACTTCTACCGAGATCCCTAATTAGTAAAGCAACTACTCGACCTAGCATACTAGTATCCATTTCAACAAGGGTTCCTGGGTTCATGCAACTAGGGTTTCAACCAACTCCTACACTTAAGTGCACAATACAAGCCTACAAACATATAAGTGTAGTAAAATATCATATAGAACAGGTTATGCATAAAACCGGGGCTTGCCTTCCAAAGCTGGGGCAGGCAGATCCTCTGGTGCAGGCTCTAGTGCTGGATCCGGGGCTACCTCCTGAGCAGCTCTTTGCTCCGGCACGAGGACGTACTCTCCGTCGGCGAGGTTGCAATCTATCGAATGCAATGAATAAGAGTATGTATGCCATGATTATGCAGGATTTAATCATCATTATGCTAAGTGAAGAAAACTAAGTTAGTTAGTAATTTAGGGTTTCCCGGTTATACGTGGCTCTTTAGTGGTTTAGGCTTATCTATTTTAGGTTTGGGTTTTGCCCAGGGATAAGCATAGTGAATTGAACTTGGATTTCCCTTAGATGTTTTAGTAGACAAATGAGGGATTTTGCTGGTTGGGTTAAAATGACATTACTCTCCATTATTAATTTTCCTTTTTCATTTTCTATTTATGAATTCTAGGGTGGGTTTGAACTACAACAGTGGTTTAACTCTTTCCAAAAATTCTCTAAAAATTACAATGGGTTACTATTGGTCATTGTAGTTTGTCCTATAAAATTGAGGTGAAAATTAATTCAGATATTACTTGTGCAAAATTAACATAAGTAAGTTTAAAAGGGCATTTTACACTATAGCTGTGATTTCATTGGGGTTTCTGTACCAAGTTGTATTTTTGTCCAAACACATAGGTGATATTAGGCCTTTGTGTTAAAAATCACAGAAAAAGGCATACTTGATATTTAGTTGTGAATTTCTAAAGTTTTATGCAAACAAGGTGCTTATAACTAACTTATTATTTGAAAAATATCAAACAATAGATTTCATATTTTTCCTATGTTCATAATAACAAAACATTAGTTATCCCAAGGTTTGGGGTGTTTTCTTCTTGGGGTTATTTTTCTAGGGTTTTTCTAAGTTTTCCTTGTTTTCTTAAAATAAAAGGTGTCTCATTTATTCTGTACTAAACAAGGGTATAATAAATTTTTCTAGTGAATTATACTGAATAAGTGAATTAACAAAAATGGGGGTGTTCCCTGGTTCTTTATTTAAACCACTTTTAATATTTTCTCTAACCTTAGGCTAAAAATGATTTAAATGGTAAACTCTACCTTAACTTGGTGTACAGAGGAGTTTATTATTTTTGTACATGTTAGGAAGTGATTAAGCACTTCTCTGATTTTTCTTAACCTTAGTCTAATAGTGTAACTATTTTTCCTTTTATTATTTAGCTTTTGGCCAAATCAATATTTAAATCTAAACTTTAAATTCTTTTGCAATACTAAGGGGGTTTTGTATTTTTCCTAAGTAGTTCACATTATTTGGAATCAGGCAAAATTGGTTTGACCAAATTTGGTTGTATAAAACTGAAGTTATGAATTTTGCAAGCTCTGTTTGCATTTAAATTAGGAATATTAAAAAGGTTTCCTGGAAAACCAGTTTACACCGAGGACCCTGGGTTCATTCTAAATCAAACCACTCATTTCTACCCCTGCGCCACTATTCCCCTGAGTCACTAACAGTTCAAAATCCCCCCCGACCTTTCCTTCCTCTTCCCCAAGGTCCTTCCCCTAATGTAAACAGTACCCGCGGGAAAGAAAAGGGCGGCGCGGCTTACCGGCGGTGAGAGAGGTCCGGCGAGGGGCGGGGTTGGCTTCGGGAGGTTCTGGCGGTCACAGCGAGGTACGGCTCGACGGTGGTGGTGGCCGGAATCGACCGGTCCACGTGCGCAGGCGGGTGATCTCGTCGGCGACGGGTGTTCCGGCTGAACCACGGCGATCTAGTTCAATTAAATGGCACGATGAGCTCCACAGGATGACGTAGAGGCTATGTGCACAAGGAATCGAAGAATGGGGCGGAGATTTACCCGGTCTACGTTCACCGGTGGTCGGGTGAAGTCCGGCGACCATGGACTAGCTTCTCCGGCGAAGCAAAGTCCGATTCGTTGCTCGGGGAGCTTCACCGAGGCATGCACAGTCACTTCCAAGGGTTGGGCGTGGCTGGGAAGGGCTCTGTTGGCCGGTCTATGATGGCGGTGGATCGAGTGGCCGCGGGCACGCCGTTGCAGGGCAACGCCGGTGGTTTTCTAGCTCCGGTGAGGTCGAGCGTGCGCGGATGAGTACGGTCGACGCCTGAGGAGGCTTTATAGGCGCGGGCGTGAGCAGGGGACACGGGCACAGCTCAGCGCGGCGCGGGGCGCGCGGGGTCGGGCGCGGGCATGCTCTAGCGCGCGCAGAGCGCGTCGAACACGTGGAGGTGTTCTTCTGCCCATGTTCAAAAGCTTGCTGAGATCGCATACGTGCGAATCTTGGCAAAAATCCTGCGCAGACCTCTTCCTGGCACCTATGGCTATCTCTTGTATCTGAGTTCCAAGGGAAGATAAGCCCTAGGTCAGAAGATATGCGAACGCCAAATCTAGCTTGTCTCCCTGCCCACTGCGCGACAAAAGTGATGCCAAGACATGTCAAATGTCAAGGGCTCGGTCTCAACTTTTTCCAGGGGGTGCCTTAGGTGGTATGCCACATTTTTGGTATACAACTTAGGTGGTTTTGGTGCCATCTACAAGGTGAACACGGTGGATCTTTAGATTAGGTGTAGAATTTGACTTAGAGAGAATTAGAGAGCTCTAGCTCTCTCTCTACTTAAGGAATGGATTTGGGGTTTCTTAAGGGGTCTTTTTGCAAGGTTTCCTCTCTATATTTGTTGATTAATATGTTACTTAAATTTGGCCAAGGGTCAGTTCATGATTTGCACATTTGCTTAATTCCCCCCCTTCAACCCAGGTTTTAGGAGATAGGGGTTCAAGAGCTTAAGGATGGTCTAGGGTTTATTCTTCTCTTGCCCAAGGTGATAGTTGCATAAATGCTTGGGTAGTGCTTTTGGTCATTAACATTCTTGGTTAATACATGGTTCTTAAGGTTTTAGGGCTCCCTCTCCTCCACTTAACCACATAAGATAACATGTCATGGGTGCAAGTAGGGAGTCAGGGCCTTGGTAACACATGGGTGTTACAAAGCTATTATGGATAAAGTTGTTGATCAACTACTAAACGAAGCTACAGAAGTAGTTTTACGTGAAGATTAGCTGTTATTATAAAGCCATTTGGAGTGTAATATTTGCTGGACAACATGTATAATATTTTGTAATTTGGAATGTAATATATAAGCTGTTTATGATTCAACTCTTTACGATGCATGAAACTTTACGTACATACCGTTTTTGAGCCTTCGGCGAAAAAACACCTTCCCTTCTTTTCATGCTTCGTAAAGAATATCCATATTCCGTAAAAATATTACGGTTTCCGAAAAAACATCTATGCCTTGTGAACAATGGATCTCCTTTTCATATCAAAGTGACGAAGCTGAATTTCTTAAAAATCTATTTTTGTGCCTTGGCATTTCTTCGAAACGATCTCCGAAGCTCAATAATGTGGGTCAATATTGTGTACCTTTCCGAAGATCCATATTGTACCCCCTTCTTGTGCCATTGATGCAATATGATGTTTGATGCTATGCTATGCGCATGATGTGATGATGTAATGATATGCAAAATGATATTCGCGCCGAAGGCCTACACACATTCCTCAGTGGAGCACACAATCTTTTGGTCATTTTTCGGTTCATCAGCGCTGACTTTTCGCTGTAAGCCTCCCTTAGGAGCTTCTTCGCCTTTTATTTCGACGGTATCAGCGTTTATTTTTCGCTGTAAGCCTCCCTTAGGAGCTTCTTCGCCTTCTATTTCGGCGGTATCAGCGTTTATTTTTCGCTGTAAGCCTCCCTTAGGAGCTTCTTCGCCTTCTATTTCGGTGGTATCAATGTTTATTTTTCGCTGTAAGCTCTGCATTCCCTTTGGAACGACTTTTGAGCAGAAAACTTATGCTGCGTTCCCTTAAGAACGACTTTTTTTGCTTCGACAATAACTTGCAATGCATTCCTTCGTGAAAACCTTTAGAACTTCGTCAATGTTTGAAGAAGATATATTCATCATGATAATGACAAAGTTATTACAGGAAATTGAAAACAACAAAAGAACTGAATTTTCAATGCTTGTTCTTTATTGAAAAGATGAATGATGACAAATGTAAAGGCTGTTTCTGAGGTAGGATATATCTTAGTAGATGTGCTTTGATTCTGGCACAGTACTATTGACTGTGCGAGCTTCGGACTGCTCCCTAAAGTCTCTCTGCTGGTGACTGTGCTGGCTCCCTTCTGGCTGTTGGCCTTGGGGATAAGCGGGTTGCATTGGTGGTGGAGGTGGGGGCTTTTGCCAAGATGTCTGAGGTTGGCTTGCCGAAGTAACAGAAGCTGCAGGATGGTTGCCCACATATTCTGGAATGTATGGTGAGTGGTATGAAGCAGTATGCATAACCTAATTCGGCTGACTCTGTTGGGCTGCAGCTTCTGCTATCTCTTTCTGTTTTTGAATGGTGACATGGCACATCCTGGTGGTATGGCCCTTGTCCTCTCCGCAGAATAGGCAATAAATTTTCCTGGGCTGATCCCCAAACCTTCCTCCGAAGCCCCTAGCGCCTCTGCCCCTTGGAGCTGGGGGCCGAGGATAGCTCTGTTGCTGCCCCGAAGCCTGAGAGGAATACTGCGGCCTTTGTTGCTGGCTTCCCCTATCGTCATTCTGATAGAATGGATAGACCTGATGTGCCTAGGGTGGACTCTCCCTCCGAAGCCCCTGATCATTTCAGAGAACCTATAAGCTTCCTCCCTCCTTTGCCGAAAGTCATTATCTGCTCTGATATATTCGTCCATCTTCTGAAGCAGCTTCTCCAGGGTCTGAGGGGGTTTCCTGGCAAAGTATTGGGCTATAGGTCCTGGCCGAAGCCCCTTAATCATGGCCTCAATAACAATCTCATTAGGCACCGTTGGCGCCTGTGCCCTCAGTCGTAAAAACCTTCAGACATACGCCTGAAGGTATTCTTCATGATCCTGAGTGCACTGGAATAAAGCTTGAGCGGTGACCGGTTTTGTCTGAAACCCTTGAAAGCTGGTAATAAGCATATCCTTCAGCTTTTGCCACGATGTGATTGTTCCTGGCCGAAGAGAAGAGTACCAGGTCTGGGCAACACTTTTGACTGCCATGACGAAGGATTTCGCCATGACTGCAGTGTTGCCACCATATGAGGATATGGTTGCTTCGTAGCTCATTAGAAATTGCTTCGGGTCTGAGTGTCCGTCATACATCGGAAGCTGGGGTGGCTTGTAAGATGGGGGCCAAGGTGTAGCCTGCAGTTCAGCTGACAAAGGAGAAGCATCATCAAAAGCAAAATTTCCATGATGGAAATTATTATACCAATCATCCTCGTTGACAAAGCCCTCTTGGTGAAGCTCTCTGTACTGGGGCCTCCGGTTCTGTTCATCTTGCGTGAGATGACGAACCTCTTCAGAGGCTTCGTCTATCTGCCTTTGTAGGTCAGCTAACCGGGCCATCTTTTCTTTCTTCCTTTGCACCTGTTGATGCAGCATCTCCATATTCCTGATTTCTTGGTCCAGATCGTCCTCCTGAGGCATTGGACTGGTGGCCTTCCTCTTCTGACTTCGGGCTTCCCGAAGGGAAAGAGTCTCCTGGTTCGGGTCCAGCGGCTGCAGAGCAGCAGCCCCGTTGCTGAAGCTTTCTTTGGCGGCATGACGAAGTTCGATGCTTGTCGAAGGTGGTCGAAAAGGGTTCACCGGAGGTGGGCGCCAATGTTGGTGACTTGTCCTTAAATGCTATGAATTGAGGACAAGGCAACACAGAGATCGTTAAACGTTAAAATCCTTCGTCCTTCGAAGCATTACTTCCCTTAGGATATAATGAGTTTTGGACGAAGGTTATGAAGGACATACCTTCATGAGCATAACAAAAAATGAAGAAGGGATTCATATAAAGTATGAGAAATAACATAAATATTTAAGTATTATTATTAGCTCATTTCCATTTTTATTATTATAACAATAACAACAAATTACAAATGTACCTTCGGCTTGAAGGAAAGCAAACGTACAAGCGTGACACAAAAGTGAATGCCCGGTCCACGTGAACAGTACGGGAGTACTGTTCACCTATTTATAGGCACGGGTCGCAGCCCATGTAAAATTACATCCAGGTCCTTTTGCTTTTGATAATAACTCTATAATAATCTATCAAGGTCTAGATAGTCTTTTCCTCTTTAAGTCGGTTTCCTCTTTTCTGCCATCATGCCGAAGCTTCCTTGCGCACAGCTTCGGCTCTGTTCCATCCTTCGTTCTCTTTGTGTTTCTTCATACAACAATTTTAACTCGTCCGAAGGTACCTGTTCATGCATTATACTCCAGAAACATTGTTAAATCTTGTTTTTGAGGACCTTCAGAAGCCGAAGGCCCCCAACAATATTATATATCTTCGGGGTACTTCGGGTAAAACTTTATGCATGAGGAGAGAGAGCAGAAAATTAACTTATATGTGCTTAGTTGTATTTCAATTTAATTTCCCAGATTTCCAAGCACTATAGAGCTTGATACAGCTGTTATGGCCACTTGGCGATATATATAAATATATGATGCCACACAACACAATCAAATAAAATATAGAGCCAAACAAAAACAAATTTTAGGAAGGTTGTGCATAATATGACTTCAGAGCCTTGAACAACTCACCACAATCCACGTGAGTACAAGATCTAACGTATTTGGTGTCAACGCGTGTGCGGCCATCAGAGCTACAACAACATAGCAAGCCTTCGTAATAAGCGCAACAGGCGCAGTTATGGCTCAATAGTCAGGGTACATGACAAGTCCATGAAACATGCGCAACAGGCGCAATTGTGGCTCGATGATCACGACAGACAATCAATGCCTACAGGGTGTGCGAAAAATGCTTGACTCGATGATGGCGGTCCGACTCAACGAGAGTGGTCCGATTAAGCGAGAGTGCGACATAGCAATCAAATGACGCAGCCAAGTTCGTACGACACAAATACTGTGTCGTGTTGCGAGGGCGCAGCCAGTGCTCAGCCAATGCCATAACTCGGTCGATTAATAATGTAGTCTGATCGACGTGTCTGAGTACCCACTATACAATTTAATCTCTCGACGTGAGTCCAAAAGCTCAACACATCATAAATATTTAGAGCGTATAAAAATGCTCAACATAGTCTTCACATGCATTTTTCTACTAATTATTTACTGCGAGAAATAATTGATTATGGATGAAATTGCAATATAAAACAAGTTTTTATTCTATATTTATTTGCAACGTAGAATAAATAGAGTTAATAGCATATGTTTCATTTTTTGATTTTTGTTTCTCGGCGGCACGTCACGCCTGGTCAAAAAAATGGGCCCTGCATTGTTTTTGCTAGCGGGATGACTCGCTCATGACTTGCATGCAGTGCAGATATGTGCCACACGCACCATCAATATAGAATGCAAGCAAGCATGCAAGTCAGTGGGCCCCACTCATGATATGTGCCACACGTACCATCACGATAGCATGCAAGCAAGCATGCAAGTCCGTGGGTCCCACTCATGATATTGGAGCAATTAGTGGAGTTCGCCTGGGCCTCGCGGCCAGGAACTGCCCACACGATCCGCTCCACTCTGCGGAATTGGTGGCATGCGCGTACTAGCCCGTATCTGATAACGTATTGACCTGGTATTCCTCCGCCATCCCTCGGCACACTTCTCTCATCGTGCACAACAGATTGCAGGCGTGGCTGCATGTGAGATCCGAGAAAAAGCATCACCCATTTCATTCACGCATGCATGCATGCAGCAGGCATCAACCATCCGAGTACGATAAAAACCTCTTGGCGGCGCGCAGCAAACGTGTCGGGCTCTCGCCGTCACCATCGGGGCAGAACGCGCGGTGCAACTACTTTATTTCTTCACCGTGAACAATGAATCTAGAAATTTCATACAAGGTTTCATGATTCAGCGAACAAAGCCTATCGCGTAGGACATTTCGGTTAGGCCGGGAGACCTGCCGGCTTGACGAATAGTTGATGCAGATCTGATCCACAACAACGTCGAGGTAGAGCATGCTGATAACGTGTTGAGAACTATATTACCACAGATCACCAGATCCGCTCCCTTCCCTCCCGTCAGCAATAGAGATGCAAGAAGCTGTAGAGTACCCGTCTCCCTTCCCATAAGCACGACAGAGGAAACACACGAGACACGATGTAGGGTTGGGCCTCTGACCTCTTTCTCTTCTCTATCTTATGAGGGGGTATACAGGTTCCTTATGTAGAGATGTGAGACCTCTCAGGGGCAAAGACGGTATTTGCCCACAAAACCCTAACTAGGTTACACAACAGTCCCCAGTATAGCTCAGTCTAGGCTCGCCGGCGTGAATCAACCGCTGCTCGGGATCGGGGACTCAGGGTTGAGAAGAAATAGAACTTAGGGGCTTAAGTGTAAAGTGTCAGTGACTCATGCAAATAGTGCAAGGACTCTTGTTTGTACATCCAAATCATTAAAGGTTTCGGTGTAAAACGTCCTACTGGCGCGGACGTGCACGCGCTTTCCTTGTGTTGGGCTAGTTTGGGCTGAATCCAACACAATTCCTATTCATTGTTTTTCTTTATTCTTTTCCTGAGATCTTGTAAAACCTGTTAAAAATCTTAGAAAAACATGCAAAACTTCTGAAACAATTTTTTTATGATAAAAAATTATAAATTCTCTGTTAAAATTAGTTTTAAGATTTTTGCAGCAGTTATCAAATTTGTAGTAATTAAACGGTGTCTCATTTGAGCATGTATGAATTTTAGAAAACAAATCTGAGCTCCAAAAATGCTTAAATGTTTTGGGTAAACTTATCATGTCTAGATCAGTCTCTGGTAAAAATTTGAACATGTTTGAAGCATGATTTCTGAGAAATCCGTTATTAGCTAAAAAGGAAGAATTTGATCCCTAAACGTAGTATAAGTGTATGTTTAAATGTGTTTAGACAAAATAACTTAATGGTATGAAGGTTTTGTGATTTCAAATGTGTTTAGTTCTCTGGTTTTTCTTCTTGAAATAAGTTTGTAAATTTTATGCCTTCACCAAGTTATATGTATGTAGAATTATATATGCTTGTCTTAGCCTTCAAATAGTAATGTTTATGCTTCCCTGTCTCTCTTTGGATGAGTTTGCATTTCATAAAATTACATAAGCATTCATGTATTTATAATTGACTTGTAGAACACCTAGATAGAGTTAAAGTGGAAGGAGAACCAATTCCACAACCTGAAGGTTCTTCTGAGGGTCCTCCTGAAGGTGCTCCTGTGGGCTACGTGGCTAACTGGGATATTCTAGTGGAAGAGTCTAACTATCCTCCCCACGAAGGCAAGCCCTAGTGCATTTAATCTTTTCCTTGTGTTTCAAAAATTTATCACTTATATGATGCATTAGGTAATAGGGGTTGTGTGATAAAATACTTGTTGCATAACTTTTCCTTAGAACTTGATTACTTTTCCTTGATCACCAATTTATGAAAAACTTAGTAATGCTTAGTTATGCTTATAGATTAGGAACAAAATGTTTTTGATCTATGGATCCTGTTTTATAAAAGAAAAATGCTTAGAATGATGAAGGCATCAAAAGGCCTTGATGAATTCATCATTCAAGTAGGTACCTCTGATAGGTAGAAGTTTTTAGAAATAGTTTAAAATGAGACCATACGTTGAGCAGGAAAGGTCGCCCGTTTGTGTCGTTTATGGACTGTAACAATTGTTGGCCTGCTAATCTAGTCATGGGTAAGCTTTGCCTCGGCTGGACCAATACCAGAATAGCTCGCCTGCACTAGGCGTGGGAGATGGCGAGAGTAACGTGTACCCACCTAGCAAGAGTTTGGATGGTGGGGTACTGTATTCTTGGCTGACGGGAACCCATTCTGGTCTTGAGAAACCCGAGTGCGGGTTGACATATGAAAGGGTTAAGAGCTACATATGTCGTGTGGTTGGAGATCCTTAGCTGGGTATTGATCGATTCAGATCGCCGTTACTTCTCGGATATGGAGACTAGATCTTCGACCCTCATCGTAGTAATAAGTAGACCCAGGTAATAACCTAACTTGCTAAATAAAACTTGGCTTAAGGATCAACTCTAGTAATCTTTTATGCAAAACTTGAGTCCTTGAACTTTGATAAACTTCACCTTGATTCCCAATAGCTAGCATACCCTTGAGAGTCTTTTCTTTAGTCAGGTAAGTCTTGCTGAGTAATTGCGTACTCAGTGTTTTATTCCCTATGTTGTTGCAGGAGAGGTGCATGACAATTTTTACTTCTGTTAAACTAGTCTATGGTGATCTTTTGGTTATGTTCATGTTCTTGTGTGCCCTTTTGTGAAATTGTGACCTTCCCCTATAATGTAATAAGTTAGAACTTTCATACTACCCGGGAATGTAATAATCACTACTTTTGTTATTTTGTAAACTTAAGTTTGCTAATGTATATTATGTTATTGCAAAGACTTCCGTTCAATCTCCTATGTTGATGTTTATGTTTTCAAATGGATGATTATTGTAATGTTCTCAATCACAGGCGAACGTTAATATTTTTAAATGAGCTAATGAGTTCATCGGAACTCAGCACCCCAAGTAAGTTATTTGTTACTCTTACATAGCCATCTGAGGCCTTAAGGGCAAGGATTGGTGTACGTGGGCCCAATAACTTGGTTGGGTTGTGACAGCTCCAGAACAACCCAACTTAGGCTCTTTTGAGCCTATCTTCTTTGATTCTTTTTGACTGTTCTTGGGAGCTTCCCTACAACTTAGACAAACATAATTAGCACATAATCCAATTGCCTAAGTGTAGAGAACTAAACTTTTACTTGGTCTTTTACCAAGATTTGCATTTTGGCTCAAACTAAGTCCTATAATCACTTTTCTCACATAATAGAGTTAGATTTCAAATAAAAGTGCTAAACATGTAGTATTAGGCATATGCAACTTATCTATATACTCAAACCTCATGGTTTTACCCTTCTACCAAAAGTTGTACTTTCTAGCCTCCATTTTAGCTCTTTAGGACTTAGTATCTTCAAATTTCCTTTAAGTGGACCTGTGCTCATACTCATGTCACACTAGTTAGTCCATGTTGGTGTGTTGGACACTTAATCATCAAAATAGGTAGAAATGGCTATCTAGCACATTTCCCTTTCAGCATGCTCTAGACTAGGCATGCACTGGATTACGTAGGTATAGTACGAAGGACTTTAGAGACATTCGTGGCCAACCGTCTGACTCTTTGAAGGACAACAATAACTTGTAGGGCACGACGTGCCTTGCCATAGGTGTATGTTTTGGCCAGATGCCCCAAATAAGACATAAGTAGAAGGAGGGAACTCCAAGGCAAACCACCCATATGACTCCCTTAGTGACATTGTCTTAGCTCTGGATGCCACTCTACAAGACCCAACTACCCCTAGGTCCAGTCAGGTCAAAAGCGAGAGGACCTTGGCTACTAGACGTGTCAGCAACAACATGCCTTTGGGGATATGAGAAAACTTATGCCCCATAGGTAGGGAATTATTCACCCTATCAATTTTTTTGAAACAATAGTTACCATCTCCCTCGACTATGTAAGAGGGACAAGGCCTCCTACAAAAACCTAAGCGAACTTAGCCAACAACTCAGCTAGCATTCAACAAGCTAACTTAGCATTCATGAACCCTTTCATCCAACCAAGTTTCTAGTAGACACACAAGTGCAAGAGCCTAAGCTCTACCTTGTAACACTCTCAAAGCAAGTAACAAATCCTACAACACCATACTAAACACAGGGGACTTCTATGAACCATTGTAAATCCTTCTCTTAAGCTCATTAGAGCAAATCCATCAAGACAACGACACTCAAAATTTGCCTCTAACCTACACATTTACTTGTCGTAGATACGAAATCACGACACATAGCACTTGAGATGAACTTGAGTAGTGTACTATATGACTAAAACCGATGATTTAATCTTTAGATTGTCTTTGTGACATATGATTTTCCCAGTTGAAAATTAAGGCAAGATAATGCTTACAACCTCTCTTAATTACATGATTTTCCTCACAATTGTGCTAAAAGAATTAAAAGAAATATATTCAAAACATAAGTTTGAGTTCATCTTTGGCATGTTGATTATCACCTGCTTGAGGTAGTTCACCCTACATAGGTTTGGTTGCATGTGTTTGATCTTCTATGTGCATTTTCTAGGTGCTAATTCTAAGGAGAACACACTCTCAATACTAAAATGTGCTCAAAATACATTGCAAGTATGATCAGTTTGAACATTTGTTGACTCATGAATTTATTGTTATACTCATATGATAGTATCACTTAGAGCATTTTTCATTTTGAATGATCTAATTGTGAAGATCTTGCATCCTACATATCACAAATATTTGTAGCAAAATTGCAAGCAATTTTAAGGGGATAGATATTCCACACAAAGCTCAAATGGGAAAATTAATTAAGTTTGCATACATTTGTGAGATATGCATCAATTAAGGGGGAGTTTGCAATTAAGATTGTTTTGCTAGTTATGTAGAGCCTTTGCCTCTTTTAGAGGGACTATCTTTTGTTTTGACACCAATGCGATTCTTTGTTTTTCTTTGAGTTTGATGATTTTGTTTAGAAGCTTTAGCAAGTGGTGTTGAGAACATTCTATCTCTTCTTGACAACTAGTTGTGTTTTGCTTGGTTGTGTTGAGGCATTTCCCATGTCTTTGGGGGACAAAGCGTTGCTCATTTCAAATGACCATATTTCAGCTTTTCTTTAACTTTTGGTCATTCAAGTTGAAAGGGAATTAGGCTTACACCTATATTCCTAAATTGATTTTGGTGGTTGAATTGCCCAACACAAATAATTGAACTAACTAGTTTGCCCAAGTCTATAAGTTATACAGGTACCAAAGGTTCACAATAAGCCAATAAAAAGACCAAGAAAAGGGTTCAACAAAAGGAGCAAGGGATAACCGAAGGCACCCTGGTCTGGCGCACCAGACAGTGTCCGGTGCACCAGGGGACTCTAACGCAAACTTCGCACCTTCAGGAAAACACAGAGCCGACGCGCTATAATTCACCGGACTGTTCGGTGTACACCGGACAGTGTCCGGTGCTCCAGAAATGAAGCGACTCTGAACTCGCCAGCTTCGGGAATTCTCCAACGGCTAGTCCGCTATAATTCACCGGACATGTCTGGTGTACACCGGACTGTTCGGTGTGACAGCGGAGCAACGGCTACTTCGGCGCCAACGGTCACCTGTAGCGGCATTAAATGCGCGCCAGAGCGTGCAGAAGGCAGGCACACGCGACATGGTGCACCGGACACTCTACAGTACATGTCCGGTGCGCCACCGGACATCCAGGCGGGCCCAGCAGTCAGAGCTCCAACGGTCGGAACCCTAACGGTCGGGTAACGTGGCTGGCGCACCGGACATGTCCGGTGTGCACCGGACTGTCCGGTGCACCATGCGACAGACAGCCTTCATCAACGGCTAGTTTTTGGTTGGTGGCTATAAATACCACCCCAACCGGCCACTTCAAGGGGTGGGAGCTCAAGCAACATTCCAAGTCATCTAGTTGACATACTCAAGCCCTCCCAACCACATATATTCATTGATCCATCCTATACACAAGATTTAGTCCACTACAACCAACACAAGTGCCACAAAAGAGAGAGCAAGCAATTGAGAGCTACTCAATTGAGTTTAGCCCTAGCGCCTTGTGAGATTCATTGAGAGATAGAGTGTGCTACATCTTTGTGTTCATTTGTGCGTGGAGTATTGACTCCCATCGAACTTCCTCCAAAGTTTTGGAGGCTTGTAAAAGCTAGCAAGAGACACCAAAGAGTGTGGTGGTCCTTGTGGGATCGAGAGTGATCCTTGAGAAGAAGAAGAGCTCACCGATCCTTGTGTGATCGGGGGAGAGAGGGAAAGGGTTGAAAAAGACCCGTCCTTAAGTGGACTCCTCAACGGGGACTAGGCCTTCGAGGGCCGAACCTCGGTAAAACAAATCACCCGTGTCCATTGTGTTTATTGCTTGTGATTTGTTTGTTTTCCTTTGCTCTAAGTTTTCTTGCACCATTATTTGCTAATATCATTTGGTGTTGCTTCAAGTTCAATTCCCATTTAGTGAAGCAACACGTTGCAAGAAAGAACTTGTCCTAGTGCTCTTCTCCTCTAAGGCTTCTTGCTTTGTTATTCTATAACTTATTAGTTGTATTGATTTATCACTCCCGCATTATTCAGCAATACTCTTTTCAAGCAAGAACTTAGTTTGTATACTCCTATATTTGTATATCTTGTTCTAACCACTAATCAAGGGATCTAGTTGGGGGATAAAGTTTTAATTTTCAGGTTTCGCCTATTCACCCCCCCTCTAGGCGACTTTCACAAGTGAGTTATATTCTTTTGCTTTTGATCCATCTTTGTGTGTAGGTGTTGACAATGCATTCATCAAGGGGAAGATTATGATATATGGTTGATATATGTCCATGTGTGTCGATTGATGATGAGTGATTGTTAGGAGATCATGCTTTGATTGAGTTTGAGACTAACCCTAGCATGGGTGTGTTTGCAAAATGTCTCTTGGCTTATATTTGTGTGTAGGTGTGGAGCTCTAAGATAGTTGATGGCTATGAAGAAGGTCAAGAAGCATTGTTCTATATCGATGGATTAGGATTGGTGAAGGACGAATGAGAGGCTTGGACCAAGGGATGAGAGAATGACCATGGATGGTTGACACTTGGGACATCGACAATCAAGTGAACATGTGGAAAAGCAGACCATGTTCTAGGTCAATATAATGGTTGACCAAGTCAAGTGAAGGCACTGAAGGGCTTGGTAATTGTGGTGTCGAGGACGAACACGTGGAGGAGACATAGCAGATACCTTTTAGGTTTGGGCCTCAAAATTGGGTTGGACTTTGGCATGTGGCATCATCGCAAAGCTTGCATCAAGCCAAAGAAAATTTGTGAAGAGCTCGTGACTGTTAGATACACCAATCAAAAGATTGCTGCTGGGTTAAGTGGTTCATCCAAGATACCTAAGGACAAGTTAGGGGTTGTTGGGGGCCTATATTGCCGAAGGTCCTTTGTTTGTTATGTCACGTGATTGCCTTAAGGGTACAAGGAAAGGTTTTTGCCGAAGATCACTTGGATGCCAAAGATTATTTGTCTAACATCTGGCTTCATCGATTAACAAGTGTATTTCAGGAATGTCGTCACCGGTGTATGAAGCTAAGCTTCGACAGAGACTAGCATACAAAAACACTTCGTCTATACGCAAGTGATAAAGACAGTGGCTAAAGGTAGCGACTTCGGTTACAAGCCGAAAGGAAGAAGTAGCTGGGTGACGAAGGCTAGAACTCGTGAAGTCAAGAACGAAGAAAAGTACACTACTGCCTTGATACCATTTGTAAATGACTTATGTAAAAATAGATGGGCATTATTGTAAATTCGTACAAGGTCGGTTCGTCTTCCTTATAAATAGATGAAGAGTGCCCTATATAAAGTACCTTCATGCTATCTTGCATCAAGAAGCTGAAGGTATGATTGGAGATTTGTCTTGTATGAAAGGAGAAATAAAATGCTAAGACACATGAGATGAGTTCTTATATCTTACTTCATCATGCTTTGTGTATTTCATTCGATTGCACTCTACCTTCGTCCTTGAGTAGTTATCTCAAAGAGATAACATTTCAAAGACGGTTCCTACTCTTTAACTTTGTGTTGCCTTGTTTTTGATTCCATACAGCAATTGAATACAAGTGACCAATAGGGGTTTTTTCATACAGGAATTGGATCTTCAAGTTCTTGTGTTCAAACTTGATTTGGTTTTTTCTCTCTCGGGCTCCCTTTCTTTGCTCTTTTGGTGGATTTTGCTTATCCATGTTTTTGAACATTTTTTGAATAGAGGGATATGTGCTAGTACATCTGAGGAACATTCTTGCCAATTGGATTGGGAAGAGAGCTCACAAGCATGGAGATTCGCCACTTGGAGGGCTTCAGAAAACTCTGCTTTCTTCAGTTTTTTCTAGATCTAAGTAGTTTCATTGACTTTTGGGTGATGATCTATTGGGGATAGTTCATGGACATCCTAGAAAAACCCTCTACAAAGTTTGAAGATAATCTAATTTAGTTTAGTTTGAATTTGAATTTTTTGAAGAAATTTATGGTTGTAGGCGGTAGACCGACCAAAGTCGGCTAAACCTAACTTCAGGTCAACTAGGCTAACTTTGTGTGAAACCTTTTTGCTTTGGGCAATAATCTTTAGAGGATACCTCACAAACATTCTTGGGAACCCCTCTAAAAAATCGAAATAAATTTAAGTCTTTAGTCCAATTTTGGATTTTGGAAAAGCATTTCAAGGTGCTGCAAGAGAGAAGTTAGCTAGACCGACTTTCAAGTAGGGTATGCCGACTTTGGCCTACCTAGATTGGTTAGGCTAACCTAGATATATACTAAGTTGACCATGGTAGTGAGTTTTGGTGTTTCTTCGCTATTTTGTGGTTCTCTTCATTCCGTGGCTTTCCCAAGTGTTTTTATGTGTTTCTAAGTGCATCTAATCACTAATTGGTTAATGTGTGCTTGCTCTAGGATTTGCATTGTCTTTGGTACAACTTGGGACAACGAACAAGTTTTGAAAAAGATTTTTTGGCTCTCATTCATCCCTCTCCTTCTAGTCACCTTTCACAGTCCTTCAGTCTACTAACTAGAGATAACTTGAGAGAGATAAGAAAGGTAGACCATCATTCATGTTTCTTTTGTTCTGAAAAAAATTGATTGAACATCTCTTATTCTTTGATTGCATTATTGCTTACAGCCTTTGGAGGTATTATCACTACTTTCAACGTAAAAGTAGGTGTTGACTTTGAGTTAAGTGGTCGTTGGTGGGTGAGTAACAAGAAAGATACAATTTTAAATTGTTACCCTCTTTCACGCGGAAGCATCTAAATCAACTGAGACCTTATTTGGATCTTGTCGGATTTACCTTAATCTACATTTTTTGAAAAAGGAATAAATAGCTTGTTCCAGCCACTGCATGTAAATATGCATGAAGTTGTCCAACAAACAAAGTTTAACAAAGGTCCTCACAACAGCATAACCTGACTACAAAACCAAGGTAGAGATGAAATACGGTCTACTATAAAGTAATCCTGCTACTAAAATTCCATCCATTGGTATCGAAAATTCGCATCGTAGTTGCAGACAACATCCTAGCTTTACTTGTGATTCGTCTTCTTACTTTAGAAGTATTTCTCACGGTTTCATCCGGTACGTTATGTTGATGCAGATTGGGATGGATTTTGTTTAAGTTCCATCCACTTTAGGCATTATTTAGTTATTATATTCTATGTGGATTGGATTGGAAAAAATAATAAAGAATTTTGACTAGCTATGGATTAAAATCCATTAAATCTCGTCCAATCAACATGGATTGAAAGGGAAACGACTAGGCCCTTAATTCATCTCAACACATCTGGATTGATGCGAATCCGACTGTATCTAAACAATACCTGATGGAAAACATACACAACTCTTCCACGTGTTGAGGAAATAAAAGTTGTAGGTGGCAGCAAGAGCATCACCAACAATCATCTTCAGGTTCAGCCAATGTTTAAAATAGCTAGATATAGCCGCCGCTATATTCGAATATAGTTGCTGCAGAAGGGTGGGGATAAGATAATCACAATTTAGCGCTAAACGGACAGAAACGCTAATAGCGGATATTAGCCCGCTAAAACAGCTAAACACTACATCATTTAGCCCGCTAAAGGAGCTGCTGCTGTGTGTTGTGGGCCAAATGAAATTTGGGCCCAAAAACAACTAACTTGTCAACGCATGCCCATTGAACCCTAGCCGCCGCCTGTGTCTTGCTCGTTGCTCCTCTCCTCGCCCTCTGTCTTTCTCGCCCTCTGTCTTGCTCCTCCTGCCGGTCGCGTTGGTGCGGCTGGCGCTGCTCGGGCTCTCTATCGCAATCGGCTACGCGGCCACGTGGGTGGCTCTCCGCGGGTGGGCGGACATGCACGGGAGGTCACGGGTGGGCGGTGGGCCTATGCCAACGTGGCACCACCGGCTCATATGGATCACGCGGATCTCAGCCCGCTGCATCCTCTTCTCTTTTGGGTGAGTTGCTCGGTTGCTGGATCGCAGGACGCGGTCTGGATCATAGACTTGGTCTCATTTTGATTTGATCTATTCTGTGTGAGGGACCCGGCCCATTTAGTATACGTCGGCCCAACTAGCTGAGGGGATATTGTTGGCGTTTCGAGACCGGGGGGTCCCTGAGCCGATGAGTGAAGTGTCGCCGCGTGCCCTAGCCCAGATGGGTCGACGCGAGGCCGAGCGCGAAGGGGGGAAGTGAGGTGGCCGGAGATGGGCGTGAGAGAGGTGGAAATCCCACGGCCTTCGTGTTCGTCCCGCGCCCAGGTCGGGTGCGCTTGCAGTAGGGGGTTACAAGCGTCCACACGGGGGAAGGAGCGAGCGGCCTCACGCGAGCGCCTGTCTCGTCCTCGTCCCCGTGCGGCCAACCCTCTCTAAGAGGGCCCTGGTCCTTCCTTTTATAGGCGTAAGGAGAGGGTCCAGGTGTACAATGGGGGGTGTAGCAGAGTGCTACGTGTCTAGCGGAGGAGAGCTAGCGCCCTAAGTACACGCCATCGTGGCGGCCGGAGAGATTTTGGCACCCGGTTTGTGTGATGTCGTGGCCGTCGGAGGAGCGCTGGAGCCTGATGGAGGGACAGCTGTCGGGGCCGTCGAGTCCTTGCTGACGTCCTCTTGCTTCCGTAAGGGGGCCAAGAGCCGCCATCGTCAGGGAGCGTGCGGGGCACCATCATCGCCTATCTGGCAGAGCGAGCCAGATGGGACGCCGGTCTTGTTCCCCGTAGCCTGAGTCAGCTTGGAGTAGGGTAATGATGGCGCCTCCTGTTGACGTGGCCGGTCCGCGCCCTAGGTCGGGCGAGGCGGAGTTCGTCGTCTTCTGGGGCTGAGCCCAAGTCCGAGCCCTGGGTCGGGCGGAGCGGAGTTCGCCGTCTTCCGGGGCTGAGCCGAAGTCCAAGCCCTGGGTCGGGCAGAGCGGAGTTCGCCGTCTTCCGGGGCTTAGCCCGAGTCCGAGCCCTGGGTCGGGCGGAGCGGAGTTCGCCGTCTTCCGGGGCTTAGCCCGAGTCCGAGCCCTGGGTCGGGCGGAGCGGAGTTCGCTGTCTTCTGGGGCTTAGCCCGAGTCCGAGCCCTGGGTCGGGCGGAGCGGAGTTCGCCGTCTTCCGGGGCTTAGCCCGAGTCCGAGCCCTGGGTCGGGCGGAGCGGAGTTTCCTATGGTGCGTGCGGCCGGGCCTGACTGCCTGTCAGCCTCACTCTGTTAAGTGGCACCGCAGTCGGAGCGGCGCAGGCGGCGCTGTCTTTCTGTCAGACCGGTTAGTGGAGCGGCGAAGTGACGGCGGTCACTTCGGCTCTGTCAGCTGAGGGGCGCGCGTCAGGATAAAGGTGTCAGGCCATCTTTGCATTAAATGCTCCTGTGATTTGGTCGGGGTTGCTTCTTGGCGAAGACAGGGCCTCGGGCGAGTCGGGAACGTGTTCGCCGCTGGAGGGGGGCCTCGGGCGAGGCGGAGATCTTCCGGGGACGGCTGCCCTTGTCCGAGGCTAGGCTCGGGCGAGGCGTGATCGAGTCCCTCGAATGGACTGATCCCTGACTTGATTGCACCCATCAGGCCTTTGAAGCTTTATGCTGATGGGGGTTACCAGCTGAGAATTAGGAGCCTTGAGGGTACCCCTAATTATGGTCCCCGACAGTAGCCCCCGAGCCTCGAAGGGAGTGTTAGCACTCGCTTGGAGGTTTTCGTCGAACTTTTTTGCAAGGGGACCAGCCTTTCTTGGTTGCGTTTTGTTCCGGTGGGTGCGCGCGAGCGCACCCGCCGGGTGTAGCCCCCGAGGCCTCGGAGGAGTGGTTTGACTCCTCCGAGGTCTTAACGCCTCGCGCAATGCTTCGGCTGGTCTGGTCGTTCCCTCATGCGAGCTGGTCGTAGACCAGGTGTACGGTCGGGTCCCAAGTTCTCGGGCTGGTATGTTGACGCTGTCAATGGTTTGGCCGGAGCCGGGTTTGCGAGAGCAGCCCCTGAGCCTCTGCACAGGGCGAGAGGGCGATCAGGGACAGACTCGACTTTTTTACATACGCCCCTGCGTCGCCTTTCTGCAAGGAGGAGGGGGGAGAGCGCCATGTTGCCCTCGGTGGGCGCCGAACATGGTGTCTCCGGTGAGCTGCAGGTGGGTGATCCGAGCGGACGTCCGTGCCCATTCGTTAGGGGTCGGCTAGTGGCCCAGAGGCGCGCCCAAAAGTACCTGCGGGTGATCTGCCGGACCCGGTCCCCTGGCGACGGGGTCCGAGGGCTCGATGCCTCCCTCTGATGGGATTCCGTTACAAGATCGTTCCCGCTGGTCTCGGAAATATCCTAGGGTACCTCGGGAGCGCAGCTTGAGCCTTGGTTATGTATCGAACGTACCCATGGTCATCCCTCGCTCTGTGTCTGAGGCGGCTGTGAACCCTTCGGGGGCCAGCCTTCGAACCCCTGATCAGTAGTGGGTGCGGAGCCCGAGTAGCCTGAGGTGGCCGTTGAACCCTTCCGAGGGGCCGACCTTCGAACCTCTGACCAGTAGTGGATGTGGAGCCCACGTGCTCTGAGGCGGCTGTTGAACCCTTCCGAGGGGCCAGCCTTCGAACCTCTGATCAGTAGGGAGGCTCGGAGCCTGGTTCCTTCACGGGGAAGGGTCCCTTTCGAGGTATCCCCCTTTCCCGGTCCCTGTTGCAAGAGAGAGAAAGAGGAAAAAAGGAAAAGGATACAAAATCGAACGACGCGGCGTACCTTTTTTGACGCGGTCATTATGGCGAAGGCGAAGCGTCGCTCGCTTCTCCTGCCAGAGGCGCCGCCTGTCCCGCCGCGGAGTTAATGCGACGGGGCGAGTGGTTCGCAGGGCGGCCGTTTCGCGTGCGCGAGCCGTTCGAGGAACGGCTGTTTCGCTTCGTGTTTTTGAATCCCGCGGCCGGTCCGGGCGGAACGTTGAACCGGTCTCGCCTTGGTCTTTATATACTTGGGGGAGGGTCTGGTGATGGTTCTTTGCTCCGCTTCCTGCCTTCCTCTTAGGTTTTCGCAACCCGAAAGACTTAGCCAGAGAAAAGGAAACCGCCCACCCTGTCCCTTGCGCCGCCACCCCTTCTGCTCGGTGATGGCCAACCGGGTGACCATCGTCTCGCCGCGTGACCCATGGCCTTTCTCCACAGTGACGGCGGGTGATCTGGAGAATCTTGTTGCTGAGGGTTTACTTCGCCCTCTCTCTGATGAGAGGCGGCCGGAATGGATTCCCCCCATGAGCGGAGCCGCTCCGTCCCCACCGCCGGGGTACATCGTGAGCTTCGTCTCCTTCCACGAGCGGGGATTTGGTGTGCCGGCGAGCCGCTTTATGCGGGCGATCCTGCACCACTACGGGGTGGAGCTGCACAACCTCAGCCCCAACTCCATCTCGCAGGCCGCCATCTTCGTAGCGGTGTGCGAGGGGTACTTGGGGATCGCCCCCCACTGGGACTTGTGGACTCATCTCTTTTTCGCGGAGCTTTTCGCTTCGCCGACGGGAGAGAGGAAGGTCCGCGCGGCAGTGCGAGCCAGCGGCTACATCCTTCAGCTAAGGCAGTCGCGGGCGTCGCTGTATATTCCTGCCATCCTTGCGTCCTCGAACAAAGGGTGGCAGCGCCGGTGGTTCTACCTCCGGAATGACGGCGAGTTGCTCCCATCGTTTTCCCAGCGAGTAGTCACCATCGCCGCCGATGCTTGGCACCACGGGACTCCGCACGAAAGTCAGAAGAACCTCGAACCCCTTCTCAAGGCCTTGGAGGCGTTGCGGAAAGGGGGACTCACCGCTGCGGGGGTGATTGCCGCCATCCACCGCTGGAGGGTGCTTCCCTTAGCGGAGCGACGGTTGCCGCTCTGGGAGATGACACCGGAGGCTGACTTGGAGGGCTCGTGGATGTCCTCGGATCCTCTTCCCTTCGACGTTCTCCACGGGCGGGTGGCCGTCGCGTTGGGGAAACCGGACCCCAGCACCTTCTCCCAGCCTTTGATGCGCCCTGACCAAGGGTGCGTGACTCTGGTGAGTGTCCGCTCCTTCCTTCCTCTTGCGTCGGGTTGCTCCTGGTTTTTACGGTCGGGATTTCCATCCGTCTTCAGGAGGTAGGGTGGCACAAGCCTTCCCTGCCACGGGTCCCGCAGGATGCGGTGGACCGAGCAGCGCGGCGGGTTGCCGCGGAGGAGAAGAAGAAAAAGAAGGACGCGGAGAAGGCCCGGGCCCGCGAGCGGACGCGGGCTCGAGACGCCTTGGAAAAGCTCCGTCGTCGGCAGGAGAGGGAGGGGCTCCCGAGGGAGCCGTCGCCGGAAACGCCTGATGACGACGACGATGATGAAGATGATGACGAGGAAGACGACATGGCTGCCCGCCTCGGCTTCAGCCCTGGCTTGAGGTTAGGCCAGGAGCCGTCAAGCCAGCCCCCGAGTGGGCTGATGCCGTTAGTCCCCGGAGTCGGGACGCCGAGGTCCCGGCCTGAAGAGCGGGGGCAGACCGAGAGGGTACTTGACCCCTTGGCTGGGGGAGTTGAGGCGACCCCGGGGAGCCAGGCCGAGGCGTCTGTTCCCCGAGAGCCGTTGCCCGCGCCGGTAGCGCAGGAGAGCGACCCTCAGGCCACCGTGGTGGTGCCTGGGCAGCCCGCCTCCTGGGCATCCAAAGCGCCCAAAGCAAGGGTGGTGCCAAGGCAGCCGGCGAAGCGGACCTCGGCGGTGGCTTCGGGGGTCGAGATCCGAGAGACCTCCCCTCAGGCACGGTTGATCATGGCCCGGAGCGGGTAAGTATCTTGGGGCGTCTTCGTCCCGGCTTTTCATTCGCATGTCCCGACCGTGATTTTTCTTTTCTCCTCAGCAAGCGGAGCCATGGCCTGACCGATCTGGCTCCCCGAAAGGCCCTTAAGACGGCGTCGGCTTCCGCAACTAGCACCGCTCCGGGCCTCGCCGTTCAGCTGACCTTCTCGCAAGGCACTCCACAGCAAGGGGCTCAGCGGCACCAGTCGCCGTGGAACGAGTTCCCGAGGCCGGCTCTTCTGCCAAGGCGGCCATCATGCTAGGGGAGGTGGCTGACGCGGACGTGGCCCAGGCCCCACCGGACGTGCCGGCGGTGCCGGCACCTGCTGCTACTGAAGCCGCTGCCGTCACAGTCGGGGAGCGACCTGTCGCTGCTGACGCTGAGACGGCCGAGGCGTCGGCGCTTGGTGCCTCGGAGGAGGGGGGCATGGAGACGCGATCCGTCCCGCCGAGCGGCAGCCTTGTCGCTGTGCGGTGGGGCTCCGAGGGTCGGCGCTAGTTGCTCCGGTTCCGGACCCGCGAGGCCTCGGATCCCTTCTTCGTTCTCGACGATGAGCGGGAGGAGCAGTCCTAGGACGAGCTCCGCGAGTGTGCCGAAGCAACGGTGGGGTCGCTCCGGTCATCGCTGGAGGTTTTCTGCAGGGACGTCCCCAAAATCCTCCAGGTAACGGTTTCAGGCATACCTTTTCTTTTTTGTGGCCAAGGCGTCTTTCGTGACGCCCCGCTTCCTTTCCTCAGGATCTGACGGATCTGAGCGCTGCCAAGTCGTCGTTCATCCGCCACGAGGTCGATGTCTGGGGCTCGCTGCGATCCCTGAGGACCTCGCTCGCTGGGGCTACTGCGCGCCTCTCTCAACAAGGCATCGAGGCGGCAGACCTTCGGTTGCTCTGCACCGATCTGAGAGCCGAGGCGGCAGCGGCACGCGCGAAGGCGGCAGCGGCGCGCGCAGAAGTGCAATGACAGCAGTCGGAGTTCGACTGGATCGTCGATGAGCGGGACCAATCTCGGGGTCGGGCTGCCGAGGCCGAAAGCCGGGCTAGAGCCCTTGCAGCCGACCTAGCCGTAGCCCAGGTCGCAGCCTCGGAGCAACGTGCCCGAGCCGGAGGTACGCCTTGGCCATTTTCGGTTTTCGTTTCAGCTTGTTTCCTCCGCTTGTGTTTGAGATCTTTCGTTCTGGCTGTTCGCAGAACTCGAGTCCGCCCTTGATGAGTCCACCAAGGCGCTTGCCGAGGCGCTTGCCGGGGCGGCCAAGCAGAGGGAGGCCGACCACGTGGCCATGTCCGAGGCCGTCTCAGACTTCTGCCGGGTCCTTGGCTCCGGCGACGTTCCCTCAGGAAGCTCCCCTCAAAGTCGCCTGCAGGCCTTGGGCGATCATGTGCGTGGCAGACTCCGCGAGGCGCTACACCACGGCGTCAGGCGGGCCTTCGCCATGCTCGCTTCCCACTATGTCGTGGACCTAGAGCGGGTTAGCGAGGGGTATTGCCTTCCTGACGAAGATGAAGCCGCCCTGGCAGAAGTCCGAAGGCTCGATGCGGCCGCCGCGGGTCCGAGCGCAGTGCTGGCGACCACCTTCGAAGCAGAGATCCTCCCGCCTGCGCCGTCGTCCAAAGCTGGGATGGACTTTGCCGAGGGTGGGGACGAAGCCGAAGGCGCGGCTCCTTCCCGTGGCGACGCCTAACTCTGTTGGAGCAGTTTCTGTTGGATGCACGTGTGTCTTTCTGCGGCCGCTGAGGCCTGAACACTTTATCACCGTTGCATGAAGTCGCGCTCCTTTCCCTTTCATTTTGCGTGTCCGGCCCCGCCTGTCAGTAGCAGGGTGGCTTCCCCAAGTAGGGGTCACTTTTCGTGGCGGGTGACGAGTGAGGTGTCCGTAACCCAGAGGTGTAGGAGTCCCTCGGCTCAGTCAACCTTGCCACTTACATGCACCCGCGTTCGCTCCTTGGGGTCCTGCTTCCGACATAGCCGGGGGAACGTCAAAGCCTCTTCGATTGAAAAATTTGACGCAGAAGGGGGAAAAAGCCTTTTCGATTGAAAAATTTGACGCAGAGGGGTTTCCCCCTTTTGTTTGTACGTGGGGCCGACGGTGATGACCCCGTTGGGGCCCGGCATCTTGAGCTTGAGGTAGGTGTAGTTGGGGACGGCCATGAACTTCGTGTAGCAGGGCCTCCCCAATACCACGTGGTAGGTTCCTCGGAACCCGACCACCTCGAATGTCAGGGTCTCCCTTCGGAAGTTGGACGTCGCCGATGACGGGGTCGACGACGAGCGGGTATTTCCCCGGGCTCGGCACATGGTCGGGGTGGTCGGCTTGGTCGAAGGTGATGGGCTTGTCGGACCAGTCTAGGTAGACTGGCGCCGCCACCTTCACCGAACAGAGCTCCCAGCGCTCTTGCTTGCGGTGCCGAGCCGAGGCGTTCGCCGCTTGCCCGCCGTAGATCATGAAGCAGTCGCGGACCTCGGGGAACTCTCCTGCCTGGTGATCTTCCTTCTTTTCGTCGTCGCGGGCCCTGCCACCCTCCGCGGGTGGCCCGGCCCTATGGAAGTGGCGCCGAAGCATGACGCACTCCTCAAGGGTGTGCTTGACGGGCCCCTGGTGATAGGGGCACGGCTCCTTGAGCATCTTGTCGAAGAGGTTGGGACCTCCGGGGGGTTTCCGAGGGTTCTTGTACTCGGCGACGGCGACAAGGTCCGCGTCGGCGGCGTCGCGTTTCGCTTGCGACTTCTTTTTGCCCTTCTTCCTGGCGCCGCGCTGAGCTGACGCCTCGGGGGCATCTTCCGATGGGCGGCCCTAGGGCTGCTTGTCCTTCCGGAAGATAGCCTCGACCTCCTCCTAGCCGGAGGCGAACTTGGTGGCGATGTCCATCAGCTCGCTCGCCCTGGTGGGGGTCTTGCGACACAGCTTGCTCACCAGGTCGCGGCAGGTGGTGCCGGCGAGGAACGCGCCGATGACATCCGAGTCGGTGATGTTGGGCAGCTCGGTGCGCTGCTTCGAGAATCGCCGGATGTAGTCTCGGAGAGACTCTCCCGGCTGCTGTTGGCAGCTTCGGAGGTCCCAGGAATTCCCAGGGCGCACGTACGTGCCCTGGAAATTGCCGGCGAAAGCTTGGACTAGGTCGTCCCAGTTGGAGATCTGCCCCGGAGGCAGGTGCTCCAACCAGGCGCGAGCGGTGTCGGAGAGGAACAGGGGGAGGTTGCGGATGATGAGGTTGTCATCGTCCGTTCCACCCAGTTGGCAGGCCAAACGGTAGTCCGCGAGCCACAGTTCTGGTCTCGTCTCCCCCGAGTACTTTGTGATAGTAGTCGGGGGTCGAAACCGGGTCGGGAACGGCGCCCGTCGTATGGCCCGGCTGAAGGCCTGCGGACCGGGTGGTTCGGGCGAGGGACTCCGATCCTCCCCGCTGTTGTAGCGTCCCCCACACCTGGGGTGGTAGCCTCGACGCACCCTCTCGTTGAGGTGGGCCCGACGATCGCGGTGATGATGCTCGTTGCCGAGGCGACCCGGGGCCGCAGGCGCTGTGTTGCGCGTGCGCCCGGTGTAGACCGAGGCTTCCCGCATGAATCGGGAAGTCGCGGCATGATGTTCCGAGGGGTACCCCTGCCTTCGGGAGGCGGAGCTCTCGGCCCGCCGGACCGCGGCGCCTTCCAGGAGATCCTTGAGCTCTCCCTGGATTCGCCGCCCCTCGGTGGTTGATGGCTCCGGCATCGCGTGGAGGAGCATTGCTGCTGCAGCCAGGTTCTGGCCGACCCCACTGGATGCGGGTGGCGGCCTGACCCTGACATCGTCGATGATGCGGTGCTGGGAGCCCTGGGGTAGATGACGCATTTCTCCGGCCGGAGGTTGGCCCGCCCATGCCTGCCCGACGTCCCGGCGGATTGGCTCAAGCGCTCCTGCTCCCTCGTCGAGCCTGGCCTGCACCCTGCGGATTTGCTCGAGTTGTGGGTCGTGACCCCCCGCCAGAACGGGGACCACAGCTAGCTCCCGCGGGATGTCAACGCGAGGCACCGGCCTAGGGAGATCACCGTCCTCCGGCATGCCGAGATGGTTGCCTTCGGAGGGACCCCCTAGATCGACGTGGAAACATTCGAGGCTCGGGCCGCAGTCCTCGTCGCCGAGGCTATGGCTACCGTCGGAACAGTCAGAAAGGCAGTAGTCGCATGCGGTCATGAGGTCCCGCATTGTAATACTCCAAGTTGTATACCAAGAATAATAGAGAGTTATTCTCAATTTTGTATGTCTCATTTGCATCATAAAAAGAGCATACACAAAATTTAGAGTTTAATTCCAACAAATGATAAAAAAAATTGCATCATGTTGGAGTTTTATTGTTTGTGCATTAAATAAAATAATAATGTTAATAATAATAATAAAATAATGATTCTAAAGGTTGAATTGATCCCTAAATTAAAATTTAGGGGTTTGAAAATAAGAAAAATAGGAATGACATAGAAATATAAAAATATAAATATCCTTAGGCTTATTACTTTTAACTGTACAAACATAGTGTAAATGTGGCCACAAAGTTTGAATTTAAAACTTGAATCCAAATTGGATTAGAAAATGGAGAAAAAGAAATGAAAAAGAAAAGAAAAATGAGAAAAACGCCGCTTGGGCCAAATCACCAACCTCTCGGCCCACTAAAGCACACGCCAGCCCAACTTACCAAAACCCGCGCGCCGACAGGTGGGCCATACTGGTCAGTTGCCGCGCGCGCCGGGTGTCTCTGCGGTGTGGGCCCCTTCCGTCAGCCGGGTATTCCCTTCGTTAGTCACGCGCGCTGGATCTCGCGTGCTCGCCGGACCCACCGGTCATTCCCTGCCAGCTGCCCATCTCACGCGCTCGCTTGTTCCCCTGCTCTAGCGCGTGGGCCCGACGGGTCAGGCCTCTCCCCGTCAACGAACTCGCCGCGCCTGGCGGAACGCGCGCGATCCTCGCGCGAATCCGTTGCCGCAACCGGCCGACGCCGCCTCCATATAGGAGCCGCGTTCTCGGGTTGTATTGCTCACCTCCTATCTCACTTCTCCAGAGTTTCTACGTGCGGGCAGGGCGGGCGACTCGCGAATTGGAGCTCGGCGGATCCACAGTCGTGAGGTTCGTCTGCGTTGCTCCGCGGTCGGCGTGTGGTGGGTCGATTCACCACGCCCCCATTGCTGGTAAGTGGCCCTAAACCTTCACCAAACACCTGTGTAGCGTAGTGCATAAGGGCGAGGTCTGGGGATCATCGCACCTCGGGGAATTTGGTGTTTCCGCCGCGGGTGGCATTGCGCGCCATGGACAGAGCCCTGTGCTCGACTACAGTAGAAATTGGTTGGGACGGTGAGTTCGTCACATCGTCGATTGGGCGGGGAACAACGGAATTTGGAAATGGTGTTCGGGTTAGCCGGAATCGCCGCGCGCGGGTGTGGCGCCGCCGTGCTCCTGTTCCGCACCGCCGCTTGGCCGTCTGGAGGTAGAAGGAGCACATGGGCCGTAGGATGCAAAAGGAACGGTGTAGATTAGATCAATGCGTACCCCTTCGTTGAGACGGATCCCTGCCGTTAGATCATAAACGGACGGGCGCGTAGTGATCCTAGCATTTAAAATCTCCGTCGTCGATCTCCAATCGGATGGCTCTGCGGCGCTCGGGGTTTGATCCACGCAGATCTAATCCATACCGCCAGCGCGAAATCTGACGGCCAGAAACCGTCCATACCCCTTCGCCGTGGACGTTTTGCTAAAGAGCCCCTCTACTTTACTGAAATCAACCCGCCGTCCACCTTGGGGTTATTCTGAGTCTCGGGCAAACTTGCGAGCTAGCCCCTGCGCTTTATAGATTTTGACGCCCAGTCCAGAGACTTAGAAAATCAGAGAAATAAATACAAAAATTGATTTTTAATATATAAATAAGTGCTAGAATTTGTATAAATCATAGAAAATTCATTTGAACTCCAAATTGGTCCATTCCAGTTCCTAAATTTTTGTAATAATATTGTCTACCCATTAGTGCCTCTGTTCTGACATGACAAACACATTAAAATTATTCTTTCACTTAATCTTGTATTAAGCACATAAAACATTAGAAAATCCATAACTTAAAATCTGTAACTCCAAAATTAATAATTCCAGTTCCTGTGCTCATATTTTAATGTCTAGTTTATTACTGAATATTATATTTGCATGTTTGATGTGATGTTAATTTTTGCTATACTATGTATGTATTGTGTTGATGCGAGTAGACGGGCAGGCTACACAGGATTCTGAGGTTCAACAAGTAGAGATAGCTGAGCAGGAGCTCGTTGAAGGCAAGTTGTGCCCTTGATCACTTCTTTTACCCATTCATGTTCTTATTATTCATAATGATCTGCATAGGATAATTTTGCTGGGACCCAATAGGATGCCCTAGATTTTGACTATCTTTATACCTTGCTTCACCACTGGTTTTACTACTAAAGTTTTGGGTAGTACATGCTATTGCTTTATGTGGATTTGGGTATAGAGATATTCATCACTCATTGTTATACTATTTATTGTTATCTGTTTTATTCTTCCTTGTTCATGTTAAGATCATTATGTTAATGGGAACATGGAGAACCACCCGGGAAAACAGTGCTACCACAAGGGTTTAATGGGACGCCCTTGGCTGATTAACTAGGAAAGCTAGGGGAGGGCTACCTTACCCGAAAGGGGCAAGGGCAGTAGGGGAGTGGTCAGTGTAGGGAGGTCCCTGGTTGATTTTGCTGCGATGGCGGTCAGCCAGGAACCCTGCACTGGAGCTTCCTATAAACTGTAGCGGGTAGTCTGAAGCTAGTGGAACTTTGTAAAGGCCTCGTAGTGGTACCCTGCCTCGCTTCCTAGGTAGAGGTGTATGGAGTCTGATCAACTCCGTGGCAAATGGGTAACACGACTTGTGGGTAAAGATGCGCAACCTCTGCAGAGTGTAAAACTGGTATACTAGCCGTGCTCACGGTCATGAGCGGCTCGGACACTCACATGATTAACTTATGGAACTTAAACTTAATTTGTCATTTCATTGCATTTGGGATTATTTTATTATTACTTTTACTTATTATTACTATGGTTTGGTATTTACTTACACCTAGTAACTGCTAATAAAATTTTGACCAACTTATAAAAGCAATGCTCAGCTTCAGCCTTTAATTCATTGATCAGCCTTACACTTCATGAACTCCCACCTTTGGTGAGTTCATGTCACATTATTCCCCACGACTTGTTGAGCTATGAACGTATGTGAGCTCACTCTTGCTGTCTCACACCCCCCCCCCACAGGAGAAGAGCAGGTGGTTCAGGAGGAGCCGCCTAACACTGAGGAGTTCGATCTGATCTAGGTGGCGTTTCTCAGTCGACATTGGCGCCATCGATCCTTAGTTCGTTTTACATTTATCTTTATTTTTGTAATAAGTCTTCCGCTATGTAATAAATACTCTGATGTTTTATGACATTTATCTCTATACACTCTGTTATTATATATGTTGTCTTCTTTGGCGCATGTATGAGATGCACCCGGCTTTGTCCTTTAAAACCGGGTGTTACAGAAGTGGTATCAGAGGAAATGTTGACTGTAGGACGAAACCTAGATAGAAATGGACAAAACCCTTCCCTACTTACCTTATTCTGATTCGTTCTATACTTACCTTACTCTGATTCTTTCTACACTTATCTTGGTCTTATCTCACCTTCTACTGTTCTACTCTGATCATTCTTACCTTTTTATTCTAAGACAAGATGGATTTCACACCTTGGAATCCCTACCCCTATGACATTTTTAAGAGATAGGAGACCTAAGAAAAAAAAATATATATTTTCTCTATTAAAAATGTTGGTTGATTGTTCTGATGAAAAATGTCTGATTTGCTTCTTTGATTGATTGAAGTAATATTATATGGACATCTTAGCATGTGCCAGCATAAGGTAATAAATTAGCTATGGTAGGTAAAACATTAAATTGCTTAGCTAATGAATCCCCCAAAGTAACATGATTGTAATTACTGCCTTGTCTACTGCTCTTTCTTACCATATGTATCTAACTCAGATGGTCAATACCAGGAGGGGTGGTGGAATTGATTTGCCTCCTAATCAACACACTCGAAGGATATATAGACAACCTCAGCCACAGCCAGCAGAGATGAATCCTCCTAATCCTCCACCAGGCGGAGTTGACCCACTGGTTGCTGCTCAGATGGCGGTGATGCAGCAAATGGCGGATACTATGGCTGATATGCGTGCCCAAATGCAGCAAGAACGCCAAGAGATGCGTCAGGAAAGAGAAGATATACGCCAGGAGTTGCGCCAGGAGAGAGATGAGATACGCCAAGAAAGGAGGGCGCAACAACAGCAGCTACAACAACAGTTTCAACAACAGCAGCAACAGCAACAAGTGCCATTGCCTCCACCACCACCACCAGTTCCACCTCGTGATAAGCACCAAGAGTTCATGAGTCATAAGCCACCTACATTTGCGAGTTCGCCAGATCCACTTGATGCAGATGATTGGCTGAAAGCAATTGAGAAGATGCTCAACATTGCACAATGCACTGACCGGGAAAAGGTTTTATATGCTTCTGGACATCTGATTGGTCCTGCTGCTGACTGGTGGGATTCTTATACTGCTGCCCATGATGCTGCGGATACTATTACTTGGGCAGAGTTTAGTACACAGTTCAGGAACTACCATATTCCAGCTGGTATGATAAAGATCAAGAAGAAGGAGTTTCTGTCGCTGAAGCAAGGAAGTATGTCAGTCAGCGAGTACCGCGACAAGTTTATTCAGTTATCCAGATATGCCCTTGAAGAAGTTGCTGAAGACGAGAGGAAGCAGGAGCATTTCATTGAAGGACTTAATGGACCACTGCAGTATGCTCTAGTGGCACACACATTTCCATCATTTCAGAGGCTGCTAGATAAGGCTCTTGCTATTGAACACAAGCGTGTTCAACCGGGCGATTTGAAGAGGAAGGCTATCTCACAAGGACAGGGTAGCAGTAGTGTTCGTCCTTGCTACAGTTCACCACAGGGTACACCGACTCGACCGGGAGGACCGCGCCTAGTTCAGCAATCACCACTGAGGACTCCACCTCCTCGACAGGCTACTCCCACGGGCACCCCGACGAAGTTTGCAGGACAGAGTCCGGGCACTCAATGTTTTAAGTGCGGGAAGATTGGTCATTATGCAAATGTCTGCCCACAGAGGATTGCTACTACTCCAGCTCAGAACAAGCAACAGACCCCTGGCAAGGGATATTCTATAGCCAGGGTGAATCAAGTCAGCGTTGATGATACTCCTGATGGTGGTGACCTCGTAATTGGTATGTTTTATGTTAATGCAATTCCTGCAACAATATTATTTGATTCTGGTGCTACACATTCATTCATGTCTGCTAGATATGCCAACACAAATGAAATACCACTGCTAAATTTGAGAAAACCCATGATAGTAATTACACCTAAAGGGCCTGTTGAGGCGAATCAAATGACACGTAGATTGACAATAACCGTTATGGGTAGAGATTTTGGAGCTACTGCTATAATATTAGAGTCAAGCAGTATAGATCTGATCCTTGGTATGTCGTGGCTAAGAAAGGCAAAGGCCGTTATAGCATGTGGTAGAGGTACAGTGGAACTCACTACCACTAAAGGAGAAAGATTTCAAGTTAATATTGCAGTAACCTCCTCATCCATGCGTGCAATGTTCTTTATGCCTGAGGAGTTTGTTGGTGACAACATCCGGGTGGTCAGAGATTTTCCGGATGTCTTTCCAGAGGAGTTACCAGGGATGCCACCTGATAGAGAAGTTGAGTTTGTTATTGATCTCTTACCTGGAACCGCCCCTATTTCTAAACGGCCATATAGAATGTCCGTAGAGGAGTTGAAGGAACTTAAGAAGCAGTTGACGGAGTTACAAGAGGCTGGTTACATTCATCCAAGTTCCTCACCTTGGGGAGCACCGGTGTTATTTGTGCAGAAGAAGGATGGATCGCAACGGATGTGTGTGGATTATAGATCACTTAATGATGTTACTGTGAAGAACAAGTATCCGTTGCCCCGCATTGAGGATTTATTTGATCAGATGAGAGGAGCCAGGGTATTCTCGAAGATTGATCTCCGATCGGGATACCATCAGATGAGGATTAGACCATCGGATATTCCCAAGACGGCTTTCTCGACTCGATATGGATTATATGAGTTTACTGTTATGTCATTTGGACTAACCAATGCACCAGCTTATTTCATGAATTTGATGAATAAGGTGTTTATGGAGTATTTGGACAGATTCGTCGTGGTGTTCATCGACGATATTCTTATCTATTCTAAGAATGAAAGCGATCATGAACAACATCTAAGGTTGGTGCTACAGAAGTTACGAGATAATCAACTCTATGCTAAGTTCAGCAAATGCGAGTTTTGGATCGACAAGGTGCCATTCCTTGGTCATATTATTTCTAATGGAGGAATAGCAGTGGATCCTGCTAAGGTTAAGGAGATAATGGAGTGGAGAGCACCCACTACAGTTACTGAGATTCGGAGTTTCTTGGGACTTGCAGGATACTATCGAAGATTTATTGAAGGATTTTCTAAGATTGCTAAGCCCATGACCTCGCTTCTGGAGAAGGGAAGAGAGTTTAAGTGGGATGAGAAGTGCCAAGAAAGCTTTGATCAGTTGAAGGAGGGATTAATGTCTCCTCCAGTATTGATTATGCCAGATCTGCAGAAGGGATTTGACATTTATTGTGATGCATGTGGCCAAGGACTTGGATGTGTGCTTATGCAAGAAGGACATGTGATTGCCTATGCATCTCGTCAGTTGCGAAAGCATGAATTGAACTACCCCACTCATGACTTGGAATTAGCAGCGGTTGTGCATGCACTTAAGATTTGGAGACACTACATTATGGGAACTAAGTGCCAAGTATATACGGATCACAAGAGTTTGAAGTATATATTTACTCAGAAGGATCTCAACCTCAGACAGCGTCGTTGGTTGGAGCTCATCAAGGATTATGATTTGGAGATTCACTATCATCCAGGCAAGGCAAATTTGGTTGCAGATGCCTTGAGTTGGAAGGAGCATGTTCACTCCGCTTTCGTTGTCCAGCTACCTGATGATTTAGCAAAAGATTTTGAGAGACTCAATTTGGGAATTGTTACTCATACTGAAGGAGTTACCATTGAGTTGGAACCTACTTTGGAGCAAGAGATTCGTAAAGGTCAGATTGGTGATGCTAAGATTCAAGAGATCAAGGATCTTATTACTGAAGGAAGAGTTCCAGAATTCACGGAGGATGAGCAAGGTACTATATGGTTCAAAGATCGGATATGCGTTCCAGAGATCGATAGCCTCCGTGAGGCTATATTGAGAGAAGCCCATGATTCTGATTACTCCATCCACCCTGGAAGCACTAAGATGTATCAAGATTTGAAGCGAAAGTATTGGTGGTACGGACTGAAAAGAGATGTGGCTGCTCATGTGGCTAAGTGTGATGTATGTCAAAGAGTCAAGGCCGAACATCAAAGACCCGCTGGATTATTGCACCCATTGAAGATACCTGAGTGGAAATGGGAAGAAATTGGTATGGATTTTATTGTTGGACTACCCCGCACTCCAGCAGGATATGACTCTATTTGGGTGATTGTAGACAGATTGACAAAGGTGGCTCATTTCATACCAGTGAGGACTAATTACACGGGAGCCAAGCTAGCAGAATTGTATATGACTCGGATAGTTTGTCTACATGGAGTGCCTAAGAAGATCGTGTCTGATCGAGGATCACAGTTTACTTCTCGATTTTGGAAGAAGTTGCATGAGAGCTTGGATACAAAGTTGAATTTTAGTTCAGCCTACCATCCCCAGACTGATGGACAGACAGAGAGGACTAATCAAGTGCTAGAAGATATGTTAAGAGCTTGTGCCCTTAAGCATGGTGGAAGTTGGGAGAAGAGCTTACCCTATGCTGAGTTTTCTTATAATAATAGCTACCAGGCCAGTTTGAAGATGTCACCATTTGAAGCTCTGTATGGTAGAAAATGCAGGACTCCTCTGTATTGGGATCAAACTGGAGAAAGACAGTTCTTTGGGCCTGAACTTATACAAGAGGCAGAAGAACAAGTGCAAATAATAAGAGAAAATTTGAGAATTGCACAGTCCAGGCAAAAGAGCTATGCTGATAATAGGAGAAGACTACTGGAGTTTAAGGAGGGTGATCATGTCTATTTGAAGGTGTCACCACTTCGTGGTATGAGGAGATTTAAAGTTAAAGGGAAGTTGTCCCCTCGCTTTATTGGACCCTTCTTGATCTTAAAGCGAGTGGGAGAAGTTGCATATCAATTGGAGTTACCCGATCATCTGTCAGATGTGCATAATGTATTCCATGTGTCTCAGCTAAAGAAGTGCCTCAGGGTACCTGAGGAGCAGTTACCAATGGAGGACCTTAGTGTTCAAGAGGATTTGACTTATGCTGAGTACCCCATCAAGATTCTGGACACTTTGACTCGAGTTACAAGGAATAAGGTGATTAAGATGTGTAAAGTACAATGGAGTCACCACGGAGAAGATGAAGCAACTTGGGAAAGAGAAGAAGAGCTTCGCATAGACTTCCCCCCATCTTTTCCCTAGATCTTCCTAAATCTCGAGGACGAGATTATTTTTAAGGGGGGTAGGATTTGTAATACTCCAAGTTGTATACCAAGAATAATAGAGAGTTATTCTCAATTTTGTATGTCTCATTTGCATCATAAAAAGAGCATACACAAAATTTAGAGTTTAATTCCAACAAATGATAAAAAAAATTGCATCATGTTGGAGTTTTATTGTTTGTGCATTAAATAAAATAATAATGTTAATAATAATAATAAAATAATGATTCTAAAGGTTGAATTGATCCCTAAATTAAAATTTAGGGGTTTGAAAATAAGAAAAATAGGAATGACATAGAAATATAAAAATATAAATATCCTTAGGCTTACTACTTTTAACTGTACAAACATAGTGTAAATGTGGCCACAAAGTTTGAATTTAAAACTTGAATCCAAATTGGATTAGAAAATGGAGAAAAAGAAATGAAAAAGAAAAGAAAAATGAGAAAAAAACGCCGCTTGGGCCAAATCACCAACCTCTCGGCCCACTAAAGCACACGCCAGCCCAACTTACCAAAACCCGCGCGCCGACAGGTGGGCCATACTGGTCAGTTGCCGCGCGCGCCGGGTGTCTCTGCGGTGTGGGCCCCTTCCGTCAGCCGGGTATTCCCTTCGTTAGTCACGCGCGCTGGATCTCGCGTGCTCGCCGGACCCACCGGTCATTCCCTGCCAGCTGCCCATCTCACGCGCTCGCTTGTTCCCCTGCTCTGGCGCGTGGGCCCGACGGGTCAGGCCTCTCCCCGTCAACGAACTCGCCGCGCCTGGCGGAACGCGCGCGATCCTCGCGCGAATCCGTTGCCGCAACCGGCCGACGCCGCCTCCATATAGGAGCCGCGTTCTCGGGTTGTATCGCTCACCTCCTATCTCACTTCTCCAGAGTTTCTACGTGCGGGCAGGGCGGGCGACTCGCGAATTGGAGCTCGGCGGATCCACAGTCGCGAGGTTCGTCTGCGTTGCTCCGCGGCCGGCGTGTGGTGGGTCGATTCACCACGCCCCCATTGCTGGTAAGTGGCCCTAAACCTTCACCAAACACCTGTGTAGTGTAGTGCATAAGGGCGAGGTCTGGGGATCATCGCACCTCGGGGAATTTGGTGTTTCCGCCGCGGGTGGCATTGCGCGCCGTGGACAGAGCCCTGTGCTCGACTACAGTAGAAATTGGTTGGGAGGGTGAGTTCGTCACATCGTCGATTGGGCGGGGAACAACAGAATTTGGAAATGGTGTTCGGGTTAGCCGGAATCGCCGCGCGCGGGTGTGGCGCCGCCGTGCTCCTGTTCCGCACCGCCGCTTGGCCGTCTGGAGATAGAAGGAGCACATGGGTCGTAGGATGCAAAAGGAACGGTGTAGATTAGATCAATGCGTACCCCTTCGTTGAGACGGATCCCTGTCGTTAGATTATAAACGGACGGGCGCGTAGTGATCCTAGCATTTAAAATCTCCGTCGTCGATCTCCAATCGGATGGCTCTGCGGCGCTCGGGGTTTGATCCACGCAGATCTAATCCATACCGCCAGCGCGAAATCTGACGGCCAGAAACCGTCCATACCCCTTCGCCGTGGACGTTTTGCTAAAGAGCCCCTCTACTTTACTGAAATCAACCCGCCGTCCACCTTGGGGTTATTCTGAGTCTCGGGCAAACTTGCGAGCTAGCCCCTGCGCTTTATAGATTTTGACGCCCAGTCCAGAGACTTAGAAAATCAGAGAAATAAATACAAAAATTGATTTTTAATATATAAATAAGTGCTAGAATTTGTATAAATCATAGAAAATTCATTTGAACTCCAAATTGGTCCATTCCAGTTCCTAAATTTTTGTAATAATATTGTCTACCCATTAGTGCCTCTGTTCTGACATGACAAACACATTAAAATTATTCTTTCACTTAATCTTGTATTAAGCACATAAAACATTAGAAAATCCATAACTTAAAATCTGTAACTCCAAAATTAATAATTCCAGTTCCTGTGCTCATATTTTAATGTCTAGTTTATTACTGAATATTATATTTGCATGTTTGATGTGATGTTAATTTTTGCTATACTATGTATGTATTGTGTTGATGCGAGTAGACGGGCAGGCTACACAGGATTCTGAGGTTCAACAAGTAGAGATAGCTGAGCAGGAGCTCGTTGAAGGCAAGTTGTGCCCTTGATCACTTCTTTTACCCATTCATGTTCTTATTATTTATAATGATCTGCATAGGATAATTTTGCTGGGACCCAATAGGATGCCCTAGATTTTGACTATCTTTATACCTTGCTTCACCACTGGTTTTACTACTAATGTTTTGGGTAGTACATGCTATTGCTTTATGTGGATTTGGGTATAGAGATATTCATCACTCATTGTTATACTATTTATTGTTATCTGTTTTATTCTTCCTTGTTCATGTTAAGATCATTATGTTAATGGGAACATGGAGAACCACCCGGGAAAACAGTGCTACCACAAGGGTTTAATGGGACGCCCTTGGCTGATTAACTAGGAAAGCTAGGGGAGGGCTACCTTACCCGAAAGGGGCAAGGGCAGTAGGGGAGTGGTCAGTGTAGGGAGGTCCCTGGTTGATTTTGCTGCGATGGCGGTCAGCCAGGAACCCTGCACTGGAGCTTCCTATAAACTGTAGCGGGTAGTCTGAAGCTAGTGGAACTTTGTAAAGGCCTCGTAGTGGTACCCTGCCTCGCTTCCTAGGTAGAGGTGTATGGAGTCTGATCAACTCCGTGGCAAATGGGTAACACGACTTGTGGGTAAAGATGCGCAACCTCTGCAGAGTGTAAAACTGGTATACTAGCCGTGCTCACGGTCATGAGCGGCTCGGACACTCACATGATTAACTTATGGAACTTAAACTTAATTTGTCATTTCATTGCATTTGGGATTATTTTATTATTACTTTTACTTATTATTACTATGGTTTGGTATTTACTTACACCTAGTAACTGCTAATAAAATTTTGACCAACTTATAAAAGCAATGCTCAGCTTCAGCCTTTAATTCATTGATCAGCCTTACACTTCATGAACTCCCACCTTTGGTGAGTTCATGTCACATTATTCCCCACGACTTGTTGAGCTATGAACGTATGTGAGCTCACTCTTGCTGTCTCACACCCCCCCACAGGAGAAGAGCAGGTGGTTCAGGAGGAGCCGCCTAACACTGAGGAGTTCGATCTGATCTAGGTGGCGTTTCTCAGTCGACATTGGCGCCATCGATCCTTAGTTCGTTTTACATTTATCTTTATTTTTGTAATAAGTCTTCCGCTATGTAATAAATACTCTGATGTTTTATGACATTTATCTCTATACACTCTGTTATTATATATGTTGTCTTCTTTGGCGCATGTATGAGATGCACCCGGCTTTGTCCTTTAAAACCGGGTGTTACACGCATGGCACTGGGGTTGCCAAGTCCGGAGAAATCCCAACAGAAGTTGGGCTCATCGTCTTCCTCGGACCCAGAGGGCCCGTAGGTCGAGACGTCCGTCAGCCGGTCCCAAGGTGACCGCATACGAGACCCCAGAGGGATCGGATTCGCCTCTACGAGAGCGTCCGCCAAAGCGGAGCTGCTAGGCGGGTCGAGGCTAAATCCGAAAGGCGTGGGATGGGAATCGATCGGTACCTCTTGGTCGATGGGCGGTGATGAAGCCACGTCGGGGACTGACTGCACCGTCGTCTCAGGTGAGAGGGTGACACCCAGCAAGCCTTTCGCGAGCGTGCTGGCGTCGTCCGTTTGCTTGGGACCGGCGCGTCGCGGGGAGACAGTGCTCGTCTTCGTCTCAAGCGCGAGGCCGATGCCCGGCGTGCCCCCTGTTGGAGTGCTGGCATTGTCGACTCGCTCGACGGCCGACGAGGCGCCGCCTCCTGCTTGGCCTTGGTTGCCTCGCCTCCTCCTCCTCCGTCGACGGGGAAGAGGACGGGGCGAGCTCGAAGGTTGTTCTTCCACCACACGGGGAAGACGTCGTCGATCCTACCGCCGGCGGGCGGACTGTCGGCCGCCATTGTCACTATCGCCCGGCGGTGGAAAGAGTATCATGTCGTAGCTGCCGTCGAGGGACATGAACTCAAGGCTCCCGAAACGGAGCACCGTCCCGGGCCGGAGAGGTTGCTGGAGACTACCCATCTAGAGCTTGATGGGAAGCTGTTCGTCAACACGCAGCAGGCCCCTACCTGGCGCGCCAACTGTCGGCGTTTCGAGACCGGGGGGTCCCTGAGCCGACGAGTGAAGTGTCGCCGCGTGCCCCAGCCCAGATGGGTCGACGCGAGGCCGAGCGCGAAGGGGGGAAGTGAGGTGGCCGGAGATGGGCGTGAGAGAGGTGGAAATCCCGCGGCCTTCGTGTTCGTCCCGCGCCCAGGTCGGGTGCGTTTGCAGTAGGGGGTTACAAGCGTCCACACGGGGGAAGGAGCGAGCGGCCTCACGCGAGCGCCCGTCTCGTCCTCGTCCCCATGCGGCCAACCCTCTCTAAGAGGGCCCTGGTCCTTCCTTTTATAGGCGTAATGAGAGGGTTCAGATGTACAATGGGGGGTGTAGCAGAGTGCTACGTGTCTAGCGAAGGAGAGCTAGCGCCCTAAGTACACGCCATCGTGGCGGACAGAGAGATTTTGGCGCCCGGTTTGTGTGATGTCGTGGCCGTCGGAGGAGCGCTGGAGCCTGACGGAGGGACAGCTGTCGGGGCCGTCGAGTCCTTGCTGACGTCCTCTTGCTTCCGTAAGGGGGCCGAGAGCCGCCATCGTCAGGGAGCGTGCGGGGCGCCATCATCGCCTATCTGGCGGAGCGAGCCAGATGGGACGCCGGTCTTATTCCCCGTAGCCTGAGTCAGCTTGGAGTAGGGTAATGATGGCGCCTCCTGTTGACGTGGCCGGTCCGTGCCCTAGGTCGGGCGAGGCGGAGTTCGTCGTCTTCTGGGGCTGAGCCCAAGTCCGAGCCCTGGGTCGGGCGGAGCGGAGTTCGCCGTCTTCTGGGGCTGAGCCCAAGTCCGAGCCCTGGGTCGGGCGGAGCGGAGTTCGCCGTCTTCCGGGGCTTAGCCCGAGTCTGAGCCCTGGGTCGGGCGGAGCGGAGTTCGCCGTCTTCCGGGGCTTAGCCCGAGTCCGAGCCCTGGGTCGGGTGGAGCGGAGTTCGCCGTCTTCCGGGGCTTAGCCCGAGTCCGAGCCCTGGGTCGGGCGGAGCGGAGTTTCCTATGGTGCGTGCGGCCGGGCCTGACTGCCTGTCAGCCTCACTCTGTCAAGTGGCACCGCAGTCGGAGCGGCGCAGGCGGCGCTGTCTTTCTGTCAGACCGGTCAGTGGAGCGGCGAAGTGACGGCGGTCACTTCGGCTCTGTCAGCTGAGGGGCGCGCGTCAGGATAAAGGTGTCAGGCCACCTTTGCATTAAATGCTCCTGCGATTTGGTCGAGGTTGCTTATTGGCGAAGACAGGGCCTCGGGCAAGCCGGGAACGTGTTCGCCGCTGGATGGGGGCCTCGGGTGAGGCGGAGATCCTCCGGGGTCGGCTGCCCTTTTCCGAGGCTAGGCTCGGGTGAGGCGTGATCGAGTCCCTCAAATGGACTGATCCCTGACTTGATCGCACCCATCAGGCCTTTGCAGCTTTATGCTGATGGGGGTTACCAGCTGAGAATTAGGAGCCTTGAGGGTACCCCTAATTATGGTCCCCGACAGATATATAATGAGCAACAACAATTGAAGAGGGGGATATCCAGAAACAAATGAAATATGTTCTTCTTCCTTATCCAGCTATCTTAGTTCTATACTGTCTTCCTCTATTTCTTCTCTGTAATGGCTACTAGTTCTTCTACCTCCTGCTGTAATCGCTACCAGTTCTAAGTTGAAGCAATCCATATCGCCAGCAGGTTGCTGACATTCTGGTAGCTAATAGCCGCTGTCTGGACCTTCATTCACAGATGTTCATAGTGTAAACTGCTGCCATTTTTCATCCACAGCCCCAAGCAGACAGCAGTCATGCTCAGTACACTGAATGTTGCAACCAGTAGACTATAAAACTTAGCAAATGAATGTTGTTTTCCTTGCTATTATTTTTGGTTCTGAAGTCTGAACCGCCTATTGTATTTTTTTGCTTTGGTTATTAGTTTATTACATAGGTAATGCTGCTAGATTATTCTATGTTCTGAAAACCGCTAAAACATTTAGTTGCAGCGATATCCGGATATATCCTTTTCTGGCGGTTAAAAAGGCCGGTGATAAATGTAGCTTTGGTAGTGTCGGGACGGCTGGACCAGGACCTGGTGGATACGATCTGGACATCTGGTTCAGTAACGCCTCAGAGGTCAGAACACTGATACCCTGCCTGGCCAGCACAACATACCTGACACAAGTGATCGATGCTTTCTTCATCCTGATAACGAGGACCGTGAGATTAGCACTCAAACAGTGGATAGGCCACGGGAAGTGCGGCATCTGCTGCTTGGTTTCCTTTCTTTTCCCGAGAATGTTGCTTGGTCTTCTAGCAGGGCTTGACCTTCAGTTTGGGATCTCTTTTCTTGACCTGTATTTTGGAGGTGTCACGTTAGGTTCGGTTGGTAGCTCGTCTATATCATTGGTTGGTCATGAATGCTAGCATTTTATCAGCAGCTGAAATTTGTCAATGCCTCGATATTTTCCTGTTCTATAATGGAAACTAGGCTTCGGCCTGCTTGCGAAAAAAGGATGTAAAATGCTTTATTTTGAAACTCTATTTGTTTCATGCCTTCTTTGACTTTGGACCAAGATTTTTGCAATGGATTACACAGAACTTTCACTTGAATCAAGCAAGATTCAGGCCCTGTTGAAACAAAATAGAAGACACAGAAATTTAAGAAGATTCTGATTCCATAGGAAAATATCTTACAAACCTCTTTGGAACAGAGGGTTTAATTCATTTCGATTCTATTGTCTAGTTTTTTTTTCTCTTGTTACATCCAAAGGCGTTACCCCCATGAATTTTCATTTCGAGCACTTAAAATAGAAGAATTGTATAGGAAACAAGAATTTTACAGATTATGATTTCTTTTTCACAATTGTTACCGAACGTGTGACGCCTTTGGCTTCTGGGCCGCGCCGCTCTAGCGGTCTAGCTGTCGTTTCATTTGATCTAATGCAAATTCCGAGTGACGAACTGATGGAGTCTCCTCCGACGTCTCTGAGTCTCATAGGCTAAGAGCATGTGGTAACTATTGTGTGATCCAAATCACATGTGAACATAAAGTTGATTTGTTCCATATAGTTCGGGTTGATGATAAATGATTGTCAACGGGTAGCATTATGTGGTAGTAAGTGAGCTAACTAGAGTGTGAGATTATGTAAGTCCAACCATATCGGTTGGCATGTGGTGTGCAGGTGTGGAGCACAGGAACGATGATCGACGGCTGAGCTAAAGGTCATATAGGCTCGTGCTGATAAATCGGGAGCGGTGAAGGACGAGGGTTGGGTCTTGGCTAACGGACCGGAGCAGCCGGTTGCCCAGCCGTGGTAGCTAAAACCTATGACACACACTCGCGCGAGGACATGGTGAAGCGGGTTGTGTTGCCAGCGCGGTCGAGGACTGACAGGACACGTGTCCAGGATGTGGGGGACGCGCACGCGGTGCGATACTCACGACGGTTTGGTGGTTTGGGCCTCAAAACGACCCAGCGTTACTGACAACAGGTTTTGCTAAGTTTGGACCTCAAAACTCGGTGGTGGCGGTTCCAGTGAGAATCGGTAGCGACACGTGGCATCACAACGAAGGGTGCGTCAAGGCGAAGTAACTTCGTGTGAAGCACCTGGCCGTCGGTGTTGGGCACTGTCACATGGATGAACTGATAGGTGGACCCAAACACTCGGGGGACAGGTGAGAGCTTAGATGCACAACAAAACAAACTGAGGGAACTATCGCTTCTTGTTATGTGTGTCTCATCTTGCTACAGGACAGGGGTATTTATAGGCCCGCCCGGGGTAGGTGGTCCAAAATACGGTCCTACCCCCGGCTACCAACTATATTCAGATAATATCCCCTGCTACGGGGGTAATTACAACACTGTTTGTACAGTAATTCGCGTACACCTGACTACACATCCACACGCTACATGGACAAGTGGGCCCTTTTGATGTCTTCTGGTGCACCGAGGGTGTGCCGGGTCGACTTGTGGCCTTCGTTCCGAGGGCCTCCGCATCATTGCTCCCCTGGGTCATGACTGGCTTGGGCTCATCCATTAGTCGACGAGGAAATGAAGGCCTCGGCTATCGACAGTTTGTTGCTACCCACCGGATCGAAGACCCCTTCGCTTGTGATCCTGTGTATGGTTAATACAAGACAAGAAGTATGGTCTTCACTATGTGGTCAAAAATGTGTGTGGCCTTCGGCTGCCCAGCCATCCAAGGCCTCCGTATGACGTAGTCTCTCCTCGGTGTTCTATCGGGTTGAAGGATGCCTTCGCTGTTGGGCCCTTCGCTCGCGGATCTGCGAAGGCTATTAGGAAGGAAATAGGGTCTTTATCCGATTGGTTGAGGGCCTACTCGGCCTCCACCCAACAGTCAGATCGAAAACCTAGGAGTTGGTCCATTTCGCTCCTAGTGGAGTGGATAGATTCTATGTAAATATGGGTAGTTTAGAAAATAGAAATAACCCTCTATAAATGGAGTGGAGGGCTGTTGTTACAGTCATCTCTTGGCTTGCATTTTGTTGAGACTTCACATTTTAGAGCTCCTAGTTTTGTCTCTATGTAGACATCTGCCGAGGGATCCACAACGATTTTGTAATCGATGATTGTATTTTTGATCTGCAAGTTAATTAGAGGAAGGGTCGGTAGTATGACCCACATCGTTTGTTCACTTCTCCATCTCAGTTTTGCATCCTTGCTGATTTTTGGAGTTGTTTTGGTCTCTTGTTCATCCTTTGGCCTCGCTTGTGTTTTTTTGGAAAACCCTTGAATCTCTATAGAGGATTTGGTTTTGGGGTTTGTTGTTAGGTGAGATATACTCCTAGGATCACTACTTACGCCCTGTTAGTGCATTTTGTGGTTGTGATTTTAGCTAATCCCATTTTGAGTTCATTCTAGAAAACCTCAAAACCCCGATTATGTTCGTATTTTCAGATCTGTGGTTGATTCACAACTCCGATTGGGCTCAAAATTTATAGAGATCTTGGAAACATATTTCTCAAGGTGTGTGTAAAATTTCATCTCAATCAAAGTTCGTTTGCTTCAGCTCGCATACGAGAATAGAATTTCGTGCTGCTAAAATCAACATTTGTTTGCGACACGATTTTGGACTGATTCGGACTTTTTGGTGCCCAATTCGTGATCTGTTTGTTTTGCTGGTCCCATGTGCATATTAGAAACATTTTGAAATCATGAGATCCCTGGTTTGATGACGCGATTTTGGTTTGAGCGCTTACTTCACTTCAATTAAAGTGAAGTGCTCATTTTTAGTGTTTGGCAGAAAAAAATTGATTGGCTCCCATTCACCCCCTCTGGTCGCCTCACCGGTCCTTCAATTGGTATTAGATCCGATTAAGGATTTCCCTTCAATAATTGGTTCGAAATCCACAAAGGTGACATGGTACGTGGTGTTGGCAAGCCACCGTTCTTCGATGGGACGAACTACCCGTACTGGAAGATCCGCATGTCCGCATATCTTTAGAGTATAGGGTACAAAGTTTGGGATATTTGCCTCGATGTTGTGTTCAATGCTGCAAGTGAATGAATCACTCCAATTCAAGTGGAGTTCCATGATTCAAACGACAAAGCTCGCAACACTTTGTTCTCGTGCCTCTCATTGGGTGAGTTTGAGCAAGTTGGACATTTGGCTACGGCTCATAATATCTAGTCCACCCTCGAGAAATTCTATGAGGGCAATGATCATGTGAAGACCAGACTCTTTGAGGCGTACTGGCAAGAGTATAAAACATTGTTTAGTTTGCTGGAGAGACCATACACACTATGTTTTCTCGGTTCCAGTCCATCGTGAACAAGATGTGTGCCAACAAGGCACAATTACCCTATGATGATTATGAGAGAGCGCACAAGCTACTTCATGCTCTAGATCAAAGGGCTTGGAAGGTGAAGGTCTCGGCGATCATCGAGTCGCCCAACTATGGGACTCTCACCATGGATGAGCTGTTAGCATGCTCAAAGTTCACTGAGATTGACCACCAAATCCGAGCTAAGATTGAGAACCCTGGTGCACCTACCATGGTCCTGGTCTCTAGAGGTGGTGCTTCCTCTAACCCCTCATCTGCTATGTTTGCTTTGTCTTCTTTGTTGACCATCATAGAGGAACAGGTGGAGAGCCTTAGGGTGAGGGGCTGGCGTGGCGGGTCACTCGGTTCCACAACAACCGTATGAGCCTATGGCGTGGCGGGTCGAAGGATGGATGCTACAACTATGGCGACCCTGACCACTTTGTTGCCAGTTTCCCCAAGAAGGGCAAACAGGAGGCTGGCCCGCGAGAAGCGGGAGTAAACCTCCGGCAAGCACAAGTCTAAGGGAGAATTCGACAAGGATGTGCTCAAGAAGAAGTACCTCTAGAATGCCAATATCAAGGAGTGTGCCTTCCTCGCCTGCTTCAGCGACCTCAACCATGACTTTGACAACGCAGCGTCTTCCTCGAGCGATGAGGAGACCGGCAGGCGAGTCAAGGACAAGCTGAATAGATTCTGCTTCCTCGTCGATACCACAGGCGACCTTTGCACCATGATACTTGGTGATGATGCGGTTGGCAGCGACGACTAGGACATCGATGACGGCTCTACTTCTGAGGTATCACACTCCACCGATGATCTTAGCGCTGAGGTAGAAGAGCTGATGACTGCTTTGGCTAGTCAGGACAAATTGCTTAGGCTTGATACTCGTGAGAGGAAATATTTTAAATTCAAGTATGGGAGCACGCTTAGGGAGCTTGAGTGCTAGAGCTTTGGTTGTGGTGTCTGACGAGACTAAATGTGATGAGTGTGCTCTACACATGTCGAACATCACAACTTTGTAGACCAAGTATGCCACCTTGCTAGATGAGCACGATGAGTTAAGATCTAGGTCTAGCTTGTTAGGTGCGTGTAGGGATGAAAACAGTTTCGGAATTTTTCAGAATTCCGAAAACCGTTTCCAGTTTTTCTCGGTCGGATTTATCGGTATCGGTATTTTTCGGAAATGGTATCGGTTGTCGAAATTTTGATTCGGAATCGGTATCGGAATTGGTACGGCGTTCTACCGACCGTTTCCATCGGTTACCGATTTTAATCGGAATTTTACCGGATTCAGCTGTCAGAAATTCCGAAAATAAGTACAGCCCGTCAGCCCACACAGCCCAGCTGTCCGTCCTTCGCCCATGAGAGAAGGCCCACTGCCCGTGCCTAGTGTTCATAGTCACAACCAAGAGCCCAAGAGCCAAGCTGTAGTCGTGAGTGAGCCCGACTCGAGGCTGCTGCTGAATACGGCGGGCTGCTCGAGCATAGAGATACGTTGATTGACAACATGCAGTTGGCCTCGTCGGCTCCTGCTAGCTTCTCCAGCGCCGTTGATTGGCAGCATGCAGTTGGCCTCGTCGGCTCCTGCTAGTTTCTCCAGCGCCGTTGACAGATTTGCATGTGGCGCTCCTGTAGGATCATCAATCGGCTCCTCCTGTAGCATGCATGTGCCGCTTGTGATGGTGATAATTGATGAATATTCTCATGTGTCACTAATTAATTAATATCGTATTTTATTTACAGCTGCACACTGTGATCTAATACAATGGCTAGTGATGGTGATGATTCACCTCCACGGAAGCGTATGTTGTTGGAGTTGCCTTGTGATGAAGAAGGTGTTAATGTGAGTCAAATTGTTGGTGTATCCGCATCATCAGCCACACCTGCAATTTGTAATATTGTGAACTTATGGTCTTTGTGATCAACCTGTTATATTGTGAACATGTGGTCTTTGTGGTCAATTTGGTACATTGTGAATTATAAACTTGTGGTCTTTGTGATATTTGTAAACTTTGTTGTATTGTGAACTTGTTATATTGACATATTTTCATATTAATATGGTTACCGATTGTATTTAAGGTTCCGACCGGTACCGATGTATTTTTCGTACCGAACTTTCGTTTCCGATGTTTCTGAAATACCGATATCGTTTCTGTTTCTGAAGTTAGCGTTTCTGATTTCGTTTCCGATAAAAAATATGAAAACGGTAACGGTTTTAGTGTTTTCCGATCATTTCCGACCGTTTTCACCCCTAGGTGCGTGTACTATTTGCTAGCTTGCAGACTGAGCTAGTAGAGAGAGACACCAGGATAGCCTTGCTTAAGAAGGCTAGCTCAGTGAGTGCCCCTACACCTACGTAGTGTGCACTTTGTGAGGGTTTGCAGTCTGCTTTTGAGTCCTACAGACACGATAAGGCCTAGATCAAGGAAGAGAACACATACCTTCAGTCGATCTTGAGTTGTGTGTCTAGAAGTGAGCCCAAGTTGGGCATGATGGTCAGTTAGTTCAAGAGGGGAACTGGCAGACTGGGGTTAGGCTTTGCTAGTAAGGATGGGAATGCTGCTTGCTTTGGAAAGGTTGGTGAGTGAAGTGGATTAAAACCATCAGAGAAACCTTCTTCCACTCCCAAGATTATCAAAATCACCCCACCTAAACCTATCACCCCTATGAGAGATGGTGTCATTGAGGAGCCTATGAGAGCCCCTCCTTAGAAACAAGTGTGGATTCCAAAACCTAACCACCTTAGGAACACACTTGATACCCTATAAAGCCCCCTCCCACAAACAAAATCAATCTAAGAGAGGGGTGAAGTTCCGTTGTGAGTATTGTTAGAGGGATGGGCATCTGGCTGATTTTTGCTTTAGGAGGAAGATAGATGAGTGGCAGGTTTCTGAGCCGAGCAGGAAGAACATGAACCACCCTTCTCATGGTGTTCATGCGCAGCCTATTCAAATACGTCCTATGAGGCCTAGAGGTGCTTTGCCTCTTACTGCTAGGCCTCTAGAGGAGAGACCACGTGGTGGTCATGCCCTTCGGGATGGTGGTTGTGTGCCATATGGCCAAGGACCCGTGGCAGTGGCTTTGATTCTTACTTCTCTAGCGAAACGCAGTTTCCTTCTTGTGGTGATCATTTCCCTTCAAGACCAGGGATGGGTGGTGTTTTCCTAACATTTTTATGGGCAGATGCCACAACACTGTATTATCCTCTACTGATGCAAGACAAAGGCCTGGAGAACATATGGCTCATGGATTCTGGCTATTCGCACCACATGACCGGAAGCAAAAAATGGTTCTCCAGCCTCGACCCTGTGATTGGTAAGGAATAATCACATTCGAGGATAAGTCGAGAGGTAAGCTTGTCTCTTGTGGCTCCGTTTGAGTGAACGAGAGATTTGTCCTCAAGGATGTTGCTTTGGTTTCAAATTTGCATTTTAATCTGCTTTCTGGTTTGCAACTCCTTGAGGATGACTATGAAGTGCGCTTTTAAAAAGGGCTTGTCTCAGATTTTAGATGCCCAGGGGGATCTTGTTTGTTGGATTTCCCCTTTTGGTCGAGTTTTTAGTGCTGATTTTTCATATTCTTCTGACCATTGTCGATGTTTGCTCGTAGGATCCTCTTCTTTAATTTAGAAATGGCATAGGAGACTAGGACACTTGAGCTTTGATCTTTTGTGTAGACTGAGTTCACTTGGCCTGATCCAAGGATTGCCCAAGTTGAAATTTGAGAAGGATCTTTTCTGTCACCCTTGTCATGGTAAGATGGTTGCTTCTTCCCATTCCCCGGTCACCAAGGTGATGACCTCATAGCTCGACAAATTGCTTCATATGGACACTATTGGTCAAGCTCGGGTTTTCTCTTTCAGGGGATGTGGTATGTGCGTGTGGTCATTGATGATTTTTCTCACTATTCTTTGGTATTCTTCATGAAGGCGAAGGATGAGACTTTTACTTGTGCTCGAGATTTGATTCTTAGGTTGCAAAATGAGTTTCCCAAAAGTGCCATGAGAGCGATTCATAGTGATAATGGCAGAGAATTCAAAAATACTGATTTTGAGACCTTTTGTGCTTCTTTGGGACTCGAGCATCAATTTTCCTCTCTATATGTGCCTCAGCAGAATGGCATTGTTGAACGCAAGAATCGAACCCTTATTGACATGGCCATGACGATGCTTGATGAACATAGGACTCCTAGGTGTCTCTGACCGAAGCGATCAACATTGCCATTATGTGTCGAACCACATCTTTCTTTGAGCTTTCTTGAACAAGACTTCTTATGAGTTGCAGTTTGGATGGCCACCCAAGGTTAGGGACGAAAACGGTCGGAAACGGTCGGTAAACACTAAAACCATTACCGTTTTCATATTTTTTATCGGAAACAAAATCGAAAACGGTAACTCCGGAAACGGAAACGATATCGGTATTTCGGAAACATCGGAAACGAAAGTTCGGTGCGGAAAATACACCGGTAACGGTCGAAATCTAAAATACGATCGGTAAACATATCAAACTTCACAATAAAACAAAATTGACAAAACATCACAAATACCACAAGTTCACAATTCATGATATAACAAGTTCACAAGGATCACAAATTTATAATATAAAAAGTTTACAAAGATCACAAGTTCACAATATAACAAGTTCATAGTATAACAAGTTCATAAAGATCACAAGTTAACATACTCAAAGTTCACAATTCACAATATCCACTCGATTTAGTTGACGTGGCATGCTTACTCATAAAATATTTTTTTCTTACATAAAGGGTTTTTTCACAGCCTCACAGGAAAACCCTAAAATCTAGTATGTGGAAAAGACAGACTGTCGGCTCTCTATCATTATATATTACTAATACATAATATGTGCATAGAAAATGGTGGATTCGTTCGAGAGACCAAATCGTTAATCTCAACTGCCTTCCAACACCATCTAACCCCAAAAAAATCTTAAAGCGTCCAAAAAATACAAAAATAAGTAATCCTTATACAGAGATGTACAGGCGATGCGAAAAAATCACATGCTGGAAAATTCCGAAAAAAAATCCGAAAAAATTCTGAGACACAATTCCGGAAATTTCTGAGACATAAATCCGGTAATTTCCGACAAAAACCGGTAACCGATGGAAACGGTCGTTAAAACACCACGCCGATTCCGATACCGATTCCGATAGAAAATTCCGAAAACCGATTCCGTTTTCGAAAAATACCGTTACTAATGAATCCGATCGAAAAATTTCGAAATCGGTTTCCGGAATTCCGAAAAATTCCGAAACCGTTTTCATCCCTACCCAAGGTTAGCCATTTCAGGGTGTTTGGTTGCAGATGCTTTGTGCTGAAACATGGAAACTTGGACAAATTTGGGTCTCAGTCTTCTGATGGGGTTTTCTGGGTTATGCATTACATTCTCATGCTCATTGTGTTCTTAACCTGGAGACTAACCACATTATGGAGTCTTATGAGGTTATATTCAATGAGACTGCACCTTGTCCATCCCCTGTCTTTGAGCCTGTAGGTCTAGACCAGATGGGACAAACCATCTTTGTGGAGGAGGAGCACGACGACGATGATTGGGGTGATCCCGAGCCAACTCCATCAGCGGCCCCAGTCGCGCCTACTTCCACTACTTCAGCTGCCAGACCCAACCCCACTTCTTCCAATTCTTGGAGCTCAATTGAGCCCGAGCCTGCTGACCCTAGAGGCGATCAGGCTGCTATTGAGGGGGAGGCCACTTCCTTGAGGGAGGCTCCACAACACATTCAGTGTCGTCACCCTCCTCAGTAGATGATCGGGGAGCTTCATGAGCGAGTCACTCGCTTCAGGTCATGGCAGATTTCTCATTTTGCTCACTCAGCTTTTGTTGCTACTTTTGAGCATCGAGATATTGGACACTCTTTGTCTGATCCTAACTGGGTCGATGCTATGCATGAGGAGCTTGACAATTTTAAGAGAAATCAGGTTTGGGTTTTGGTGCCACCTCCTTCAAACTGCCATCCCATAGGTACAAAATGAGTTTTCAAAGACAAAGAGAGTGAGGATTGGTTGGTAGTGAGAAACAAGGCGAGGTTGGTTGTCCAAGGGTATTGCTAGAAAGAGGGTATTGATTATGAGGAGACCTTTGCCCCTGTTGCTCGTTTAAAGGCCATTAGGATCCTTTTAGACTTTGCTGCTTCAAAGGGTTTTAAGCTTTTTCAAATGGATTTAAAAAGTGCCTTTTTGAGTGTATATATAGAGGAAGAGGTCTATGTGAGGCAACACCCTAGTTTTGAGAGTTCCAAGTTTCCAAACCATGTTTTTAAACTCCAAAAAAACTTTGTATGGTTTGAAACAAGCCCCTAGAGCCTGGTATGAGCATTTGAAATCTTTCTTTCTTTCAAACAGTTTTAAAATGGGATCTGCGAACAAAACTCTTTTTCTTCTCAAGCATGACAGTGATGTTCTTTTAGTCTATATATACATGGATGATATTACCTTTGGCGGCTCTTCTCATGCTCTTGTTTCCAAGTTTTTAGATCTTATGAGCAGGGAATTTGAGATCGGCATGATGGGTGAGCTAAACTTCTTTCTTGGGATACAAATAAAGCATACCCAAGACGAGACCTTTGTGCATCAAGGAAATTATACAAAGGACATTCTGAAGAAGTTCGACATGTGCGAGGCCAAGCCTCTTTCGACGCCCATGTCCACCATGACGATACTTGATGCTGATGAAGACAGCGAGCCCATGGACTAGAAGGAGTACAAGAGCATGATTGGCTCCCTCCTATACTTTTCTATGACGAGGCCGGATATACACTTTGCAGTGTGTCTGTGCGCTCGCTTCTAAACTTCCCCATGCAGTTCTCATAGAGAGGCTGTGAAATGGATTATGAGGTACCTGCACTTCACTTCTGAGTTTGGTTTATGGTACTCTTCTTCTTCTGTTCTGTCTTCGTGCGGTTATTCTGATGCTGATTTTGTGGGATGTCGCTTGGAGCGCAAGTCTACTTCTAGGACTTGTTAGTTTTAGGGACTTCATTAGTTTCTTGGTATTCGCACAAACATTCTAGCATTACCCAGTATACCATAGAGGCTAAGTATGTCGCTACCGCTAGCTGTTGCTCGCAGTTGTGGATGATGGCTACTTTATAGGATTTTGGCTTGGATTTTCATCATGTGCCTCTTTTGTGTGATAGCACGAGTGCCATAAGTGTTGCCAAGAATCTTGTGCTGCATTCAAAGACCAATCAAATTGATGTTTGCTTTTAGTTTCTTTGTGACCATTCTGAGAAAAGCGACATCGATTTGCGCCACATTGATACCCATCGACAGCTGGCTGACATTTTCACCAAACCCCTTGATCGGTCTACTTTTGCACATTTGTGAAGGGAATTGGGTGTTTGCTTCCCTTTTTGATCGAGTGCTCCCTTTTGTATTTTCTTTCTTCTTCTGTTTTTCATGTAGATATTAGTCTTTCTTTTTGGATTCTTGTATTATACATGCATCTCATGTAGCATTTTGAGCTTCGGTTGTATAACTGCTAGATTCTAATTATGCTCCTAGTAGTATGTTCTATGTGTACATGATGATGCTATGGCACACTTAACTCTTTTTTCTCATATTGATACAATTTTGTTGAGCTAAGCTTGTTTTCATAATTGTGAACTTGGCTATTACTTGCTGAATCCAAAACATGTTCATCATTTGAGATTGACACCTAGCATGTGTAGGATGTGTTTGAAATCCTTTGTGCTATCACTATTATGCTAGTGGCTATGTCTCATGCTTTGAGTCATTCACCATCTTGAATCATAAATTCTGTGTTTAAAATCAAAATAAAGACAAGTGAACAATTCAGAAAGATCGAGATGGGTTTGCATTTGTCCCCACCTTTTTGTATCGAGATTGCTTCCATTTTCACCTTTGGATGAACTTGAGCAGGGTAGTAGATGATCAAAACCGGTGTTTTTAGCTTCTGATTGCTTTTCTACATATGCCACACCCAGTTGAAAAGTTAGACAACGCAATGCTTACAACCTCTCGCATTCACATGTCTTTAGTGAAACTTGTAATCCGCTGCAAAATCCGATAAATCTTGAAAATTTCAACTGATATCAATTTCATATATGTTTCTAACATGATGAGTGACCGCTGTTTGGGGTACTTCACCTAGTTAACCTTGACTTGCACTTAGTTGATTTCCTACTTACTATATGCCTAGTGAAAGTCACCTAGAGGGGGGTGAATAGGGCGAAACTGAAATTTACAAATATAATCACAACTACAAGCCGGGTTAGCGTTAGAAATAATAATGAGCCCGAGAGAGAGGGCGCAAAACAAATCGCGGGCAAACAAATAGTGAGACACGAGGATTTGTTTTACTGAGGTTCGGTTCTCTCAAACCTACTCCCCGTTGAGGAGGCCACAAAGGCCGGGTCTCTTTCAACCCTTACCCTCTCTCAAACGGTCCCTCGGACTGAGTGAGCTTCTCTTCTCAAATCAAACCGGGAACAAAACTTCCCCCGCAAGGACCACCACACAATTGGTGTCTCTTGCCTTGGTTACAATGGGGTTTTGATCACAAGAACAAGTGAGAAAGAAAGAAGCAATCCAAGCGCAAGAGCTCAAAAGAACACGACAAATCTCTCTCGCTAATCACTAAAGTCTTGTGTGGAATTGGAGAGGATTTGATCACTTGAGTGTGTCTAGAATTGAATGCCTAGCTCTTGTAAGTGGTTGAGAGGTGGAAAACTTGGATGACTTGAATGTGGGGTGGTTGGGGGTATTTATAGCCCCAACCACCAAACTAGCCGTTTGGGTGGAGGCTGTCTGTCGCATCGTGCACCGGACAGTCCGGTGCACACCGGACATGTCCGGTGCACCAGCCACGTCACCCGAACGTTGGGGTTCCGAACGTTGGAGCTCTGACGCTGGGCCCGCCTGGACGTCCTGTGGCGCACCGGACATGCACTGTAGAGTGTCCGGTGCTCCTGTTCGCGCGTGCCTGACTTCTGCGCGTTCTGGCACGCATTTAATGCGCCTGCAGGTGACCGTTGGCGCCGAAGTAGCCATTGCTTCGTTGTCACACCGGACAGTCCGGTGTACACCGGACATGTCCGGTGAATTATAGCGGAGAGCCGTTGTGAATTCCCAAAGCTGGCGAGTTCAGAGTCGCTTCATCCCTGGAGCACTGGACACTGTCCGGTGTACACCGGACAGTCCGGTGAATTATAGCGGAGCGACTCTGCATTTTCCCGAAGGCGAGGAGTTCAGCGTGTGGAGAATCCTGGTGCACCGGACATGTCCGGTGGCGCACCGGACAGTCCGGTGCCCCAGACCAGGGTGCCTTCGGTTGTCCCTTTGCTCTTTTTGTTGAACCCTTTTCTTGGTCTTTTTATTGGCTTATTGTGAACCTTTGGTACCTGTATAACTTATAGACTTGGGCAAACTAGTTAGTCCAATTATTTGTGTTGGGCAATTCAACCACCAAAATTAGTTTAGGAAATGGGTGTAAGCCTAATTCCCTTTCAATCTCCCCCTTTTTGGTGATTGATGCCAACACAAACCAAAGCAAGTATAGAAGTGCATAATTGAACTAGTTTGCAAAGTGTAAGTACAAAGGTTACTTAGAATTGAGCCAATAAATATTACTTACTAGATATGCATGGATTGTTTCTTTATTTTTAACATTTTGGACCACGCTTGCACCACATGTTTTGTTTTTGCAAATTCTTTTTATAAATCCTTTTCAAAATACTTTTGCAATATAGTCAAAGGTAAATGAGTAAGATTTTGCGAAGCATTTTCAAGTTTTGAAATTTTCTTCTCTTGTTTGAAATGCTTTTCCTTTGACTAACCAAAACTCCCCCTCAAATAAATTCTCCTCTTAGTGTTCAAGAGGGTTTTAAGATATCAATTTTGAAAGGTGCTACTTTCTCCCCCTTTAGAACACAAAGAGATACCAATTTGAAATTTACCAATTGAAAATCATTAATTTTAAATTTAGGGTGGTGATGCGGGTCCTTTTGCTGATTCGGGTCCTTTTGCTTTGGGCCAATATTTTCTCCCCCTTTGGCATGAATCGCCAAAAACGGATACTTAGAATGAAATATAGGCCCTTGTCTAGCTACTTTCTCCCCTTTGGCAAATAAAACATATGAGTGAAGATTATAAAGATGGAGAGTGATGTGGAGCGACGGCGAAGGATGAGTAATAGAGTGGAGTGGAAGCCTTTGTCTTCGCCGAAGACTCCTATTCCCTTTCAATATACCTATGACTTGGTTTGAAATATACTTGAAAACACATTAGTCATAGCATATATATGATCAAAGGTATACTTATGAGCTATGTGTGCAAATTAGCAAAAGAAATTCCTAGAATCAAGAATATTGAGCTCATGCCTAAGTTTGGTAAAAGTTTGTTCATCTAGTGGCTTGGTAAAGATATCGGCTAATTGATCTTTAGTATTAATGTATGCAATCTCGATATCCCCCTTTTGTTGGTGATCCCTAAGAAAATGATACCGAATGGCTATGTGTTTAGTGCGGCTATGCTCAACGGGATTATTCGCCATGCGGATTGCACTCTCATTATCACATAGAAGAGGAACTTTGGTTAATTTGTAACCATAGTCCCGCAGGGTTTGCCTCATCCAAAGTAATTGCGCGCAACAATGACCTGCGGCAATATACTCGGCCTCGGCGGTTGAAAGAGCGACCGAATTTTGCTTCTTTGAAGCCCAAGACACCAAGGATCTTCCCAAGAACTGGCAAGTCCCCGATGTGCTCTTTCTATTAATTTTACACCCCGCCCAATCGGCATCCGAATAACCAATCAAATCAAATGTGGATCCCCGAGGGTACCAAAGCCCAAACTTAGGAGTATAAGCCAAATATCTCAAGATTCGTTTTATGGCCGTAAGGTGAGATTCCTTAGGGTCGGCTTGGAATCTTGCGCACATGCATACGGAAAGCATAATGTCCGGTCGAGATGCACATAAATAGAGTAATGAACCTATCATCGACCGGTATACCTTTTGATCCACAGACTTACCTCCCGTGTCGAGGTCAAGATGCCCATTAGTTCCCATGGGAGTCTTGATGGGCTTGGCATCCTTCATTCCAAACTTGTTTAGAATGTCTTGAGTATACTTCGTTTGGCAAATGAAGGTGCCCTCTTGGAGTTGCTTGACTTGGAATCCTAGAAAATACTTCAACTCCCCCATCATCGACATCTCGAATTTTTGTGTCATGATCCTACTAAATTCTTCACATGTAGATTCGTTAGTAGACCCAAATATGATTTCATCAACATAAATTTGGCATACAAACAAATCATTGTCAAGAGTTTTAGTGAATAAAGTAAGATCGACTTTTCCGACTTTGAAGCCATTATTAATAAGAAAATCTCTTAGGCATTCATACCATGCTCTTGGGGCTTGCTTGAGCCCATAAAGCGCCTTAGAGAGCCTATAGACATGGTTAGGGTACTCACTATCTTCAAAGCCGGAAGGTTGCTCAACATAGACCTCTTCCTTGATTGGTCCATTGAGGAAGGAACTTTTCACGTCCATTTGGTAAAGCTTGAAGCCATGGTAAGTAGCATAGGCTAATAATATGCGAATTGACTCAAGCCTAGCTACGGGTGCATAGGTTTCACCGAAATCCAAACCTTCGACTTGGGAGTATCCCTTGGCCACAAGTCGAGCTTTGTTCCTTGTCACCACACCATGCTCGTCTTGCTTGTTGCGGAAGACCCATTTGGTTCCTACAACATTTTGATTAGGACGTGGAACTAAATGCCATACCTCATTCCTAGTGAAGTTGTTGAGCTCCTCTTGCATCGCCATCACCCAATCCGAATCTTGGAGTGCTTCCTCTACCCTGTGTGGCTCAATAGAGGAAACAAAAGAGTAATGCTCACAAAAATGTGCAACACGAGATCTAGTGGTTACCCCCTTATGAATGTCGCCGAGGATGGTGTCGACGGGGTGATCTCATTGGATTGCTTGGTGGACTCTTGGGTGTGGCGGCCTTGGTTCTTCATCCTCCTTGTCTTGATCATTGGCATCTCCCCGTTGATCATTGCCATCATCTTGAGGTGGCTCATCTCTTTGATCTTCCCCTTCATCAACTTGAGCCTCGTCCTCGTTTTGAGTTGGTGGAGATGCTTGCGTGGAGGAGGATGGTTGATCTTGTGCATGTGGAGGCTCTTCGGATTCCTTAGGGCACACATCCCCAATGGACATGTTCCTTAGCGCGATGCACGGAGCCTGTTCTTCACCTATCTCATCATGATCAACTTGCTCTACTTGAGAGCCGTTAGTCTCATCAAACACAACGTCACAAGAAACTTCAACAAGTCCTGAGGACTTGTTAAAGACTCTATATGCCCTTGTGTTTGAGTCATATCCTAGTAAAAAGCCTTCTACAGTTTTAGGAGCAAATTTAGATTTTCTTCCTCTTTTAACAAGAATAAAGCATTTGCTACCAAAAACTCTAAAATATGAAATATTGGGCTTTTTACCGATTAGGAGTTCTTAGGATGTCTTCTTGAGGATTCGGTGTAGATATAACCGGTTGATGGCGCAGCAGGCGGTGTTAACTGCCTCGGCCCAAAACCGATCCGGCGTCTTGTACTCATCAAGCATGGTTCTTGCCATGTCCAATAGAGTTCGATTCTTCCTCTCCACTACACCATTTTGTTGTGGCGTGTAGGGAGAAGAGAACTCATGCTTGATGCCCTCCTCCTCAAGGAAGCCTTCAATTTGAGAGTTCTTGAACTCCGTCCCGTTGTCGCTTCTTATTTTCTTGATCCTTAAGCCGAACTCATTTTGAGCCCATCTCAAGAATCCTTTTAAGGTCTCTTGGGTTTGAGATTTTTCCTGTAAAAAGAATACCCAAGTGAAGCGAGAATAATCATCCACAATAACTAGACAGTACTTACTCCCGCCGATGCTTATGTAAGCGATCGGGCCGAATAAATCCATGTGTAGGAGCTCCAGTGGCATGTCACTTGTCATGATGTTCTTGTGTGGATGATGAGTGCCAACTTGCTTCCCGGCTTGGCATGCGCTACAAACCCTGTCTTTCTCAAAATGAACATTTGTTAGTCCTAAAATGTGCTCTCCCTTTAGAAGCTTATGAAGATTCTTCATTCCAACATGAGCTAGTCAGCGGTGCCAAAGCCAACCCATGTTAGTCTTAGCAATTAAGCAAGTGTCGAGTTCAGCTCTATCAAAATCTACCAAGTATAGCTGACCCTCTAACACTCCCTTAAATGCTATTGAATCATCACTTCTTCTAAAGACAGTAACACCTACATCAGTAAATAGACAGTTGTAGCCCATTTGACATAATTGCGAAACGGAAAGCAAATTGTAATCTAAAGAATCTACAAGAAAAACATTGGAAATGGAATGGTCAGGAGATATAGCTATTTTACCCAAACCTTTGACCAAACCTTGGTTTCCATCCCCGAATGTGATAGCTCATTGGGGATCTTGGTTTTTCTCGTAGGAGGAGAACATCTTCTTCTCCCCTGTCATGTGGTTTGTGCACCCGCTGTCGATGATCCAACTTGAGCCCCCGGATGCATAAACCTACAAAACAAGTTTAGTTCTTGACTTTAGGTACCCAAACGGTTTTGGGTCCTTTGGCATTAGAAATAAGAACTTTGGGTACCCAAACACAAGTCTTGGAGCCCATGTGTTTGCCCCCAACAAACTTAGCAACTACTTTGCCGGATTTGTTAGTCAAAACATAAGATGCATCAAAAGTTTTAAATGAAATGCTATGATCATTTGATGCACTAGGAGTTTTCTTTCTAGGCAACTTAGCACGGGTTGGTTGCCTAGAGCTAGATGTCTCACCCTTATACATAAACGCATGGTTAGGGCCAGAGTGAGACTTCCTAGAATGAATTCTCCTAATTTTGCTCTCAGGATAACCGGCAGGGTACAAAATGTAGCCCTCGTTATCCTGAGGCATAGGAGCCTTGCCCTTAACAAAATTAGACAATCTTTTAGGAGGGGCACTAAGTTTGACATTGTCTCCCCTTTGTAAGCCAATGCCATCCTTGATGCTAGGGCGTCTCCCATTATAGAGCATACTTCTAGCAAATTTAAATTTTTCATTTTCTAAGTTATGCTCGGCAATTTTAGCATCTAATATTGCTATATGATCATTTTGTTGTTTAATTAAAGCCATGTGATCATGAATAGCATTAATGTCAACATCTCTACATCTAGTGCAAATGGAAACATGCTCAACGGTAGATGTAGAGGGTTTGCAAGATTTTAATTCAACAACCTTAGCATGTAGTATATCATTCTCATTTCTAAGGTTAGAAATAGTAACATTGCAAACATCAAAATCTTTAGCCTTAGCAAGCAATTTTTCATTTTCAATCCTAAGGCTAGCAAGAGAATCATTCAATTCTTTAATCTTAGTATGTAAATCAACATTATCATTTCTAAGATTGGGAATTGAAACATCACAAACATGTGAATCAACCTTAGCAGTTAATCTAGCATTTTCATTTCTAAGGTTGTCAATAGTCTCATGGCAAGTGTTTAGCTCACTAGTCAATTTTTCACATTTTTCAACTTGTAGAGCATAAGCATTTTTAACCTTAACATGCTTTTTGTTTTCCTTAATAAGGAAGTCCTCTTGAGAGTCCAAGAGATCATCCTTCTCATGAATAGCACTAATCAATTCATTTAATTTATCCTTTTGTTGCATGTTTAGGTCGGCAAAAAGGGTACGCAAATTATCTTCCTCATCACTAGCATTATCATCACTAGAGGACTCATATTTAGTGGAAGATTTGGATTTAACCTTCTTCCTTTTGCCATCCTTGGCCATGAGGCACTTGTGGCCGACATTGGGGAAGAGAAGTCCCTTGGTGACGGCGATGTTGGCGGCGTCCTCGTCGGAGGAGGAGTCGGAGGAGCTCTCCTCGGAATCCCACTCGCGACACACATGTGCATCGTCGCCCCTCTTCTTGTGGTACCTCTTCTTTTCTCTTCTCTTGCCCTTCTTGTCGTCGCCCCTGTCACTGTCACTAGATAGTGGACATTTTGCTATAAAATGACCGGGCTTACCACATTTGTAGCACACTTTCTTGGAGTGGGGCTTGTAATCCTTCCCTCTCCTTTGCTTGAGGATTTGGCGGAAACTCTTGATGATGAGCGCCATTTCCTCGTTGTCGAGCTTGGAGGCGTCAATGGGTGTTCGACTTGGTGTAGACTCCTCCTTCTTCTCCTCCGTCGCCTTGAATGCGACCGGTTGTGCCTCGGGTGTGGAGGAAGCGCCTTGCTCGATGATTTTCTTTGAGCCTTTAATCATTAGCTCAAAGCTCACAAATTTTCCTATAACTTCCTCGGGAGACATTAGCTTATATCTAGGATCACCTCGAATTAATTGAACTTGAGTAGGGTTAAGAAATACGAGGGATCTAAGAATAACCTTGACCATCTCATGGTCATCCCATTTTTCGCTCCCGAGGTTGCGCACTTGGTTCACCAAGGTCTTCAAGCGGTTGTACATATCTTGTGGATCCTCCCCTTGGTGAAGCATGAAGTGACCGAGCTCCCCCTCGATCGTCTCCCGCTTGGTGATTTTTGTCACCTCGTCTCCTTCGTGCGCGGTCTTGAGTACGTCCCAAATTTCCTTCGCACTTTTTAACCCTTGCACCTTGTTATACTCCTCTCGACTTAGAGAGGCGAGGAGTATAGTGGTTGCTTGGGAGTTAAAGTGGTGGATTTGGGCCACCTCGTCCGAGTCGTAGTCTTCATCTCCTACGGATGGTACCTGTACACCAAACTCAACAACATTCCATATGCTTGTGTGGAGTGAGGTTAGATGATGCCTCATTTTATCACTCCACATATTATAATCTTCACCGTCAAAAACCGGTGGTTTGCCTAATGGAACGGAGAGTAAAGGAGTACGTTTTGAAGTGTGGGGGTAGCGTAGGGGGATCTTACTATACTTCTTGCGCTCTTGGCGCTTAGAAGTTACGGACGACGCATCGGAGTCGGAGGTCGATGGTGATGAAGAGTCAGTCTCGTAGTAGACCACTTTCCTCATCCTCTTGTGCTTGTCACCTCTCCGATGCGACTTGTGGGAAGAAGATTTCTTCTCCTTCCCCTTCCCTTTGTTGGAGGAGTCCTTCTTATCCTTCCTCTTGGTACGGGACTCTTCTGATGAAGTGCTCCCGTGGCTCGTAGTGGGCTTGTCACCGGTCTCCATCTCCCTCTTGGTGTGATCTCCCGACATCACTTCGAGCGGTTAGGCTCTAATGAAGCACCGGGCTCTGATACCAATTGAAAGTCGCCTAGAGGGGGGGTGAATAGGGCGAAACTGAAATTTACAAATATAATCACAACTACAAGCCGGGTTAGCGTTAGAAATAATAATGAGTCCGAGAGAGAGGGCGCAAAATAAATCGCGGGCAAACAAATAGTGAGACACGAGGATTTGTTTTACCGAGGTTCGGTTCTCTCAAACCTACTCCCCGTTGAGGAGGCCACAAAGGCCGGATCTCTTTCAACCCTTACCCTCTCTCAAACGGTCCCTCGGACCGAGTGAGCTTCTCTTCTCAAATCAAACCGGGAACAAAACTTCCCCCGCAAGGACCACCACACAATTGGTGTCTCTTGCCTTGGTTACAATGGGGTTTTGATCACAAGAAGAAGTGAGAAAGAAAGAAGCAATCCAAGCGCAAGAGCTCAAAAGAACACGGCAAATCTCTCTCGCTAATCACTAAAGTCTTGTGTGGAATTGGAGAGGATTTGATCACTTGAGTGTGTCTAGAATTGAATGCCTAGCTCTTGTAAGTGGTTGAGAGGTGGAAAACTTGGATGACTTGAATGTGGGGTGGTTGGGGGTATTTATAGCCCCAACCACCAAACTAGCCGTTTGGGTGGAGGCTATCTGTCGCATGGTGCACCGGACAGTCTGGTGCACACCGGACATGTCCGGTGCACCAGCCACATCACCCGAACGTTGGGGTTCCGACCGTTGGAGCTCTGACGCTGGGCCCGCCTGGACGTCCTGTGGCGCACCGGACATGCACTGTAGAGTGTCCGGTGCGCCTGTTCGCGTGTGCCTGACTTCTGCGCGTTCTGGCGCGCATTTAATGCGTCTGCAGGTGACCGTTGGCGCTGAAGTAGTCGTTGCTTCGTTGTCACACCGAACAGTCCGGTGTACACCGGACATGTCCGGTGAATTATAGCGGAGAGCCGTTGCGAATTCCCGAAGCTAGCGAGTTCAGAGTCGCTTCATCCCTGGAGCACCGGACACTGTACGGTGTACACCGGACAGTCCGGTGAATTATAGCGGAGCGACTCTGTGTTTTCCCGAAGGCGAGGAGTTCAGCGTGTGGAGAATCCTGGTGCACCGGACATGTCCGGTGGCGCACCGGACAGTCCGGTGCCCCAGACCAGGGTGCCTTCGGTTGTCCCTTTGCTCTTTTTGTTGAACCCTTCTCTTGGTCTTTTTATTGGCTTATTGTGAACCTGTAAGGAAAATGGACCCCGGGCCATTTGGCTAATTGAGTTTTGGTGTTTGATGAACAACACAATCAGTGAACTAATAAGTTTTCTAGTGTTTGTGTTTATAGTTCACAGGATGCGAAGAGAATTGGACCAATGCAATGAGGATGCAACACCTCAAAAGAAGACATAAAAAGATGCATAGGAGTCCAATACTCAAGAACAAAGAAGCCCGAAGAAATCAGCGAAGAAATCCAAGATGAGGGCTGTCAGCCAGCGCCTGGTGGCGCACCGGACATTGGTGTCCGGTGTGCACCGGACTGTCCGGTGAAGAATCGGACAGTCTGCGCAGAGAGGCCGCAGACAGGCGCTCTCTGGCTGTAGCACCGGACTGTCCGGTGTGCACCGGATTGTCCGGTGTGCCAACGGGCAGACGGCAACGGTCGAATCCAACGGTCGGATCCAACGGTCGACTGCTACAGGCGCCAACGGTCGGCTGACGCACCGTGCACCGGACATCTACTGTGCACTGTCCGGTGTGCACCGGACTGTCCGGTGCACCCGACGACAGAAAGCTGCTGCTTTCTGTCCAACGGCTAGTTGAGGGTGTGGAGGCTATAAATACCACCCCAACCGGCCATTCTCATGTGTGAGAGCCCAAGCAACATACCAATACACATAGTGCATATTTCCAAGAGCTCAAACACCCAAGTGCTTAATAGAATCACTCGGTGATTAGCGTAGGTGCTTTGTGAAGTGCTTAGGTTAGTTAGACCGCTTTAGCGCTTGCTCTAGGTGAACCCTAGATTGTTGAGTGAGTTTAGATAAACCTCACAACCCCTCGGCTCTTGCGTGAGTCGTTGTAATTGTACCGAGTGGGGCAAGAGTCTTGCGAGACCGTGACAACCGCGTTTGTGTCACGGCCGCCACCGTGTACCGGAGGGAACGAGGCTCGCGGCATTTCGGCCGGAAGCTCGATAGTGGAGACGGCGGGGAGCGTCCGAGAGGAGCCGGAAGCGGAGCACCACTTGCGCGTGGAGAAGGCCCGCGGCTCTCTACGGAGTTACTCGACCGTGGTGCTTGGCCCTCGCGTGGGCTTCCCTTTGCGTAGGGGCACCAACGAGGATTAGTCGGGACCTTGCGCGGTTCCGGATACCTCGGTAAAAATACCGGCGTCATCCACGAGAGTTTGCTTCTCTACTTAGCTCTTTACATTCCGCATTTATATTAAGCATTTAAGTTTCAATCTTGTTGTCATACTTATTTAGTATAGATTGAAACTTAGTCTTTGCGGTAGAGATAGCAACACTTAGACAAAACCTAGTTTGCACATTCTAGTTTTGATTATTCGCATAGGTTTTACTCTAGGGATTTAATTGTGGCCTAGTTTAGTAAAAGTTTTAGAAGTCCTAATTCACCCCCCCCCCCTCTTAGGCGTCACCCGTTTCCTACAAGTGGTATCAGAGCCGGTTTGGCTCATTTGAAACGCTTTAGCTAGCTTCACCGCTAAAAGAGCCGACGCTTTTTAGAGGAAGGGATGGATACCCATAGGCCACCACACTTCGACGGCACTAACTTCCCATATTATAGTGCTAGAATGGCTTGTTACCTAGAGGCCGTTGATCTAGGTGTTTGGAGAGTCACTCGTGACGGGATGAAACCTCTCAAGAATCCCGAGAAACCCACCACGAGTGAGGAAAAAGAAATTCATTTAAATGCTAGAGCCAAAAATTGCTTGTATGAATCTCTTAGCATGGATATTTTTAATCAAGTATTTACCTTGAAAACTGCTAATGAGATTTGGCTAAAATTGCATGAGCTCCATGACGGCACATCCAATGTCCGTGAGCAAAAACATTGCCTAGTCTTAAATGAGTATAATTCTTTTGCCATGAAAGATGATGAGCTTGTTAGAGACATGTATTCTCGTTTGAATCTAATTATCAATGAGCTCAATTCTATTGGCATTAATAAGCTAGGTGATGCGGACATAGTGAGGAAGATTATCTCCCTGCTACCACAACAAAGATATGGGAGCATCATCACCATCCTTCACAACATGGAGGACTTGAGCAACATGACCCCGACCATTGTGATTGGGAAAATCGCGGCCTTTGAGATGTCGCGAAAAATGAGTCGGGGAGAGGAGCCAACTTCCTCAAGACCATATGCTTTTGCATGTGATGAAAGGAAGGGCAAAAAGAAGGCTCCCACTCCAAGTTCCTCAAGCGAAGAAGAGGAAGAAGAAGAAGAAAGTGATGATGATGAAGATAATCAACCGTGCACATCATCCTCCGAGGACGAAGAAACAATCCGACGCGTCGGAAAGGTAATGAGGATGATCCGCAAGATTAATCTAATGGGTGTGCCCCTGCAGGTCGAGGATCTTCTCTTTAACATTGACAGGAAAAAGCAAAGGAAGAGAGGATGCTTCGCATGTGGGGAGAAGGGCCACTTCAGGGACAACTGTCCAAATATGGCCAAACCCAAAAAGGAGAGGAGCAAAGGCAAGGCGCTCACAAGTGTTAGAACTTGGGATGATTCTTCAAGTGAAGATGAACCTCCAAGGACGCGCAGCCACCGGTCCTCGTCACGATCATCACGGTCATCACACAAATGCCTTATGGCAAGAGGTAACAAAAGCATTCCATCCTCTAGTGATGAAAGTAGTAGTGATGATGAAGGCGAGGGAAAGGCCTCTCTAGAAGAGCTTGCGGAAGCCGTAAAATTTTTCCAGGATGTTTGCACTAAGCAAAAAGCTCAACTTAAAACTTTGAAAAATAAGTTGGTTAGCTCTCAAAATGATTACAAAAGTTTGCTAGAAAAATTTGAAACTTTTGCAAACTTAAATAGTGAGCTATCAACTAAAATTGAGCTATTAGAATCTAGTGCTCCATCCACTGCTACCGATGATAGCCTTATTAAAAAGAATGAAAAACTCAAGGCTAAGTTAGCTAGCTCCCAAGAAGCTATTGAAAATTTGCTAGAGAAAATGGAAATTCTTAGCATACACAATAATGAGCTAACTACTAAGCTAGAAAACATTGGTAGCACCCCAGCAGCATCTTTAGTTGAAATACCTGAAATAATTAAGAAAGATGCTTCTACTTCCTGCTTTGATTTAATTAATGATTCTAACCCCTGCAACCAAGTCGTTGTTGAGAATATTGTTGTAGAAACATGTACGGATGAGGTTGCAAAGGAAAATGAACAATTAAAGCAAGAAGTGGCTCGCCTTGGCAAGGCTTTGTATGACAAGAAAGGCAAAGCCAAACAAATCCGACCTCCACAGGATAACACCACTGCGGGAGTGAACAAGCCTGTGGAGGGAGAAACTGTGATTTGTAGGCTATGCCACAAGGAAGGCCACAAGTCTTTCCAATGCAAGGCGATGACCGGGGATAAACAAAGGCAAAAGCTCAAGCAAAAGCCATCAAGCAAAATCTCCAACACCTACATCAAAAAGGTGAACAAAAAGGATGCTACACCATATTTGATCAAGAAGAAAAAGAACGGAAAGGTGATAGCAATCAAGGCCAACAAGCAAGCCAACAAAGGAAAAGGGGCCAAACGCATCTGGGTGCCAAAGGAGATAATTTCAACCATGAAAAGCACCAAGAAGGTTTGGATCCCGAAAGGGAAGTGAGTGGACCGAAGGACATCGGGAAATTTGGAGACTTGGCTAAATTGGGATGTATATCATGGGATACATCATATTGGATCAAGTTTATTGCCAAGTGGGTTAGTGAAAATTTTGGACCCAAATTTCCCACCCATGACTAAGGTAACTAGTTTTATTGTATTCTTCATTTTTTAGATATGCGTATCTACTTACCTTGTATCTAGTTTACCTTTCTTGCCTAGTATTACATTTGTTATGTACTTTTGTTTAAAATCATGCATACTAGGTAAATCATATGGTAGGATTGCTTGCTTTTAATTCATATACCTAAGCAACCCTACATGGCTTAAAATGTTTATTTAAGCACGGCACATAGCTTTAATGTCACTCCATAGTAAATGATGCATCAATTGAAAAGTTTGATTTCTACAAAGTGCATCATTTAACTTATATGTGCCAAAGTTTGGATTGTGGATAATTTGCCCCTCTTGATATCAAATCAAAGTGCATGTCTCCTACAAGTATTCAAAACTTGTATGCATACCTTTAGGGGGAGGTTACTCTATAATCTAACACTTTGAGACTAACACCTTTTCAAGTCTATTTCATGTGATAGTCTCATTGTAAGGAAAATAAAGTCCCCGGAGAAAGACAACAATCTTCCACTGCAAAATCTCCAAAAACTCTCATGTCTCTCAAGCTCGCCATTGATCTTCAATTGGTATCTTTTGAGACTACATTCAGTATCATTTACATGTCTTCTCCAATATTTGATTAGACTATATTTCATATCATATGCTTCCATGTTGCTAAAATGCATAAGTAGTTAACTCATATTCTGTTACCTATGCATAAGGGAAGTTAGTCTTTTCAAATCATGTCTTGCACCTCTAATTTTCACATGCTTGTTCCTAAGTAGAGGATCTCTGTCAGGGGGAGTATTTCTTCATCTCTAAAGGGGGAGAAAAACTCTTTCTAAAGGAGAATACTCATTTAGGGGGAGTAATCTTTTGAGGACTCCTTCAAGTGGTATTATTCACATAGTTTAATTTAATATCCTTCTAGTGATATCATTTGATACAATTCTTGATGAGGGCAAGCTTTTATTTACTTCCTACATGCTTTTAATGTCTTCCTTTTCGGTGGTTGATGCCAAAGGGGGAGAAGTTTAGGGACCAAAGCAATGAAAACTATATCAAACACCAAACACCACAAATTTAAAATTTCATATCTTCAAAAAAGTTCTACAAGTGGTTTTGGTTATTTGGTCCAAAAATAGGAAGTAAGTGAATTATGGAGTTAGGGGGAGGCTTAAGTCCATAATATCACATTGTGGGGATAATCATGCATCTTAGCAAGTAGATTGCATATTTTCACTCAAATACTTGTATTATTTGCTTGCTTTGTTTGTGTTGTCATCAATCACCAAAAAGGGGGAGATTGTAAGGAAAATGGACCCCGGGCCATTTGGCTAATTGAGTTTTGGTGTTTGATGAACAACACAATCAGTGAACTAATAAGTTTTCTAGTGTTTGTGTTTATAGTTCACAGGATGCGAAGAGAATTGGACCAAGGCAATGAGGATGCAACACCTCAAAAGAAGACATAAAAAGATGCATAGGAGTCCAATACTCAAGAACAAAGAAGCCCGAAGAAATCAGCGAAGAAATCCAAGATGAGGGCTGTCAGCCAGCGCCTGGTGGCGCACCGGACATTGGTGTCCGGTGTGCACCGGACTGTCCGGTGAAGAATCGGACAGTCTGCGCAGAGAGGCCGCAGACAGGCGCTCTCTGGCTGTAGCACCGGACTGTCCGGTGTGCACCGGATTGTCCGGTGTGCCAACGGGCAGACGGCAACGGTCGAATCCAACGGTCGGATCCAACGGTCGACTGCTACAGGCGCCAACGGTCGGCTGACGCACCGTGCACCGGACATCTACTGTGCACTGTCCGGTGTGCACCGGACTGTCCGGTGCACCCGACGACAGAAAGCTGCTGCTTTCTGTCCAACGGCTAGTTGAGGGTGTGGAGGCTATAAATACCACCCCAACCGGCCATTCTCATGTGTGAGAGCCCAAGCAACATACCAATACACATAGTGCATATTTCCAAGAGCTCAAACACCCAAGTGCTTAATAGAATCACTCGGTGATTAGCGTAGGTGCTTTGCGAAGTGCTTAGGTTAGTTAGACCGCTTTAGCGCTTGCTCTAGGTGAACCCTAGATTGTTGAGTGAGTTTAGATAAACCTCACAACCCCTCGGCTCTTGCGAGAGTCGTTGTAATTGTACCGAGTGGGGCGAGAGTCTTGCGAGACCGTGACAACCGCGTTTGTGTCACGGCCGCCACCGTGTACCGAAGGGAACGAGGCCCGCGGCGTTTCGGCCGGAAGCTCGATAGTGGAGACGGCGGGGAGCGTCCGAGAGGAGCCGGAAGCGGAGCACCACTTGCGCGTGGAGAAGGCCCGCGGCTCTCTACGGAGTTACTCGACCGTGGTGCTTGGCCCTCGCGTGGGCTTCCCTTTGCGTAGGGGCACCAACGAGGATTAGTCGGGACCTTGCGCGGTTCCGGATACCTCGGTAAAAATACCGGCGTCATCCACGAGAGTTTGCTTCTCTACTTAGCTCTTTACATTCCGCATTTATATTAAGCATTTAAGTTTCAATCTTGTTGTCATACTTATTTAGTATAGATTGAAACTTAGTCTTTGCGGTAGAGATAGCAACACTTAGACAAAACCTAGTTTGCACATTCTAGTTTTGATTATTCGCATAGGTTTTGCTCTAGGGATTTAATTGTGGCCTAGTTTAGTAAAAGTTTTAGAAGTCCTAATTCACCCCCCCCCCCTCTTAGGCGTCACCCGTTTCCTACAGAACCTTTGGTACCTGTATAACTTATAGACTTGGGCAAACTAGTTAGTCCAATTATTTGTGTTGGGCAATTCAACCACCAAAATTAGTTTAGGAAATGGGTGTAAGCCTAATTCCCTTTCACCTAGTGCTGTCTTTAGTGGTGAACTTCTCTTTTGAATTGCTTCAGGGTTTAAAATAGCGGGCTATAGCAGCGCTATAGCTTTTTGGATGACCTAAAGCTACGCTATTTCACTTTCAGACGCTATTTCAGCTACAACCACTATAGCCCGATTTATCTCCGCTAAATGTCGTAGCTTTAGCACTAAATAGCCACACTATTTCTATTTTCCATGGTGGGCCAAAAAATAATGAATGTAATGAAGAAGGATGAGGATGCTCAATGATATTAATTATTGTAATGAAGATAAATCCAAACTTACTTGATACATAACAACCTAAACTTGCTTTATACATAATAAGATAATGCACATGATATTGACATGGATCAATAGTCCTCAAGTGTTCATTCTTATTCAAATGACTCTATGCTTGATCAATAGATTGCACTAGTAAGTTTTTTTGGTATGTATTAAATCATGGTATTGTGTTGCTATCATGTTAGTGAGATGGTAAATTCACTACTCTAGTATTTAGACCTAAGTCAACCTATTAATTATCATGTTGTGCAGCTACCTAGCTAGTGGCTAACTATGTTGTTGAAGTGTCAAACACTTGAATTCCATGAATCATGTATTATGTACTATCTCTAATCTCCTAGAGCCTTGAAAACATATTGGTCTTAGCCAAATATCTTGACTTCAATATAGTTTTTGCATAAATCATGGATATTTTTATGTTTTTTTATAAATCCGCTATTTGCTATAGCTGCGCTATAGCTTTGTAGCCTCAAAAAAATGGTGCCGCTATTTTGCATAGCCCGCTATTTTAAACCTTGAATTGCTTAAAACTGAATCAAAATTCCTACACTTCAAATATCTTGTGCATATGATCAGTTTGAGTATTTTCTAGCATGTGCATTTATTGCTGCACACATAGCACAACACCACTTAGAACGTCTTTACACTATAATGGGTATAGTCCTGAAGCTCCTGTATTTTTTTAGTTTTCCTCTATTTTACAATCCTGCATTTTCTTAGGGGGAGTTCTCTTGTCAAGGGGGAGTTTCCATTTCTATGCTCTTTTATGCTTGATGAGTCCACTTGTCAACAAAGGCGAGAGATTTTAAGATTTTCGGCCTCCTAACACGGGGAAGAGATTTTGTGCATTTCAGGCTTCTGCTGGTTCCATTATCAAAGGGGGATATTTCTTCTTTGGGAGAGTGTTTTCACAAAGGGAGAGATTCGCAAGGTGAGAGACTCTAGATTTTGCTAGTTGTGTTAAGCTGTTTGCCTCTTTCTTGAGGAGCTAGCTTTGCTTTCAGCTTTTGTGCTGATTTTGTGCTCTGATGTGGCCTTATCTATTGGCTAGTGGTGTTGAGCCTTGATTTTGCCTCTTCTTGAGGACTAGCCATCTTTCAGTTTAGTCGTGATGAGTCGTTGCCCATTTCTTTGGGGACCAAGCTTTGCTTGCTTTGGATGACCATTCTGGCTTTTTATATGGCTTTTGGTCATTCGAGTGAGTTTCTTTTCTTCTTCATCTTTCTGCTTAGATATGTTCATGTGGTGGTGTTGGCAAAGCACTCATCAAGGGGGAGATTGTGAACACAAGTTTGACTTGTGCCTTGTGGTTCGAGTTGATGATAAGTGATTGTCAACGGGTAGTTAGTGAGCTGACCAGAGTGTGAGATTATGTATGTGCAACCTTGTTGATCGGCTTGTGGTGTGCAGGTGTGGAGCACAAGGATGGTGGTCGACGGCTAAGGTGAAGGCCATGTGGGCTCGTGCTGATGGACCAGGAGCGGTGAAGGACAAGTGTTGGATCTTGGCTGACGGACCAGAGCAGCTGCGTGACCAGCCGTGGTGGCTGAAACATGGGACACGCACTCGCGTGAGGACATGGCTGAGTGGGTCGTGTTGCTGGCACGGTCGAGGACTGCAGGACACCTGTCCAAGACGTGGGGGACGCGCACGCGGTGCGATACACACGGCGATTTGAGCCTCAAAAACACCCAGCGCTACGGATGGCGGGTTTTGTTGAGTTTGGACGTCAAAACTCGACGGTAGTGATTCCAGTGGGAATCGGTAGCATCATGTGGCATTACAGCGAATGGAGCTCAAGGCGAAGCAACTTCGTGTGGAGAGTGTGCCCGCCGGATCGAAAACCTAGGAGTTGGTCCATTTCGCCCCCGTGGAGTGGATAGGCTCTATGTAAATAGGGATAGTTTAGGAAATGGAAATAACCATCTATAAATAGAGAGGAGGGCTATTGTTACAGTCATCTCTTGGCTAACATTTTGTTAAGACTTCACATTTTAGAGCTCCTAGTTTTCTCTCTAGGTAGACACCTGTTGATCCGAGGGACACCTGTTTCTCAGTTTTGCATCCTTGCTGATATTTGGAGTTGTTTTGGTCTCCTGTTCTTCCTTTTGCCTCTCTTGTGTTTTTTAGAAAATCCTTGAATCACTTGAGATGATTTGGTTTGGGGCTTTGTTTGTGGGTGAGATATACTCCTAGGATCACTGCTTACACCTTGTTAGTGCATTTTGTGGTTGTGATCTTAGCTGATCTCATTTTGAGTTTGTTCTAGAAAACCCCAAAAAAACCTCAATTTTGTTCGTATTTTTAGAACCACGGTTGATTCACGAGTCCGATTAGGCTCAAATTTTGTGGAGACCTTGGAAACATATTTGTCCAGGTGTGTCTAAAATTTATCTTGATCGGAGTAAGTTTGCTTCAATTTCGGGTCCGAGAACAGAATTTCGTGCTACTAAAATCAGTATTTGTTCGCGACACGATTTTGGACCGATTCGGACGTTTTGGTGTCCGATTCACGATCCATTTGTTTTTCTGGTCTCATGTGAGTATTATAAACATTTTGAAATCATGAGATCACTGTTTGATGATATAAGTTTGGTTTGAGCACTTACTTTATTTCAATTGAAGTGAAGTGCTTATTTTCAGTGTTTGGTAGAAATTTTTTTGATTGGCTCCATTCACCACTGGTCGTCTTAGCGGTCCTTCATCACCAGATCAATCCATGCTTATGCAATTTGTTTAGTTGTCTGGCATTATGGTTTTTTAACAATTATGTAGTTATAAAGATAAATGTTTAAATTATATTTTCTATGGTGATTTAAGTAAAAACAAAATTCAAGAAATGATTTTACCTAGTCATATATATATTAAGCGATTTTTAAGTGGATGAGAATAATATAATCACAAAAAAAGTCCCTCAACGTCACCTATAAAAGTATCCGATAGTTACTATCGTAAGTCTCTATACTTTTATACTTTTAGGTCTATATTTTAAATCATTTGTATGGTATTTAAACTATTTATATTATAATTTATGATAATTTTTACTTAGCTTTCAAATTTATGAGTTACTATACTATTTAGTTTATGCATCTAGAATTACATTGTAAAATTTTATAATTGTTACTAAATTATTAAATGATTTTATAGCATTGTATATCAGTTTTTTAGGCTGCGACCGTAAATCGCTTTCTCCCACAACCATACGAAATTTCCATGAAAAGGGGAAAGCAGAAAAAAAAAAATAGCACGCCACTAGACGCTTCAACCAGAACGTTAAAACTTTGCAAGATTTTGTTCAAGTAACAGATGTCCTGTTCTACAAAAAATAATTATCGAATCGTATAAAAGTGGGTTCAGATACACTAATATGACATGACACTGAAAACCTGTGGCCTGGTAGAGTTTTGTCTGTCTGGTTCCACTGCATCCAAACTTCAGAGTCTGGAGCATTGCGCCAATCTCAAATGGCCGATTTGGAGGCTCTTGGTTGAAATAATCAACGATTCACGGGTGTGATTAGAAGTCGAACAGTATGTTGACCGCGTGAAGTGCGGCATCTGCTGTTTGGTCTCTTGGCAAGGCTTGAACTTGAGTTTGTTCCCCCTTTTCTCTTGACCTGATTTTTGGAGGTATTATGATTGGAAGATAGTTTAGCCGCATTAATATTATCTGCATCTTCAACTTGTATTGCTTTGTTTTTAAATTTTGCCTGCTTTCAGGCCTTCTTTGGAATACGAGATTTTTGCAGAGTGGATTTCACTGTAACTTCACACGAGAGTGAATTCAATTTTACAAGAGTCAGGCACTGTTGGAACAAAAACAAAACCCCAGCAATTTAGGGAGATTCCAAACGCATAGGGAAATTTCCTATATACCTCTTTGGAATAGAGGATTACTGTATCAAATTTATTTGCATTACTTTGAGATGCATGGAGCAATACAACTACTGGAGGAAACCTAATATGAGGATATGCAAACTTTCATTGTGTTCCTTTCTTCATAGATTCTTGAATTTTTCCCATGATGTATCCATTGACACCCTCTACATTTTTATTTGGGTCCTTTGAAACCCACAAATTTCACATAAGTCGTGCATAAATTCTATTTATTTTCATGTGAAAAACACAACAAATAGAAAACAATCCCCAGATTAATAATGAAAACATTCGTATAGGATTGTAAGTTTCCTACAATAGGGCGTCACATAAACGTCCGACCTATACTGTTCACTAGAGAGCATTGGAATTTAGGCATATCATATGGTAGGTTTGTCCTCTATACATTGACACATCCGTCATCACCACAATCATATCTACTATATTGGACTGAGTTTTCTCCTCAACATCGAGAGAGGCAACATATCTAAAATTGATATCTCTGCCCTCTTGTGTTTGAGAGTTGTGGCGAAATCCCTTCATATTGGAGGCAATTTAGCAATAATGCCACTAGCCATAAACTTGTCGGGTAGGTTAATCTTTAGCTTCTCAAGCTCCATTGTCATGCACGGTATCTCATGAGTTGATAGGTATCGGGTTATATTCGGTACTAGGGTGGCCCGATCTTCACGACAGTAGGTTGATGAATAGGATGGTTGGATATAAAAGTAATAGAATAACAAGGTAAATTTGCTAAAGAACAGCGGGTAACTAACTTTATACCTGATCAAGGTCGGAAGTGACCAAGCGACGGGGAGAGAGACACCGAAACCGTGTAGACTTCGACTTGATCTCCGAACGACCACAGAACCACAACCGGAGTTAATCCACATAATGTGAGGCATCCGTACTGGAACTCACAAGGCACGAACTAGTGGATCCCAGAGGAATCTCTTCACAAGTCCGGGAGAACAAGGAAGAACATGGGTACAGTAAATACTCAACAGCTCGGCTGCGGTAATCACTTGGATTATCAAATCATCAAAGGTTATCAAAAGGTTGTTTTACATCATAGACATAGGGGGGTATTTATACTAGCTACAACCATCCTTAGATAGGTATAAACACGAAAAGAAAGTATTTTAACGTGCTAATGTGAAGGGGCCTCTTCGGGAGATTTCCAGAGCTGAATTCCGCGTGGCTGTTTGACTTCTTGAAAGTCACCTAGAGGGGGGTGAAGAGGGTGAATATGAAATTTATAAACTTAAGCACAACTACAAGTCGGGCTAGCGTTAGAAATATGAACGAGTCCGAGAGAGAGGGCGAAAAACAAATCATGAGCAAATAGGAAGTGAGACACAATGATTTGTTTTACCGAGGTTCGGTTCTTTCAAACCTACTCCCCGTTGAGGTGGTCATAAAGACCGAGTCTCTTTCAACCCTTTCCCTCTCTCAAACGGTCACTTAGACCGAGTGAGCTTCTCTTCTCAATCAAACGGGACACTAAGTCCCCGCAAGGACCACCACACACTTGGTGTCTCTTGCCTCGGTTACAATTGAGTTGATCACAAGAAAGAATGAGAAAGAAAAGAAGCAATCCAAGCGCAAGAGCTCAAATGAACACAAGTCACTCTCTCACTAGCCACTATTTGATTGGGAGTGATCTTTGGGCTTGGGAGAGGATTTGATCTCTTTGGTGTGTCTTGTACTGAATGTTATAGCTCTTGTAAGGTGTAGGAAGTCAGCAAACTTGGATGCAATGAATGGTGGGGTGGTTGGGGTATTTATAGCCCCACCCACCAAAAGTGGCCGTTGGGAGGCTGTCTGTCGCATGGCGCACCGGACAGTCCGGTGCACCACTGGACACTGTCCGGTGCACCAGCCACTGTCCGGTGCACCAGCCACGTCACCCGACCGTTAGGGTTCGACCGTTGGAGCTTCTGTCTTCTGGGTCACCGGACAGTCCGGTGTTGCACCGGATAGTCACTGTACACTGTCCGGTGTGCCTTCTGACGCTGCTCTGACTCTGGCGCGCACTATAGCGCATTGAATGCGTTCTGCAGATGACCGTTGGCGCGAAGTAGCTGTTGCTCCGCTGGCACACCGGACAGTCCGGTGTTACACCGGACAGTCCGATAAATTATAGCGGAGTGGCCTCTAGAATTCCCGAGACTGGCAAGTTTGGAGTTGGATTCCCTGGTGCACCGGACACTGTCCGGTGGCACACCGGACAGTCCGGTGCGCCAGACCAGGGCTGCCTTCGGTTTAACTTTGCTCCCTTTGTTTGAACCCTTTCTTTTGACTTGTATTGGTTTGTTGTGAACCTTTGGCACCTGTAGAACATATTTTCTAGAGCAAACTAGTTAGTCCAATAATTTGTGTTGGGCAATTCAACCACCAAAATTCTTATTGGAAAAGTTTTGACCCTATTTCCCTTTCAATCTCCCCCTTTTTGGTGATTGATGCCAACACAAACCAAAGCAAATATAAAAGTGCAGAATTGAACTAGTTTGCATAATGTAAGTGCAAAGGTTACTTGGAATTGAAACCAATATACTTATCTCAAATAGATGTGCATGGATTGTTTTCTTCTTTATTAAAATTTTGGACCATATTTGTACCACGGGTTTTGTTTTGCAAATTCTTTGTAAAAATCATTTCAAAAACTTTTGCAATTAGTCAAAAGTACCTGAATAAGATTGAAGAAAGCATTTTTCAAGATTTGAAATTTTCTCCCCCTGTCTCAAATGCTTTTCCTTTGACTAAAACAAAAACTCCCCCTAAATAAAATTCTCCTCTTAGTGTTCAAGAGGGTTTTGCAATTTTTGAAGATACTACTTTCTCCCCCTTTTGAACACAATAAGATATCAAATTGAAAACTTCATTTTTAAATTTGGTGGTGGTGCGGTCCTTTTGCTTTGGGCTCATACTTTCTCCCCCTTTGGCATGAATCGCCAAAAACGGATACTTGTGAGTGAAATATAAGCCCTTGTTCAAATTTTCTCCCCCTTTGGCATACAAAAATATGAGTGAAGATTATACCAAAGTGGAGAACGAAGCGGAGTACCGGCAAACACAATTGGAGTTGAGTGGAAGCGCCTTCTTTGCCGACTACTCCATTTCCCTTTCAATACCTATGACTAAGCATAAGATGATACTTGAAAACACATTAGTCATGGACATAAAAAGAGATATGATCAAAGGTATATAAAAGAGCTATGTGTGCAAGAAATCAATCAAAATTCCTAGAATCAAGAATATTTAGCTCATTCCTAAGTTTGGTAAAAGATTGCTCATCTAAAGGCTTGGTAAAGATATCGGCCAATTGATCTTTGGTATTTATGTAGGCTATCTCGATATCCCCCTTTTGTTGGTGATCTCTCAGAAAGTGATACCGAATATCTATGTGCTTAGTGCGGCTGTGTTCAATGGGATTATCCGCCATGCGGATTGCACTCTCATTGTCACATAGGAGAGGGACTTTGCTAAACTTGTAGCCATAGTCCCTAAGGGTTTGCCTCATCCAAAGCAATTGCGCACAACAATGGCCTGCGGCAATATACTCGGCTTCGGCGGTAGAAAGAGCTACTGAGTTTTGTTTCTTTGAAGCCCAAGACACCAGGGATCTTCCTAGAAACTGACAAGTCCCTGATGTGCTCTTCCTGTTAATTTTACACCCTGCCCAATCAGCATCGGAATATCCTAATAAATCAAATGAGGATCCCTTGGGGTACCAAAGACCAAACTTAGGTGTTTGAACTAAATATCTCAAGATTTGCTTCACGGCCCTAAGGTGAACTTTCTTAGGGTCGGCTTGGAACCTTGCACACATGCATACGGAAAGCATAATGTCCGGTCGAGATGCACATAAATAGAGTAAAGAACCTATCATCGACCGGTATACCTTTTGATCTACGGATTTACCTCCCGTGTCGAGGTCGAGATGCCCATTGGTTCCCATGGGTGTCTTGATGGGCTTGGCATCCTTCATTCCAAACTTGGTGAGAATATCTTGAATATACTTCGTTTGGCTAATGAAGGTGCCCTCTTAGAGTTGCTTGACTTGAAATCCTAAGAAATACTTCAACTCCCCCATCATAGACATCTCGAATTTTTGAATCATGATCCTACTAAATTCTTCTCAAATAGATTTGTTAGTAGACCCAAATATAATATCATCAACATAAATTTGGCATACAAACAAATCATTTTCAATGGTTTTAGTGAATAAAGTAGGATCAGCCTTTCCGACTTTGAAGCCATTAGTGATAAGAAAATCTCTTAGGCATTCATACCATGCTCTTGGGGCTTGCTTGAGCCCATAAAGCGCCTTAGAAAGTTTGTAAACATGGTTAGGATACTCACTATCTTCAAAGCCGAGAGGTTGCTCAACATAGACCTCTTCCTTGATAGGTCTGTTGTGCAAGGCACTCTTCACGTCCATTTGGTAGAGCTTAAAGTCATGGTGAGTAGCATAGGCAAGTAATATTCGAATTGACTCAAGCCTAGCTACGGGTGCATAGGTTTCTCCAAAATCCAAACCTTCGACTTGTGAATACCCTTTGGCCACAAGTCGTGCCTTGTTCCTTGTCACCACACCATGCTCATCTTGTTTGTTGCGGAAGACCCACTTGGTTCCTACAACATTTTGGTTAGGACGTGGAACTAAATGCCATACCTCATTTCTCTTGAAGTTGTTGAGCTCCTCTTGCATCGCCAACACCCAATCCGAATCTTGAAGTGCTTCCTCTACCTTGTTTGGCTCAATAGAGGAAACAAACGAGTAGTGTTCACAAAAAATGAGCAACACGAGATCGAGTAGTTACCCCTTTATGAATATCTCCTAGGATGGTGTTCACGGGGTGATCTCGTTGGATTTCTTGGTGGACTCTTGGGTGTGGCGGCCTTGGAACTTGCTCATCCTCCTTGTCTTGATCATTTGCATCTCCCTCTTGATCATTGCCGTCTTCTTGAGGTGGCTCATCTTCTTGATCTTCTTCTTCATCATCTTGAGCCTCATCCTCATTTTGAGTTGGTGGAGATGCTTGCATGGAGGAGGATGGTTAATCTTGTGCTTGAATGGGCTCTTCGGATTCCTTAGGACACACATCCCCAATGGACATGTTCCTTAGCGTGACGCATGGAGCCTCTTCATCATCTAATTCATCAAGATCAACTTGCTCCACTTGAGAGCCGTTAGTCTCATCAAACACAATGTCACAAGAAACTTCAACTAGTCCAGTGGACTTGTTAAAGACTCTATATGCCCTTGTGTTTGAATCATATCCTAGTAAAAAGCCTTCTACAGCCTTAGGAGCAAATCTGGATTTTCTACCTCTTTTAACAAGAATAAAACATTTGCTACCAAAGACTCTAAAATATGAAACATTTGGCTTTTTACCGGTGAGGAGTTCGTATGATGTCTTCTTGAGGATTCGGTGTAGATACAACCGGTTGATGGCGTAGCAGGCGGTGTTGACCGCCTCGGCCCAAAACCGATCCAAAGTCTTGTACTCATCAAGCATGGTCCTTGCCATGTCCAATGGAGTTCTATTCTTCCTCTCCACTACACCATTTTGTTGTGGCATGTAGGGAGAAGAGAACTCATGCTTGATGCCCTCCTCCTCAAGAAAGCCTTCAGTTTGTGAATTCTTGAACTCCGTCCCGTTGGCGCTTCTTATTTTCTTGATCCTTAGGCCGAACTCATTTTGAGCTCGTCTCAAGAATCCCTTCAAAGTTTCTTGGGTTTGAGATTTATCCTGTAAAAAGAATACCCAAGTGAAGCGAGAATAGTCATCCACAATAACAAGACAGTACTTACTCCCGCCGATGCTTATGTAAGCTATCGGGCCGAATAAATCCATGTGGAGTAGTTCGAGTGGCCTGTCAGTCATCAAGATGTTCTTATGTGGATGATGAACACCAACTTGCTTCCCTGCTTGGCATGCGCTGCAAATCCTGTCTTTCTCAAAATGCACATTTGTTAGTCCCAAAATGTGCTCTCCCTTTAGAAGCTTGTGAAGATTCTTCATCCCGACATGGGCTAGTCGGCGATGCCAGAGCCAACCCATGTTAGTCTTAGCGATTAAGCAAGTATCGAGTTCAGCTCTATTGAAATCAACTAAGTATAGCTAACCCTCTAATACTCCCTTAAAAGATATTGAATCATCACTTCTTCTAAAGACAGTAACACCTGTATCCATAAAAAGACAGTTGTAGCCCATTTTACATAATTGAGAAACGGAAAGCAAGTTGTAATCTAATGAATCTACAAGAAAAACATTGGAAATGGAGTGGTCAGGTGATATAGCAATTTTACCCAATCCTGTGACCAAACCTTGATTACCATCCCCGAATGTAATAGCTCGTTGGGGATCTTGGTTTTTCTCGTAGGAGGAGAACATTCTTTTCTCCCCAGTCATATGGTTTGTGCACCCACTGTCAATGATCCAACTTGAGCCCCCGGATGCATAAACCTACAAAACAAGTTTAGTTCTTGATTTTAGGTACCCAAACGGTTTTGGGTCCTTTGACATTAGATACAAGAACTTTGGGTACCCAAACACAAGTCTTTGATCCCTTGTGTTTGCCCCCAACATATTTGGCAACTACCTTGCCAGATTTGTTGGTTAGCACATAAGAAGCATCAAAGGTTCTAAATGAAACATTATGATCATTTGATGCTTTAGGAGTTTTCTTCTTAGGCAATTTAGCATGGGTTGATTGCCTAGAGCTAGATGCCTCACTCTTATACATAAAAGCATGATTAGGGCCAGAGTGGGACTTCCTAGAATGAATTCTCCTAATTTTGTGTTCGAGATAACCGGCAGGGTATAAAATGTAACTCTCGTTATCCTGAACCATGGGAGCCTTGCCCTTAACAAAATTAGACAATCTTTTGGGTGGGGCATTAAGCTTGACATTGTCTCCCTGTTGGAAGCCAATGCCATCCTTAATGCCAGGGCTTCTCCCACTATAGAGCATGCTTCTAGCAAATTTAAATTTTTCATTTTCTAAGTCATGCTCATTAATTTTAGCAGTTAATGTAGCTATGTGATCATTTTGTTGTTTAATTAAAGCAAGGTGATCATGAATAACATCTACATTAACATCTCTACATCTAGTACAAATAGTAACATGCTCAATGGAAGATGTAGAGGGTTTGCAAGTATTTAGTTCAACAATCTTAGCATGCAATATATCATTCTCATCTCTAAGATTGGAAATGGAAATATTGCAAACATCTAAATCCTTAGCCTTAGCAATTAATTTTTCATTTTCAATTTTAAGGCTAGAAAGAGAAGCATTCAATTTGTCAATCTTAGCAATTAAGTTGGCATTATCATTTCTAAGACTAACAATTGAATCATCACAAACATCAAGCTTCCCAACCTTAGCAACTAGATTGGCATTCTCGTTTCTAATGTTGGAAATAATATCATGGCAAGTGCTTAGCTCACTAGTTAATTTTTTATATTTTTCTACTTCTAGAGCATAAGCATTTTTAACTTTAACATGCTTTTTGTTTTCTTTAATTAGAAAGTCCTCTTGGATATCCAAGAGTTCATCCTTATCATGAATAGTGCTAATCAATTCATTTAATTTTTCCTTTTGTTGCATGTTCAAGTTGGCAAAGAGAGTAAATAAATCATCCTCATCATCACTAGAATTAGCCTCATCACTAGATGCTGCATATTTAGTGGAGGATTTGGATTTCACCTTCTTCTTTTTGCCGTCCTTTGCCATGAGGCACTTGTGGCTGACGTTGGGGAAGAGGAGCCCTTTGTTGACGGCAATGTTGGCGGCGTCCTCGTCGGAGGAGGAGTCGGTGGAGCTCTCGTCGGAGTCCCACTCCCGGCAAACATGGGCATCGCCGCCCTTCTTCTTGTAGTACCTCTTCTTTTCTCTCCTCTTTCCCTTCTTATTGTCGCCCCTGTCACTATCACTAGATAATGGACATTTTTCAATAAAATGACCGGGCTTACCACACTTGTAGCATACTTTCTTGGAACGGGGCTTGTAATCCTTCCCCTTCCTTTGTTTGAGGATTTGACGGAAGCTCTTGATGATGAGCGCCATCTCCTAATTGTCGAGCTTGGAGGCGTCGATGGGGATTCTACTTGGAGTAGAATCTTCTTTCTTCTCCTCTGTTGCTTTGAATGCAACGGGTTGTGCTTCGGATACGGAGGAGGATGTGCCTTGCTCAATGATCTTTTTGGAGCCTTTGATCATTAGCTCAAAGCTCACAAATTTACCTATCACTTCCTCGGGAGACATTATTTTGTATCTAGGATCACCATGAATTAATTGTACTTGAGTAGGATTAAGGAAAACTAGTGATCTTAGAATAACCTTGACCATCTCATGGTCATCCCATTTGGTGCTCCCGAGGTTACGCACTTGGTTCACCAAGGTCTTGAGCCGGTTGTACATCGCTTGTGGCTCCTCCCCTTGGTGAAGCATGAATCGACCGAGCTCCCCCTCGATCGTCTTCCTTTTGGTGATCTTGGTCACCTCATCTCCTTCGTGCGCCGTTTTGAGTACATCCCAAATCTCTTTGGCGCTCTTTAACCCTTGCACCTTGTTATACTCCTCTCGACTTAGAGAGGCGAGGAGTATAGTGGTGGCTTGGGAGTTGAAGTGCCAGATTTAGGCAACTTGTCCGAATCGTAGTCCTCATCCCCTACGGATGGTACCTGTACACCAAACTCAACAACGTTCCAAATACTAGTGTGGAGTGAGGTTAGGTGATGCCTCATTTTGTCACTCCACATGTTATAATCTTCACCGTCAAAAACCGGTGGTTTGCCTAATGGAACGGAAAGTAACAGAGTACGTTTAGAAATTCGAGGATAGTGTAGGGGAATATTACTAAACTTTTTGCGCTCATGGCGCTTAGAAGTTACGGACGGCGCGTCGGAGCCGGAGGTCGATGGTGATGAAGAGTCGGTCTCGTAGTAGACCACCTTCCTCATCTTCTTCTTCTTTTCGCCACTCCGATGCGACTTGTGAGAAGAGGATTCCTTCTCCTTCCCCTTGTTGCGTGACTCTCCCGATGGAGCCTTCTCGTGGCTTGTAGCGGGCTTATCGCCGGTTACTATCTCCTTCTTGGCGTGATCCCCCGACATCACTTCGAGCGGTTAAGCTCTAATGAAGCACCGGGCTCCGATACCAATTGAAAGTCGCCTAGAGGGGGGGTGAATAGGGCGAATCTGAAATTTATAAACTTAAGCACAACTACAAGTTGGGTTAGCGTTAGAAATATGAACGAGTCCGAGAGAGAGGGCGAAAAACAAATCGTTAGCAAATAGGAAGTGAGACACGATGATTTGTTTTACCGAGGTTCGGTTCTTTCAAACCTACTCCCCGTTGAGGTGGTCACAAAGACCGGGTCTCTTTCAACCCTTTCCCTCTCTCAAACGGTCACTTAGACCGAGTGAGCTTCTCTTCTCAATCAAATGGGACACTAAGTCCCAGCAAGGACCACCACACACTTGGTGTCTCTTGCCTCGGTTACAATTGAGTTGATCACAAGAAAGAATGAGAAAGAAAAGAAGCAATCCAAGCGCAAGAGCTCAAATGAACACAAGTCACTCTCTCACTAGCCACTATTTGATTGGGAGTGATCTTTGGGCTTGGGAGAGGATTTTATCTCTTTGGTGTGTCTTGTATTGAATGTTATAGCTCTTGTAAGGTGTAGGAAGTCAGCAAACTTGGATGCAATGAATGGTTGGGTGGTTGGGGTATTTATAGCCCCACCCACCAAAAGTGGCCGTTGGGATGCTGTCTGTCGCATGGCGCAACGGACAGTCCGGTGCGCCAGCCACGTCACCCGACCGTTAGGGTTCGACCATTAGAGCTTCTATCTTCTGGGTCACCGGATAGTCCGGTGTTGCACCGAACAGTCACTGTACACTGTCCGGTGTGCCTTCTGACGCTGCTCTGACTCTGGCGCGCACTGTAGCGCATTGAATGCGTTCTGCAGACGACCGTTGGCGCGAAGTAGCCATTGCTCCGTTGGCACACTGGACAGTCCGATGAATTATAGCGGAGCGGCCTCCAGAATTCCCGAGACTGGCAAGTTTGGAGTTGGATTCCCTGGTGCACCGGACACTGTCCGGTGGCACACCGGACAGTCCAGTGCGCCAGACCAGGGCTGCCTTCAGTTTAACTTTCCTCCCTTTGTTTGAACCCTTTCTTTTGACTTGTATTCACTACCGGAATCAGAGCCTTTGCCGAGTGCCGGACGCTTTGCCGAGTGCCTTTTCTCGGGCACTCGGCAAAGACGGCTTTGCCGAGAGCCGCACTCGGCAAAGCTTGGCTCTCGGTAACGAGCGTCTTTACCGAGCGTAGGACACTCGGTACAGCTCCACACTCGGCAAATCCATGTTTGCCGAGTGTCAAACACTCGGCAAAGGGGGCTCTCGGCAAAGGGCCGTCAGCGGCCGTCCCAAAGCTGACGGCCGTCAGTCTTTGCCGAGTGCCAACAGTCGGCTCTCGGCAAAGATGCTTCTTTGCCGAGTGCCGCGCAGCTGGCACTCGGCAAAGGAAGATTTACCGAGTGTCTTATCCAGACACTCGGCAAAGTATATTTTTATTTTTTTGATTTTGTCTCCACTATGTAGACCTACATGTATCATTTGTGGACAATTATAACATAGTTTTCAATCGTTAGTAGATTTAGTTCGTTTTTTGAAATTCTTCGGAAAATTCAAATTTGAACTGCAGGTCACTCGAAACTTGGAAAACCGTGCATGAAAAAATGATATTCATGTTACTTAGCAAAAGTTACGACCGATTTCAGAAGCGTACCGGAAACTTCGAGCAACATGCTCACTAAACATGGCCGTGAACTTGGCATCCACATGTTTAAAAATTGTATAAAACACAAACAAAGTCAGAAAATCATGAAACTTGTCCCCGTGTCATGATATCATATGTATAGGCTATGATAAAAATTTTAGAGTATTTGGAGAAAGTTGTGAGACACTATGTGTAGAAACCTTCTAGATTCACATTGAAACTCTATGATTTCATGTGTAGTCCTCTTAGGTTTCTACACATAGTGTCTCACAACTTTCTCCAAACATTCTAAAATTTTTATCACAGCCTGTACATATGATATCATGACACGTGGACAAGTTTCATGATTTTCTGACTTTGTTTGTGTTTTATACAATTTTTAAACATGTGGATGCCAAGTTCACGGCCATGTTTAGTGAGCATGTTGCTCGAAGTTTCTGGTACGCTTCTGCAATCGGTCGTAACTTATGCTAAGTAACATGGATATCATTTTTTCATGCACGGTTTTCCAAGTTTCGAGTGACCTGCATTTCAAATTTGAATTTTCCGAAGAAATTCAAATAAACGAACTAAATCTACTAACTATGGAAACTATGTTATAATTGTCCACAAATGATACATGTAGGTCTACATAGTGTAGGAACATACCACAAAAAGTTTGGGAGACAAAATTTAAAAAATGAAAATACACTTTGCCGAGTGTCAACAGGTGACACTCGGCAAAGAATGCTTTGCCGAGTGTCAAAGGGGTCACACTCGGGAAAGCGTAAGGACAGAATCTTTGCCGAGTGTCTCCCGGTTGACACTCGGCAAAGGCGCCTTTGCCGAGTGCCGCATCTAGGGCACTCGGCAAAGTGTACTTTAAAATTAAAAAAAAATCTTTGCCGAGTGCCAGATCGCGGGCACTCGGCAAAGACCGTATACATACGCCAGTTAACCTTTCTTCCTCACTTCACTCTCACTCTCTCACTCACCGTCGCCGCCGCCGCGCCCTCGCCGCCCGTTTCGCCGCCGCCGCGCCCCCACGCCCGAGCTCCTCGCCGCGACCGCCGCCCGAGCTCCTCGCCGAGACCGCCGCCCAAGCTCCTCGCCGAGACCGCCGCCGAGCCCCTCGCCGCGCGCGCTCTCGAGCTCGCCGTCGCCCTCGCCCGCCCTCGAGCTCGCCGTCGCCCTCGAGCTCGCCGTCGCCCTCGCCCTCGAGCTCGCCCTCGCCCACGCCGCCGCTTGCCCGCGCGCTCGCCGCGCGCCCACGCCACCCGCTCGCCGCGTGCCCGCGCGCCGCCCACGCCGCCCGCGCTCGCCGCGCGCCCGCCGCGACCCCACCGCGCCCACCGCGCCGCCGCGACGCCGTCGCGCCCGTGCCCTCGCTCGCCGCCGCGCCGCCGCGACGCCGTCGCGCCCGTGCCCTCGCTCGCCCACGCCGCGCGCGCTCACGCTCGCCCACGCTCGCCCACGCCCACGCTCGCTCGCGCTCGCGCCCACACTCTCCCGCGCCCACGCTCGCCCGTGCTCGCGCCCACGCCGCCGCGCCCACGCCCACGCCGCGCTCGCCCCGCCCAGGCCCGCGCTCGCCGTGCCGTGCCCGCCGTGCCCGCCCTCGCGCTCGCCGCAGTCGCGCCCGCCGTGCCCTCGCCCGCCAGGCGCCTCGCCCGCGACCCGTCGTCTCGACCGTGCCGAAACCTCTAAGGTGATTACTTGATTTATGTTATACGTGTATGATTTATATGAAATGATTAGTTTTAGTATTGTGGATTGCCGGCCATCGTGCCGTTGAATTATGCGTGGATGTCAGCCATCGTGCTGATAGTTTTATTTGCAGGATTTTGAAACCTCCCCGTGCAGGGGAGGTGCTGCCGAAATTTTCTGTTGCCAGGCTTTTGTATTAACAGACATGTGTTTCTTTTTTACAGAGAAGATACTTGTCTTCCTAGCCGCTGCGGGTCTCCCTGCACCGCGTCCCGTCGCCACTGCACCGACCCGCCACAGCCCCACCAGCCTGACTCCACCGCCACCCTAGGTATAACCTCTACATCCGCATCATGGTCGTAGATCACCTAACCCAGTTAGGCGTCTCCCGTTCGAAAGTGATACGGTGTAGATATGCAGATCTTTGCATATCTACAAATGTATCAGTTTCGAATTGTCCACGTTTTTTGGACAGCCCGCGGTTGCGTAGATGGTGTTAGTTTCATGCTCTACTCCGGTCTGAGATAGAGTTTCGGCGTCACCTCCCTGTTGTTCTCCGGACAGTACACTCTCCCTGCCAGGACGTGTATCCGGAGAACAGCGGGGAGGTGCTGCCGAAATTCTATCTCGGATCGGAGTAGAGCATGAAAACTAACTCCATCTACGCAACCGCGGGTGGGATTAGGACCTATCGTCACCTATTAGAAGGTAGGAACGTAGTGTACATGCATTACATGTCTATATTAAACTATACTCGGTTATATATGTTAGAGGATGGAGGACCGTGAGTGGATGTACACGGGCCGTAGAGGAAGGAACGATGTCACCACTGAATGGATTAGAAAGACCGATGATTTCGTGGAACGGGCATATGGCGAAGCTGCTAAAGGAGCGAGTCTAGTCCCATGCCCGTGCAGCAAATGTGACAACCGGAAAAGAAAACCAAAGAAGACCATGGTAGAACATATTTGGAAGAATGGATTTACGCCGGGCTATACTCGGTGGATATTTCATGGTGAAGCGCATCGTACGAGAGAAGAGGTGCTGAGACAACGTGTCGAGGATTATGACGCGGATGCGGGGGTAGCGGATATGTTGAACGACTATCAGGAGGCACAGTACACGGGAGGATGTATGGATGACGAGCCAGAGCCGACTGCAAAGGCGTTCTACGACATGTTCGACGCGGCACAGAAGCCCCTTCACGGCCAGACAAAGGTTTCTCAACTTGATGCCATTGGGCGTGTAATGGCGTTCAAGTCGCAGTACAGCATCAGTAGAGATGCATTCGATGGCTTGTTGACAGTTATTGGGAGTCTGCTTCCGGATGATCACATTCTGCCAAAGAGCATGTACGAGGCACAGAAACTACTTCGTGCACTTAAGATGACGTATGAGCAGATTCATGCTTGTCCGAAGGGCTGCGTGCTATTTAGGAAAGAATACGCGGAGGCAAAGTACTGTCCCAAGTGTAATTCGTCTAGGTTTATGGAGGTAGACTCTGGTGATGGACAGAAGAGGCAGCTCGACATCCCCTTGACAATCCTACGACACCTTCCGTTCATACCGAGGATCCAGCGTCTTTACATGACAGAGGAATCCGCGAAACAGATGACATGGCACAAAAATGGAAAACGATACAATCCTGACAAGATGGTGCACGCGTCAGATGGTGAAGCATGGAAACACTTTGATGACATTCACCGTGAGAAAGCCGAAGAGGCTCGTAATGTACGTGTTGCGTTGGCCACAGATGGGTTCAATCCCTATGGAATGAGCGCTGCCCCGTACACATGTTGGCCCGTGTTTGTTATCCCAATCAATCTCCCCCCTGGTGTGTGCTTTCAAAGGCAGAATATATTCGTGTCGTTGATAATTCCCGGACACCCGGGGAACAAAATGGGCGTGTACATGGAGCCTTTGATCGATGAATTGGTACGTGCCTGGGAGGAAGGGGTATGGACATATGACCGAGCTACGAAGACAAACTTCAGAATGCATGTTTGGTACCAGTACTCCATGCATGACTTACCGGCGTATGGGCTATTCTGTGCCTGGTGTGTTCACGGTAAATTCCCATGCCCAGTTTGCAAGGAAGCTCTCAGGTTCATTTGGTTGAAAAAGGGTGGCAAATATTCGTCCTTCGATAAACATCGACAATTTCTTCCTGCTGACCATCCATTCCGCCTAGACATCAAGAACTTTACGAAAGGTGTCGTAGTGACAAACCGCCCACCTACAACGATGACTGGTGCCGAAATTCGTCAACAGATAGATGGGCTCGTGGCCAATACAGAAGGTGGTTTTGTGGGATATGGTGAGCAGCATATGTGGACACATAAGTCTGGCTTGACTCGGCTCCCCTATTATGATGACCTGCTCCTTCCACACAACATTGACGTGATGCACACTGAAAAGAATGTTGCCGAGGCACTGTGGGCAACAATTATGGACATTCCTGATAAGTCAAAGGATAATGTGAAGGCAAGAGTGGATCTGGCAGCGTTATGTGATAGACCAAAACTAGAGATGAAGCCGCCAAGTGGGGGAAAGACGTGGAGAAGGCCTAAGGCCGATTTCGTCCTAAGCAGGGCCCAGAGGAAGGAAGTACTTCAGTGGATAAAGATGTTGATGTTCCCTGATGGATATGCAGCTAACCTGAGTAGGGGGGGTGAACTTATCTACTATGCGAGTCTTAGGGATGAAGAGTCATGACTTCCACATATGGATTGAACGGATTCTTCCTGCGATGGTTCGAGGCTATGTCCCTGAGCATGTCTGGCTAGCGCTTTCAGAGTTGAGCTATTTCTTCCGTCAGCTTTGTGCAAAAGAGTTATCTCGGACCGTGGTTGCAGACTTGGAAAGATTGGCCCCCGTGTTACTGTGTAAGCTTGAAAAGATATTTCCACCTGCTTCTTCAATCCAATGCAGCATTTGATTCTTCATCTCCCCTATGAGGCACGAATGGGGGGCCCCGTGCAGGGACGTTGGTGCTATCCAATCGAGAGATGTCTAAAGACTATTCGAAAGAAATGTAGAAATAAATGCAAAATCGAGGCTTCCATTGCAGAGGCATACATTCTAGAGGAGGTCTCAAACTTCACAACAACTTATTATGGTGACAAACTGCCGAGCGTGCATAATCCACCCCCTCGTTACAATGATGGCGACAATGAATCGAACCTTAGCATATTTAGAGGCCAACTCGGAAGCGCAAGTGGCTCGACCACCAAGACCCTGACACATGAAGAGTGGCGGCATATCATGCTATACGTATTGACCAACCTTGAAGAGGTGACGCCATACATGGAACAATTTCTTCATGAATTCTGGCGTCGATCAAGGGACCCCACTCCACAGGAATATGACGCTCTTCTTAGAAAGGGTGCGAGAAATGGGTTGCCCGATTTCATTTCCTGGTTCAAACATAAGGTACGTGCTTAGTTTGTAAAAGAGATACGTCTTTAAACTCAATTTAGCGTCTTTTAACTTGCGAATACTTGCAGGGCCAAAGAGATCCATCTATGAGTGCCGAATTGAGACAAGTAGCCAACGGCTTTGCTTATAGGGTCAAGAAATATTCTGGGTATGACGTCAATGGATACCGTTTTCGCACAACACACTACGACAAAAGTCGGCCCAATCGGAAAACAACGTGTTCTAGGGTCTTTACGCCGGGCCTTGACAATGTCGATTATTTTGGACGAATCGAAGAAATATATGAGCTCAATTTTTATGGTTCCAAACCTCTTACTCCAGTGATATTCAAATGTCATTGGTTTGACCCTCAAGTGACGAGACGGACACATTCTAATCTTGGGATAGTCGAAATTCGACAAGATTCCACCTTAGCAGGAGACGATGTCTATATCGTTGCCCAACAGGCCACACAAGTGTATTATCTCCCATATGCGTGTCAAACGAAAGAACATCTTAAGGGTTGGGATGTTGTGTATAAGGTATCGCCGCACGGGAGGTTACCTGTTCCTAACGATGAAGATTACAACTTAGACCCGGACACATATGATGGAGAGTTCTTCCAAGAAGATGGGCTAGAAGGGCGATTTGAGATAGACTTAACCGAAGCTATCGGAATGGACGTAGATATTGAAATGGTTGTTGATGAGGAGGAGGATGAGGTGCAAAATGATAATGACTTAGTAATCCTTGAAGGCAATGACATTACTGACGAACTTGCGTCTTCCGATGGTGTGGAGATTGAAATGCTTGATAGTGATGATGAGAGTTATGATCCGGCTAACCCCGACACATATGAAGATTATTTTTAATCGATGTAATGCTATATGACTTTTTATTTCGCACCTGTTTTTAAATACATCTTTTTTATATGTGCTTATTTGTTTACTCTTAATTGCAGGTTGTTGGACAAATATGGTGGGCGGTTTCCTGAGGAGGAGGAGGGGGAGGAGGAGTAGGACGGCGGACGATGCACAGCAGGCAGCGCAACAGGACGAGGCAGAGCAGGCAGCGCAGCAGCAGGCGGCGCCTCAGGACGACGACGGCCAGCAGCAGGACGACGACGACCAGCAGCAGGACGCCTCAGGTTCAGGCGGCTCTAGTTCGAGGAGCATCTACCTGCGAGGCCCCGCGAGTCTCCCTCAGCGTCCCATACTTCGGGACAGACGGCCGCTGATTCGGCCGGAAGGGGAGAGGTATGTAACTTTATGTTCTTCATTCTTGTTCATATTATGTGTTCAAAATCATAATATAAACTAATACTTTTTATTTATCACTTGGACAGGTCTTGGACGGTTTTGGATTATGCTGGGGGTCATCGTCGCCCCCCCAATGGCATCCTCGGCCTGCTGTGCAGGGAACACTTCCCTGGACTTGTGGAGTACGCCGGAGTGACGGGCCCAGCCTTCACCTTTGACCACTACGCCGTCGCCCCCGATGCAGTAGACCGGGACGGCAGGGAATTCAATAACAAGGCGGAGCGGGTGAAGCAAGAGCTGTGGGTAAGTCTTAGTATAATGTAAAATATGTCGCATTCGTTGCAAATTCTTGAAATAATGTATGGATACATCGTTTTTGTATGCAGGATTTCTTCAGATGCGATGCTGGATACGAGGCTAGGGCGGATGTGGTGGCCACCACGAGCTGTAAGAAGCTCGTCGTGGACATGCACTATGAGGCCCGCATCCAGGCCATCATCACCTACCACGGCTCCGTCCTTGGGGAGAAGGTGACCAAAACTCAAGCCCGAACCATGTCGTTGACTAGGGAGCAGTACCTGCAGGTAAAGTCATGCATGTTTGGTACCAGTACTCGATACATGAATTTTATTTTATCTTCTGATATGCACTTTACGTGTTTACTTTGCAGATGATTCCACATTGGTGCGCCGCACATCCTCTGTGCTGGGAGCAGATGGTGGATAGGTGGTGTTCGGCTGAGTGGGACGAGGCGCACACAGCTAGCCGGGAACGGCGTTTGATGATGCAAGGCCCCTCCCACCACCAAGGCAGCCGGAGCCTGGGCCAATATGCCGAAGCATGGGTACGCCACCTTTTTTATTTAGATATATAGCACTAAGTTAGATATTATTTCTAACTATCTCGTTGGTTTTCGTTGGAGTCGGCGTCACATGGTGGAAGGCCTTGCTCCACCTTCTCGGCCTATGCTATGGCCCATAAGGGTAAGGCGACGTCCGACGTCACCTACAACCCGGATGACGGGCCCGAGGCCTACACCAACCCCGCCGTCTACAGCCGCCTCCATGACTACACCGCCATGGCGCAGGAGGTCCATGGCCCAGACTATGATCCGAGCACCGAGCCGATCGACACCGATGTGCTCATGAGGGTCGGAGGAGGCAAGAGACATGGGCGGTACTGGATTGCCGACGGGGCAATCGACTCGTCCTCCACTCCCACTCTGTCTCAGGTGAGAGCAAGGAGCACGGGCTCGAGTCCAGTCATACGACCTCGGCACGACAGCTCACAGCATCGCATACAGCAACTCGAGGTTAGTGTAACTCGTCCTTCCTTGAGTTATATACCTACTCTTTGAGTTACTATAACGTTGGCTTGTAATATTACAGACCCAACTAGAAGAAGAGAGGAGGGAACGTCGCGAGATGGAGGCGAGGATGATGGCGGAGCGGGAGGCGGAGCGGGAGGCCCGCCGGGCAGATCAACAGAGGATGGCGGAGATGTTCCAGTACATGCAGAGCCTTGGCGCCGCACAGGGCATCGCTCCGCCACCTCCATTGTTCCCTCCAGTTGACCCTGCTCTCTTCCACACTCCTGTGAGTATCAAAATTGTAGTTAGATGTTTGTAATGCATCTGGTATAACACATGCAATCTCTTCTCTGTGCAGGGCCAATCTGGGGCGGCATCCAACAATCCTCCGGAAGGGTTCAGCCCAACGCAGCCCCGGTCAAGCCGCCCACCTCCATGAGTGTTGTGTTTTCATTGCTTTAGACTTCTGTACTTGTGTATAATACTTATGTCTGTGTTTGATACTTATGTGAGAGCTTCCGACGTTAGAGACTTATGTTTGTGTTTGATACTTATGTTGAACACTTATGTTTGTGATGGATATTTATGTTTGTGGTGACGGTTTTATGTTTGTGTTGGCTATTTATGTCTGTGATGATATGTGTGATGTATATATGTGATATATATGTGATATCTTCTGTTTGTGTGGATGGAATACAAAAAACAAATAAAAAAGGTATATACTGGTCACTTTGCCGAGTGTAACACTCGGCAAAGAGGCTCTTTGCCGAGTGTCAAGGTCATAACACTCGGCAAAGAGCACAGACCTGGGCACCGGCTTAGGTTCTTTGCCGAGTGTTGCGTCCCTGGCACTCGGCAAAGAGGTCGGCTTTGCCGAGTGCCACACGGGACACTCGGCAAAGAACCTGACATGGGGACCCTCCCTGGCGGGTTCTTTGCCGAGTGTCCCATGTGGCACTCGGCAAAGATGGATTCTTTGCCGAGTGCTGCACGGAAGGCACTCGGCAAAACTAACTTCTTTGCCGAGTGTCAGGTGGGACACTCGGCAAAGCCGCCGTCTCCGTCACTCGACGCCGTAACGGCTGCTTTTCTTTGCCGAGTGCTCTCTGGCACTCGGCAAAGATCTTTGTCGAGTGCCCGATAAAAAGCTCTCGGCAAAGAAGGCTTTGCCGATGCACTGTTCACTGAGCCTTCTTTGCCGAGTGTAACACTCGGCAAAGCTTTTGCCGAGTGTTTTGAACGCTTCGCCAAGTGCTTCAGGCACTCGGCAAAGCGATTGATTCCGGTAGTGATTGGTTTGTTGTGAACCTTTGGCACCTGTAGAACATATTTTCTAGAGCGAACTATTTAGTCCAATAATTTGTGTTGGGCAATTCAACCACCAAAATCCTTATTGGAAAAGTTTTGACCCTATTTCTCTTTCACTTCTGCGCAGCCTTCAGTATTTTAATAATAACTTCTCCTAGGAATCTCCAAATGGTGTGGGGCTAGATGCATTGGAAAGCTAACTTGCTAAGCTTTCTCGCCATATATAGTATGACTAATGAAACTTTGTAGAATGATATAGTTTAATACTGAAACTTGGTCATCAAGCAGACTGTTGACCTTCTGACCAGTCAGCACTAAAATAGGTCGGTTGCCTTGCTGGGAGATCCGATTAAGTCGGTCTTAGAAGCATTGGAAACTAGACTGTTGAAATTTAGGTTCGTAGTTTTCACTAACCACTTGGCAATAATCTTGATCTGGTATGATGTACCTCATGATATACATCCCTACTTTCTAAGTCTCTATATTCCCAAAAGTTCATTGGACTTCTCACTTCCCTCTTGGGACCCAAACCTTTTTGGTGCTCTTCGTGTTCAAAATAACATCCTTTGGCATCCAAATCCGTTTGGGCCATTTACCTTTATTGGCTTGCTTATTGGCCTTGATGGCTATCACCTTATTATTTTTCTTCTTCTTGAGCAAGTATGGTGTGGTAACATTTTTGTCCATCTTGTAGGTATGTGTTGGAGAGCTTGCTTGTTGGATTTTTTACATTCATAAGACTTTTGGCCTTCCTTGTGGCATAGCCAACAAACCATAGTTCCCCCTCATCTGGCTTCTTCACTTCCGTAGTGGTGTTATCCTGATGAGGTTGGGTGTGTTTATCCTTGCCTTTCTTGTTGTATAAAGTCTTATTGAAGTGAGACACTTCTTGCTTGAGTTCCTCATTTTTCCTTGCAATTTCTTTAGAACATATTTCTACAACAACATTCTTAATAAAAACTTGCTTGCAAGGGTTAGAGTTAATATTAATTAAATCTAAGAAAGAAGTAGTTGCATCCTTTTTAACAATTTTAGGAGTTTCAATCTTAGGTGCTTCGGGGTGCTACCGATGTTTTCTAGCTTTGTAGTTAGATCATTATTATTTATGCTAAGTATTTCCATTTTTCATAGCAAATTATCAGTAACATTTTTTGTGCTAGCTAACTTAAACTTAATTTTTCATTCTTTTTGAGGATGGCACACTTGATTCTAATTGCTCAATTTTAGTTGTTAGCTCAATATTCAAATTTGCAAAGGATTCCAAATTTTGAAGCAATTTTTTATAACCATTTTGTGAGCTAATCAATTTAGATTTAAGTCATTTTAATTGAGCCTTTTTGTGCAAAGCACCTCAAAAACTTTAATGCCATGCGCAAGTTCTTCTGTGGAGGGGTTTTCATCATCACTGTTATCACTATCATACTAACATGAGGATGAATCGTTAGTGTTACCTCATGCCATAAGGCATTTGTGAGATGTATGATGAAGAGCGATGATGGTTGTGTCTCCTTATTAGGGCTTCATCTTCACTTGATGAATCATCCCATGTTTTGATTGAAGTGAGTAGCATTTCTTCCTTCCCTTCTTAGGTGCGGTCCTATTTGGACAATTGTCCCTAAAGTGACTTTTCTCCCCACAAGTGAAACATTCCTTTTTCTTTGTCCTTTCCTATCAATGTTAAAAACAATGTCATCTACCTACAAGGGCACACCCATGGGATTAATCTTGCAAATCATCCTCATTAGCATTCTGACCCATTGGATTGTATCTTCGTCCTCGGAAAAATTGATGTGGATTCTTCTTCTTAGTCACTTGAGGAACTTGAGCTTTCAACCTTTTTCTTTCTCTTCATCTTTTTATGCCCTTCACATTGATGAAATGGCTTCTCCTTGACCATATTTTGTGACATTCTAAATACCATGGTTTTGCCAATTAAGAGTGTGAGGGTCATTTGGCTAAAGACATCCATATTATGTAGATTAGTGATGATGCTCCCATATTTTCTGTTGTGATAATAGGGACATGATCTTTCGTACAATAGCCTCATCACCATGCTTATTAATGCCAATATAGTTGACATCATTAATAATAAGATTTAATCTAGAATATAGATATTTAACGAGCATGTTATCTTTTATTGTAAAAGAATTATAATCATTTAAAGGTAGGCAATGTTTTTATCATGGACATTATCATCATGGAGCTGATGTAATTTAAGATAAGTCTCATTAGAAATTTTCAAACTAAATATTTGATTGAATATATCCATGCTAAGAGATTCATACAGGTAAGTTTTAGCTCGAGCATTAAAATAAATTTCTTTTTCTTCACTCGCAGTGAGCTTATCAGGACTTTTAGGTGGTTTTATCCTATCGCGAGTTACTCTCCAAACACCTAGATCAATAGCCTCTAGGTAACAATCCATTCTAGTACTAAAGTAGGAGAAGTTAGTGCTGTTGAAGTGAAGTGGCCTATGGATATCCATCTGTTAGTGTCGGCTCACTGGCGGATAAGCTGAAAAGGTTACTAATGAGCCATTGACTTTGATACCAATTGAAAGAAACATGGATGCCTAAGTTGGAGGATTAGGAATTCTATTTTTTTCTTATAATCTAGACCTCTAGTTCTATCTCTTAAACAAAACCTATGTGGATAACAAAGCAAGCTAGTGCAACTAAGGTTTGTCTAAGTGTTTCTATCTCCACCACAAAACAGAGTTATGCAAGTTAGGTTCCATTCCTACCAACTAGCCTATAATCTAAGCTAGGAAAGGTAAAGCACACAACCAAAGTAAGCAATGTAAATGAGAAAGATTAAGTGATAGAAATGCAAACTTCCATTGATGTGCTGGTATTTTAACCAAGGTATCAAGAACCACACAAGGTTCTTAGTAATCCTCGATGGTGCCCCTACGCAAAAGGGAAGCCCATGCGAGAGCCAAGCGCGCAGTCGAGTAACTTCATAGATAACCGCATGCCTTCTTCACACTCAAGTGGTGCTCTTCTTTTAGCCTCTCTCAAATGATCCCTGACGTCTTCACTATCGAGCTTTTGATCGAAATGTTATGGGCCTTGATCCCTCCAGTACACGACAGCCACACCACAAACATGGTCGGTACGATCTTACAAGACTCTCGCCTCACTCGGTATAGTTAAAACGACGCACGCAAGCGTCGAGGGGTTTGAGGGTGTCTAACCTCACTTTAATCAACTAGGACTAAGCCTAGAGCAAGCGTTATAGCAGTAGTCTAACTAACCTAAGCATTTTGCAAAGCACCTATGCTAATCACTGAGTGATTCTATTAATCACTTAGGTGTCTAAGAGCTATGGAATGAAGCCTTAACTTCTTTGCAATGTTTCTGAGCTCCCACACCTGATAATGGCTGGTTGGGGTGGTATTTATCGCCCCAACACTCAAAAGAGTCGTTGGAAAAACATCCTACTTTTCTATGTACCACTAGACATGTCTAGTGCCTTCCACGTGGACTAGTTATTGGAAACTAAACGATGTCGACCTTTCTGCCCTCTAGGTGTTCGATGTGCCATCGGTGATACACTGGACATGTTTGTTGCCTTATGCCTGACTCTGTTGCATTTTGAAACCTCTATGTGTGTCGTATTCAGTGTGGTATTCGGTGTACCACTGGACACGTCTGGTGCGTTGTAGCACCCCACGCCCCCGTTGTAGACCTCTCTACAAGATGTATCTAGTGCCACATGTCCGGTGTACACAAGGGTTCTATGCACTCAATTCTTTAGCCCAAGCAGCACACATGTCCAGTGTGCCACCGGACACATCTGGTGCACTGCGTAGCATGTTTTTCTTTGTCTTCGTGTTTATTATCTCGGGCTTCACTTGTCTTGTGCCTGAGACTCTTCCATGATTTTGATGTCTTCTAATGTCTTGCTTTGAGGTGTCAATATCCTTGATTACCTCATTGCCTTTGTTTAAGTCCATGCTACATCCTTTGAACTATATACATAAACACTAGCAGAACCATTAGTCCAAATAATTATGTTGATCATGAAACACCAAACCTTTTGATTAAATAGGTCGAGGTCTATTTTTGTTATAGTTATGAAGCTAATCCATATCAGTTAGCACAATATGATCTGTATATGGGTCTCATATCAAAAGCCGAACCCTAGAAATAAAAACTTATTTTCACATCTTAAAATTTTACTAAATCTAATAAAAAATATTGGATAACATTCAAAATATCATAAAGCTACTCTATACTAATTAGTGCGATAAGATAAAGATATGGGGTTTCACCTCAAGTTAATATATCGACTACAATATATATGACACTCAGTGACTAAACCTATTTTAAACCATATACATGTATACTACGAAGTATTCGAAATTTAATATCAACCCATGGGTTCAACTCATTCAAATTAAAAAAAAATAAACTCAATCCCAACCAAACTAACCCAATTCTCTATTAAACTCAACCTAACCCAATCGGTCAAACAAATCAACCCATTTACCCATCAAAAGTGCACCCACTTGAGAAGCTAACTTGCTAAACCCATTTTAAACCAACACATTAGTAGGCCTACGTTCTGTATATTATTTATATAAATTATCATGAGACGTACTAAAATAGAAAAGAAAAATGGAAGCTATATTTTACATAAAAAATCTCTTTTATTACACTCTTTTTCTTTTAAAAACGAGAAAAGTCCCCTTGCATGTTGCACCTGCATATTAAAGGGATGTTTAGAAGTGCAGATTCCAGTTCCCGCTTGCTTTATGGTATGTTTGGTTTGTGGAGTCACTGTATGCTTTATGAGGTGATGCATCATAAGTTTATTCCATCAATTTTGATGGAATCAACTCACTCCTCGTGTATATACTAATTATTAGCTTATGAGGAATGGGGTGGTGATGGATCAACCCATTCTATTCCACAAACCAAATAAAAAAGTGAGGAGTGAGAAGAAGATGGATCACTTCATTCCTCAAACCAAACACACTCTTAGTTTCTAATATAAATTTAAATAATTAAAAAAATTAATCTAAATAATAAAGAAAAAGAGTTATGTAAATATTTTCTAATGATTTATAACTCTAATTCCGTGATTTTCTAGAGCATCTAATGACTAGAAGCCGTAGCAGTTCCAAACAAAGCCTAAGCTCAGGACTTTGTAACCTTTGGTGATTTTGCATCTATTGTAAGGTTGGGTCCAGCGCGTATCTCGTCACGGATGCGTATTTTGCAAAACCATATCGCACTATTCACATTTCTAGCATGTTGTAAATGCCATCCCACGAAATAAGCACTCAGCCGCACGGTAGCGCATTCTGGTGTGTTCTCTCTCCTCCGCGGTAGAGTATGCGGCTCCACTTTTTTGCCTGCACATTTGAAGTTCGAGGTGCAGTGGCTACGCTTGCGCATTCAGCATCTGCTGGACTCAAGCTAAACTGCACTTCGCTCTTGGCATCATTAAAATATTGTTACATCACCATGAAAAGCCTTCTGGTTGCATCGTTCGTTTGATAATATATAGTAACTAAATTTACATTGACGCTGCAGCCTGTTAGTTTCATTTACAAATCCTTCATGGCCAGCTCCCTGACATGTATAAAATAAATTACTGGTCTACATAACTATGGAGTAGGTATCGTAAACAGAGCTAATCTACATGCAGCGAAATATATGGTTTATGCTGAGACCGATGTAGAACACCACATTGCTCCGATTTGCATAATGAAGCAAATGATGGAAGACAATGACTATTGCTATGTCACAATACAAGAATTAATTTCATATTTCATTGTCTCCTCATTATGCCCATACATTCCTGGTGCCAATCTATACATGACAATCATAAAAAATAAACTATAATAAGTTACAAATCCAACTTGGATACAAACTTGCCTCTCGCCCTATTACAACCATGAATCCAAAATCTGAAATTCATACCAATTATATTCAGTTCTGCAATGGAACTGCTACAGATGAATACATCTAGCACAGGGCGATTATTGAGAAAACACATGTATGTCAAGGAAAATGCGTTTACAGAGGCAAATCATAAAACTGAGTTTACCAATGGCAGTTGAAGAACATCCTGATAGCAATCTAAGAACCAAAGGCCCAACCGCCCCCTACCCACACACCCACTAGACTAAGCATGGGCCCCACAATGAAAATAACACTACCATCAGATAAATTTCACCTTGCACATAGTGGCAGTACTCCTAGGAACTTACTGTGAAATGGGGAATAGTAACATCATATCAGCAGCTATGAACATGGAGTTTTCGTTCCAACGAAACCAAAACCCATTACAACATATGCAAAGGCCTGGAGGTATATGTAAAGATAGTATTTGTGGCTTCCAAGTACGAAGTCATATGAAGCACATAATAGGAGGTGGAGTGCAAGCAAGAGCTCAGGAAAGTAAATCCTGCAAATGCAATGATTGCAAAATAAGCACAACAAACAAGTAGCATTTTTTTTATTCCTTCAGCACGGAAAGAGTGAATTGATATGCTATGTAAGCCTCCTCAGTTACCTCTCAACGCATTCTGTTGGCTTCACTGGTTCAAGGAGTGGAACATCCAGGTCATCCTTCACAAGATCTCCTACCTTCTCAGTGACTACCCAATCATTTGCCCGTGCAGTCTCAAGTAAACCGGTTACAGCAGCACGCATGCGGTGCATGGACATAACATTCTCGAACAGAATCCAGAAGGGCATCAAATGGAGAGACCTGATATATCACACAATATAATCCAAAGATGGCCACATTGACGGAAGATGGAAGGTTGTGCATTGTTGGATTATGCGTACCAAGGATTTCTGATGGCGTTCATACATGTGATTGCAGTGGGAATATAGACCAGCCCCCATACAGGAATGCTGACACCAGGAACCATGGCAGACAAAGGGATGACAACACAATAAAACAAGAATGTCACAAGGGGAGCAATAACCCTTCGGACAAAGAAAAAGCTGTATAACAGATGATGTTTCTTCCATATTGACACCTCCTGCATCATGTGCAGATGGCAATTATAACATGAGAAACTCATCGTAATTCCTTACAGGGTGAGGACCAAGAGAACAAACCTTGTTCGTAATGATTTCCCATGCCATTTTCCTGAAGAGATTGGCGGCACCACAAGTCCACCTATGTTGTTGATGACGGTAGGCTTTGAAGGTACTTGGTAGTTCACTCTTAACCTGTATAAGATTCACAATAATTGTAATGCTGACATGGTACAATAGATATAGCTCATCAAAAAGCAACTGTTCCATGTTTACAGAGCATCAGTGGAATACCCTAATATCACCAACATACAAGAATTCCCATCCCTTGAGGCTAGCCCGTACAGCCAAATCCATATCTTCTACAGTGGTGCGATCTTTCCATCCTCCAGACTGATTAATAGCAGATACACGCCACACACCAGCTGTACCTGTAAACAGAATATAGTTAGAGTACTCATATAGTTATTGCTTTTCACATAGCTTACCCCACCGCATCCTGTGAAAACTGACAAGAATCTTATCAGGGAAAAATCAATACTTCACTGTATGGTTATGGCTACAAACCAGCACTTACCATTAAAGCCAAAAAATGAATATACAAATGATCCTGATTCCTGCTCAACTTTGAAATGATAGTCTAGAGACATCTTCTGTATCCTTGTCATCAGGCAAACATCGTAGTTCACTGCAAAATCACCCGGCAAAGGCCAGGTCAGGAACATCCTGTAATCATAATGAACAAAATTTCTCGCTTACTTTACCAATATGATCACTGCCATAGCAAATGCAAAGAAATTGCATCAGAACATTTTTACAGCATAAAATTGTCAGCTGACATATTACTGTGTCAGTGTCACTGAAAATTTTATTATCAAGAGCCTAAACTGAAGAGCATACAAAAAGGCGGCCCAAAAGGATCGTTAATGAAACAGAATTAACAAATTATGCACTTGTATCACATTTACTTGTGTACTTAAACCAGAGATTGTCACCACTCCGCACACTGTACTAAAAGATTACACTGTTCTCTAATTTAGAACAAAACATTCTAAAAGATAACATGATATTTCTTCATGTCAAGACACAACTATAAGAATTATATAAAAATCTAAATATACAGTTAACAATGATTGCAAGTCGCCTGGTCGCCTGGTCGATCCCTGGGACCGACCAGGTGGCTAATCGCGATTAGGCGACGACCAGGGCGACTAGTTGACCTCTAGTCAGTCCCTGATCGTCCTAGACCTTTTAGACTAGTGGTTATACTTATATAGTTACATATATAAATAGCACAAATGATATGAGCACTGAGCAGGAACAAAAATGCAGCAAACAGCCTGCTTGAAGCCTACAATAATCTAAACCAAATCATCATCCAAATGGAAGCCTGCATCAGCAACTTCAGCAGATCCAGATTCATCATCATTGTCCTCATCCATTTCATCTGTTGCATCACCTTCAAACTGTTGGGTTGTGTCCCTTGTCGCTTTCTACACCGAGAATAAGAAATAATATAGCTAGAAACTGTAGCAGCACGTGTAGAAGCAGCATGAGGCAAGTTACGGCCCCTTAGACCTTCTGCTGCACCAACAACTTCATCCACATTGGCCCAAGTAATATCAGCAAAATCCCTAGAAGTTGGCGACCAGGAACTACAAGTCAGACGACTAATCGCCCTAATCGGCGACTAGTCAGATGATCAGGACGACTAGACAAGCTAATCGAGTCGTCCGGCAAATCCAGTATAAATAGGCGACCAGCCTGACTAATCGCGATTAGTCGGACGACTTACAATCACTGACAGTTAATATTGTCAATTTTGAAGGGCGGGCCTGGTGCAGCGGTAGAGCCTACCGTCTGTAACCAGAAGGTCCTGGGTTCGAGCCCCAACCTCTGCATATTATGCGGGTAAGGCTTGGCGTTTAAAGATACCCTTCCCAGACCCCGTACAGTGCGGGAAGCCTACAACACTGGGTACGCCCTTAGTTAACAATGTCAATTTAAATGCTGAAAATCATTTATCCAATGTAAGGTGCAAATATTCCAAATGTCAATCAGGTATGCCAATCCAAGTTAGCACATGAGTTCCTGGGCGATGTCTTAATTAAAAGGATGAAATACCATGTCTCTTACAAGGATGAATTGGCTAACTCTGAGAAACGAGAATTGAAAATTAAGAAATAGCTCTGTAATGAACAATAAAAATAAAGAAAAGAATCTAAATTAACCCAACCAACATAATCTCTAATGAATAAAGAGAACTACACATGAATAAAACTTTTTGTGAAAACAACATATGTCACAACCACACACATAACATATTTGCTTTAATTTTTCTACATATTGTTCACATGTAAAGGTAGGTCCTCCAAAAACAGAATATTCCAAAATATATGCATGGCTACAAAATGATATATTTATGCTTACCAAACTCCCAACGTGCTTGTACAAGTGCAATCTTTGGGTTATGCACAAGAAATGGTATGGTTTTTAAAAGGAAGTCAGGTTCAGGTTGGAAATCCGCATCAAAGATAGCAACAAATTCACATTGCTTGGCGTATATATGTTCCATGCCCTTCTTCAGCGCACCTGCTTTGTATCCCTTTCTATTATTTCTAACCTCATACTTGATGTTAATTTTTTTGGTGGCCCAATCCTGGCACTCAAGCTCCACTAGTTCCTGCATTCAAGAAAAATGGTTTCAAAACCTTTCAGTGGCATGATTTAATATATACAGCCATGAAATGGAAGCTCTTGATGCATTTAGCTTGTGGGGTCATTGAACTGAATACATACATACTAAATGCCCTTTCTGTAGAAAAAAAACAGAACAATCTTAGCTAGCCGTATACTAGACACTTAAAATATCTTGTAACTTGCATTGTACCAGGCTGCTAACCATCACAAATATCTCTAAAATCTTACACAATGGCAGCAGCAATCAAATTATCCAGTGCCACCTCCAGTCAGATGTAGTTGACGTTTCAGATAGCTAAATTGATATAGTTACTTTTTGTTTGTCCGGACAACAATTAATACTGACTGGAGGGAACCACATAAAGAAGCTTTGTTAATCTCGTTTCTCTTAATATTGCAGTATAATGATCCAAAGCATTTCTAAATTTTAAATATTTTGAAGCATCAATATTTCCATATTTGCTAAGTGACTGAATGATCTTATTCATACATACAACAGAACAACGCAATGTTGCTGGAGCTAACCTAGCAAATTAGTATCAACACTCGTATGCCCCATTTCATAATGAGAAACTCGTCATTCCTTTATAATTGCAAGTCACAATTAACTTTCAGAGATGCATCACATCTACCACAATTTGACCCAAAGTCATATGAATATTTTCTACTTTTAGTCAATCAAGATAAGCTAAAGTCCCTGAAACCAAGGTCTACCTTAATAATCGGATCAGTGGAGTCATCCAAGACTTGTATTACAATACGGTCTGGTGGCCATGTGAGGGCACACGCCGCGTCAATGGATAGCTTGTACACCTGTACAAAGAAACAAGCATTGCAATGATCCGGTGTCAAATTCTATAACATTGCAAGACGCACAAGAACATTGTTCAGACATCTAGGAAAACTACGGTTTTCTAGTGTTGTTAGTACTACTGCCAGCAATGCAAAGAAAAGACTAATCATGCATTAGTGACAGTGTCAGTACAGCAAGGAAAACGAGACTGTCCCCATCCATCTTAATACCACTGGTTTCCTTTAATTGACACTAGGATAGCTCGAGCAGACACTGCATTGTGCCCCACTTGTCCTCATTAATAGGATTCCTTTTCCTTTCTTTAGGCGCCCATGGTATTTTTCAGGTTTCATTTCATAACTGAACCACAATGCCGTCACTTGTATCATGATTGCACTAACCAAAGGAGCGTACGCGTAAACAGTGGAGCCCATTTCTGATACTAGCTCCACCTTACGACTTGAGAGTTGAGAAAGTACAGTACAACTACAAACACATCGAGAGACTTGTTCCTTTGAATCCATAATAAACTTCCCATCTCATTCAGAAACAGGAGGAAGGACCCCTGGACCCAAAATGCTCAGAAAATATCAGCATGATCCACGTCCAAAAAAAAACCTCGGAATAAACTCATAACGCCGCATACTGCCTACGGTTATACAATCTAGCGACCGCGACGTGTAACAGCTAGAAAATGGGCCAGCAATTAATCAGGGCACAACACATGTAGCTTGTGCCCAAAAGTAGAACGCTCCCCACCTCCCGCTCGTTGTACATGGGGATCTGCACGAGCACCATGGGGAAGTCCGCCCCAGTGGCCGCCTCGACGTCGCAGCCTCCGGGCATGGGCTCCCAGCGGTACCTCGCGTCCGGGCGGCGCCACAGCATCGCGGCGGCGGCGGCGGAGACGAGGCTGGCGAGGCCCATGTACGCGGCCTCGGCGACGAGCATCGCCGACGCCGCGAGGCACGCCCACACCGCCGCCCGCAGCGCCCACGCAGCGGCCGCGAGCGCCGGAACCGCCCAGGCCGCCATCTGGATGGGGGTGCCTTGCTTGGAGCGGACGGAACGGGAGGAGTGGGTGTGCGTGCGCCCGCGTGCAGCAGCTCTGCCTGCGTGCGCTTTTCTGTTTTGTATTGAAAGGGAGGGGGGTTCCAGTAGTGGTGGTGGTGGTGGTAGCGGTAGCTGGGGTCTGTGGTGTGGATGGCGGTGGCTGAGAGCGAGCGGCCCGCGACGCGATCGAGGAAGAGGAGGGAGGACATTTTGGATTGGATGTGGGGAAAGTTGCCAGGACGGATGTCCCCCGCTCCCGCTGGAATGGAATGCGCTTCCTGTACATGTGGGATACGATCTTTCTTGTTTCGATGACATAGGCTGGGCTCGATTTGCCTGGACAATACCCGCTCGGTGTTTGGTTTGAGATCTCACGAGTGAATAGTGACTGGCCCATAACGAGGGGATGGGCGGCCCAAGCAGTAGATAGGGTGGCCGTTGCCTGTTAGCCAGGTTAAAGTGTATTGTTTCTTATATTTTTTTTCCTTTTTTTGGTATACCATGATCTAACTTGCGGAGCAGCAGATTATTTTATTTACGGGCAGTTTATAGAGTCGACTATCTTTGATTTGTTATCCTCACACAACTACCTTGTCTACTATTTATTAAGGCTGCAAGAGTTAGTCTGCCTCCCCTGATTCTGCCTATGTTCTGTCCAACTCCGACCACCAACAACCTCCGCCCATCCACCCACAGCCCACCCCATCCACTGCATGTTGTGCCTACCCCCGCCCCCTCTGTCCTCATCCCCAAGCCGTCAACAACCTCCTCGCCATCTGTCGCACTCCGCCAACAACCGCCCATGCCATCTGCGCTAGTTTTGCACTCTGCCTCCATCACGCTGCCACACCGCGCGCTCCAATTGCGCTCTCGCTAGCATGCCTCGAGGCACCGGGCGCACGCTGCCGCTTGAGTCCTTGCACTAGGAAGTGGAGGGCGAGCCCGTACTTGCCATCACAGACATGGGGCGACGCAACCAGCAGCGAGGACGCGGCCTTGAAAGGGAATTGTATCATTGGGCCATTTCTAGTTGTTTTGATGATTTAATACTCAACACACCACTTTGAACTAACACTCTTGATATAAGCATGAGCACAGGTTTAGAGAAAGCAAATTGAAGGCAAGAAGTCCAAATAAGTTGAATTGGATGACCAAAAGCCCAACTTTGGGTAAAGCTACAAAACCATGAGGTTTAAGTACTTGAATAAAGTTGCACATACATTATACTATGTTTATTGCACCTTTGTTTGGCTACTAATTCCTTTGTGCAAGAAAAGTGGCTTTTGGACTTAGTAGTGAGCATATTCCAAATCCTTGAGAAGAGAAGTGAGAAAGGTATGGTTCTACCACTTAGTCAATTGTTTTAGGGAAAAATTCCTGGTATGCCATCAGATTTTATACTCATTCCTTGTGTGCCATTAATTTTTTGTGTGTATGACATGTGGGGCCAGTGGCACACAAGGAACGAGTATATTTTCCGATGGCATACAGAGAATTGGCCCTTGTTTTAGTAGCTAACTATGTTTATTTAAGTGCTAGAAAACCTTCTAAGAAGAGTTAAGAAGAGAAGGAGAAGTTTGGCTCATGGGCTAGTTTTGACATCACCGGATAGTCCAGTGCCACCCATTGGGCAGTCTGGTGTGCACTGAACAGTGTGATGCCCTGTACGGCGAACTAGCCAGCCTTGGCCTATGCTGAGCCACTTTGGCTATAAATCACCAGACAGTCTAGGCTAAGCACTGAACAATCTGGTGTACCAGGCTTCCAACGGCTACATCAGCCAGGTTAGCAACGCTAATGGTCAACTAGGTCATCAGACTGTCCGGTGCCCCTAGAACAAGAAACCAACAATCAGGGGATTCGTGACTGTTGCACTGTGCACTGCCCGGTGTGCGCCGGACAGTTCGATGCACCTGTGTACAAATAAAGTTTTGGAGCTTCCATATGAAGCTCCAATGGCTGCTAGGACCCTTGGGGCTATAAAAGGGACCCCCAGGCGCCATGGAGCAGGACCCAAGCATCACAAGTGCACATATAACTTTGAGACTCCGCAATCACGTTGTTCAGTGATTTGAGAGAGATTTGAGCGCATTTCTAAGCTGTTACGCTGTCGTTTTGTTGTTGTGCTCTTGTCTTTGCTTTTGTGCATGTTGTTGACGTGTTGTGTACTTGTGTGTGTATTCTTACTCACTCCCTTACTCTGATTTTGGATTATGATCATCTTATGTAAAGTGTGAGAGACTCCAACTTGCGGAGATTCCTCACAAACGAGTTGAGATATAAGGAAGAATATCATGGCACTCAATTTTGATCTTTGGATCACTTGAGAGGGGTTGAGTGCAACCCTTGACCGAAGGAGGTCACCGCAACGTGGAGTAGGCTTTGGCCGAACAACGGGAAACATTGTCGTGTCCCTTGTCCACATTACTTTACTACGATTTCTGTCTTCCTTAGTGTTTATACTTCACTTACATATTTCTCATAGTTTAATACACATCTCAAGAGAGCAATCAAGTGAAGAGTCTATTTTTCTCTCTTCTTCTCATCCGAACTTGGTTCTAATTTATATTAACACCTTTTATAGACCAAGTTTGTGTTGTTTCAATAAGTTTTGTAGGATCACCTATTACCCCCCCCCCCACCTCCCTCTTGGTGCTCTCAAATGGTATCGGAGCCGTTCTCTTCATCAAGGGACTAACCACCTGAAGAGATGGATCCTAAAGGGAAGGCGAAGGTGATAGAGGAGAAGGAGAACGAGATCCCCTCCAGCGACACACCCAAGGGAGGAGAGACCATCGACTTTGGGTCTAGCAAAAAGAAGAAGGACGAGAAGAAGAAGTGCATCAAGAAGATAGTTTACTATGACAGCGAGGCTTCTTCATCTTCACCAAGGGACGACAACGATTCATCCTCTACAAAGAAAAAGATGGTCAAACAAAAGTACTCCAAGATGTCTTTTAATTATTCTTGCATACCTTACAATACCAATGTTCATTTATTGTCTATTCCTCTTGGCAAACCTCCTCACTTTGATGGGGAAGATTATTCTTGGTGGAGCCATAAAATGCGCAATCATTTATTTTCTCCTCATCCAGGTATTTGAGGCGTAGTTGAAAATGGAATGAAATGTGTAGATAGTGATGATGAGAATTACAATGCTATTCATATGCAAGAAATGATTCACAGAAATACCCAAGACACTACTATGCTTCTAGCTTCTCTATGTAGGGATGAATACAACAAAGTGAGTGGCTTGGACAACACCAAGAAAATATGGGACACCCTCAAGATCTCTCATGAGGGGAATGACATCACCATGATCACCAAGATCGAGCTGGTGGAGGGCGAGCTGGGGAGATTCACCATAAAGAGAGGGGAAGAGCCAACTTAAACATACAATAGGCTCAAGACCATGGTGAACAAGATCTGAAGCTATAGGAGTACAAGATGGACGGATCACGACGTCGTGCGACTAATGCTAAGGTCATTTACCATCATTGGTCCTAATTTTGTAAACCTTATTCGTGAGAACCTCAGGTACACCAAAATGAATTAATTGATGCCTTGAATGAGAAAGGTAGATTACTAGAAAAGCAAGAGGATTTGCTTTATGAAGAACATGATAAGGTTGTAGAAGAAGAAAAACCCCTTGGTCTAGAAGTTAAAAAGAATGAAATGTTTTCTTATGAGTTATCTTCATGTCATTCTTCCATGTCTATTTTAAGAGTGCAAATGATGATTTAAATGCTAGAATAGAAAAGTTGAATGTTTCTAGTTCTTCTTGTGAGCATGTATCAATTTGTAATAAATGTGAAGATCATGATATTGATGCTTGTGTTAATCATGCTTCTACTATTTCAAAGTTGAACAATGATATTGCTAAACTCAATGCTCAACATAAAACTTTCAAAGATGAGTGTGAAAAAATAAAATTTTCTAGGAGTGTCTACACCATTGGTAGACATCCCTCCATAAAGGATGGACTTGGCTTCCATGGGGGAGCCAAGGATACAACGTGTCATAAGGCCCCCAACTTTATTAAGGAGAAAAAGAAGGTGCCTATGGCTAGTAGCTCTCATTCTTCACATGATAGAAAGAACCATGCTTTTATCTATGTTCATGTTAAGAATGTTTCTCGTAATGTTCATCATGATGTTGGTGTTGATCATGGTATGACTACTATGTGTCATGATGCTACTTATTCTTCATATGCCATGGCTGCATCTTCCAGTTCTTCACATGCTCATGGTAGACCTAAGCATCATAATCATGTTGTTTATCATGTGCTTAAGGCTAGGAATGTATCTCATGGTCCTTCTATGCTATTTCATACATTTGGTGCTTCCTATGTGATTTATTGCAAGAATGATATTGCTTCACAAGTAGGACCTAAATGCAAGAAGGGTAAGACTTGCATTTGGCTTCCAAAAGCTTATGTAACTAACGTGACAGGACCCAACAGTAGTTAGGGACCTAAGCCCCAAGCCTAAATTCTTTGCAGGTTTATGCATATACGGGCTCAAGTTGGATTATCGATAGCGGATGCACAAACCACATGATGGGAGAGAAGAAGATGTTCACTTCCTATGTCAAGAATAATGATTCCCATGACACGATCATCTTTAGAGATGGGAACCAAGGCAAGGTAAAGGGGTTAGGTAAGATAGCGATTACTATCGAGCACTCGATTTCAAATGTCTTTTTGGTAGAATCATCTGGTTCTAATTTGCTTTCAGTTAGCCAGTTATGTCATAGGGGTTATAACTATTTATTTACAAATGTTTATGTAACTGTCTTTAAAATAAGTGATGGTTCATTAGCATTTAAAGGTGTATTAGACGACAAGCTTTATTTGGTTCACTTCATTAAAGAGAATGTCGATCTAGATGCATGTTTACTTGCTAAGACTAACATGGGCTAGCTATGGCATCATCGTCTAGCACATGTTGGGATGAAGAACCTTCATAAGCTTCTAAAGGGAGAACATGTGCTAGGACTAACCGATGTCTATTTTGAGAAAGACAGACCTTATGCAGCATGTCAGGTAGGAAACCTGGTGGGAACGAGTCATCCAAGCAAGAACGTAATGACGACGTCAAGACCATTGGAGCTAATCCATATGGATCTCTTTGGACCCATTGCTCATCTTAGCATCGGGGGAAGTAAATATGGTCTAGTTATTGTTGATGATTTTTCGCGCTTTAGTTGGGTATTCTTTTTGCAAGATAAATCTAAGACCCAAGGAACATTAAAGTGCCTCTTGAAGCAGGCTCAAAATGAGTTAGAGCTAAAGGTGAATAAGATAAGGAGAGATAATGGTTCAAAATTCAAGAACCTTCAAGTGGAGGAGTACCTTGGGGAGGAAGGCATCAAGCAAAATGGTGTGGTGAAAGGAAGAATAGGATGCTCATCGACATGACAAGAACAATGCTTAGAGAATACAAGACACTGGAACAATTTGGTCGAAAGCCATGAACATGGCTTGCCATGCCATAAATCGCCTCTATCTCCATCGCCTCCTCAAGAAGACCGCATACGAGCTCCTAACCGGTAAGGCGGTAACAAACCCAATGTTTCCTATTTTTGTGTATTTGGGAGCAAATGCTACATTTTGGTTAAGAGAGGTAGGCATTCAAAGTTTGCTCCTAAAGTCGTTGAAGGTTTTTACTTGGTTATGATTCAAATACAAAAGCATATAGGTTGTCCAACAAATCTTCTAGACTTGTTGAAGTCACTAGTGATGTTGTATTTGATGAGACTAATGGCACTCCAAGAGAGCAAATTGATCTTGATGATATAGATGAGAATGAGGTTCCGACGATAGCAATGATGACTATGGCGATAGGTGATGTGCGACTACAGGAACAACAAAAGGAACAAGATCAACCTTCTTCCTCAATGATGGTGCAACCCCTAAGTTAAGATGAAGAATAGTTACCTTAAGACGATAACATGGATCAAGGGGGGAGCATGAACAAGAAGTACCACAAACACCTTTGGCACCAATCCGCGCCACCATACAAAGAGATCATCCAGTGGACCAAATCCTAGGTGTCATCAACAAGGGAGTAACTACTCGTTCACGTATTGCTAATTTTTGTGAGCACTGGTCAGGGGGCCAGGAGCAAGGTACCTACAAGGCCCATAAACCCTCTCTTGGCCCTACAAACTAGGACGATCAAGTCCCCACCTGAGCAAGTCTGTGAGGTAGAGCGGATGGCCAAGTCCCCCACCGAGAAAGTTTGCGAGGCAGAGCGCGCGACCAAGTCCCCCACCGAGTGAGTCTGTGAGGTGGAGCGGGTGACCAAGTCCCCCGCCGAGCAAGACTAAGCGTTGGGCCAGAGTCGCAAGCATACATCGACCACAATAGAACATGATGCCATGAGCCCGGACAATAGTTGTAGACACAACTATATGCCCCTTTTCTTTTAATAAGCATACCACGCTATTTTATGGGACGAGGCAGCTCTAGTCGAAGGCGACCTCAGCATCGAAGCCTCCATAGTAGCTGGTATGACGAAAACGACAGGACAAGGCGCCATACCGAATGGACGAATCCATATGAGCGGAAGGACAACTTGGGCCCATGATGACGGGAGGAAACCATGTCATGTCCATCGAGCCACGGGGCTGAACCATGGGACCCATCACGCATTACCACAAGGACATTAGCCATGAACCCATCGCAGAGATGGGAGTAAATGGGCGGCACCATGCTAGAAGCACTACTTCGTACGACCAGGAGAAGGGGGCCCACCACAACAGTCGAAGGATTCTTTCTCTCTTTGCTCTCTCTCTAAAAGAGACAACAATGCAAGGTCTGTCCCTTAAGATATAAAAGGGAAGGCCCCTTTTCCTTCTACACACATACACACAAGCTGTAACACATTCCATTGCAATAATATGATCAACACTACACTGGACTAGAGCTTCTTCTTGAACCAGTATAAACCCCATGTCCCAAGTTCTTCGTTGAAGTCTTAGCAATTCGGAGTGAGTCCATGCTAGTATCCCCACTAAACACAAATCTTATTGTCCCCTGGTTTACGAAACCACAACGGTTGTCGCGCTAGGTAGGGGATCATGAAAATTGCCTAGAGGGGGGTGAATAGGCAAACATAAAATTTTCCAATAAAAATTTGAAACGAACTGGGTAAAATCGGTTCAACTGGTGTCAAAACCGGTTCAACCTATTTGCACAAGCTCAACTAAAGAATGAGATATAAAACTGAATTGATCTCGAAATTCACCTAGTTAACTTTGTAAATGGGATGTCCTAGATGATTCACAGGGTTCAAAGTAGTAGATCTGAGAAGGGCACTTCTCAAAATCCATATACCGAGAAGATATGAACAATTCTTCCATAGAATGGTGAGGGAATGAAGAACAGGAACAAACACAATGAGTAAGAACATAAGAGACACAAGATTTATCCTGAGGTTCGGTCACACCACCAAGGTGCCCTACTTCCTCGTTGAGGCACCCACAAAGAGCCGAGTCTCTTTCAACCCTAATCCTCCCCTTGCCGACCACAAAGGTCAAGCCCACACACTAATCTTTGCTCACACAAGCGGGTAATACAAACTTTCTTGTGGTCTTCCACAAGATTTGGAGACTCACAAGAGATACCTAGTCGTTTAGGAGCTAGAAGCTCCAAGAGTAATGAATCCACAAAGAACTCGATGTAGTACCAAAGCTCGAATCAAGAAGAGCAAGAAGGATTTGGAGATGAAGCACATAAACTGCAACTCTCAATCTCACTCAAAGATTTCTCTCAAAAGTTTTGAAATGGAAGAGGCAAGAGGTGTGTGAGAGAGTGGGGAGTGTTTCTCAGGTTAGAAATGGAGTTTGGTACGCAGGGCCGGTTGAACTGCCCTAGGGCTGGTTCAATCGCCTGGGGGTAGGCTGATAGTCAGGCTACTAGTTAGACTGATAGACTGTAGGTCAGACTTGTCAACGGGTCCTGACACCGGTTGAACCGCCCCTAGGGTTGGTTCAAATGCCTGGTGGTCAGACTGATAGTCAGTTTGTTAATCAGACTGGCAGACTGCAAGTCAGACTGGTCAGCTAACCCTGACATCGGTTGAACCTCTGCCTAGGCCAGTTCAACCGGTTTTGACCAGAGAAGTCCAGGGGAAAAACCCTGATTGAACTTGTCTTGGACCCCGGTTAAACCTGCCTAGACCTTGGTTGAAATTGCCCTAGACCTCGGTTGAACCTGTCTAGACCCCGATTGAAGTTAAGTTCAACTCAGCTAAAGAAGTTCAACTCAGCTGAAAAAGCTCAACTCAGCTGAAAAAGCTCAACTCAGCTAAAGATGCTCAACTCAGATGGGAAAGTTCAATTCAGCTGAAAAAGCTCAATTCAGCTGAAGAAGGTCAACTCAACTGAAAAAACTCAACTCAACTGAAGAAGCTCAACTTAGTTGAAAAAGCTCAACTCAGCTAAAGAAGTTCAACTCAGCTAAAAAAGCTCAACTCAGCGGAAGAAGCTCAACTTAGCTGAAGAAGTTCAACTCAGCTAAAAAAACTCAACTGCTTTTCAACAGGAAGGATCTCTATCTCCCAAACCTCACTCCAGTTGAATTCACAGAGTGTCCAAAAGATTTTGTTTTTGAAATAGCTTTTGAATCTTAGAAGCTTGAGCTTTGGCAAACACCAACCTTCTTTTTGGATCCCCCTTGATAGTACGACGATTCCTATACTCAAGTTAAATAAAATATAACTAAGGAAACTCCTTGAGTCATTGGTGTCTCCTATATGATTTCTCCATTGTGTTGCTTCATAAGGATCACAAACATCTTTGTCTCACCATTTGAAGCAAACACAAATTGAGCCTGTGACTTGAACCATTTCACCATATATGAGCTCAACTCATGGCTTCAAGTCACCTTACTGATGCATCAACAGAATATAACTCTTCATAGGTGATTAGTTCATCGACTTAGTGCAAGTACTCTCTTCTTCGCATTAGCCATGGTACCTCGGTCCACAAGCCATCGCTTGGACTTCACCTTCGCTTAGTCCCTCGAGGACCTTTCCTTGCTATCTTCACCCTATCAAGCCATTCTTCAGTCACATCATATTGAGCATCCATTGAGAGAATCATTTCTTCAATATTGTGAGCCTTGCTTGAATGTCATCTAGATATAAATGCTAAGATCAATCAAGCTCTAGCTTGATTCTCATAGAAGCATATATGGACTAATAGTATTATGGTCAAGTCAATTCACGATTCCTCATATCTTATTCACTTTGGCTTGACCAATCCTCTTAATCACTTCAACCTTTATTCAGTTCATATTTATGCATAGTGATTTCTTAGGTCTTGTCCATATATTCAAACCAATATAGAGACCATATTATATCCATTTGCATTGTCTCATTGGTTATTTAACCTTGTGTTGAACCTTTGTTCACTGATCATTATACACTATTCAAGTATGTTCATCATACTGAATTTCCTGTTCAACACTTAGCAAACTTGTTAGACCTTTAAATGTGTTGTTATCCAAATCACCAAAACCCACAAAAGGGATGAATGCACTTTCAGATCGTTAGCGTGCCAAGTGATATTACCCGCTCAGATGGCCAGTTTATCAGCATCTGGCAAAGATGGGATTTTTGCCCTTGGGAGCAGCATCAAGTTTGGCTCCCTCGACTACCTCGCCAACTCCGCTAGAGAGCTCCGTCTTGCCATTCCTAACGCACGAGCCGTCATGAGTAAGGTGCCCGGGCGCTCCACCAGGAGCAGACCGGAGAGGCGACGCCGCGAGTAGTGCGCCACCACTATTAAGCAACGCCCCAGCCAACTTGCTGCCTCCGCTAGGTGGCGACTAGGGGAGGCACCGTTGCTAGCATTTGAGGCCACCGTGCAACCATCAGTGGAAGAGTGGCAATAAGCACCCCCATGAGTTCGGCAACCGAGAGGTGTACGTGGTGGAGTCCTCTAGCTCGCCATACTCCTCATGGCTGGAGGCCCCCATCGTGTTCGATCGACACGATCACCCAAGTAGGGTCCCACATCCTAGAACCTACCCCCTTGTCATCAAAGAAATCATCGGCCCGAAGCATCTCTCTAGAGTCCTCATGGATGGGGGGAGCGGTCTCGCATCATGTAAGTAGACTTTTGATGCCTTGGGGATCGCACGCTCCATGTTGTACCCCAGCACCGCGCCAATCCATGGCATCATGCCCGGCCACGGCACCTGCCCGCTTGGGCAAATCATTCCGTCGGTTACGTTTGGAAGTTCTCGCTGAAGAGGGTGAGCCTAAAGCCGAAGCCTAGGAGTGCCTTGATCACCGCCCTAGTTTCTTCGAGAAAGGCGAGCCCCGACATATAATTTCTATGGATTACAATAATTAATTTAATTACCACCTACCTATGTGAGAGCACCTAGAGGGGGGGTGAATAGGTGATCCTGTAAAACTTGAAAACTTAAAGCCACAAAACTTGATTAAGCGTTAGCACAATAATGCCAAGTGGCTAGAGAGGAGTCTTAGCAAAACACAATAACCACAAGGATATCAACACAGAGAGACACAGTGGTTTATCCCGTGGTTCGGCCAAGTACAAAACTTGCCTACTCCACGTTGTGGCGTCCCAACGGACGAGGGTTGCAATCAACCCCTCTTGAGCGGTCCAAAGACCCACTTGAATACCACAGTGTTTTGCTTTGCTTACTTTATCCCGCTCGCGAGGAATCTCCACAACTTGGAGTCTCTCGCCCTTACACTTTGATGTTCACAAAGAAGCACGGAGTAAGGAAGGGATGAGCAATGCACACAAGACACAAAATCAGAGTGACAACACGCACACAAGTCGCAATAAGAGCTCACAACACAATCCAACGAGTTCACAACTCAAATAGAGCTCTAGATGCTATCACAAAGAATCAAATGCGCGGAATCGAATTCTTGGTGCTTAGGAATGCTTAGTGAATGCTTGGTTGTCTTCTCCATGCGCCTAGGGGTCCCTTTTATAGCCCCAAGGCAGCTAGGAGCCGTTGAGAGCATTCCAGGAAGGCAAATCTTGCCTTTTGTCGCCTGGCGCACCGGACAGTCCGGTGCACCACCGGACACTGTCCGGTGTGGATTTATTTCCTTATTTGGCGAAGCCGATCATTGCAGATGTAGAGCTGTTGGCGCACCGGACACTGTCCGGTGCACACCGGACAGTCCGGTGCCCCAATGTGACCGTTGGCTCGGCCATGTGTCACGCGCGGAATCCTCGGCCGACCGTTGACTTGGCTCACCGGACAGTCCGATGCACCACCGGACAGTCCGGTGATTTTTAGTCGTACGCCGTTAATCACTTCCCGAGAGCGACGACTTCGCCTGTGAACGGCTCACCGGACAGTCCGGTGCACCACCGGACAGTCCGGTGATTTATAGTCGTACACTGCCGTCGAAGTCCTGAGAACAACAAGTTCGCCAGAGCCAGCCTGGCGCACCGGACACTGTCCTGTGCACCACCGGACAGTCCAGTGCACCCAGACTGAGTAGACTTTGGCTGAACAAAGCCATCTCTTTTCTAATTTGATTTCACCTGTTTCCAGCACTTAGACACACTACATTAGTTCTCAAAACAATGTACTAAGTCTAGAAACATACCTTTAGACTTGATTTGCACTTTGTCCATCAATTGGCATAGATTTACACTTAAGCACTTGTGTTGGCACTCAATCACCAAAATACTTAGAAATGGCCCAAGGGCACATTTCCCTTTCAATCTCCCCTTTTTGGTGATTTATGCCAACACAACACAAAGCAACTAGAACAAGTGCAATATCAATGCAAATAAGAACACAAATAGTTTTGATTCAATTTTGGCATATTTGGATCATACTTTGCCACCACTTGGTTTTGTTTTTGCAAATCAACCTCAATCTCCTATCTCTAATTCAAACACAATTGTAGAGACATAAAGAGAGTTCTTCCAAGAGAAATTGATCAAAGATTTCAAAAACTCCCCCTTTTTGCCCATAATCAACCATTCTCCCCACAAGAGATCAACTTTTGACAAAGAGATACAATAAGAGGATTTTGACAAAACAAAAGCTCTATTCTACTGTTTTCAAAATTTCTCAAGTGGTAGCTGATCCATTTATTGCTTTGGCCTTATTTTCTCCCCCTTTGGCATCAAGCACCAAAACGGGATCAATCTTGGCCCTTAAACCCCATTGCTTCACCAAAATCTACAAATAAGAGTACAAAGGCAATAAGAGTACATGAGATGAACTTGGAATAAGTTACCCTCTCATCGGAGTGCAGTGGAAGTCTTTCATGGTCCAAGTCCACCTTTTCCCTTTCAAACTTCCTTTGAGACTAAATCAAGCAAACTCAAGCACACGGTTAGTCTCAAAGGGTCAAGTTGTAGCACATCTCCCCCTAAATATGTGCATCACTTGCAAAAGGACTTGTGAGGTCCGGGGAGTGTTTGTACAACTTGAGCACCACAAGGAAACAACAAAATGCATAAGGAACATGATCAAAGGCATAAACATATGTATGCTATAAATCAATCCAAGTTCCGCGAAACTAAGACATTTAGCTCACTACGCAGCTTGCAAAAGGTCTTCTCATCTAAAGGCTTGGTAAAGATATCGGCTAGCTGGTTCTCGGTGCTAACATAAAACACTTCGATATCTCCCTTTTGCTGGTGGTCTCTCAAAAAGTGATGCCGGATGTCAATGTGCTTTGTGCGGCTGTGCTCAACAGGATTTTCCGCTATGCGGATAGCACTCTCATTGTCACATAGGAGTGGGACTTTGCTCAGATTGTAGCCAAAGTCCCGGAGGGTTTGCCTCATCCAAAGTAGTTGCGCGCAACACTGTCCTACGGCAACATACTCGGCCTCAGCTGTGGATAGGGTAACGGAAGTTTGTTTCTTAGAATTCCATGACACCAGGGACCTTCCTAAGAATTGGCACGTCCCCGATGTACTCTTCCTATCGACCTTACATCCAGCATAGTCGGAGTCTGAATATCCAATCAAGTCAAAGTTAGACCCCTTTGGATACCAGATCCCGAAGCAAGGCGTAGCGACTAAATATCTAAGGATTCGCTTCACGGCCACAAGGTGACACTCCCTTGGATCAGATTGAAATCTAGCACACATGCATACGCTAAGCATAATATCCGGTCTACTAGCACATAAATAAAGTAAAGACCCTATCATTGACCGGTATGCCTTTTGATCAACGAACTTACCTCCTTTGTTGAGGTCGGTGTGTCCGTCGGTTCCCATCGGTGTCTTTGCGGGCTTGGCGTCCTTCATCCCAAACCGCTTTAGCAAGTCTTGTGTGTACTTCGTTTGGGAGATGAAGGTACCGTCCTTGAGTTGCTTCACTTGGAACCCAAGGAAGTAGTTCAACTCGCCCATCATCGACATCTCGAATTTCTGCGTCATCACCCTGCTAAACTCTTCACAATACTTTTGGTTAGTAGAACCAAATATTATGTCATCGACATAAATTTGGCACACAAACAAATCACCATCACAAGTCTTAGTGAAGAGAGTTGGATCGGCTTTCCCAACCTTGAAAGCATTAGCAATTAAAAAGTCTCTAAGGCATTCATACCATGCTCTTGGGGCTTGCTTAAGTCCATAGAGCGCTTTAGAGAGCTTACATACGTGGTCGGGGTACTGTTCATCCTTGAAGCCAGGGGGTTGCTCCACGTACACCTCCTCCTTGATTGGCCCGTTGAGGAAAGCGCTCTTCACATCCATTTGGAACAACCTGAAAGAATGGTGAGCGGCATATGCTAGCAAAATACGAATGGACTCTAACCTAGCCACAGGAGCAAAAGTCTCCTCAAAGTCCAAACCTGCGACTTGGGCATAACCTTTTGCCACAAGTCGAGCCTTGCTCCTTGTCACCACCCCGTGCTCGTCTTGTTTGTTGCGAAACACCCACTTGGTTCCCACAACATTTTGCTTAGGACGAGGCACCAGTGTCCAAACTTCATTACGCTTGAAGTTGTTGAGCTCCTCATGCATGGCTAACACCCAGTCCGGATCTAGCAAGGCCTCTTCTACCCTGAAAGGCTCAATAGAAGAGACAAAGGAGTAATGCTCACAAAAATTAACTAATCTAGAACGAGTAGTTACTCCCTTGCTAATATCACCCAATATTTGGTCGATGGGATGATTCCTTTGAATCGTCGCTCGAACTTGGGTTGGTGGTGCCGGTTATGCTTCTTCCTCCATCACATGATCATCTTGTGCTCCCCCTTGATCACACACCTCCTTTTGATGAACCTGTTCATCGTCTTGAGTTGGGGGATGCACTATTGTTGAGGAAGAAGGTTGATCTTGCTCCTTTTGTTCCTGTGGCCGCACATCTCCAATTGCCATGGTGCGAATCGCGGCCGTTGGAACGTCTTCTTCATCTACATCATCAAGATCAACAACTTGCTCTCTTGGAGAGCCATTAGTCTCATCAAATACAACGTCGCTAGAGACTTCAACCAAACCCGATGATTTGTTGAACACTCTATACGCCTTTGTATTTGAGTCATAACCTAACAAAAACCCTTCTACAGCTTTGGGAGCAAACTTAGAATTTCTACCTTTCTTCACTAGAATGTAACATTTGCTCCCAAATACACGAAAGTAAGATACATTGGGTTTGTTACCGGTAAGAAGCTCATACGAAGTCTTCTTGAGGAGGCGATGAAGATACACCCGGTTGATGGCGTGACAAGCTGTGTTCACGGCTTCCGACCAAAAGCACTCGGGTGTCTTGAACTCTCCAAGCATTGTCCTCGCCATATCGATGAGCGTCCTGTTCTTCCTCTCTACCACACTATTTGTTGTGGTGTGTAGGGAGCGGAGAACTCGTGCTTGATCCCTTCCTCCTCAAGGTACTCCTCCACTTGAAGTTTCTTGAATTCGGACCCGTTGTCGCTCCTTATCTTCTTCACCTTGAGCTCAAATTCATTTTTGAGCTCTCCTTAGGAAGCACTTGAGGGTCCCTTGGGTTTCAGATTTATCCTGCAAAAAGAATACCCAAGTGAAGCGGGAAAAATCATCAACTATAACAAGACCATACTTACTTCCTCCTATGCTTAGATAGGCGACGGGTCCGAAGAGGTCCATGTGAAGCATCTCCAACGGTCTTGATGTGGTCATCACATTTTTGGTATGATGAGAGCTTCCCACCTGTTTTCCTGCTTGACAAGCTGCACAAGGTCTATCTTTTTCAAAAGTAACATTAGTTAGACCTATCATGTGTTCTCCCTTTAGAAGCTTGTGAAGTTTCTTCATCCCCACATGTGCTAAGCGGCGATGCCACAGCCAGCCCATGCTAGTCTTAGCAATTAAGCATGCATCTAGACCGGCCTCCTCTTTTGCAAAATCAACTAATAAAGTTTGTCGTCTAGTACACCCTTAAAAGCTAATGAACCATCACTTCTCCTAAAGACAGACACATCTACATTTGTGAATAAACAGTTATATCCCATATTACAGAGTTGACTCATAGACAACAAGTTATATCCAAGCGACTCAACTAAAAACACATTAGAAATAGAGTGCTCGGATGAAATAGCAATTTTTCCTAACCCTTTCACCTTGCCTTGGTTCCCATCACCGAATATTATTGAATCTTGGGGATCCTTGTTCTTGACGTAGGAAGAGAATAACCTCTTTTCCCTCGTCATGTGGTTTGTGCATCCGCTGTCGATAATCCAGCTTGTACCCCCGGATGCATAAACCTGCAAGGCAAATTTAGGCTTGGGTCTTAGGTACCCAACTCTTGTTGGGTCCTACAAGGTTAGTGACAATATCCTTAGGGACCCAAATGCAAGTTTTATCTCCCTTGCATTTTGCCCCTAATTTCCTAGCAATCACCTTTCTATCCTTTCTACAAATTGCAAAGGAAGCATTGCAAACATGATAAATTGTAGAAGGTTCATTAATCTTCCTAGGAACATGAGCAACATTTCTCCTAGGCATATGATGAATGACATTTCTCCTAGACATATCTCTACCATGCATATAGGAAGAACTAGAAGCAATCATAGCATGAGAATTAAAAGCATCATAACTTCTATTAATATTCCTAGATTGTCTCCTATCATGATACATGAAAGCATGGTTCTTTTGAGCACTATTAGCCATAGGGGCCTTCCCTTTCTCCTTGATGGAGATGGAAGCCTTATGGCTTGTTAAGTTCTTGACTTCCCTCTTGAAGCCAAGACCATCCTTAATTGAGGGATGTCTACCTATCGTGTAGGCATCCCTTGCAAATTTTATTTTATCAATTTCACTCTTGCTAGTCTTAAGTTGGTCATTAAGACTAGCCAATTCATCATTCAATTTAGAAATTGAAACTAGGTGTTCACTACAAGCATCAACATCAAAATCTTTACACCTATTACAAATTGTAACATGTTCTACATAAGATGTTGATTTATTTGCTATTTCTAACTTAGCATTCAAATCATCATTTATGCTCTTTAAGCTAGAAATAGAGTCATGGCATGTAGACAATTCACTAGAAAGCATTTCATTCCTTTTAATCTCTAAAGCAAGGGATTTTTGTGCCTCTACAAACTTATCATGTTCTTCATACAAAAGATCCTCTTGCTTTTCTAATAACCTATTCTTATCATTCAAGGCATCAATTAATTCATTAATTTTATCAACCTTGGTTCTATCTAGGCCCTTGAATAAACATGAATAATCTATTTCATCATCATTAGACTCATCCTCACTTGAAGAAGCATAAGTAGTATTCCGAGTACATACCTTCTTCTCCTTCACCATGAGGCATGTGTGACGTTCGTTGGGGAAGAGGGCCGATTTGTTGAAGGCGGTGGCGGCGAGTCCTTCGTTGTCGGAGTCGGACGACGAACAATCCGAGTCCCACTCCTTGCCAAGGTGTGCCTCGCCCTTAGCCTTCTTGTAAGCTTTCTTCTTTTCCCTCTTGTTCCCTTGTTCCTGGTCACTATCATTATCGGGACAGTTAGCGATAAAATGACCAACCTTACCACATTTGAAGCATGAGCGCTTCCCCTTTGTCTTGTTCTTGTTAGTCTGCCCCTTGCGTCCCTTTAGCGCCGTCTTGAAGCGCTTGATGATGAGGGCCATTTCTTCATCATTTAGCCCGACCGCCTCAACTTGCGCCACCTTGCTAGGTAGCGCCTCCTTGCTCCTCGTTGCCTTGAGAGCAATGGGTTGAGGCTCATGGATTGGACCGTTCAATGCGTCGTCCACGTCTCTCGCCTCCTTGATCATCATTCTCCCGCTCACAAACTTCCCAAGTACTTCTTCGGGTGACATCTTGGTGTACCTAGGATTTTCACGAATATTGTTCACAAGATGTGGATCAAGGACAATAAAAGACCTTAGCATTAGGTGAACGACGTCATGGTCCGTCCATCGCGTGCTTTCGTAGCTCCTTATTTTGTTGATGAGGGTCTTGAGCCGATTGTATGTTTGGGTTGGCTCCTCTCCCCTTATCATTGCAAATCTCCCAAGCTCACCCTCCACCAACTCCATCTTGGTGAGCATGGTGACATCGTTCCCCTCATGTGATCCTGAGGGTGTTCCAGATCTGCTTGGCATTGTCCAAGCCGCTCACCTTATTGTACTCTTCCCTGCACAAAGATGCTAAAAGGACAGTAGCAGCTTGTGCATTTTTATGGATTTGTTCATTTATAAACATAGGACTATCAGTACTATCAAATTTCATTCCACTCTCAACAATCTCCCATATGCTTGGATGGAGAGAGAACAAGTGACTACGCATTTTGTGACTCCAAAATCCGTAGTCCTCCCCATCAAAGTGTGGAGGTTTGCCAAGAGGGATGGAAAGCAAATGTGCATTTGAACTATGCGGAATACGAGAATAATCAAAAGAGAAGTTTGAGTTAATCGTCTTCTTTTTCTCGTAGTCGTTGTCGTCGTCCTTTTGGGAAGAAGAGGACTCGTCGCTGTCGTCGTAGTAGACGATTTCCTTGATGCGCCTTGTCTTCTTCTTCTTCCCATCTTTACGTTTGTGGCCCGAGCCCGAGTCGGCAGGCTTGTCATCCTTCGGCTCGTTGACGAAGGACTCCTTCTCCTTATCATTGATCACAATCCCCTTTCCCTTAGGATCCATCTCTTTGGGCGGTCAGTCCCTTTCTTGAAGAGAACGGCTCTGATACCAATTGAGAGCACCTAGAGGGGGGGGGGTGAATAGGTGATCCTATAAAACTTGAAAACTTAAAGCCACAAAACTTGATTAAGCGTTAGCACAATAATGCCAAGTGGCTAGAGAGGAGTCCTAGCAAAACACAATAACCACAAGGATATCAACACAGAGAGACACATTGGTTTATCCCGTGGTTCGGCCAAGTACAAAACTTGCCTACTCCACGTTGTGGCGTCCCAACGGACGAGGGTTGCAATCAACCCCTCTCAAGCGGTCCAAAGACCCACTTGAATACCATGGTGCTTTGCTTTGCTTACTTTATCTCGCTCGTGAGGAATCTCCACAACTTGGAGTCTCTCGCCCTTACACTTTGATGTTCACAAAGAAGCATGGAGTAAGGAAGGGATGAGCAACGCACACAAGACACAAAATCAGAGTGACAACACGCACACAAGTCGCAACAAGAGCTCACAACACAATCCGACGAGTTCACAACTCAAATAGAGCTCTAGATGCTATCACAAAGAATCAAATGCGCGGAATCGAAGTCTTCGTGCTTAGGAATGCTTAGTGAATGCTTGGTTGTCTTATCCATGCGCCTAAGGGTCCCTTTTATAGCCCCAAGGCAGCTAGGAGCCGTTGAGAGCATTCCCGGAAGGCAAATCTTGCCTTCTGTCGCCTGGCGCACCGGACAGTCCGGTGCAGATTTCTTTCCTTATTTGGCGAAGCCGACCGTTGCAGATGTAGAGCCGTTGGCGCACCGGACACTGTCCGGTGCACACCGGACAGTCCGGTACCCCAATGTGACCATTGGCTCAGCCACGTGTCACGCGCGGAATCCTCGGCCGACCGTTGGCTTGGCTCATCGGACAGTCCGGTGATTTTTAGCCGTACGCCGTTAATCACTTCCCGAGAGCGACGACTTCGCCTGTGAACGGCTCACCGGACAGTCTGGTGCACCACCGGACAGTCCAGCGATTTATAGCCGTACACCACCGTCGAAGTCTCGAGAACAGCAAGTTCGCCAGAGCCAGCCTGGCGCACCGGACACTGTCCGGTGCACCACCGGACAGTCCGGTGCACCCAGACTGAGCAGACTTTGGCTGAACAAAACCATCTCTTTTCTAATTTGATTTCACTTGTTTCCAGCACTTAGACACACTACATTAGTTCTCAAAACAATGTACTAAGTCTAGAAACATACCTTTAGACTTGATTTGCACTTTGTCCATCAATTGGCATAGATTTACACTTAAGCACTTGTGTTGGCACTCAATCACCAAAATACTTAGAAATGGCCCAAGGGCACATTTCCCTTTCACTATGTTTGTTGCATTAGGTTGTAGGAGTTGTTTGGAAACAATTTCTGCATTTATCCTTGATTACCTTTGTTTATCCTATCCTTGTTACCTAGTTAGTTAAGTATGCTTAAATTGCTTAGGCCTACTTAGATGGTAGAAATCAGGTAATCTCCTATCATCTATGAGATATAGGTGGTTACCTTGTATTTGAATGGGGGTAAAGTCATTGGGTAATGTCCATGATAGTGTGAAGGTTAAATTGAGACTAGGCAGAGTTTTATGGGGAAAGTAGGCCAGAGTGATCCCGCCAGTGTTGATTAAGGACCGTACCATTGTGGTCCCTCGAGTCATGTTGAATTTATGCCTAAGCACTTAGCTGGCCAAATAACTCATTCCGACCATGAAGACATGAAAGTTCCCTTTGGCCAGGGAACAGGATCTGGATGTCGCCTAGAGGGGGCGGGGTGAATAGGCGAATAAAAATTATCACTTCAAAACTTAAACTCTTACTCTACTCGAAGACTAGATCGCAGTGGAGTGAAGAACTCTTTGAGTAGATTGCAGCGGAATTGAGATTCTTGTCTTGAGAATATCCTGCACTTCAAAGAAAGCTCGTACCACAAGTAAGTAGTGAAGTGCAAACATAAGAACTGAATAAGACAGAGAATCAGCACACAACACAGAGTAGAGCACGTGGACACAGGAATTTATCCCGAGGTTCGGCCAAGCCTGAAATGCTTGCCTAGTCCTCGTTGGAGTTAGCCACACCTGGGCTTGGAGTCTATTTCATCTCCTTCCTCCGTTTGCTCAGATCTATCAGTCAGACAGATAGAGCCTTCCACTATGTTGAGGTAGTTACAACAGAGCCGCGACTGCTTACAATCTTCTTGGCAGCACTCCGACAGAGTAACGATATGCTCAAGACCTTGCACTAGCTCTAGACAGCTCTTCTCCACTCTCTAAAGGCTTAGCTTTGCCTTCTACACAAACTAGAGAGTTACACACAAGAGGGAGAGTAAGAATTGATCCGAGTGATGTCTACACTTGTTGGCTGCCTTTGTACTTATGCTTGAGGCGCCTAGGAGTCCCTTTTATAGGCACAAGGGGCCTAGGAGCCGTTGAAAGCAATCCAGGAAGGCAAATCTTGCCTTCAGTCGGGTGGCGCACCGGACAGTCCGGTGCACCACCGGACACTGTCCGGTGCCCGATTTCCTTCCATAACTGGCACAGACGACCGTTGCAGTATTGCAGCCGTTGGCGCATCGGACACTGTCCGGTGCACATCGGACACTGTCCGGTGCCCCCATCTGACCGTTGGCTCGGCCACGCGTCACGCGCGGATTGCGCGGTCGACCGTTGGCCAGCCGACCGTTGGCTCACCGGACACTGTCTGGTGCACCATCGGACAGTCCGGTGATTTATAGCCATACGCCACCGACTTCTCCCGAGAGCGGCCTGTTCACCAGAGTTCAGCCTGGCGCACCAGACACTGTCCGGTGCACCACCGGACAGTCCGGTGTACCAAGCCGAGCTGAAGTTGGCTGCTCATAGCCAACACTTTTTCCTTTTCTTTTCTTCTTCTTTTCTTTCTGTTTCCAGCACTTAGACAGATATGTTAGTACACAAAAACCAATGTACTAAGCCTAGAAACATACCTTCTCTTAGATTTCCACCTCTCTAGCATTTGACATGCTTAAGACAGATGTTGGACTCATAAATCATCAAGTCAGCTTAACTTGATTTACATTGACATTTCTGAGCTCCAACATCCTGCAAAGGTTACATAGAATGTCTCCAAACATAGGAACAACCCAAACTAAAGGTCAGAGTGCACTTAGCTCTTTTGGGCTGCTTCCAGTTCTGTTTTTGACATTTGTTCTCGTTCTAGTGACCTTGATCTCCTTCTTAGAGCTTGGTCTTGAGCCTTATGACTTACACCACATAACTATAGACATTTCCTCATTGATTGTAAGTCACGTCCTTATGTAGTGATCCTTGATGTGCCGTAGCTGTTCTCAACTCCATCACCCTTGACTTTGCAAGCCTTCTTCTTCACCCTTGGCTTTGGGTTCCTCAGCCTCTTTGACCTTCTCCCGTGCACTTGGTACCTCGAAGCTCTTCTTGCCTCCGTCCTTGGCTTGATCAGTTGTCTCCGAGCTACGCACCCGAGTCTCACTTTATGCAATGTCCATCTTACTTGTGATGCCCATTATTTATCCATCATCTAGTCCTTGGACCATCACACTTGTTCACTTGTTTTGAACCCTGTTAGCTTTACATTAAGCACCTGTTCAACACTTAGCACACTTGTTAGTCCTTTAATTGAGTTATCATCCAAACACCAAAACCCACAAGAGAGCTTTCAATCTCCCCCTTTTTGGTGATTGATGGCAACACAATTAAAGCTTACATAAAAGTGAAATTTAAAGCACAAATTTTGAGTTCTAAGATTGTAGAATGCTCCCCCTAAATATGTGCTTACATTAAAATCTTAGCTTTGGCCTTAAATGCCAAAATGCACATACTTAGGCAATTCGAAGCATTTCTACACCATAGCACCTGTGGGATGCATTGTGTCAAAGATCAAACCATGATGCGTAACACACAAATGCACAGAATCAGAGTTAAACACCATTCACTTGAGTGGATATATCACAAGAATATCAACCTACCACTATTCACCATTAAGATACCAATTTAAACTAAGATACCAATTTAAAGCAATCTTAAAGCACCCTTAATCTTAAAGCACCATTACTCTTGAGGCACCATTAACCACATGAATATCTATTACAGAATAAACACTATAGATGCCAATAAATTCATAGCAGCGGAAACACTAGTCCATATGATGCAAACACATATAATTCTGCAAGAGGCATATGATAAGAATTGTCAATAACACAATAACACACTAACAATGCTCAAACTAACACATCACCCCTTAGGATAAGCTTTCCTCTCAGGTTGAGATAAGCTTTAATGCACAAATTCTCCCCCTTTGACATCAAACACCAAAAACCATACTCAAGCAAGAACATAGGATGATGTCAAGGGACAGCAGGGTGTTAAGGAGGAAAACACACTATCAAAACTCCCCCTTACTTATTGAACATATGCACTACCAACATTTAAGAGGATACATATACACAAAAAGATCAATACTTCCTTTTGTACCTTTACCATGTTGTGGTGTACTTCCCATCTTGAAAGTATTAATCTCTCGGTAGCTTCTCCACACTTGTGCCTGATTCTTCATCCTAACCTTTTCTTGTTGCTAAGTCACCAAGCTTAGAGCAAGTTATAGTATAGTGGCACAAGATGAAGCTTCTATTCTAGTGATTTCCAAAAGAGGTCAATTGAGGCAAACTATCACGACTACCAATTGAAAGGTCATTTATTATCATAGTTCCATGATACTTAAGGATAAACATCTAGTATCACCAAATATTGTAGAGCATGAGCAATCTAAAAATATGCATTTACTTACGACTTAAGATACCAATTTCTTGACTTAGAGAGGTACCCAAGTCCTGATTGCTCCATTTCTTGCTCATCTTCTCTTTTCCACCTTGAGACTACACAAGATCGCTCAAGAAACAATTAGTCTCAAAAGACACAAGTTATGTTTGCTCCCCCTGAACTTGTGCATCAAGTATTTGAATAACTTGCACTTTGCACATTCTAGCTTTCTCAGAACTAGAGGGGATCACAACATCTCTTGATCAAGGCATACTCTCAATTTCATCACAAGGAGATAACAATTGAATACCAAATGAAGGGTTGACTTAATACAACAATGCATGCCTCAAGAAGTATAATATTTTACAAGCAACCTAGACATGATTCATACTTGACAATCATCGCACCACATATACCAATTGAAAAACAACACGATCATGCATATAAAGTGCAATGTCTAAGCACATCATAATTAAGAAGGTTCCTTAGGTACACCAAAAGAAAAAACATTTTAAAGTAAGGAGCACCTAAGCCAAGATACTACCAATTCAGAGGCAAAACCATAGATGTGATCACAATCAATGGAACTTCAAGATATTCAATGAAATTGCATAGTTCCATTCTCCGTACCTTTGCCTTTTCTTGAATTGCCATGAGAGCACCAGTTGTCACTAATTGAGGGCTCCTTTTGTTCATGCACCTTATAGCTCAAAAGGGTGCATTAGAGGCACAATATGGATTTGTATTCACACAATACCAGACTAGAGTAATATTGTGAACATAAACTAAACAAAATGTCATATTTGCACACAGGTTAATCATTAGAACCATATAGCATAACTCACAAGGGGATACAGGTTTATTCACGAACACAAAAAGAGTTAATCATGGTGGTTATATCTAATGAAAAACTACCCATTTAAATGATTCAAGAGACATTACCTCTAAAGCACACAATCATGATTAAGCACGCATGGTTACTATCTTGGTAATCATTAATCATTGATTGAAAGGTACTCAACACAGGCAATCAACAAAGCATAACTGCTCCAAGGACAGGTAGCACATCAATCAGACTTAAGATCAGTACTGATTATCAACAAAGTACTTAGGATACATGGGTACCATCCTATGGAGAGCAAATTGCAGAATCTCATCAAGGTCCTTTGCTTGATTCACTAATAATGATTAAGGACCTATTCACTTTATTTCACTTGAGATGAACATGGGATTAGTGTCTCACAATAATTCAACCTTGGGTCAATGAGTAAACATCAAAACAATTAACAGCTTAAGCATAGAGTTGAGATAACCGTCTTAAGCTCTCCCATGGTCTCCAGTTTATCTCAAGGCACCTGCATGGTCTAGTTAGCACAATTTGGTACCCACCTCGGAATGGGTCCATGACGTTCAACTAAAAGTGCCTTTGGTACCCAAACAGTCTTTGTGTTAGTTCTAGGTGATCTCATGATTAATCTAGCACAAGGGTATGATTTGGGTCTCCTAAGCGAATAAGATTGAGACAACTTTACTTGCTTAGAAACCTCACCTTTATTACATACCTTGGATAGATGACCCTGCTCACCACACTTGTAGCAAAAGCATCGCTCAACCTGACATGATGCTTGCTGTTTGTCATTTTCCTTGGTGAGAGTCATCTTGGAGAATGCACATGCTTGATTCATCAATAGCGGACAAGAAGTGATCGTGTGGTTCTTGTCATTGCATCTGAAGCATCTCCTTATCCCTTCTCCCTTGTCATTGTATGGACACGACGCAATGAGGTGTCCTGACTTATTGCACTTAAAGCACCCCCTTTTCCCTTTTTTTCTTTTTGTTCTTTGATGACATAGAGAAATGGTTAGTGCAAACAACATGATTAATTGAATCTTTACCTTTTTTCAAGCTCATGTTGATTTCTTCATCTTTAGGAACATTCTTCTTATGGAGCTTAACACTTGCTGCAGTTTTTCCTTTCTCAAGCTTCTTCACCACGCGCCCGTGGATATCTTGAGAAAGTTGAGCAATGCATCTTCTCCTTAGTTGTCTTTGCTTCTTGTTCCCACACAATTTCTTTTGTGTCCCTGCAACTTTTTGCTCATTTAAACACTCACTTCCTTTTGAGTGATAGGGGTTAGCACATGGTGATAGATTATCCAAATGTGTACTTGTGCATGAATGAAGTTCACATGAATTTAAGTTCGTAATCACGACCTCATGAGCAACTTCAAGCATGATATGTCTATCCAAGAGATTATCATGATAACATGACAATAAGTCATATTTTTCAGTTAGAGCAAGGTTATCATGACTTAACAATTCTACTTGACTCCTAAGCATGAGATTTTCAGTTTTAAGTTGAGAAACATTAGATAATGCATCATGATTATTTCTTTGCTCAATTAAAACAGATTCATAACGTTGGACCAAATCATCATGAGAGCACTTTAGCTCCTCATGTTCTTTGGTCATTTTCTCCAGGCTGTTGTTGGTTTTGATGAGGGACTCCTCTAGCCTGAGAAGCATCTCGCTTTGTTCCTTGTTCCTTCTCAACAGCTTAACCAAGAGTGCTTTGTCCTCTTTGTTGAGATGGATGTAGAAACGACGAATCTCCTCTTCTTCCACATCATCGGTCTCATTTTCCCTGTCATTATTATCAGTGGAAGCAAAACAGGAAATGTACCTTGTGATGATGTAGACTCCTCATCCTCATATTCTTCCTCATCATCGCTTTTGTCTCCACCATAATTGTTAGCAATAAGACATTTATTACTAGTGGAAGACAAACCTGTTGATGATGTGCATTCATCGTTTGGTGACCATCTTTCTTGTTCTTCTCCCTTGGACAAGTTAGTATCACCAGCAATAGAGGGAGCAGAGGAAGTGCATATGGACTTAAAAAATTTCAACTTAAGTTTAGTCCATAGATCATGAGCATCAACAAATAAGTCACTATCACTACTCATGATGGCAAAATAGGCACCTCTAGAAAGAGAATCAACTAAGATGTTGCAAGCATGGTGATTTAGAGATAGACATCTTAGTTCATCATTTGAAGGATTTTTACTAACATTAGAGGGAAAAATACTTCTACTAAAGATCTGTCTCAAATCAGGATCAACACTCATGAAAGCATTATAAATAGAGACAGACCAAGACTTGTAATTAGAGCCATCGCCTAAAAGAAGTTCTACAGTTACCTCTTGTGACGACATCGTCATCTCCGGACGGCTAAGCCCACACTGCAGAGTAACGATATGCTCAAGACCTTGCACTAGCTCTAGACAGCTCTTCTCCACTCTCTAAAGGCTTAGCTTTGCCTTCTACACAAACTAGAGAGTTACACACAAGAGGGAGAGTAAGAATTGATCCGAGTGATGTCTACACTTGTTGGCTGCCTTTGTACTTATGCTTGAGGCGCCTAGGAGTCCCTTTTATAGGCACAAGGGGCCTAGGAGCCATTGAAAGCAATCCAGGAAGGCAAATCTTGCCTTCAGTCGGGTGGTGCACCGGACAGTCCGGTGCACCACCGGACACTGTCCGGTGCCCGATTTCCTTCCATAACTAGCGCAGACGACCGTTGTAGTCTTGGAGCCGTTGGCGCACCGGACACTGTCCGGTGTACACCGGACAGTCCGGTGCCCCCATCTGACCGTTGGCTCGGCCACGCGTCACGCGCGGATTGTGTGGCCGACCGTTGGCCAGCCGACCGTTGGCTCACCAGGCACTGTCCGGTGCACCACCGGATAGTCCGGTGATTTATAGCCGTACGCCGCCGACTTCTCCCGAGAGCGGCCTGTTCACCAGAGTTCAGCCTGACGCACCGGACATTGTCCGGTGCTCCACCGGACACTGTCCGGTGCACCACCGGACAGTCCGGTGTACCAAGCCGAGCTGAAGTTGGCTGCTCATAGCCATCACTTTTTCCTTTTCTTTTCTTCTTCTTTTCTTTCTGTTTCCAGCACTTAGACAGATATGTTAGTACACAAAAACCAATGTACTAAGCCTAGAAACATACCTTCTCTTAGATTTCCACCTCTCTAGCATTTGACATGCTTAAGACAGATGTTGGACTCATAAATCATCAAGTCAGCTTAACTTGATTTACATTGACATTTCTGAGCTCCAACATCCTGCAAAGGTTACATAGAATGTCTCCAAACATAGGAACAACCCAAACTAAAGGTCAGAGTGCACTTAGCTCTTTTGGGCTGCTTCCAGTTCTGTTTTTGACATTTGTTCTCGTTCTAGTGACCTTGATCTCCTTCTTAGAGCTTGGTCTTGAGCCTTATGACTTACACCACATAACTATAGACATTTCCTCATTGATTGTAAGTCACGTCCTTATGTAGTGATCCTTGATGTGCCGTAGCTGTTCTCAACTCCATCACCCTTGACTTTGCAAGCCTTCTTCTTCACCCTTGGCTTTGGGTTCCTCAGCCTCTTTGACCTTCTCCCGTGCACTTGGTACCTCGAAGCTCTTCTTGCCTCCGTCCTTGGCTTGATCAGTTGTCTCCGAGCTACGCACCCGAGTCTCACTTTATGCAATGTCCATCTTACTTGTGATGCCCATTATTTATCCATCATCTAGTCCTTGGACCATCACACTTGTTCACTTGTTTTGAACCCTGTTAGCTTTACATTAAGCACCTGTTCAACACTTAGCACACTTGTTAGTCCTTTAATTGAGTTGTCATCCAAACACCAAAACCCACAAGAGAGCTTTCAAGACAGAGTACTATCTAGCTGAATTCAACCTTGCGATGCACCTATTAGTGTGGGTGAGCAGTGACGAGGACACAACGAGATGACCCATGGTGTATGCTACGCCCTAACCCTCTGGTAGTCAAGCAGTCCCTAGATATGGTGGTCCCTGTGGAATTCACGATGTGCAGTCGGGCTGCTTATGGAATACGTATGGTGGTGATCGTATCTCACGAAGTATTGTGGATGTGGTTTGTGTTAGGAGTACCCCTCCAGCTGGTCAGTAATCGATTCGAATCGCCATCGCTCCTCGATAGTGAGCACTTGACTTGATCTATCTCATCGTAGTAAGAACAATGATCACCATGAGAAGGATGATAGGGATTATGGATGATGACATCAATGATTAAAATCAAGGGTAGGGTTACTCTTGTATGGTTAACCATCAATAGTATTTCTTATCTTGATTCATCACTAAAGTCATAATTAGACTCCTAGTGAATTTGGCAATGGTCATTTAGATAATTAGGTGCAAATCTAGTTTTGCAGCGAATAGGTATTAATACTGAATTGCTAAAAGTGGATTAATAAATTTGATACCCCCTTTATGCTGCTACTAATTACATTAACCTCATTTACTCTTACAAAGCAAAGAGCCAACTCCAGATAAAGCTTTGCATGATCCTTGGTGTCTTTCACTTTCTTATTTCCTGGTTGTGGACGGGTCAGTCTAGCTGGGTACATTGCAGTACTCAGGGTTCTATCCCCAATGTTGTTGCAAATGGCCAGATGTTTTATGGATATTGCGAGCATTGCTTATACCCGGCTACGAGAGATGACTAAGCTATGGGCATGGTTTCTCCATTCTTCTCTCATGCTTTTGGTGGGTTGACAACCCTAGTGTTGGCACTGTATTTTGAAAACCCCACATGTGTTGTGGGAGCTACTTGAACAAATGCTTCCACTAAAACTTATCACAATGGTGATGCTACTTATGATGTCACATTTGGGACATCATGTCGACTAAGTTGTAGTAACTCTCTTTTACTTTGATCTACTTTATTTTCTACGGAATGTTGTATCACGTGATGTAGTGAATGTTAAGCTATTACGATCTTGGTTGTGAAGGAAAAGTTTGAGATCCTTTGCGGTTTCATTAGACCCCTAGGTTTATATGGGTTCAAGTGTGTTAAATCACTATCAGGCAGTTGGTTTTCATACTTGATCTCTTATAAATCTGGTCGAGCCACCGCAGGTACAATGGCCAACTATGAAGGTGAAGGTCATGCGGGTTTGTGCCAATGGACCAGGAATGGTGAAGGACAAACGCTGGGACTTGAGTGAGGGATCAGAGTCGTTGGGTTACTAGCCATGGTGATTGACACCTGGGACATGCACTAGCACGAGGATGTGGCAGAGCGGGCCATGTTGCCGACACGGTCAAGAACTAGCGGGACACGTGTCTAGGACGTGGGGGACGCGCACGCGGTGTGATACTCATGATGGTTTGGAGGTTAAACCTCAAAAAACCACCCTGCGCTACGGATGGTGGGTTTTCGACCGAATTTGGCCTCAAAACTCAGCGGTGGCGATTCCGGCTGGAACTAGTGGCAACATGTGGCATCACAATGAAGGTTGCATCAAGGGGAAGCAACTTCATGTGGAGTGTGTGGCCATAGGATCAAAAACCCAGGAGTTGGTCCATTTTGCCCATGGAGTAGTGGATAGGCTCTATGCAAATAGGGGTAGTTTAGTCTAGGCAAATAACCCTCTAGTAATAGAGAGGTAGGGCTGGTGTTATAGCTATCTTAGCAGCCACATCCCTTTGAGCATTAATTTAGATATCCACCTAAGAGAGAGCACTAGTTTTCTGTCTAGTTTTGCTCCTGCCACAGATCCTCAAATAGTTTTGAACTGCATCTGTGTTTTTGTAACCTCCATAGTGTAATCCGAGGATGGGTGGCTGGTTCCACCCACAGGTTTTGTTGAATCAAACTCAGATTTTGTTTTTGCTGAAGTTCTTGGTTCGATTTGCTCTTATGTTCTTCCTTTTCTTTCTTCTTGTGGATTTGAGGAGAACCTTCATGTTCTTGTGGCACAGATGATGTTGGGGATTGATTTGTGTGGAGATAAACTCTTTAGATCACTGCATATGCCCAGGTGGTGCAGTTCTTGGCCATGTTCTGAGTTGATCCCATTTTGAGTTCATTTGAGAAAACCCCAACAAAACCCTACCACGCTCGGGATTTTGCATCTGTGCATGGATTTTTGAATTGCTCGAACTCATACTTCACGAATAGACTTCTTTCTCTCTACGCAAACTATCTGCAAAGTTAGAGGCAGTTCTGGGCATTTTTCATTGCTCGACACTACCGCTTTGGTGCCCGGCACTGCAACGCAGAAGGCCAGCATTGCCGCACCCTCTTCCTTACGATTTTGACTCTTAGATTTTTTAGGAAGTTGGCAGCTCCATGTGTAGTAGTTTGGCATATTTAGTCGACACTAGACTGAATACTACTGTGTTACACAATTCCGTTCGTCTTGTGGGGATTGTGTGAAAATTGGGATCACAGTCACGGTGTTGTTCTCGAAAGAGATTTTTTAGTGGCTCACATTCATACCCCTTTGGTCACCTCACTGGTCCTTCAGCAACTAGCCATTGGACCGTGGATCGGTGCACACCACCAGACTGGCCAGCTTGCTGAGAGCCGGTTTGCAAGGCTCTCTACGTAACCAATCCGATGCACACTTGACTAGTCCAGTGAACCAGTCGACAACCCATTTCTTCAATCTTATATCTTCTTTTCTTGGGCTCTTTTGATCTTGTGTCTTGGACTTGTATTGAGTATTTATATGTCTTCTAAGTCTTTTTGGTCTTCTTTTGATGTGTTGCATCCTCAGAGCCTGGTCAAATCCACTTCACATCCTGTGAACTACAAAACACAAACACAAACACTTGCACAATCATTAGTCCACTGGTTATGTTGACCATCAAACACCAAAATCACTTAGTCAAATGGGTCGGGGTCCATTTTCCTTACATTGAGGTATGTCCATGACAAAGGAAAAATCATTGAACGATTTCTTGCACTAAAACATGTCAGGTATATCATGGCTACTATAGTGAGGTATGTCGAATATGGTACAGTCGATTTTACAAATCGATTACACGTACGTGTTTTTTGAAATCCTTGGTTGGATTTCATAGTGTCCGATAATGGTCAACATTGACATCATTAGTAATGAACACATGTTTATATCACATGGAAATATAAGGTAGAGTTTTAAATGGAAGATATGGATTAAATCAAAATATGTTTTTGTCTTCATGGTCCAATAGTATTCTCTAAGAAATCTACAGAAGTTGTCTATATCCAAATCATATTGAATGATTTAATATGAAGGTATCATATGGTTGTTCGACCTCTATAAAGAGGAAGGTTTCTTTATGCTTTAGTGATTGAGATGAGATATTGGGATTGTTATGTATTATAATGTTGGATATAATGTTTCTGGTTATCTATAAGTTCTCCAAATCCTAGATATTAATGTACATGTGGAAACACCATTTTATGAAAGTCTTTAAATAGACACTAATGGTCACTTCTACCAATCATTCTAATATTGTATAATATGAGGCTTCACATGAATGTGTATAGCTTGATAGGTTGATAAATTACATATTGAAGTTATGTGGTGTTGATTCTTTTCGAATCAATAACCATTGCCTAAAGATAATGCAGTTTATGTTGTGGATATAAGTTATAATTAATGCAATATTTATTGATAATTAGGAATTAATCCTAAAGGGTGCCTTTTTACCTCATTTCTCTAAGATCTAGACTCGTGTACATATATACTAGTCAACTGCCTGTGCGTTGCAACGGCAAACAAATATTCAACAAAATATTAGTGTACAACGATTACATAAAAAATACCATATATTATCGATCTCTATCTTATAAATTATCTGGCAACATCCAATACAGAATTTTAGGGGGAGGCGGCGTGGGGAGGCAGTTGGGGACGAAGATGGTGTGGGTCCGAAGGGAGGCGGGACAGAGAAGTGCGTAGGATAGCAGGTTGATTCGTAGAATTTCATGGTGTATTTGTAAAAGTAATCCATATTATTCACAGCTTTGGTTATATCAACAACTATCTAAATTTTTACTTTTGTTTATATGAACATTTTAGTTATCTAAAATGATGAATACATTTGTAGCAAATACATGTTAGCAACATGAAATATTTTGTGGTTCACATAGGAGCAGGAGATAACCTTAACCAAAATGTCATGTGTTTCTATTTTCTAATTAGCAGGAGCTTTGTACATCACAAAAAATGCATAAATGAATTTCTATCAAGATGATAAGGAGTATCACTAAATCTCTGCAACAAATAGCATCATGTGTTAAATTCACCACTTACTGTAACTTTTCTATAGAATAAGTAATTGAGAATGACATCAAGCCATAAACAATTGTAGTAAAAAATTGATGCTCCTTCCAAAAATTGAAGCAAGAAAAAACAAAAATATCTCGATAGCAATAAAAAATATCTACGCATAGGTAGCTTCACCAGATCGATGTACAACCACAATTAGCAAGGTGCTAGAACTAATTTCATGTTAAAATAGAAGGTGCCAACATCACGTTTAGGTTAGTTGGAGACTTACCAGATGGTATGCTGTGAGGCGAAGGAGCTCAAGACGGTATGTTGTGAGGCGTAGGGTCTCAAGAATAGGATGTTGGAAGCGCTGCTGCTCCATCTCGTGGCTACCATGGGACGAGGTGCATAAGGCTGGCAGGACGGCGGTTGGGAACACAGGCGAGCGAGGATGGCTGGCGCGATAAGGTTGGCGCATGTGTCAAACACGGGCTGACGAGGGTGGAGGGCGCGATGAGGCTGTTGGGTGAGCGCGAAATGCGTAGACAGCGGGCGGGCGAGGATGGCGGTCACGGCATGCACGGACGCGGTTGGAGCGGACGCAACAAGATCGGAGCACGACGTGGATTTTGGGAAGCCATGGTTGGAGCGCCTGCGGGCGAGGATGGTGGTCGCGGTTGGAGCTCCCGCGATTACAGGTGGGTTCATGGCGAGAGGAGGGGTTGTGAGCTAGATTTATGGGGCGCTTGGGTCGGTTGCACGCTATAAGTTAATGGAGGCGTGGTGGAGGCGGCTTGGGGCAGGAGGTCGCGAAGAGGTGACGGGTGGAGCAGCAAAGTGGGGTGGGATGTTGTGAGGAGATTCGGACGAGTGGAGGCGTGGCGGAGGCGGCATGGGGGGCGAGGGTGCGGGGAGGCGGCGTGGGGAGAGAGGTTGGGGACGAAGATGGTGTGGACCCAGAGGAAGGCGGGACAGAGAAGTGCGTAGGACAGCAGGTTGATTCGTAGAATTTCAGAAGGTATTTGTAAAGAAAAAATGACGTGGGAGGACCGTTGAAACTGGTGCTTTAATATATTAGAGATTAGAGATCAGTATTTAATAGCCTAGAGAATCATTTTGTGTTCTTCGTTGTCTCGCTCTCTAATTCTGACATAAGCATCAACCTGGTGGTCGAAGTCCATATGGACACTTTATGGACTTCCTTGGATGGTGAGTAGGAAGGAATTGAAGCAAAGCGAAAGACGACGAACTCCTTTCTCTATTCACCCACCTTTTCCCACAACATCTAAACCTTTTTAAGGCCTTGTTTGAACAATGGATAACATTGCACCATGAATTTAATCCATACTTCATATCTAATCCCATTGTAAGATTAAATCCATCATTTAATCCATGCATCTTTCAAAGCTAGTCATTCTTTTGATCATGGATTATAATATAAACGTGTACAATATCTTAATAGATTTGTTCCATACCTAATAAGCTATGGATATAATCCATGTCTTATGTAGTTTAAAAAATTTCTAAACCCTTGGGTTATAATCTATGATAGTTTTAATCGAATAAAAAAATTAAGTAGACTTGAATTATTTTGGGACATAGATTTAATTTCAATCCATGCTAATCTAGAGTTGGATTGGTGTAAACGAACATGCCTAAATGGAACTAGAACAGTTCATACTTATACACCCATGCTCTTTTGTCTTTAATAATCGAGTTTTAATTTTATGTAACGAGCCGAGTTTTGTAACATTTTCTTTATTTATAATAAAAATACCTTGGAAAACAACCATAACCAATCGTTCAACTAACCACACAGCAGCTACGTACGTCATGAGGCACACCAGACCATAGCATAGCTATCTATGTACCGTGGGATTACGTCAGCTTGAAACCAAGAGACGGTGATCTGTACTGCAAAGGCGAGCTAAGCTTGCACGGAAGTATCATGCATCTATAGTAGGCTTCAACAGAAAGAAACCAAACACATGCACAAGTAAACGGCCGGGCAGTGTCGTTGAACCACAGCCACACACAAGTTCATCATGCGTGGGTGTGGGAGAGAGAAAGAGGTGTGCGTAACGAAGTCCTTGCGTGACTGCTGGACGCAACCGACGGAAAACAATGGAAATGAGCAATCAGCGTACACGATGGGCAATTAAAATCATCACAGTCATCTTCTAGACACGCACATCTGCCTCTCTCCGATCCTTTCTGTGTGTTCATTTCTCCAGTTAATTAGGAATAGTGCAAGGATAAGTCCTAGGTTTCTGTTGACACGACACGCCCGGGACGACCTTTTTCCTGTGTGGACGATGTGTACATGTAACAAACTGATGAGGTTCAAAGATAGCCACGTACGAGTCGGCGCAATTCAGCAGAGAATGAACCATGTCCACGCAATGGGTTTCCAAATTAATAAGCAAGGCAAGAGAGCAGCAAAACATGTTTCTAGCGAATGCATGTACATATTATGAGGTCGTTTGGGAGGGCTCCGGCTGCTCTGAAAACGGCTCTGGCTCGGACTCCTCCAAAGGAGTAGCTCCTCTGCAGGAGCCCGTGCTTTTTGCAAATCGTTTGGTAAAAATCGGCTTCTTATGTATGCTGTGCTCATCACTCCAAAGGAGTACCTAGAAATCACTGTTGTGCTCTCTGTTGTTTAACAATAGAAGGCTCCTTGTGTATTATTACAACAAAAAATATTATGGAGTAATATTAGAAAAGCATTTGCACATCACAATTCATACAAAATGTCATATATCACTTGGATGATTACCTAGAAAGAAAGATCGCTCTTGCGATGTCATCACGAAACCTATCCATCGTACGATCATTAGAGTATGGACATGATGAGTCAGTTGTATTTCTATATCTAGAAGGTATAGTGGGCACGTAATCTGGATTCCGATCGCACTTATAGAAATCTTTGTCTTCTCGATGGTTCTCACGAATATAATTATGAAGGCACATGGTAGCTGCGACAATCATCTTTTGCTTTTCCATAGAGTAGCTTGGCATCTTAAGAAGTATACGCCACTTCATTTTCCACACACCAAATGTGCGTTCTACGGCGTTCCGAATACTTGAATGCAAATGGTTAAAATGTTCTTGCTCACCATTTGGTGGAGGTCCCCTTCTCCAATCAGGAACATGGTACCGTTCACCCTTGTATGGAGCTAAGTACCCAGGTGTCACACCCGGTTCTGGGGGCAAAACCGAATACATAGCATATGTGTGCCAAGATTCATTTTTCACACATATGTTGACGTCACAAGTGTAATATATCAAAAGACAATGCAATAAAGGCGTAAAGAGAGTAGAGTAGTCTTTATTACAACATCTAGATAATAGTATCTTAAACAGTATCATCAAAGTAAAGCGGAAATAACATGGGTAATCTCCCATAGGAAGATGACCAGCACATCGTTAGACAAAGTATTCATCGAAATCTCCATCAAGGTCTTTTTCATCACCCTCTGATCAAAATATTAGCAAGGGTGAGCTCACTTATGGTCGGGGCTCAGCAAGTGGGGGAAAATTAATGCAAGTTTAACAAGGTAAGGCTAAGGTTAAGCAGTAAGCATTTTAGTTGGTCAATATTTTATTAGCAACATCTGTCTTACTAATAAGTATATATCCCAAGTATCCCCATTAAACAAAGGTATAAGCATATAACAAAAACACTTAAGTGAAACCACTTAAGCAAACCATTGGCAGATCATCAGATGTCGATTTATTGTCCATCTTTAAGTTCAATTATCATGTGAGGGTCCAGGTTGCTCTTAACCGTGAGCACGACTGACATATCAGTTTTACACTCTGCAGAGGTGGTACAACTTTACCCACAAGCCATGTATCCCATCTAGCCTGGGTTGATCGGACCCGTAAACACTGCCGAGGTGAATGGCTAGGGATCCATTACGAGGCTTTTACAAAATACACTTAATACAAAGCAATTTGCTAAGGTTTCCAAGTCGGTGTGGAGGCCCTCTGGGCGAGGTACCTTAGCCAAGAATACGTTCCCATGTTAACGTGAGCTGCCACCACTGCCGCTCCCCCTCTTGCCCATATTTCAGGTAAGGTTGCTAGGTACTAAGCATATAAAGCTAATTACCAAAGTCAGAGCCATGATAGCGCTCGTGGTTGCACTGTTATCCTGGGGGTCACTCCATATTCCAATTAATATGAAATAATATTGTTTAACCATCGGGTTAACACCATAATGCCAATTTCATTTCTGGAACATTAATATCAAATAATGAGTGACATCAAAATTATCAGGTTGAGCGATAGCACAAATTTGCTAAGCACAGTATTTTCCTAGGGTAATCAAGAAATTTAGTTGGTAAATCTATGAAATTCTTAATTAGGCAAAACCCATCAAATTATGCAGTATATCCAAAAAATAAACATTATTATATGTATTAAATGCGTACAAATAGAATATGCAGAAGGAGAATCCCCTTGTCTTGCTCGAACGTTTCTTGTGGGTCGTCCTCGAACATGTTTGGCTCGTCTACCTCACAGTCCACTTCTAGCATCGATTTGCGTATCGTACATATAAAAGAATATATACACCAAATAAATAAACATACACAAGTACAGGGATAATCATTCACCATTACATTCACATTCATACATAACACTTATCACACTTATAAATACGTCTTAAAGCGTAAATACTTATTATTTCATTATGACTATTACTGCGAGTCATTATTGATCAAATTATGAGTAGGTGGTTATAATACTAGTTTTATCTAGTATAATATGTATTAACATTTTTTATGAAAATAAAGGCTAATTATTTTCTTTATTACTAATAATAGACTAATGGATTTTATTCCTTTTATTTCTAAACAGAACTTATGCGTACAACTAAAAATGGTTTTTTCATGATTCTTCTAACATTAATATTCTAAGAACCAATATAAATCACTAATTGGACTTTTAATAACATAATCATGGTTATTTTTCTCGGCGTTTCGGACCCGGGGGATCCCTGGACCGACGAGTGAAATTGTCACTGCGTGCCCCTGCCCAGATGGGTTGGCGTGGGATGGAACACAAGAGGTGGGACAAGCCTTGTATTATCCTGCACCAGGGTGCTCGTAGTAGGGGTTACAAGCGTCGTGAGAGGGAAGAAGAGAGCCGGTCCGTCAGCCCGCCGTCCCCTCTGCGCGAGAGCCCCCCTTTTCGCGGGAAGGCCCTGGACCTCCCTTTTATAGATGCAAGGAGAGGGTCCAGATGTATAATGGGGGGTGTAGCAATGCGCTAACGTGTCTGGCAGAGAAATGCCTAAGCCCTATGTACATGCCAACGTGGCTGTCGGGGGAGAGCTTGAGCCCTGTATACGTGATAGCGTGGCCGTCGGAGAAGCGCCTGAGCCCTGTAGGAGCATAGCTGGCAGTGCGGCAAGGATCCTGCTGACGTCTCCTTGCTGCCGTAAGGGGCTGAAAGCCACCGGTGTCATGGTTGCACGCGGGGCACCATCATTACCCATCGCCGGGGTAAGCCAGATGGGACGCCGGTCTTGTTCCTTGTAGCCTGAGCTGGCTAGGGATAGGGTAATGATGTATCCCCTATTGGCGTGGTCGGTCCGAGCCCAAGGTCGGGCGAGGCGGAGACTTCTCTTGAGGCCAAGGCCGGGGTCGGGTGAGGACGCGATTCCTCCCGAGACCGAGGTCGAGGCCGAGTCCGGAGGTCGGGCGAAGCGGAGACCTCCTCCCGAGGCTGGAGCCTGAGGTCGGGCGAGGCGGAGACCACCTCCCGAGGCCGGAGCCTAAGGTCGGGCGAGGCAGAGCTTCCTGTTACGCCCGAGGCCGAACTCGGTGTTTGATCGTGACTTGTTGTCAGCTTCGCCTGGATGGTTGGCACAGTAGTCGGAGCGGGGCGAGCGATGCTGCTTTCCTATCAGGTCGGTTAGTAAAGGGGGCGAAGTGACTGCGGTCACTTCGGCCCTGCAGACTGAGGCGCGTGTGTTAGGATACAATGTCAGACAATCCTCGCATTGAATGCGCCTGCGATGTGGTCGGTTGGTGAGGCGGTTTGGCCAAGGTTGCTTCACAACGAAGCCTGTCCGAACCGGGCCTCGGGAGAGCCGAGGGTTTGCCCGCTGCCTGAGGTGGTCCTCGGGCGAGGGGTGAATTAGTCTGGGACTACTGCTCCTGCCCGAGGCTGGGCTCGGGCGAGGTCGCGTCCCTTGGATAGACGAAGCCTTGACTTGAACCGCACCCGTCAGTTGGTCTGAGGGTGTTTACCAGCCGTGATTAGGAGTATTGGGGGTACCCCTAATTACGGTACCCGACAATTTTAACATAAACAAGTATTTTACTAATTTCAAGAAATTAAGTGCTATACTTATGAACACATTTATTTTGGGCTAGTAAAAATCTATTTTCATTACGACTAGTGATATTCTTTTAGTTTTCTCCTTTCTTTCTAAAAGAAAGTACCATTAATAATACTCGGGGATCAAAACATCTAATAACCTATAATATTTGTATTGCTAAGAATTCTATACCACTTACTAATTCTATGTTAAGAAAAAGCTTCTATTGTCTATTAAAACGAACTTATGATTATAACCTTCCACAAAAATTCCAAAATTCATTGTGAACAAAATTAATTATGAAATTACTTATCTAGTGTTCTTACTACTAACATGTGTCTACCAATTTTGTCATACTTTATTTCAAATCCCAAATTCTAAATAAATCACAAACCAATATCATGTCTAATAATAATTCACTAATTCATCGCATATATATACCAAAAATCAATAATGCACATACACATGAATTCCGAATCACAGCATTCTCATATTACAACGAATATTCAAAAAATTCATAAATCGATTCAAACATGATTTCAAAATAAATTCAAATTATTTTGGATTGTCTTCAACCTTTGGTTCTCGTTTGTGCAGGAAGAAGCTCGACGGGGTGTTTGGCCGAGCAAGGAAGGGAAGGGTTCGGCGTCGGGCGGTGCTCTGACTTCGGTCCTCGACGGCGAGCTTCAGCGGCGAGCAGAGCGCGGCTCCGGCGACGAGCAGGGTTCAGTCTACGACGAGTGCGAAAGCGAGGAGGGCTAGAGAGACTTGGGTGAGCTCGGGCAGGGAAAGGAATGCTCTGTGGGCGCGGCTTTTATAGAAGAAGGGGGAGGGGAGAGGAAGAGGCACCGAGGGGAGAGGGAGGAGCGCCAACTGGCCATTACTCGGCCATTAATGGCAGTGGCTCATTAGGGGAGAGAGTGGGGGAGGAAGAAGAGGAAACGACGATGGTTACAGGCGCTGGTAGAGCCGAACGGGCATGGCTCGGTGGCTTGGGGTCGGGGCGGTGCTCGGCCGACCGGCCAGTTGGGCGCGGCGGCGTGTAGCGCGTGCACGCGTTGCCCTGCGGCCTGGCGGCGGCGCGGCAGGGAGGGAGGGGGAGGAGCCCCTGGCGGCGGCTAATGGGGGGCGGCTATTGCTAATGGGCCCCTAGTGGGACGGCTAGGGTTAGGGTTTAGAATTTTTTAATGTAAATAAATATATTTTAAAATTCATAATAATTATACCAAAATTATTTATAACTAAAATATTTATTTTTAGACCAATAATTATTATATTATTTAATTGGGTTTTCATTTAAGAAGAAATTTCTTACTAAACATCCAAAATCAACATGAATAAAACCAAAATTTATTCTAGATGCAAAATAAAAATCAACCATTAGGAAGAATATTTATTACCCTAATTACCATTAATATTCTTAAATTTATTATTTTAGTTGATGGTTTTTATGGTGTTACAAACCTACCCCTCTTAAAAGAATCTCGTCCTCGAGATTAAGGAACTTCCGAGAATAACTAGGGGAATTTTGCTCCCAGTTCATCTTCTCTTTCCCAAGTGGCCTCATCTTCTGAATGATGACTCCACTGAACTTTGCACATGTTAATAACTTTACTCCGAGTAATCCTACGAGATGTTTCCAGAATTCTGACAGGGTACTCTGAATAAGTCAGATCCTCATTAACATTCATTTCTTCCATGGGTAATTGTTCCTTTGGTACTCTTAAGCACTTCTTGAGTTGTGACACGTGAAATACGTCATGCACATCTGACAAACTTTCGGGTAGCTCTAACTGGTACGCTACTTCACCTTTTCTCTCCAAAATCTTGAACGGGCCAATGTAGCGAGGAGATAATTTTCCCTTAACCTTAAATCTTTTCATTCCTCTCATCGGTGAAACTTTAAGGTATACGAAGTCTCCTACTTCAAATATCAACTCTCTTCTTCTATTGTCAGCATAGCTTTTCTATCTTGACTGTGCCGTCTTCAGATTCTCTCTGACAATCTGCACTTGCTTTTCTACTTCTTGAAGAATTTCTAGACCAAATACTTGACTTTCTCCTGTCTGATTCTAATAAAGCGGTGTTCTACACTTTCGTCCGTAAAGTGCTTCAAATGGTGCCATTTTTAGACTTGCCTGGTAACTATTGTTATACGAGAATTCTGCATAAGGCAAACTTTTACCCCAGCTTCTACCATGCTTTAGAGCGCAAGCTCTTAGCATATCTTCCAACACTTGGTTTGTTCTTTCTGTTTGCCCATCCGTTTGCGGATGATAAGCTGAACTAAAGTTTACCTTGGTATCCATGGACTCATGTAGTCTTTATCCAGAAGCGTGAGGTAAACTAGGTTCCTCGATCTGATACGATCTTCTTTAGTACACCATGCAGACAAACAATCCTCGACATGTACAACTCTGCTAACTGGGCTCCTGAGTATGTTGTCTTACAGGTATAAAGTGTGCCACTTTAGTCAATCTGTCTACTATGACCCATATTGAATCATAGCCATCCCAAGTACGAGGTAGTCCAACTATGAAATCCATACCGATTTCTTTTCCATTCAGGTACCTTGAGAGGTTGTAATAATCCTGCTGGCCTTTGGTGCTCGGCTTTAACTCATTGACACACATCACATAGTGCAACATGAGTGGCAACATCTCTCTTTAAACCATACCACCAATATTTTTCCTTCAAATCCTGGTACATCTTTGTGCTTCCAGGGTGAATAGAGTAAGCTGAATCATGGGCTTCTCTTAAGATAAGTTGGTGTAAGTGTTCGATTTCTGGTACACAGATTCTCTTTTTAAACTATAATGTGCCTTGTTCATCTTCCGTGAAATCTGGGGCTTTACCCAAACCAATCAAAGTTTTAATTTCCTTAATTTTCTCATCAAACTCTTGTCCTTTACGAATCTCTTGTTCCAACGTAGATTCAACTTCCATAACGATTGCTTCCATATTATTGAGCATGCCAAGGTTGAGTTGCTCCATTTCCCAGCATAATTCCTATGACATCAAATGAGTAGTGATGTTGTTCACTTGACCTTTACGGCTCAAAGCATCAGCCACTACATTTGCTTTTCCTGGGTGATATTGTATTTCCAAATCATAGTCTTTGATCAACTCAAGCCATCTTCTCTGTCTTAGGTTGAGTTCTTTCTGAGTGAATATATATTTCAAGCTTTTGTGATCCGTGAAGATTTTGCACTTGTTTCCAATCATATAGTGTCTCCAAATCTTCAAAGCATGCACTACGACAGCTAGTTCCAAGTCATGCGTAGGATAATTCTTCTCATGCTTTCTCAACTGCTATGAGGCATAAGCTATTACCTTTCCTTCTTGCATTAGCACACATCCAAGTCCAAGGTGTGATGCATCGCAATACACATCAAATCCTTTGTGAATGTCTGACATTACCAATATTGGTGCAGTGGTTAACCTTTTCTTGAGTTCTTCAAAACATTTCTGGCATGCTTCATCCCACTTAAAATCTTTACCTTTCTCCAGTAGTGAGGTAAGAGGTTTCACTAACTTGGAAAAACCTTCAATAAATCTTCTGTAGTATCCTGCCAATCCAAGAAAACTTTTGATCTTGGACGCATCCTTTGGTTGCTTCCAATTTAGTATTTCACTTATCTTTCCTAGATCTACTTTAATTCCACCATCAGTAACAATATGTCCTAAGAAAGCAACTTCCTTCAGCCAAAAATCACTCTTCGAGAACTTTGCATACAATTGACTGTCACAAAGCTTTTGTAGGACTAGTCTTAGATGGTCTTCATGTGTTTCTTCATTCAGAGAGTATATCAGTATGTCGTCAATGAATACAACCACAAACTGATCCAGATATTCCATGAATACTTTATTCATCAAGTTCATAAAGTATGTCGGTGCATTAGTCAGTCCAAATGACATGACCAAAAACTCATATAATCCATATCTCGTGGTGAAGGCTGTCTTGGGTACATCTTCTGCTCGAATCTTTAACTGATGATATCCCGACCTTAGAACTATCTTCAAGAATATCTTAGCTCCCTTCATCTGATCAATTAAATCTTCAATCTGAGGTAATGGGTATTTATTCTTAATTGTTACTTCATTCAAACTTCTATAGTTAACACACATTCTTCTCGAACCATCTTTCTTGCTCACAAATAGAACTGGGGCTCCCCAAGGGGATGAACTTGGGCGAATGAAACCTTTTTCTAGTAATTCTTCTATTTGTTTCTTTAGTTCAACTAAATCTTTGACATCCATTCTATAAGGACTTTTTGAGATAGGTACAGTTCCGGGTAATAATTCAATAGAAAATTCTATATCACGGTCAGGTGGCATACCTGGTAATTCCTTCGGAAATACATTTGGGTATTCACACACTACCTTGATATTTTCCAAGGGCTTTTCTTCCAAGTGATTTACCATTGTCTCTCCTTTATCATTTGTTGACATGTCTGTGCTAACTTGGATTCTTTCACTTTTGGGACTTGTAAACATAATTGTTCCTTTGGCACATTGTATCACCCCATCACAACTTTTCAACCAGTCGCATCCAAGAATCACATCAATACCGTTGGATTCTAAGACCACTAGGTTGACTGGAAAATCAATTCCTTGAATATTGAGATTAACATGAAGGCATGAATGTGTGGCCTTTATGTCACCTCCCGGTGAACTAATATGTAACATCTTCTTAAGAGGGTACTTTGGTATGTTATGTTTTTCCATGAATGACTCAGTTATAAATGAATGAGATGCTCCAGAGTCAAATAAAACTGAAGTAGGTATGGAGTTGATAAGAAACATACCATACACCACGTCGTCATCCTCAGGAACTGATTCCGCTGTCACGTGATTAACCCTTCCAATATTCTGGTTCTGCGGCGTTTTGTTCTGCGTAGATCCACGAGTGGGGGTGTTCAGGTTCGTTCTCTGACTGCTGTTCTTCTGAGGTGTCTATTGATTGCGCCTTGGGCAGTTGTTAGCATAATGGCCAAGTTTGCCGCACTTGAAACAACCATTGGGTTGGACTGGTGCGTTGTTGTTGCTTTTGGCCTATGTGTTCACGACGCCACCTTTACGAGTCTGCGAATTACCACCAAACCTTTGGTTGGTCTGAGAGTTGTTCCTCTGCTGATTCTGACTTTGAGATAGGTGCAGTTCCGGGTAATAATTCAATAGAAAATTCTATATCATGGTCAGGTGGCATACCTGGTAATTCCTCTGGAAATACATTTGGGTATTCACACACTACCTTGATATTTTCCAAGGGCTTTTCTTCCAAGTGATTTACCATTGTCTCTCCTTTATCATTTGTTGACATGTTTGTGCTAACTTGGATTCTTTCACCTTGGGGACTTGTCAACATAATTGTTCCTTTGGCACATTGTATCACCCCATCACAACTTTTCAACCAGTCGCATCCAAGAATCACATCAATACCGTTGGATTCTAAGAGCACTAGGTTGAATGGAAAATCTATTCCTTGAATATTGAGATTAACATGAAGGCATGAATGTGTGGCCTTTATGTCACCTCCCGGTGAACTAATATGTAACATCTTCTTAAGAGGGTACTTTGGTATGTTATGTTTTTCCACAAATGACTCAGTTATAAATGAATGAGATGCTCCAGAGTCAAATAAAACTGAAGCAGGTATGGAGTTGATAAGAAACATACCATACACCATGTCGGCATCCTCAGGAATTGATTCCGCTGTCACGTGATTAACCCTTCCTCTATTCTGGTTCTGCGGCGTTTTGTTCTGCGTAGATCCGAGTGGAGGTGTTCAGGTTCGTTCTCTGACTGCTGTTCTTCTGAGGTGTCTATTGATTGCGCCTTGGGCAGTTGTTAGCATAATGGCCAAGTTCGCCGCACTTGAAACAACCATTGGGTTGGACTGGTGCATTGTTGTTGCTTTTGGCCTATGTGTTCACGGTGCCACCTTGACGAGTCTGCGAATTACCACCAGACCTTTGGTTGGTCTAAGAGTTGTTCCTCTGCTGATTCTCACTTTGATTGCTTCTCTGGCCTTGTTGTCCAGAGTGTTGCACTTGATAGTTGTTTCCACCCTAATTTCCAGAGCGAAACTGAGAACCCTGCGAGTTGTTCGGGCGTGTGTTCCTGCTAGACTTACCTTGAAACATCCTTTTGTGGTTAGACAGTTCCCTTCTTTTGCTTTCAAGACCAATTGCCTTGTTCAGCAGAGTCTAGAAGTTAGGAAAGGTATGACTCTGCAGTTGATAGTTTAGTGGTCCAATCAATCCTTCCAAGAAACGCCCTTGGCGCTTCTCATCAGTATCCACTTCTTCCGGTGCGTAGCGTGAAAGGTGGGTGAAGCGATCACAGTACTCACTAATGGTCATATTCCTTGAGTGAGGGAAAGGAACTCCTTCTTGAGTTTCATAATCCCCGAGGGAATATGATTAGCACGAAAGTTCACCTAGAACTCCTGCCAGGTTATAGTATCCGCATTGGCGTGTGCCGCTTGAAGGCATCCCACCAATCGGACGCGGATCCCTCGAGTCTTCTCGAGACGTACAAGACCTTCTCCCGGTCATTACACTGGGTGATATCCAACTTCTTCCCGATAACCTTGAGCCAGTCATCGGCATCCAAAGGATCAACCGCATGAGAGAAAGTAGGCGGGTGATGGCTCATAAAATCCCGGTGCTTATCTCTAGCCGGGGGCACATTCTGCTGTTGCTGGTGGTTCTGTTGATTCTGCTGGTTTTGCTGAATCTGTTGCACTAACGCAGTGAGTCCCTGCAGAAGCTACATCTGAGCTGCGATAAACTGCTCCATGTTAGGGTTCGGTGGTGGTGGTGGTATCTGCTGACCACGCTGGTTCCTGTTGTTGTTGGGCCTGAACGAGCGTTCACCATCTGGTTGGTTAGAAAGTGAAATTCTTAGAGGAGTGAGGGGTAATAAAGATTCTAGAGGGGAATAGCTTAATAGTAAGTTTATTTTTTATATGCTCTTATGGCCATCATTCTATAAGACCATTGCACTCAAACAAAAATCCAAATCAAACATTGCAACCAACACCATCACATGGTTGTTATTATTATAAGGATAACTTATAAAAGAGTATTCATCGTCTGACGCGAAAACTATCTTATTACAACTTATAACTTAAAATTTCAAAGCAGCCTGGTGATGGATCCGGGCTCCCCATAGTGAATCCTCTTGCAGGGAGGGTACAACGCCATGGCGGGGACCTAGGCTTCAGGGGGATCCCGTCGTTGAAGTTGGGCTTCCAGGGCTGCAATCCTAGAATGGGCATCCTCTAGCTCCAAGTGCACCCTAAAGAGATCCAGGGTGGCACTGTCCAGGTCGGTGTTAAGACCTGCCACTACACCAGCTAGGGCGTTGAGGCGATCCTCACCAGCTCCACCTGGAAGGATGCTGGTCTGGCTTCCTCCACTCAGACACAGAGGAAGATGCCTGAACTTCGTGTCGTGTAGCTGCTGCCGGTAGGTGTGGATGAGAGACCACAAAGTCTGCCTGGCAGCATCGTTGACCGAAGCAGCGTAGGTGGATAGCGGTGTTAGGGACTCATGAGCTGATAGAGTCCTGAACCCCCTATCCCCTGCATCCATCACCCTGACATGAATGCGAGTGATGTAGTAGCAAGCCCGGGGAGGCTCGCACACTCGCCTTGTCTCATACAAGGGTCGGACGTAGGTTCCCAACGCATGCAGCACGTCTTGCAGTAGGTTGGGGAAGTGCCCTGTCTCGAACATTGATGTGTAATGTTTAGTGACAGGCCCAAACCCCATGAAGTAGTCCTGCTGAGCATCATTGGCCTCCTCGTTGACATTTTCCTCGTCATCTTCGTTGTCGTCATCTTCATCATCATCCCCACAATCGTCTGGGTCGTCACCTCCGGGTGCAGGAGCTTGAACTGCTGGTGCCGGCGGTGCTGAGGTTGATGACCTAGCTACGAAGGCCAGTGACTCTGCCAATGGGGTGGGCGTCGGCAGAAGTTCCTCCAAGTGTCCTCAAAGATGACTCCATGCTCCACTCGAATGCGAGGGAGATCCACAGGAATTTCCTTGACTACCACTGGGTAGACAGCAACTTGCCGAGGTGGAGGGGCGTAGTTGGTGTTGACTCGGGTGGTTTGAAGGATACGAACCATCTACAAGAGAAAATGTCAACTCAGTTGATTTTTTTAAAGAGGTAAGACTATTAAAATAATTCTATAAGAATGAAATTAGCAAGTTTTGAACAAACTAGGCTTTCCATTTCTAACTAGTCTAACGACTTAGGATAGCTTTGATACCACTTCTGACACACCCGGTTCTGGGGGGCAAAACTGAATGCATAGCATATGTGTGCCAAGATCCATTTTCCACATTGATTTCACAAGTGTAATATATCGAAAGACAATGTAATAAAGACATAAAGAGAGTAGAGTAGTCTTTATTACAACATCTAGATAATAGTATCTTAAATAGTATCATCAAAGTAAAGCAGAAAAAACATGGGTAATCTCCCATAGGATGAGGACCGGTGCATCGTTAGACTCAGTATTCATCGAAATCATCAAGGTCTTCTTCATCACCCTCTGATCAAAATATTAGCAAGGGTGAGCTCACTTATGGTCGGGGCTCAGCAAGTTGGGGAAAATTAATGCAAGTTTTGCAGAGTAAGGCTAAGGTTAAGCTGTAAGCATTTTAGTTGGTCAATATTTTATTAGCAACATCTTTCTTACTAATAAGTGTATATCCCAAGTATCCCCATTAAACAAAGGTATAAGCGTATAACAAAAACACTTAAGTGAAACCACTTAAGCAAACCATTGGCAGATCATCAGATCTCGATTTATTGTCCATCTTTAAGTTTAATTATCATGTGAGGGTCTAGGTTGCTCTTAACCGTGAGCACGGCTGACATATCAGTTTTACACTCTGCAGAGGTGGTACAACTTCACTCATAAGCCATGTATCCCATCTAGCCTGGGTTGATCGGACCCGTAAACACTACCGAGGTGAATGGCTAGGGATCCATTATGAGGCTTTCACAAAATACACTTAATACAAAGCAACCTGCTAAGGTTTCCAAGTCGGTGTGGAGGCCCTCTGGGCGAGGTACCTTAGCCAAGAATACGTCCCCATGTTAATGTAAGCTGCCACCACTCCCGCACCCCTCTTGCCCATATTTCAGGTAAGGTTGCTAGGTACTAAGCATATAAAGCTAATTACCAAAGCCAGAGCCATGATAGCACTCGTGGTTGCACTATTATCCTGGGGGTCACTCCATGTTCCAATTAATATGAAATAATCTTGTTTAACCATCGGGTTAACACATAATGCCAATTTCATTTCCGAAACATTAATATCAAATAATGAGTGACATCAAAATTATCAATTTGAGCGGTAGCACAAATTTGCTAAGCACAATATTTTCCTAGGGTAATCAAGAAATTTAGTTGGTAAATCTAGGATATCCTTAATTAGGCAAAACCCATCAAATTATACAGTATATCCAAAGAAAGAAACATTATTATATGTATTAATTGGGTACAAATAGAATATGCAGAGGGAGAATCCACTTGCCTTGCTCGAACGTGTTTGGCTCGTCTACCTCACAGTCCACTTCTAGCATCGATTTGCGTATCGTACATACAAAAGAATACGTACACCAAATAAATAAACACACACCAGTACAAGGGTAATCATTCACCATTACATTCACATTCATACATCACACTTATCACACTCATAAATACGTCTTAAAGCGTAAATACTTATTAATTCATTATGACTATTGTGGGGGACAGATATCCCCCAGGTCCACTAGAAGGCAAGAAGGCCTCGCAAATGGCTCCAGGCTCATTATTTCGCAAGGCCATCCCTTCGTAGGCTAGGGGAGGAATCGCTAGCAGAATGGATCGACACAAGAATGGATAGATTCGGGCCCAGTCGGCTCGTTGGATTTAAACACTATCTGCAACGTTGATCCGATTCTCCCGCACGACACCCTCGGGCGTCGGAACTAAATGAGGATAAGTCGACAGGATTATATGAAGATAAGCTCGGTCGGTTCACTATTACTTAGGTGCACGATGTTATCATGCCCGCATGTAATGCCCCACGGTCGAGTATATTAGGCCTAGGGGGCACCCCATCGAAAGACAAGTCACTCATGAGCCATCTACCCCATTCTCTAGCATCCATCATATTAGAGAACCCCTCTGTAATCCACCACATCAAGATCCACACTAGGAAGTAGGGTATTACGCCTCTCTAAGCGGCCCAAACCTGTATAAAATTGTCTACCGTCTCTCGTGCGCCTAGCACGAACCATCAAGCTACAATCAGTAACACCGTCCTACCCAAAAGCACCTCGAGGGGTAACCCTGGGTGCACGGTTGGGTCCCAAACGTCGACAACTGGTGCGCCAGGTAGGGAGTGTGTCACTGATTCAAGCTAGCTCAATGGCCATCGTCTTCCAACACAAGATTGCCCTCCGACCTAGATCTGTGTTCTGCTTCGGAACCATCTCATCCGTAGCAGACAAAGAAGGAATTCTGCATCGCATAGCGGATCCACAGGAGAAGAAACCTTCCTCGAAAATCTCCGAAAAAGCTGAAACGGAGCAGGAAAAAGCGCAGCCTCCAGCACCCCGGGCAAAGACTACCTCCTGCGAGCTAGGAGCAGAGAATTCGTTTACCCGGAGAACCCCGCTGTCCACCTCATCCACGGAAAGATGGACACGGATTACAAGGAAAAAAGAAGCAAACGAGATAAAGGCCCGTCAAGCTGCTCTTCGGCACCTCTGCCCTCAAAGGAGAACAGAGAGAAGCTTTTCGTCACGGCAACTCCATTCTACCCCGACGTCCTCTTCATCGGGGGAAGAGCGGAATCATCCCCCATCTCTGACAACGAGCCAACCATACCTGGGGAAGAACCTCCTCAGCGAGAAGCTCGCCGACAGAGAAACCGACGCCAGAATGTTCGGCGGCATCATGAAGCCAGAGAACGAGACACGACGCAGCCTGTATCACGAGATGAGATCTCGGAGGTGGAAGAAACTCCTGATGAACGAGTCTTCAGGGAAAGGAGGAACTCCCACCGACATGATCATCGGCAAGCACAAGAGCAAGCTAAACAGGATGCGAGGCTATGCCGAGAGAACCCTCTTTTCGCGCGAAACCTGAACCCTGAATTCGCCCGCGCCATGAACACACCGAGCGAGGTCGGGGGAGTATTGGCTTGGATAGCCGATGGTCTCCCCCAGACTCCAAACGCTGAAGGGTATCGGCGGCTGCTCACTCGAGCGGCTAATCATCTTCTGCCTCTCGCTCATCCTCCGGGCGATCTACAGCACGCCACCAACAGTCGGTGAGACGCACGGAGCTCCATCAATGCTTCACGCGAGCGGCGACATGAGAACGAAATACGACACCGAGAAGAGTACGACCAGGATCATGGCGCTCCTGCATGAAGTCAGGCCACTAGAGCTAAGTCGGCAATGGCTTCAACTAGCGGCACAACCCGGGGACGGTCGAGGCAGCACATCGGCAACTCCCCTCCCCGGGACCGACACCACAATCATCGAGAGGAGGACACGTGTGGAGAATCTATGTTCACTCCGCGTCTCAGGGCCATTCAATGGCCCCCAACTTCAAGGTCTCCAACGTTGACAAATACGAGCCCAAGCAGGACTCGGGAGGCTGGTTGGGCATCTATACCACTGCCGCCTAGGCCACTAGGGCAACTGAAGATGTGATGACTGCGTACTTACCCATCGTCCTTAGGCAAGACGCACTGCAATGGCTACGACACCTACCCCGACACTGCATCGACGATTGGAGCGACTTCAGTCGGTGTTTTATCGCCAACTTCCAATCCCTCTCCGACAAGTCGACGCAGCCATGGGACCTCAAATCCATCAGGCGCCGTAGGGATGAGAATCTTTGGTCGTACCTCAAAAGGTTTCAGACCATGAGAAATCGCATTCCCGAGGTCGCTGAAGCAACAGTGATGAAGGATTTCTACCGAGGATCTAATGACTCGGCCTTCGTCTGAGCCATACTACAAAAGGCGTCGACCACTTCTGAGCAGCTGTTCAGGGAGGCAGACCTCTACATCACCGCCGATGAGCATGCCCAGGACCTCATCGAGGGAACGAAGCCTGCTCCATCTGCACCACGGTGTGACGCAAACCAGCAGACCGAAAAACACTGGGAGAAGAGGCCTCGTGAAGAAGTCCATGCTGTTGGACCACCCGTCTCTCGTGCCTGAGGCGCACCCCACAGAGGCAAACGAACATTGGACGACATCCTCGACGCACGGTGCCCATACCACAAAGATATGCGCCACATCCTTCGGAACTGCAGAGACTTCAAGCACTCTGTCGGGAATGGCCAACCCTTCCAACCTCTACCACCTCCCCCACCGCGAGGAGGACCTAGAGAACCTCGGCAACCTCAGCAGCAGGAAGGGGGAGGAGGCAGAGCGTTCCCGCGCGTCGATGGAGAAGTAAATGTCATCTTCGGTGGACACGGGTCACAAGAGAACAAAAGGCAACAGAAGCTCAACGATCGACAATATTGGTGGCGACCACCAGTACTCCCGCCCCCTATCGGTGGTCAGAACACCCAATCACCTTTACTCGGGCGGATCAATGGGGCAAGTACCCGCTCCTCATCGATCTGGTGATCCAAGAGAGCAGGGTAAAGAAGGTGTTGGTGGACAGGGGAAGCAGCATTAACGTCACCTTCCCCTAGACGCTCCTAGGCTTGGGAGTCGCACTCAAAGAGCTCCATGAGTCAGACACTCCTTTTTTCGGCATTGTGCCGACCGAAGGAGAATACCCGATTGGACACATCTACATGCCTGTCACCTTTGGAACTCCGGAAAATTACAGACCCGAGTTCCTAAGGTTCGAGGTGGCAAGTTTCGACTACGGATACAATGCCATCATTGGCAGGCCAGGGTTGGCAAAATTCATGGCCATTCCACACTATTCGTACATGATATTGAAGATATCGGGACCACAAAGAATCATCACCGTGCGTGCTGACTTCCAAGGCACCGCGGAATGTTTCCGAGTGGCCATCCAGGCGGCCCTCACTACCAAACTGCCGATGACTTCCTCCGCAGGCGAACTCAAAGCTTGAGGAAGACCTCGCGATACCTGCGAATGAAGCTCAAGCCGTGACCTCTATGTGGCCGACTGAGGAGATGAAGAGAACCAACCTCGGGTTCGCTGATGAACGCAAGACTGCCGTCATCAGCTCCAGCCTAGATGACAAATAGGAAGGCACGCTCGTCCAGTTTCTGCAAGATAACCGAGATGTATTCGCATGACAGCCTGTGGATATGCCAGGAGTCCCAAGAGAGCTGGCCGAGCACAAACTGAAAGTCTATCCCCAAGCAAGGCCGATCCGACAAAAATTGTGTCGTTTCACGCCAGACAAGAGAGAGGCTATTCGCGCTGAGCTAGCTCGCTTAGTCGCAGCAGGGTTCATTAGAGAAGTACTGCATCCTAAGTGGCTAGCAAATCCTGTTCTTGTACTAAAAAAGAATAAAGTGGATTAGCGCATGTGCGTCGACTATACAGATCTCAACAAACATTATCCGAAGGATCCCTTCGGACTCCCCAGAATAGATCAGGTGGTAGATTCGACCGCTGGGTGTTCTATGTTGTCCTTCCTGGACTGCTACTCTGGATACCATCAGATCGGTCTGGCAAAATAAGATGAAGAAAAGACAGCATTCATTACCCCGTTTGGAGCTTTTTGCTATACCTCCATGCCGTTTGGCCTCAAGAATGCTCGAGCGACTTACTAGAGATCTATTCAAACATGTTTGGCCGATCACTAGGGCAAGCATGTAGAAGCTTATGTCGATGATGTGGTGATCAAAACAAAAAATTCAGAAAACTTCATCAAAAATTTGCAACTGGTTTTCAACAGCCTGAGACGATACCGGTGGAAAATCAATCCGGAAAAATGCGTCTTTGGAGTACCAGCAGGGAAGTTGCTCGGATTCATTATCAGCCACCGAGGAATTGAAGCTAACCTAGAAAAAATCGAGGCTATCATGAGAATGGAAGCACCATGATCACAGAAGAAAGTGCAAAGGCTTACTAGATGCATGGCAGCCTTGAGCAGGTTCATATCAAGGCTAGGAGAAAAAGGCTTACCATTATACAAATTGCTCAAGAAGGTAGACAAGTTCTAGTGGACCACAGAAGCACAGGAAGCTCTCGATGCACTAAAGAAGTTCTTGACCACGCCACTAGTACTAAAGCTGCCACGCCGAGCCATGCCAGAACAGCCGGCAGAAGATCTGCTGTTATACATCTCCTGCACGACTCACGTGGTAAGAGCCGTGTTAGTAGTCGAGCGGGCAGAGGAAGGACACATGTATCCAGTATAGCATCTGGTCTATTTCATCAGTGAAGTTCTGGGACCCTCTAAAAGAAATATCCTCAAGTTCAAAAGCTCCTAGATGCAGTACTTCTAACTACTCGTAAGCTCCGTCACTACTTTAACGACCACAAAGTCATAGTAGTCACCAGGTTTCCAATAGGAGATATACTTCACAACAAAGAAGCCATTGGAAGAATAGCCAAGTGGGCCTACGAGCTGGGAGCTCACGACATTGAGTTTCGGCCTCGCACAGTAATAAAGACTCAAGCACTAGTTGACTTTGTATCAGAATGGACCGAGCAACAAGTACCAGACAACCCGGAAGCTACAGAAGTATGGTGAATGTATTTCAATGGCTCGCTAAAGCTACAGGGAGCAGGCACAGGAATCCTTTTCATTGTCCCTGGAGGTGAACAACTCAAATATGCTCTTCAGTTATCATTCCCAGCATCAAATAATGCAGTAGAATATGAGGCTCTACTCCATGGATTGAACATTGCCGTATCACTGGGCATTAAGAGGTTAATGGTACACGGAGATTCACTGGTGGTCATAAGTCAGATAAATAAAGACTGGGATTGCTTGACTGATTCTATGGGCAAGTACTGTACAGCCGTCCAAAAATTAGAAGACAAATTTGAAGGGCTGGAATTTCATCACGTGGAAAGAGATCGCAACGTAGCAGCAGACGCATTGTCAAAACTAGGATCCAGTCGAGCTTAGGTCCCACCCAGAGTTTTCGTCCAGGAAGTGTCACGCCCAAGCATTCCCTCAGATCAGGTGGAAGAGTGCAATCCTTTGAGCCAGCCAGAGTCAGACTCTAATGACTGGAGAGAGCCTATCATCAGGTATATAAAGAATGAAGAAGAACCAGATGATAAGGCAGCAACAAAATGCATGGCAAGACAGTCGACCCACTACACCCTCATAGAGGACGCACTGTACAGAAGGGGTGCAACAGGAGTCCTCATGAAATGCATTTCCTCGGTTACTAGGAGACAACTACTAGATGAGATTCACGCCGGACAATGTGGAATACACGTAGCATCCAAAACTCTGGTTGGGAAAGTCTTCAGGTCTGGTTTCTATTGGCCAACAGCAAAGAGTGATGCAGCCGAGTTAGTCCAGAGATGTGAAGCTTGCCAATTCTTGTCGAAGCAACAACATTTACTAGCACAGCAGCTGCATACCATACCCATAACATGGCCATTCGCGTGCTGGGGATTAGACATGATTGGACCCTTCAAGAAAGCTCAGGGAGGTTATACTCACGTGCTGGTCGCCATCGATAAATTCACTAAATGTATAGAGTACAAACCCATTGCTTCTCTAACTTCAGCCAAGGCAGTGGAATTCATACAAGATATAATATTCAGGTTTGGGATACCGAATAGCATCATAACCGACCTGGGATCCAACTTCACTAGCTCTGAATTCTTTGATTTCTGCGAGCAACAGAGCATCCATATCAAATATGCATTAGTAGCACACCCAAGAGCTAATGGTCAGGTGGAAAGGGCTAATGGAATGACACTGGAAGCACTCAGGAAGAAAGTCTTCGACAAGAATGAAAAGTTCGTAGGAAAGTGAATCAGAGAGTTACCTTACGTGGTTTGGAGCCTAAGAACTCAACCCAGTCGAGCTCTACATGGAAACACCCCCTTCTTCATGGTCTATGGTTCGGAGGCAGTTCTACCTGCCGGCCTCAGGTTTGGAGCACCAAGGCTGGTCTTCAAAAGCATAGCTGAAGCAGAAGCCACCAGGCTAGAAGATATTGATGTGCTAGAGGAAGAGAGATTGAACATGGTAATTTAGTCAGCTAGATACTAGTAGACCTTGAGGCGCTATCATGATAAGACTATACAACATCGCTCCTTTGAAGTGGGAGACTTGGTCCTTCACCGAATTCTAACGGGGGAGGGACGACACAAGTTGTCACCACTATGGGAAGGACCATTGATCGTGTCAGAAGTCACTCGGCCAGGTTCATATCGACTTACTCAAATGGATGGTACGGAAGTGGGGAATTCATGGAACATAGAGCATCTTAAAAAAATTTATCCTTAGCAAGACCTCAAAAGCTATCAGATCAACATTGTACTCTGTAACTAGAGAATACATCATCAATAAAAGATTTCATTCTCAAAGGCATTCAAACTGTCGGTTATCAATTGACTTCAATTCAATTAGAGTGGGAATCAACGCGCTCACTCGACTTAGGGTGACCACTATACCCTACTAACGGAGCAATCGACTTAAGTCGGTGATGACTTAAGATGGTGCGACATGCTCACACTTACTCAACTTAGAGTGACCACTATACCCTACTAACGGAGCAATCGGCTTAAGTCGGCGATGACTTAAGACGGTGCGACATGCTCACGCTTACTCAACTTAGGGTGACCACTATACCCTACTAACGGAGCAATCGGCTTAAGTCAGTGATGACTTAAGACAGTGCGACATGCTCACGCTTACTCGACTTAGGGTGACCACTATACCCTACTAACGGAGCAATCGGCTTAAGTCGGCGATGACTTAAGACGGTGCAACATGCTCACGCTTACTCAACTTAGGGTGACCACTATACCCTACTAACGGAGCAATTGGCTTAAGTCGGCGATGACTTAAGACAGTGTGACATGCTCACGCTTACTCGACTTAGGGTGACCACTATACCCTACTAACGGAGCAATCGGCTTAAGTCGGCGATGACTTAAGACGGTGCGACATGCTCACGCTTACTCGACTTAGGGTGACCACTATACCCTACTAACGGAGCAATCGGCTTAAGTTGGCGATGACTTAAGACGGTGCGACATGCTCATGCTTACTCGACTTAGGGTGACCACTATACCCTACTAACGGAGCAATCGGCTTAAGTCGGCGATGACTTAAGACAGTGCGACATGCCCGCGCTTACTCGACTTAGGGTGACCACTATACCCTACTAACGAAGCAAATCGATTTAAGTTGGCAACGACCTAAGACGATGCGACATGCTCACATCTATTCATCCTAGGGCAACCACTATGCCTTACTAGCCAAGCGATTGGCATAAGTCAGGAAAAAGCTTCAAAACCAGCACACCGCATTTACTTCAACAATCATGCAGGACGACTGTTACGTCATGACAACAAAAACAAAATGTTGAAATCATCAGCACCAAGGACACATTCTAGTGCCCTATCCACTGAGTATCCGGACACAATGATCACACACACATAGAATTCACAAATACATTCAGTATTTTCTAAAAACATCACCACGGCGAAACATCTCTATTTGGCAATGTCTTTCGCTGGGGCAATTGAAGAAGGGTGACTCGAGGCATTAGGCGCAGCCTTGACGTCGGCAACAATGTCATCAGGAACAACTACACCGGGCCTTCTCATCAAGATCCGTCCCGCGCGAATGGCTTTGTCCATAGCCTTGTCACGCTGAGCCTTCAGAATGGCGCAATTGTCCTCTGAAACTTTGGTAGCCAGTCGAGCGGCCTCTAGCTCCTGGGTGACTGACCTCTTAGAGGCACACAAATCCTTGACGATGGAATCCTTGCTTGACACCAACTGTCTAAGCCGCAGGACCTCATCCTGAGACACTTGCAGCTCGTGACGATGATGATCCAAATTCGACATAGTAAAGTGATGGCTCCTCTCCAAGATGGTTAGAGAATTCACTCGAACATTCTTGATGAAATTATTGATGAAATTATGAGTAGGTGGCTATAATACTAGTTTTATCTAGTATAATACGTACTAACATTCTTTATGAAAATAAAGGCTAATTATTTTCTTTATTACTAATAATAGACTAATGGATTTTATTCCTTTTATTTCTAAACAGAACTTATGTGTATAGCTAAAAATGGTTTTTTCATGATTCTTCTAACATTAATATTCTAAGAATCAATATAAATCACTAATTGGACTTTAATAACATAATCATGGTTATTTTGACATAAACAAGTATTTTACTAATTCGAACAAATTAAGTGCTATACTTATGAACACATTTATTTTGGGCTAGTAAAAATCTATTTTCGTTACGACTAGTGATATTCTTTTAGTTTTCTCCTTTCTTTTTAAAAGAAAGTACCATTAATAATAATCGGGGATCAAAACATCTAATAACCAATAATATTTGTATTGCTAAGAATTCTATACCACTTACTAATTCTATGTTAAGAAAAAGCTTCTATTGTCTATTAAAACGAACTTATGATTATAACCTTCCACAAAAATTCCAAAATTCATTGTGAACAAAATTAATTATGAACTTACTTATCTAGTGTTCTTACTACTAACATGCACCTACCAATTTTGTCATACTTTATTTCAAATCCCAAATTCTAAATAAATCGCAAACCAATATCATGTCTAATAATAATTCACTAATTCATCGGATATATATACCAAAAATCAATAGTGCACATACGCATGAATTCCGAATCACAACATTCTCATATTACAACGATAATTCACAAAATTCATAAATCGATTCAAACATGATTTCAAAATAAATTCAAATTATTTTGGGTTGTCTTCAACCTTTGGTTCTCGCTTGTGCAGGAAGAAGCTCGACGAGTTGTTTGGCCGGGCAAGGAAGGGAAGGGTTCGGCGTCGGGCGGTGCTCCGGCTTCAGTCCTCGACAGCGAGCTTCGGTGGCGAGCAGGGCGCGGCTCCGGTGACAAACAGGGCGCAGTCTACGACGAGTGCGAGAGCGAGGAGGGCTAGAGAGACTTGGGCGAGCTCGGGCAGGGGAAGGAATGCTCTGTGGGCGCGACTTTTATAGAAGAAGGGGGAGGGAGGAGCGCCGAGGGGAGAGGGAGGAGCGCCGACCGGCCATTACTCGGCCATTAATGGTGACGACTCATTAGGGGAGAGAGTGGGGGAGGAAGAAGAGGAAACGACGACGATTATAGGCACTGGCAGAGCCGAACGGGCACGGCTCGGCGGCTTGGGGTCAGGGCGGCGCTCGGCCTGCCGGCCAGCTGGGCGCGGCGGCGCGCAGCGCGTGCGCGCGTTGCCCTGTGGCTTGGCGGCGGCGTAGCGCCAACGCATGCGCGCGGGGACGAAGGCGCCCACGGGTGGGCCCGCACGGCAGGGAGGGAGGGGGAGGAGCCCCTAGCTGCAGCTAATGGGGGGGGCACAGCGGCTGTTGCTAATGGGACCCTATTGGACCAGCTAGGGATAGGGTTTAGAATTTTTTAATGTAAATAAGTATATTTAAAAATTCTAAAAATTCATAATAATTATACTAAAATTATTTATAATTAAAATATTTATTTTTCGACCAATAATTATTATATTATTTAATTGGGTTTTCATTTAAGAATAAATTTCTTACTAAACATCCAAAATCAACATGAATAAAACCAAAATTTATTCTAGATGCAAAATAAAAATCAACCATTAGAAAGAAAATTTATTACCCTAATTACCATTAATAATCTTAAATGTATTATTTTAGTTGATGGTTTTTATGGTGTTACACCAGGATGATTGGGATTGCCCACATCTACAGTATAATATTTTCCTAGAACAATGTCCAAAAGCATATACTTTTTAGCACAAACAAAGATGATACTTTCTTATTCTATTGATTTATATATATGACAATAAAAAATTACCTGCTGGAGGGTGTGGAAACAAGTCTGCATCACGCTCCAATGCATTAAACAATACACTTGTGTCATGCATTGATCCAGGTTGTCCAATAGATGAATATGTGAACCGTAGGTCAAAATTAACAACATCAAGCACATTTTGGGTTGCTCGTCCACTTCTACCAATGTATCTAATCTGGTCATGTGAGGGTGGTACTGCTGCAACGTGAGTGCCACCTATTGCACAATGAAATCTTTGAAAAAAGCATCATCCTACGATCCTTGGTAATTCTAGGGTGTGTAGTACAAAAGTTTAGATCAATTGGCCTTATATATTCCTCACACATACCCACCACACAATGCAATACCTCCTCAAATTTTCGGCTAATGGTCTCTCCAAAATGCTTAAAAACATGTTGTGCACCACTATTAGACCAACCATGACCACATGTAACTAAGAAAATGGCAAGTGACTCCATTGAATTGATATGAAGAGAAGATTTGAGCCCATAGTTACTCACTAGCAAGTCATGCAAGCTATAGAAAAGAGATGCATCCATCCGGAACATCTTGTGGCTTCCTCCTGGATTACTCAACGTTTCCCTCACCCAAGCATATCCACTTTGTCCTGTGGTCCTTGCCTCATTCTTGTCAATATAAGTGAAATAATATTTTCCAAGAACAAGAGTTGTGCACAATGTATTTTTCTAAACAGACCGCGCTAGTCCAATAGCCTTCCTTCTCCATTCCTCATCATCGGATCCACTCTCATCATCAGAAGCACTTGCATCATCAGTTCCACTTCTATCATCAGAGCCACTATCATCACCAGATAATAAATAGAGTTCACATAGCGTTACACAAATTAGTAAAAATAATTCACATAACAGTTCATGTTTAGACTAAAAACTGGTAACTGAAACTGGTAACTGAAACTGCATTTTCAGTCACTAAAAACATACTACATGCTTGCTGCTACTTTTACTAAACTGAAACTGCATTTTCAGTCACTAAACTGCATTTTCAGCCACTAAAAACCAATGAGTAGAAACTTCTACTAAGCTGCAATTTCACTGAAGATAACGGAAACATGCTTGCTATTTTCTAAACTGAAACAACTACCAAACTTGGTGAACTGAACTACCAAACTGAATCAAACTGAACTGCTGCAAAACTGAATCAAACTGAACTACCAAACTGCTGCAAAAAACTAAACTGAACTGTTACTACTTGGTACTTTGTGCAACCAAATTGCTAATCTATCGCTGCTTACTAAACTGAAACATGCTACTTAGCCACATCATTTCTAGTCATCCATTCATGCTTCCTCTTTAACCATTCAAACCTCTCTCCAGGAGTGTCCAAAGTCATGAACATCTCCCTATCAGCTTTCTTGGTGAAGAGACATGTAGCAATGAAATGCGCATTTGTCCCAGGGGTGGCACCACATGCCTTCACCAATGCCATGACTTCTTTAATGGAAAAATCAGATTTTCGCTCCCTACTAGCCAATGCCATTGATTCACAAGAAGCAGTGGTCCTCTCATTCACAGCAACAAGCTCTCCGATCTTATCCTGAAACCATCGGCCACCACTGGTTTTTCGCTTCTTCCCCTTGCCTTATGAGGTCACTCTTTCTCTCACTAATCTAGAGCTTGTGGGTGTCACATCCTCTGGCCCACTATCATCATTATAGTTAACTTCTTCCTCATCATCATCAATGTTGATTTGTGGCGATGACACTAGAGTATGCTCATGTTGGGTTGGTGCAACACCACTACATGGATTCCAGTTGTCATCACCAGTGTTGCGAATGTCTTCAAACATTATTTATAGTTTATCTAAACTTTAAAGGCCTCTATGCCTGAACTTGGATGAACCTTTCACTACCTGCATATATTGTATGGCAATGATAATGTGTGAGGACTATTATTTGCAAATTAATGGAACAATAAGAAAAAGAATGAGAGACCTACATTAGACATCTTCTTCCACCATGAATCAGGCATGATAATATGTGTGTGAGATGCATCCCATCCTATGCCAGTTTCCCTGTTAGATAGTTGCTTCCAAATTCCATAATCTATTTTCAACTTGTCCCACTTGTTCTTGAACTTTTTTCGGTCATACAAAATATCGGTTCTTTGATGAAACCTTTCAATCACATTTTTGTATCCAGATTTATTCAGATGTGTGTTGTCACGATTTCCTGCTTGAACTTCATTGGCAAAAAATTCATAGACAATTTTAGTGTTCTCCTCACTCCAATCAGCAGTACTGTTTAGTAAAACCATCATGTGACATTACCATTAAACTATATTCATTGTGGCACTATCATTTGTATGGCATGATATTATCAGTGAATGGTTTGAAGATTGTTACCTATTATCAGTGAGGTTGACATCAAGCGAGCGAGTTGCGACTGGTGGAGGACGAGGAGCACGTCCACCCTTGCGTCGAGTTGACGCAGCTTCAATTGTCCTCTGTTCACCAACTGTGGTCGATGGAGTTGCTGCAACATGGCTAGAGCCTTCGGACATCCAATCTGCTCCAAAAGTCGTTGTTGCTTCACCTTGAAACCACGCAGGCAATTCATTGTCCATGGTTGGGCCATGACCTGCGCCAGCCATCGGTGTGCCTAGTGCTACAGCCTGGGCAGCGGCCAGGGCCACGCCGTGCCTTGCACCAGCCACCAGTGTGCCTAGTGTCGTAGCCTGGGCGGTGGCCAGAGCAGCGTCGTGCCCTGGTCCACCCCCGTGCACTGCACCGTGGAAGAACGCAGCCATGGAGGGGCGGTGGGCAAGAATGTGGAGTTGGTGAAGGACAGCCCATGCACGTCGCCGTGTGCGGCGGCTAGGCTGGCAGCATAGCCTCGGCTAGCCCCCAGCGCGCCGTGGACGGAGGGCGCTCGTATGGACGCGTGCCCACCAGATCCTGACCCGGCCGCCATGGATCCATGGCTGGGACCATGAGAATCTACGTCCGAGCGAGCGCGGGGGTCCATGGCTGTTGGCACAAAGCTGCGTTGGAGAAGGAGCAGCGAGGTGAGTACGCGTCCGTGCGGCAAGGAAGGGCAATCGTGAGCCTAACCTAAAGAAGGGTGAGCACGAGGAAGGGCGGCGAGCCTAACCTGAGGAAGAAGACGGCGGCAGACTGCGTGAGCACGTACGACGGTGGTCTGCCCGTGGGAGAGGGCTGCGCGCCTGCCCGTGGGAGAGGGAGCGGGTACGGAGCCACAAATTAGGGGCTCCGGCTCCTTGGGCGGTTTTGGCTCCTGCTCTCTGTGGAGAGCCGTTTTCGTATAGACGTTTGGGAGAGCTCCGCCCAGGAGCTAGAGCCGGAGCTATGGGGGAGCCGTCCCAAACGGGCGCTATATATACACGCTCCCCCCTCCCAATTAAATTGCAATTGCCTTTCCTGTACATGTAACATATAGTGTATTCTAGAGATTCATACAATACTCCCTCTATTCTAAAATTATCCTAAAATAAATTTGTCTTGGCTTTTTAATAGATTCATACAATACATGGTGAATTTGTTCTATGTATATGTATATATTTATCAACGTCTAGGTCAATATAGATATAAAAACAGAGCAAAAAACGAATACTATTTTGGGACAGAGAGGGTACTTAGTCAAATTATTGATTTCTTTCTGAAAAAGGGCAACTTTGCATGCCAAAATAAAGTTATGTTTTTGCAAGAATAATGGTGTAACCAAAGTCAGATCACTGGTACAAAGAAGCACCGCAGTGGAGGTTGTTAACCAATTTTTATTGACGTCTTTTAGAACCGCCGTTGGTACGGTAGGGGCTAGTAAAAATATTTCTTTTCACACTGCTAGTGGAAATCAATTTTCTACTGGTGGATCAGTTAAAACAACCGCTAGTGTAAATCGATTTCTACTAGCAGTTGAGGTAATAAACCCGTAAGTACTAACCCTTTCCATGAAACACATAAACTAGGTTTTACAAATAGCAAAAAATATTTTAATTAGGAAAGGCCCCACCCACCTGTGTGCGGCATTTACACAAAATTTGCGCGCTACACGGCTGATGGCACTTCAACCCCCGTCTTCACCCTCGCGCGAAGCCTCCTACACCGCTACACCCATCGCTTACTTATGTTTTAATTGCGGATTTGTTGCCCACGTATTAGAACAAACCGAGTACAAATTGAGTGTTTGAGGATGTAAATGAATTCAAATAAAAAAGTTGACAACCACAAAGTTATAAACGAATTGATTGTTATATAACTTTTATTTTGGTATTTTTTCTATCCGAGTTCGTTTGCAAAATTTGCATTTTAAAATTTGTCAAATTCAGATGCAATTTTGACATTCCAAATAAAAAAATTATCAACTACAAAGTTTTATAACTTTTAGAGATGTACAACTTTTATTTCGATGGTTTTTTCATAGGTGGTCATTTGAAAAACAAAAAAAATCAATTTCAAATGTTTTCTACATGTGGTTTTCTTTAGGGACCACCAGTTGTTGGGGGCCTTCCTCTTCCAAAGGTCCTCAAAAACGTGACTGGCCATGTGTTTTCAGTATGACATGGATTACTGTAGAAGGCTCCAGCTTCGGGATGAAGATCTTCTCTTGTGACGAGGGTAAAGATGTAACCCGAAGATGGCAAAAATGGACGACGAAGCTACAGCCACAGAACTTCGGCTTCATGTGATGATGAAGACCAAGTATAACAATGACCGAAAAAGGATAAAGACTACTTAGTCCTTAATGTTTTGTGTTATGATTGTAAATGGACGACAAGGACATAAATGTAATTTCACCTAGGTTGTGTCCCGTGCATATAAATAGGTGAACAGTACCACTGTACTGTTCACACTGCATTGTAATCACTCTCTCGCGTCTTCACCTTCAAGCAAGCCGAAGGTATCAATGTAATATGAATTCTGTTGATATTCATACATGTTATATAGAATGCAAATATGGAGAGATTAACAAGATGCAATTACTATCTTTGTCCTCTCGCATTCATGTTCACATACTAAATGATGAAGGCTCATCCTTTATGACCTTCATCTGATGATCATTATACCCATGAGGTGATAATGCTTTGGAAGACGAAGGTCTCTAATGATTAACAATTGTGTTGTCTTGTTCTTGATTCATAGTATTTGAGAACAAGTGACCAACATTGGCGCCCACCTCCGGTGAACCTGTACGACCATCTTCACCAAGCATCCACCTTCATCATGCCACCAAAGAAGACAACAGTGCTAGGGGCTGCTCTATAGCCACTGGACACAAATCAGGATGCACTCTCCCTGCGAGAAGCTAGGAGTCAGAAAAGAAAGGCTACTGGCCCAACACTTCATGAGGAGGAACTGAACCAGGAGAGCAGGGACTTAGAAGCGATTCACCAGCAAGTATAGAGGAAGAAGGAAAAAATGCTTCGGCTGGCTGACCTTCAGAGGAAGATTGACAAAGCAGCTGGGAAGATGCGTCATCTCACTCAGGACGACCAAGACCAAAGACCCCAGCACAGGGAGCTTCGTCAAGAAAGTCGAATCAACGAAGATGAATGGTACAACAATTTTCACCATGGTAACTTTGCTTTCAATGATACTTCTCCTTTGGTAGCAGAATTGCAACCTACCCCGTGGCCACCATCCTACAAGCCACCTCAGTTACCCATGTATGATGGGCATTCAGATCCAAAGCAGTTCCTGATGAGTTATGAGGCAACAATATCCTCGTATGGGGGTAACACTGTCGTCATGGCAAAGACCTTCGTCATGGCAGTTAGAAGTGTGGCTCAGACATGGTATTCCTCTCTTCGGCCATGGACAATTACGTCATGGTAGAAGCTGAAGGACATGCTAGTCACCAACTTCCAAGGCTTCCAGACGAAGCCAGTCACTGCTCAGGCCCTGTTCCAATGCACGTAGGACCATGAGGAGTACCTGCAGGCGTACGTCCGAAGGTTTTTGCGTTTGAGAGCTCAAGCACCTACAGTGCCCAATGAGATTGTCTTAGAGTTGCTACGGGGATGTTTGACACCTTCGACAATTCCGTTGCGCAAGGTGGACTCAGTACCTTCAACTCTTCTGCCATTTTCTCCATTTCCGGCTTCTCTATCACATTTGTTCTAGCTTTGATGGGCACAGAGCGACTCAGCTCAGAAATAGGAGCGGACCCCTCAATTAGCTTCGGCACCTCGGTCGTCTCAATACGCCTGGGTTGATGCGTCAAAACTTTAACCTTTTTTGACCTCGACGCACTAGAAGTCGCCGAGGTAACAACTTTCCTCTTTTTCCCTAGCTTCCGCGAAAGATAACAGTAAGCCGGGTACACAAATCCGATGACATCGAATACCCTGTTCAGCCTCTTTTTGCCCCGAGCCCCGAAGGAAGTTGTCATGGTGTCATCTTTAGCCTTTGAATATGCTCCAAGCAACTCATCACTTGTCGCTTCTATGGCATCTAGCCAGTCATCATTCGGTTCATCAAATTGGCTTCTATATCTGAAGGTATACTTCAGGTAAACTAAACCACCTTGGCTAGAGCCAGCAGCAGCCTCCTTCGGCATTTCCCACCCATGTGCAAGTGGCCACACTCTGTAAGCAATGTGCTCTTGAACCAAGTCTCCTGAGCCAATGTAGGTGCATACTATGTTGAAAGCTGCCTGGCATGCTTGCACATCATTCCCAAGTGTAGTGGCTAGCCTCCTAATCCCAAAGCGAGACCATTTAGGGCATTGAATAATCCCTATCACATCCTCTCTCTGACTTAGGTCATTCTTTACGTAAAACCACTCCTGCATCCAAGAGCCCGGCCACCTCTTTCGAAACGTAGGCACTGGGTAGCTTGCCTCAGATCGAGGCACGAAGCTGTAACAACCAAAGTTGTTGTGATACTGCTCCTTTCCGGTAGCCTTCGTCTCATAAGACAACTCATGAATGTTACAGAAGTATCTTGCATCTGGTTCCAGTCCTTGACTCCTCATGGCCCATATAAAGATCCCCACTTTAATGATAGCTTCGGGAGTGAGTTGATGAAGGTACATTTCAAAGGTTTTCAGAACTTCGACCAACAATTTAATTGTCCAAAGGGAATCGAAGCCTAGCTTTCATGAAGCTCCTGAAAACAACCACTTCGTTAGCTTCGGGAAGAGGAACATTGTTCTCCCCTCCAGCCCTCACAATTGAGATATCACGAAAGTATCTCCCTTTCATTGCTTCGATCTGCCCTTGCTTAATAGTCGATTTTCTGAAGACAACATGGCTTGGTCTCCACGGCCAATCTTCGGTATCTTCATTTCCACTTTCTACATCAAAACTCTCACTGTCGCTAGAATTTTCAGATATTCCAGCCAACATCTCATTTGCAATCTTCTCTGCGTTGGTTTTCTCCATAGCTTCGTAAAATCCGGACAGCACCGAATCAACAACCTTCTTCTCATCAGCCATTTAGTCAATGGTTGCTAAAATGTCCAAGCTCAAAAATCAATTAAACTCGACAAAGCAAGAAAGGTTAAATTGACAAATGCAATGTAGGCAACTAAAATAGCACAAAAAATACTCACAATGCAGGCTCCTATTTATATGTTCAGAGCGCCACAGTTTGGTGGGTCCCGCAGGTCATTGTAATTCGCTATTCTAGCGAAGGGAAGGTGTTTTTTGGGACCTTCGACTAAAGGTATTCGTTCACGTCGCAGTCTAAATTTGTTACAAAGAAACAAATCAATAATGCGAGGGGCTACTGTTGGGGGCCTTTCTCTTCCAAAGGTCCTCAAAAACATGACTGACCATGTGTTTTTAGTATGACATGGATTACTACAGAAAGCTCCAGCTTCGGGATGAAGATCTTCTCCAGTGATGAGAGTAAAGATGTAACCTAAAGATGGCAAAAATGGATGATGAAGCTACAGCCGTAGAACTTCGGCTTCATGTGATGATGAAGACCAAGTATAACAATGATCGAAAAAGGACAAAGACTACTTAGTCCTTAATGTTTTGTGTTATGATTGTAAATGGATGACGAGGGCATAAATGTAATTTCACCCAGGCTGTGTCCCGTGCCTATAAATAGGTGTTCACGCTGCATTGTAATCACTCTCTCGCGTCTTCACCTTCAAGCAAGCCGAAGGTATCAATGTAATACGAATTCTATTGATATTCATACATATTATATAGAATGCAAATATGGAGAGATTAATAAGATGCAATTACTGTCTTTGTCCTCTCGCATTCATGTTCACATACTAAATGATGAAGGCTTGTCCTTTATGACCTTCATCAGATGATCATTATACCCATGAGGTGATAATGCTATGGAAGACGAAGGCCCCTAATGATTAACAATTGTGTTGCCTTGTTCATGATTCACAGTATTTGAGAACAAGTGACCAACACCAGTAGAAATCATATTTGTACTGGTGGTTCCTTAAGAAAGTCACCTATAGAAATGCACGATTTATACTGGCGACTTTTTTAAGGAACCGCTAGTGAAAAAGTGCTTCCACTGGCGATTCTTGAGTCAAGACGACCAATTTATTTTCAATGGCACTCGATAACCAAAACCGTCTGTAAAAGTTATACATCACCACAGGCATAGAGCTTTTTTTGTACTAGTGGATGTTACATCGAAAACTATGCAACATCGATAATTTTTAATATACTGCAAGAGAGCAAATAATTCCATGTCCTTGGGTAGATTCTATGTTTTGTTGCCATTTTTGTGTTCTTGGGCAGATTAATCTTGGGCACACAAATTCCATGTTTCAGTTTATTATGGTAAAAAAATTCAGTTTAATCGTCCGAAAATTGTATTTTTGAGGAGGCTTGCCGAGAGGAATAGAAAGTGAATGAGCATTGGAATTGTACGGAATATGAGAATAATGAAAAGATGTTTTAGTGTAGTTTTGTTTAACTGTCTTTTTCTTGGAGGAGGAAGAGTCCTTTTGCCAAGAGGAAGAAGTGTCGCTCTCGTAGTAGATGATCTTCTTGATGCACTTCTTTTTTCTTCCCCTCCTTCTTGCTCAATATAATCTCGAGTCGACAGTCTTGTCTCCCTTGGGGTCATTGTCGAGGGGGATCTTCTCCTTCTCATCAGACACCTTCCCCTTGCCTTTGGAGTCCATCTCTTTGGACGGTTAGACCCAATGGAAGAGACCAACTATGATACCAATTGAGAGGATCTAGAGGGGGGTGAATAGGTGATCCTGCAAAATTAACACTAAAACACAAATTTTGGTCTAGAAATGAGAGTTAGTGCAAACTAAGCCAAGTCCAATTAGAGAGAAGTAAGCAAGTCCTCTTCACTCGATTTTTCTTTCAAGATATAGAATAGATTAAGAGCAATATCACAAGTGAATTTGATAGACTTAGGAAGATGGAGAAAATCACAAACAAATGAACACACAATACACGATGATTTTTCCCATGGTTCGGTCAAGCCTAAAATGCTTGCCTACTCCATGTTGTGGTGTCCCAACGGAGAAGGGTTGTACTCAACCCCTCTCAAGTGATCCAAAGATCAAAATTGAGTGCCACAGTCTTCCTTATCAATATGAATCCCTTTTGTAAGGAATCTCCACAAATTGGAGTCTCTTGTAGCCGTACACGAATCAAAGTTTCAAGGTTGAGCACAAGAAAGGGAGAGAGTACACGCACAACAGCAAAACACATCAACACAATGCACAAAAGAAGATCACAAGAGCACAAGCACAAGTGTCACAAGAAACAACTCAAAACAACTCTTGGATTCATTAGAATCATTAAACAGTGTCGTGGCAGAGTGCCTGAAAGGGAATTAGGCTTACACCTAGTCCCTAATTAATTTTGGTGGTTGAATTGCCCAACACAAATAATTGGACTAACTAGTTTGCTCTAGTGTATAAGTTATACAGGTGCCAAAGGTTCACACTTAGCCAATAAAAAGACCAAGTATTGGGTTCAACAAAAGAGCAAAGGGACAACCGAAGGCACATCTGGTCTGGCGCACCGGACTGTCCGGTGTGCCACTGGACATGTCCGGTGCACCAGAGGACTCCAACTCCAAACTCGTCACCTTCGGGAAATTCCAGAGGCAACTCCACTATAATTCACCGGACTGTCCGGTGTACACCGGACTTGTCCGGTGCTCCAAGGAAGAGCGGCCTCAGGAACTCGCCAGCCTCGGGAATTCATTTCAGCTGCTCCGCTATAATTCACCGGACGGTCCGGTGTACACCGGACTGTCCGGTGTAACAGCAGGGCAACAGCTACTTCTGGCGCCAACGGCTACCTGCGTCGCATTAAATGCGCGCCAGCGCGCGCAGAGGTCAGGCACGCCCATGCTGGCGCACCGGACATCCTACAGTACGTGTCCGGTGCGCCACCGGACATCCAGGCGGGCCCAGAAGTCAGAGCTCCAACGGTCGGAACCCAACGGCTTTGGTGACGTGGCTGTCTCACCGGACATGTCCGGTGTGCACCGGACTGTCCGGTGCACCATCGAACAGACAGCCTCACCAAACGGCTAGTTTGGTGGTTGGGGCTATAAATACCCCCAACCACCCCACATTCAAGTCATCCAAGTTTTCCAATTCCCAACTACTTACAAGAGCTCTAGCATTCAATTCTAGACACACCAAAGAGATCAAATCCTCTCCAGACTCCACACAACGCCCTAGTGACTAGTGAGAGAGATTTGCTTGTGTTCTTTCGAGCTCTTGCGCTTGGATTGCTTTCTTCTTTCTTGATTCTTTCTTTCGATCAAACTCACTTGTAATTGAGGCAAGAGACACCAATCTTGTGGTGGTCCTTGTGGGAACTTTGTGTTCCAAGTGATTGAGAAGAGAAAGCTCACTCGGTCGGAGGGACCGTTTGAGAGAGGGTAAGGGTTGAAAGAGACCTGGCCTTTGTGGCCTCCTCAACGGGGAGTAGGTTTGCGAGAACTGAACCTCGGTAAAACAAATCCACGTGTCTCACTCCTTATTCGCTTGCGATTTGTTTTGCGCCCTCTCTCGCGGACTCAATTATATTTCTAACGCTAACCCGGCTTGTAGTTGTGATTATTTTTGAGAATTTCAGTTTTGCCCTATTCACCCCCCCTCTAGGCGACTTTCAATTGGTATCAGAGCCCGGTGCTTCATTAGAGCCTAACCGCTCGAAGTGATGTCGGGAGATCACACCAAGAGGGAGATGGAGACCGGCGACAAGCCCACTATGAGCCATGGGAGCACTTCATCGGAAGAGTCCCGCACCAAGAGGAAGGAGAAGAAGAAGGACTCCTCCAAACGGAAGGAGAAAAGATCTTCTTCTTCACACCACATGGAGAAGAAAGAGAAATCTTCTTCCCACAAGTCGCATCGGAAAGGCGACAAGCACAAGAGGATGAGGAAGGTGGTCTACTACGAGACCGACACTTCATCAACATCGACCTCCGACTCCGATGCGCCGTCCGTAACTTCTAAGCGCCAAGAGCGCAAGAAGTTTAGTAAGATCCCCTTACACTATCCTCGTACATCTAGACATACTCCATTACTTTCCGTTCCATTAGGCAAACCGCCAACCTTTGATGGCGAAGATTACGCTAGGTGGAGTGATTTAATGAAATTTCATCTAACCTCACTCCACAAAAGTATATGGAATGTTGTTGAGTTTGGAGCACAGGTACCATCCATAGGGGATGAAGATTATGATACGGACGAAGTGGCCCAAATCAAGCACTTCAACTCTCAAGCTACAACCATACTCCTCGCCTCTCTAAGTAAGGAGGAATACAACAAGGTGCAAGGGTTGAAGAATGCAAAGGAGATTTGGGACCTTCTCAAGACCGCGCACGAGGGTGATGAACTCACCAAGATCACCAAGCGGGAAACGATCGAGGGGGAGCTCGGTCGCTTCCGTCTTCGCCAAGGGGAGGAGCCACAAGATATGTACAACCGACTCAAAACCTTGGTGAACCAAGTGCGCAACCTCGGGCGCAAGAAATGGGATGACCACGAGGTGGTTAAGGTTATTTTAAGATCACTTATTTTCCTTAACCCCACTCAAGTTCAATTAATTCGTGGTAATCCTAGATATACACTAATGACTCCCGAGGAAGTAATCGGGAATTTTGTGAGCTTTGAATGTATGATTAAAGGCTCAAAGAAGATCAACGAGCTTGATGAACCCTCCACGTCCGAGGCACAACCGGTGGCCTTTAAGGCGATGGAGGAGAAGAAGGAGGAGTCTACACCGAGTAGACAACCAATTGATGCCTCCAAGCTCGACAATGAGGAGATGGCTTTAATCATCAAAAGCTTTCGGCAAATCCTCAAGCAACGGAAGGGGAAGGACTACAAATCCCGTTCCAAGAAGGTTTGCTACAAGTGTGGTAAGCCCGGTCACTTTATTGCTAAATGTCCATTATCAAGTGATAGTGACAGGGATAACGACAAGAAGGGCAAGAGGAGAGAAAAGAAGAGGTACCACAAGAAGAGGGGCGGTGATGCCCACGTGTGCCACGAGTGGAACTCCGACGAGAGCTCCACCGACTCCTCCTCCGACGACGAGGACGCCGCCAACATCGCCGTCACCAAGGGACTCCTCTTTCCCAACGTCGGCCACAAGTGCCTCATGGCAAAAGACGGCAAAAGGAAGAAGGTTAAATCTAAATCCTCCACTAAATATGAGTCCTCTAGTGATGATAATGCTAGTGATGAGGAAAATAATTTGCGTACCCTTTTTGCCAACCTTAACATGGAACAAAAGGAAAAATTAAATGAATTAATTAGTGCTATTCATGAAAAGGATGACCTTTTGGATTCCCAAGAGGACTTCCTAATTAAGGAAAACAAGAAACATGTTAAGGTTAAAAATGCTTATGCTCTACAAGTTGAAAAATGTGAAAAATTGTCTAGTGAGCTAAGCACTTGCCATGAGACCATTGACAACCTTAGAAATGAAAATGCTAAATTAATTGCTAAGGTTGATTCCCATGTTTGTATTGATTCAATTCCCAATCTTAGAAATGATAATGATGATTTGCTTGCTAAGATTAAGGAATTGAATGATTCTCTTGCTAGCCTTAGAGTAGAAAATGAAAATTTGATTGCTAAGGCTAAAGATTTTGATGTTTGCAATGTTACTATTTCCGATCTTAGAGATAAAAATGATATATTACGTGCTAAGATTGTTGAACTTAATTCTTGCAAACCCTCTACATCTACCGTTGAGCATGTGTCTATTTGTGATAGATGTAGAGATGTTGATATCAATGCTATTCATGATCACATGGTATTAATTAAACAACAAAATGATCATATAGCAAAATTAGATGCTAAAATTGCCGAGCATAACTTAGAAAATGAAAAGTTTAAATTTGCTAGAAGTATGCTCTATAATGGGAGACGCCCTGGCATCAAGGATGGCATTGGCTACCAAAGGGGAGACAATGTCAAACTTAGTGCCCCTCCTAAAAGATTGTCTAATTTTGTTAAGGGCAAGGCTCCCATGCCTCAGGATAACGAGGGTTACATTTTGTACCCTGCCGGTTATCCCGAGAGCAAAATTAGGAGAACTCATTCTAGGAAGTCTCACTCTGGCCCTAATCATGCTTTTATGTATAAGGGTGAGACATCTAGCTCTAGGCAACCAACCCGTGCCAAGTTGCCTAGAAAGAAAACTCCTAATGCATCAAATGATCATAGCATTTCATTTAAGACTTTTGATGCATCTTATGTTTTGACTAACAAATCCGGCAAAGTAGTTGCCAAGTTTGTTGGGGGCAAACACAAGGGTTCCAAGACTTGTGTTTGGGTACCCAAAGTTCTTGTTTCTAATGCCAAAGGACCCAAAACCGTTTGGGTACCTAAAGTCAAGAACTAAAATTGTTTTGTAGGTTTATGCATCCGGGGGCTCAAGTTGGATACTCGATAGCGGGTGCACAAACCACATGACAGGGGAGAAGAAGATGTTCTCCTCATATGAGAAAAACCAAGATCCCCAACGAGCTATCACATTCGGGGATGGAAATCAAGGTTTGGTCAAAGGATTGGGTAAAATTGCTATATCACCTGACCATACTATTTCCAATGTTTTTCTTGAAGATTCTTTAGATTACAATTTGCTTTCCGTTTCGCAACTATGTCAAATGGGCTACAACTGTCTATTTACTGATGTAGGTGTCACTGTCTTTAGAAGAAGTGATGATTCAATAGCATTTAAGGGAGTGTTAGAGGGTCAGCTATACTTGGTAGATTTTGATAGAGCTGAACTCGACACTTGCTTAATTGCTAAGACTAACTTGGGTTGGCTCTGGCACCGCCGACTAGCCCATGTTGGAATGAAGAATCTTCATAAGCTTCTAAAGGGAGAACACATTTTAGGACTAACAAATGTTCATTTTGAGAAAGACAGGATTTGTAGCGCATGTCAAGCCGGGAAGCAAGTTGGCACTCATCATCCACACAAGAACATCATGACAAGTGACAGGCCACTGGAGCTCCTACACATGGATTTATTCGGCCCGATCGCTTACATAAGCATCGGCGGGAGTAAGTACTGTCTAGTTGTTGTGGATGATTATTCTCGCTTCACTTGGGTGTTCTTTTTGCAGGAAAAATCTCATACTCAAGAGACCTTAAAGGGATTCTTAAGACGGGCTCAAAATGAGTTCGGCTTAAGGATCAAGAAAATTAGAAGCGACAACGGGACGGAGTTCAAGAACTCACAAATAGAAGGCTTCCTTGAGGAGGAGGGCATCAAGCATGAGTTCTCTTCTCCCTACACGCCACAACAAAATGGTGTAGTGGAGAGGAAGAATCGAACTCTATTGGACATGGCAAGAACCATGCTTGATGAGTACAAGACACCGGATCGGTTTTGGGCCGAGGCGGTCAACACCGCTTGCTACGCCATCAACCGGTTATATCTACACCGAATCCTCAAGAAGACATCCTATGAACTCCTAACCGGTAAAAAGCCAAATATTTCATATTTTAGAGTTTTTGGTAGCAAATGTTTTATTCTTGTCAAAAGAGGTAGAAAATCTAAATTTGCTCCTAAGACTGTAGAAGGCTTTTTGCTAGGATATGACTCAAACACAAGGGCATATAGAGTCTTTAACAAGTCCTCGGGACTAGTTGAAGTTTCTTGTGACGTTGTGTTTGATGAAACTAACGGCTCTCAAGTAGAGCAAGTTGATCTTGATGAGATAGGTGAAGAACAGGCTCCATGCATCGCGCTAAGGAACATGTCCATTGGGGATGTGTGTCCTAAGGAATCCGAAGAGCCTCCACATGCACAAGATCAACCATCCTCCTCCACACAAGCATCTCCACCAACTCAAAATGAGGACGAAGCTCAAGTTGATGAAGGACAAGATCAAAGAGATGAGCCTCCTCAAGATGACGGCAACGATCAAGGGGGAGATGCAAATGATCAAGACAAGGAGGATGAACAACCAAGGCCGTCACACCCAAGAGTCCACCAAGCAATCCAACGAGATCACCCCGTCGACACCATTCTTGGCGACATTCATAAGGGGGTAACCACTCGATCTCGTGTTGCACATTTTTGTGAGCATTACTCTTTTGTTTCCTCTATTGAGCCACACAGGGTAGAGGAAGCACTCCAAGATTCGGATTGGGTGATGGCGATGCAAGAGGAGCTCAACAATTTCATGAGGAACGAGGTATGGCATTTAGTTCCTCGTCCTAACCAAAATGTTGTAGGAACCAAATGGGTCTTCCGCAACAAGCAAGACGAGCATGGTGTGGTGACAAGGAACAAAGCTCGACTCGTGGCCAAGGGGTATTCACAAGTCGAAGGTTTGGATTTTGGTGAAACCTATGCACCCGTAGCTAGGCTTGAGTCAATTCGTATATTATTGGCCTATGCTACTTACCATGGCTTCAAGCTTTACCAAATGGACGTGAAGAGTGCCTTCCTCAACAGACCAATAAAGGAGGAGGTCTATGTTGAGCAACCTCCTGGCTTTGAAGATAGTGAGTACCCTAACCATGTTTATAGGCTCTCTAAGGCGCTTTATGGGCTCAAGCAAGCCCCAAGAGCATGGTATGAATGCCTTAGAGATTTCCTTATTGCTAATGGCTTCAAAGTCGGCAAGGCCGATCCTACTTTGTTCACTAAAACTCTTGACAATGATTTGTTTGTATGCCAAATTTATGTTGATGATATTATATTTGGGTCTACTAACGAATCTACATGTGAAGAATTTAGTAGGATCATGACACAAAAATTCGAGATGTCTATGATGGGGGAGTTGAAGTATTTTCTAGGATTCCAAGTCAAGCAACTCCAAGAGGGCACCTTCATTTGCCAAACGAAGTACACTCAAGACATTCTAACCAAGTTTGGAATGAAGGATGCCAAGCCCATCAAGACACCCATGGGAACAAATGGGCATCTCGACCTCGACACGGGAGGTAAATCCGTCGATCAAAAGGTATACCGGTCGATGATTGGTTCATTGCTTTATTTATGTGCATCTCGACCGGACATTATCCTTTCCGTTTGCATGTGTGCAAGATTCCAATCCGACCCTAAGGAGTCCCACCTTACGGCTGTAAAACGAATCTTGAGATATTTGGCTTATACTCCTAAGTTTGGGCTTTGGTACCATCGGGGATCCACATTTGATTTGATTGGTTATTCGGATGCCGATTGGGCGGGGTGCAAAATCAATAGGAAGAGCACATCGGGGACTTGCCAGTTCTTGGGAAGATCCTTGGTGTCTTGGGCTGGGCTTCAAAGAAGCAAAATTCGGTCGCTCTTTCTACTGCCGAAGCCGAGTATATTGCCGCAGGCCACTGTTGCGCACAATTGCTTTGGATGAGGCAAACCCTGCGGGACTACGGTTACAAACTAACCAAAGTTCCCCTTCTATGTGATAATGAGAGTGCAATCCGCATGGCGGATAATCCCGTTGAGCATAGCCGCACTAAACACATAGCCATTCGATATCATTTTCTTCGGGATCACCAACAAAAGAGGGATATCGAGATTGCATACATTAATACTAAAGATCAATTAGCCGATATCTTTACCAAGCCTCTTGATGAACAAACTTTTACCAAACTTAGGCATGAGCTCAATATTCTTGATTCTAGGAATTTCTTTTGCTAATTTGCACACATAGCACACAAGTATACCTTTGATCATGTCTCTTTTATATATGCTATGACTAATGTGTTTTCAAAAATATTTCAAACCAAGTCATAGGTATATTGAAAGGGAATTGGGGTCTTCGGCGAAGATAAGGCTTCCACTCCACTCTACTACTCATCCTTCGCCGACGCTCCGCATCACTCTCCGTCTTTGGTATAATCTTCACTCATATGTTTTATTTGCCAAAGGAGAGAAAATAGTTAGACAAGAGGGCTTATATCTCACTCAAAGTATCCATTTTTGGCGATTCATGCCAAAGGGGGAGAAAGTATGAGCCCAAAGCAAAAGGACTGCACCATCACCCTAATTTTAAAAATTGATGATTTTCAATTAGTAAATTTCAAATTAGTATCTCTTTGTGTTCTAAAGGGGGAGAAAGTAGTATTTTCAAAATTGAGCTCTTAAAACCCTCTTGAACACTAAGAGGAGAATTTATTGAGGGGGAGTTTTGTTTTTAGTCAAAGGAAAAGCATTTGAAACAAAAAAAAATTCAAATCTTGAAAAATGCTTCTCAAAATCTTATTCATTTACCTTTGACTATCTTGCAAAAGGACTTTGAAAAGAATTTACAAAAGGATTTGCAAAAACAAAACATGTGGTGCAAATGTGGTCCAATATGTTAAAAATAAAGAAACAATCCATGCATATCATGTAAGTATTTATATTGGCTCAATTCCAAACAACTTTTGCACCTACATTATGCAAACTAGTTCAATTATGCACTTCTATATTTGTTTTGGTTTGTGTTGGCATCAATCACCAAAAAGGGGGAGATTGAAAGGGAATTAGGCTTACACCTAGTCCCTAATTAATTTTGGTGGTTGAATTGCCCAACACAAATAATTGGACTAACTAGTTTGCTCTAGTGTATAAGTTATACAGGTGCCAAAGGTTCACACTTAGCCAATAAAAAGACCAAGTATTGGGTTCAACAAAAGAGCAAAGGGACAACCGAAGGCACCTCTGGTCTGGCGCACCGGACTGTCCGGTGCACCAGAGGACTCCAACTCCAAACTCGTCACCTTTGGGAAATTCCAGAGGCAACTCCACTATAATTCACCGGACTGTCCGGTGTACACTGGACATGTCCGGTGCTCCAAGGAAGAGCGGCCTCAGGAACTCGCCAGCCTCGGGAATTCATTTCAGCTGCTCCGCTATAATTCACCGGACTGTCCGGTGTACACCGGACTGTCCGGTGTAACAGCATGGCAACGACTACTTCTGGCGCCAACGGCTACCTGCGTCGCATTAAATGTGCGCCAGCGCGCGCAGAGGTCAGGCACGCCCATGCTGGCGCACCGGACATCCTACAGTACGTGTTCGGTGCGCCACCGGACATCCAGGTGGGCCCAGAAGTCAGAGCTCCAATGGTCGGAACCCAACGGCTTTGGTGACGTGGTTGTCTCACCGGACATGTCCGGTGTGCACCGGACTGTCCGGTGCACCATCGAACAGACAGCCTCACCAAACGGCTAGTTTGGTGGTTGGGGCTATAAATACCCCCAACCACCCCACATTCAAGTCATCCAAGTTTTCCAATTCCCAACTACTTACAAGAGCTCTAGCATTCAATTCTAGACACACCAAAGAGATCAAATCCTCTCCAGACTCCACACAACGCCCTAGTGACTAGTGAGAGAGATTTGCTTGTGTTCTTTCGAGCTCTTGCGCTTGGATTGCTTTCTTCTTTCTTGATTCTTTCTTTCGATCAAACTCACTTGTAATTGAGGCAAGAGACACCAATCCTGTGGTGGTCCTTGTGGGAACTTTGTGTTCCAAGTGATTGAGAAGAGAAAGCTCACTCGGTCGGAGGGACCGTTTGAGAGAGGGTAAGGGTTGAAAGAGACCCGACCTTTGTGGCCTCCTCAACGGGGAGTAGGTTTGCGAGAACCGAACCTCGGTAAAACAAATCCACGTGTCTCACTCCTTATTCGCTTGCGATTTGTTTTGCGCCCTCTCTCGCGGACTCAATTATATTTCTAACGCTAACCCGGCTTGTAGTTGTGATTATTTTTGAGAATTTCAGTTTCGCCCTATTCACCCCCCCCCCTCTAGGCGACTTTCAGTGCCGAAGTTGTGTATGCTCTTTGAGTGCTTGGGTACTGAAGGAGGTCACCATGGGGATCCTTTTATAGCCCCAAAAGACCCCATAGTCATTTTTCTTCCTTGCAAAAACATGCCAAAACTCAGCTTCTTTCGGGGGCATCGGATCGGTCTGGTGCGCCACCGAACCGGGTCCACATGCCCCGAGTCTTGGATTCTAACTGGCAGTTTTCGTAGTTGAATCAACACTTAGATAGTCATGTCCAGGACACATAAAAAGTGCGAAAGGAAAAAAGGAGAAAAGTTAAATAAAAATTGGGTAAAAAAATCTATTCAAATGTGAAGTCATAGGAGGGAAGCAAATTTCCTAAGCATTTTTATTCTTTTCATACTCGTCATGTTGGTCAAGATTATACTAACAAGTCCACAAGACCATTAGGTTGTTATCAATTAGTCCCCTTAGCTTCAACGATCATAGAACTCATCATACTATGGAAATAGGCTCTCTCGATGAAATATGACCTTGTAGAAAATAAATGGGATATAACTTCTACAATCAATATACAATAAATAATGAGATCATATGTGCAACACCTACTTCAACCAAGGCAGTAAATGTTATCACGATGCCAATGACCAAGGCATTCTTATATAGCGGCAATGACATAGAAGACGAGGGGTGTCATGATCCTTATCCACTGCATGGTGGACCCGGTTCTCTCCCTTCTATTTTCCTTAATAGATGGTGCATTCAGTAAGTGTCCATTTTTAATAACAAACTCAAATGAAGGTGTTTTTGGACCTTCGCAGCTCAAAGCCCTTAGTTGAGTTTTCATGGTTTGAACTCATTACATTAAACGAATTAATCTCGCGAGGGTCTACTGTTAAGGGTAAGGCTTTTAAACAAAGTCCACATTTCATGAAAATTGTTGTTTTATTATGTTTTCATGTAGACACTTTCGAGCTATATGATTGAATCAGAAGCTTCGGCTAGCTCTCTATCAGTGAACGACAGCCAAAGGAGGAGCAAGACATGAGATGTAAACATGATTGAACCACCTTCGGACGCAACAACTAGGAGGTAATGAAGGAGGACAAAAATACATACACGACACCTCTTTCCTATGAAAGGATATAATTGCTCATCTCCAGCCGTATAGAGTCTTCATATAGAGGAGTGTATTTTTGTAATTTTGAGATAAGATGTCTACAAACTTGATAATATAAATAGGTGTACAATATCACTGCTACAAAGGGTCAGTTACTTGTATGCCCTAATGAAAGGGAAATGTGCCCTTGGGCCATTTCTAAGTATTTTGGTGATTTAGTGACCAACACAGGTGCCTAATTGTAAAATGGAACAAAGTACAAATCATGGAGTAAAGGTATGTTTCTAATCCGTAGTACATTGGTTTTGTGGACTAACATATTTGTCTAAGTGTTAGAAACAGGAAGAGAGAAGAGGAGAAAAGACTTGGCTGTGGGCTGCCAAGTCCCAGCTCGGTCTGGAGCACCGGACTGTCCGGTGTGCACCGGACAGTGTCCGGTGCGCCAGGCCAACTCGGCGCGAACTGGCCGCTCTCGGGAATTCGCCGACGGCGTACGGCTAAAATTCACCGGACTGTCCGGTGTGCACCGGACTGTCCGGTGAGCCAACGGTCGGCCAGAGCCAACGGTCGGCCGCGCAATCCGCGCGAGACACGTGGCCGAGCCAACGGTCGGAAGACGGCACCGGACTGTCCGGTGTGCACCGGACTGTCCGGTGCGCCAACAGCTCGCAGATCTCCAACGGGCTGCAACGGTCGGCAGCGCCAGATAAGGAAACAAATCGGGCACCGGACAGTGTCCGGTGTGCACCGGACTGTCCGGTGCCCCCGTCGACAGAAGGCCAGGATAGCCTTCCAGAATTGCTCTCAACGGCTCCTAGCTGCCTTGGGGCTATAAAAGGAGCCCCTAGGCGCATGGAGGAGACACACAAGCAACTCTTGAGCATTCTTGATCATCCACACAAGTTCTTTGCGCATTCGTTTGTGATTCTAAGTGATTCGAGCTCTGTTCTAGTGTGAACTCTGAGATAGTCATTCGAGCTCGAGTCTTGGCCGTGTGTGTGCGCTTTTGTTGTGGATTTGTGTGTGTTGCTTCCCTCCCTTACTCTGTGCTTTCTTTGTGATCATACTTGTAAGGGCAAGAGACTCCAATTTGTGGAGATTCCTTGCAAACGGGATAGTGAAAGGAACAACAAAACACCGTGGTATTCAAGTGGGTCTTTGGACCGCTTGAGAGGGGTTGATTGCAACCCTCGTCCGTTGGGACGCCACAACGTGGAAGTAGGCAAGCATTGGCTTGGCCGAACCACGGGATAAACCACTGTGTCCCTCTGTGCTTGATTCTTGTGGTATTGTGTTTTGTTGAGACTTCACCTTAGCCACTTGGCATTAATCGTGCTAACGCTTAACAAGTTTTTGTGGTTTAAGTTTGAAGTTTCTACAGGATCACCTATTCACCCCCCCCCCCTCTAGGTGCTCTCAATTGGTATCAGAGGCGTTCTATTCACAAAGGGACTAACCGCCCGAATAGATGGATCCTAAGGGGAAGGGTATTGTGATCAACGACAAAGAAAAGGAGACCTTCGTCAACGAGCCGAAGGACGACAAGCCTACCGACTCCGGCTCGGGCCATAGACGAAAGGAAGGGAAGAAGAAGAAGACGAGGCGTATCAAGGAGATCATCTACTACGACGATAGTGATGAATCCACTTCTTCCCAAAAGGACGAGGACCACAACGACTACAAACAAAAGACGGTTAACTCAAACTTTTCTTTTGATTATTCGCGTATTCCGCATAGCTCAAATACTCATTTGCTTCCCATTCCACTTGGCAAACCTCCTCACTTTGATGGAGAGGATTACGGATTTTGGAGCCACAAAATGCGTACTCACCTGTTTTCTCTCCATCCAAGCATTTGGGAGATTGTGGAAAGTGGAATGAAATTTGATAGCTCGGATAGCCCTATGTTTATTAATGAACAGATTCATAAAAATGCACAAGCTACTACTGTGTTGCTAGCCTCTTTGTGCAGGGACGAGTATCACAAGGTGAGCGGCTTGGACAATGCCAAGCAGATCTGGGACACCCTCAAGATTTCTCATGAGGGGAACGACGTCACCTTGCTCACCAAGATGGAGTTGGTGGAGGGAGAGCTTGGACGGTTCGCCATGATAAGGGGCGAGGAGCCGACACAAACATACAACCGGCTCAAGACCCTCATCAACAAGATAAGGAGCTACGGAAGCACGCGTTGGACGGATCACGACGTCGTCCGCCTAATGCTCAGGTCCTTTACCGTACTTGATCCTCATCTCGTGAACAATATTCGTGAGAATCCCAGGTACACGATGATGACGCCTAGGGCTGGACGAAATGCTCGTGGCTCGCTGGCTCGCTCGGTTCATGGTCAGCTCGGCTCGGCTCGGATCGGCTCGTTTGAATTTTTTCACGAGCTGAGCTGACATCCTAGCTCGGTTTGTTAACGAGCCAGCTCGGTTCGTTAACGAGCCAGCTCGCGAGCTAAACGAGCTACCATATTCCAGCAAAACGAAACTATATACATATCATTTACAGAATAATTGATGAACATGTTATATATATGTGAGGTGTCTATGGCCTATGAATTAAACTAATGATTAATGAACTATGTATATGTGTTAATTTGGTCTATGCAAATATAATTATGGGTTAAACTGTTGAACATGCATGTGAATTATGAATTAATGAGTGATGAATGTGCTAATTTGGTGTTACATTGACGTGGTTTGTGAAACTATGAGTATAATTACTATTTTCTATTGTTAAATTAGTTTAGAATAAACTTAAAATGAATATTATGTACATATTAATTTTTTCTGCTCTGGCTCGCGAGCTAAACGAGCCAGCTCGAGCTCGTAAACGAGCCGAGCCGAGCTGACTTTGTGGCTCGTTAGCTTAACGAGCCGAGCCGAGCTGGCTCGTTAGTTTAACGAGCCAGCTCGAACTCGGACGAGCCGAGCCGAGCTGGCTCGTTATCCACCCCTAATGACGCCCGAGGAAGTACTTGGAAAATTCGTGAGCGGGCGGATGATGATCAAGGAGGCAAGATACGTCGACGACGCGTTGAACGGACCACTCCACGAGCCTCAACCCATTGCTCTAAAAGCAACGAGGAGCAAGGAGTCGCTACCTAGCAAGGTGGCGCAAGTTGAGGCGGCCGGACTCAATGATGAAGAGATGGCTCTCATCATTAAAAGATTCAAGACGGTGCTTAAAGGTCACAAGGGACAACCAAGCAAGACCAAAGCCAAGGGGAAGCGCTCATGCTTCAAATGCGGTAAGCTTGGTCATTTCATTGCTAACTGTCCCGATAATGAAAGTGACCAGGAAAAGGGGAACAAAAGAGAGAAGAAGAAGCAATACAAGAAGGCAAAGGGCGAGGCGCATCTAGGAAAGGAGTGGGACTCGGATTGCTCCTCCTCCGACTCCGACAACGAAGGACTCGCCGCCACTGCCTTCAACAAATCGGCTCTCTTCCCCAACGAGCGTCTCACTTGCCTTATGGCAAGGGAGAAGAAGGTGAGTACTCAAGACTCCACTTATACTTCTTCTAGTGATAGTGAGTCTAGTGACGATGATGACATAGATTATTCTTGCTTGTTCAAAGGCTTAGATAGATCTAAGATAGATAAAATCAATGAATTGATTGATGCTTTGAATGAAAAGGATAGGCTTTTAGAGAAGCAAGAGGATTTATTGTATGATGAACATGATAAGTTTATAGAGGCACAAAAATCATATGCTTTAGAAGTGAAAAGAAATGAAGTGCTTTCTAGTGAAATATCTTCTTGTCATGAAACCATTGCTACTTTACAAAGTGTTAACCATGATTTAATTGCTAAATTAGAAGTAACAAATAAATCTAAGTCTTGTGTTGAAAATGTTACAATTTGCACTAGGTGTAAAGATTTTGATGTTAACACTTGTAGCAAACACTTAGTTTCAATTTCAAAACTAAAAGATGAAGTGGCTAGTCTTAATGCTCAACTTAAGACTAGCAAGAGTGAAGTTGAAAAGATAAAATTTGCAAGGGATGCCTATACAATTGGAAGACATCCCTCAATTAAGGATGGGCTTGGCTTCAAGAGGGAAGCCAAGAACTTAACAAGCCATAAGGCTCCCATCTTCGTCAAGGAGAAGGGGAAGGCCCCGATGGCTAGTAATGCTAAAAAGAATCATGCTTTTATGTATTATGATAGGAGACATGCTAGAAATGCTTATAATCATTTTGATTCACATGTTTATGATTCTCATGCAATGTTTGCTTCTAGTTCTTCTTATAATCATGGTAGAGATATGTGTAGGAGAAATGTTGTACATATGCCTAGGAGAGATATTGCTCATGTACCTAGAAAGAATGTTATTCATGCTCCTAGGAAAGTAGGGAATGAACCTTCTACCATTTATTATGCTTGTAATGCTCCCTTTGCTATTTGTAGAAAGGGTAAGAAGGTAGTTGCTAGGAAATTAGGGGCTAGATGCAAGGGAGATAAATCTTGCATTTGGGTCCCTAAAGACATTTGTGCTAACCTTGCAGGACCCAACATGAGTTGGGTACCTAAGACCCAAGCCTAAAATTGCCTTGCAGGTTTATGCATCCGGGGGTTCAAGCTGGATTATCGACAGCGGATGCACAAACCATATGACGGGGGAGAAGAAGATGTTCACCTCCTACGTCAAAAATAAGGATTCCCAAGATTCAATTATATTCGGTGATGGGAATCAAGGCAAGGTAAAAGGGTTAGGTAAAATTGCAATTTCTAATGAGCATTCTATATCAAATGTATTCCTAGTGGAGAGTCTTGGATATAATTTGCTATCTGTTAGTCAATTATGTCAAATGGGATATAATTGTTTATTTACAAATGTAGATGTGTCTGTCTTTAGAAGATGTGATGGTTCACTAGCTTTTAAGGGTGTACTAGACGGCAAGCTTTACTTAGTTGACTTTGCAAAAGAAGAGGCCGGTCTAGATGCATGCTTAATGGCTAAGACTTGCATGGGCTGGCTGTGGCATCGCCGCTTAGCACATGTGGGGATGAAGAACCTCCACAAGCTTCTAAAGGGAGAACACGTGATAGGTCTAACAAATGTTTATTTCGAAAAAGATAGACCTTGTGCAGCTTGTCAGGCAGGTAAACAAGTTGGAGGAGCACATCACAGCAAGAATATGATGACCACGTCAAGACCTCTGGAGCTGCTGCATATGGACCTCTTCGGACCCGTCGCCTATCTAAGCATAGGAGGAAGTAAGTATGGTTTAGTTATTGTTGATGACTTTTCCCGCTTCACTTGGGTGTTCTTTTTGCAGGATAAGTCTGAAACCCAAGGGACCCTCAAGCGCTTCCTCAGGAGAGCTCAAAACGAGTTTGAGCTCAAGGTGAAGAAGATTAGGAGCGACAACGGGTCCGAGTTCAAGAACCTTCAAGTGGAGGAGTTTCTTGAGGAGGAAGGGATCAAGCACGAGTTCTCCGCTCCCTACACACCACAGCAAAATGGTGTGGTAGAGAGGAAGAACAGGACGCTAATCGATATGGCGAGGACGATGCTTGGAGAGTTCAAGACCCCCGAGTGCTTTTGGTCGGAAGCCGTGAACACGGCTTGCCACGCCATCAACAGGGTCTACCTTCACCGCCTCCTAAAGAAGACGTCATATGAGCTACTAACCGGTAACAAACCCAATGTCTCGTACTTTCGTGTATTTGGGAGCAAGTGCTACATTCTAGTGAAGAAGGGTAGAAATTCTAAGTTTGCTCCCAAAGCTGTAGAAGGGTTTTTATTAGGTTATGATTCAAATACAAAGGCGTATAGGGTCTTCAACAAATCTTCGGGTTTGGTTGAAGTCTCTAGCGACGTTGTATTTGATGAGACTAATGGCTCTCCAAGAGAGCAAGTTGTTGATTGTGATGATGTAGATGAAGAAGATGTTCCGACGGCCGCTATACGAACCATGGCGATTGGAGACGTTCGGCCACAGGAACAGGATGAACGTGATCAACCTTCTTCCTCAACGACGGTGCATCCCCCAACTCAAGACGATGAACAGGTTCATCAAAAGGAGGCGTGTGATCAAGGGGGAGCACAAGACGATCAAGTGATGGAGGAAGAAGCGCAACCGGCACCTCCAACCCAAGTTCGAGCGATGATTCAAAGGGATCATCCCGTCGACCAAATTCTGGGTGACATTAGCAAGGGAGTAACTACTCGATCTCGATTAGTTAATTTTTGTGAACATTACTCTTTTGTCTCCTCTATTGAGCCTTTCAGGGTAGAGGAGGCCTTGCTAGATCCGGACTGGGTGTTGGCCATGCAGGAGGAACTTAACAACTTCAAGCGCAATGAAGTTTGGACGCTGGTGCCTCGTCCCAAACAAAATGTTGTGGGAACCAAGTGGGTATTCCGCAACAAACAGGACGAGCACGGAGTGGTGACGAGGAACAAGGCTCGACTTGTGGCAAAAGGTTATGCCCAAGTCGCAGGTTTGGACTTTGAGGAGACTTTTGCTCCTGTGGCTAGGCTAGAATCCATTCGCATCTTGCTAGCATATGCCGCTCACCATTCTTTCAGGTTGTACCAAATGGATGTGAAGAGCGCTTTCCTCAACGGGCCAATAAAGGAGGAGGTGTACGTGGAGCAACCCCCTGGCTTCGAGGATGAGCGGTACCCCGACCACGTGTGTAAGCTCTCTAAGGCGCTCTATGGACTTAAACAAGCCCCAAGAGCATGGTATGAATGCCTTAGAGATTTCTTACTTGCTAATGCTTTCAAGGTTGGGAAAGCCGATCCAACTCTTTTCACTAAGATTTGTAATGGTGACTTGTTTGTGTGCCAAATTTATGTCGATGACATAATATTTGGTTCTACTAATCAAAAGTCTTGTGAAGAGTTTAGCAGGGTGATGACGCAGAAATTCGAGATGTCGATGATGGGCGAGTTGAACTACTTCCTTGGGTTCCAAGTGAAACAACTCAAGGACGGCACCTTCATCTCCCAAACGAAGTACACGCAAGATCTGCTGAAGCGGTTTGGGATGAAGGACGCCAAGCCCGCAAAGACTCCGATGGGAACCGACGGACACACCGACCTCAACAAAGGAGGTAAGTCCGTTGATCAAAAAGCATACCGGTCAATGATAGGATCTCTACTTTATTTATGTGCTAGTAGACCGGATATTATGCTTAGCGTATGCATGTGTGCTAGATTTCAATCCGATCCTAAGGAGTGTCACTTGGTGGCGGTGAAGCGAATTCTTAGATATTTAGTCGCTACGCCTTGCTTCGGGATCTGGTATCCAAAGGGGTCTAACTTTGACTTGATTGGGTACTCAGATTCCGACTATGCTGGATGTAAGGTCGATAGGAAGAGTACATCGGGGACGTGCCAATTCTTAGGAAGGTCCCTGGTGTCATGGAACTCTAAGAAACAAACCTCCGTTGCCCTATCCACCGCTGAGGCCGAGTATGTTGCCGCAGGTCAGTGTTGCGCGCAACTACTTTGGATGAGGCAAACCCTCAGGGACTTTGGCTACAATCTGAGCAAAGTCCCACTCCTATGTGATAATGAGAGTGCTATCCGAATAGCGGAAAATCCTGTTGAGCACAGCCGCACAAAGCACATTGACATCCGGCATCACTTTCTGAGAGACCACCAGCAAAAGGGAGATATCGAAGTGTTTTATGTTAGCACCGAGAACCAGCTAGCCGATATCTTCACCAAGCCTTTAGATGAGAAGACCTTTTGCAGGCTGCGTAGTGAGCTAAATGTCTTAGATTCGCGGAACTTGGATTGAATTGTAGCATACATGTATTTATGCTTTTGATCATGTTCCCTTCTGCATTTTGTTGCTTAGTATGGTGCTCAAGTTGTACAAACACTCCCTGGACCTCACAAGTCCGTTGCAATGTGATGCACATGTTTAGGGGGAGATGCGTTACAACTTGACCCTTTGAGACTAACCATATGTTTGAGTTTGCTTGTGTTAGTCACAAAGGAGAATTGAAAGGGAAAAGGTGGACTTGGACCATGAAAGACTTCCACTGCACTCCGATGAGGGGTAACTTACTCCAAGTCCATCTCATTAACCCTTATTGTCATTTGCTCTTAAGTGAAGATTTTGGTGAGGCAATGGGGTCAAAGGGCCAAGATTGATCCCATTTTGGTGCTTGATGCCAAAGGGGGAGAAAATAAAGGCCAAAGCAATAAATGGATCAGCTACCACTTGAGAGATTTTGAAAATAGTAGAATAGAGTTTTTGGTTTGTCAAAATTCTTAAGTTGTCTCTCTTGTCAAAAGTTGGCTTCTTGTGGGGAGAAGTATTGATTATGGGAAAAAGGGGGAGTTTTTTGAAATCCTTGATCAATCTCTTTTTGAATGACTCTCTTTATGCTTAAACATGTGTGTTTAACTTAGAGATAGAGATTTGAGTTTGATTTGCAAAAACAAACCAAGTGGTGGCAAAGGATGATCCATATATGCCAAAATCGATTCAAAATAATTTGAGTTATTATTTGAAGTGTTTTTGTACTTGTTAAACTTGCTTTATGTTGTGTTGGCATAAATCACCAAAAAGGGGGAGATTGAAAGGGAAATGTGCCCTTGGGCCATTTCTAAGTATTTTGGTGATTTAGTGACCAACACAGGTGCCTAATTGTAAAATGGAACAAAGTACAAATCATGGAGTAAAGGTATGTTTCTAATCCGTAGTACATTGGTTTTGTGGACTAACATATTTGTCTAAGTGTTAGAAACAGGAAGAGAGAAGAGGAGAAAAGACTTGGCTGTGGGCTGCCAAGTCCCAGCTCGGTCTGGAGCACCGGACTGTCCGGTGTGCACCGGACAGTGTCCGGTGCGCCAGGCCAACTCGGCGCGAACTGGCCGCTCTCGGGAATTCGCCGACGGCGTACGGCTAAAATTCACCGGACTGTCCGGTGTGCACCGGACTGTCCGGTGAGCCAACGGTCGGCCAGAGCCAACGGTCGGCCGCGCAATCCGCGCGAGACACGTGGCCGAGCCAACGGTCGGAAGACGGCACCGGACTGTCCGGTGTGCACCGGACTGTCCGGTGCGCCAACGGCTCGCAGATCTCCAACAGGCTGCAACGGTCGGCAGCGCCAGATAAGGAAACAAATCGGGCACCGGACAGTGTCCGGTGTGCACCGGACTGTCCGGTGCCCCCGTCGACAGAAGGCCAGGATAGCCTTCCAGAATTGCTCTCAACGGCTCCTAGCTGCCTTGGGGCTATAAAAGGAGCCCCTAGGCGCATGGAGGAGACACACAAGCAACTCTTGAGCATTCTTGATCATCCACACAAGTTCTTTGCGCATTCGTTTGTGATTCTAAGTGATTCGAGCTCTGTTCTAGTGTGAACTCTGAGATAGTCATTCGAGCTCGAGTCTTGGCCGTGTGTGTGCGCTTTTGTTGTGGATTTGTGTGTGTTGCTTCCCTCCCTTACTCTGTGCTTTCTTTGTGATCATACTTGTAAGGGCAAGAGACTCCAATTTGTGGAGATTCCTTGCAAACGGGATAGTGAAAGGAACAACAAAACACCGTGGTATTCAAGTGGGTCTTTGGACCGCTTGAGAGGGGTTGATTGCAACCCTCGTCCGTTGGGACGCCACAACGTGGAAGTAGGCAAGCATTGGCTTGGCCGAACCACGGGATAAACCACTGTGTCCCTCTGTGCTTGATTCTTGTGGTATTGTGTTTTGTTGAGACTTCACCTTAGCCACTTGGCATTAATCGTGCTAACGCTTAACAAGTTTTTGTGGTTTAAGTTTGAAGTTTCTACAGGATCACCTATTCACCCCCCCCCCCCTCTAGGTGCTCTCACCTAAGCCTATAGCGCCCTCATATGTAAGAGCATCCAAAAATCTGTTGTTTTCGAGTGCCTAAGTCTACTTAAGAGACCTTTAAAGGTATAATATTCTGAAGGTCTGGTAGCTATTTGTGTTCTCGGTCTTTATTTTATGCAATAAAGGAAAGAGGGAGGTGAGTAAACCCTTGCATCCTATATACATGCTTCGTTTACACTACTTTGTCTCATATACAATGATTTCAACGTTAGTTTTGTCATTTACTCCCTTCTCTTTTACACCTTGTTTATTTGTGTATATCATAATATTTGTACTCAACAACTTATCAACACGGATTTCCGCGGGCATCGGGTCCCTAGCGGGGATGTGGACGGGGATGAAATCCTCTCCGTTAAGTGTTTTGGAGCGGGGGCGGGGAATGGATTTCGGGGATCAGGGTGAGGACAGGGAGCACTCCCTCGCCCCCGCTCCCTGTTGCCATCTCTACTTTTATAAATGGTCTATTTGGAACAAATTTTTTCTAAAGCTTTTTTCAAGAATTTGGATTCCTGTATAATCTAGCTGTCACGAGAATCTAGATATTGTGGGCTTGCGTGAGGAGAAAAATGAAGGGGTTTGCGTGGTATAGGACTTAGGAAGTAGTGGATTTCACTCGTCGCGACGACTCGGTAGATTATGTATTCACGTTGATTTTGGTGGTTTTCATAAAAATGATTTTGATAAAAGCGGACCGAGAGGCAAAACGTTCAGCTGCCAGACGCCAGGGCCACAAACACGTAAGGATTATAAAAACCACTAAAGATTCAGTGGTCACTTCTTGGGTGATTACTTTTCAAAATTTTGGCTAAGTCAGCCATCAGTTTGACCAAGGTTAAGCAAGGATAACCTGGATTGGCTGAGGATGGTTATGGGGTTTAACAAACGAATTTGACGTTCTTATTCTTCGAGGCTATCCATTAAGTTTTTGAAGCTATCCTTCGGTGGAAAAGAGATAAAAATGAGCCTATGGCCTTTGTGGACTCGCGATCGGAGCCTATGGTGATGCGTGGTTGATGATTGATTCAGGTTTTGAGGGATTTCTTGGGAGATTGGATTTGTAGAGGCTAAAATCTCGGTACTATATTTTGAATAGTAAGGAGTTTTAACCCTTTCAATCCTCTAACTTCCAAACAAGCCCTAAGAAGGAGTTGATTGAGGTTCTAGGTTTGAAAAGATGTTTTTTTAAAACTTCAGTTGCAATGACTTTTGGGCCATGACATCCAAAAGCATCGCAAGAACAAGAACTGTACACTGCGGTTTTGTACTAATAAGAGATTTTCAGTGCATGATTATGTAGAGTATCTAGCACACATATAAGACATATAAGACGAGAACGTATCTTGTGCTCATGGAGCCTTTGTGCTCACGTGAGCACTTTAAATCTGGTGTGTCCGTGAATATAGATGTCCAAACATGCCACCCAACCTGGCCTAGCCTGGGCCTGTTGTGGGCATGGCACAAATGGACTGGAATGGGCAAGACACAGTCAGTGTGTCGTGCCGAGCCGGGCCAGCACGTCATGCCATCTCCTTGGCCTAGGCCCGGCATGATCAAGCCTTTTTCATGACGTGTCGTGCCATGGGCACGATGGGCCAGATAGTGCTAGACCGCCCAATAGCTCGAAAAAGGCTATACAAGTCTAGATTCACATTAGAAAATGCAATACAAGTCTAGATTCACATTACATAGTCCAGATTCATACACAAGTCACCATACAGCTACAAGTCCAGATCATAATTACAACTACAAGTCCACATCACAATTACAAATCCATATTCCAAAGCATAACATTGATACTTCAGCAAAATAGATATTTAATTTGGTTTGGAGCTGATGTGCAATGTTGCCTCATTAAAAACCTTTCTAGGTAAAAACTCACACCTCGTGAGAAAACCCTAGAAAGGAAAAAAGGGCACAATTAGCTCCAAATTAAAGTATTAATGTTCATTACAGTCCACAATTACAGTCCACAGTTACAGTCTAAACAAACTTTCAAACAGATGCTTCATCTTCAAGGATCATACTTTCATGGATAACTTCCATCTCTTTGGTGTCCTTCTCCACATTGTGTTGCATATGTGAGTCTGCTAATTCCCAATCCTTTATACATGACAAAATCTCCACCATATCACTTGTGAGCCGGCAGCGGTGCTCCTCAATCACTCTGCCAACAAGACTAAAAGTTGATTCAGAAGATATAATTGAAGCAGGAACAGTCATGACATCTTTAGCAAGGAGAGAAAGAATAGGATAGGTAAGTTTATGTTCATGCCACCAACTCAAGATGTTGAAGTCTTCATTGAAATGTGAGACAATACCACTGTCCAGATATGAAGATAACTTTGAGACAGAGGCTGCAGTTGCAAAGGTATCAGAAGAGGGAGCAATATTACCTGATCCTGATCTTACACCATACTGGGAAGCAGATGACTCAACATCAAAATCATCATCACCATAGATGTCATCCCAAGCCATTTGTTCTTACCTTGATTAGCACTGGACATTTGGTGTTGTGCCCGCAAAAGCACATCACCAAACTTTGATTCATACAACTGAAAAGTATTGGTTAACTTAGATCTCACCTTTTATGGAAGCCTAGAGTAGTTTGTACCAGTTAGTGCGGACAAACGAGGAAGGATTTTATGGAAACCTCTCATTTTGGCCCTAGGATCTAGAATGAAAGCAAAGGCATACAACAAGGGTATTTGTCTCCAGTATTTTAAAAATTTATCTTTCATAGGAACTACAACTTGTCTTAGCAGCTCATCATTTTTGTAAGTGTTGAGATGTCTAGCAATCTTTAAAATTTGATGCAACATTAAAGGTGAAGTAGGGTAATAAACACCAGATAGTGCAACAGTAGAATCATAGAATAGTTGTAGAAAAGATAACACTTTATCTAAAATAGTCCAATGATTAGTAGTGAGTAAAGAAGGACTACCATCTTGCAAAGGATATTTGAAAGGGAAATGTGCCCTTGGGCCATTTCTATAATATTTTGGTGATTAAGTGCTCAACACAAAAGCCTTGAGTGATATTTGTGCCAAAGACTCAAGAAGTGCAAATCAAGATTAAGGTATGTTTCTAGACTTAGTACATTGTTTTGAAGACTAATGTACTGTGTCTAAGTGTTAGAAACAGGAGAAATCGCGTTGGAGTTAAGTTGGCTGTGTTCAGCCAAAAGGCAGCTCGGTCTGGGTGCACCGGACTGTCCGGTGGTGCACCGGACAGTGTCCGGTGTGCCAGGACCAGTCCCGGTGAACTGCCCGCTCTCGGGTTTCGACGGTGGCGTACGGCTATAAATCACCGGACTGTCCGGTGGTGCACCGGACTGTCCGGTGAGTCGTCTGCGGCGAAGTCGCCGCTCTCGGGAACCAAGTCAACAACGTACAGCTAAAATTCACCAGACTGTCCGGTGAGACACCGGACTGTCCGGTGAGCCAACGGTCGGGCACGCCAACAGTCGGCCGCGCAATCCGCGCGTGACGTGTGGCCGAGCCAACGGTCATATGGGGGCACCGGACAGTGTCCGGTGCGCCAACGGCTCCAAATCTTCAACGGTCGGCTGCGCCAGATTAGGAAAGCAATCCGCACCGAACAGTGTCCGGTGGTGCACCGGACTGTCCGGTGCGCCACCCAACAGAAGGCAAGATTTGCCTTCCTGGATTGCTTCCAACGGCTCCTAGCTGCCTTGGGGCTATAAAAGGGACCCCTAGGCGCATGGAGGAGTACACCAAGCATTCTTTGATCAACTCTAAGCACCAAGACTCCATTTCCGCGCTTTTGATTCTTTGTGATAGCAACTAGAGCTCCATTTGAGTAGAAAACTCTTCGAGTTGTGTTGAGAGCTCAAGTTGTGACTTGTGTGCGTGTTGTTGCTCTGATTTTGTGTCTTGTGTGTGTTGCTCATCCCATCCTTACTTTCGTGCTTATTTGTGATAATCAAATTGTAAGGGCGAGAGGCTCCAAGTTGTGGAGATTCCTTGCAAGCGGGATATAGTGAAACCAAGAGAAACACCGTGGTATTCAAGTGGGCCTTTGGACTGCTTGAAAGGGGTTGAGTGCAACCCTCGTCCGTTGGGACGCCACAACGTGGAATAGGCAATTGTTGGACTTGAACGAACCACGGGATAAACCATTGTGCCTCTCTGTGTTGATTTATCTGTGGTTATCGTGTTTAGCAAGAACTCCTTTCTAGCGACTTGGCTTTATTGTTCTAACACTTAATCAAGTTTGTGGCCTTAAGTTTTAAGTTTTTACAGGATCACCTATTCAACCCCCCCTAGGTGCTCTCAATTGGTATCGGAGCCGTTCTCTTCAAGAAAGGGACTAATCGCCCGAAGGGATGGATCCTAAGGGAAAGGGGATGGTGATCAACGACAAGGAGAAGGAGTCCTTCATCAATGAGCCAAAAGACGACAAGCCCACTAACTCGGGCTCAAGTCATAAGAAGAAGGACGGGAAGAAGAAGAGGCGTATCAAGAAGATCGTCTACTACGACGACAGCGACGAGTCTTCTTCCAAAAAGGACGACGACGACGACAACGACTACGAGAAAAAGAAGACGGTTAACTCGAACTTTTCTTTTGATTACTCTCGTATTCTGCATAATTCAAATGCACATGTGCTTTCCATTCCTCTTGGCAAACCTCCACACTTTGATGGAGAGGACTACGGATTTTGGAGTCACAAAATGCGTAGTCACTTGTTCTCTCTTCATCCAAGTATATGGGAGATAGTAGAGAATGGAATGCATTTTGATAGTTCTGATAATCCCATGTTTATTAATGAACAAATCCACAAAAATGCACAAGCTACCACTGTTCTTTTAGCATCCTTGTGTAGGGAAGAGTACCATAAGGTGAGCGGCTTGGATAACGCCAAGAAAATTTGGGACACCCTCAGGATCTCGCATGAGGAAAATGATGTCACCATGCTCACCAAGATGGAGTTGGTGGAGGGCGAACTAGGAAGGTTTGCAATGATCAGGGGGGAGGAGCCAACCCAAACATATAACAGGCTCAAGACCCTGGTCAACAAAATAAGGAGCTATGGAAGCACGAGATGGACGGACCATGATGTCGTCCACATCTTGTAAATTCTATTCATGAAAATCCTAGGTACACCAAGATGTTGCACGAAGAAATACTTGGAAAGTTCGTAAGCGGGCGAATGATGATCAAGGAGGCGAGATACGTTGATGAGGCGTTGAATGGCCCAATCCACGAGCCTCAAACCGTTGCTCTCAAAGCAACAAGTAGCAGGGAGGCGCTACCTAGCAAGGTGGCGCAAGTTGAGGTGGCGGGGCTCAACGAGGAAGAAATGGCCCTCATCATCAAGCGCTTCAAGACGACGCTAAAGGGTCGCAAGGAGCATCCCAAAAAGAACAAGACGAAGGGAAAGCGCTCCTACTTCAAGTGTGGTAAGACTGGTCACTTTATTGCTAACTGTCCCGATAATGATAGTGACCAGGGACAAGAGAAAAGCGGGAAGAAGGAAAAGAAGAAGGCGTACAAGAAGGCTAAGGGCGAGGCTCACCTTGGCAAAGAGTGGGACTCGGATTGTTCTTCGTCCGACTCCGACGACGAGGGACTCGCCTCCACCGCCTTTGACAAATCATCGCTCTTCCCCAACGAGCGCCACACTTGCCTAATGGCAAAGGAAAAGAAGGTAATCACTAGAGAAACTCCTAAGTACTCTACTTCTAGTGATGAGGACTCTAGTGATGATGATGAAGTTGATTACACTAGCTTGTTCAAGGGATTAGATAGGGCTAAGATAGAAAAGATCAATGAGCTGATTGATGCATTGAATGAAAAAGATAGACTTCTAGAGAGGCAAGAGGACATCTTGTATGAGGAACATGATAAATTTATCAATGTTCAAAAGTATCTTGCCTTAGAGATTAAAAGGAATTGTTGGGGGCCTTCGGCTTCCGAAGGTCCTCAAAAACATAATTTGATAATGTTTTCCAAGTGAAATATGTGAATAGGTATCTTCGGATCCGGATCATGAGCATACAGAGCATGGTTAGGACGAAGCCTGAGCGAGACAAAGGGTGATTATGACTAGACACAAGGTGATCACGAAGCTGTACACAGGAAAGCTTCGGCATGACAGTAGAAAAGGGGAACCGACTTAAACATGAAAAGGCAAATTAGACCTCGAAGGATTACTATAGTGTTATTGGCAAATATAAAGGGCATGAATGTAATTTTACATGGGCTGCGTCCCTTGCCTATAAATAGATGAACAGTATTCCCGTACTGTTCACGTTGACTTGGCATTTGCTCTCACGTCACGCTTGTACCCTTGCTTTTCTTCGAGCCAAAGGTACATTCATAATTTGTTATTGTAAATACAGCAATGCAAATTAAAATAAGTTAATATTAACCTTTAAAGTGTTTATATTATTTTTCCATATCTTGTGTATGAATCCTTCTTTATCATTCATTGTGCTCATGAAGGTTTGTCCTTCATGACCTTCGTCCAAAATTCATTATATCCGAAGGGAGATAATGCTTTGAAGGACGAAGGACTTTAACATTTAACACTTTTATGTTGCCTTGTTCTTAACTCTTAGCATTTGAGAACAAGTCCCCAACATTGGCGCCCACCTCCGGTGAACCCACTACCACTATTTTGAGTTTCGAACACCTTAGGCAAGCGTAGACCTTCGTCATGTCGCCAAAGAAAGCTTCAGCAACAGGGGTTGCCGCTCTGCAGCCGCTGGACGCCAACCAGGACAATCTCTCTCTTCGGGAGGCTCGAAGCCAGAAAAGGAAGGCCATCAGTCTAACGCCTCAGGAGGACGACTTGGACCAAGAGATCAGAAATATGGAGATGCTTCACCAGCAGGTGCAAAGGAAGAAGGAAAAGATGGCTAGGCTGGCTGAACTGCAAAGGCAGATAGACGAAGCCTCTGAAGAAGTTCGCCATCTTACTCAAGATGAGCAGAACCGAAGGCCTCAGTATAGAGAACTTCATCAAGAGGGCTTCTTCAACGAAGATGACTGGTATGAGAATTTCCATCATAGAAATTTTGACTTTGATGATGCTTCTCCTCTATCAGCAGAACTGCAGGCTACACCTTGGCCCCCGTCCTACAAGCCATCTCAACTCCCCATGTACGATGGCCATTCAGATCCAAAGCAGTTTCTGATGAGCTACGAAGCAACAATATCTTCCTATGGTGGCAATACTGCAGTCATGGCGAAGTCTTTCGTCATGGCTGTCAGGAATGTTGCACAAACCTGGTACTCCTCCCTTCGGCCAGGAACAATCACATCATGGCAGAAGCTGAAGGATATGCTGATCACCAGCTTCCAAGGGTTCCAAACGAAGCTGGTTACCGCTCAAGCTTTATTCCAGTGCACCCAAGATCACGAAGAGTATCTTCAGGCGTATGTCCAAAGATTCTTACGCCTGAGGGCACAAGCGCCAACAGTGCCCAATGAAATTGTCATTGAGGCCATGATTAAGGGGCTTCGGCCGGGACCTTCAGCCCAATACTTTGCCAGAAAGCCCTCTCAGACTCTGGAGAAATTGCTTCAGAAGATGGATGAATACATCTGCGCAGACAATGATTTCCGACAGAGAAGGGAGGAAGCTTACAGGTTCTCCGAAATAGCCAGGGGCTTCGGAGGAAGATTTCATCCTGGACATGTCAGATCGATTAATTCCACTCAGAATGATGACAAGGGAAGCCAGCAGCAGAGGCCGCAATATTCCTCCCAGGCTTCGGGGCAGCAGCAGATCTATCCTCGACCTCCAGCTCCAAGGGGTAGAGGCACCAGGGGCTTCTGAGGGAGATTTGGGGATCAGCCCAGGAAGATTTATTGCCTATTCTATGGTGAGGACAAGGGCCATACCACCAGGATGTGCCATGTTACCATCCAGAAACAAAAGGAGATAGCAGAAGCTGCGGCCCAACAGAGCCAGCCGAAGCAAGTTATGCACACTGCTTCGTACCATTCGCCATACATTCCAGAGTATGTAGGCAACCACCCTGCAGCTTCTGTCGCTTCGGCAAGCCAACCTCAGGCATCCTGGCAACAGCTTCCCCCTCCACCACCAATGCAACAAGGCCAGCAGCCAGAAGGGAGTCAGCATCCCCACCTCCAACGGGACTTCAAAGAAGAGTCTGAAGCTCGCACAGTCAATAGTACTATGCCAGAATCGAAGCATATTTACTAACAAATATCCTACTTCGGCAGCTGTTTTTACATTCAGTATCATTTTCTTTTTTAATAAGGAACAATTATTGAAAGCCTAAGTATTTTTGCCATTTTTCAAACCTCTTGTAATAGTTTCGTTTTTTGCCACAATAAAAGTATACCTTCTCCACAGAGTAGCGGAGTTGCCAAAGCATAAGATTTATGGTTGCAAGGGGAATTTCAGAAATAACAAAAAGTCGTTCCTAAGGGAGCGCAGCGTAAGTTTTCTGCTCAAAAGTCGTTCCGAAGGGAATGCAGAGCCTACAGCGAAAAATAAACGCTGATACCGCTGAAAGTAAAAGGCGAAGAAGCTCCTAAGGGAGGCTTACAGCGAAAAATAAACGCTGATACCGCTGAAAGTAAAAGGCGAAGAAGCTCCTAAGGGAGGCTTACAGCGAAAAATAAACGCTGATTCCGCTGAAGTAAAAGGCGAAGAAGCTCCTAAGGGAGGCTTAAAGTGAAAAATAAATGTTGATCTTCGGCAAATATCATTTTGCATAACATCACATCATCACATCATTTTGCATAGCATAACATCATACATCATACTGCATCAATGACGCAAGAAGGGGATCAATGTTGATATTCGGAGATTGTTTCGAAGAAACAGTGCCAAGGCACAAAAAAGTAAATTTTGAAGAAGCATACCTTCGTCAAACTCCGAAATGAAAAGATTTATCGGTTATTGATTTTACGAAGATTGGACGTTTTTATGAAAATACGGATATTATTTACGAAGCATGAAAAGAAGGGAAGGTGTTTTTTTTTCGCCGAAGGCTCAAAAAACAGTATGTATGTAAAGTTTCATGCATCGTAAAGAATTGAACCATAAATAGCTTATATATTACATTCAAAGTTACAAAATATTACATGTGTTCAATAAATATTACATTCCAAATGTTTTTACAATAACATCTAGTTTTCCCTTAGAACAACTTCTGCAGCTTCGTTCAGTAGTTGATCAACAACTTTATCCATGATAGCTTCAGCCATTTTTCTAATTTCGTCGTCCCCCTTCGCGTGGGGTCTGCTGATGGCTTGGCACGCTCTGAGGGGCGAGAAAGTGCGGTTGTGTTACAAAGCGTAAACAAGTTCGAAATCAAAAATTACAACAGAGCCAAAAAACTACTAGTCAGTACCTATTTGCACTTCGGCATCTGCACTCTTCTCAGCGGTCTCTGCTACTTTTCTAGCGTCATGAATACCTTTCTCGCTCTTTTGTATAATTTCTTGGGCCATCTCCCAGCCACCATTGTCCCAGATATCGGTAAAAAATTTTCCACCAACCAAGCTCGCTTCGGCCGAGGGGGCTTTTATATCTTCAGAGGACAATGCGGCTTCAGATTGTGCCAAAAATTTTACATGGTTACAGCCTTTTCTCTCCAAAATAGTGGCAATCCCCCTGGCACCCGTTAAGGCACATATGTCTCCACGGCTATTCAAAACTTCTTCAAAAGCTTCAGCTTCGTGGCTGATCCATCCAATTGGACCTTCGGGGTCACCCCTTATGAAGTCCTCCTCACTTGAGAATGCGCCGACGCTGGCGAAGCTGGTTCTTATTTTCTTAACACATTCTATAGATTTTTCATAACACTTTTTCTTGGATGCACGAAGCTCTTCAATGTTTCTTTCTAAATGATTGGCCCATTGTTCACTAATTTCTCGTTTTGTTTCTTCAAGTGTGCACTCTTCTTTAGCTCTGACTAGTTGTTTCCGAAGATCTTCGATATCGCGCTTCTGAGCTTCGGCTTGAGTTTTGAAAGCAGCTTCATCTTCTTTTATTTTATTCAATAATGAATGCAATATTTTATCTTTTTCGAGACCTTCGTTCCTTAGTTCAATTACTTCGGAACGAAGGTTGCTCAAGGCTATGGTATACCCTTCGTCTTCAACATCTTTTTGTGCCCTGAGGGCATTGCTAAGTATAAGACCCTGAAAAAAAATGTTTGTTAAATAAGTTTAAGCAAATGAAAAATTTTGGTTTCAATAAATAAAGCAAAGATTTCATTTTTTCACCTTTAAACTATTGTACGTTAAGCCGTCAGCCAGTTAGTTCTTTGACAACACTGAGAGCCCGTCTTCTAGTGTTGGGAATCCGAAGCTTTTGCTCATCTCCCGACAGATTGAAATCTCCTTGCTATCAGGGAGACAATACAAAAAGTCTTCTTCTCCGCTGCCATTGAATATTAACGCACCCTTGGGATACTTCAGTCTTTGGGCATAGAACTGAGCCTCCTGCTTTTCTTTTTCAGTCAATTTTTTCCCCGAAGCATGTCGTAAAATATAATCGGAAGCTTCAGAAAAGGCTTCGGGGCGGCTGTAACACCCCGGGCTTTAAGGGACAAAGCCGGGTGCATCTCATACATGCGCCAAGAAGACAACATATATAATAACAGAGTGTATAGAGATAAATGTCACAATAATCAGAGTACTTATTACATAGCGGAAGACTTACAAAAATAAAAGATAAATATAACAGGATCTAAAATCCATCCTTGGCGCTAGAAAGTCAACTGGGAGACGCCACCTAGACCGAATTGAACTCCTCGTTATGGCTCCTCTTGAACCACCTGTTCTTCTCCTGTGGGGGGTGTGAGACAGCAAGGGTGAGCTCACACATGATCATCGCTTAACAAGTTGTGGGGAATAATGTGGCATGAACTCGCCAAAGGTGGAAGCTCATGTGAAGTGTAAGGCTTACCAAAGAGGATGGTTAAAGCTGAGCATTGCTTTTAATGTTGGTCAAAATTTTATTAGCAATTACTAAGTATAAGTAAATACCAACCCAATTAAGTAGTAGAACAAAAGTAACAACATCACCTGCGATGCAATGCATATGACAAATTGAATTTAGTTCCATAATTTAATCATGTGAGGGTCCGAGCCGCTCATGACCGTGAGCACGGCTAGTATACTAGTTTTACACTCTGCAGAGGTTGCGCATCTTTACCCACAAGCCGTGTTACCCATCTGCCAAGGGGTCATGAATCCCATACACCTCTACCAAGGAAGCGAGGCAGGGTAACACTACGAGGCCTTTACAAAGTTCCACTAGCTTTAGAAATCCCGCTACAGTTTATAGGAAGCTCCAATACAGGGTTCTTGCCTGACCGCCATCGCAGCAAAGTCAACCCAAGGACCTCCCTACACTGACCACTCCCTTACTGCCCTTGCCCCTTTCGGGTAAGGAAGACCTCCACTAGCTTTCCTAGTTAATCAGCCAAGGGCGTCCCATTAAACCCTTGTGGTAGCACTATTTTCCCGGGTGGTCGCTCCATGTTCCAATTAACATAATGATCTTATCATGAACATAAATAACATAACCGAATAATTGGAACATGGATGTAATGAAATATTAACCCGAAAACCATATAAAGCAATAGCATAACTACCCAATTGATTCAGGGGTAAACAAGGTAAACAGGATAAACAAACTAGGGTGTCCTATTGGGTCCCATCAAAATTAAACCTATGCATTGAATAGTGATAATAAAGAATATTATTAGGTAACAAAAGTGGATCAAGGGCACAACTTGCCTGGCACTTGAGATTCCAGTTACCAGGGTGATTCTTTAGATCCTCGAAACCTCGCGCTAGTCGTAGCAATACAAACAGATATGGTATAGACAAAATTAACATCACACCAAGCATAAATACAAGCTAAATAATAATAATTCACACGTTGCTACGAGATCGCGGGATCGAGAACTACTAAAATCAGAGTTATAGTTAAGGAGTTATGATTTTATAGAGGATATATGTGATTAAAATATTAAACTATATTATGAATTGTTTAATATAAATCATAAGCGAGGTTATGATATAAATAATTATCTCAACTTTAATCTAAGTTTTTGAATTGACCACAGATCATCTTCTAGTAGATTATAATGATAAGTAGTTTATCGAGACTCACCAACATAAGTTAAATAAAGATTTAATTATAAAAGAACAAGACATGGTATAATAAATGTTGTTATTGCATAGTAAATATTCATACGAGACTAACGCAACTTGAACGGATCAAATCGGAGTTAAAATGGGGAAGATACGAATTTCCTAAGGTTCTTTGTATTTGATATGAGATTAATTAGGAGATCAATTTTGTTATTGTTTTCATGTCAAAATAGAGGCACTATATGATAAACAATCATATTACACAATTATAGAAATTGGAATGAATAAATTTGGACTAAGTATGCATTTTCTATGAATTAAATAAGTTTGTGCAATTATTTCTATATTGGAAAATCAATTTATAAATATTTTCTCTGATTTACCAAAACTCTGGGTTGTGCGCGAAATAAACAGAAACTCAGGGGCTAAATCATATTGTTTCCTAAGACACATGCTTACCCCGCGGGGGATGGCGGATTTATTTCAAATAAGTGCAGGGGCTCTTATGTAAAAGACTCGGGCAAAGGGGTAAGACTCGACCAGGACCATCGGATCGCGAGTGAACGCCCCAGATTAGATCGTGTGTGTTATGATCTGCGACCATCGCACACCACCATAGGATCTCGGATCCACGGTTCTGATCAACCCAGCCGAATCGCTATGCGGTGCTTCATCACATCCGTTCAATAGCTAATCTATGGTCTGATCCATTGAAGCCATTGCCGACGCAAAGATACAATCTCAGCCACATATCCGGCAACAGACGACCGATGCCCCTATCTAATCTTGTGCGCCCACCGCGGATCCAACGACCCGCGGCCATTTACGACCCCACGACGCCGAAGTGTGGTGGCGCAACCCGTTCCTCCGGCGGGGCCTCGCTGGTGAGCAGCGAGCTAGGCGCCCAATAACCCAAGTCAGCAAAACGATATACGAATTAGGGAGAGAGGCCCGATGCGATCACGATGGGGTATCACACACCGCAAATTGTGCTGTGCCGAGCCCCAGCCACGAAACAGCACGGCCTGCGGCGGCGCCAGGCTTCACGGCGAGCACTTCCCATACGTGGGGTCAAATCCGAAGCGTGGTTGGATGTACGTGATCATGAAATAAGGATGAGCTCATGCAAGGGCATCATACCGGTGATGTAGTCATGACAAGGGTCGGCGACGATGTTTGGCGGCTCCGGGGTGGTTCTTTGGCTCCGGTGAGAAATTCGTCCAGATCCGGCCGCCAATGGCACCCGGGAAAGCAACGAGCATCCCACGGAAGCACTGCGAAGCTCCCGGTCTCGGTCCCATGGTTTTACAATGGCGGTGTGGACCCTAATTTAAGCGCTGCCGCGCCGTGACCATCTCTCTGCCCGACGACATCACGCCCACCGTCGTTGTCATTTTCGCGCGGCAGCTGGTTGCTAGGGATGGGTGGCCCGAGAAGTCGCAGCAGCCAGGTTATATAGCCAGTTCAGGACCAAGTCCACTCAGAAGATGCGACGCGAAGGATTCCGCCACCGCCGCGTTCTGTTGGAATGCCCCATGGCAAGGATGAACAGACTGGGCACGCGGGTCCACGCGCCAGAGATTCATCCGCGTGCACATCAGGTAGTTCCGCGGGCGGATAGCGATGGATTTCGACCAGATTTCCGAGGTTCACGGCCAGCTCCCAGAATCAATCGCGCTAGCCCCGGCGTTCTCTCGGTCTGTTACAACGAAGGGGAAAGTGCTGACATGGGTGACCCACTTGGCAGAGAGAACAGGAAAGGGGTACCAGCGCGGCAGGCGTGGAGATGAGGGTGGGCCGTGTAGGTACTGGTTGGTGGTCGTGTTGGGCTGGCTAAAGGCAAATCGGCCCAGCGCTAGGTTTTTCTTTTTTTATTCTATTTCAGATCCTTTTCTACTTATTCAAATACTAATATTCGAATTTTAAATCTTGATTTGCATATTTTAGCTAATTATATTGCACAATTTAAAAGTACCAATTTTGGAGATATATTTATATATATTTTCTTTATATTTTATACTCTTTTCCCTTTTCTTTTCTCTCCTTTTCCCATTTCCATTTTCAAACCCTAATCTCCTTTTTGGGTTCCAATTCAATTTTCTTATTAGTACATTTTGATTAATAGTATTGCTATTATTATTATTATATGCTTAACAAACAAAACTCTAATATGATGCACATGTTGTTTAGTTTACATTAGTCATTTAATCCCTTTAAATGGGGTTGTTCACATGCTTAGTTAATTGAAACAAAGAAAATAAGAGAATTATCTCCATTACCAAGGTTTACAATTTGGGTATTACAGCGACAGTGCCGCTTTCTTCAACAAAGGTTTGTTCTGTTGTTTATGTTTCTTTGGTTTCCAAGAATTTTACCTTGGCGGGCTCTGAAGGCCCAGCTTCATATTCAGCTTGGTGTTTTGAAGCTTCTGCCTCAAAGGCTTCGATTTGCACTTCAGGAGTTTCGGCAATTTTCTTCGGAGTGCTGCTTGAAGACTTTATTGTCTCCAATACATCCAGTACATTAACCATCCTTTTTCTTTTGGGGGTCAATGCTGGACCCTTTTGGCTTTTCAGTATTTCAACTTTTGTTGAAGGACTTAAAATTTCAGATGTCCTTGTTTCTTCAGCCTTCGGTTCTTCTATTTTCTTTGTTTTCGGCATTGTGACCGGCTCTTCAATATTCTTCAGGGGAGTCGCCTCTTTGGCTTCGGGGGCCGAAGAGGATTCACTGACAAACTCTGGCACTGTGGCCGGTTCAATATAGCGTGGACGGTGTGTAAGAACCTTTATGTTTTTCCTCTTCGGCGCTAGCTCACTAAGAGCGGCTGGGGCAGCTTCCTTCGTAGACGTCATATCTTTCCTTTTTTGGCCCCGTGTTGGGTAACTGTAGTCAGGATATACGAACCCGATGGCATCAAATACTCGGTTGAGCCTTTTCTTTTTCCGGCCTCCGAAGGCTGCGGATAGAGCAGTATCTTCTACCTTCGAGTATGGCCCAAGCAACTCATCGCTTACGGCCTCAATACTTTTCAGCCAGTCGTCATTTGGCTCGACGAATTTATCTCCATATTTGAAGGTGAATTTTAACCTAACTAGTCCGCCTTCGTTAGGTTCGCTGACGGTTTCCTTTGGCATTTCCCACTTATCTGCAAGTGGCCATACTCTGAAGGCAATGTGTTCTTGGACCAAATCCCTTGTTCCGATGAAAGAGCAAACTACTCCGAAGGCTCTCCGGCATTCTTCGGCTGCTTCGTCAACTTCCACCTTTGGCTTTCGAAGGCCGAAGCGCTGCCAGATAAGGCGCATAATGATACCTTTAATATCTTCTCGCATTGTCAAGTCGTTTTTCACATAAAACCATTCCTTCATCCAGTCCCCAGGCCATCTTTTCCGAAAAGTTGGCACGGGACAGCTTGACCCAGAGCGGGCACCGAAGCTATAACAGCCAAAATTGTTGTGATACTGCTCCTTACCCCATGGTTTCGTCTCATACAATAACTCATGCATATTGCAAAAACTTTTTGCATTTGGTTCCAAACCTTGGCTCTTTACGGCCCACATGAAGATTCCCATCCTTATGATTGCTTCAGGAGTAATTTGATGAAGGTAGATTTCAAATATCTTCAAAACTTCTACCACGAAACTGCTCAAAGGAAACCGAAGTCCAGCCTTAAAGAAGCTTCGGAATATCACGACTTCATTTTCCTCAGGAGTCGGACAAGTTTTCTCTCCTTCGTCAGCCCTTACAATAGATAAATCCCGAAAATATCTGCCCCTCATATTAACAAGATGGCTTTGTTTAATGCTTGATTTTCCAAAAACTGCATGGCTTGCTCGCCAAGGTCGATCTTCGGAATCTTCACCGCCACTTTCCACATCATAGCTGTCACTATCACCAGTGTCTTCAGACAAACCCTCTAAAATCTCCCTAGTAATCTTCTCTGTATTTGTCTTTGCTATTGATTCAATGAAGCCGAGATTCATCTCTTCGGAAAGGCTTAGCTTCGACTCAGCGACGGTTTTCTTACCTTCAGACATCTTCAAAAATGCTAGGAAAAATGCTCTCAAAGACGAAGCTTAAAAATGTAAAGAGTCAGGCAGGCATTGGTGTGCAAAGAGCTAAAAATTAGGAAGGCAGGAGCCGGTGGCAAGAAAGCGTGCTAAAAGAGCTAGCAGTGCGTTCTTATTTATACGCCCAGTACGTTGCAAGTGGCAGGGCCCTACTTGTCATCGACTATTGCTATTCTAGCAAAGGGAAGGTGTTTTTTCAGACCTTTGGCTTAAGGCCTGCGTCCATATCGCAATCTGAATTTATTATTCTAGCAAATTAATATTGCGAGGGGCTACTGTTGGGGGCCTTCGGCTTCCGAAGGTCCTCAAAAACATAATTTGATAATGTTTTCCAAGTGAAATATGTGAATAGGTATCTTTGGATCCGGATCATGAGCATACAAAGCATGGTTAGGACGAAGCCTGAGCGAGACAAAGGATGATTATGACTAGAGACAAGGTGATCACGAAGCTGTACACAGGAAAGCTTCGGCATGACAGTAGAAAAGGGAAACCGACTTAAAGATGAAAAGGCAAATTAGACCTCGAAGGATTACTATAGTGTTATTGGCAAATATAAAGGGCATGAATGTAATTTTACATGGGCTGCGTCCCTTGCCTATAAATAGATGAACAGTATTCCCGTACTGTTCATGTTGACTTGGCATTTGCTCTCACGTCACGCTTGTACCCTTGCTTTTCTTCGAGCCAAAGGTACATTCATAATTTGTCATTGTAAATACAGCAATGTAAATTAAAATAAGTTAATAATAACCTTTAAAGTGTTTATATTATTTTTCCATATCTTGTGTATGAATCCTTCTTTATCATTCATTGTGCTCATGAAGGTTTGTCCTTCATGACCTTCGTCCGAAATTCATTATATCCGAAGGGAGATAATGCTTTGAAGGACGAAGTACTTTAACATTTAACACTTTTATGTTGCCTTGTTCTTAACTCTTAGCATTTGAGAACAAGTCCCCAACAGGAATGAATTACTATCTTCTGAATTGTCTATTTGCAATGAATCTATTTCTAGCTTCAAGATTTTGAATGATGATTTAAATGCTAAGCTAGAAATTGCAAATAAATCCAGTTCTTGTATTGAACATGTAGTAATTTGCAATAGGTGTAAGGATTTTAATGTTGATGCTTGCAATGAACATTTAATTTCCATTTCTAAATTAAATGATGAAGTAGCTAGTCTTAATGCCCACTTAAGACTAGCAAAGATGATTTTGATAAACTAAAATTTGCAAGGGATGCCTACACTAGTAATAGACACCCCTCTATTAAGGATGGGCTTGGCTTTCAAAGAGAAGCTAAGAACTTAACAAGTCATAAGGCTCCCATCTCCGCCAAGGAGAAAGGGAAGGCCCCTATGGCTAATAGTGTTCATAAAAATCATGCTTTCTTGTATCATGATAGGAAATATTCTAGGAATGCTCATCCTAATAGGTGTTTTAATGCTTATGATTCACATGCCATGATTGGTTCAAGTTCTTCCTTTGTGCATAGGAGAAATATGCCTAGAAACAATGTTGTTCATCATGCTCCTAGGAAAGAGAATCATGGATCTACTACTGTTTTTCATGCCTGCAACACTGATTTTGTGCTTTCATGTAAACATAAGAAGGTAATTGCTAAAAAGGTGGGAGCCAAATGCAAGGGAGATAAAACTTGCATTTGGGTCTCTAAGGCTATTGTTACTAACCTTGTAGGACCCAACAAGTGTTGGGTACCTAAAACCCCAGCCTAATTTGTCTTGCAGGTTTATGCATCCGGGGGCTCAAGCTGGATTATCGACAGTGGATGCACAAACCACATGACGGGGGAGAAGAAGATGTTCACCTCCTACGTCAAGAATAAAGATTCCCAAGATTCAATCATATTCGGTGATAGGACTCAAGGCAAGGTTAAAGGACTAGGAAAAATAGCTATTTCTTCCGAGCATTCCATTTCCATTGTGTTTTTAGTAGAATCGCTCAGATATAACTTGTTATCTGTTAGTCAATTATGTAATATGGGTTACAACTGCTTATTTACAAACGTAGATGTGTCTGTCTTTAGAAGAAGTGATGGTTCATTAGCATTTAAGGGTGTACTAGACGGCAAACTCTATTTAGTTGATTTTTCGAAGGAGGAGGCCGATCTAGATGCATGCTTAATCGCTAAGACTAGCATGGGCTGGCTGTGGCATCACCGTCTAGCACATGTGGGGATGAAGAACCTTCACAAGCTTCTAAAGGGAGAACATGTGTTAGGTCTAACAAATGTAACTTTCAAAAAAGATAGACCTTGTGCAGCTTGTCAAGCAGGTAAACAAGTGGGAAGTGCTCATCACATCAAGAATGTGATGACTACATCAAGACCTTTGGAGCTATTGCATATGGACCTCTTCGGACCCGTCGCCTACCTCAGCATCGGGGGAAGTAAGTATGGTCTTGTTATTGTTGATGATTTTTCCCGCTTCACTTGGGTATTCTTTTTGCAGGATAAAACTGAAACCCAAGGGACCCTCAAGCGCTTCCTAAGGAGAGCTCAAAATGAATTTGAGCTCAAGGTGAAGAAGATAAGGAGCGACAACGGGTCCGAGTTCAAGAACCTGCAGGTGGAGGAGTTTCTTGAGGAGGAAGGAATCAAGCACGAGTTCTCCACTCCCTACACACCACAGCAAAATGGTGTGGTAGAAAGGAAGAACAGGACGCTTATAGACATGGCGAGGACGATGCTTGGAGAATTCAAGATGCCCGAGCGGTTTTGATCGGAAGCTGTGAACACGGCTTGCCACGCCATAAACCGGGTCTACCTTCATCGCCTCCTCAAGAAGACGTCATACGAGCTACTAACCGGTAACAAACCCAACATTTTGTATTTTCGAGTTTTTGGGAGTAAATGCCACATTCTGGTGAAGAAAGGTAGAAATTCGAAATTTGCTCCCAAAGCTGTAGAAGGGTTTTTGTTAGGTTATGACTCAAATACAAAGGCGTATAGAGTCTTCAACAAATCATCGGGTTTGGTTGAAGTCTCTAGCGATGTTGTATTTGATGAGACTAATGGCTCTCTAAGAGAGCAAGTTGATCTTGATGATGTAGATGAACATGATGTTCCAACGGACGCGATTCGTACCATGGCGATTGGAGACGTGCGACCATAGGAACACAAAGACCAAGATCAACCTTCTTCCTCAACAACGGTGCACCCCCCAACTCAAGATGATGAACAGGTTCCTCAAGAGGAGGCGTGTGATCAAGGGGTAGCACAAGATGTCCAAGTTGAAGAGGAAGAAGCACCATAGGCCCCTCCAACTCAAGTTCAAGCGATGATTCAAAGGAATCATCCCGTCGACCAGATTTTGGATGATATTAGCAAGGGAGTAACTACTCGCTCTAGATTAGCTAATTTTTGTGAGCATTACTCTTTTGTCTCTTCTATTGAGCCTTTCAGGGTAGAAGAGGCCTTGCTAGATCCGGACTGGGTGTTGGCCATGCAGGAAGAGCTCAACAACTTCAAGCGAAATAAAGTTTGGACACTGGTGCCGCGTCCCAAGCAAAATGTTGTGGGAACCAAGTGGGTGTTCCGCAACAAACAGGACAAGCACGGGGTGGTGACAAGGAACAAGGCTCGACTTGTGGCAAAAGGTTATGCCCAAGTCACAGGTTTGGACTTTGAGGAGACTTTCGCTCCTGTGGCTAGGCTAGAGTCGATTCGTATTTTGTTAGCCTATGCCGCTCACCATTCTTTCAGGTTGTTCCAAATGGACGTGAAGAGCGCTTTCCCCAACGGGCCAATCAAGGAGGAGGTGTACGTGGAGCAACCCCCTGGCTTTGAGGATGAACAGTACCCCGACCATGTGTGTAAGCTCTCTAAGGCGCTCTATGGACTTAAGCAAGCCCCAAGAGCATGGTATGAATGCCTTAGAGACTTTTTAATTGCTAATGCTTTCAAGGTTGGGAAAGACGATCCAACTCTTTTCACTAAGACTTGTGACGGTGATCTATTTGTGTGCTAAATTTATGTCGATGACATAATATTTGGTTCTACTAACCAAAAGTCTTGTGAAGAGTTTAGCAGGGTGATGACTCAAAAATTCGAGATGTCGATGATGGGCGAGTTGAACTACTTCCTGGGGTTCCAAGTGAAGCAACTCAAGGACGGCACCTTCATCTCTCAAACGAAGTATACGCAAGACTTGCTCAAGCGGGTAGGGATGAAGGACGCCAAGCCCGCAAAGACTCCAATGGGAACCGACGGACATGTCGACCTCAACAAAGGAGGTAAGTCCGTTGATCAAAAGGCATACCGGTCTATGATAGGGTCTTTACTTTATTTATGTGCTAGTAGACCGGATATTATGCTTAGTGTATGCATGTGTGCTAGGTTTCAATCCGACCTAAGGGAGTGTCACCTTGTGGTCGTTAAGCGAATTCTTAGATATTTAGTCGCTATGCCTTGCTTCGGGATCTGGTATCCAAAGGGGTCTACCTTTGACTTAATTGGATATTCAGACTCCGATTATGCTGGATGTAAGGTCGATAGGAAGAGTACATCAGGGACGTGCCAATTCCTAGGAAGGTCCCTGGTGTCGTGGAGTTCTAAGAAACAAACTTTCGTTGCCCTATCCACCGCTGAGGCCGAGTACGTTGCTGCAGGACAGTGTTGCGCGCAACTACTTTGGATGAGGCAAACCCTCAGGGACTTTGGCTACAATCTGAGCAAAGTCCCACTCCTATGTGACAATGAGAGTGCAATCCGCATGGCGGACAATCCTGTTGAACACAGCCGCACAAAGCACATAGACATCCGACACCACTTTCTGAGAGACCACCAGCAAAAGGGAGATATCGAAGTGTTTTATGTTAGCACCGAGAACCAGCTAGCCGATATCTTTACCAAGCTTTTAGATGAGAAGACCTTTTGCAGGCTGCGTAGTGAGCTAAATGTCTTAGATTCGCGTAACTTGGATTGATATAGAGCATACATGTGTTTTATGCTTTTGATCATGTTCCTTTATGCACTTTATTGCTTATTTATGGTGCTCAAGTTGTGTAAGGGATCCCCCAGACCTCACAAGTCCATATGTGAATGATGCACATATTTAGGGGGAGAAATGCTACAACTTGACCCTTTGAGACTAACCGTGTGCTTGAGTTTTCTTAATTAAGTCTCAAAGGAGGATTGAAAGGGAAATGGTGAACTTGGACCATGCAAGACTTCCACTGCACTCCGATGAGAGGGTAACTCACTCCTTGAGTTTTCTTAATTTAGTCTCAAAGGAGGATTGAAAGGGAAATGGTGAACTTGGACCATGCAAGACTTCCACTGCACTCCGATGAGAGGGTAACTCACTCCAAGTTCATCTCCGTGTTCTTATTGCCTTTTTACTCTTAATTGAAGATTTCGATGAGGCAATGAGGTTTAAGGGCCAAAGATTATCCCGTTTTGGTGCTTGATGCCAAAGGGGGAGAAATTAAGGCCAAAGCAAGAAATGGATCAGCTACCCCTTGAGAATTTTGAAAATAGTAGAGTTAGAGCTTTTGTTTTGTCAAAATAATCTTATTGTCTCTTATTGTCAAAAGTTGGTCTCTTGTGGGGAGAATGGTTGATTATGGGAAAAAGGGGGAGTTTTTGGATCTTTGATCAATTTCTCTTGGAATACCTCTCTCTATGCCTCAACAAGTGATTTTGACTTAAAGATAGGAAATTGAGTTTGATTTGCAAAAACAAACCAAGTGGTGGCAAAGAACGATCCAAATATGTCAAATTTGAATCAAATACAATTTTTTGTTCTCATATGCATTGATGTTGCACTTCTTTAGTTGCTTTTTGTTGTGTTGGCATAAATCACCAAAAAGGGGGAGATTGAAAGGGAAATGTGCCCTTGGGCCATTTCTATAAGATTTTGGTGATTAAGTGCTCAACACAAAAGCCTTGAGTGATATTTGTGCCAAAGACTCAAGAAGTGCAAATCAAGATTAAAGGTATGTTTCTAGACTTAGTACATTGTTTTGAAGACTAATGTATTGTGTCTAAGTGTTAGAAACAGGAGAAATCGCGTTGGAGTTAAGTTGGCTGTGTTCAGCCAAAAGGCAGCTCGGTCTGGGTGCACCGGACTGTCCAGTGGTGCACCGAACAGTGTCCGGTGTGCCAGGACCAGTCCCGGTGAACTGCCCGCTCTCGGGTTTCGACGGCGGCGTACGGCTATAAATCACCGGACTGTCCGGTGGTGCACCGGACTGTCCGGTGAGTCATCTGCGGCGAAGTCACCGCTCTCGGGAACCAAGTCAACAACGTACGGCTAAAATTCACCGGACTGTCCAGTGAGACACCGGACTGTCCGGTGAGCCAATGGTCGGGCGCGCCAATGGTCGGCCGCGCAATCCGCGCGTGACGCGTGGCCGAGCTAACGGTCATATGGGGGCACCGGACTGTCCGGTGTGCACCGGACAGTGTCCGGTGCGCCAACGGCTCCAAATCTTCAATGGTCGGCTGCGCCAGATTAGGAAAGCAATCCGCACCGGACAGTGTTCGGTGGTGCACCGGACTGTCTGGTGCGCCACCCGACAGAAGGCAAGATTTGCCTTCCTAGATTGCTTCCAACGACTCCTAGCTGCCTTGGGGCTATAAAAGGGACCCCTAGGCGCATGGAGGAGTACACCAAGCATTCTTTGATCAACTCTAAGCACCAAGACTCCATTTCCGCGCTTTTGATTCTTTGTGATAGCAACTAGAGCTCCATTTGAGTAGAAAACTCTTTTAGTTGTGTTGAGAGCTCAAGTTGTGACTTGTGTGCGTGTTGTTGCTCTGATTTTGTGTCTTGTGTGTGTTGCTCATCCCATCCTTACTTCCGTGCTTATTTGTGATAATCAAATTGTAAGGGCGAGAGGCTCCAAGTTGTGGAGATTCCTCGCAAGCGAGATATAGTGAAACCAAGAGAAACACCGTGGTATTCAAGTGGGTCTTTGGACCGCTTGAAAGGGGTTGAGTGCAACCCTCGTCCGCTGGGACGCCACAACGTGGAATAGGCAAGTGTTGGACTTGGCCGAACCACGGGATAAACCACTATGCCTCTCTGTGTTCATTTCTTTGTGGTTATCGTGTTTAGCAAGAACTCCTTTCTAGCCACTTGGCTTTATTGTTCTAACACTTAATCAAGTTTGTGGCCTTGAGTTTTAAGTTTTTACAGGATCACCTATTCACCCCCCCCCCCTCTAGGTGCTCTCAATATTGGGTTTGGATAAAGACAGAAAAGGTGCTTCTATGTGGAACAAGGTGCTTAAGCATGAAAAATGTTGAATTCCATCTAACATCAATATCAACACCAAACTTTCTAGGTGTAACACCCATACTGAGACAATAACTCTTGTAAGCACCAATTCTTTGGTTTGAAGAGTTTAAAAAATTGATAGCTTTTCTAAAATCATCAAGATAAGGCTTTAAGATTGTTAAACAAGACTAGTCGGTTGCCTATGCGTTGCGACGGCTTACAACAATATCCATGTAAATTGTCCATAAAAAAATTTCAAGATTTCTTATTGATTGTCTACGCTCTCCATATAATATTTTTTTGATTTGGCTAACTGATGTTATTATTTACTCCATCCAATATGTCTTGATACAACATAACCAATGAAGTGAGCGATTAGAAGAGAGTTCACAACAACTGACTAAACGAACAGAGATTATAAAATGACATAATTCCACCATATAGAGACCAAATAAGAGAAAGTTTGTGAGCTCAAGTTTCTAAAATAAGTCACATGAACTCAAACTTATAAAAAAGATAGATCAAAATATGGAGTTATTGCTAAATTCAGGCATCAATAAAAACTGGATGTGCTCCATATAAATTATGCTACTTCGTAGCAATTACTAACGTTTAAAACCAACAAATAACCTTTCATTTTACTGTTAGTGTGACAAATCATTGTTGCTCCATCCAATTCAGCAACCTCAAACACCATGGAGTCCATTACGCTAATGTGGTCTCAGAAACGACATAATGCTTGCAAGAGCCAAGAACGTCGTGCCGTGTTTGGGCTGTAGCCTCGGCCCGTAGTGCTAGTCCGGCCCGACACGATTATATTTTTTTTATTTTACAAAAAAACATATATACATATATAATTTATATTCAATATTAAAAACATCTGAGCATGATGTTCTACCGGTTAGACAACTTTACCCAGTGTCTCCCGCCCTTCTTCCATCAGAGCATGGATTTGAACCCCACCTCATACACTGTTTTTTATAATATTTTACGCTGATTTAATCAAATGGGCCGACGGGCTGGCCCGGTACAGTCAGCAGACCGGCAAGATGTGCCTGGGCCAGAGTTGTGGCTCGCGGGCGTCTGGCCCGTGCCGGGCCGCCGTTTGGCCATCTATAGGCGTGCAGTGGATTAATTTGAAATAGCTATGAGGGGTTATTTGTAAAAAGATGACGCGGGACGACCGTTGAAATTGGTGCTTTAAGTATAGTATAGACTTGGCAATCAAGTTAATTATGTGGCAAGCACAATGCTGATGTAAAAAAATTGTAGACAAATCATCAGGATCATCAGAATCATAAGCACTTTCATCAGATGGTTCAGGAAAAACAAGGCCAAGGTAACCAGAAAACAATGGTTTTAGAAAGGACATAGCAGTTATATTTGATGAAGCATTGTCAGGAGTTATAGCAAAAACTTTATTGTTCAAGCCATACTCATCAACCATTGTTGCAATATGTTCAATATTTCTACCAGTATGTGATTCATCAATTAACCTAAGACCAAGCAATCTCTTTTCTAACTCCCAATTGGAATTAACAAAATGAGCAACTACAGATAGATAACCCTCTTTACCTTACCATTCAAAATGTTAGATGTAAGAGCAACAGATGAAATAGAGGTTTTAAAAGTTTCAATAAATTTAACCACACACTCATTATAAAAGCTTCACCATGTCTCTAGCAGTGGTTTGTCTAGAACATTTGATAAATTTAGGATTTTGGGCATTAGTATTGTACTCCTTAAAAGCATCAGACTCTCCAAACCATAGAGGTAGGTCCTCTTTAGCTATTAACCGACAGAGTTCATTCTTTGCAATAGAAGGAGAATACTCCCAATGTTTCAAGGATCCATCAGAATTGTACTTAAGCAAGGATTGAACTATACCTGCACGTTGTTGTTCTTTCTTAGCAGAGCAGTTATGACGAAGCAAGTGACCAGTTCCAGAACTAGATTTACCACTTAAAGTAACCTTACAATACTTGCAAACAGCACCATACCTTACCCTCTTACCATTGACGATGTGGGTAAGTTCAACAAAGTCGTTCCACACTTTAGATCTGGGAGGACGCTTACTAGAACTCGTGGCAGCAGTGCTTGTGCCGGTCGGTGTCGGGCTCGTGGAGCCTGTGGCTGTCTAACCACCGGCACAAGGAAGAGGGGGGCATCATCGATGTTGATGGCAGCACTTTCGCCAAACAGGGCCAGAGCATCCTCTTCTTTGTTATGGTCTTCGAGCCGGTGCTCCTCCACAGCGACCGGATCAATATCATCGTCCATGCCATAGAAAACTAGACCAGTGAACCCCCACTGTCTGTCCGGCTCCTCGTCAGCGACTCCAGTCCCTCGACGGCTAAGCGGCACCGTCACAAGAACGATACCTACAAAGAACAAGAAGATCTGGAGAAGAACAACAATGCGAGGAGGAGGAGCACCATCGTTGAGCTAAGAGGATGCTAAGATGGGGATTAGGGTTCAGGATGTGAGAGTACGGAAGGGGATGAGAGGAGATGAGGGGAAAGATAAGAGATTCGAGATTATAGATGTCCAAACAAGTCGTCGCCGGCAACCATCACCCGTCGCTCGTCGCCGTCGTCGGGCAGTCGGGCCTAGAGAGGCGATTTCACCGGCCGCCAGAAGAGGAGAGAGGGAGGGATTTAGGGTTTCCACAACCGATACAATGAGGGAGTACGGGGAGTCGGGTGTGGACCGTGCCGCTTATATGCAAAGGGGGAGCGGGGGAGTTGGGCTGGCTTTCCTGCCGACTGTTATCCCGTGTCGGGTCAGGCTAAGCACGGTGTGCCGACCATGGAGCCCAAACATGGCACGATCGCCGTGCCGGGCCGGCCCGAGCCTGATGTTCACTGTGCTGAGCCGATTTCGTGCCGGGCTTCGCCAAACGGGTGGCACCGCCTATATGGACGGCCACTAATTTTTCACTCACCGCCTCCAACTCCCATAGCATTACAACTGCTATAACATAGATACAACTTAGGGCGAGCTTTAGCGAAACCGCTGCCTACACACGTCCTCGCTCTGCACGTTGTGTTGTGGTTGTGGGCAGAAAAAGAAAAGAGAAAGAGGAAGCGATCGTGGCAGCGTGGGAAGGCACAGCCAGGTGTCCGACGACGGCGACGCGCGGGGCGAAAAAGGCGAAGGGCGAGCGAGGAGGAGAATCAAATAACGCAGCCCGGAGGCCACAAGACGAGCTTGTGGCTCTGCGCCCCTCGCCGTGGCCCCCACCCACCTTCTTCCCCTCTTATACCCTCCCCTGCCGCCCATGGCCAGGCCAGAGCAGATATCATCCGTTCGTTTGTTTGCCCTTTTTTGCCGGCCTCCTCGTCTCTTCCGGTTCCGGCTGCAAGTGAAGTGAGCTCGGCCGTCTGTTGCCTAGCGTGCTGCTTCGTTCGTCGTTGGCCTGCACCTGCAGCAGTTTGCCGCAAGAGAAGAAAGCAGCAGGCCGGGAGCTTTCTGTTTTTTTGGATCCGAGTGAGAAGAAGATGGTGGCCGAGTGCCACGGAGGAGGAGGAGCAGCAGCAGGAGGAGGGGACTTCCTCATCAAGCTCTTCGGGATGACCATCCCCGTGCCGGAGTGCGGCGACGCCAAGGTTGGACGATTTTATACATAAATAATCTTGTTTGCTGTGTTAATTAATTGTTTTCCTGCTGTCTTCAGTTCATTTAATTAATTGTTTTACTTCTCTTGTTTACGATACAACACAACCGGTAGATCTGTAGCCTTGTGTGCAATTAAGGCGTATGAAATCCCAAATTTACAACTGTTTTACGACATGTACGTACGGGAGCTGATCAAATGAAATTTTATCTTTCTACTAGGATCTTCAGCAGAGCAAGAGCAACAGGTGGACCGAGCAGGATCAGGATTCCCATGGCCTGGAGACCGCGCCCGCGCCCGCGCACACGGACACCTCCGACCCGTCCCCGCAGCCGGAGGTCGTGGACGCCGAGGACCCCACGGAGACGCAACAGAGGCCCGGCAACGGCGACGGCGATGCTGCCGGCCAGAGGGAGAAGCTGAAGAAGCCCGACAAGGTGCTGCCGTGCCCGCGCTGCAACAGCATGGACACCAAGTTCTGCTACTTCAACAACTACAACGTCAACCAGCCGCGCCACTTCTGCAAGAACTGCCAGCGGTACTGGACGGCCGGCGGCGCCATGCGCAACGTGCCCGTGGGGGCCGGCCGCCGCAAGAACAAGAACGCCGCCGCCTCGCACTTCTTCCAGAGGGTCCGGGCGACCAACGCCACGGTGCTCAGCTTCGGGGGCCATGGCGGCGCGCCTCCTGCTGCCCGCTTGGACCTGGACCTCGCCGAGCAGCTGAGCCACCAGCTGGCCCCGGTCAGGAGCGCCGGCGACGCGGGCCGCCCTTGCAGCGAAGGATCGAGCAGCAGGGACGGCAACGGCAGCAGGTCTTCTGTAGACGAAGCTGCAGCAAACGCAGACGACGGGTCAGTGCAGCAGCACCCAGGCCCAGCAAGCATGAACAGCAGCGGGGCAACCGTGTGGCCGCCGTACAGCTGCGCCCCAGCTCCGGCGGCGTACTTCCCCCAGGGCATCGCGATTCCGATCTACCCGGCCGCACCGGCCTACTGGGGCTGCATGGTTCCCGGAGCTTGGAGCCTGCCATGGCCGGTGCAGCACCCGTCGTCGTCGTCGTCGCCCACCACCACCAGTGCTCCTTCAGTCGTCTCGTCATCCGGGGCAGCTGACGACTCATCATCCCACGCGCTGGGCAAGCGCCCCCGGGACCGGGAGGGTGACGACGGGAGAAACGGCGGCAACGCCAAGGTGTGGGCGCCCAAGAGCATCCGGATAGACGACGTGGACGAGGTGGCCAGGAGCTCAATCTGGTCCCTCGTCGGGATCAAAGGCGACCAGACGAAGCAGCAGGACGCAGCAGACCACCACGCTGGTGGGCACAGCAAGCAGCTCGGGACGGTGTTCGAGCCCAAGCGCGGCGAGGCCACCAAGAAGGCCATGATGACAAGCTCGCCGCTCCTTCACGCGAACCCCGTTGCGCTCACGCGCTCCGTGGCCTTCCAGGAGGGGTCTTGATTCTTCTTCAAGGACATCCATCAGCAGCAGCAGGAATTTCCTCATGCAGCGTTCCTTCTCATCTGAACTGAACATGAGCTGATCAGCCTGACAGTACGTACTGAATTTTGTTTTTGTATAAATCATCATAGGATTGTAATATCTATCTATATGCTGGGTGGGAAACTTAGCTAGTGTATGTGTAAGTGGACTTGTAATATAGGCGGCACGCAGGATGTACATAGAATTAATTAGCTATATGGGTTTGAGAAAGACCAGGAGATCAATAAGAGGTCCCTGGGTGTAGATAAATAACATTAGGAGAAGGAATGTATTGCTTCAGGTATTTCACTCTTCATCAGCAACTTGTTGTCAAAGTCGATTCTATAACAAAGTATTCTATTTTTTGTTCATATGTGCATTTATTATGTACCAGTCCACTAGATTCAGAATATATTCTACTAGTATACCTTATATTTGTCTACTTTATTCTTGCATCAGGATAAGCATCGAATCTGGCTAACAGAGTTCCTTTTTTGCTCTTTTATTGGCTGGGATAATAATTGGACTATGAAAGCCTTGTTTGGATGTCCGTATTTTTCCCTCCATATATTTATGTTGGAGTGCTCTGGTGTGAAATTTTAAACCAAGATTAGTATTAAACCACTGCAACGCACATATATTGAAGAGAATATATATGAACATTTGAACAAACCTGAAAAATATACGCAATATATTCCTTAAACACTAAAGGAGGGAAAGTGACATGCAACTGCTTGTGCAGTTGCCCCACTGACCTTAAAAGCCAAAGCTGGATACATTAGCTCTGCTTTGCATACTGCTGCCAGATCACTGCTACAAAAGAAGTCCAACCAATAAGGAAAACGACAGGCAAAAGAAACGGAGAAATACAGATCTAGCACATAGATTTATGAGAGGGATGTGGGGGAGGGGGCAAAAGAGATATGGGAGAGGGACATATGAAAATAGAGATGTTTACTAATTAACTTAGTATTAGAGCACTTTCGAGAGTTTTCAAAATCCTCTTGTAATCTTAGTTTTGGTAAGACTAAAATGCATCAGCGGTCTTTAAACTTGCCACTCTATGTGACTTGGGTCCCAAACTTAGAAAACCAGAAAAAACGAGTCCTTAAAACTTTGCCGATCTATGCAAAAAATCGTCAAAACCGGATTTGTCCAAACTTAATGACGACGTGACACACCACATTTGAGCCTCCCCACACCTATCGGTGTCGGGCGCTACCTGGTACGCACAGCCCTTGAATTTGGCTTGTTATGTTACTTAGATCCTCGAACTTAGTATGCTATGTCACTTGTGTCGCTAAACTTTTATTAGTGCCCTCCAACGTGGCAGACCATATTAGCATCCGATTTAAGCAAATTGGGTTCCGTACGATTTTGTATGGGTCGATTAAGTTTAAAGACCTTTTTTGTTTTCTAAGTTCAGGGACTAAATGATATAGAGTGCCAAGTTTAAAGACCGTTCACGCATTTTACTCTTTTGGTAAGAATAAGAAAACGCCCAACAAGTATGTATATCAACTTTCAATGTTTTCACACTTGAAAAAGCGATCCAATCGTGAGGATATACACGCACGCATCAATGGGCACAATACGATTTCCAATACGTATGTAAAAAATAAGGAGCACAATACGATTTTCAATACATATAAATAAGAGGAAAATTATATAAATAGTTGAAATTATCTAAAAATTATATGGGAATCTTAATGTAAACAGTAAAAAAAATACACTACTGTTCCCTAGACTTGTTGTGTTGTATCATCTCGATCTCTAAACTTCCAAACTGCATATTTATGTCGCTAAACTAGTGAAGTTGTATCACTCTGGTCCCTATAAACTCTCAACATGCACGTTCTGGTCATATATTTTTATGGTTAGATCATCTAGGTACATAATCTTATTAAAATTGTATCGTCCCATTTAAACCTTTGTTAACATCAAAAGCAAAGTTTAGAGAGCCAGATGTCACAACCCTACAAGTATAAGGACCGACATGTATATGTTAAAAGTTTAGAGACTAGTATGATATAATTTACAAATTTTGGGATCTGGATATGTATTTTGGAAGTTCAGAGAGATCAGGATGTAAGTTTAGAAATCGACTATGTAGTTTACTATAATGTATGGTACGCCAAAGTTACTTTGAAAATAGTCCAGAAATAGATGATGCATATATATATATATATATATATATATATATATATATATATATATATATATATATATATATATATATATATATATATATATATAATGGTCGATGAACTTCGTTCCTATCTGTTAAGTAGGAAACATCTTTGCGGTGCTTCAAAACACAATCAATCATTACCAGCATTCACACTGCCTTTTTGGCGGTTGACATTTGGGTTGGTGCCATCTCCACTTGTACAAATGTCAACCAATTCAGCAGGCCATTGTGTTATTTTACCCAATCTCATTCCCCGAAAGTTCACACGTGTTTCCAATTGTCAACTTACTGGTCAACCAAGGCTCTGTAAAGTGAAGTGATCATCAGTGGTTGTATTGTGCTGAACACCCGAATACCATCTATAGGAGGACTAGTAAGCATTGTGCTTACCAAAGGAAAAGTTGGCCACAAGGTTCCCGTGCTTACAACTAGAGGTGGTAATGGATCGTGATTCAAATGGTTCTTTATAAAATGGTAGAAACCTAAATATATTTTAGTTTAAAAATAAATAGAAATATGGTCTGATACTAATCAGATCCAATCCTTAAATCTTATAGCGTGAAATTTAGAGACAATTGTCACCCCTACTTACAACTGGATTATTCCACTCAGTTCGCCTTTTGGGATATATATATACTCACCGGTGCGAGTGCATTCATATTGCACTCACCACTCAGACAATGTATGCTGACAAAGCATATATTTCGAAATATATGATTGGATACATTAACTTTCAAAATATAATCTGAAAGCGTTATGAACTAACAACACGTTTAAGCTTCGACATGTATCCAACAATCTTTTCAGAAAAAGACTATTTGAAAAATATCCTTGAACCTATGTTTTGCTGAGGCGCAAAGCAAAATCTTAAATACAGAAATTTCAATCCTATAAGAATTCGACATCTGTACAGCCTCCTGCGTGCCACCTTTAGAAAGTGATGCATGCACCGGGAAAAAAAAGACTTTTTAAAAGAAGAACTCTTTGAACAAGCTTTGAGTGCACTTTCCACTCAAAGGCAAGTAAAGAAAAGGAAAGCAGCCACACAGCGGGTAGGGATGATTCACGGTCACGGGTAACCAGCTACGAAAACTCTAGCTTCCTAGTCCACGTCGAGTTTTAAACAATCTTATCATGATTATTTTGAATGGTACTAGTACTTGTTTTATGTGTGGTCAAGTTTTAATAAGAAAAGAGCATAGAAAAAGAGACAAGATAGTGATGCTCGGCCAACCCACCACAGACACACGCAGTTTTTTTTTTTTTTTTGGCGTGTCCCTCTCGTAAAGGGAAAAAAGACGTGAAACCAAAGGTGAACATGCCCGGTAATTGACGTAATTGATGTGAACCAGTAAAGTTTTTTTAATCACACATCCTAATTACGGGTACTACTGATCGTTTGTCTAGTGGTGGAATTGGTCAAAGTCTATTAATTAGTCGGTACATGGAAAACCCTAAGGCCCCCGTATGTATACTTTAAATTGAACTCAATTATGAGAATCTTAGTTTAGATATAGATTATTAAGCTAATATAATTTTATACGGAATATATTTGTATACTATATATAGTTGGTCACATAGGAAAGATATTTATGTGCTATATTTGAATAACGTAGCCTCGTAATACATGAAATTAATTTCCATCCCCCACCCAATGAATTTGAGATAGTTTTATATGTAAACTTTAGAAAGTGGTGAAATGTCAAATCCCAATATAAATAGCGAGTTCCTCCAAAATAAGCGGATCCAAACAACCCTTAAAGCAAATTAGGTGTATATATACTAGTGTTCACTACATAATTGATTTTTACTATCAACCCATTACTATTGGTGTTGGGGCCGATTTGGACCCAAATCACTCTCGAGGTGTACCAGCAACGGTGCTCTCTACGGCGGTATGGACGGTTCACGACCCTGCGGCAGGAGCAAGTCTCCCCTGTGTCGAGCAGGACGGTTCGCGCCTAGCGACTGGACGGTCCGTGTGTGCGCAGGGACGGTGGCGTTCGCCAACAACACCTAGATCTCGCCCCCCAGAGGGACCCCGTCAGGGAGGTGAGATTCTAGGGTTGCCTTGGAGTTGGCAGACCACCCAAGATACCTTTAGACGACGTAGAATCCAAGAGAGGTGAAGATGGGATGAGGAAAACTACGTTTACTCCTAGGGCACGAAAGTAAAGAAATAAAAGATAGATTAATTTAGTTCGATCATTGGTGTCCGCAATCGGTCGTACCCCTTCAGACTATATAGGGGGAGGTCTAAACTCATTCCTAGGCGTTCCCTACCAGAATCCGTGAATTTATATGGATAAACATGCATGCAAAGAGGGGCTTACCGCCTAACCTAATCTTAACGCGGACCGTCCGAGCTACAGGCCAACCGTCCGGCCTCTCCCAGGTGGCACATTTGGTGCTCAACACATGCCCCATGCCTTTTGGGAAAGCTAAGTGAACCAAAAGCACCTCGTACAAGGCATTAGCAACCTGATGTGTAAACATCGGTTTTCTAAGCATCTTGGCATACACTTTAGATGATAGCACTTCAGGAAACGACCATTCAATGCTTTAGGTAACTCATCACCTTGAAAAGTTTGTAACATATATGCATTACCAGATATTACTAGTGTGACTCTGTAAGGCCCTTCCCAGCTTGGGGACCATTTGCCAAACTTCTGGTCCCTGCTCCTTAATGGCAAGACTGTTTTTTAGAGAGGGTCTCCAACTTGGAATGGCTTAGCCTTCACCTTGTTATATGCCTTAGTGACTACGACCTTGTCCCTCTCGTTCTCCCTTAGAGCCATCATCCTCTTGTCGGTTACCTCATCAATGTTGTCTATCATTAGATCATGATAGTCACCAACAGTTAGATCATTCTACCTAGCAAATCTGATAGTGTTTAGGCTAATCTCCATAGGCAAAACTGCTTCCTGTCCATACACAAGCTTAAAGGGAGACACTTTAGTAGCACAATGTTTAGATATTCTATAAGTCCATAAAGCCTCATATAACACCTTGTGCCAATGAGGTGCCAATGCCTAGGATGATCAGATATCTTCCTTTTAATAAGGCCAATCAATGTCATATTACTCGACTCAGCCTGACCATTAGCCTGAACGTAATATGGAGAAGAATTGAGCAATTTAATCTTATATAATTCAGCAAACTCGTGTACCTTCTTTGACATGAAAGAAGTCCCTTGATCATTGGTCAGAGTCTAGGGGAATGCCGAATCTATGAATGATATGTTGAGTCACAAACTCAATTACCTCCATATGTGTCATGTTCTTCAGAGCAATGGCCTCCATCCATTTAGTGAAGTATTCTATGTCAACTTGCACAAACTGATGCCCTTTTGATTATGAAGGATGAATCTCTCTAATTGTTGGCACAAAAATCCGTAAGCCAAACACTCGGGAGCGAGAAGGCTAACAACACAATGAGGCATGAGATGCTAGAGTTGTATATTGCAAAAGCGTGTCCTGAGTGCTATAGGACTGGGGTATTTATAGGGGTAGTTGGGGTTAGGTAAACCAAGTACCATAATACCCTCAGCTACCAACTATATTCCCGCCATGCACTGTACAACGGGGTAATTATAGGATAGCAGGTACGGAACCCTACTTACACCAAAATTAGTACCCTCCTAGGTCACTTATAGGGGTCCGCTGAGGGTAGGAACATTACATAAAGGTTGCTAAGGCACGAAGTCTGACAACCGTCACTGATGTAAGTTGCTACCAGCCTTGTGAAGTCTTTGGGCTCTTGCTGGAAGTTGGCCCCCTTGTAGGTGGACCAGCATGATTGACTTCGCCGTCGTTCTCAGATGTTGGATCCTCGTGGCTTCAGCAATACTTCTTGACCTTCACCTTCCTTTTTTCCCTCGCTTTAATGGTTTAGAGACTAGATCAAGGGGGCTTTATGTCTTCGCTCCAACACAAGCCCCTAGAGGGGTTGGTTCAACTTGTTGAGCCAATCCTAAAGTCTTTGTATAAGCGACGGACGAATGCTGCCCTCGATCACAAGTTGAATCGTTTTACTTTTTTGTTTTGCGATAGTTGATCGCTGACATTGATGGTTGATATAGTGTGGTACGTCTTTTGATGGAGGTGCAACTTCACAATTTTTGAAGCACTGCTTAGAGATTATAAAAGGGTGGGGCGACTGGGGTTGTTCTTTTCCACGCACCACCCTACTCTTTGCCTCGCCGCTCTCTTCCTTCTGCGCCCTTTCTATGTTTTTCCCAACGATGATCCTTCTGGCATGGATCAAGCATACTGCTCACCACCGACGCTAGTACGTGCCACCACCTTCCTCGTTGTCGAGTGTAGAGCCCCCTATTGAGATGTCGCCGCAAGCGAGTGGATCCAGCGCTCAGTGCGCCGCTGGGCAGGAGAAGTTGGAATTTGGTCGCTCCGTGGTTTCCTCGAACCACGTGCACAAATTTTGAACAATTAGGTTATTTGGAGCAGGATCCGATTGCATGCCTGGCACTGAGAAGACTCCAAACCCTCAAGGAGAAGTTGTTGTCTTTGAGGTGTTTTTTGAGGCTGGACTTTGATATACATGCCATTCATTCGTGATCGAAGTGTTGAAACGTTTTAACGTTCAGTTGCACCAGTTGACACCAAATGCTATTGTGGCGTTGTCCAAATATATGTGGGCAATGACTACATTTTGTGGGGTGCCTTTGAGTGGGGTTTTGCAAAACAATATTGTCTGCATTGGCAAAAGAAGATAGTGGGCAGTAAAGTTGTGCAGTTTGGAAGCTGCACATTTACTCTAAAGACTGGTAAAACTGGTGGGGAGGTTTATGAGCTTGTGTCGTGTGAAAGAATAGATGGGGTAGTTGGTTTAAATCTTGGTTTTATGTGGACCTTAAAGAAGGGGTCCCTGGTGTGGCTCAATCGGTGGCCAGTGTTATTATGGCGCATGACTTCGTTGCCTGTCCCGACTTCGAAGTTGGGGAAAAGGACTCTGATGAGGTGGTGCTATGCCGCGCGATGGTGATGAGCATCAGCAGAGATTTGGTTGAAGAGTACTGAGAGCACCTAGAGGGGGGTGAATAGGTGATCCTGTAAAATTAAACACTAAATAGCAACAAACTTGATTATCAAGGTGTTAGTGAAATCAAGCGGCTAAGGAACGCGCTCGTGCGAACAAAGCAATCACAATAAGCAACACACAAGACATGCGATTTTTATCCCGTGGTTCGGCCAAGTGACACTTGCCTACTTCCACGTTGTGGTGTCCCAATGGACGAGGGTTGCACTCAACCCCTTTCAAGCGATCCAAAGATCAACTTGAATACCACGACCTTTTATTATCTTTTCCCGTTTGCGAGGAATCTCCACAATTTGGAGTCTCTCGCCCTTACAATTGAGTTCACAAAGAAAGCACAGAGTAAGGTTGGGGAGAGCAACACACACAAGACTCAAAATCACAGCACAACCACACACACAAGTGAGAAGGTGAGCACACAAACACAACGCGAGGAGTTTACAACTCAAATAGTGCTCAAATCTCAAGAATGATGATCCGATTGTGTGAGAGCGAAGTCTAGAAGTCTTAGGATGCTTAGAGTATGCTTGATGTGCTCCTCCATGCGCCTAGGGGTCCCTTTTATAGCCCTAAGGCAGCTAGGAGCCGTTGAAGACCAACTTGGAAGGCCAATCTTGTCTTCTGTCGAGTGGCGCACCGGACAGTCCGGTGCGCCACCGGACAGGTCCTGTAGACAGTCCGGTGCATGATCTTCTTCCAAAATAGGCATATCCAACCGTTGCCCCTTAGGGTCCGTTGGCGCACCGGACACTGTCCAGTGCACACTGCACAGTCCGGTGCACCCTACCGACCGTTGGAGCTGCCACGCGTCGCCCGCAGATTTCGCGGCCGACCGTTGGCGCCGGCGACCATTGGCTCACCGGACAGTCCGGTGTACCACCGGACAGTCCAGTGAATTTTAGTCGTACGCCGCCGTTGAATCCAGAGAGCGGCAAGTTCACGCGGACCAGCCTAGCGCACCGGACAGTCTGGTGTGCCAGGCCGAACTGGAGATTTGGCTGCACACAGCCAAGTCTTTTGCAATTCGATTCTCCTTCTTTTGTCACTGTTTCTAGCACTTAGACAAACACATTAGCGTTCAAAAAACAATGTACTAAGTCTAGAAACATACCTTGTGCCTTGATTTGTACTTCTCACTTTATTTGGCACATAAGAACTTAATCAAACGTGTTGGACATTTAGTCACCAAAACATTATAGAAATAGCCCAAAGGCACATTTCCCTTTCAATCTCCCCCTTTTTGGTGATTTATGCCAACACATCAATAAGTAACCAAAATAAGTGCAACATCAATGCAAATGAGGACCGAATCATTTTTGCACAAGATTTGACATATTTGGATCATTCTTTGCTACCACTTGGTTTGTTTTTGTAAATCAAATTCATTTTCCTATCTCTAAGTCAAACACGCTTGTTTGGGCACAAAGAGAGATATTCCAAGAGTGAAATTGATCAAGTGTTAAAAACTCCCCCCTTTCCCACAATCAAAATTCTCCCCCACAAGAGACCAAATTTTGCAATAAGAGAATTTTGGACAAATCAAAAATTCTAACTCTATTATTTTTGAAATTCACAAGTGGTAGCTGATCCATTTGCTTTGGCCTTAATTTCTCCCCCTTTGGCATTAAGCACCAAAACGGGATCATTTTTGGCCCTTTTAACCCCATTGCCTCACCAAAAATGTCAATTAAGAACAAAAGGCTAATAGAGCATAAGAATGAACTTGGAATTAAATACACCAATACCAGAGTGCAGTGGAAGTCTTTGCATCGTCCAAGTCCATTTTCCCTTTCAATGCACCTTTGAGACTACATCCAGAGTACTCAAACAAACAGGTTAGTCTCAAAGGGTCAAGTTGTAGCACATCTCCCCCTAAATATGTGCATCATTCACATATGGACTTGTGAGGCCCGGGGCTCACTTGTAAACTTGAGCACCATAAATAACAATAATTGATTGAAATGCACAAAGTAACATGATCAAAAGCATAGAACACATGTATGCTATAGATCAATCCAAGTTACGCGAATCTAAGACATTTAGCTCACTACGCAACCTGCAAAACCTTTTCTCATCTAAAGGCTTAGTGAAGATATCGGCTAGCTGGTTCTCGGTGTTAATATGGTACACCTTGATATCTCCCTTTTGTTGGTGGTCTCTCAGGAAGTGATGCCGGATGTCTATGTGCTTAGTGCGACTGTGTTCAACTGGATTATCCGCCATGCGGATTGCACTCTTATTGTCACATAGGAGTGGGACTTTGCTCAGATTGTAGCCAAAGTCCCGAAGGGTTTGCCTCATCCAAAGTAGTTGCACGCAACACTGTCCTGCGGCAACATACTCAGCCTTAGCGGTGGATAGGGCAACAGATGTCTGTATCTTTGAACTCCAGGACACCAAGGACCTTCCTAGAAATTGGCACGTCCTCGATGTGCTCTTCCTATCAACCTTACACCCGGCATAATCGGAGTCTGAGTATCCAATCAAGTCAAAGGTAGACCCCTTTGGATACTAGATCCCGAAGCAAGGCGTAGAAACTAAATATCTAAGAATTCGCTTAACGGACACAAGGTGACATTCCTTGGGGTCGGATTGATATCTAGCACACATGCATACACTAAGCATGATGTCCGGTCTACTAGCACATAAATAAAGCAATGAACCTATCATGGACCGATATGCCTTTTGATCAACAGACTTACCTCCTTTGTTGAGGTCAACATGCCTGTCGGTTCCCATAGGTGTCTTTGCGGGCTTGGCGTCCTTCATCCCAAACCGCTTGAGAAGGTCTTGTGTGTACTTCGTTTGGAAGATGAAGGTGTCGTCCTTGAGTTGCTTCACTTGGAACCCAAGGAAGTAGGTCAACTCGCCCATCATCGACATCTCGAACTTTTGTGTCATCACCCTGCTAAACTCCTCACAAGACTTTTGATTAGTAGAACCAAATATTATGTCATCGACATAAATTTGGCACACAAAGAGATCACCATCACAAGTTTTTGTAAAAAGAGTGGGATTGGCTTTCCCAACCTTGAAAGCATTAGCAATTAAGAAATCTCTAAGGTATTCATACCATGCTCTTGGGGCTTGCTTAAGTCCATAGAGCGCCTTAGAGAGCTTAAACACATGGTCGGGATACTTATCATCCTCAAAGCCAGGGGGTTGTTCCACGTACACCTCCTCCTTGATTGGCCCGTTGAGGAAAGCGCTCTTTACGTCCATCTGAAACAACCTGAAAGAGTGGTGAGCGGTATAGGCTAATAAAATTCGAATAGACTCTAGCCTAGCCATAGGAGCAAAAGTCTCCTCGAAATCCAAACCTGCGACTTGGGCATAACCTTTTGCCACAAGTCGAGCCTTGTTTCTTGTTACCACCCTGTGCTCGTCTTGCTTGTTACAGAACACCCACTTGGTTCCCAGAACGTTTTGTTTCGGACGTGGCACCAGGCTTTAAACTTCATTTCTCTTGAAGTTGCTGAGCTCTTCCTGCATGACCAACACCCAGTCCGGATCCTGCAAGGCCTTTTCTACCCTGAAAGGCTCAATAGAAGAGACAAACAAGTAATGCTCACAAAAATTAGCTAATCTTGAGCGAGTAGTTACTCCCTTGCTTATTTCACCCAGAATCTAGTCGACGGGGTGATGTCATTGGATCGTTGCTCGGACTTGAGTTGGAGGGACCCGTGGTGCTTCTTCCTCCATCACTTGATCTTCTTGTGCTCCCCCTTGATCATGCCCTTCTTCTTGAGGAACCTATTCATCATCTTGAATTGGGAGTTGCATCATTATCGAGGAAGATGGTTGATCTTGTTCCTGTAATTCCTGTGGTTGCACATCACCTATTACCATCGTGCGTATTGCGGCCATCGAAATTTCTTCTTCATCTACATCATCAAGATCAACTTGCTCTCTTGGAGAGCCATTAGTCTCATCAAATACAACGTCGCTAGAGACTTCAACCAATCCCGAAGATTTGTTGAAGACCCTATACGCCTTTGTATTTGAGTCATACCCTAGTAAAAACCCTTCTACTGCCTTGGGAGCAAACTTAGAATGTCTACCTTTCTTCACCAGAATGTAGCATTTGCTCCCAAATACTCGAAAGTAAGAAACGTTGGGTTTGTTACTAGTAAGGAGTTCATAGGAGGTCTTCTTGAGAAGGCGATGCAGATAGAGCCAGTTTATGGCATGGCAAGTTGTGTTCACAGCTTCCGACCAAAACCGCTCGGGCGTCTTGAACTCTCCAAGCATCGTTCTTGCCATGTTGATAAGTGTCCTGTTCTTCCTCTCTACCACACCGTTTTGTTATAGTGTGTAGGGAGCGGAGAACTCGTGCTTGATGCCTTCCTCCTCAAGATACTCCTCCACTTGCAGATTCTTGAACTCGGACCCATTGTCGCTTCTTATCTTTTTCACCTTGAGCTCAAATTCATTTTGAGCCCTCCTTAAAAAGCGCTTTAGGGTCCCTTGGGTTTCTGATTTGCCTGCAAAAAGAACACCCAAGTGAAGCGGGAAAAATCATCAACAATAACAAGACCATACTTACTTCCCCTGATGCTAAGGTAGGCAACGGGTCCAAAAAGATCTATGTGAAGAAGCTCCAATGGTCTTGATGTTGTCATCACATTCTTGCTGTGATGGGTGCTTCCCACCTGTTTTCCTGCCTGACATGCTGCACAAGGTCTGTCTTTCTCAAAACAGACATCGGTTAGTCTTAACACATGATATCCCTTTAGAAGCTTATGAAGGTTCTTCATCCCAACATATGCTAGACGGCGATGCCACAGCTAGCCCATACTAGTCTTAGCTATTAAGCATGCATCTAGATCGGCCTCCTCTTTTGAAAAATCAACTAAGTAGAGTTTGCCGTCTAATACACCCTTAAAAGCTAATGAACCATCACTCCTTCTAAAGGCAGATACATCAAAGTTTGTAAAAAGACAATTGTAACCCATGTGACACAATTCACTTACTGATAGAAGGTTGTACCCAAGCGACTCTACTAGGAATACATTCGATATGGAGTGCTCGTCAGTGATGGCTATCTTGCCCAAGCCTTTGACCTTGCCTTGGTTCCCATCTCCAAAAATAATCGTATCCTGGGAATCTTTGTTCTTGACGTAGGAGGCGAACATCTTCTTCTCCCCCGTCATGTGGTTTGTGCATCCGCTATTGATTATCCAGCTAGAGCCCCCGGATGCATAAACCTGCAAGGAATTTAATCTTGGGTTTTAGGTACCCAACTCTTATTGGGTCCTACAAGGTTAGTCACAATAGTTTTTGGAACCCATATGCAAGTTTTGTCTCCCTTGCATTTGGATCCCAATTTCCTAGCCACTACTTTTGCATTCTTACATGAAAGAACAAAAGAAGTGTTGCAAGCATGGAAAACAGTAGTAGATTCATTGCACATTTTCCTAGGCATATGATTCACAACATGATTTCTCCTAGGCCTACTTCTACCATGACCAAAAGTAGAACTAGAGACAAACATAGCATGTGAATTAAAAGCATCATGATCATAACTCCTATTATAATGAGCATGATTAGCAATTTTCCTATCATAAATAAATGCATGGTTCCTTTGAGGATTACTAACCATAGGGGCCTTCCCTTTCTCCTTGTTGGGAATGGGAGCCCTTTGGCTTGTTAAGTTCTTGGCTTCCTTTCGAAAACCAAGCCCATCCTTAATTGAGGGGTGTCTACCAACGGTGTAGGCATCCCTAGCAAATTTTAATTTATCAAAATTAATTTTGCAAGTCTTAAGTTGAGCATTAAGACTTGCCACCTCATTATTTAGTTTGGTAATAGAAATAAGGTGTTCATCACAAGCATCAACATCAAAATCCTTACATCTATTACAAATAATAACATGCTCTACACATGAACTAGTTTTGTTGACTTCCTCTAGCTTAGCATTTAGTTCATCATTTAAACTCTTTAAACTAGAGACAGATTCATGGCAAACAGACAATTTAGAGGATAACATTTCATTTCTCTTAATTTCTAAGGCAAGGTATTTTTGCACACTAACAAATTTGTCATGTTCCTCATATAAAATATCCTCTTGCTTTTCTAACAATCTATCCTTTTCATTTAGAGCATCAATTAATTCATTAATTTTTCTACCTTAGCTCTATCTAAACCCTTAAATAAACTAGAGTAATCTACTTCATCATCGGAGGATTCTTCATCACTAGATGAAGTGTACTTGGGTGTGTCCCGAACACATACCTTTTTCTCCTTGGCCATAAGACATGTATGGCGTTCGTTGGGGAAGAGTGAGGATTTGTTGAAGGCCGAGGCAGCTAGACCTTCATTGTCGGAGTCGGATGAGGAGCAGTCCGAATCTCATTCCTTTCCAAGGTGCGCCTCGCCCTTTGCCTTCCTGTAGTTCTTCTTTTTTCCCTCTTCCCGCTCTTTTCTTGTCCCTGGTCATTTTCATTTTCAGGACATTGAGCAATAAAGTGACTAGTCTTACCACATTTGAAGCAGGAGCGTTTTCCCCTTGTTTTATTCTTGTTGGGGTACTCCTTGCGTCCTTTGAGTGCGGTCTTTAAGCGCTTGATGATGAGAGCCATCTCATCTTCGTTAAGGCCAACTGCCTCTACTTGTGCCACCTTGCTTGGTAACGCTTCCCTGCTGCTGGTTGCTTTGAGAGCAACGGTTGAGGCTCGTATACGGGTAGTGGACCGTTTAGAGCATCGTCCACGTATCGAGCCTCCTTCACCATCATGCGCCCGCTCACAAATTTTCCAAGGATCTCCTCGGGCGTCATCTTGGTGTACCTGGGGTTCACACGAATAAGATTGACAAGATGGGGGTCAATTACAGTAAATGACCTTAGCATGAGTCGGACGACATCATGATCTGTCCATCTTGTGCTTTCGTAGCTTCGAATCTTGTTGACCAAGGTCTTGAGCCTGTTGTAGGTTTGTGTTGGCTCTTCCCCCCTGATCATCGCGAATCTCCCCAGCTCGCCTTCCACCAGCTCCATTTTGGTAATCATGGTGGCGTCGTTTCCCTCATGAGATATCTTGAGGGTGTCCCGGATTTGCTTGGCGTTGCCCAAGCCGCTCACCTTATTATATTCATCCCTGCAAAGAGATGCTAACAACACAGTAGTAGCTTGGGCATTTTTATGGATTTGCTCATTAATGAAAACGGGATTGTCAGTACTATCAAAATGCATTCCGTTTTCAACAATCTCCTAGATACTAGGATGGAGAGAAAATAAATGACTACGCATTTTATGACTCCAGAAAGAATAGTCTTCTCCATCAAAGTGTAGGGGTTTCCCAAGTGGAATAGCAAATGAGCATTTGAGTTGTAGGGAATGCGAGAGTAATCAAAAGAATAATTCTGATTAACTGTTTTCTTTTTAGACGAAGAGTCATCGTCGTCGTCTCTTGGTGAAGAAGAGGAGGCATCACTGTCATAGTAGATAATCTTCTTGATGCGCCTCTTCTTCTTCCCGTCCCTCTTCTTCTGACTCGATCCTGAGTCAGTGGGCTTGTCGTCCCTTGGCTCGTTGAAGAGGGACTCCTTCTCCTTATCGTTGACCACCATTCCCTTTCCCTTAGGATCCATCTCTTCGGGCGGTTAGTCCCTTAGATGAAGAGTACGACTCTGATACCAATTGAGAGCACCTAGAGGGGGGTGAATAGGTGATCCTGTAAAATTAAACACTAAATAGCAACAAACTTGATTATCAAGGTGTTAGTGAAATCAAGCGGCTAAGGAACACGCTCGTGCGAACAAAGCAATCACAATAAGCAACACACAAGACACGCGATTTTTATCCCGTGGTTTGGCCAAGTGACACTTGCCTACTTCCACGTTGTGGCGTCCCAATGGACGAGGGTTGCACTCAAGCCCTTTTAAGTGATCCAAAGATCAACTTGAATACCACGGCCTTTTAGTATCTTTTCCCGTTTGCGAGGAATCTCCACAATTTGGAGTCTCTCGCCCTTACAATTGAGATCACAAAGAAAGCACAGAGTAAGGTTGGGGAGAGCAACACACACAAGACTCAAAATCACAGCACAACCACACACACAAGTGAGAAGGTGAGCACACAAACACAGCGCGAGGAGTTTACAACTCAAATAGTGCTCAAATCTCAACATTGATGATCCGATTGCGTGAGAGCAAAGTCTAGAAGTCTTAGGATGCTTAGAGTGTGCTTGATGTGCTCCTCCATGCGCCTAGGGGTCCCTTTTATAGCCCCAAGGCAGCTAGGAGCCGTTGAAGACCAACTTGGAAGGCCAATCTTGCCTTCTGTCGAGTGACGCACCGGACAGGTCCTGTAGACAGTCTGGTGCACGATCTCCTTCCAAAATAGGCATATCCGACCGTTGCCCCTTGGGGTCCGTTGGCGCACCGGAGCCTGTCCAGTGCACACCGGACAGTCCGGTGCACCCTACCGACCGTTGGAGCTGCCAAGCGTCGCCCGCAAATTTCGCAGTCGACCATTGGCGCCGGCGACCATTGGCTCACCGAACAGTCCGGTGCACCACCGGACAGTCCGGTGCACCACCGGACAGTCCGGTGAATTTTAGTCGTACGCCGTCGTCGAATCCCGAGAGCGGCAAGTTCACACGGACCAGCCTAGCGCACTGGACATTGTCCGGTGCACCACCGGACAGTCCGGTATGCCAGGCCGAACTGGAGATTTGGCTACACACAGCCAAGTCTTTTGCAATTCGATTCTCCTTCTTTTGTCACTGTTTCTAGCACTTAGACAAACACATTAGCGTTCAAAAAATAATGTACTAAGTCTAGAAACATACCTTGTGCCTTGATTTGTACTTCTCACTTTATTTGGCACATAAGAACTTAATCAAACGTGTTGGACATTTAATCACCAAAACGTTATAGAAATGGCCCAAAGGCACATTTCCCTTTCAAGTACATTGCATATCAAGTATGGCCTCTGAGAGGAGGCTAGATGGTTGGTGAGGTTATGAGGCGAAGGATGTCGTTGAAGAGCGCTTTTTTCTAGAAAGATGTTATGGTTGTAAGTAATGCTTTCGCTGTTGAACTTGGCAGTTGTGATGGGGCAGCCTTCATTAGCAAAGTTGAAGCGGAGGTTGTGAAAATTGTTGGGACGTATTCGGCAAAGACTGAGATGACGAAGATCTTGGAGATCTGGGATGGCAACATTCGCTTGAATCGGGTCTTCGAAATGAATGAGCTAGAGTGCAGGCCATATCCCGAGGATGTAAAAAGGAAAGAGAAGAGGATGATTTAGGTGTTACTGTGAAGGGTAAGGAAGTTGCGAAATGTGGCGATGATAGGGGTGGGTTGAAATGGAAAGCGCTATCTACTGGGGTGGTGTGGAGAAAAAAGCGAAGGGATCAAACTCTCCAGATGAAGTGGAGGCTGTGTCGTGAGGACTTTGCTGGTTTAGGTGCTGTGGTGACTGATTTTGCTGAGGAACTGGCAGAGACAACGGGTGAAGCTACTTCGCCTGAGTCTCTAATGGCAGCTCATGCGAGGTCGGCCATAGTTACCGGGGGGAAATATATTCCTGATGCTGCTGGCGAGGACTTCAAACTGAATAGGCTAGCTAAATCTCTTGATATTTTTCCCTATGGTTGTAATATTGGGGATATTTTGTCAGTGCTCATGGATTAGGATCATAAGTCAAAATCCAAGAAGCGAAAAGAAGTTATTCGCATCATGGACCAGTGAAGGTCGACGAAGACCCAGGCCATGAAAGCGGTGGGGTCAAAGGGTGGCATGGTAGAGTCCACTAAGGCGGAGACGACAGGGGCTGAAGTGCGGTAGCCTCCACCCACACCGGTGCCTGCTGAAGGAGGGGTGGAAAAACATGCGCTACAGGAGGTCGAAATCGGGGTGGCATCTGCCGCGGGGGCGAACATTGTGTCGATTTACGTCTACTTCACAGAGAGCTTGCTTAGCGGCGAGCCCCCGACGCTTGGACTGGCTGGTGCTGGTAAATTTTTTTTGCCTCATACTCGTGCATATTATTTCTTGCATTTTGACTTCGCGCTCCACTGTTTTTTTTGTTTGCGCAAATGAGGGGATGAATCTTGTGGCCAAACAACGCAGCGAGACCGCCAAGGCTGTTGTTGATGTTGCGGAGGATCCATGGGCGAGATTTGCTCGGTTGTTGATAGTGGTAGGGACCCGAGGTCTGCTTCATCAAGTGCGGTCGCTAGCGCGGCCGTCACGACAATGCAAAGAGTTACATAATATGCACGAGCAGTTGTTGGGGCCGTAAAGGCTACAGAGGAACAATTACGATATGTGAGTTTTAGTTTACTTTGATTTATATTTTTTTGATGCGAGATTTGTTGTGTGTGCGATCATTGGTGTTTTGATTTACCGTATATTTCTTTTCTATCTTGTTAATGTGCAAACGTGGTTTGTTTTTATTATTTTGTTTTTTTTTCTCCTTTTTAATCATTTTAGGTGTTTGTCCCCATTGTGTATCGGGCACACTGGGTGGTATATTGCATCAACATGGTTCATAAGCAAATCGTCATTCTAGATCCTCAGAAATGAGAGGAGTCAGACAAAGATCTATCCACGCTAGATTTTGCTTAAATGCTCAACAAAGGTTATCTGATCTATAGACTGTGTACATAGACGTGAAGTTCCCTGACATAGCACAGTGGGGGATGTGTTTTATTGTAACACCTTACCAAAGGGGGTCTTCAGACTCTGCCTTTTTTGTCATGTTATTCATGGAGTTCTACAACAGAGCAGATCGGGACTTTGAAACTATGATCAACGATGTAAGTCAAACAAACCAAGGTCAGTAAGTGATATAGTTGTACAATAATAAATTTATACTAATCAGTAATAACTTCATGATGTACAGTTATATATGGTTGATCATTAATAAACTTGATGTCAGTAAGTAGTATTTTTAGATCTTCAGTACCAACTACATATTGTTCAATACTAACTATAGATTGGTCAGTACTAACTATAGATTGAACAGTAATAACTACATATTGCTAAGTAAGAACTAGATATTGTACTGGATACATATATTATCATTCAGTAATATTTTTGGATTTGACAAACCATTGTTATGTTGTATGTTATTTTTTCGCATGAAAAAGTACAACAACATCTTGCTCAGGGCACGTATCCTCTACTTCATGTTGTTTCATTTCATGAACAAAGCAAAAAAGGCCTTTCCCTATTATCCTAGAGAAGTATGATCCTCCGTCGCGCTCTTCCCATTTCAAGACGTGCCCAACTCAGCCCTAAATCGTTAAAACAATATTATTTGTGTCATATGTAGTACAACATCCTAATGTGATGGGATGTAAAAAACACATACATTTCTCTCCCTTGCGTGGGTTTTGTGAACTTATTTATACTACCAAACAGAAGGAAAATTGTTTGGATTATTATTGACGAAATGTTCGGTTATTATTGAAGCAATGTTTGGATATTACTAACGGTTTTTTCGGTACTACAGAGAAACGATCAATTATTACAAAAAGAACGTTCGGTTTTTTAATCAAGAAACGTGCGTTTATTACTGACAGTTTTTAGGGCACTACAGAGAAAACATCAAGTTTGTTTTTTACTGAAAAATCACACGTTTATTACTGAAGAAATGCCCGGTTATTACTGGCTGATGTTCGATTATTACCGACGAATCCGAACAAAAGGGAAATTGTTCACGTGGATTATAACTGAAGAAACGTTCGGATATTACCCACGGTTTCTTCAAGTACTACAGAAAAACGATCAATTTTTACCGCAAGAACGTATGGCTTGTTACTCAAGAAACGTGTGTTTATTACCGACAGTTTTTTCCGAGTACTATAGAGAAAAGGTAAAGCTTGTTTTTTTTACTGAAAATCGTGTCTTTATTACTGAAGAAATACTCGATTATTACTGGAGAACGTTCAATTATTACCGATGATTCCGAACCACTAATGAATACCATCGCACCAAAAAAATGCACACGAAGTTACTTCATCATGTACAAAAAAGGAAAAAGTAAAAAACACACATGCGGGATGTGCAATACAAAAAAAAAAGAAAAAGGGACGCGCCGAAGAGGAGGCCTGCGATCTTGCATCGCAGCATGCACGGGAGCCATCCTGGTTCACCGCGCTCGGGGAAAGGTCGTGACTAAGGATGGCAATGGGTATGAGTATGTGTAAATAACCACGAATAATTATCCATTGGATATGAGTATGATGAAATTCGGTATCCACGGGTACGGTTATGGTTATAATAAGGTATCTGCGGATAATTTTTTCGCGGGTATGAGTATCCAGTATCCATACCCGTTACCCAATGGATATATAACATATGGACTATCCAGATTTAATATACTATCATAAATTCTCATTTTCAATTTTTATCCATGACATGTTGTTTGGTGCTAAAATTATCATTTGATGCTGCTAGAATGATAATTATTTTGAAATATGATAAAATTGTTGTTTGGTGTTGAATGGTAAAATTGTAGTGGGCGAGCGGGTAACGAGTATCCGCCAGACTATATAGATATAGATACGAGTATAGATAAGTTTTGTATGGATTCGCGAACTATATATCCATGTACTACCCACCCGATTGACATCCCTAGTCGTCAGGGGCGGACCCAGGCCCATTAATTTTTTAGAAGATCCTAGATCCTGGGCCAGTAGAGCGCCGACCGCCGAGCGCGTGACGGACTGACGCGCGCGAAGCCGCGAACCCTAGTTCACCGGCTCGCCGCACGCCGCGCCCCGTCTCCTTCCGCCGTGCCCCGTCCGCCGTGCCCTAGTCCGCCACCGCGCCACGCGCCGTCCGCGGTCCGCCGTCCGGCCGTCCCTTACTCCCGTCCGCTGTCCGCCTATCCCGTCCAGGTTCCACCAAGCGCTCGCCCAGCGGCTAGCGCGGCAGCGCCCCAGCCGGTAGCCCAGTCCACGTCCGTCGAGCGCTAAGCCTGCGCCCGCTAGCCCACCGCACGCGCCTAGCGATTGGGCGCCCCGCGCCTCTCCGCCGCGCCCCAGCCCAGTCCCTGCAGCCTGCATACTGTAGGTATGTAGCTCCTCGCTCGGCTTCACTTTCTTGATTAATTCGCTCGCTCCAGACCTGGACTACGCGTGCCTTGTGCTAACCGTGCTTTCCGTTGTTTGTATGCAATGAACAACCGACGAGTCAAATTTTTAGTTCCGTATGTGTGATTGTGATCTCGGGTTCACCTCAGAGTGTAAGGCAGTAACAATCAAAATGAAGAAGAGGCATAGAACAATGCAATCATTTTTTCTCCAGCTCTCACACCCGTCGTGCATAATGTGCAGCTAAGATCAAACCTCAATTCTCAACCAATAGTGGAAACCGGAACCAGTAATAATTTTTTTATATGCTACTATTAGAATTTATGGTCGCTTCGGCCCGGGTCTTAGCTAATTTCTGGGTCCGCCACTGCTAGTCGTGACGGGGTTTGGTCTGGGTGACGCTTCACCCTAGGTGACAAATAGCACTGACCTATATATATATATAGCATCATGATAGATTTTGAGTGTGCATTATGTTGAATTTGAAATTCAAGTTTTATCTGAATCAGAATTAGAAAGAATAGAAATTAGAAAAGAAATAAGAAACAGAAAAATAAAAATGGAGCTCTTACCTTCAGATACAGAGACCAGTTCGATGAGCCGAACGATGACTGGCTGGATTGTATTGAGGTAACTAGCGATGAATTGCTTGGGGCCTACACAAGGGCCGAAAGATGATGTCATGGCCTTGGCCTTCGGAGGGCGAGGCAAAAAGAGATTGAACAGGGTTTTTTTGATGTGATTGGCTTTATGTACCCAGACTATTGCTATCCCTTGCGAAACCAAGGAAAGAAAAGAAAAGTTGCCGCTTCGGCCATATCTGCTGCGCCGAAGGGTAAGAAGATCAAGGTTTTGACACACAAGCCTATATTCATTGAAACGGCCGAGGTGCTGAAGCGTGCTGAGGGGACAACTTCCACCGCTAAGCCAGGATACCCTGCTCCTGCTGAGTCCAAGGGATAATCGGCCGAAGTGCCGAAGCTGACGGTAATAACGGCCGAAGTGCCGAAGCAATCTGGTAAAACTGAGGAGTCAGCCGAAGGACTAGGACCAAAGAGGTCGGCCGAGCGACCGAAGATTCTGAGCCCATCGCGAGAGACGGGGCTGTCGAAGATGACGAAAATTCCTATAGCAACTCCAAAAAGGAGGAGAATGGCTAGCGTTTTAGACGCGGTCATAGAATCGACGAAGATACAAACTCCTACATCTATAGAAGCACCTAGCAAGGAATCTGCAGTTGCTGCCACAACCCGGGTTAAGGCTGAAACCGGGCCCTCATCCCCTGCTAAAACAAGACCTGCGAGTCTTGTTGAGAAGAATACTGAACAAGGACCTTCGGGCGCAGCTTCGATCCTAGAAAAAGAGAGCACTTCCAAAAAGGCCAAATCTTCTACCCCCGAAGCATCTGCTAGAAAGCCAGATTTTATTATACGTCATGCTTCGGGGAAACAATTGTCGGGAGATGAGATTGCCGAAGCTGTGCAATATGCTAAAGATCTGAAATATCCCCCTGAATCTCTTGTGTTTAATGGTACCGACAAAGATGCTTTTTTGTACTGCCTCCTGGACAACAAGGAAATATCTGTCTGCTGGGAGATGGCAAAAAATATAGGATTCCCGAAGCTGGAACTAAGCCTATCTACAACAGTTTAAAGGTATGTACTCTGATTCACTAAATTATGTTCATTGGTTTTGTCTTTTGCTCTTATGTTCTTACACGCATGTTTTTTTATTGTTATCAGAGCTTAATTCTTAGTAAAGCTTTACGATCCCAAAAAGAGGCCGAAGACGAAAGCTGTACAATTGCACTTGGAAACCTTCAGTCGGAGGTTATCAAACTAAGGAATGAAGCCGCGGAGAAGGACATAATTCTGCTTTCCTTAGTAGAAAGAATAAAGTCTAGCGAAGCCAATCTTGTCGCACAGTCCGAAGCTTACAGAGCCGAAATTGAAAACTTAAAGAAAAAGCTTACCGAGAAGAATGAAGATTTTGAAGTGGCTAAAGAAAAACAAGAAATAAGTGAATGGACTACCGCAAGATTGCAAAAGAATGTAGATGAGCTTCAGGAATCGAAGGAGAAGTGTTACGAGAAGTCATTGGATTGTGCTAAGAGGTTGAAAGATAGTTTGTGAAGTTGGTGCATACTCATCTGAGCAAAACTTTATTAGAGGCGGTCCCGAGGGAGTCATCGAATGGATCGGCAAAGAAGCTGAAGCTTTCGACGAAATACTTAGCGATCATGGTGATTTCTATGCCTTCGCCGGTGCCGGAGGGGTTGTGGCAATTTTAGAGAAAACCGGGTGTGAACATGTTAAAGCTGCAACCCAGACATACACTATTTTCTCTGTAGACAACACGAAGGATCCTTTGGCTGAGGCTATTATGATGGGCGGGAAATTCTATTCCAACGTTTGGATGAAAGGTGGCCGAGAATTAGCCGATGAAGCTATAAAGAAGAACGAAAAAGAATCCCATGAAGTCCGAGAGGAAGCTAAGCGAGCCGAAGAGGCTGCTGAGCGGGCAAGGCGCATAGGTATTTTAATTGTTTCATAGCTTCGGTATTTTTCCTGGTTTCGTATTAACAACTTATTACTTTTATTGTAGCTAAACTTTCACCGCTACCCGAGCCCTATGATCCCAAAGTCGACCCAGCCATGAAGGCGGCACTAGAAACCATAAGAATGGCTGAAGAAGTTGTTGACAAAGCTGTCAACAAACTTCTAAATGAAGCTGCCGAAGAAAATTCTAAAGGAAGACTAGATTCTTGTTGTAACATTTGGGCAATGTAATATTTGTACATGAGTTAAAGATTGTATGCCTGTATGTGTATTAATGTAATATATTTCTTTGCGATGCATGAAATTCGCATACATACCATTTTTTAGCCTTTGGCAAAAAAACACATTCCCTTCTTTTCATGATTCGTAAAGAAAAATCATCCCTTATTCCGTCTGTTACATAATATTGTTGTCGACGAAGATTCTCTTGGTATGTAAAATTATAACTGTCGAAGGTTCATTCATCAAATATTTTGGAAGAAGCATCTTTCCTTCATTGGAATTTCTGTTGCTGATGCAGTATGATGTATGATGTGATGCTATGCGGAATGATGCGATGATATGATGCAACATGATGTTTATGCCGAAGCCACATATCCACACAAAAACACACCTAGACTCTGCATCCCCTTAGGAACGACTTTTGAGTCTCTTCACCTTCTATTTCGGTGGTATTTAAGCTCTGTATCCCCTTAGGAACGACTTTGGAGCTTCTTCACCTTCTATTTCGGTGGTATTTTAGCTTTGCATTCCCTTAGGAACGACTTTTGAGCTTCGGAACTTACTCTGCGCTCCCTTAGGAACGACTTTTTACAGCTTTGGGACTTACTCTGTGCTCCCTTAGGAATGACTTTTGTAGCTTCGGAATCTTGTTAAGAGGAAGCATCCCATTCGATGATATGAGTACAATATTATTACATGAAATTAGAATTCAATCCTTCATAAATTGTTTTTCATAAAGAAAAATAAAATGGTAGAAAAGATAAAGATGCACCAGAGGTAGGATATTCTTTAGTAGATGTGCTTGGATTCAGGCACAGTGCTATTGACTATGCGAGCTTCGGACTCCTCCCGAAAATTGCGCTGCTGTTGAGCATGTTGGTGCCCTTCTGGCTGCTGGCTTCAAGCCAGAGTAGGTGCTAGCGGTGGTGGTGGTGGGAGCTGGGCCCAGGAAGCTTAAGAGTGGCTTGCTGAAGCGATAGAGGCCATAGGCTGTTGATTACCTACCTACTCTGGAACGTAGGGAGAATAACATGAAGCAGTATGTTGGACTTGCTTCGACTGATTCTGCCGTGCTTCAGCTTCGGCAATCTCTTTCTACTTCTAAATCATGACTTGGCACGTTCTTGTGGTGTGGCCTTTGTCTTCACCGCAGAACAAACAAAACAGTCTCCTGGGCTGATCTCCGTATCTTCCTCCGAAGCTTCTGCCCCCTCTGCCTCTTAGAGCTGGTGGCCTGAAGGAACTTTGTTGCAGCCCTAATGATTGGGAGCTATGCTATTGCCTTTGGGGTTGGCTTCCCATATCATCACTTGGGCTAGCATTATGGATTGACCTGACATGCCTAGGGTGGAATCTTCCTCTGAAGCCCCTAGCCATCTTAGAGTATCTGTAAGCTTCTTCCCTTCTTTGCCGAAAATCATTATCAGCTCTGATGTTTTCATCCATTTTCTGGAGAAGCTTCTCCAAGGTTTGCGGCGGCTTCCTACAAAATATTGTGTCGTTGGTCCTGGTCTGAGCCCCTTGATCATGGCCTCAATGACAATCTCATTGGGTACTGTAGGCGCATGGGCTCTCAATTGCAGGAACCTTCGGACATACACCTAGAGGTACTCTTCTTGATCCTATGTGCACTGGAATAGAGCTTGAGCAGTGACTGGCTTCGTTTGAAAGCCCAGGAAGCTAGTGACCAGCATGTCCTTTAGCTTCTGCCAAGACGTAATTGTCCCTGGCTGAAGAGAAGAGTACCAAGTTTGCGCTACGCTTTTGACTGCCATGACAAAGGATTTCACCATGACTGCAGTATTGCCCCCATATGATGATATGGTTGCTTCGTAGCTCATCAGGAACTGCTTCGGGTCTGAGTGCCCATCATACTTAGGAAGCTGGGGTGGCTTGTATGATGGGGGCCATGGGGTAGCCTGTAATTCTGCTGCCAAGGGAGAAGCATCATCAAAAGCAAAATTGCCATGATGAAAATCACCATGCCATTCATCATCATTGTATGAATTTTCTTAACGAAGCTCCTTGTGCTAGGGCCTTCGGTGTTGGTCATCCTGGGTGAGGTGACACATTTCTTCAGCAGCCTCATTAATCTTCCTCTGGAGATCGGCGAGCCGAAGCATTTTCTCTTTCTTTTAGACCTGTTGATGGATAGCTTCTAGATCCCTGATTTCTTGGTCCATTTCCTCCTCCTGAGGTGTTGGGCTGGTAGCCTTCCTCTTCTGGCTCCTAGCTTCACGTAGCGTCTCCTGATTAACGTCGAGTGGCTGCAGTGCAGCCCCTGGCGCTGTTGTCTTCTTCGGCAGCATGACGAAGGTCGATTCTTGCCGAAGGTGGTTGAATGAGTTCACCGGAGGTAGGCGCCAATGTTGGTCCTTGTTCTCGGATGCTATACATCAAGAACAAAGCAACACAATTGTTAACGATTAGAGACCTTCGTCCTTCAAAGCATTATTTCCCCTGGGATATAATAATCTTCAGACGAAGGTCATGAAGGGTATTCCTTCATCATTTTAGTGGACAAAATGTAAATAAAGACATATGAAACACAAAAGAACATAAACAATCATCACAAATCATTAGATTATTTATATTCTCCTTTTATAAACATGAATAAACATCAATGATATTCATATTACATTTATACCTTCGGCTTGGTAGAAGGTGGAAAAGCGAGAGTGACGCGTGAATGATTACAATTCAGCGTGAACTGTATGGTGTTACTGTTCATCTATTTATAGGAACAGGACGCAGCCTGGAAAAAATTACATTCATGTCCCTAACATTTACTTATGATCATAAGGTAAGCTGTCGAGGACTAAGCAGTCTTTTCTCCTTTAGGTCGGTTTCATCTTTCGCCATCGTCCTCGTGCTAAGTTGAAGCTCCTTCCGCCACAGCTTCGGAGCTAGTTTGTCCTTCCTTCAGACCGCACCTTCATACCATGCACACCTTCATCTCGAAGCCGAAGCCTCCTGTAACAATCTATGTTTTACTGAAAACCGTGTTAGTTAAGTTTTTGAGGACCTTCGGAAGAGGAAGGCCCCCAACAACTACCTTACCCGAAAGGGGCAAGGGCGGTAGAGGAGCTGCGATATAGGGAGGTTCTCGGGTTGATCATGCTGCGATGGCTTTTCGGATGAGGGATTCCTATATTGCCCTTCTCAAAAACCATAGCGGGTTTTCTGAAGCTAGTGGAACTTTATAAAGGCCTCGTAGTGCTACCACGCCTCGTCTCCTCGATAGAGATGAATGGGTAGTCGCGATCCCTTGGCAAATGGGTAACACGACTTGTGGGTAAAGGGCGCAACCTCTGCAGAGTGTAAAACTGGTATATCAGCCTGCTCACAGTCAAGAGCGACTCAGGACTCTCGCATGGTTAACTTATGGAACTAAACTTAATATGTCATATGCATTGCATTGTGGATGTTATTATTAATTTTGATCTCTTATTTTATTGGGTTGGTATCTGCTTATATTTAGTCACTGCTAATAAAACTTTGACCAACTTTAAAAGCAATGCTCTGCTTTAACCATCTTCTTCAGTAAGCCTTACACTTCACATGAGCCCCACTGTAAGTGAGCTCATGCACATTATTCCCCACAGCTTGTTGAGCGATGAATGTATATGAGCTCACCCTTATTGTACTCACATCCTCCTAGGTCAAGGACAGGTACTACAAGATGAGGAGGATGAAGGATGTCGCGATGAGTTTGTGAGAGGTCTAGGTCATCGTCTCCCAGTCAACTATGGTTGCTGGATCGTTGTCTTCGTATGGTATAATTATTTAACTATTTTGTACAGAACTCCATTATATATTAAAGATGTGACATTTGTTTCTATACCATGAGTCATCATATGTGTGAGACTTGATCCTAGCACACATTTGATTCGCGCCTTGGTTTGGCCCCCCTAAATCCCGGTGTGACAGAAGTGGTATCAGAGGAATGTTGACTGTAGGACCTAACCTAGATAGAAGTGGACAACCCTTATCTACTTATCTTTGCTACTCTGATTCTTTCTAAACTTTCCTTAAGCTTTTCTCATCTATTACTGCTTTATTCTGATTATTCTTACCTTACCTCTTCTAAAGACAAAAGTGGATTTCACACTTCGAAATCCTATACCTAAAGCGACCTTTAGAAATAGGAGACCTAATCTTAGGAACAAAAACAAAACTATTTTTATAGGTATCTATATGCTTGAATGTTTGTTCTTATGAAAATTGTCTGATTTGGTTCTTTGATTGAGTGTGATGAGTTGTGGAGTAATATCCACAATTGCATTTGCATATACATATAGGCATAACAAAAAATGTTTATAAGATAACTAGACAACCTAGATTATTCCCCATTAAAATGAATCTAGTGTCACAGATCCATCTCATCTTAACAGATTCTATCTTATCCTTGAAGATTCATTTTATAAGCATATCTATCCCAACCTAAGAACAAAACATCTAAACCTGATTCTACCTATCCTCATTTAGATTAAGCCACCTACTAAGCCATATGCTCTACTTGCTAAGCTATTTGGATTACCTACGAATCTGTCTTAACTACATGCCCCAAACCCGGATGACAACACCAAGACCCGAGAAAAGATCAACCTCGTTCAGGAAGTACAAGAGTTAATCAGATCTTCAGATGAATCAAGATTCAACACATGTGATAGAGTCTTTCTTTTGCCTTGTCTTTCTTGCCATAACCATCTCTCATCTTGCCTAATAGATGGCTAGACAAAGAAGATACCCATTAAAAAAACTTGAACAAATGGAATTGGTACTGGAACCAATTAGAAGCAAACCCAACTAATTATGTTCCTCTTCTTAGTAATCTCGGGGACGAGATTATTTTTAAGGGGGTAGATTTGTAACACCCTAAAATTCTAATTCAAGATTCAAAAAATGTTTTGAAGTAAAATATATTTTAATAAGAATCTCCTTACCTTTGAAGCTAACTCTCATAAGATGCCTCCCAATAATGGTTTCCTTCCTTTGTGAAGTAAATCTCTCTAAAAATAAGAGTTTGGTAACTCCAAACTTAGACCCAAGTTTGGAAAGCAAAATTTAAAATTGAGACTTGGAACAATAAAATAAAGGTTGCAAACTATTTCTTTTTCCTTTATAAACCATATCTAAATTAAAATAAGTCATGGCAAAGATTACACTCCACCTTCTTCTAAAATAAATAAGTAAAATGTGTACTTATTTTTGAATTAGACTTTGATCTTGTCAAACCTTCAAAATAGCATTTTCCTAAGAAAAATATAATGTGAGAAATGCATACTTAAAAGCATTTGCCTAATTGAGATATATATAAATAAACATATAATTTATGGTGGTATCTCATGGTGGAGTTTTTGTATTGCACAATAAACTAAAGTTTGAAATTCAAACACAAATTTTAAAATTTGGAAACTGAACTAGGAAAAAAATAAAAGGAATACAACAGCCACTTGGGTCTGTTTCTCTACCTTAGCCCACTTCAGTTGCATGGCCCAGTCCCTTTTCACCCATCACCGCGACACCAGCACATGGGGCCCACTGGCCGGCCTCACCCTCACGCACTCCTCACACCACTGCCTCTGTCATATGGGACCGCCTAGGTAGGTGCTTTGTCTAGCCGACTTTGTTGCAACAAAAAATAGCTCCTCCGAGGATCCGAGATTCTTGCCAACCAAACATCCCTGACTCTAGAGTATTAAACCTGAACCTCGTGACCCCCTTGCCTCTCCAGTCAGTGCTCGTGAACTACTCCGGTGCCACCGTACTAGAGAGCTGAAGAATCGGCACCGTGTTTACAGAAATCACGCAGGGAGAGAGAACAGAGAGTGGGATGTTGGCCGCTGGTGCCAATCTACATGTTCACTGCCGCCGGGGTCTCAACGCAGGGCTTGGGGGATTGCTGGGGCATCCCAATAGTACCGGTGAGCTTGCTACCCTCGAAGCTAGAGTTGTCACGCCGCAATTTCTCGTCAGCGCCAGATCTCTGTCTCAGACCCGCATACCACCGTGGGCGGGCGTCTACGCAACATAAAATCCGGTGAGATCTCACCCATAGTATTCGTTCTTATCTCAGCATCATTTAGCACCTATCAATTTTTGATTTGCGCGTTGTAGCGTCGGGGTAAGATGCTCCGGCATGGGCACCGCTGGGACTTGGTGCTCGTCACCGTTTGTGGAAGGCAGGGGTAGAAGATGAGGTGTTAGCCGTTTGATCCTATTCAATGGCTTGGATTATACCTATGTACCGCTTCGGGGAAGGGTTGTGGTGGCCATTGATCCGACCGTGGACGCCTCAGATTGGATCGCGGTCGTTTAAAATCCAAACCCTTGATCCCGGATCTGGCGGCTCTGATCGCATCATGATCCGATCTGAGGTGGTTCTGATCATGGTCGTGCAGTTCTAATCTGACGGCCCTGGATGCTTCGTACCCCTTCGACCGTGCAATATTTACATAAGAGACCCTCGAGTTATTGCAAATCAACCCGCCATCCTGATGCAGTTATAAAAGATTTAATCTAAGCCCCTAAAACTTGAAGTTTGGCCCCTGTCTCTTAAATAATGGTGCCCTCAGTCCAGGACTTTATAGAATTTAGTAAATTTAATCCAAAAATAGATTTTTAGTATAAAAATAAGTCTGGAAACCTCGAAAATTCATAACCTCTCCATTTTAACTCCGATTTAATCTGTTCGAATTGCATTGGCTTCGTATAAATATTTACTATGTAGTAACACACATCAATTAGACATACCACATATTTTTATAATTAGATATTTATTTACCTTATGTATAGTAGATTAATCATTTTACCAAAGTAATTTGGCTATAAATATAATTTGATTAGCTGATAATCTCTAATCAGGTGATAACTTATATTAAAGTTAAATTAGTTATTTCTTTAATATCTTTTTTATATGATTTACATTAATCAACATAAAATATAGTTGTTAATTACTTAATCACAAAAATCTTCCGTAAATCATATCTTAACCGTAACTTCGAATCTAGTGGTTTTCGAACCTACGATCTCGTAACAACGTGTAGAATATTATTACGCTATTTGTTCTTATGTTGTGTACTGTTATTTTTATGTACTTCTTGTCTATTTGTATGTATTTATATGAGTAGGAGGGAGGTTACGAGTCACCCGAAGACCAATTTGATGAAGTACCTGGGATCTCAAGTCACAGGCAAGTTGCGCCCTTGATCACTCTTCTTTACCTAATAATGTTCTCTGTTAATCACTGTGAGATGCTCAGATTAATCTGATGGGATCTAATAGGTTTTCCTAGTTTTGTTTACCCCACCCCTTGTAGACAAATGAATTATTGGGTAGACTTGCTATTGCTCTACCTGGTTTTGGTATTAATGTTACAGTTGAATTTATCATCATGTTCCAATTACGTTGTTGTTTTAATTATTGTTCATGACAATATCATTGTGTTAAATGGAACATGGAGCTTAACTTGAGATAACTGTGCTACCACAAGGGTGGAATAGGATGCCCTTGGCTAACTAATTAGGAAAGCTAGTGGAGGACTACCTTACCCGAAAGGGGCAAGGGCGGTAAAGGAGCTGCAGTATAGGGAGGTTCTCAGGTCGATCATACTGTGATGGCTTTTTGGACGAAAGATTCCTATATTGTACTTCTCAGAAACTGTAGCGGGTTTTCTGAAGCTAGTAGAACTTTGTAAAGGCCTCGTAGTGCTACCCTGCCTCTCCTCGGTAGAGATGAATGGGAAGTCGCGATCTCTTGGCAAATGGGTAACATGACTTGTGGGTAAAGGGCGCAACCTCTACAGAGTGTAAAACTGGTATATCAGCCGTGCTCACGGTCAAGAGCGACTTAGGACTCTCGCATGATTAACTTATGAAACTAAACTTAATCTGTCATATGCATTGCATTGTGGATGTTATTATTAATTTTGATCTCTTGTTTAATTGGGTTGGTATGTACTTATACTTAGTGACTGCTAATAAAACTTTGACCAACTTTAAAAGCAATGCTCAGCTTTAACCATCTTCTTTGGTAAGCCTTACACTTCATATGAGCCTCGCTGTAAGTGAGCTCATGCACATTATTCCCCATAACTTATTGAGCGATGAAAATATGTGAGCTCACCCTTGCTGTACTCACATCCCCCAGGTCACAAACAGGTACTAGAAGATGAGAAGCATGAAGGATGTCGCGATGAGTTTGTGAGAGGTCTAGATCATCGTCTCCCAGTCAACTATGGTTGCTGGATTGTTATCTTCATATGATATAATTATTTAACTATTTTATATAGAACTCCATTATATATTAAAGATGTGACATTTGTTTCTGTACCATGAGTCATTATATGTGTGAGACTTGATCCTAGCACACATGTTATTCACGTCTGGGTTTGGCCCCCTAAATCCGAGTGTGACAGGTGTGATCACTAGAACGTTCTGAAGGTGACTGTGGCTTAATCGAGCGATGTGATGGTCGGGGTTGCATGGGATTCATCGTTGAAGTAGTGGGGGCTATGCCGGGCCGCTGACTACCGTGGACGGAGTTCCTGTGCATGCCAGTCGAGGTGAGAACCCTCTTTGAGTCTTAGCCTTCATCTATAATTTGTGTAGTACCGAGAGCCATGGAGAATAGCTCATCTGGGATTGAGTAATTGGTCAGGACTAATTTGGTGATCAGGGATCCCGAGGGGATATATAGGTGTGAAATCCCCTTGCTATTCAAATTTGAATAACAAGAGGATTACTCCCTCATGGAATCCATGATCACCAAATCAGCCCTCAACAAAGTCTTAGCCCCTACCACGGGTCGGCGAGCATCGCCGCCTAGGCAAAACAGCCAGGCCACCGTGGGAGGTTGGGATGTGGTGCTGACCATTGATTCGAAGAATAGCGGCCGCCATTAGATCAAATCTATACTGGTTCGTCGATGCGTATGTACCGTCCAATTTGGAATGGAGAAGTAGAATTAGAAATCGCTTCATAATATCCAGGTAATCTTTGATCCGAAGGCCGCTTTATCATACCGGTCAACGTTTTAATCTGGGTCACTGGTCGTTGATCGGATGGCTCAGACTTGTGATACCCCTTCGGTCGAACATATTTTCTAAAAACCCACCGTCTACACTTGTGTAAAGAGTATTATGCATAGGTCATGTTATTTGTATTTTAAACCCCGAACTTTTCAACAACCTAACCCACAATCCTTTTCTAATACAAGAAAGTGGAAAATCGCAGGAAAATTTTGGGAATTACTTTTAGGTAAAAATAAATACAAAAATAACTAGAAACTTAGAAAAATCATATCTCCTTCATTTTAACTCCGAATTTAGTGGTTCTCGAACCTACAGATTCATATTGACTATGTTAGAACCGCCCAGATTAATCTAGCTTAAATGTCCAAGTACTGCCTTAGAGGCTATGATACATTTAAATCGGAATAAACAGTCAATCGGTTGAATCTAGTCTAATAAAACCACTTACACGAGATCAAAAACCACTTGCACACTCTAAGGTGAGGCATAGAGAAATACAATAATTTATAACACCACAAATTGAGAAGTACTAAATGTGATTACATCATCAGAGTTTGTAAAATAGTAAACCATAGTTTTTCATGCAGCAGAATTAACTAACGAAGATAACTGGGTAGCATGGTGAAGCCTGGCCAAGCTACTCCTCCTGATAATCTCCTGCAGAGGTAGCATCATTCCACTCAACTGTCCAACCCAGTGGCAGGGTGGAGGTCCAAGTCAACCGATCAACCATGTCTTGCAGAAAACATAAAAATTTTGGTGCCACAAGCAAGGCTGACTATACTAATACTCAGCTAGACTTACTCGGTGTGAGGAGTCTACTCCTCTACCTCCAGACCATAAAGTTGTTTGGATGAGGGGTTTGGTTTGCCAAAAGTACTAGCTGAGTCTAAGTCAAATTTTAGCTTTTAAGGTTCTAGAATATTTCATTAGACTAGATGAGCACCTAACTATCAACACATGGTAGTAATCATTAAGTCAAGCAACATCTTTTGCAGGTAACCTCATTTCCACTTATTACAAAATGCGGTACAATGAATCAAAAAAATATCATTAGCTGCGAGAAGCAGACAATTTGAATCGAGTTTTTAACCTTGCAAGGTAAACCTAAACACACGATATATAGGGGCACTTCTACCCCACACACATCAATTGTCCCCATCGATTCCCTGTTAATAGATTGGAGCTCACTGTCTTGGATACAATGCCCCACTACCCCAGACTCCACCGTGCAGTGACTGTCCTTCTACCCACCATATTCGGAATGAGAGACCACTTCTTAGGACATGCGAGGAATGCCATCCACAGGTAGGTTCACTCAGGTACTAAGCTTGCCGATTTACCCTATTTATGGTATGTGTTTAGTACTTTCAAACGCTTGACAAAAGTATACACACGTTAATCCTTATTCCAATTCTGCTCCACACATCGGGCATCCCCCAGGGATCTGTGCCCATAGACAATCATAATCCCATTATCAGAATGAATGCAACCAATTCCTAACCTCGCGCGAGTGCTAGAAAAATCACTCGACTTCTATCAAGGTCCCTAATTAGCATAGCGGCTACTCGACTTAGCATTCTAGTATTCATCCTAAAAAGAAACCTGAGTTCATGCATCTAGGGTTTCAAACAACTCCTACACTTAAGTGCACAATACAATCCTAAAAATAAAATTGCAGTAAAATAGTATAGTAAAATAGTATATACAAAGGTTATGCATAAAACCGAGGCTTGCCTTCAGGTGTAGATGTAGAAGGGATATCCTCAGTTGCAGGCTCGGGAGCAAGATCTAGTCATCCTTCAGGAACTCCTTCTTGCTCTGGGGTTAGGACGTACTCTCCATCAGCAAAATTGCAATCTATTGAATGCAATATATATATATATATATATATATATATATATATATATTATGATATGCAAGCATGCTTAATGGTGATGCAGTGGTTTAGTAAGAGACTATGTTACTTATCATTGTGAGGGGAGCTTGCATTATTAGTTTAAGACTTCTTATTAGAGTTAGGGCTTAGAGAGATTTAGCTTTTGCTTAACCTTGCAGGGTAATTAAGACTTAGCTAATTGACTAAAAATGTTTATCATGTGTCTATGTCGGTTTGGCATGGGTCATCTCCTTAACCCTCAGGTCGCTCTTAACCTCTCCTCTTTTTAGTTAAGCTTTAGAGAGTGAATTGAACTGCAACTAGTGCTTAGAAAATTCTAATAATTCTATAAAAATTACATTAGCTTCCTACAAGTTATTAAAGGTTTCCCTATCAATTTGAGGTCATAAATTGTTAAGATCTTCTCTGCACAAAAATGAAAAACACCAGTGCAGAGGGGGCACTTAACACTACATGACCTAAGTAATTGTGCCTATTGCCATTTTTGGTAATTTTCCCATTAACTAGGTGAGGTATAGTAACTTCTACAAGGTTTCATAGGCAGATATTTTGTAGTCTTTTATCTAGGCTTTTCTAAAGTTTTTGGCCAAAAGAGCACTTACAACTAACTTGTCCTTTGAAAATTGTCAAACAACAAATTTGGTATTTTCCCTATGTTCTTCTTAGCACAAGACCAATCATTCCAAAGGTTGGGACTCTATTCTTTCAGGGATGATTTTCTAGGATTTTCTAAGGTTATCCTTGTTTTCCTTACTTTAAAAGATTATCACCCATTTTCTCTCTGAACCAGGGTTGGTAATATTTTTCCTAGGTACTACATCTACCAAGTCTTCTAGGAAAATTTTGAACACACTAGTCTTACCTATTTACCATTTATTTTGTTTTTATTTAGCTAAGGCCTTATTAGATTTTAAGTGAATAAACCCTACCAAAAACCTTACACCAGAGTGTTCTATAGTTTTACACAGTGGCAAATAATGTATTACCTCTACCCTAAATTTCTCAAGCCTAGTCCAAAAGCATTTCTATTTTTCCCTCTATTATTTTGAAATGAGCAGTTTATGATTTTAAATCAAAAGTCCCATGAAAAGCACTAAGACTGTATGGTTTCATATTTTTTGGGTCGAAGTTTACTTTTTCAGAATACTACAAAATTAGTTCTGTCATTTTTGGACGTATATTTCTTATGATATGCAATTTCTAAGTTCTCTGTAATTTATAAAAGAATTTAAATTTAAATAGAAAAAAGAAAAATGAGTTTGCATCCAGGCCCCTGGGTTTTTCTTCTTCTTCTTTTCAAAATAAGTCCGCTGGCTACTATTCCTCGGAGTCATACTCTTTGCACATAACCTCTGCCGTTTTCCTCTCTGAACCTGCGGTCCTTATCTTGGTTAAACAGTTACTGGCGGCGGAAAAAGGAGCAGAGGGACTCACCGGCGGCTGTAGCAGTCCAGGGAAGAGCGCGGCGAGGTTCACAAGGTCGTGACGGTCATGGCATTGGTCGAAACATCGCCGGAGATGGCCGAAAATGGTCTGGCTGCGTATCCAGGCGACGGGGCTTGACGTCGACGTGTGCTCCGGCTAAACGACGGTAGTAGAGCTCGATTCGACTGGTCGGGGAGCTTCACTGGATGGTGGTGGTGCGATTCGCTAGAGGAATTGAACGGAGGTGGGTTATGGAGGTCGGCCCACGTTCACCAGCGGAACGATCAACTTCGGTGAGCGATGGTGGTGGTTTTGGCGCGGTAGCAAGCTGGGGAGGCGGTCAGGGAGTTTTACTAGAGCTCGGGGAACACGACTGTGTGCTCGGATGAGGCAGATAGACGGTGGGTGAGCCGGTGAGCATGGCCATGGTGGACATGCCACGACGCGGTCTGTGGGCGACGGGGTGAGTTCCGGTGGACGCGTTCGGCGACTGGGGTAGAGTCTGTTGAGGGCCGATGCTGGGCTTTATAGGCGCGAGTGCGGCACGGCAGTGCCCGACAAGTCGCGGGGGTGCGCGCGGCGCGGCCAGCGCGCTTTCTTGCTTGCCTGCCTGCCAGCGTCGCCGTCGAGCACGTGCCACCGTTGCGTGAGCCCGTCTTCCCTCGCGTATTGTCACTTGTCCGAGCCCGATTTTGGCAAAATCCTTATGTAAGGTTTGTTGCTTATACCTTAAGCTAGTTATGTTGTATGGGGATTGAACGATTGAACGATTTTGATCAGAGGTCGTGAAGATTTGGGGAGGGAAAAACGGTTCGTCTCCCTGCGTGAACCCGAGACAAAACTCGTGTCATGTCTTGTCAAACTTTTTCTGGGGTCAGATTAGGTAAGGCTATCCGCAGCGGTTCCCTCTAAATTTCCCCCATATATCACTTTTTATGTCACATCATCAACATTTCATCCCCTACTTTTTCATCTCCCGCAGCGATTCCCCCTAAATACTTCCCCTATACCCCACTACAACAATAAAATATTATTTCCCATAACTATTTATTATCCATTACATTTTTTCGTCAACTAACAAATAATAACTTACACAGAAATCGAGCGTAGAGGGCTGCCAACCACTCCTCCAAATCTAGAGGACCACTGTACGCCTCCCTTGAACTGTAGTGCAGAGGGGAGTGTTTAGTGTCTGCCGTTGCAGGGGAAGAGTGACGCCAAACGCGTACAAGCGTAGGGGAGGGGATGCGTTGCAGGTAGTCTAATTAGACACAACTTTTGTAATTAGAGCCAATGGATTTGGGGTTTGCAACTTAAACAACACGTGGTGTCTTTGAGATAGCACTACAACCTTTTAGGTCTTCTGTGACATTATGATTACGTCACTAACTAGTGTTTATTTGTCACATGTGTTTTGGTGATATCATTGTGACGAAAAGGTCATCGCCACAGAAGGTGCATGTTAAATACACTAACAATGACGATTATCAAACAACCTTCATAGATTTTATGATGCATACCAGATTCGTCACTGACTCTGACACTCTATTTTGTCATAAGTACCTCTAAAAAAGTCACAATTCGTGCTGCCATGCATTGCCACATGGCTGTCATACCCCGGTTTTAGAAGGCAAACCGAATACGAACCATGTACATGCCACGATCAGCAATTCACGTACACAACAATTTACATAATCAGACATCATCACACAGTGCTCAAATAATAACATAAAAGAGTTTTAATTTGATTACATCATGATGCCCGAGACATCCATAGAGTCTTAAACATAAATCGAAGTGCGAAAACGAAACGTAGCTAAACACGGCCTTCACAAGCAGCCGACTGGGGTTTGCCGCTAACCCACGCCTAGAACTCCTCATAATCTTGGAACTCCTGGAAATCCTCCACCACGACTTCATCTTCTCTCGAGCAGTGGTCTCGCAATATGGACAACCTAGAGGGGTTGGTGCTGTAAAGCAAGGGTGAGTACACATCAACATACTCAGCAATTGTCCCGTATGGCTGTGGTGGACTAGCTTTATGTGAGGTTAAGATCAAGCAGTTGCTTTTAATTGGTCAGGTAATTATTACTAGTAGAGAGCCAGGTTTTAGCATTAAATCCAAGTTATTAGCCTAAAAGTACTCCTTCCAAACGGAAAGAATACAAAAACCATAATAATAATCATAAATCATCAAAACCATAATTATCCTCCTCATCATCTGTAACTATAGTATCTCTAATCAATGGAGCTCCCAAGGCCGCTCATAACTGTGAGCACGGCTGATATATCAATTTCATAACACTCTGCAGAGGTTGCACACTTTACCCACAAGCCGTGGTTCCTTTTGGTCTCGGGTCGATCAAACCCTTAAACACTAACAAGGTCAGTAGGTAAGGTTTTACTACGTAGCCTTTACAAAGATTCCTCGAGATGCAGCCGCCCGTTAGGTTTCCTAAATATACCGCACTCCTCCCCAAGGGGCAAACCACCCTCGGCAGAGCGAGCCGCATACACCGAGCCCCATTGATGCATGATGGCGAAGCAAACTACACATCAGTTCCTCTAATTAATTAGCTAAGGGCGTCCCATACCACCCTCGTGGCTGTACTATTTTCCTGGGTGGTCATCAAACAAACTAGTCCTTACGGAGAGGCACTCAAGAAACTGCTCAAGTCCCCTTAAATGCCACAATGCCATCATCATAATCAAAAGTGAAGCTCGTATCATAAATAATCTCATCATGTTCATTGATTAGAGTAAAGTGCTAGCATAGAGCTAAACTAAAAATGATCCAACCCAAATAGGTGAATAAGGACAGGATAAATAAAGACTAGTAAATCCTTAGGTATAAATTGCGTAAATGCGGAGAGTGAATTATAAAATGATTAGGACATAAATAGGTCTAAGGACACTTGCCTTCACCAACCAGCTGCTGCTCAGGGTCTTCGCTTGCAACTTCTTTGGACTCCGCCAAAAGATTGTTATCTATTCGAGTTCAAACATACATTGCACAATCTTAACATAGAAAGGAACAATACACCACGCAATAAAATATAACAACTAAACAGATGCGTGGCATATGGCTCGCATCTACGACTATGCAAGAAAAGAACCTACAACGGTCGAGGCTATGGCTGAAAGACAATTATGTTAAGCAGCTATGGATTAAAATAATCATCTAAACATAATCATATTAATTAACCATCGCGCAATACATAAATAAAATCAACACTAGATCCTAATTAGCTCGGTATTTGATTAATAGTCGTTACACTATGCACCTTAATTATTATACGCGATCTTAGGTAAATTTAAAAGGATCGTCGCGCAACGAAGCGCGCGACACTACGCACTACTCGAACGGAAATAATAAAAAAGGGTTGTCGCGCGATGGAGCGCGCGACACAAAGCGTAATTTAAACGGAATTAAAAACGGATTGTCGTGCGACGAAGCGCGCGACACAACGCGATCTAAACTGAAATTAAAATGGATTGTCGCACGACGAAGCGCGCAACACCACACGTGATCTAAACTGAAATTAAAACGGATTGTCGTGCGACGAAGCGTGCGACACCACACGTGATCTAAAATGAAAATAAAAGGGATTGTCGCTCGATGAAGCATGCGACACAACGCACAATCTAAACTGAATTTAAAACAAATTGTCGCGCGACAAAGCGCGTGACACAACACATGAATTACACTGAAATTAAAACGTTACTACACGCTAGGGTTGCACGCACGGGGCAGGGCCGCGTGTCGGGGCCGTGTCGAGTTGTGACATGGCCGTGCGCAGGCCACTCCCTGGCTACGCCCGCGCCGAGCCGCGCCACCGAGGCCGCGCGCCCCAGTCGGCCTCGCCCTTGTCGTAGGCCGCGGTGAGCCGGGCTGCCGGGCAGGGGGCCGCGCTGGGGGGGCTTCATGGGGAGGGGCTCGCTGGGGAGGGGATCGGCTAGGGGAAGGAGAGAGAGAGGGGAGGGAGGAGAGGGGAGCTCATCACGGGCTCGACGGACGGCAGCAACCGCTCACTGGGATGAACCCTAGGACAGGGAGAGAGGTGGAAGAGAGGGAGGTTATTTTGCGCGGGAAGAAGAGAATGAGGGGAGGGGGCGCGCATGGGAGACGGCAGGGGCACCTGGGCGCACGCCTAAGGCTGGGCTGGGCCACGCCGAGGGCTGGGATGGGCTACGGGCCGGGCCAACTTCCCTCTACTTGATCTCGCTTGCTTGTAATCAAGATCAATCCGTGAATCAAAAACCAAAACAAGACGAATGCACGCCTAGGCACAACATCAGACAAAATAAATATGCTTCGGCATGACGCAACAACAATATCAACTTAGGTTTTGGTTACAGGCGATACGAACACCAGTCTCTATATTGCTTTGAAAATAGGATGAAGGAGCGAAACACGAAGAGAAAAAGAGAGTATCGCCAGAATTTGGTGAATATTGGAGAAGAAAATTTATACCCCCAAATTCAATGCGTTGCAAACCTATCCCCCTTAAAAGAATCTCAAGCCTTGAGATTCGTGGTTGGCCAGCAAAGAGCTCAGGATAGTTGGCCATCAGATCATCTTCATGCTCCCATGTTGCTTCCTCCTCAGAGTGGTGACCCCATTTGACTTTGCACATCCTGATAGTGTTCCTCTGGGTTACCCTATCTGCAGTCTCCAGAATCTGTGTTGGCTTCTCTATGTAGGTCAAGTCTTCTTGAACTTCTAGACCTTCCACTGGCAACTGCTCCTCTGTAACACGCAGACACTTTTCAACTGAGACACATGAAAGACATCATGCACCACAGACAAATCTTCTGGTAAACTGAGCTGATAGGCCACTTCTCCACGCTTCGCAAGAATTTGATACGGACCAACATATCGAGGTGCTAGCTTGCCTTTGACTCTGAACCTTCTGACTCCTCTGATAGGCGATACCTTTAGGTAGACAAAATCTCTCACTTCAAAACTCAGCTCTGTTCTCCTTGTGTCTGCATAACTTCACTGCCTTGACTGCGCTATCTTCAAATTCTCTCGAACCATCTTGATATTCTCTTCGGCTTCGAGCAAAATGTCGGGCCCAAACACTTGCTTTTCTTTAGGCTGATCCCAATGCAATGAAGTTCTGCAACTCCTCCCATTAAGTGCTTGAAATGGTGACATTCAAACAGGCCTGATAACTGTTGTCGTAGGAAAATTCTGCATAAGGTAATCTCCTGTCCCATCCAGACTTATCTTGCAACGCACATGCTCTCAACATATCTTCTAGGACTTGTTTAGTTCTTTCAGTTTGACCGTCTATCTGTGGGTGATAAGCTGAACTAAAATTCAAATGTGTACCCAAAGCTTCATGCAACTGCTGCCAGAAATGAGAGGTGCACTGTGTTCCTCGGTCTGACACTATCTTCTTTGGCACACCATGAAGACAAATGATCCGGGACACGTACAGCTCTGCCAACACTGCACTGCTGTAGCTAGTCTTGACAGGTATGAAATGGACTAACTTGGTCAAGCAGCCCACTACTACCCAAATGGAATCATAGTCGGCTCGAGCGCGAGGCAACCCGACTATGAAGTCCATTCCGATCTCATCTCATTTCCATTAAGGAATCTGCAACGGCTGTAACAAACCGGCTGGCCTCTGATGCTCTGCCTTGATTCTCTAACAACTGTCACATATGGCCACATGCTCTGCAATCTCCCTTTTCATTCTGTACCACTAGAATTTCTTCTTTAGATCCTGATACATCTTCTCACTTCCAGGATGTATGGAATAAGCTGTCTCATGAGCTTCCTTGAGGGTCAACTCCCGAATGGATTGGACATTGGGAACAAGCAGACGGTCTTTTAACCATATCACCCCTTCCACATCTTCCCAAAAATCTTTGCCTCTTCCTTCTAGAGTCAGCTGCCGGATTTCATTGATCTTCTCATCGTTCTTCTGCGCTTCTTTGATTTCTCGCTCCAAGGTGGGTTCTAATTCGACTGTTACTCCTCACGTGTTGTTCAAAAATTTGAGGCTCAATCTATCAAATTCTTTGGCCAACTCATAAGCCATCAGGTGAGCGACCATCATATTGACTTGACTTTTTCTACTTAAAGCATCTGCCACCACGTTCTCTTTATCTGGATGGTAGTGAATCTCCAATTCATAGTCTTTGATCAACTCTAACCATCTTCGTTGTTTCATATTCAGCTCCGACTGGGTGAATATGTACTTCATACTCTTGTGGTTTGTATAAACATCGCACTTCTATCCATACAGATAATGGCTCCATGTCTTCAGTGCATGAACCCCTGCTGCTAACTCCAGATCATGGATTGGATGATTCTTCTCATGAACCTTTAATTGTCAGGACGAGTATGCCACAACTCTTCCCTCCTGCATCAATACACATCCCAAGCTGGTGTAGGAAGCATCACAATACACCGAGAATGGCTTGTGCACATCAGGCAAAATTAAGACATGCGCTGTAGTTAGCTTCTCTTTCAGCGCTTCAAAGGCCTCTTGGCACTTCTAGGTCCACTTGAACTCAACTTTATTTGCTAGCAAAGCTGTCATCGGTCTCACAATCTTTGAAAACCCTTCAATGAATCATCGATAATATCTGGGCATTCCAATGAAGCTCTTGATTCCTCGAACATCTGTTGGCGCTTTCCAGTTCAGAATGTCTACCACTTTCTTCAGATCCACAGCCAATCCATATCTATTTATAATGTGACCCAAGAATAGGACTTCAACAATCCAGAACTCGCACTTGGTCAATTTTTCATATAGCTGATGCTCTCGCAACCTCTGCAATACCATCCTCAGATGATCTACATGCTCTTCCTCATTTTTGAGAATATATGAGAATGTCATCAATGAATACCACCACAAACTTGTCGAGATAGTCCATAAACATACTGTTCATCAGATTCACAAAGAAGGCTGGCACATTCGTCAGTCCAAAAGACATAATTGTGTACTCATACAACCCATACTTGGTAATAAATGTCGTCTTCGGGATGTCCGAAGGTCCGATCCTGAGCTGATGATAACCTGACCTCAGATCTATATTCGAGAACACACTGGCTCCTCTCATCTGGTTGAACTGATCTTCTATTCTGGGCAGGGGGTACTTATTCTTTATTATGACTTCATTTAGAGCTCGATAATCGATGTAGATCCTCCTGGTGCCGTCTTTCTTTTCCATGAATAGGACAGGAGCCGACCAAGGTGAGGTACTTGGTCTGATGTAACCTTTCTCTGACAGCTCATCTTCTACTTCTTGATCTCCACCAATTCTGGTCCAGATACCCTGTAGGCTCTTTTATATATAGGGGTGGTGCCAGAAATAAGCTCTATGGCAAACTCAACTTTCCGCTCAGGTGGCATACCTGGTAGATCTTTAGGGAACACATCCAAAAATTCTGACACAACCTTGATAGCCTCGAGTGGATCGTCCTCTTTGCTATCAATAGCCATCTGGTGACAACCTCCATTCTTTGACTCGGGTGAGACTAGCTCAGTCACCACTTCCTCTCCTAGTGGGGACACCAACTTCACTGTCCTCTTATCGTAGCTGATAACCGCTTGGTACTTATCTAGCCAATTTATCCCTAGGATAACATCTATTCCCCGAGTACTCATCACTATTAGATTAGCGGGAAACTCTATCCCCCTTATTTCCACACTTACATTCAAGCATACACTATCGACTCGGACTTTTCCACCAGCTGAGTCAATTTGAATTGGTGTTGACATGGTTCCTGGACTGCTTTGGTCTCCAGATGGTTTAGCCTACCATGGTTGTAGTGCGTCTGAACACGATTGCCTGCTCCTTGCTGAGGTACATTCTGTCTTGCTGGGCATTAGGGCCTGGCTGCTGCTGAGCTACCTTCTTTGGACAATGCATCACCCAATGGCCCTGCTCTCCACAGTGGAAGCATCCTTTGCCTCCTCCTTGCACTAGGGCTGCTTGACTGCTCTGGTTGGTTGCTGGGGCAAAAAGACGAGGTGCCTAAATATTCTACCTCTGGAACTGACTTCCTCCTAGCTGGCTGTCTGGCAGTACTGCTGCTGATGCTGAGGGTACTGCCTCTGGAACTGCTGCTGAGGTGGGCGCTGTGTCTACTGTTGATATCCCTGAGGGTGATTCTGCTTGAACTGCTAAGGTGGATTACTTGAGAAACGAGGACGATTGTTGCCCCTAGGCTAAGGTCCACCAATCTCGCGCTTGCGATCTTCCATCTCCTTGCGCTTCTTCTCCGTCATGATTGCTCTGTCGATCAGGTGCTGAAAGGTGGGGAAGGTATGATTCATCAGCAGATAATGTAGAGGATCAACTAATCCTCTCCTACCTCTTGGCATCTATGTTGACATCTTCAGGAGCATAGCGGGATAGCTACAGACACCTGTCTCTGTACTCACTAACTGTACTCACTGACTGATATGGGCTCTTGCTTTAGTGCCAGAAACTCCTCTTTCTTCACTATCATCAGACCTGCTTGAACATGATGTCACACCCGGTTTTGGAAGGTAAACCGAATGTGAACCATGTACGTGCCAGGATCAGAAACTCACGTACACAGCGATTACATAATTGGACATCATCACGCAATGCTTGAAATAATAGCAGAAAGGTACTTTATTACATCAAGATGTCCAAGACATCCACAGATTCTAATACATAACCATTGTTCAACATAATTATCAAAGTGCGGAATTACGAAACGTAGATGCTAAGCCTACACAGGCAGCTGACTGGGGGTTTGCCACTAAGAAAGAACTAGAACTCATCGTAATCCTAAAACTCCTCGAAATCTTCCATGTTGCCAGCATCACCTCCTGAGCACTAAGAATAGTGGGGACAACCTGGGGTGGGGTGGTTTGTAAAGCAAGGGTGAGTACACATCAACGTACTCAGCAAATATCCCGTTTGGCTAAAGTGGACTAGCTGTATGTGGAGTTTAAGGTTAAGAAGTTGCTTTTAGTTGGTCAAGTTTTATTATTATAAGTAGAGCCAAATTTTAGTAATAACCCAGTTATTACCCAGAGGCACTCCCTCCAAGAGGAAATACCATAGATCAGGATTATAATCACCATTGTTAATCATCATCATAAAAGTAACCATTGTTCTTCTAATCGAAGAGGATCCGAAGGCTACTCTTAACCGTGAGCTCGGCTGATATACTAGTTTTTAACACTCTGCAGAGGTTGTACACTTCACCCACAAGTCGTGATCCCTTTCCAGCCTAGGTTGTACAGACCCGATCTTCACTACCAAGGTGAATGGTCAGGGATACACTATGTAGCCTTTACAAAGACTCCCCTGGTGCATAGCTGCTCGTTAGGTTTTGCCAGTCGTACAAACGCAGTACACCTCCCCAAGGTGGGTGACTAACAAAAACCAAATCGAATGAACCTCTGCACCCCAGCCTTGGCAGAGTGAGCACTACGCCCCAGCCCTGATTGACAGCCCTCCGGCAAAGCCAACTACACCCCCAGGTTCATCTAATTAATCAGCTAAGGGCGTCCCATTCCACCCTCATGGTTGTACTGTTATCCCGGGTGGTCACTCCACAAACAGGTCCTTACGGAGAGGTACTCAGGAAAAAGGCCTGAGTCCCCTAAGGTATCACAAGATCGTTCACATAATCAGGATAACAGTATCGTATCATAAATGTTCACATCATGTTCATTGATTAAGTTAAGGCAATAGCAACATGCTAACCATGATAACCCAAAAGGTAAACAAGGATAAGTGAATACAAACTAGTCAATCCTTAGGTTTCATAAAGTAATGCGGGACAATGAATCATAAAGTATGTAGGACATAATAGGTCAGAGGACACTTGCCTTCACCAGGTTGCTGCTCAGGGAGGTCTCCAACAACACACTCAGGAACCTCGGACTGCTCGTTGTCTAAATAAAGCGAGCATGCATTCAATACATTTGGAAAGTACAAATGAACATCACACCAAACATGTACAAACATTGGAACACATCTTAAAAAGACACAATACTACATAAGGGATACTGAATTCAAAGTATAACATAAACTATAACATACATTAACTTTATTTGAAAATAGGTTGTTAGTGTTACTTACAAGTACATAATCATGGATCAATTTATTTTATGGTGACCTAAAATTTAGAACAGAGGTAAACTCATGTAATACACTTTATTAACCTCTCAAGCTTACACATGTTTAAATCTCTAAGGTTCTCCTTTTATTTATTTTATTAAGTAAACAAGAATACATCTACATTAGTTCATATTCAATCCTAAAAATTAGAGTGTGCAGACAGTAAGTGAAACCATTTTATTCAGACAGAGAATAATTCTAGGAACATTTTGCAATTTGAATCACTAAATTTGGAGTTCATATGCAAAAGTTATGAAATAAACAAGTTTGGGGATTCAAAATATGAAATTAGGGCTAATTCTGTGAATATTTAAAAGTCCAGGGCTAAATCTGTAAGATTACAGGGGCCTGTGCGCGAAAACCAGGGACGGTGGGTTGATTTCCAATAAACCGAGGGTCTCTTTAAGAAAACAACCGTGTGAAGGGGTATCGGGTGAATCTAACCGTCAGATCTAAAACCAACGGTTGAGATTAGATCTGCGATCGAGGGCGCGCGCGCGGGTGGGCGAGCACTGACAAGCGGGCCAGGGGCGTCAGTGGCAGAGGGGGAGGGCGCACTGACCGAGCGAGCCCAGCGCCAGAGGGTTTGGGCGTTGACAGGTGGGCCAGGGCACCAGGGTGCGCGTGCGCGAAGCGGTATCCTGCAGTCCGGGCCGTTCGATCTGAATCAGACGGAGAGGACCAGACCGAGGGGGGATGAGCGGTTGCGGGCAGCGAAGCGTTATCCGGGGTCCGAGCTGTGCGATCAAGATCGGATGGGGGAAATCAGACCAGGGGAAACAGACGGCTGCGGGTGGCGCTGATAGGCTAGCCCCACTGGGCAGCGAGCGAGAGAGAGCGCGTGCGGGAGAGAGAGCTGCTGCTGATAGGCGGGGTCCACCTGTCAGGTGGCGCGGGCGCGCGGGCGTGCGGCTTGGCTGGGCCTGGTGGACTGGTTTGGGCCGAAATGGCATTTTCTTTTTCCCTGGATTTTCTAATTCCTTTTCTATTTCTTTTCTCTAGGGTTTTAAATTCCAAATTCAAACTAGGTTTCAAATTCAAATAAATTCAAACATGTGCAACACTTCGAAGAATATTTTAAACTCAGCATGATGCAACATATCATGACTCATAAGGTTTTGGCAAAAATAAATAATTAACCTCCACTAGTTTAGGCTATCTCTAATCAAAAAGGAAAAAGGGAGGATGAATCTAGAGAGAGAGAAAACCTAGAGTGAGAAAAGAAGAGTAACACATGATTTTGGGTGATAATTAGAAAGAAATTTTATACCCCCAAAATCAGGGTGTTACAGACCTATCCCCCTTAAAAGAATCTCGCCCTCGAGATTCAGGGCTGGCTAGAAAAGAGCTCAGGGTACTTGGCTTTTAAATCATCTTCTCTTTCCTAGGTTGCTTCTTCTTCTGAGTGATGACCCCATTTGACTTTGCACATCCTAATGGTACTTCTCCGGGTGACCCGATCTGCTGTCTCCAGAATTTGAGTTGGCTTCTCAATATAAGTCAGATCTTCTTGAACTTCAAGATCCTCTGCTGGCAACTGCTCTTCTGGCACTCTCAAGCATTTCTTCAACTGAGACACATGGAACACATCGTGAACAGCGGACAGATTTTTTGGTAAGCTGAGTTGATAAGCCACTTCTCCACGTCTGGCTTGAATCTGATACGGTCCAATATAACGAGGTGCTAGCTTGCCTTTGACTCCAAACATTTTGGTTCCTCTGATGGGTGACACCTTCAAATAGACATAATCTCCCACTTCAAAACTGAGCTCTCTTCTTCTGGTGTCAGCATAGCTTTGTTGTCTGGACTACGCTCCCTTTAAATTCTCTCGGACCATTATGATGTTCTCTTCGGCTTCAAGCAAAATATCTGGACCGAACACCTGTCTTTCACCAGGTTGATCCCAATGCAATGGAGTTCTACAATTCCTTCCATAAAGCGCTTCACACGGTGACATCTTCAGGCTGGCTTGGTAGCTGTTGTTGTAAGAGAATTCTACGTATGGTAATCTCTTGTCCCAACCCATCTTGTCTTTCAAAGCACAAGCCCTCAACATGTCCTCAAGAATCTGATTGGTTCTCTCTGTTTGACCATCTGTCTACGGGTGATAAACTGAGCTGAACTTCAAATGTGTGCCCAAAGCTTCATGTAACTGCTATAAAAAATGAGAGGTGAACTAGGTGCCTCTATCTGATACTATCTTCTTTGGAATGCCATACAAGCACACAATCCAAGCCATGTATAGTTTGGCCAACACCGCACTGTTGTAAGTGGCCTTGACTGGTATGAAATGGGTCGCCTTTGTCAAACAGTCCACTACTACCCAGATGGAGTCATAACCAGTACGAGTGCGGGGCAAACCGACTATAAAGTCCATTCCGATCTCATCCCAATTCCACTGAGGAATCTGCAATGGTTGCAACAAACCTGCAGGTCTCTGATGTTCTGCTTTAATCCTCTGACAACTGTCACATACAGCCACATACTCTGCTATCTCCCTTTTCATACCGTACCAGCAAAATCTTTTCTTCAGGTCTTAGTACATCTTCTCACTACCAGGGTGTATAGAGTATGCTGTCTCATGAGCTTCCTTGAGAATCAGTTCCCGGATTGGTTTGATATCGGGAACACACAGTCTGTCCTTGAACCATACCACTCCTTCTGCATCTTCACAGAAATCCTTGCCTTTTCCATCTATGATCAGCTGCCGGATCTCGTTGATTTTCTCATCATCCTTCTGACCCTTCCTGATGTCTTGCTCTAGAGTGGGTTCCAACTCAATTGTCACCCCTTGGGTGTTGTTCAAAAATCTGAGACTTAATCTGTCGAACTCCTTTGCTAGCTCATATGGCATCGGGTGAGCGGCCAACATATTGACTTGACTCTTCCTGCTAAGAGCATCTGCAACTACATTTGCTTTGCCTAGGTGATAATGAATCTCCAGCTCATAATCTTTGATCAACTCTAGCCATCTTCGCTGCCTCATGTTTAACTCTGACTGAGTGAATATATACTTGAGGCTCTTGTGGTCCGTGTAAATATCACACTTCTGCCCATAAAGATAATGCCTCTAGGTCTTCAATGCATGAACCACGGCTGCTAATTCCAGATCATGAGTAGGATAATTCCTCTCATGAATCTTCAATTGTTGGGACGAGTATGCCACTACTCTCCCTTCCTGCATCAACACACATCCCAGTCCGGTGTACGAAGCATCGCAATATACTGAGTACGGCTTGTGAACATCTGGAAGAACTAACACCGTTGCTTTTGTCAACTTCTGCTTCAACATCTCAAATGATTCTTGGCACGCTGGGGTTCACTTGAACTCAACCTTCTTTGCTAGCAGGGCTGTCATTGGTCTGGCAATCTTGGAGAAACCTTCAATGAAACGTCGATAATAACCGACCATTCCAATGAAACTCTTGATTCCTCGGACATCTTTTGGTGCTTTCCAGTCCAGAATCGCTGCTACTTTCTTTGGATCCACAGCTAGCCCATCTCGATTTATAATATGACCCAAGAATAGAACTTCACTGATCCAGAACTCACACTTGCTAAGCTTGGCATACAGCTGACAATCTCGTAGCCTCTGAAGTATTTTTCTCAAATGCTCCTCATGCTCTTGCTCATTCTGGGAATATATAAGAATATCATCAATGAACACTACTACGAACTTGTTGAGGTAGTCCATGAACACACTGTTCATCAAGTACATGAAGTAAGCTGGCGCATTCGTCAAACCGAATGACATGACCGTGAACTCATATAGTCCATACTTAGTGATGAATGTTGTCTTCGGTATATCTGAAGGTCGGATTTCTGAGCTGATGGTAGCCTGACCTCAGATCTATCTTCGAGAACACACTGGCTCCTCTCAACTGATCGAATAAGTCTTCAATTCTAGGCAGATGGTACTTATTCTTGATAGTAACCTCATTTAAGGCTCGGTAATCGATGCACATTCTCTTTGTGCCATCTTTCTTCTCCACAAACAACACTGGGGCTGCCCAAGGCGAAGTACTCGGTCTAATGTAGCCTTTCTCTAACAACTCATCAATCTGCTTCTTGAGTTCCACCAACTCTGGTCCGGACACTCGATAGGCTCTCTTAGAAATAGGGGCGATGCCTGGAATAAGCTCTATGGCGAATTCAACCTTCCTTTCAGGTGGCATACCTGGTAACTCCTCAGGAAACACATCTGGGAAATCTGATACTACACTGATAGCCTCTGATGGTTTAATCTCCTCAATGTGAGCGGTGACTTGGTGACAACTCCCTTTTCTGGGTTCTGACAAGACCAACTCTACTAACATTCCTTCTCCTGATGGGGACACTAACTTCACTGTTCTCTTATCACAACTAAGACTGGCCTCATACTTGGTTAGCCAATTCATCCCTAGGATGACATCTATAGTTGTATCCTGGTTACCCATAACTATTAAATCTGCGGGGAACTCTATCCCCCTTATTTGAACCTTTGCACTAGGGAAAAATCTATCAGTTTGGGTCCTTCCACCAACTGAACTAACTCTCATAGGTGGATACATGGGTGCTACTGGTATATTATGTGATTCTACTCATGATGCAGTCACAAAAGAATGCGTTGCTCCAGTATCAAATAAGACATTTGCAGAATGGTACTCGACTAAAAACGTACCTAGTGCCACTCCTAGAGTCTCCTGGACTGTGTCGGACTCCAAGTGGTTCACCTTTCCATACTGGGTACAAGGTTGCCCATGGTTGTTGCCTCCTGGCTGCATTGCATTCTGCCTAACTAGGGCATTGGGAGCTGGCTGCTGCTGAGCTACTTTCTTTGGGCAATGATTCGCCCAATGGCCTTGTTCCCCACAGTGGAAACATGCACGACTTCCTCCTTGTGCTGGCACTGCTTGGTTGTTCTGGTTGGTTGCTGGGGCAGGAAGATGGGCTGCCTGGTTGCTCTAACGCTGGTATTGACTTCCTCCTTGCTAGTTATTCTGACGGTACTACTGCTGCTAAGGAAACTGCCTCTAATACTGCTGCTGTTGGTTCTGACGCTGATGCTGGTGCTGGTGACCTAACTTGAATTGTTGAGGTGGGTTGCCTGAGTAGCGAGGACGGCTGCTACTTCCAACCTGAGGTCCACCAATCTTACGCTTCCTGTCCTCCATCTCTCGACGCTTCCTTTCAGTCATGATTGCTCTATCAATCAGATGCTGGAAAGTAGGGAAGGTGTGGTTCATCAGCTGGTAGTGGAGAGGGTCAACCAATCCTCTCAAGAAGCGGTACTGCCTCTTGGCATCCGTGTTGACATCTTCTGGGGCGTAACGTGACAGCTGCAGAAACTTATCCCTGTACTCACTGACGGACAGAGGACCTTGTTTCAGGGCGAGAAACTCCTCCTTCCTCACTATCACCAGTCCCTCAGGCACATGGTAGCGACGGATGTTGTCCCTGAACTCCTCCCAAGTGATGGCTTCAGGGTTGGCATGGGTGGCGAGTAAGACTCCCACCAAGACTGTGTTGCTCCCCTCAGCTGTCGGGGACCATACAACACTTCTCTCGATCGTTGCACTGACCAGTGTGCAACTCACGCTCCATAGTACGTAGCCAATCTTCGGCGTCCATGGGATCAGCAGAGTGGGCAAAAACTGGGGGATGGCCCCTCATGAACTCTGCCCGCTTGTCTCTGGGCACCTGAGGCATCTAGACTTGCACTAGAGGCTAAGGCGGTGGTGGCTGCTGCTACACCTGCTGCATGGCTGCTAAGGTCTGTCCGATTGCCTGAACTGCTTGGGTCTGCATCAAGAACATTTGCTCAATAGTCATCGGTGGTGGCGGTGGCAAATGCTGCTGCGGAGCTGCCTCCTCTTAGGGTGCCTGCTGTTCAGGTTGAGCATGCCTCGCACCTCTGCGCTTGTTCTCAGACATCTGTAGAAACCACACACATATATCAAATCTGACTCTGCAATCTTTCAGCATAAGAAAAGATGTATAGAAGATCTCCATAACACTGAACAAATGACCATCTGCACTGATAGCTTCTCAGATAAAAAGGAAAGGGGAAATAAAGGGATTACCCAACTAAATAACTGACTTTATTAATAACTACACCAAGTTGTAGGGAATACCCACAGCTTGGCGACAATCATTACAAAGATCCAACTTCAGTACATGTCCATCATAACAAGCATCCAACATAAGATAACCAAACTAACTCTGACTAAGACTGGCTAGACTAAGACACTGAACTAAGCATTATTACAGACTCCGACTCTATCGATCTAAGGATCCAAATCTATGCGGGTCCTGTAGTCTGGGGTATCATAGTCGAAGCGACCACGAGGCGGTGAACGGGAAGGGTGCTGAATCCCGACAGGGGCGGGAGAACCACCATCCAGACAGTGGTGTGCTGCGCACTCAGCACGCAATTCCGCAACCTTAGCCCGAACCTTACCCAACTTGTCAAGGGCGTGGTCCAACTCTGTGTTGTGCACGGCGACCAGATTGACCATGCTATTCAGCCTGGGATTGCCCTCACCCACTGGCGAGACAATCACACCTCCAGCACTGCCAGTCGAACGACGAGGATAGTACTTCAGGTCAAGGCCATCAGCTACCCCGCTGAACAATGAGCAATACTGAGAAAGTGCCCGTCATGCTGCATCTTGCATGGCTGCCTCGGTAGTATCCCTCTCAGTAATAGAGTAATGCTCTGAGAAGGCCTCTGCACCCCGAAGATCATCGTTCGGACGATGCACCAAACAAGTAGCCTCCCACTGGTCCGGGTATAGCCTGCGACGATGTTGGTAGACTACACAACGGTATTCGATGGACCATGTGTGTCGGTCAAAGGCCCGACGCAACAGGGTATCGAGAGCGTCGTGGAAGTGACACCCACGAGCAGCGTCATGAGTGATGGGTCTAGCGATCCATCCCTCCGGCTCCGGCTCCTCCGAGAGCTCCGTGTCGTGGCTTGAACTGCCACCGGCGTGCTTTTCCCCCGGCCCAGCTGTCCCCCGCGCGCGCTTCCTTCCCGACCTGCCCGTGGCCCACGTCGTGCCCCTTCCCCGCGGCCTGCCCGGCCCAGCTCCCTGGCCCAGCGCCCTAGCCCCGCGCTCCCATAGCCTCGCGCCCCAACCCTAGCACCGTCGTGCCCGCCCGTTGCGCCAGGCGCGCTCGCCCGCTCCGCACAGCGCCCAGCGCGCTCCTCGCCGTGCCCAGCGCACTTGCATGAAAGGGCAACTGCCCCAGCGTTGCCTAGCCCCACGCTGTCCCTCCCCTGCCGCACGTCGCGCACAATCACGCGTGGGCATGCACCAGTCGCCGCCGGACCCATAGCCATCGCCTCCTATTCATCTTCCTCGCGAAACCAGCGAGCCGCTAGTGCCACGTCCGTTTCCGTCGCGCGCTCGCCCCAACATCTGCCCCGCCCCCTTCTTCTCAACTGCCCCAACGTCGCACGCCAAGAAGTCGTCGAGCCGCCATCACCAGGCCCCACCACCGCCCTGCACCTCGCGTTGCATGCCTGCTTTGCTAAGGCCATGGCTCGCCGAGACCCATCATGCACTGCGCCTCATTTTGCCTGAAATCGCTCCCTACCGTAGTCATCCACGTCTCCATCGAGCGCAGGTGAGAATCCACTCTCCTTCTCCCATTTTCTCTGGCAAGCTCTATCCCGCTTCCCATGGCCGGCGTGTGCCTAGCCTCCTCGCTGTCGAGCCTCGGCAACTGCTGCTTGCTCAAAATGCCTGACCTAGCCCGCGGCGGCCAGCTCGTGCAGTCCCTGCGTAGGACGCCCCAGCCCGCCCCTAGTGTGGCGCGTGGCATGACGGGCGCTCAGCGTGGCCAGCCCGACGCTTATGGCCTCGGTGCGTAGCTAGCATGACCCGACGACTCTGTCCGTGCGCGACCGCGGCATAAATCCTTGGTTGCAAGCACCACCGTCGCCGCGCGTCCACGATCTATGTCATTGTTGTCCATCACGCGTCAGAACTCTGACGACGCTTGCCTAGCCACTCGTCCAAGCACGCAGTCGCTGTTCGCGCGTCATGCGCACCAGGTTCGCGTCGCGCACTTTGCGCGCGTTAATATTATTCCTCGCGTAAAGTCAATTGTGTTGGTTAATAAATTATATATTGAATCGACAAATATTAGAGTAACAAAATAATCAGGGATAAATAGTAAATCTATTAGGATATATATGAACTAAGTCGAAGTAAAACATTATAGTTGATAATCACTTAGCATGACCACGGTTTGTCGAACCCTAGGTAAGCGACAACCCCAAAACCCCGTTCTCGTAGCGCGCTCATTGTAGCATGTATGCGGCATGTCGTCGGGATCTCGACGACATCCGTCTACCCCTAGACGATGTTCGTCTACCCGTAGACGACGCTCGTCTACCCCCCGAACCTGTTCATCTACCCCGCTTGTTAGTAGCATTATTTTGTCATGGCACAAGTTTTAATTAATTAGTGAATTATTTGTTCGTTCGGTATTTTAGAATAACAATTTAAATAGAACTAATTTTATAATTTTATTAGCGCTTTATAAATACAAGTTAATGTGATTAATGCCTATACAAATATTTTAATTAATAAGTATATTTTAATTAATAAGTGTTTAGTATAAACACGATGTCTGTTAGCGGCTTTCGTGAGTTGTGCGCGTCATCGCACTGTCTAGCGCTGTTCGCACATGTAGAGCTCGTCGTTGTCATGTTGTTCGTGTGTCTGGCTCACGCGTTGTCGCGCGCATTATTTCACGTGACAATCGCGCGCTGTTTGCGCATCGCCGTTGTTCGTTCGTGTGTGTCGCGCATGCTGTTCGCACGTGTTGTCACGCATCGTTGCGTGCGTCGCGTGTGCCATTTACACGTGTCTCTTGTCTTGCCGCATGTCGTTATCGCGAATCTCTCGTGTTGATCATGATTGTCACGCGACGTCGGCACGTGATAATAAATTATTTTTCGCTTATATAGACTCATGTTAATAAAGTTAATTCGTTAGATCATATATTTTATATACTTAACTTAAGGTTCGCTTGACTAATATTTATTAGATTGATATTCTAATTAGATTAAATGTGTAGTGTTCAACTTGGGCTTTTATAATAAATAGTAATATGATAAATATTAACTTAACTACTTTCTATTTATTAAACATGTGTTTAGTATAAACGCGTCACCTATTTAGTTTTCTCACATGTCGCGCGTATTGTTCCGCACGTGATGGCGTGCTCGTTCCGCTCGTCGCGCGCGCTATTTCGTGTGTCGTCTGCGTGCTATGTCGCGCGTGTCCGCGCGTCGTTTGCACGCTGTCATGCTGTTTCACGCGTCGTAAATTCGTCTCGCTTAGAATCTCCGGTTTTAATTAAATTACTTAATTAACTGACATTTGTTAGTGTAGCAAATTAATCGAACTAAATGGTGTATAATATTTATATTTGATAATGTCGAACTAAAGTTATAGTTAATACTTGTTTAGCGTTAACGCGCTAATCTCTCAACCGTAACTTCGAGTTCGACGGTTCTTTCCCTCGCGTGACCGTAGTAGCGAGCTCTATTTCGTATTGCATGTTTTTATTATGTTCTCTTTGGTATGGTGTAGTAATGTTCTTATGCACATATATATATATATGTTTGTTTGCTTGTGCCTATTTGTCTTCGCTTCGCGTTGCGATTAGACTACGATCCATTCCGAGCTTCGAGGAATCGACGGTCAAACTTCGGCGACCAAGTGGTCAGGTTCTTCGAGTTCTACAGAGTTGAAGACCCTGAGCATCTGTTTGGTGAAGGCAAGTGTCCTCTGACCATTATGTCCTATCTACTTATAATTCACTGCCCCGCATTACCTAATTGAAAACCTAAGGATTGACTAGCTTTCTATTTACTCATCCTTGTTTACCTTTTGGGTTATCATGGTTAGCTTTATGCTATTGCTTTACTTTAATCAATGAACATGATGTGAATATTTATGATACGATGATGTTATCACAATGATGATATTGTGTTACTCTATGGGGCTCAAGCCTTTTTCCTGAGTACTTCTCCGTAAGGACCTGTTCTTGGAGTGACCACCCGGGATAACCGTGCAGCCATGAGGGTGGAATGGGACGCTCTTAGTTGAATAATTAGATGAACCTGGGGGTGTAGTTGGCTTTGTCGGAGGGCCGTTAATGGGGGCCGGGGCGTAGTGCTCGCTCTGCCAAGGGGGGTGCATAGGTTCATTCGATTTGGTTTTGTTAGTCACCCACCTTGGGGAGGTGTACTGTGTTTGTACGACTGGCAAAACCTAACGAGCAGCTATGCACCAGGGGAGTCTTTGTAAAGGCTACGTAGTGATGCCCTGCCAGGCCATCTAGGTAGTGGTCAATGGAGAGGAGCTCTCTCTAGGTAGAAAGGGAATCATGACTCGTGGGTAAAGTGTGCGACCTCTGTAGAGGGAATGAAACTGATATATTAGCCGTGCTTATGGTTATGAGCGGCCTTGGGATCCTCTTTGATTAGAGATACAGATGATATGAGATACAATGATTCTATTTGTGGTTTTGGCTCGATGATGATAATGATGTTTCCTCGATGAGGAAATGGTTCATGGGTTGGTTATATGATAAAACTTGGCTTCCACTAATAATAAATACCTGACCAATTAAAAGCAACTGCTTGAGCTTAACTCCACATAAAGCTAGTCCACCTCAGCCAAACGGGACATTTGCTGAGTACGTTGATGTGTACTCACCCTTGCTTTCACAAAACACCAGGTTGCCTTTGGTGCAATCTATGCTCAGGTAAAGAAGAAGACATCGAGGCGGATCTCCAGGAGTTCCAAGACTTCGATGAGTTCGAGGATTAGGCTAGCAACCTCCTCCAGTCAGCTGCCTGTGGTGGGTTTATTTACGTTGGCTACGTTTCAATTATGTGCACTTTGATTTATATTATGTAAATGACTCTTGTCTTTAATATTATTACTTACTCTTTATTGTTATTTGAAGCATTGCGCTATGATGAGTCATTTATGTAATCGCTGTGTACGTGAATTTCTGATCCTGGCACGTACATGGTTCGCATTCGGTTTACCTTCCAAAACCGGGTGTGACACCCGGCCTCTATAAATAGCCTGGTTGCACCATTGTTCTCTTCACCTATCCTTCGATCATCTGTTGCTTCTCTTCTAACTCCCTCTTCTCCTCCATTTGACCATGGGCAAGGACAAAAAGGGTCAAGGTTCGCCATGTCGCTCCAGCGACAAGCGGAAACGCGAACCAAGTCCTCCCTCGGAGGACTTCGGTGACTCTGAGTACTCGGAGGAGGAGGTTTCCTCCGATTTTGAGGGGTCACTGGTCTACACTTCCCCCCCGGCATCGTCCAATGACTCAGACGACTGCTAGAGGATAGCCGTCGAGGTGTGGACGTACATCCGGTCCATCGAGTCCGCCGGGCTCGAGGGCTCGGATGAGTTAGAGGTCTCCTTGGACGAGGAGAACTCTTCCGACTCGTCCAAGGAAGGGAGCGACAGCGACGACGACGACGAAGGTGACGACAGTGGCAACGACAGCGGTGGAGGTGGCGGCGGCGACGGCGGCAACAACGGCGGCAAGGGCGGCGGCAAGGGCGGCGACGACGACGATGGCGGCAAGGGCAGCAGCAGCAAGGCCAGTGGCAAAGCGCCACTGGCTTAAATAATAGTATAGATAATTAGTAGTAGTAGTAGTAATAGTAGTAGAATAATGTAGTAGTAGTTAGTAGTATAGTGTAGTGTAAGTAGTGTAGTAATGTAATGTAGGGTAATGTAATGTAGTAAAAAATGGGAAGAAAGGCTGACTCATAATGAGTCAGTTCTTGAGTTTGTGAAAACCCCCTCCACTATTTAATGAAGAACTTTGGTTGCTCTGAGTGGTTGCTTTTGCTGCTTTTTCTGTGTACACACTTGGTAGTTTGTGTATATGCTTGCTGCTGCTGGCATTTTAGAGGCAACCACCGAGTGATGGCTGAAACTACAGGCGTTTTAGAGATAACCGCCGAGTAATGCCTGATACTGCCAGCATTTTAGAGGTAACCGCCGAGTGATGCTTGATACTACTGGCATTTTAGAGGTAACCGACGAGTAATGCTTGACACTGCTGGCATTTTAGATGTAACCGTCGAGTGATGCTTGATACTTTGCTTTCCTGAGTAGCGACTTGGAGCTTTTTAGAAATAGCGTCTGACCCGGGAAAACCCCATTTATATTCGCGCCGATGTGCGCTTTTGATTTCTAAGCCCTAACTCCACTTTTCTGCTTCGAACCACTCCTCTACTTCCCTAAGATCTCCATCCTGTCCATTTTGTCAACAAGACTTCGATGGCGTCGAAGCGGAAGAGACAGAGCTCCGTCGCGGCAATCATCCCGCCTATTGACCCCAACAGCCAGCTGCCCTTCGTGGGTAACCATATGTCCATCATTTCAGAATCTGACCTCCTTCACCTTGTTGATGTTGGGGTTTTGCTTCCGAAAGAGCTCTGCTCTTGGCGGATTTGCCGCGGCATCACCATTCCGATAGAGGATACCCATGAATCTGTCGTGTACGTCTCTTTCCTCATTCGCGGACTTGCTCTTCCCATTTCTCCTTTTTTCCGCAGTCTCCTTGACTTCTATGAACTGAATTTAACGCATCTGAACCCCAATTCCATTCTTCAAATTTCCATTTTCGTTCATCTGTGTGAGGCCTTTCTAGGGATTCTTCCCCACTTGTCCCGGGATGGCTGGGGGACAACACCAGCTTGTTGGCGGTGCGAGTCTGGAGCTTCGCTGGGGGAGGAAAACAGAGTACCTCGACATTCCTCTCAAGGACAGCATCAAAGGGTGACACCTTGAGTGGTTCATTGTGGAAAACCACTGCAGGTCCCTCCCCCCTCGGCCAGGGAGGCAACCGGATGTTCGCAAACCGAGCTAGATAGGATCTCCGACCCTTTCAGAGATAATAGAGGCTAAAGCGCTGCTGGCTGAGATCTGCTTGCTGAAGGATAGAGGTCTGACTGCTAAGGCTATAGTTGCTGACTTCGTATTCAAGAACATTCAGCCCTTGAAGGACAGGGTTTACCCCGCTTACTTGTATAGCGGAGTGAACGACTCTACCCGGGTCACGAACAAAAGAATCCCCACTGGAGATCTGCTGAGTCGACTAGATATGATCATGAGAGGTAGAGTCTCAAACGTTGGTGCTCCCATGGCCTATTCTGCATGGAACCTGCCACCACTTAAGCCATTTTCTGAGTTTGTATCCAACCCTCCTGCTCTTGACAGTTGCCCAGGTCATAGAGTGCGACCCTCTCCAGCAGATGTCGAAGCCTTGATCACTTCAATTCAGAACCTTCTCGAAGATGAGAGGCAGACGCACTTTGAGATGCCAGCCAACATTGATGACGCTGAGATAGATGCTGTGGTTAGCCTGCTGGCAGGGGAATCATCCGACTCTACCCGCACTGAGCCTATGGCTATCACAACTAGGTAGGAATTTGGTGAAGAGGTGAAAGTTCAGAAACCTGAAGGTGCCCGCCCAAAGCGTTCACGCCGAGCGAAACACCCAACTACACCTGTTGAGGAGAAGAAGAAGAAGAGGCGGCTTCGGCGACTGTTGTGCTTGGGTTAGGATGCCATCCCTTCCACGCCAGTTCCTGATGATGTTTCGACAGAGGCCATTCCTGAGGCTAATGCCAAGGGTTGTGGTCATGCACAGGCTGTTGGATGCATGCTTGAAGATGGTGAAGAGGAAGAAGAGGAAGAAGTCCCACTGATCCGCAAGAACAGCCGGCATTATAGAGGAAGTGAGGGGAGTAGCGACATCCCTACTCTGGCTCTATCGACCCTTGTCAGTCTTCAGGGACTTTCAATATTAGACTTTGATCAAGTATTGCAGGAAATTGTACCCGAAGACATGCTATCAGAGCCACCTGTAGATGATATCCCGGCCGTCTGTTCAAAGGTCCCAGACGGTGGGGTTTCGTTGCTTGATTTCACTGGGCAAGACGTAACCCAAGCAGTGTCTCGTGCGTCGTCGACTTTGGAGGGCAGTCTTTCATGTCGAGACGTTGATCTGAGTCACTCAACTCCCATGGAGGTGGTTGAGGAGCCCTCAGCCTTAGAGGTGGCTACTGCAGAAGACCCAGCCCCTGAGGGTGGTGCCGGCAATTACCTAGCCCCGAGGGTGTTGCTGGTAGTGATCCAGCTCTTGTGGGTAGCACAAGCCATAACCTAGCCCCCGAGGGTGTTCAGGTGGGTTCTCTTTCCCACGCCTCCATGGACGTCCACATTGGGTCATCCCCACCTCGGTCCGATGGGGCGACGGCAGTACGTGTTTCCACAGTTTTAACCGGACCAGTCGCCTTAGAGGTCGGCGATCTAGATGCAAGGAGCCTGCTGTCTGCTGGTGGGGGCTGAGGTCACCCCTGATGATGCTCTTCAAATTGTCTCTGCTGATCTTCCTTCCTCAAGCCATGCCACATTTCCTCCTGCCCTTGGTCTACCGTTGTTCCTTTCCAACCTTCAGGTGAGTCAGCTTTTTGCCCTACAGTGTATGTATTATTGAATATTCTTCTTCTGCTCATCTGTCTATGATCATAGGCTTTTGTTGATGGAATATCTGCCCAGCTGAAATCATGTGGTGCCACTGTTCCTGAACAAGCCCTGTCTCTAATGAAGTGGAACCCATTGATGCTCCAGAAATAGATCGATGACTTGAAAACGTCGAACGCTGGTTAGTGCCCTTACAACTTCCCTAGTTGTTTTTATTGATCGACTTGTTCTTAGTCATGCCTTCCCTTTCAGTTGCATTGTCGGATATGGCCCAACGGTGCTCTGACCTTGAGGAGAAGTATTCTCAAAGTCAAGCTAACTCAGCTCAGACCTCTGCTCTTTTGGACAGTGCACGCTCTTTGAATTCCTCTCTCAATGCCTAGCTTGACTCTGAAAGGATGGCGCATGAGGTAAAACCCCTTGGTTTATTTCACCATGCTATTGTCGATTGGATATTGAATGTTTCTTCTTGTTTGTAGGAGGAGAAACGAGCACTTGTTGCCTCCCGCGACAATCTGGATAGGCTATATCGTGATGCTAGCAATTCATTGACTATCCTGGAGAGGAGCCATCGCTTCACCATGTCAGACCTGGATCATCATCGTCACGAGCTGCAAGTATCCCAAGATGAGGTTCTACGACTTGGACAGCTGTTATCAACCAAGGATTCCACTATCAGGGATCTGCGTGCTTCCAAGAAGCTTGTCACGCAGGAGCTGGAGACCGCTCGACTGGCTGTCAAAGCTTTAGAAGACAACTGTGTCGTCTTGAAAGCTCAATGCGACAAGGCCATGGACAAAGCCATTCGTGCCGGACGGATCTTGATGAGGAGGCCCGGCGTCATGGTGCCTGACGATATTGTTGCCGATGTCAAGGCTGCGCCCGATGCTTCGAGTCGTCCTTCCTCTTCCGTCACTCTCGCGAAAGACATTGCTGACAAGGACGTTTCGATGCAGTGATGTCCTGCAAAACACTCGATGTAATATGAATTCTATGTGCATGTGATGGTTGTGTTAGAACTCAGATATTCTGTGGACTGGGCGTCAGAACATGCTCCTGGTGCCAACAAGCAAAATGTTCTTTTCCCTGGAGGGTTAATTATTTTGCTGTTAGGGTATAGCAATCACCCTGAATAGTCATGAAAGCAAGTGTGCCATGCTGGTTTTGAGGCTTTTCCTGACTTAGGCCAATCGCCTAGTTAGTAGGGCATAGTGGTCGCCCTAAGATGAGTAGCCATGAGCATGTTGCGCCGTCTTAAGTTGTTGCCGACTTAGGCCGATTGCTCCATTAGTAGGGTATAGTGGTCACCCTAAGTCAAGTAAGCGTGAGCATGTCGCACCGACTTAGGTCGTCGCCGACTTAGGCCGATTGCTCCGTTAGTAGGGTATAGTGGTCACCCTGAGTCAAGTAAGCGCGAGCATGTCGCACAAGACTTAAGTCATCGCCGACTTAGACCGATTGCTCCGTTAGTAGGGTATAGTGGTCACCCTGAGTCAAGTAAGCGCGAGCATGTCGCACCGACTTAAGTCATCGCCGACTTAGGTCGATTGCTCCGTTAGTAGGGTATAGTGGTCACCCTGAGTCAAGTAAGCGTGAGCATGTCGCACTGACTTAAGTCATCACCGACTTAGGCCGATTGCTCCTTTAGTAGGGTATAGTGATCACCCTGAATCAAGTAAGCGTGAGCATGTCGCACCGATTTAAGTCGTCGTCGACTTAGGCCGATTGCTCCGTTAGTAGGGTATAGTGGTCACCCTGAGTCAAGTAAGCGTGCTGATTTCAAGTCCTCGAAAGTCAAGAGTCTGAATGCCTTCGAAAACAAAAACTTTATTGATGATGAAGTCTCCCGATTACAGAGTTCAATGTTTCTTCGAGAATTTTTGAGGCCTTGCTAAGGATAGAACTTTCTGAGATGCTCTATGTACCAGGAGTTCCCCACTTCCGTGCCATCCATTTGAGTAAGCCGGTATGATCCTGGCCAAGTGACCTCTGATACAATGAATGGCCCTTCCCATAGTGGTAACAACTTGTGTCGTCCTCCCCCTGTTAGAATTCGGCGAAGGACCAAGTCTCCCACTGCAAAGGACCGATGCCACACAGCTTTATCATGATAGCGCCTCAAGGTCTGCTGGTATCTAGCCGATTGAATTACGGTGTTCAATCGTTCTTCCTCTAGCACTTCAATGTCTTCTACTCTGGTAGCCTCCGCCTCGGCTATGCTTTCGAAAGTCAGCCTCGGTGCCCCAAATATTAAATCGGCGGGACCCATAAACCATGAAGAACGGGGTATTTCTATGCAGAGCTCGACTGGGTTGAGTTCTCAGGCTCCAAACCACATATGGCAGTTCTCTGATCCATTTTTCTACAAGTTTTTCATTCTTGTCAAATATTTTCTTCCTGAGTGCTTCCGGTATCATTCCATTGGCTCTTTCCACTTGACCATTGGCCCTTGGGTGCGCTACTGATGCATACTTGATCTGGATGCTCTGTTGCTCGCAGAAATCAAAGAATTCAGATATAGTGAAGTTGGATCCCAGGTCAGTGATGATGCTATTTGGTATCCCAAATCTAAATATTATGTCTTGTATAAATTCCACGACTTTGGCTGAGGTCAGGGAAGCGATTGGCTTGTACTCTATCCACTTTGTGAATTTGTCGATGGCAACCAGTACGTGAGTATATCCTCCTTGAGCTTTCTTGAAGGGTCCGATCATGTTCAGTCCCCAGCATGCAAAAGACCATGTTACAGGAATGGTCTGCAGCTGCTGTGCGGGTAAATGTTGTTGCTTTGATAGGAATTGGCAAGCTTCACATCTTTGGACTAACTCGGCAGCATCACTCTTCGCTATTGGCCAATAGAAACCAGATCTGAAAACCTTCCCAACTAGAGTTCTGGATGCTGCATGTACTCCACACTGCCCAGCATGGATTTCTTCTAACAGTTGCTTCCCAATAGCCGAGTGAATGCACTTCATGAGGACTCTCGTCACACCTCTTCTGTACAGTGTGCCCCCTATGAGGGTGTAGTGGGCCAACTGTCTTGCAATGCCTTCCACTACCGCCTTGTCATCCGGTTCTTCTTCATTTTTTATGTATCTAATGATGGGCTCTCTCCAGTCACTGGGGTTCGATCCTAGCTGGCTCAAGGTGTTGCATTCTTCCGTCTGATCTGAGAGAATACTTGGGCGTGATACTTCTTGGACGAAGATCCCAGGTGGGACCCGGGCCCGACTGGATCCCAGCTTTGACAACACGTCTGCTGCCGCGTTGCGGTCTCTTTCCACATGATGGAACTCCAACCCTTTGAATTTGTCTTCTAATTTTTGGACGGCTGCATAGTACTTGCCCATAGAGTCAGTCGAGCAATCCCAGTCTTTATTTATCTGGCTTATGACCACTAGAGAATCCCCATATACCATCAGTTTCTTTATGCCGAGCGATACATCGATGCTCAACCCGTGGATTAGTGCTTCATACTCTGCTGCATTATTTGATGCTGGAAATAGTAATTGGAGTGCATACTTGAGTTGTTCACCTCTAGGAGCAATGAAGAGGATCCCCGCTCCTACTCCCTGCAGCTTCAGCGAGCCGTCAAAGTACATTCTCCATACTTCGGTAGCCTCCGGGTTGTCTGGGACTTGGTGTTCAGTCCACTCAGATATGAAGTCGACCAGTGCCAAAGTCTTGATTGCCGTGCGAGGTCGGAACTCTATGTCATGAGCTCCCAACTCACACGCACACTTGGTTATCCTTCTGATGGCTTCTTTGTTGTGGAGATTGTCCCCTATTGGAAATCCTGTGACTATTATGACTTTGTGGCCGTCAAAGTAGTGTCGGAGTTTGCGTGTGGTTAGAAGTACCGCATACAACAACTTCTGGATTTGAGGATACCTTATTTTTGAGGGCCCAAGGGCTTCACTAATGAAGTAGACTGGATGCTGTATTGGGTGCGCATGTCCTTCTTCCACCCGCTCGACTACTAACGTGGTGCTTACCACATGAGTCGTGCAGGAAATGTATAATAACAGATCTTCTGCTGGTTGATTCGGTGTGGCTCGGTGTGGTGGCTTGAGTACTAGTGGTGTGGTCAGGAACTTTTTCAGCACCTCTAGAGCTTCTTGTGCCTCTGTGGTCCACTGAAACTTGTCAACCTTTTTGAGCAACTTGTAGAATGGCATTCCTTTCTCGCCTAGCCTTGATATGAATCTACTTAGGGCTGCCATGCATCTAGTAAGCCTTTGTACCTTTTTCTGTGATCGTGGCGCTTCCATTCTCATGATGGCCTCGATTTTCTCTAGGTTGGCTTCGATTCCCTGATGGCTGACAATGAATCCGAGTAAGTTTCCTGTCGGTACTCTGAAGACACACTTTTCTGGATTGAGCTTCCATCAGTATCGCCTCAAACTGTTGAAGACCAGCTGCAAATCTTCGATGAAGTTTTTTGAGTTTTTTGTTTTGATCACCACATCATCGACGTAAGCTTCCACCCGCTTGCCCCAGTGATCGGCTAAGCATGTTTGAATAGCTCTCTGGTAGGTCGCTCCCACGTTCTTGAGGCCGAACAACATGGAGGTATAGCAGAAGACTCCAAACGGGGTGATGAATGTCGTTTTCTCTTCATCTTATTTTGCCAAGCTGATCTGATGGTGTCCAGAATAGCAGTCTAGGAAGGATAACATAGAGCACCCGGCAGTCGAATCAACCACCTGATCTATTCTGGGGAGCCCGAAGGGATCCTTCGGACAGTGTTTGTTGAGATCGGTATAGTCGATGCACATGCGCCAATCCACTTTATTCTTTTTTAGTACAAGAACAGGATTTGCCAGTCACTCTGGATGCAACACTTCTCTAATGAACCCTGCCACCACTAAGCGAGCTAACTCGGCGCGAATAGCTTCTCTCTTGTCAGGTGTGAAACGATGCAGCTTCTGTCGAATCGGCCTCGCTTGAGGATAGACCTTCAATTTGTGCTCGGCCAGTTCCCTCAGGACTCCCGGCATATCCACAGGTTGCCATGCGAATACGTCTCGGTTATCTTGCAGGAACCGGACGAGCATGCTTTCCTGTTTGTCGCTGAGGCTGGAACTGATGATGGTGGTTTTGCGTTCATCAGCAAACCCCAAGTTGATCCTCTGTCTCTTTAGTCGGCCGCATAGAGGTCACGACTTGAGCTTCATTCGCGGGTATCGTAAGGTCTCCCTTAGGCTTTGTGTTCGCCTACGTGGAGGAAGTCGTCGGTGGTTTAGTAGTGAGGGCCACCTGAATGGCTCCCTAGAAGCATTCTGCGGCGCCTTGGAAGTCGGCACGCACGGTGATGATTCCTTGTGGTCCTGGCATCTTCAATATCATGTAAGAATAGTGCAGAATAGCCATGAATTTGGCTAATCCCGGCCTGCCGATGATGGCGTTGTACCCGCAGTTGAAACTCGGTTATGTAGTTTTCCGGAGTTCCGAAGGTGATGGGCATGTAGATGTGCCCGAGCAGGTACTCCCCTTCGGTCGGCACAATGCCGAAGATAGGGGTGTCTGACTCGGTGAGGTCTTTGAGTGCGACCCCTAAGCCCAGGAGCATCCGGGGGAAGGTAACGTTGATGCTGCTTCCCCCGTCCACCAGTACTTTCTTTACCCTGCTCTCTAGGATCACCGAATTGACGAGGAGCGGGTACTTGCCATGATGGTCGAAGTTAAGCCATTGATCTGCCGACTGAAGGTGATTGCATGCTCCGACCACCGATATGGAGTTAGAGCGCTGGTGGTTGCTACCAAGACCCGTCGATCATTGAGCTTTTGCTGCCTTCTATTCTCCTGCCACCCGTGTCCTCCGAAGATGACGTTGACCTCCCCGTCAATGCGTGGGAATGCCCCACCCCCTCCCCCTTCTTGTTGCTGAGGCTGCCTAGGCTCGCCAGGCCCTCCTCGTGGTGGGGGAGGTGGTAGAGGCTGGAATGGTTAGCCATTCCCGACGAAATGCTTGAAGTCTTGGTAGTTCCGCAAGGTGTGGCGCATGTCCTTGTGGTACAGGCACTGGGCGTCGAGGATGTCGTCTAGTGTCCGCTCGCCTCCACGGGGTGCCCCTCAGGCACGAGCGACGGGTGGCCCGACGGCATGGACCTCCTCATGAGGCCTCTTCTCCCAACGCCTGTCGGGTTGCTGGTTCGCGTCGTGCCGCGATGCTGGTGGCGTAGGCTTCGCTCCTCCGATGACGTCTTGGGCCCGCTCGTCAGCGGTGATGTAGAGGTCCGCTTCTCGAAACAGTTGTTCGGAGGTGGTCGACGCTTTCTGTAGTATGGCTTGGACGAAGGTCGAGTCATTGGATCCCCAGTAGAAGTCCTCAATCACCGCTGCCTCAGTGACCTCGGGGATGCGATTTCTCATGGTCTGAAACCTCTTGAGGTATGATCGAAGTGTTTCATCCCCCCGACGCCTGATGGATTTGAGGTCCCATGGCTGCACCGGCTTATCGGAGAGGGACTGAAAGTTGGCGATGAAACACCGACTGAAGTCACTCCAATCGTCGATGCAGTGTCGCGGCAGGTGTTGTAGTCACTGTAATGCATCCTGCCCAAGAACTATGGGCAAATATGCAGTCATTACACCTTCAGTTGCTCCAGCAGCCTGGGCGGCTGTCGTATAGACGGCTAACCAGCCTCCCTGGTCCTGTTTAGGCTCGTATTTGTTGATATTGGAGACCTTGAAATTTGGGGGCCACTGGATGGCCCTAAGACGTGGAGTAAGCGTGGATACTCCACTAGGATCTTCTTGACAACGTTCATGGTGTTGGTCCTGGGGAGGGGAGTCGGTGATGGGTCGTCTCGACCGTCCCCGGGTCAGGCCACTAGTTGAGGCTGCAACCGACTCAACTCGGGTGGCGTGACTTCGAGCTGGGACACCATGATCCCGATCGTACTCCTCTTGGTGCCTTATCTCGTTTTCATGTCATCGGTCACGAGAAACGTTGATAGAGCTCCACGCGTCTCGGTGACTGTTGATGGCGTGTCATAGTCACCCGGGGGATGAGCGAGGGCTAGAAGGTGGTTGGCGGCCCGATTGAGCAGCCGTCGATAGCCTTCAGCATCTGGAGTCCACGGGAGGCCATCAGCTATCTGAGCAAACACTCCTCCGACTTCACTCGGCATGTTCATTGCACGAGCAAAGTCAGGGTTTAGGTTTCGAGCAAAGAGAGGGTTCTCTTAGCGTAACCTCGCACCCTGCTTAGCTTGCTCATGATCTCGGTCTTGAGCTTACCGGCGATCTCGTCAGCAAGAATTCCTCCTTTCTTTGAAGACCCATTCGTCGGGAGTTTCTCCCACTTTCGAGATTTCATCCCGGGATACGGGTTGAGCCGGGTCCCGCTCCCCGGCCTCATGATGTCGTCGAATATTCCGGCGTTTGTTTCTCTGTCGCTGAGCTTCTCGCTGAGGAGGTTCTTCCCCTGGCATGGTTGGCTCATCATCGGAGATGGGAGATGATTCCAATCTTCCCCTGATGAAGAGGATGTCAGGATAGAAAGGAGTGGTCGTCATGAGTTTCTTTCCGTCCTCCTTTGAGGGCGAAGGCATCGGAGAGACAACTCGGTGGACTTCTCCCCTTTTTCTAGGAGTGCTTGCTTCTTTCCTTCTCGTGATCCATGTCCACTCCTTTATGGGCGAAGTGGGTAGCGGAGTCCTCTGGGCAGGCGAATTCTCGAACCTCGGCTTGCGAGAGGTGGTTGTCGCCCGAGTTTTAGGACGTTGTGCTATCCGTTGTCTTGTTTCGACTTCCTCGGGAACTCTTGAGGAAGACTTTTTCCCCGATGGATCTGCTATGCGGCGCAGAATTCCATTTTTGTCTGCTATGGACGAGATGGTCCCGAAGCAAAATATGGATCCAGGGCGAAGGGCGATCTTGCACTAGAAGGTGACGGCCATTGAGCTAGCTTGGATCAACAACACACCCCCTACCTGGCACTCCAGCTATCAGTGTTTGGAGGCCGACCGCACACCCGGGGTTACCCCTCGCGGTGCTTTTGGGTAGGATGGTGCTGTTGACTGTAACTCAATGGTTCGCGCGAGATGCACGAGAGACGATAGGTAGTTTTCTGCAGGTTCGGGCCACTTTGAGATGCGTAACACCCTACTTCCTGGTATGGATCTTTATGTGGTAGGTTACAAGAGAAGTCTCCTGCATGGAGAAAAGCTAGTGGGCTAAGTAGATGGTCGATGGAAAATGATGGGGTACCCCCTAGGCCTTATATACATGACCGTGAGGCATTACATGTGTGTATGATGACGATGTGTACCTAAGTAATAGTGAACCGACTGAACTTATCCTCTATAATCTTGCAGACCTATCCATAGTTTTCTCCGATATTCAAGGTCACCCTACACGAGAAAGTTGGACAGGCGCTGCGCATAGCGCTTAAATCCACCGAGCCGCTTGGGGCTGAGTTTGCTTCTTTCCCACGTCAGCCCATTCTACCAGCGTTTATCCCCTGGCCCACGAAGGGATGGCCCTGCGAGACAATAGGCTTAAAGCCTTTTGCGAGGCCTTCCTGCCTTCTAGTGGACCCAGGGGATATCTGTCTCCCACAGTCTCAACATGATTAAGATATAGAAATGGGCTCCCCCTAAAGATATGCATCAAGTATTTGAATGACTTGGTTAGATACACTCTCCCTTAAAGACAGATAGGGGAATTCATTGAACATCTTGATCAAGGCATATGAAATTTGCAATAATTAGCTTATGCCTGGTATTCTCAAAATGAAAAAGGTTTAGAATACTTACAACCACACCATTGATTAATTTGAAGATCTTACTGTTTAAGTAGGTGTTGTTGTTCTTGACGTCTTCTTTTTTCATTGGAGTGCCCTCCCTTTATAGTTGTCTCTTTTTTCTTTAAAACTTATTGAAAATACTCGAAAAAGAGATATTAGCAGCACAAGGGAGTATAAGATAAATTATGATTTTTTTAGATAAGAGATACAAACAATTCATCATCCACAAGTCACACAAACATGAAGTAAAATCCTTAATATTAGTGCATAGCGTCAGAAAAGAGGAATATACACCTTTTAACATTTATAATCAATCATAGGAAATTTACTTCTTCATATTGATGTTTCTTCACACAGAATTGATTAACTTAACTTAGAAGCATATCAATACGGGAACAGATATAGCAAAGGCATGAATTAGATTCTAATGGACTAGTGCACATATGAAAGCAAGATTGTACGCACTTTTAGCTGATTTAAGTCAAATAAGGAATCTAATCTTCACATTTGTAGATTATGATAGTTTGGAAGAAATACCAATTGATGGGAATTATCATTGATTGGATATTGATAAGGAGATGAGTTCTCATACTTTTTCTTTTACCTTTCTTCCTTTAGGAGAAGAGCAATCTTGAGGCTTGTGTCTTTTAATAAATTGAACATGCACTCACTCTCTTGTAGATTTTCGTAAATGTGCTCTAGAGAGATGTCATTAGTAACACAAGCACTAGTTTCCTTTTTAATAATCATTTTTGAGTAGAAATGACAAGTAGATTACTAAAGCATGGAAACTTCATGACATGAACTAGATTATTCCTTAAATGATATTATACACCATTTTAACTCATAAAACAAGCATAGATAATCTCTCAAGATCATGGGAACAAATCTAATTCATAACATGGAGAGCGATTAATGTAGAAGAATCATATCTAATTTAAGCAAGAAGAAATACATCACAATTCATTGGATTGATTTTCTTTTTATGTTAGATTACGCATTCCATAGAGAAACTCATTCTCTAGATGTGAGACTACTTAAGTCACTTAGACAAAAGCATTAGTCTCACGATTCTAGTCATAAAGAGAAATTCTCTTTTATAAGTGTCCTAAGGATTTGATGTCACACCCGGATTTAAGGGACAAAGCCGGGTGCATCTCATATATGCGCCAAAGAAGACAACACATATAATAACAGAGTGTATAGAGATAAATGTCACAATATAATCGGAGTACTTATTACATAGCGGAAGTCTTACAAAATAAAATATAAATCGAACTAAAGTCCATCCTTGGCGCCAATAAGTCAACTAGGAGACACCACCTAGATTAGATCAAACTCCTCGTTGTGTGGCTCCTCTTGAACCACTTGTTCTTCTCCTATGGGGGGTCTGAGACAACAAGGGTGAGCTCACACATGTTCATCACTCAACAAGTTGTAGGGAATAATGTGACATAAACTCACCAAAGGTGGGAGATCATGTGAAGTGTAAGGCTTACCAACAATAGGGGTTAAAGCTGAGCATTGCTTTTAATAAGATGGTCAAATTTTATTAGAAGTTACTAAATGTAAGTAAATACCAAACCATAATAAGAATAATAGAACAAAATTAATAAATAATCCCATGCAATGCAAATGACAAATTGAATTTAAGTTCCATAAATTAATCATGCGAGAGTCCTAAGCTGCTCATGACCATGAGCTCGGCTAGTATACTAGTTTTACACTCTGCAGAGGTTGTACCCTGTACCCACAAGTCATGTTACCCATCTGCCAAGGGGTCATGAATCCCATACACCTCTACCAAGGAAGCGAGGCAGGGTAACACTACGAGGCCTTTACAAAGTTTCACTAGCTTCCAAAAACCCGCTATAGTTTATGGGAAGAGCACTTGCAAGAATCCCTCGTCTGACCATCATCACAGCAAAATCAACCCGAGAACCTCCCTACATGCAACTCCTCTACTGCCCTTGCCCCTTTCGGGTAAGGTAGTCTTCCACTAGCTTTCCTAATTAGTCAGCCAAGGGCGTCCCATTGCACCCTTACGGTGGCACGTGTTTATCAAGTTAAGCTCCATGTTCCAATTAAAGATAATGATCTTGACATGAACATAAATAACATAACAGAATATTTGGAACATGGATATAATGAAATATTAACCCAAAACCATATAAAGCAATAGCATAACTACCCAAGTGATTTAGGGGTAAACAAGGTAAAAGATAATCAGACTAGGGTGACCTATTGGGTCCCATCAAAATTAAGCCTATGTATTGAATAGTGATAATAAAGAACATTATTGGCTAATAAAAGTGGTCAAAGGCACAACTTGCCTGGCACTTGAGATTCCAGGTAACAGGATGATTCTTTAGATCCTCGTGTCCACACTGTTAGTCGTAGAAATACAAACAAACATGGTATAGACAAAATTAACATCACACCAAACATAAGAACATACTGCATAATAATGATCTACGCATCGCTACAAGATTGTGGGATCGAGAGCTACTAAGATCGGAGTCATGGTTAAGGAGTTATGATTTTATAGAAGATCTATGTGATTAAAATATCAATCTATATTATAAATTGGTTAATATAAATCATATGAGAGGTTATTCTATAAATAATTATCTCAACTTTAATCTAAGTTATGAATTGACCATAGATCAAATTCTAGTAGATTATAATGATAAGCAGTTTAACCAGACTAACCAACACAAGTTAAACAAGGATCTAATTATAAAAGAATGAGACATGGTACAATAAATGTTGTTATTGTATAGTGAATATTCATATGAAGCTAACGCAACTAGAACGAGTCAATTCGGAATTATGGATTTTAAGTTATGAATTTCTAAAGGTTTTATGTATTTTGTACAAGATTAAATAGGATATAAATTTTAATATAACTTTCATGTCAAAACTGTGGTACTAATTGATAAACAATAATATTATAAAATTATAGAAATTGGCGCGAATAGCATTTATTTTCACATTAAAAATCATTTTCTAATTACTTGTACTGGATTTTATATATCTCAGGACAAGGCACATGAAAACAGGGAAGAGCAGGGGCCTCTACATAAATTTTCCTAAGACACAGAGCACCAGACGCAGGACTGCGGGTTAGTTATCACATTTTCTAGGGTCTCTTATATAAAAAGTACACAGTGAAGGGGTATTAGGCATCCTGAGCCGTCCGATTTGATTCATAAGGTCCAGATTACATTCAGTGAGTTATGAGATGTTATTCCCTCATAGCCCTTAGATCAAACATCGATGGTCCGAGGACCCATCAATGCTCCACACCGTCCGATCGACATCAGACTGCGCAGATTTAATACCGCGAAGAGGTATCCAACCATCTAATCAGAACTAACCATCAGGCGATCAATGGCTAGATTCAATGACTCGAAGAGGTGTGCACCTTCTAATCCTAGTCGTCGAAACCGAGATCAACGCCCATCGCAATTCTTCTCCACCCAAGCACCCCAGGCGGTGGGGTTGGCTTCCCCCGCGGTGGAGCACCGCCGGCGTACGGCCAATACGGCGCGCTACCGCGCCAAACTCTAATTAAAAGCTACTACATGTTGCCTGCAACACGTCAATTCGATTCGCTGAGGTTTGACACGCGATGGTCCAGCAGTGCCCGAGGCTCACGGAGGCGCACGACTTAGGGTGGCGGCCCAACGCACCGATGAGCAATTCACGACATAAACGAGCGCTAATTCCTATGACGCCAGTCGCTACACAACGCGTAGGCAAAGGTGCTTTCCAGGGAGGGTTTCATACCGGTCTATTGGCGTCAGAATACAAGTCCTCACGCGGGGGAAGAACACGGTTCGATGATGAACCCGCCGCGACGCGCAATGGAGATAAGGTCGCCCGGCCACTGCATGGAACCATAGCGACGCTTCTCCGCACGATCAGGGTAGTCGCCGAGGCACCACGATGTGCAGCCAGTGCTGGAGCCCGCGACCCTCTTTCACTCTCTCCCCTTCTCTCGATTTCTCTCTCTATTCTCGGTGACAAGCGCACGACGCTTCACTGGTGTGGCTCGAGGTCAACTTTGCGAGGCACGCGCATAAATACCCGAGGTCAAGGGAGCTTTGGCGCAAGAATCTCAACGGAATCCAGGTTTTCCGGTGAGGTTGTTATGGCGTTCACGAACACACGCCCAGGAGGAAGACTCTGGATAGCGGGGCCCGTATGTAAGCGACACATGAAGCCACTCGTGGAGGAGGGTAGTCACTGGGCACTAGGACTCACCTATCGGAGCGAGTGGCCGCGCGGACGTGTGGACAGGAGGTTGCTGAGCCAAGGAGGTGAGAAACAACCCAAGTACAGTTTTCTCCTTTCTTTTTTTTTCTATTTTCATTTTTCATATTTGCTTTCAAATTCAAACCATTGTTAACTTCAAGTATACATCAGCAACTCCAACATGTAAGCAATTATATAACTTTATTTATTTATTATTATTATTATTTTTGAATGATTTTATAGAGCATAATATATAAGAATAATTAGTTCTCCTATTTTTCAACTTTTCAAATTCAATGTTGAAGTTTGATTTGAATATCACATTTCAAATGCAGAAGACAAAATCCTAGCTTGATGTAATATATACTTATTATTATTATATTTTTATATTAATTATAGTATTGCAAATGTGTTGTACACACACAGAGAACTTTTAATTTTCAAGAGATACATGGTTTGCCCAATTAAAATCTTATTCAAAATTTAATGTTTTATGCTTATTTCTTTTGTATGGTTGTTGTGGAGAGATAATTTACTTTGAATCTTAGGGAGAATATTTTTGAATATATGATTTAATGAAACGATTAACTTATATAAGGAATCCTTTATTTAAATCTCTTATTTTAAACCATAATTATTTAGACATTAAGATAAACTCTGCTAAATCCCAAAATCGAGATTTGAGGTGTTACATTTGAATTCCTTATATGACACCTTATTCTTTTAAGAACATGGAATATATCTTTCTATGTCTAGAACATGGCAACAATAGGATAATTAATGTAAAACATGCCATGAGGCACTTAAAACTTTTTAAAGCATGTAGATTGCCATAATATAGAAATGATGAATATGCAATCTACCATATGAGAGAAACTTTCTCCAAAGAATGGTGACATAATTAAAAACATTTTTAAGTGCTTCCTTTTTCTATGTGACTACACAAGAGAAATGATAATTGAAGATACTTGCACTTAAAGACATAAGTGTTACCATCCTTTGGCTTTCCTCCATGTTGTAGGTTTTGCTTTTCCACACAGGATAATCCTTTATTCCCTACAACATCAATATCTTGCTCGAGATGATATGAGTTTTAGATATAATAATTCAAAATAACTTTGGATCAATCTTAGAGATATAAAATACTGTAAGATTGATAGTGTCACACCCGGGTTTCGGGGCACCAAGACCCGGGCGCGAACATAATCACCAGGTGTGCTGGGACCAAGTCTCACACATATGATGAATCATGGCACAGGATCGAATGTCACATATTTACTATATAACAGTTGTTCTATACAAAATAAATAAATAATTACATTATATGGAGACAACGGTCCAACAACCCAAAGTTAACTGGGAGACGACGGCCTAGATCTCTCACGAACACATCACAACATCCTCCAAGCGCCTCATCCTGCGGTACCTGTTCTTGACCTGTGGGGGGGTGTGAGACAGCAAGAGTGAGCTCACATACGTTCATCGCTCAACAAGTTGTGGGGAATAATGTGCATGAACTCGCCAAAGGTGGGAGCTCACGTGAAGTGTAAGGCTTACCAAAGAGGATGGTTAGAGCTGAGCATTGCTTTTAAAGTTGGTCAAAATTTTATTAGCAATTACTAAGTATAAGTAAATACCAACCCAATTAAATAGTAGAACAAAAGTAACAACATCACCTGCGATGCAATGCATATGACAAATTGAATTTAAGTTCCATAATTTAATCATGTGAGGGTCCGAGCTGCTCATGACCGTGAGCACGGCTAGTATACCAGTTTTACACTCTGCAGAGGTTGCGCATCTTTACCCACAAGTCGTGTTACCCATCTGCCAAGAGACGGCCAATCCCATACACCTCTACCGAGGAGGCGAGGCAAGGTAACACTACGAGGCCTTTACAAAGTTCCACTAGCTTCAGAAAACCCGCTACAGTTTATAGGAAGTTCCAATGCAGGAATCCCTTGCAGGACCGCCATCGTAGCAAAATCCTCCCGAGGGCTTCCCTAGCAGGAATCCCTTGCAGGACTGCCATGGCAGCAAAATCCTCCCGAGGGCCTCCCTACACTGACCACTCCCCTACTGCCCTTGCCCCTTTCGGGTAAGGTAGTCTTCCACTAGCTTTCCTAATTAATCGGCCAAGGGCGTCCCATTAAACCCTTGTGGTAGCACTGTTTTCCCGGGTGGTTCTCCATGTTCCAATTAACATAATGATCTTATCATGAACAGTAAATAACAACTGACAATAAAAGTATAATCATGAATAGTAATGTGTATCTCTATACCCAAAACCACATAAAGCAATAGCAAGTACTACCCAAAAAGTCCAGTGGTGATCAAGGTATAAAGATAGTCAAACTGAGGTAACCTATTAGGTCCCATCAAAATTAACCTATGCAGATCATTATGATTAATTAGAACATGACTGGGTAAAAAGAAGTGATCAAGGGCACAACTTGCCTAAGACTTGAGATTCCAGGTACCAACTTGCTCTTCAGATGATACGTATCCTCACTGCTAAACGTAGCAATACATACAAATAGTGTATATGCAACATTAACATCACACCAAACATGTAAACAAAATACATAATATAAATCTAGACATTAAACTAAGATCATAGAAACTGGAATTATTAATTTTGGAGTTATATATTTTAAGATATGAATTTCTGAAGGTTTTATGTATTTAATACAAGATTAAGTACTAGATAAATTTTAATGTGTTCTTCATGCCAAAACAGTGGCACAAATGGATATACAATAATATTACAAAAATTTAGGAACTGGAATGGACTAATTTGGAGTTCATATGCATTTTCTATGAATTATACAAATTTTATGAATTGTTTTTGTATTAAAAACTCATTTTCTAATTCATTTTCCTGATTTTATAATTCTTTGGACTGGGCCTCAATTAAAAAGGAACGCAGGGGCTCAAGCGCAATAAAACCCAAGACTCAGTCTTCCCCCGCACAGGACGGCGGGTTTATTACGTCTATCCGTGGGGTCTCTTTTGCAAAATCGCCAAGCTGAAAGGGTACGGTGCGTTATGAGCCGCACGATCCAAATCAGACGCGCGAGATTAGATTGAATTGGTACACAACGCCAGCCGTCAATTCCGAGATCTACGGTTTGGATTTAAATAATTCTCGACTGATCTGGTTCGTCTGATTGTGATCGAAGGGACCCGATTCAGTCCTGGTCGCATCTCTTGCTGGACGTGATCATGACCGTCACAGACAGATCGGACGGCCATGGCCCATCGCCCTACCCTCGCCAGCAGAGATCAGAAGCACCGCCGGCCCTCACGGCGGCGGACTCACCGGCGAGTAGGCACCACGGTGCACCGGCCACCCGATTGAAGCACGGCAAGGTCCCACACGAAGGGCAAAACACCGCGAATCACCCTAGATGCTTCATAATCCTTATTAAGACCCTGAGTACGGTGCCCACTTGAATCAGCGACCCAGCGGCGGATTCACCCTTCCGGTGACCAATTCCGTGCATCCCGGCGAGCTAATCACAAAGGCCTGGTGTAAAACAATCCCAAGACCACAGCGAGTAGATTGACGAAGGTATTACGCGGCTCCATACCTTAATCCGAGCAGTGGAGTATCCTGCCCCATTGCCGGAGCTTGCAGCGCAACGGTGCTATCCACGGCAGAATTTGGATCCATGGCGGGGCACAGATGGATGGGGAGAGGGGAATAGGATGAGCCACGCGCGCCCGAGGGTCCTGCTTTTCTTGACACCCGAGAGGCGCCTGGCCTTGGTCGACGCGGCCGGGAAGCGACGCACCGTGACGGCGGCCATGCCAGAGCTTTCCCCCATGGCGGCTGAGGAGGGATGAGGGAAACGAGTTTGCAAGGGGGCCGATTTTATCCCCAAGAACGGGTAGAGTCCGACCAGGCGCAGATCACGGAGAACCGGTGAAGCCGCCCGCGCTCAGCCCGCCGCCAGAAGCGGGGCTCGTTTCGAGCCGTGGCGTCGGGAAGAGGACGACCCGCCAGGAGGGGCCCACGCGCCAGTGGTGTGAGACCGAAGAGCACGCGTGCGGCTGGCGCGGGGCTGAGTTACCGCCATCCGGGCCCCTTGTGTCAGCCATGGGTCGTGCATCCGCAGGTGAGGAGTGGATGCGCGTGATTGGGCCGGCCGAGGTGAGACCTAGGCCAAGGAGGATTCGGCCCCGGCGTGGCTTTCTCCCACTTTTCTATTATTTTTTTTCCTTTTCCATTTCCATTTCTTTTTTTTCTTTTTTTTTGTGTTCAAATTTAGATTTTCATTCCTCCTTTTACATTTTAAATTCAAATTTGAATTTCAGTTATGGATTTGTAATTATATCAAATGTACCAATTTACATTTGGAGATAAAGAGAATATATTTATGTATATATTTATTTCCTATGTTTTATGTGGTATTTCTTCTCTTTTTATTTTCAAAACCCTATATTTTAATTTAGGGATCAATTCAACCTTTAGAATTATTATTTTATTATTATTAACATTATTATTTTATTTAATGCACAAACAATAAAACTCCAACGAGATGCACTTTCTTTTATGTTAGTGTCTTTGGTTTGATTTACTCACTCTTCATTTTATATATGCTCTTTTCATGATGCAAATAAGGCACATAAAATAAGGAAATCATCATGTATTTCTTGTACACAATTTTGAGTATTACAAATCCTACCCCCTTAAAAGAATCTCGTCCCCGAGATTTGTAAGAAAGAGGTTGCAATAAGTTTGGTTTGTAGTCTATGTTTTAAGTTTTCAAGTGGTTTTAATTCCCATTTTTTTAAAGTTTTATAATACAAATTAGAAGGTGATTAGGGAAGCTTGGGTATGTATATCCACCTTATTGTGTATGGTAAAAGATGTCTTTAAAGCATAGAGAGGTTTGGGTAAGAAAGAGTACGGTAAAGAAAGACTCCACCCCGGATTGTGGATCTTGATTCCTTTGAAGATCTGGCTTGAATCTTATCCTTCCTTGACGATGTTGATCTTTTCTTCTCCGGTCTTGGTCTCATTTATTTGAGGTTAGTATATATCATCGGGGTTGGGATATATGATTAAGATAGATATGAATGTGTTAGACTACATGATGTAGGTTAAAAGTTGGTTTGATGTTAGATAGGGATAGATGGATTATACAATTCTTCATGACTCTATTGGTTGGATCAGATCTCATGCATGTGGCTGCGTTGGTTTAAGGCACTGGTTTGGTTTCAGTGTATGGGGGTATGGCCTTATCTTGTGTACCAGCATTAAGTAACACACTAGATTAGATCATATTAGATTAGATGGGATCTAGATACGTTAGGATAAGTTAAGATCTTTTGAGATAAGATAGATCTATGAGTGTAGGATAGAATCTTTTAAGATGAGATGAATCCATTAGGCTAGATACATTTTTTTAATGAGGGATAATCTAATTTGTCTAGTTACTTTTATAAGCATTTTTTTTCTATATGCATATGCAGGTGTAATTGTGGACATTACTTCACAACTCATCGCAATCAATCAAAGATCCAAATCAGACAAGTATCATAAGAACAAACATTCAAGTTAATAGATACTAAAAAAATAGTTTTGTTTTTGTTCCTAGGATTAGGTCTCCTATTCCTAAAGGTCACTTCAGGCACAGGATTTCAAAGTGTAAAATCCACATTTGTCTTTTAGGAAGAAAAGATAAGAATAATCAGAGTAAGCAGAAATAGATGAGAAAAAGATTAAGATAAGTTTAGAAAAGAATCAGAGTAAGGTAAGTAAAGAATGGTTGTCCAGTTCTATCTAGGTTTCGTCCTACAGTCAACATTCCTCTGATACCACTTCTGTCACACCCGGGTTTCGGGGCACCAAGACCCGGGCGCGAACATAATCACCAGGTGTGATGGGACCAAGTCTCACACATATGATGAATCATGGCACATGATCGAATGTCACATATTTACTATATAACAGTTGTTCTATACAAAATAAATAAATAATTACATTATATGGAGACAACGGTCCAACAACCCAAAGTTAACTGGGAGACGACGGCCTAGATCTCTCACGAACACATCACAACATCCTCCAAGCGCCTCATCCTGCGGTACCTGTTCTTGACCTGTGGGGGGGTGTGAGACAGCAAGAGTGAGCTCACATATGTTCATCGCTCAACAAGTTGTGGGGAATAATGTGCATGAACTCGCCAAAGGTGGGAGCTCACGTGAAGTGTAAGGCTTACCAAAGAGGATGGTTAGAGCTGAGCATTGCTTTTAAAGTTGGTCAAAATTTTATTAGCAATTACTAAGTATAAGTAAATACCAACCTAATTAAATAGTAGAACAAAAGTAACAACATCACCTGCGATGCAATGCATATGACAAATTGAATTTAAGTTCCATAATTTAATCATGTGAGGGTCCGAGCTGCTCATGACCGTGAGCACGGCTAGTATACCAGTTTTACACTCTGCAGAGGTTGCGCATCTTTACCCACAAGTCGTGTTACCCATCTGCCAAGAGACGGCCAATCCCATACACCTCTACCGAGGAGGCGAGGCAAGGTAACACTACGAGGCCTTTACAAAGTTCCACTAGCTTCAGAAAACCCGCTACAGTTTATAGGAAGTTCCAATGCAGGAATCCCTTGCAGGACCGCCATCGTAGCAAAATCCTCCCGAGGGCTTCCCTAGCAGGAATCCCTTGCAGGACTGCCATCGCAGCAAAATCCTCCCGAGGGCCTCCCTACACTGACCACTCCCCTACTGCCCTTGCCCCTTTCGGGTAAGGTAGTCTTCCACTAGCTTTCCTAATTAATCGGCCAAGGGCGTCCCATTAAACCCTTGTGGTAGCACTGTTTTCCCGGGTGGTTCTCCATGTTCCAATTAACATAATGATCTTATCATGAACAGTAAATAACAACTGACAATAAAAGTATAATCATGAATAGTAATGTGTATCTCTATACCCAAAACCACATAAAGCAATAGCAAGTACTACCCAAAAAGTCCAGTGGTGATCAAGGTATAAAGATAGTCAAACTGAGGTAACCTATTAGGTCCCATCAAAATTAACCTATGCAGATCATTATGATTAATTAGAACATGACTGGGTAAAAAGAAGTGATCAAGGGCACAACTTGCCTGAGACTTGAGATTCCAGGTACCAACTTGCTCTTCAGATGATACGTATCCTCACTGCTAAACGTAGCAATACATACAAATAGTGTATATGCAACATTAACATCACACCAAACATGTAAACAAAATACATAATATAAATCTAGACATTAAACTAAGATCATAGAAACTGGAATTATTAATTTTGGAGTTATATATTTTAAGATATGAATTTCTGAAGGTTTTATGTATTTAATACAAGATTAAGTACTAGATAAATTTTAATGTGTTCTTCATGCCAAAACAGTGGCACAAATGGATATACAATAATATTACAAAAATTTAGGAACTGGAATGGCCTAATTTGGAGTTCATATGCATTTTCTATGAATTATACAAATTTTATGAATTGTTTTTATATTAAAAACTCATTTTCTAATTCATTTTCCTGATTTTATAATTCTTTGGACTGGGCCTCAATTAAACAGGAACGCAGGGGCTCAAGCGCAATAAAACCCAAGACTCAGTCTTCCCCCGCACAGGACGGCGGGTTTATTACGTCTATCCGTGGGGTCTCTTTTGCAAAATCGCCAAGCTGAAAGGGTACGGTGCGTTATGAGCCGCACGATCCAAATCAGACGCGCGAGATTAGATTGAATCGGTACACAACGCCAGCCGTCAATTCCGAGATCTACGGTTTGGATTTAAATAATTCTCGACTGATCTGGTTCGTCCGATTGTGATCGAAGGGACCTGATTCAGTCCTGGTCGCATCTCTTGTTGGACGTGATCATGACCGTCACAGACAGATCGGACGGCCATGGCCCATCGCCCTACCCTCGCCAGCAGAGATCAGAAGCACCGCCGGCCCTCACGGCGGCGGACTCACCGGCGAGTAGGCACCACGGTGCACCGGCCACCCGATTGAAGCACGACAAGGTCCCACACGAAGGGCAAAACACCGCCAATCACCCTAGATGCTTCATAATCCTTATTAAGAACCTGAGTACGGTGCCCACTTGAATCAGCGACCCAGCGGCGGATTCACCCTTCCGGTGACCAATTCCGTGCATCCCGGCGAGCTAATCACAAAGGCCTGGTGTAAAACAATCCCAAGACCACAGCGAGTAGATTGACGAAGGTATTACGCGGCTCCTTACCTTAATCCGAGCAGTGGAGTATCCTGCCCCATTGCCGGAGCTTGCAGCGCAACGGTGCTATCCACGACGGAATTTGGATCCATGGCGGGGCACAGATGGACGGGGAGAGGGGAATAGGATGAGCCACGCGCGCCCGAGGGTCCTGCTTTTCTTGACACCCGAGAGGCGCCTGGCCTTGGTCGACGCGGCCGGGAAGCGACGCACCGTGACGGCGGCCATGCCAGAGCTTTCCCCCATGGCGGCTGAGGAGGGACGAGGGAAACGAGTTTGCAAGGGGGCCGATTTTATCCCCAAGAACGGGTAGAGTCCGACCAGGCGCAGATCACGGAGAACCGGTGAAGCCGCCCGTGCTCAGCCCGCCGCCAGAAGCGGGGCTCGTTTCGAGCCGTGGCGTCGGGAAGAGGACGACCCGCCAGGAGGGGCCCACGCGCCAGTGGTGTGAGACCGAAGAGCACGCGTGCGGCTGGCGCGGGGCTGAGTTACCGCCATCCGGGCCCCTTGTGTCAGCCATGGGTCGTGCATCCGCAGGTGAGGAGTGGATGCGCGTGATTGGGCCGGCCGAGGTGAGACCTGGGCCAAGGAGGATTCGGCCCCGGCGTGGCTTTCTCCCACTTTTCTATTATTTTTTTTCCTTTTCCATTTCCATTTCTTTTTTTTCTTTTTTTTGTGTTCAAATTTAGATTTTCATTCCTCCTTTTACATTTTAAATTCAAATTTGAATTTCAGTTATGGATTTGTAATTATATCAAATGTACCAATTTACATTTGGAGATAAAGAGAATATATTTATGTATATATTTATTTCCTATGTTTTATGTGGTATTTCTTCTCTTTTTATTTTCAAAACCCTATATTTTAATTTAGGGATCAATTCAACCTTTAGAATTATTATTTTATTATTATTAACATTATTATTTTATTTAATGCACAAACAATAAAACTCTAACGAGATGCACTTTCTTTTATGTTAGTGTCTTTGGTTTGATTTACTCACTCTTCATTTTATATATGCTCTTTTCATGATGCAAATAAGGCACATAAAATAAGGAAATCATCATGTATTTCTTGTACACAATTTTGAGTATTACAGATAGCTTGAGTCAGTAAGAATTGAATTAACCCGCTCAAGCAACTCCAAAGCTTCATATCATCTCCTTTCCCCTGCAAAGCTTATCAAGCATATTTTGGTCCCCATCTCTTGATGGGTCCATCAAGGTTAGTCAATAAAGATCTAGGAACCCAAATGTCCTTTGTGCTAGCGCTTGGTAAACTCATTACCTTTCTAGCACAAGTTGCAATTTTGGGTTGCCTAGTTACATATGAATCAATTGACATGCTAGTAGCGGGATCGTTACCAATTGGACAATCCTCGCACAGATGTCCCTTCTTTCGGCATATGTAGCAGGGACGATCTTCATGTTTTAAAGATTTCTTCTTTCCTTGTCTCTTGCTTGCTACATGGTTAGTAAATATTTTCTTTTCTAAACTATGCCTTTTTGTTTTACATAGGGACATGACTTAACTATATGTCCCTTCTCAGAGCATCTAAAAGATTTTTTATCATCCTTGTTAATGAACAAGTCATTTTCTTTAATATAGGTACATGACTTAATCAAGTGCCCCTTTTCAAAGCATTCACTACACTTCTTACTTTTCTTAATGTAAAGTGTGGCTTGATCATTACCTTGGATTTTACCTTGCATGGAGGCATGGTTGAGGCTTTTGTCAGAGGTATTGATTTTCTTCTTTTGTTCCTTCCTCTTGACATTCCTCAAGTCCTTGACATTTTCCTCGAGGAATTTTGTGCATGCCACGGTTGTTCCCATCTCAAGCTTCTTCACCATGTCATCACGGTTATCTTGAGAAGGTTGAGCATTGCACTTCCCTTTTAGTTGTGTCAAGCTCGTTCTTAGCCTCTCATTTTCTTCCTTGAGCTCTTGATATGTAACATTATTTATTCCTGGAAATTCAAGCTCAAAGAAGGATTTGCTTGTTAGCGAGCAACAAGCATTAGCACATGGCAACATGCCAACATAGTTTCAATTTGAACACATGTGCATGAGTGAGGTTGTTGAGATTTTAAGTTTGTTATCACAACCTCATGAGAAATATTTAACATGATATGATCATCCATAAAATTTTCATGAGAACATAGAAGCATATCATGTTTATTTTGAAAAGCTAGATTTTCAATTTTTAGCCTTTCTACTTGGTCCTTAAGCAAGGTATTCCTATTTACTAATTGAGCAACACATAATAAAGAGTTATCTTGCTCAATTGAAATAGTTTCTTACCTTTGGACCAAATCAACATGAGAGCACTCTAGCTCCTCATGTTCTTTAGTCAACTCTTCCAAGCTTTGGATTTTTGTGGTGAGGATTTCTTCTAGCTTGTGAAGAGCTTTGCTTTGTTCTCTCGCTCTTTTTAGAAGTTTTAGCATGACCACCTTATCTTCTAGGCTTAGATGAGTGTAGAGTTGCATGAAGCTTCTTTCATCCTCCTCATCCTCATTTGTGCTTCCGCTATCATTTTCATTAGCCACACAACATATGTGGGAATCCAAATGGGAAGACAAACCTTTTGGAGAGGTGGATTCATCGTTTGGTCCCCAATGTTCATTTTCTTCTTCCTTCAAAGGGTTAGTTTCACAAGGACTAAAGGAAGTAGAAGCATCATATGAACTAACATGTTTGGACTCATTAACTCTAATTTTAATTCTAGTTGAAATATCATGCGCATCATGAATAGGTTCATCATATCTAATTATGAAGGCATGATAATCTTCTTTGCTAAGAGAATTGCCTAAGATGTCAAAAGCAAGATGATTTAAGTGTAAACATCTTCGATCTTCCTCAGAAGCATTTTTCCTATCATAACTAGAAGGTATAATACTTGTTAGGGGCCTTCGTCTTCCGAAGGTCCTCAAAAACACGACTAACAATGTTTCCTAAGTATAATATAAGTACAGGAACCTTGGGACTCGGAATGAAGCTGTACACAATATGAAAAGCATAGGCGGGACGAAGGTTGAATCAGTCCCAAAGCTATGCACAGGAAAGCTTCGGCTCGGCAGAGGAAAACGGAACCGACTTAAAGAGGAAAAGCCTATATAGTCCTCAATAGATTGTCCTTAAGTCCATAGTAAACATAAAGGGCATGAATGTAATTTTACATAGGCTGCGTCCTGTGCCTATAAATAGATGAACAGTACCCCGTACTATTCACGCTGACTTGTACTCACTCGTGCGTCATGCTTGGACTTTTGCCTTCTGTCAAGCCGAAGGTACAAATGTAATCCAATATTGTTCATGTTCATTCATGATGATATAAAAAAGATATATTAATGATGTCATAATATTGTTCATGCCATTTCTCATGTTTCATATGCTTCTTATTTCATTAGTATATACTGCAATGATGAAGGTACGTCCTTCATGACCTTCGTTTGAAGATCATTATATCCTAAGAGAGATAATGCTTCGAAGGACGAAGGACTTTAACCATTAATATTTTGTGTTGCCTTGTTCTTAACTCATAGCATTTGAGAACAAGTCCCCAACATTGGCACCCACCTCTGGTGAACTCATTTGACCACCTTCGGCAAGCTGCGACCTTCGTCATGCCGCCGAAGAAAGCTTCAGGGCTAGGGGCTGCACTGCAGCCATTGGACGTCAACCAGGACACACTACGCGAAGCTCGAACTCAAAAGAGGAAGGCTACAAGTCCGAAGGCCTCCACAAAGAGAGCTTCGCCAAGACAATTCCTACATTGATGATGATTGGTATGACGATTTCCATCATGGAAATTTTGCTTTTGATGATGCTTCTCCTCTATCAGCAGAACTGCAGGCTACCCATGGCCCCCATCATACAAGCCATCTTAGCTCTCCATGTATGGTGGGCACTTGGATCCGAAGCAGTTCCTAATGAGCTACGAAGCCACTATATCTTCATACGGGGGCACTACCGCAGTCATGGCGAAGTCCTTCGTCATGGCAGTACGAAGTGTGGCCCAGACATGGTACTCTTCTCTCCGGCCAGGGACAATCACGTCATGGCAGAAGCTTAAGGACATGCTGGTCACCAGCTTTCAAAGGTTTCAGACGAAGCTAGTCACTGCTCAGGCCTTGTTCCAGTGCACTCAAGACCATGAGGAGTACCTTCAGGCATATGTCCGAAGGTTCTTGTGTCTGAGAGCACAAGCGCCCACGGTGCCCAATGAAATCGTCATTGAGGCCATGATCAAAGGTCTTCGGCCAGGGCCTACGGCTCAATACTTTGCCAGGAAACCCCCAAACTCTGGAGAAGCTGCTTCAGAAAATGGATGAGTACATTCGGGCTGATAATGACTTTCACCAAAGAAGGGAGGAAGCCTATAGATTTTCTGAGATGACTAGGGGCTTCGGAGGAAGAATTCACCCTAGGCATGTCAGATCAATCAACAGCTCCAGTTAGAACGATGACAAAGGAGGCTAGTTTCAGAGGCCACAGCACAACTCACAGTCTTCAGGACAGCAGCAAAGCTCCTTCAGGCCACCAGCTCCAAGGGGCCGAGGCGGTAGGAGCTTCGGAGGAAGATATGGGGATTAGCCCAGGAAAATCTAGTGCTTATTCTGTGGTGAAGACAAGGGCCACACTACAAGAACGTGTCAAATCACCATTCAGAAGAAAAAAGAGATTGTCGAAGCAGAAGCCCGGTAGAATCAGCCGAAGTAGGTCTTACATACTGCTTTGTGCCACTCTCCATACATACCAGAATATGTGGGCAACCAACCTGCAGCCTCTGTTGCTTCAGCAAGCCATTCACAAGCTTCCTAGCCTTAGCTCCCACCGCCACCTCCATTACAACCTACTTATACCCGAAGCCAGCAGCCAGAAGGGCACCAACACCCACAACAGCAACGTGACTTCAGGGAGGAGTCCGAAGCTCATATGGTCAACAGCACCGTACTAGAATCAAAGCACATCTACTGAGCAATATCCTTCTTCTGAAATACTTAGTTTTAATGAACAAGCAATGAAAACTTAGTTTTAATTTCTTTTAATGATTTTGCCTGTACCAGAATGAAATATATCTTTTTCATAGATTTACGAAGCTCAAAAGTCATTCCTAAGGGAATGCAGAGTCAACATAAACAAAGCTCAAAAGTCGTTCCTTAGGGAGCGCAGCGTAAGTTTTTTGCTCAAAAGTCGTTCCTAAGGGAATGTAGAGCTAAAGTTGATGAAGCTACCAAAAGTCGTTACTAAGGGAGCGCAGTGTAAGTTTTCTGCTCAAAAGTCGTTCCAAAGGGAATGAAGAGCCAAATACCATCGAAATATAAGGCGAAGAAGTTCAAAAGTCGTTCCTAAGGGGATGCAGAACTTATACTGCCAAAATAGAAGGCGAAGAAGTTCAAAAGACGTTCCTAAGGGGATGCAGAACTTATATCACCGAAATAGAAGGTGAAGAAGCTCAAAAGTCGTTCCTAAGGGGATGCAGAGCTTGTGTATTCCAGTGTGGGCGTGTGGATGTGTGTCTTCGGCATCCTCATCATTTTGCATCATATCATCACATCATTTTGCATAACATGACATCATACATCATATTGCATTAACGACACAAGAATCGAATACAAAGCCAATCTTCGGCAAATGCTTTGTCAAAATGAAAATGTGCTAAGGCACGAAATAAGCTTCGGGGAATATAGTTTTATCAGCCTTGTCATGAGAAGGGATCTCTTTCTTTATGAAGCATGAAAATAAGGGAAGGTGTTTTTTCGCCGAAGGCTCAAAAATGGTATGTGTGTAAATTTCATGCATCGCAAAGAAATAAATTACAATAATTTACATATTCGATTCAATGTTACATACATCAAATGTTACATAGATTCATTACAAAAGAGGTCTAATCTTCCTTCATTAGTTTTATACATTAAGCTTTTCAAAATGATTATTACAATAAAACTTATTCCTCTCTAAGGACTTTCTCTGCAACTTCATTTAGTAATTTGTTGACGACTTCGTCGATAATGGATTCAACCATGTTTATGATGTCCAATGATTCCTTCATCTCTAGATCAGCTAGGGGATCGTATGGCTCCGGTGGCGGGGATAGTTCAGCTGAAATAGGTAAACAGATTAGTTCAAAGCCATAAAGCAAGTACCAAAGCTAAATAATCAAGACTCGACACCTATACGCCTCTCGCGTTCTGCAGCTTCTTCAGCTCGCTTTACTTCTGCCCAGGCGTCGTGGGTGTCTTTTTCACTCTTTTTTATAATCTCGTGGGCTAGCTCTCGGCCACCATTCACTTAGACATCGTTATAAAATTTCCCGCCCATTAAAGTTGCTTCGGCTGAAGGATCCTTCGTATCATCTACGGAGAAGTCAGCTTCGGCCTGGGCTACGGCCTTAATGTGATCACATCCGGCCTTCTCCAGAATAGCTGAGATTCCCCGCGCACTAGAAAACGCGCAAATATCCCCGCGATCACTCAAAATTTCTTCAAAGGCTTTGGCTTCTCCACTTATCCACTCAACAACGCCTTCAGGGTCGCCTCGTATGAAGTTTTCTTCAGCAGAGTAGGCGCCCACTTTGGCGAAGCTAGTTTTTAATTTCTTCACGCAATCCAAGGATTTCTCAAAGCACCTTTCCTTGGATTCACGAAGTTCTTAAACATTTTTCTCTAGCTTATTTTTCCAGTATTCACTGATCTCTTGATTAGCCTGTGCGAGCGCGCAGTTCTCTTTAGCTTCGGCTAGTTGTCTCCGAAGGTCTTCGATTTTGGTTTTCTGGGCTTTGGCCTGAGCTTTGTAATTAGCTTCGTCTTTCTTTGCTTTGTTCACCAATGAAATCAAAATTTTATCTTTCTCTAGACCTTCGTTTCTCAGTTCAATCACCTCAGAACGAAGGTTGTTAAGAGCCATTGCGTAGCCTTCGTCTTCGGCGCTCTTCTGAGCCAGGCATTACTAAGAATTAAGCCCTGCAAAAGAAGAAGAGTTGAGTATGGCAATAAAATACTTCATTTTATAGCTTCAAAGTTAACCTCTATACCTTTATACTGTTGTAAGCGAGGCTGTCAGCAAGATCATCCTTCGATAAGACCAAAAGGCCTTCTTCAAGATTAGGAAATCCCATACTCTTAGCTATCTTCCGGCAAACAGATATTTCTTTGTTATCCAGGAGACAGTACAGGAAATCATCTTCGTTACTACCATTGAACACTAAGGCCCCCTTCGGATATTTCAGACTTCGGGCGTAGTGTTTGGCCTCCAAGATTTCTTCTTCAGATAATTTCTTCCCTGAAGCATGTCGAACAATGTAATCAGTATCCTCAGCTAAGGCTTCGAGGACAGGAGATTTTACTCTTTCTATCATGACTTGCTCTGTCGTCTTGCCGGTACCTGAACTTTGCTGACCCACCTTATCTTCAGGCATGGCGGCCTTCGTCTTAGTAGGCGCTAAAGGCCCAGCTTCGACTTCGACTTGATTTTTGGCAGCTTCGGCAATTTTCTTGGTAGAAGCAGGAGTTAAGGCCTTCGTGGTGTCTATGACAGTGTCTAGTACGCTAGCCATCCTCCTCCTTTTGGGAGTTGCGGCAGTAGTTTTTTGTACCTTTAGCAATTCTGCTCCTGCTAATGGGCTCAGAATTTTTGGCATTTTCATTGTTTCCTCCACCTTTGGCTCTTCGGCCTTATAATCTTTAGCTTTGGTTGGCCCGACTGTAGGCACCTTCGGCACTACAATCGGCTCTTCAGCGCTCTGCACAATTGGAGCAGTTTGTTTTGCTTCGGCAGCTGAAGAGGTCCCTTCGCCGAATTCAGGTACTACGGCCGGTTCAATATAACGCGGCCGGTGGGTCAGAACCTTCACCTTTTTGCTCTTCGGCTTAGCTGGGGTGGCTGAAACGGCAGTCTTTCTCTTTTTCCCTTGCCCTCGTAGCGGGTAGTGGTAATCAGGGTATACGAAGCCAATCACATCAAATACCCTGTTCAATCTTTTCTTGCCCCGACCCTCGAAAGCTGCGGACAAAGCATTATCTTCGGCCTTGGAGTATGCCCCAAGTAACCCATCGCTGGTAGCTTCAATACACTTCAGTCAGTCATAGTCTAGCTCATCAAACTTCTCCCTAAATCTGAAGGTATACTTCAATCGGACCAGACCACCCTCACTAGAATCGACGGTGGTCTCCTTCGGCATATCCTAGCTCTCCGCAAATGGCCATACCCTGTAGGCTATATGCTCTTGAATCAAATCCCTCATGCTAATGAAAGCACACACAGTGCTAAAGGCCTTCTGACATGCTTCAACATTGCCGTCAATTTCCACCTTCGGCCTTCAAAGGCCGAAGCGAGACCAGATGGGGCGCTGAATGATTTCTTTAATGTCTTCCCATGTCTTTAAATCATTTTTAACGTAAAACCACTCCTCCATCCATGCCCCGGGTCATCTTTTCCGAAATGTTGGCACTGGGTGGCTTGCATTGGGGCGAGCAATAAATCCATAACAACCGAAGTTGTTGTGGTACGGTTCTTTGCCAGTAGCCTTTGTCTCATATAAAAGCTCGTGCATACTGTAGAAGCACTTCGCGCTTGGCTCTAGCCCCTGACTCCTTACAGCCTAGACAAAAATCCCCATCCTAATTATAGCTTCGGGGGTAATCTGATGAAGGAAGATCTAATATATCTTTAGCACTTCAACCACAAACTTGCTCAGCGAGAACCGAAGACCTGCCTTTAAGAAGCTTCGGTATATAACAACTTCGTTTTCCGCCGGAGCAGGGGCAGTAATGTCTCCTCCAACTCTGACAATAGACATATCGCGAAAATATCTCCCCCTCATGGCATCAATATGATTTTGCTTGATAGTCGATCTTCCGAAGATAGTATGGCTTGGGCACCACGACTGATCCTCAGAGTCTTCATCCCCACTTTCCATGTCATAACTGTCACTGTCATCAGAATCTTTGGATAAACCCTCCATGATCTCCTTAGTAATTTTCTCTGTATTTGTTTTTGCCATGAACTCAATAAATCCAGCAATGAAAAGATCCGCAACTTTTTTCTCTTCATACAGCTTTGTCTCCCCGGTCGTTTTCTTCTCTTCAGTCATCTTCTTCTCTCCACTCATCTTCTTCTTTTCAAATTTGGAACAATCGTGTCTTTAAACCGAAGCTCTAAAAACTCGAAAATCAGGTGAGAGCTGGTGAACAAGAACTAGAAATTTAAGAAAATAATGCAAACGACAGAAATAGCGTATCAAATGCTGTCGCTATGGTTCATATTTATACGCCCAGTGTGTCGCACTTGGTGGGCCCCGACTGTCATTGACTGTTGCTATTCTAGCAAAGGGAAGGTGTTTTTTGGACCTTCGGCTTAAGGCCTTCGTTCACGTCGCAGTCTGAATTCGTTGTTATAACAAATTAATACTGCGAGGGGCTACTGTTGGCGGCCTTCGTCTTCCGATGGTCCTCAAAAACACGACTAACAATGTTTCTCAAGTATAATATATGTACAGGAACCTTCGGACTCGGAATGAAGCTGTACACAATATGAAAAGAATGGGCGGGACGAAGGTTGAATCAGTCCCGTAGCTACACACAGGAAAGCTTCGGCTCGGGAGAGGAAAACGGAACCGACTTAAGGAGGAAAAGCCTATCTAGTCCTCAATAGATTGTCCTTAAGTCCATAGTAAACATAAAGGGCATGAATGTAATTTTACACAGGCTGCGTCCTGTGCCTATAAATAGATGAACAGTACCTCATACTGTTCATGCTGACTTGTACTCACTCGTGTGTCACGCTTGGACTTTTGCCTTCTGTCAAGCCGAAGGTACAAATGTAATTCAATATTGTTCATGTTCATTCATGATGATATAAAAAAGATATATTAATGATGTCATAATATTGTTCATGCCATTTCTCATGTTTCATAAGCTTCTTCTTTCATTAGTATATACTGCAATGATGAAGGTATGTCCTTCATGACCTTCGTCTGAAGATCATTATATCCTAAGGGAGATAATGCTTCGAAGGACGAAGGACTTTAACCATTAACATTTTGTGTTGCCTTGTTCTTAACTCATAGCATTTGAGAACAAGTCCCCAACAATACTGTTGTCTAAGATTTGTTCTAATTGTGGGTCTATGGTCCTAAAAGCATTTATCACACTAGTAGACCATGAAGCATAATTAGAACAATCAGAAAGCAATATCTCAAGAGTTACCTCATTGTTCTCCTTCGGTGGTGTCTTCTTGTTCTTTTGAGATTTTCTCCAAGCCATTACTTCAAGTTGTTAGACTCAAATGAAGTGCCTAGCTCTGATACCAATTGAAAGTCGCCTAGAGGGGGGGTGAATAGGCGAAACCTGAAAATTATAACTTTAAACCCAGGCTTGATCCCTCGATTAGCGATTAGAACAAGATGAACAATTATTGGAGTATAAAACTAAGTCCTTTGCTTGCAAAAGTATTGTTTTCAAAGAATGCGGAATTAATACAAATCAACACAACTAAAATGTTTATGGAGAATAATACAATAGGGCTTAGATAAGAAGAGGAATAACACAAGTTCTTTCTTCCAAGGCGTTGCTTCTATATATGAGAATTTAACTTGAAGCAACACAAAGCAATATCACAAAGAATAGTGCAAGAGAACTTAGAGAGGGAGAAGACAAACAAATCACAAGTATTAAACACAAGTGTCATGGGTGATTTGTTTTACCGAGGTTTGGTTCACCAAGAACCTAATCCACGTTGAGGAGTCCACTAAGGACGGGTCTTTTTCAACCCTTACCCTCTCTCCAACGGTCACCAAGACCGGTGAGTGTTCCTTCTTCTTTGTCAACAAAAGACCAAAGTCTCCACAAGACCAACCACAAAGGTAAGGGGCTCTTGCTAGCTTTACAATGAATGGGAGTCAAAACTCCACGCTCAAATTATCACAAGAGGTAGCACACATGTTGGGGGCCTGCTTCGTCGTCAAAGGTCCTCTAAGCAAAAACACCTTCGGCAAGTTGACACATAAGCAGACAGAGCACGAAGGTACAAGCCGAAGCTACGATCCAGGGAGCTTCAGCATAGTGACATGCCTTGAGACGAAGGGCTGCACCGACTTAAAGAGGAAAAGACCAATCAATCCACGATAGTTTTTGTCATGTTTATAGTTATTTATCGAGGGCATGAATGTAATTTCAACCGGGCTGCGTCCCGTGCCTATAAATAGATGAACAGTACCCTCGTACTGTTCACGCTGACTTGTACTCACTCGCACGTCACTCTCAAGCTTTCACCTTCTGTTAAGACAAAGGTATAAAATGTAACTTACTATTGTTCATACTCATTCATGATAATAAAAATGTTTTGATAATGCTATATGATTATTCATGTTATTTTCCATGTTTCGTATCTCCCCACTTCAATTATTATATACTGAGATGATGAAGGTATGTCCTTCACAACCTTTGTCTGAAGATCATTATATCCTGAGGGAGACAATGCTTCGAAGGACGAAGGTCTTTAATTATGTGTTGCCTTGTTCTTGATTCATAGCATTTGAGAACAAGTGACCAACATTGGCGCCCACCTCCGCTAAACTCACTTCCACTGTTGAGATGATGGCTTCGTTCAACAATCAAGCTGCAGCACCTTCGGTTGTGAAGCTGGTGCTTCTGATCACGGGCGGTTCAAGTTCAGAGCCGGCTAACAAGAAGCAGAAGAAGGAAGCGCAGAGAAGGGTGCAGCATGTTGGGGTGCAAGGACCCTTCATCAAGTCCAAGTGGTCTCACATCCCAATCACCTTCTCCTAGGAGGACCTTCAGCTCAAAGATTACCCTCACAATGATGCTATGGTCATATCTTGTGTCATCAAGGGATTTCTGGTCCACAATGTTCTAGTTGACACAGGCAGTGCATCGGACACCATATTTGCAAAAGCCTTCAGACAGATGCAAGAACCAGAGGACAAGATTCATGATGCTACACACCCTCTTTGTGGCTTCGGAGGAAGGCATATTGTCGCACTTGGAAAAATCACAATGTCAGTTATCTTCGGCTATGTTCACAACACAAGAACTGAGCAAGTTGTTTTTGACATTGTTGACATGGAGTACCCATACAATGCAACCTTTGGTCGAGGGACACTCAATGCCTTCGAAGCTATACTCCATCCAACATACCTATGCATGAAGATACCTTCGGAACAAGGGCCCATTGCTATCCATGGAAGTCAAGAAGCTGTCAGAAAGGCTGAAGAGAACTGGACAGATTCAATGGCAATTCATAATATAGATGAAGCTAAAGCTTGCCAACAGTATAAGCACAAAAGAGAGAAGGCCGCTTTGGCAGATCAGCCGAAGCCTATGCTACTATGCAAAGATATAGCAGAACAAAGGGTACTGCTGGGATCTCAGCTATCTGATGAGCAAGAGAAGACTTTGATAAGATTTCTATTTAACAACAAAGATGTCTTTGCTTGGTCAGCCAATGATCTCTGTGGTGTCAACAGAGATGTTATTGAACATTCACTCAATGTAGATCCATCCTTCAGGACAAGAAAACAAAGGCTTCGGAAAATGTCTGAAGACAAAGCTGAAGGTGCTCGAAATGAAGTGAAGAGACTTCTCAGTGCTGGTGTTATCAGAGAGGTGAAATACCCAGAATAGTTAGCCAACATTGTTATGGTGAAGAAGGCTAATGGTAAATGGAGAATGTGCATTGATTTCATAGATCTCAACAAGGCATGTCCAAAGGATGAGTTCCCGTTACCAAGAATAGACTCCCTAGTAGATGCAGCAGCTTCTTTAGAGCTCATGAGTCTATTGGATTGCTATTTAGGCTATCATCAAATTTGGATGAAGAAGGAAGACGAGCCGAAGACTAGCTTCATAACTCCCAATGGCACCTATTGCTACCTTCGGATGCCTAAGGAGCTCAAGAATGCTGGAGGAAGCTTCAGCAGAATGACAGCCAATGTCCTTCACTCCCAAATAGGCAGGAATGTGCTCACTTATGTTGACGACATCATAGTGAAAAGCACGAAGCAAGAAAATCATATTGCTGATTTGCAAGAAACATTTGCCAACTTCAGGCAAGCTGGCCTAAAATTAAATCCAGAAAAGTGTGTCTTTGGAGTGAAGAAGGGCAAGTTTCTTGGCTGTTTAGTCTCAACGAAGGGAATTGAAGCCAACCCGAGCAAGATCAAAGCTATCCTTCGGATGGAGCCGCCAAACTCGAAGAAAGGGGCTCAACGATTGGCAGGAAGGTTGGCATCGCTGAACAGATTTATATCAAGATCAGCAGAAAGGAACCTGCCATTCTTTGAAATTTTAAAGTCAACCAAAGTTTTTTAGTGGGGTCCGGCTCAGCAAAAGGCTTTTGAAGAGTTAAAGCAATATTTGATAGATCTAACAACTCTAACTCCACCTTCGCCAGGGGCTCCATTACTCCTATATGTAGCAGCTTCTCATTCTACAGTCAGCGTAGCGCTTGTACAGGAGAAGCAAGATGGTCAAGTCAAAAGACAAGCTCTGATATACTTTGTCTCCGAAGTTCTGAGTTTATCAAAGAAAAACTATACAGAGCTAGAGAAGGTGCTGTATGCTGTGTTAATGGCTTCCAGGAAGTTTCGACATTATTTCCAAGCATATCACATAATTGTTCCTTCATCATAGCCTTTAAAGGATATAATGAGGAACAGAGAAGCTACTGGAAGGATTAGAAAATGGGCTGCAGAGCTCAATGAATTTACCATTGACTATGTACATAGATCCTCAATCCAATCCCAAGCATTAGCAGACTTCAACGCTGATTGGACGCTAGGGGCTCAGGAAGAAGAAACAAGTAAAGACGCTAAAGCCTGGACAGTTTTCTGTGATGGTTCTTGGGAAACCTTCGGCGCAGGAGCCGCTGTTGTCCTAGTAGCGCCCTCTAAAGTCAGAACATGCTATGCAGCAAGATTGGACTTTAGTTGCACAAATAACATTATTGAATACGAAGCCCTCCTGTTGGGGCTTCGGAAGCTAAAGGCTATGGGAATAAGAAGGGCGATCCTCAAAACTGACTCCCAAGTCATCTCTGGTCATGTGGATAAAAGAAGCAGGGCAAGGGACCCGAAGCTTGAAAAATATTTGAACACAGTCCGAAGGTTGGAGGCCTCTTTCGAAGGTTTCTCTGTAAAAAATATTCCAAGAGGGGAAAATGAACATGCAGACCTACTGGCCAAATCAGCAGCACAGGGGCTCCCTCTGCCTTCGGAAGTGTTCTTTGAGACAATAAAGGCACCTTCAGTTGAACTTATGGAAAGAGCAGTCCTAGCAATATCACCCGTACATAGTGAAGACTGGAGGACTAAAATCATATCCTTCCTCCAAGGCAATTGTCTTTCAGATGACGAAGTTTACAATAAAAGAATGGAAACAAGAACAAGACCATACATCATAATAGAAGGGGAGCTATATAAAAACGGAGTTTGCTCCCCACTTCTCAAGTGTTTATCTAGAACCGAAGGTATAGAGTTAATGAAAGAGATACATGCAGGTTTGTGTGGATCTCATATTGGGTCCAGGCCTTTGTTGGGAAAAGTTTTTAGGCAAGGGTTTTATTGGCCGAAGGCAGCTTCTGATGCAATAGATCTGGTTCAGAAGTGCGAAAACTGTCAAAAATGTGCAAGAAATCAGAAGCAACACTCGTCGTTAACTCAGCTAATACAGCCAACCTGGCCATTGCAAAGATGGGGCCTAGATTTGTTGGGCCCACTCCCACCAGCATAAGGAAATTTGAAGTATGTTGTAGTGGCAGTGGAATATTTTTCCAAGTGGATTGAGGCGAAGCCTTTGACCACAATAACTTCGGCTACTGTCCAAAAATTCTTCTGGCAGAATATTATTTATCGCTTCGGTGTCTCAAAGGCAATAACTGTAGACAATGGTACACAATTTGAAGCCGAAGCATTCCAAGATTTTTGTGATCAAATTGGTACGAAGATCCACTTTGCATCTGTTAGACATCCAGAATCAAATGGGCTGGTAGAAAGAGCAAATGGCATTATAATGATAGGAATAATGAAGCTAATCTTCAACCAGCCCAGAGGAAAATGGCCAGATGAGCTGATTAAAGTGGTGTGGAGCCACAACACAACTACGTCAAGGTCAACAGGATTTACACCCTTCATGCTTCTATTTGGTGATGAAGCAATAACTCCAGAAGAAGCAAAAACAGGGTCAATAAGAACAATAGCTTCGGCAGAAGATGAAGCTGATTATTAAGTAACAAAAGACACTATAGAAGGGACCAGACTTCAGGCAATAGAGCACATCAATAAATATCAGGCCGAAACAATAAAAAGGCGTGACAGAAAAGTTCGGTTAAAGAATATTAAGCCAGGGCATTTGGTGCTTCAGAGAGTCGCTAACTCAGAAACAGTGGGTAAGTTGCAACTGAAGTGGGAAGGTCCTTTTCTAGTGGTATCTTCGTCAAGACCCGGTTCCTACAGACTGAAGGATATGGATGGCAATGACATACCCAGATCTTGGAATGCGGATGAGCTTCGGCGATATTATGTGTAATTTGATGTAATTTTTCTTTTATTTTCTCTGTGGCACCCTTTTCCTTTCAAGAGGGGAGAAAGGTTTTTAATGTGGCCATAGCTTGTAATTTTTCATTCTTATTTAGCCCCATGAGGGCCGAATCCCCCAAAAAGATGTAATATGTAAATCTGAGCACGCACCATCGAGTGCAAAAAGAAAAACAAGAAGAAGCTCAAAAGACGTCCCCAAGGGGATGCAGAGCATGACGAAGCTACAAAAAGTTGTTCCTAAGGGAGCGTAGCGTAAGTTTTCTGCTCAAAAGTCGTTTCTAAGGGAATGCAGAGCCAAATACCGTCGAAATATAAGGCGAAGAAGTTCAAAAGTCGTTCTTAAGGGGATGCATAACTTATACCACCGAAATAGAAGGTGAAGAAGCTCAAAAGACGTTCCTAAGGGGATGCAGAGCTTAAGACTCAAAAGACGTTCCTAAGGGGATGCAGAGTCTGGGTGTGGCTTCGTGTGCGTGTGTTTGGACATTCATTTGCACATTACATTACATCATTCATTGCATTCATACACATTCATGTAGACATCCGTAGGATCATCATCATCATAACATAAAGTACGAACAGATACTTTGGCTTTGATGACAATGCTTCGATGAGCATAAAGAAGCAAAGATACGCTTCGTTGTGTACGAAAAGAAGGGAAGGTGTTTTTCGCCTTCGGCTCAAAAGATACAAGTTTCGTCCACATCAAAGCAATTCACACATGGTTGGAAAGGTAAAAATATATTATAAGGTATGGACAAATTTACAGAGTAATGTTTGATTCCTAAATTACAATATCTTTTACAAAGATACTTCAAATATTTCTAAGCCTTGTTCAGCAGCTTCAGTAATCTTCGAGAAGAGCTTCGGACTACTGACCTTCGGCATCGTCATCCTGTACACGACAACATAGTATAAGGTAAAAAGTACTTACAAGAGAGCATGCAACAGGTATAAGTATCATACCGTCTTAAGATGACTTTGTGCTTCGTCACCAGCTAAGTCCCGCCCACCCTTCGTCCAAATTTGTGTTATAAATCTATTCCCAATACTTCGGACTAAGCTAGGGATATTAACTAGGTCCGCTAGAGATAGACTGAAGTTCGGTCTATTTACTATCTTTCCGTGCGTGCAACCAGCCTTCATAAAAGCTACAGCTGTGCCACGAGAAGCCAGTAGGGCACAGAAGTCACCATGCCCAGCTATTACTTCGTCAAGCACCTCAACTTCGCTTTCAATATGCTCGAAGGTGCTTGGCAAGTCTTCAACCGAAGGTTCAAATTTTTGAGAGCTGGCTCCCACTGAGTTGAAGACCTGTCTTAGCCGTTGCACGCAATGGTTGCCAAAGTTCAAGCAAATATTCTGAAGCTCTTTTAACGATTTTTGTAGATTTGAGCTTTTCTCGGTTTCGGCTTCAAGCCTTGCATCAAAATTCTTCCTTTCTTGTTCGAAGCTTTTTGATTTATGGAGGAGTTCATCATTTAATCTAGCAACTTCGGTTTGGGCTTCTGCCAATGAACCCTCCATTGTCTGAAGAAGGAAGTCCTTTTTCTCCAGAGAAGCTTCATGATCTTTGATTTTCTTTTCTAGGCCCTCAATTATAATCTCATTCTTTGCTGCATCCTCAGTGCTTTGCTTAGTAGCATACTCTATACAAAATAGCCTTCATCAGAAATATTTGCTTCATCACAAAAGACTAAAAAGCTGAGGAAAAAGCTTTTACCTTAAAATTGGAATAGAATAAGCTACCAACAATATGCTATCGCCGGTAACTGCTAATGTCAGCTTCAAGCTTCAGAAAACCAACACTCTTCGATAGAGTGCTGATAATCTTCACCGTAGTGCGGTCTCGAATGCATCCTAAGGCTTCTTCATTGATTCCACCAAAGAGCATAGCTCCTGGTTGGTAGCCGCAGGATATAGCATACTCCTGCAGCTCCTTCTTCTCAGCCTCGGACAATTCTTGACCAACAAGGTTCTGAAGGCTGAAGCCTTTTTCTTCCAAAGTATCTTCGGCAATTCCCTTCCCTTTTTCAGGCACTGTGGCCATGACTTCTGTAGCCGCAACAGTCTCCTCTATAGCCATATCCAAGCGCACTTTATCAATAGCAGATAACGTACTCTCCAGATTGGTAGCTTCGGCGGCCACAGCTTCGACAGAAGTATCTGCTTCGGCAGATGGTGTCATCTTTGTTGCTGAGGCCGGTGGTGGCGTTTCCTCAATAGCTTGCATAATAGTAATAAGTCTTCGCTTTTTAGGCCCAACCACCTTTTTTATTGCCGAAGGCTCGTCCTTCTTCTGTAAAAGCTTCGTCAGATGCGGTCCCAGAGGACTTAGCAGCTTGATAGGTAAGGATTTAGTCATTACCTTTAAAATTTCTTCTACTTCGGCAGCAAAAGGCGTTGAAGGAGTTTCCTCTTCCATCTCAGCCACCTTCGGCTATGGAGTCGCAGCTCTTCTCTTCTTCGAAGTCGCCGCTTTCGGCTCGGGACTAGATTTTCTCTTCTTTAGAGTTTTTTTCCTCTTTCACCATTCTAGTAGCCTGCCTGCTCAGAACGCTGACAACCCTTTTTCTCTTTGTCCCTTCAGCACCCTTGCTGAGTCACTCATAATCAGGGTATTCAAAATTTAAAGCGTCCATTACTTGGTTCAACCTTCATTTTGGTCGGGTGCCGAAGGCTACAATCATTAATAGATCTTCTTTTTTGGTGTAGTTTCCCAAAATTTCATTGCACATTGTCTCAATCATTTCTAGCCACTCTTGGCAGGGCTCCTTGAACTGCTTCTCAAACTTAAAGCGATAAGGTAATCGCATAAGCTCAAGTGCCTTCTTTGTTCCCTTTAGATTCGGCATGCTAAATTCACTTAACGTCGGAGACGTCCTGTTAGCTAGGTATTCTTGAACTAGATCTCTAGTACTGATTTGTTTAGCCACCACCCTAAATTCTGATACAGACAGTTGGCATGCTGACCCTATCTTCATGTTGCACAAGGGTCTAGTCATTCCGAAGCTTAAGGCCAACGGGGACATAACCATCGTCATCAGTTTCCCCCTTTTCTTTTCGTCGGTCTTAATACAAAAACCATTCGCTCTTCCAGCCGGTCGGCCACTTCATGCGATAGCTGAGGACCGGAGCCTTCGTATCTTTGTGATACGCGAAGTTATAACAATCAAAATTCTCATGCAAACCATCTGCCCTAGCCTTCATTTGGTAGTGCAGTTCGTGCACTCGGCAGAATGCTTTGGGATCTGGGTCCATCCCTTGGCTTTGGAGGGCCCAAATGAAGATACTGAGCCTAACGATAGCGTTAGGGGTCAGCTGATAAAGATAAATTTCAAAATTCTTCAAAACTTCTCCTATCATCTCATTCAGAGGAAACTATAATCCTGCTCTAAAAAACTTTTGAAAACCACTACCTCATCATCCTTCGGCATAGGAGTGGTTTCATCTTCGGCAAAATGAACAAGCTTCTTCTCAGCCTCTCCAAAGTATCCCAGTTTCATCATCATGGGCATGTCGGCATCAGAAACAGTAGATTTCCCAAAATCTAAGTGGCTAGGTTTTGAAGGGATCAAAATACCATAATCCTCCTCTTCTTCATCAGAATTTTCTTCTTTAATATCAGCTTGTTCAACTTCAGCAGCAGATGTACCTTCGTCAACGGTTCCCTCTGTCGCAACTAAGCCCGATTGTCTCATGACTTCAGAAATCGGAGCTGTTTCAGTGGCCTCAGTCTCCTCTCCTTCACGAGTCACCCTCGCAGTCGAGCGTACTCTAGCCATCTGATGGATCTTTTGTGGTTTTTACGAAGTTGATGTTTTTTACAGTTTTGATGAAGCTCTCTCTTTTGACGAAGCTAATTCAAAATGATGGTTCTCTCGAGAACGCAGTGAAAAAGCTTCGACTATGGTCAAATTTTTCAACAGCACAACAGTGCAATAGCAATGAATGTTGTGGTAACTACACACCTACCCGTCTGTTTATATAGTGCTGCAGGTGGGAAGGTGAATCGCCAAGTTACCCGCACCCGTTGAACAGTCGCCTGCACCTGCTGAACGGTGGACCACTAGGCGCTCGGGAAGTGAATCACCAAATCGTTTCGTACCCACTGCATGGTGGGCCACCTCGCGCTCGAAATATTTCAATCGTTTCTCGGCAACGAGCTCAGGGAAGGTGTTTTTCGGACCTTCGGCATTCCGAAGCCTTGGAGATTTTTTCGTGGATCGAGCTTGTTATGAAAAATGATCTAGCACCGTGAAGGGGCTACTGTTGGGGGTCTGCTTCATCGCTGAAGGTCCTCTAAGCAAAAACACCTTCAGCAAGTTGACACATAAGCAGACAGAGCACAAAGGTACAAGCCGAAGCTACGATCCAGGGAGCTTTGGCATAGTGACATGCCTTGAGACGAAGGGCTGCATCGACTTAAAGAGGAAAAGACCGATCGGTCCATGATAGTTTTTGTCATGTTTATAGTTATTTATCGAGGGCATGAATGTAATTTCAACTGGGCTATGTCCCGTGCCTATAAATAGATGAACAGTACCCCCGTACTGTTCACGCTGACTTGTACTCACTCGCACGTCACTCTCAAGCTTTCACCTTCTGTTAAGCCGAAGGTATAAAATGTAACTTAATATTGTTCATACTCATTCATGATAATAAAAATGTTTTGATAATGTTGTATGATTATTCATGTTATTTTCCATGTTTCGTATCTCCCCACTTCAATTATTATATATTGAGATGATGAAGGTATGTCCTTCACAACCTTCGTCTGAAGATCATTATATCCTGAGGGAGATAATGCTTCGAAGGACGAAAGTCTTTAATTACTAACATTGTGTGTTGCCTTGTTCTTGAATCATAGCATTTGAGAACAAGTGACCAACAACACACTTTCTCTCAATGATTCTCACAAGGCGCTATTGCTAAACACACACGAGTTGTTCTTTCTTGCTTGATCTCTCTTTTGTGGCACTTGTGTAACACCCTGAATTTGGTGGTATAAAATTTCTTCTCTAAATGCCTACCAAATTCAGGTGTTACCTCTTGTCTCTCTCTAGATTCTCTCTCTCTCTCTTTCTTTTGATTATTAAGTTAATTAGGTGAGGGAGTAATTATTTATTTTGTCAAAACTATGTGAGTCATGAATTGTTGCATCATGTTGAACCTAAATTATTCTTTTGTTTGATGCACATGTTTGAAATTATTTGAATTTGAATTCGTGTTTGAATTTGATTTGAATGCATAAAGAAAATAAAATAGAAAAGCAATTAGAAATTCGAGGAAAAAGGAAAAGACCATTTCGGCCCAACTAGCCTGTCAGCTTCGTCCTGCGCCCGCTCTCTCTTCTCTCTCCCTCTCGCTGCCTAGTGGGGCCGACTTGTCGGTGCCGATCTCCTCCGTGCGTGCGCACCTTCTCTCGCTGTCCCACGGGCCCTGCTCGTTAGCCCGGCCACCCGTTCGCTCGCCCGCTCTCGCTGAACCATGGGTCCCGTCTATCGGACCCTTCTCTCCTAAAATGCCCGCGCACCACCCGCGCGTTGTCCTGGACTCTGCACCCACGACGCTTGCCGAGGCTGCGCCCATCCCCACCCCGGCCCTTTTCTAGCTGCCTAGTGCCCCACTCGCTCTCCTTCCCCCATACTCGCGCACTCGCAGGCCTCAGCACTTGCCTCGCACCACACGCACACCCAGGGAGCTCCGACGTCATTCACCGTGGTCTCATGCCCGTTCTGCGGTCGCCGTCGAGCCCTCGTCGTGTCTGTTGCCTCGGTGAGCTTCGCCTCGTCACCTGCGACCCGGGACACCCCTCGGTTTGCTCCCTCCCCCTCTGTTTTTCTCGGTCCATGCTCACCGATTCTCTCTCTACCCCGCCGCGGCTCCGCCGCCGTCGACCCGTGTCCTCGTCGTGCCATGGACGCCGTTCGTGAGTCCCTGAGCCTTCTCTCAAGGTAACTGATCTAACCTCGCCTCTAATTTCCCCTGGTATGCTCCTAGTCGCACGTGATTGCTCGCCGGAGTATCCCCCGGTCCGCTGAGGACTCCCCCTCCACCGTCTGGTCGCTTCAGCCCCATTCCTGCAATCCCGACCCCGCCATAGGATTCGTCGAGTCCTCCCCAACCTTTCTGTCTACCCAGACCGACCCCTAGCGCCCTAAGAGCCCAGTCTACCTCGTCTCCGGCCGCTATGTCATCGCGGGAGCGTAAGGCGCCGCCCCTGGCCGGCCGGAGAAGGTAAGCTCCCTGACGCCCATCCATCTAGTGTTGATCTGACGTCCCGAATTCGCGGATAACGGTTCACGTGATTCGTGGAACCAGAGTCATCGATCTACGATCCTGTGGCCAGCGCACCACGCGTCCTCGATGTACTGTTGGCCCGTGGACCCCACGTGTCAGCGTCTCAACCCCCCCCCCCAAGCCCACCTGTCAGTGACCACGCGCGCACTCGCGCTCGGATCTCATCTCGGCCGTTGATTTAAGATCTAACGGCTGAGCAGACCTGATACCCCTTCGCGAGGTCTTTTTGTTAAAGAAATCCTCGGCTTTCTGCGATTCAACCCGTCATCCCTAGGTTTCGCGCGCAGACCCCTGGTTTCTTGCAAACAGACCCCGACCTTTTAATTAATCACAAATTTAGGCTTAATTTTGTATTTTAAACTTCAAAACTTGTTTATTTTATATCTTTTGCATATGAACTCCAAATTGAGTGATTCAAATTGCAAAATGTCCATAAGATTATTCTCTGTCCAAATAAATTATGATCATTCACTGTCTGTACACTTTAATTTTATACCTAGACTATAGGTTAGTATATGTAATAGTTTGTTTATTAAATAGGAAAATAAAAAAGAAAAACCCTAATGCTACTTAGGTGTTTAACCTTGTGAAAGGGAAATGTGCCCTGGGGCCATTTCTAAGTATTTTGGTGATTGAGTGCCAACACAAGTGCTTAAATGAGAATTTATGTCCATTGGTGAGCAAAGTGCAAATCATGAAGTAAAGGTATGTTTCTAAGCCTTAGTACATTGGTTTTGTGTACTAACATACTTATCTAAGTGTTAGAAACAGAAAGAAGAAGAAAAGAAAAGAGGAGAAAAAGACTTGGCTGAGTGCAGCCAAGACTCAGCTCGGTCTGGCACACCGGACTGTCCGGTGTGCACCGGACAGTGTCCGGTGCGCCAGGCTGGCTCGGCGTGAACTGGCCGCTCTCGGGAATTCGCCGACGGCGTATGGCTAAAATTCACCGGACTGTCCGGTGTGCACCGGACTGTCCGGTGAGCCAACGGTCGGACGGTCCAACGGTCGGCCGCGCAATATGCGCGAGACACGTGGCCGAGCCAACGGTCGGAAGGGGGCACCGGACTGTCCGGTGTGCACCGGACATGTCCGGTGCGCCAACGGCTCCCAGATCTGCAACAGTCTGCAACGGTCGGCAGCGCTGTTTAAGGAAAGAAATCGGGCACCGGACAGTGTCCGGTGTACACCGGACTGTCCGGTGCACCCGACGACAGAAGGCAAGGATAGCCTTCCAGATTTGCTCTCAACGGCTCCTAGCTGCCTTGGGGCTATAAAAGGGACCCCTAGGCGCATGGAGGAGACATCCAAGCAACCTTAGAGCATTCTTGATCATCCACACTCAGTCTCTACGCATTCGTTTGTCATTCTAAGTGATTCGAGCTCCGTTCTAGTGAGAACTTCGAGATAGTCTTTTGAGCTCGATTCTTGGCCGTGTGTGTGCGCATTTTGCTGTGGATTTGTGTGTGTTGCTTCCCTCCCTTACTCTGTGCTTCTTTGTGATCATATACTTGTAAGGGCAAGAGACTCCAATTTGTGGAGATTCCTTGCAAACGGGATAAAGAAAAGAAAGCAAAACACTGTGGTATTCAAGTGGGTCTTTGGACCGCTTGAGAGGGGTTGATTGCAACCCTCGTCCGTTGGGACGCCACAACGTGGAGTAGGCAAGCGTTGGTCTTGGCCGAACCACGGGATAAACCACTGTGCCATCTCTGTGATTGATCTTCTGTGGTTATTGTGTTTTGTTGGGACTCCTCTCTAGCCACTTGGCATTATCTGTGCTAACACTTAACCAAGTTTTGTGGCTTAAGTTTGAAGTTTTACAGGATCACCTATTCACCCCCCCCTCTAGGCGCTCTCAATTGGTATCAAAGCCGTTCTCTTCACAAAGGGACTAATCGCCCGAAGAGATGGATCCTAAGGGGAAGGGTATCGTGATCAACGACAAAGAGAAGGAATCCTTCATCAACGAGCCGAAGGACGACAAGCCTACCGACTCCGGCTCGGGTCATAGACGGAAGGAAGGGAAGAAGAAGAAGACAAGGCGCATCAAGGAGATCGTCTACTACGACGACAGCGATGAATCTACTTCTTCCCACAAGGACGATGACCACAACGACTACAAAAAGACGGTCAATTTGAACTTTTCATTTGATTATTCTCGTATTCAACATAGTTCGAATTCGCATTTGCTTTCCATTCCTCTTGGCAAACCTCCACACTTCGATGGGGAGGACTACGGATTTTGGAGTCACAAAATGCGTAGTCACTTATTCTCTCTTCATCCAAGCATTTGGGAGATTGTAGAGAATGGAATGAAGTTTGATAGCTCGGATAACTCTATGCTCATAAATGAACAAATCCATAGAAATGCACAAGCTACTACTGTTCTCTTAGCGTCCTTGTGCAGGGAAGAGTACAACAAGGTGAGCGGCTTGGACAATGCCAAGCAAATATGGGACACCCTCAAGATCTCTCACGAGGGGAATGATATCACCATGCTCACCAAAATGGAGTTGGTGGAGGGCGAGCTTGGACGATTCGCCATGATAAGGGGAGAGGAGCCAACCCAAACGTACAACCGGCTCAAGACCCTCATCAACAAAATAAGGAGCTACGGAAGCACGCGATGAAAGGACCACGACGTCGTCCGCCTAATGCTAAGGTCCTTTACCGTTCTTGATCCTCATCTCGTGAACAATATTCGTGAGAATCCCAGGTACACGATGATGACGCCCGAGGAGGTACTCGGAAAATTCGTAAGCGGGCGGATGATGATCAAGGAGGCGAGATACGTCGACGAAGCATTGAACGGTCCAATCCACGAGTCTCAACCCATCGCTCTCAAGGCAACAAGGAGCAAGGAGCCACTACCCAGCAAGGTGGCGCAAGTTGAGGCGGCCGGGCTCAATGATGAAGAGATGGCTCTCATCATCAAGAGATTCAAGACGGCGCTAAATGGTCGCAAGGAGCAACCAAGGAAGACCAAGACAAAGGGGAAGCGCTCATGCTTCAAATGTGGTAAGGTTGGTCATTTCATTGCTAACTGTCCCGATAATGAAAGTGACCAGGAAAAGGGGAACAAAAGGGAGAAGAAGAAGTATTACAAGAAGGCCAAGGGCGAGGCACATATCGGAAAGGAGTGGGATTCGGATTGCTCCTCCTCCGACTCCGACAATGAAGGACTCGCCGCCACCGCCTTCAACAAGTCATCTCTCTTCCCCAACGAGCGTCACACTTGCCTCATGGCAAGGGAGAAGAAAGTAAGCACTCATGATACTAGTACTTCTTCAAGTGAGGATGAGTCTAGTGATGATGATGAAATAGATTACTCATGCTTATTCAAGGGATTAGATAGATCTAAAATTAATAAGATTAATGAGTTGATTGATGCTTTGAATGACAAGAATAGATTACTAGAAAAACAAGAGGATCTTTTATATGAGGAGCATGATAAATTTGTTAGTGCACAAAATTCTCTTGCTCTAGAAATTAAAAGAAATGAAATGCTTTCTAGTGAATTATCTACTTGTCATGAAACTATCTCTACTTTAAAAGGTGTCAACAATGATTTAAATGCTAAATTAGTAGAAGCAAATAAATCTAACTCTTGTGTTGAACATGTTGAAATTTGCACTAGGTGTAAGGATGTTGATATTAATGCTTGTTGTGAACACCTAGTTTCAATTTCCAAACTAAGTGATGAATTGGCTAGTCTTAATGCCCAACTTAAGACTAGCAAAAGTGAATTTGATAAGTTAAAATTTGCAAGGGATGCCTATACAATTGGAAGACATCCCTCAATTAAGGATGGGCTTGGCTTCAAGAGGGAAGCCAAGAACTTAACAAGCCATAAGGCTCCCATCTTCGTTAAGGAGAAAGGGAAGGCCCCTATGGCTAGTAGTGCTAAAAAGAACCATGCCTTCTTGTATCATGATAGGAGACAAACTAGAAATGTTTATAGGAGTTATAATGCTTATGATGATTTTGACTCTCATGCCATGTTTGCTTCTAGTTCTTCCTATATGCATGGTAGAAATATGTCTAGGAGAAATGCTATTCATCATGTGCCTAGAAAGAATGTTATTCATGCTCCTAGGAAAGTAGTGAATGAACCTTCTACAATTTATTGTGCTTTAAATGCTTCCTTTGCTATTTGTAGAAAGGATAGGAAAATAGTTGCTAGGAAGTTAGGGGCAAAATGCAAGGGAGACAAAACTTGCATTTGGGTCCCTAAGGATATTTGTGCTAACCTTGCAGGACCCAACATGAGTTGGGTACCTAAGACCCAAGCCTAAATTTGCCTTGCAGGTTTATGCATCCAGGGGTTCAAGCTGGATTATCGACAGCGGATGCACAAACCATATGACAGGGGAGAAGAAGATGTTCACCTCCTACGTCAAAAATAAGGATTCCCAAGATTCAATTATATTCGATGATGGGAATCAAGGCAAGGTAAAAGGGTTAGGTAAAATTGCAATTTCTAATGAGCACTCAATATCAAATGTGTTTTTAGTTGAGTCTCTTGGTTACAATTTGCTATCTGTTAGTCAACTATGCAATATGGGATATAATTGTCTTTTTACTAATGTAGATGTGTCTGTCTTTAGAAGATGTGATGGTTCACTAGCTTTTAAGGGTGTACTAGACGACAAGCTTTACTTAGTTGATTTTGCAAAAGAAGAGGCCGGTCTAGATGCATGCTTAATGGCTAAGACTTGCATGGGCTGGCTGTGGCATCGCCGCTTAACACATGTGGGGATGAAGAACCTCCACAAGCTTCTAAAGGGAGAACACGTGATAGGTCTAACCAATGTTTATTTCGAAAAAGATAGACCTTGTGCAGCTTGTCAAGCAGGTAAACAAGTGGGAGGAGCACATCATAGCAAGAATGTGATGACCACGTCAAGACCTCTGGAGCTACTGCATATGGACCTCTTCGGACCCGTCGCCTATCTGAGCATAGGAGGAAGTAAGTATGGTCTAGTTATTGTTGATGACTTTTCCCGCTTCACTTGGGTGTTCTTTTTGCAGGATAAGTCTGAAACCCAAGGGACCCTCAAGCGCTTCCTCAGGAGAGCTCAAAATGAGTTTGAGCTCAAGGTGAAGAAGATAAGGAGCGACAACGGGTCCGAGTTCAAGAACCTTCAAGTGGAGGAGTTCCTTGAGGAGGAAGGGATCAAGCACGAGTTCTCCGCTCCCTACACACCACAGCAAAATGGAGTGGTAGAGAGGAAGAACAGGACGCTGATCGATATGGCAAGGACGATGCTTGGAGAGTTCAAGACCCCCGAGTGCTTTTGGTCGGAAGCTGTGAACACAGCTTGCCACGCCATCAACAGGGTCTACCTTCATCGCCTCCTCAAGAAGACTTCGTACGAGCTACTAACCGGTAACAAACCCAATGTATCTTACTTTCGTGTATTTGGGAGCAAATGCTACATTCTAGTGAAGAAGGGTAGAAATTCTAAGTTTGCTCCCAAAGCTGTAGAAGGGTTTTTATTAGGTTATGATTCAAATACAAAGGCGTCTAGGGTCTTCAACAAATCATCGGGTTTGGTTGAAGTCTCTAGCGACGTTGTATTTGATGAGACTAATGGCTCTCCAAGAGAGCAAGTTGTCGATTGTGATGATGTAGATGAAGAAGATGTTCCGACGGCCGCTATACGAACCATGGCGATTGGAGAAGTGTGGCCACAGGAACAAGATGAGCGAGATCAACCTTCTTCCTCAACAACGGTGCATCCCCCAACTCAAGACGATGAACAGGTTCATCAACAGGAGGCGTGTGATCAAGGGGGAGCACAAGATGATCATGTGATGGAGGAAGAAGCGCAACCGGCACCTCCAACCCAAGTTCGAGCGATGATTCAAAGGGATCATCCCGTCGACCAAATTCTGGGTGACATTAGCAAGGGAGTAACTACTCGGTCTCGACTAGTAAATTTTTGTGAACATTACTCCTTTGTCTCTTCTATTGAGCCTTTCAGGGTAGAGGAGGCCTTGCTAGATCCGGATTGGGTATTGGCCATGCAGGAGGAACTCAACAACTTCAAGCGCAACGAAGTTTGGACACTGGTGCCTCGTCCCAAGCAAAATGTTGTGGGAACCAAGTGGGTGTTCTGCAACAAACAGGACGAGCACGGGGTGGTGACGAGGAACAAGGCTCGACTTGTGGCAAAAGGTTATGCCCAAGTCGCAGGTTTGGACTTTGAGGAGACGTTTGCTCCTGTGGCTAGGCTAGAGTCCATTCGTATCTTGCTAGCGTATGCCGCTCACCATTCTTTCAGGTTGTACCAAATGGATGTGAAGAACGCTTTCCTCAACGGGCCAATAAAGGAGGAGGTGTATGTGGAGCAACCCCCTGGCTTCGAGGATGAACGGTACCCCGACCACGTGTGTAAGCTCTCTAAGGCGCTCTATGGACTTAAACAAGCCCCAAGAGCATGGTATGAATGCCTTAGAGATTTCTTAATTGCTAATGCTTTCAAGGTTGGGAAAGCCAATCCAACTCTCTTCACTAAGACTTGTGATGGTGATTTGTTTGTGTGCCAAATTTATGTCGATGACATAATATTTGGTTCTACTAACCAAAAGTCTTGTGAAGAGTTTAGCAGGGTGATGACGCAGAAATTCGAGATGTCGATGATGGGCGAGTTGAACTACTTCCTTGGGTTCCAAGTGAAGCAACTCAAGGATGGCACCTTCATCTCCCAAACAAAGTACACGCAAGACTTGCTGAAGCGGTTTGGGATGAAGGACGCCAAGCCCGCAAAGACTCCGATGGGGACCAACGGACACACCGACCTCAACAAAGGAGGTAAGTCCGTTGATCAAAAAGCATACCGGTCCATGATAGGTTCTTTGCTTTATTTATGTGCTAGTAGACCGGATATTATGCTTAGCGTATGCATGTGTGCTAGATTTCAATCCGATCCTAAGGAGTGTCACTTAGTAGCGGTGAAGCGAATTCTTCGATATTTAGTTGCTACGCCTTGCTTCGGGATCTGGTATCCAAAGGGGTCTAACTTTGACTTGATTGGGTACTCAGACTCCGACTATGCTGGATGTAAGGTCGATAGGAAGAGTACATCGGGGACGTGCCAATTCTTAGGAAGGTCCCTGGTGTCATGGAACTCTAAGAAACAAACCTCCGTTGCCCTATCCACCGCTGAGGCCGAGTACGTTGCCGCAGGACAGTGTTGTGCGCAACTACTTTGGATGAGGCAAACCCTCAGGGACTTTGGCTACAATCTGAGCAAAGTCCCACTCCTATGTGACAATGAGAGTGCTATCCGAATAGCGGAAAATCCTGTTGAGCACAGCCGCACAAAGCACATTGACATCCGGCATCACTTTTTGAGAGACCACCAGCAAAAGGGAGATATCGAAGTGTTTCATGTTAGCACCGAGAACCAGCTAGCCGATATCTTTACCAAGCCTTTAGATGAGAAGACCTTTTGCAGGCTGCATAGTGAGCTCAATATCTTAGATTCGCGGAACTTGGATTGAAATGTAGCATACATGTGTTTATGCTTTTGATTATGTTCATTCTGCATATTGTTGCTTATTGTGGTGCTCAAGTTGTACAAATACTCCCTGGACCTCACAAGTCCGTGGCAAAATGATGCACAATTTTAGGGGGAGATGTGTTACAACTTGACCCTTTGAGACTAACCATATGCTTGAGTTTGCTTGATTTAGTCTCGAAGGAGAATTGAAAGGGAAAAGGTGGACTTGGACCATGAAAGACTTCCACTGCACTCCGATGAGAGGGTAACTTATTCCAAGTTCATCTCATGAACTCTTATTGCCATTTGCTCTTAATTGAAGATTTTGGTGAGGCAATGGGGTTAATAGGCCAAGATTGATCCCGTTTTGGTGCTTGATGCCAAAGGGGGAGAAAATAAAGGCCAAAGCAATAAATGGATCAGCTACCACTTGAGAGATTTTGAAAATAGTAGAATAGAGCTTTTTGTTTGTCAAAACTCTTTTATTGTCTCTTTTGTCAAAAGTTGGCTTCTTGTGGGGAGAAGTAGTGATTATGGGAAAAAGGGGAGTTTTTGAAATCTTTGATCAATCTCTTTTGAAATGACTCTCTTTATGCTTCAACATGTGTGTTTGACTTAGAGATAGAGATTTGAGTTTGATTTACAAAAACAAACCAAGTGGTGGCAAAGGATGATCCATATATGCCAGAATTGAATCAAAATAAATTTATTTTATTTGAAGTGAGTTTGCACTTGTTCTAGTTGCTTTATGTTGTGTTGGCATAAATCACCAAAAAGGGGGAGATTGAAAGGGAAATGTGCCCTGGGGCCATTTCTAAGTATTTTGGTGATTGAGTGCCAACACAAGTGCTTAAATGAGAATTTATGTCCATTGGTGAGCAAAGTGCAAATCATGAAGTAAAGGTATGTTTCTAAGCCTTAGTACATTGGTTTTGTGTACTAACATACTTATCTAAGTGTTAGAAACAGAAAGAAGAAGAAAAGAAAAGAGGAGAAAAAGACTTGGCTGAGTGCAGCCAAGACTCAGCTCGGTCTGGCACACCGGACTGTCCGGTGTGCACCGGACAGTGTCCGGTGCGCCAGGCTGGCTCGGCGTGAACTGGCCGCTCTCGGGAATTCGTCGACGGCGTACGGCTAAAATTCACCGGACTGTCCGGTGTGCACCGGACTGTCCGGTGAGCCAACGGTCGGACGGTCCAACGGTCGGCCGCGCAATATGCGCGAGACACGTGGCCGAGCCAACGGTCGGAAGGGGGCACCGGACTGTCCGGTGTGCACCGGACATGTCCGGTGCGCCAACGGCTCCCAGATCTGCAACAGTCTGCAACGGTCGGCAGCGCTGTTTAAGGAAAGAAATCGGGCACCGGACTGTCCGGTGCACCCGACGACAGAAGGCAAGGATAGCCTTCCAGATTTGCTCTCAACGGCTCCTAGCTGCCTTGGGGCTATAAAAGGGACCCCTAGGCGCATGGAGGAGACATCCAAGCAACCTTAGAGCATTCTTGATCATCCACACTCAGTCTCTGCGTATTCGTTTGTCATTCTAAGTGATTCGAGCTCCGTTCTAGTGAGAACTTCGAGATAGTCTTTTGAGCTCGATTCTTGGCCGTGTGTGTGCGCATTTTGCTGTGGATTTGTGTGTGTTGCTTCCCTCCCTTACTCTGTGCTTCTTTGTGATCATATACTTGTAAGGGCAAGAGACTCCAATTTGTGGAGATTCCTTGCAAACGGGATAAAGAAAAGAAAGCAAAACACTGTGGTATTCAAGTGGGTCTTTGGACCGCTTGAGAGGGGTTGATTGCAACCCTCGTCCGTTGGGACGCCACAACGTGGAGTAGGCAAGCGTTGGTCTTGGCCAAACCACGGGATAAACCATTGTGCCATCTCTGTGATTGATCTTCTGTGGTTATTGTGTTTTGTTGGGACTCCTCTCTAGCCACTTGGCATTATCTGTGCTAACACTTAACCAAGTTTTGTGGCTTAAGTTTGAAGTTTTACAGGATCACCTATTCACCCCCCCCTCTAGGCGCTCTCACCTTGTGAGATTAATAATATGGCATGTATAAATTTATCTCTGGTATGAATTTGTGTCTCACTAAAATTAGTGGAACTAAATTATGTAATCCATGAAGATAGATAATATTTAGGGAATCACAAATCTCTAAGTGTACTAGTTCACCCTAGCACCTAAAATTAGTGGAACTAAATTATGTAATCCAACATATGTTGTTGTTAGCCTAGAGAAAAAGATGTACTCGATTTCCTCCACACAACGTTTTCACCTTTCTTTTCTTTCTCTATATCTTTCTTTTAATCAGAAAGTCCCGCACCATAAAATTATTTGCTGCAGTTTTTATGTTCGATCATAATGTGTGATTGATTGGGTATTTGGGTGCTTCTGCATTTTGGCAGATGAAGTACAAGCCACTTTGAACCCGTACAGTGTCACCAGCCCGAGCAACTTGGAAGCTCGGTGCCTACTGCTGCGTAGCTTACAACGGGCGTGTTTGGTTCGGCTTTTTTCTGACCAGCTTTTCTAAAAAGCTGGCTGTGGGGAAAAGCTGGCTATTGGGAAAAGCTGGTGGTTAGAATTTAGGTGTTTGGTTCGCCAGCTGTGCAGAAAAGTTGTTCCTGAGAATCTACGTGTTTGGATAATCAGATTCTCATATTGCAGATTCTGTTCGAACAAACGATAAAATGAAACCCATAACGAACAAAGGATCATTACACAATAATTAGTGGAGTTGATTACATCATAAGTACCGTTACATTGACATACTTAACTACGACACTAATGCATTAGCAATTGCATCTCGAAAAGCACTCATGTCTAACTCATCAGATGTGGTACTACTACTCTCACCTAAAGGTACATGATGACTGATGCTATTAGTTCCTAGTTCATCAAAGTCTCTATCGTGTAGAGCACTCTCTCTAATGAAGTTATGCAATGTCATACAAGCAATAATTATCTTGGATTGTTTGGTAAGTGAAAAAGAAGGGAGACTTAATAGAACTCTCCACTACATTTTAAGCACCCCAAACGATCGCTCTATAACATTGCGTAGCGAAGAGTGTGCATAGTTGAATACTTCTTTGTTCCCAATAGGTTGCCTCGCATTTTGCCATTCAGAAATGTGGTACTTTTGACCCTTATAAGGTGCAAGGTAGCCCTTTCTATTTGGATAGCCTGAATCGACAAGATAGTATTTACCTGCACAAACATGAAATACAAAAGTTAAATACTTAAGCCATTAATTAATAGCATATGACAAAAAAATACAACATATTTATATACCTTCTGGTGGCTAGGGGAACATGTCCGCATAAGTTATCAAAGTATCTTGTAATACTCTAGTGTCATGTACGGATCCTGGCCATCCTGTGACAACAAATGTGAACCTCATATCGAAGTCACAAACGGCCATTACATTCTGCGATGCGTAACCGTGCCGTCCAATATATTTGGCTTGCTTCGAGGCCGGGACTGCCGCTGGAAAGTGACTACCATCAATTGCTCCTATGCAATCCTTGAAGTGTGGCCAAAATCTCGCCTCTCGCAAACGAGGATGAATCTCGATGAAATATGGGTCTTTGGGCTTAATTATGTCAGATGACATCTTAAACAGTGCATCAAGGACTTCACTATACTTGCGACTAATTGTTTCCAAGGAGTGACCAAACTTATTCCTTATCTGCCTAAATGACTGTGGACCCCCACATGCCCACAAGAAAATGCCAAGAGCTTCCATAGTACTGACACCCCGGCTTGGAAGCAGACCATAATTGTCCACCAATGTGTCATGCAATCGTCTAAAAACAGTTCGTCGCATGCGAAACATATCAAAACAGTCGTTACTATTCTCCAACGTTCTCTCCACCCATTGAATACCAGTTTCAACCAATGTTCTTCTAGGAACCTGACTGAAAGTCCTGCCCCAAATGTCTACAGCATATATAGCAACCACCAATTCTGCATCTGTGTCATCCATTTCATTATCATATGTGTGTGCAGCTGGGTCACACATCTGCATGCACACAAACAACAGACACATATTCATATGTAACCACAGTTTATAAGTCTCATATTAATGTACAACCACAGTTTACAAGCCACATATATTCATGTTTAAAAGGAGACAGAAAGTTCACAGATTCACATTGTTCACAAGCTGACAACTCTGATTATTGAATACAAGTTCAACTCGAATATCTCAAAAAATGTTTAAAAGGGAAAATTAAGCGTACGACAAGTTTATGTTCTAAGACGACAATCCTCATAACAATGAAACGACAAGACTCATAAAACAGACAGGAACAACCATAATACTGAACATAAGCCTCTGTTGTCGGACGAGCAGCATCTAAGTGCACTTTTTAAGATCTATCTCGTAAGCATTGCGAAGCCAAGCGATCCTTCCTTGTTTTGTCTGCAGTGTTGCAAAAACATCTCTATACTTTTTCTCAATCAATAGATGAGTGGCAAACAAATGTAGTTGGCTGCCTTCTGGTGATCCATCATCGATAACTTGTTGCAACTGCGCCTTAACCTCAACTCGAACTGGGTCATTGTCAGCAGAGGTAATGGACTTGTTAGTGGTCATTGATCGCGACTCAAAAGCCTCCACTAGTCTTTTCATGTACTCTTCCCTCGAATCTTTTTTCTTCTTTGGTTTAGGAGAATCATGCCGAATCTTACGCTTCCCAATCGCATTTGTGCATGGGTCAGGTGTGCTGTTTTCACCCCCACCTAAAGTGGCTTCGAAATGATCATCAGATGATGAATTAGCATCCTCGATGCCAGGAACCAGGGTTCTTTCATTTGTGCAGACAATGGGTCCAAACATAACCTTTAGCTCGTCCTCATTCTCTAGGGGCTGTTTTGAACATAATACAACCTGGCATTGCCTGCACCAACATGGTAGTTCCTAGTTTGAGATGGCCAATACTAATGTTAGTCTAAAAAAAATAGATCTACTTACTTCATTTTGCTTGGCCCACCACTCATCTGGCACACTGATTGAACCAGTATGAGGGTCTCGACCAAGACCTGTAGCCCTTTCATTAAGAGTTTTCCACTGGGTGAACATTCTCTTCAACGAATCCCACCTATTCTTCATTTGATCCCTTGTGTAAGTGCGACCAGTGCGTTCCTTAAACTTTCTTATGAGGTTAGCATACCCTTCGGCGTTTAGGAATTGTTGTGGCCTGTTCCGTGCATTGACCTCTTCTACACATATTTCTGTGTAAATTTTTGTTGCTCTACTATCCCACTTAGCAATCACTTTGCTAGACTTGTCCATCTAGTGCGAAAGAGTGTACACGAATCTTATTACGTATAGAAGTTCAGTTACTACGACAACAAATATAACAGGAAATTGACCATAATAAAAGTAGTACCATAAGCACTCACATTCGTTTGCCATAATTACATATAGGTACTGAGGAAATAAAAGTGCTGCTGAACACAAAAGCACAAGGAACAGTTTAGAAAGTCCCAAGAACCAAAAGCCTGATCTATCCCAGTCACACTAACACCTGACTCTAACATTATCCAACTTAAACTTCATTGTCACTAAACGATGGCATCTGGTCGGAGTCATATTCAAGACCCCAGAAGTTTTCGAAGTGCTCAACAAAGTCCCAATCCAGACTAAGGTAATCGTCAGCAGGGGGAGGTGAGGACAAGGCTGACGGTTCGTAGCTGCTTTCACCAGGGTTGTTTACGTTGTTCACGTTGTCCAAATTCTCTTGCAACACTAGAGAGTCTTGCTCAAGCATGCAAGCAATGTCCTCCAATGCTACACGTAATTTGGTAGCCTCAAATAAGGTCAACCCGCGTCCTGGACGGATTGTTTCACGAGCTACGGAAAATATCTTGTCCGCAATCTCTTGCATCCTTCCAATTGCCTTGTCGGCTATGGAGTCTGCTGAATCCATCTGATGTGGATTTAGTTGATTAGTGTACTAGACAAGGGGACTATCTACTAACTTCGATGTTATGACATGAATTGCGTGGAATACATGGAAAAACTAAGGTGGTACCAACTAACATTCAGGTACTGACATAGACAAACTTTGAAATAAACCTAGATAAAAAATTAGCGATAAAACACATCAATGGTATCCCTTTCACCGAGAACAAAATTTGCTATCACCTCATCTATGCTCAAACTTTTGTAACTAACAAATACATATTGACAATACCTTTCCTTCAGGGGATCTTGCAACCGAACAGGAAGGACCCAGTTGATGGGAAAATCTGAAGTATACATTACACAACAAAATCGTTAGTACGTCGCTCGAAACAAAAGTATGTAGTGAATAAACTAGACATGGGGACATTGTACTTAAATCCAATAATTGAAACTAATTACTACCTCGGCTGCTAACAAACAAATGTATGGTTCAAATAACAAAGACACAAATCTATGCTTCAATACAGGGGGGATTGTGAGAGGGGCGGGATGGAGGATACAATCGGCTGGTAACAAACAAATTTACATGGGGGACAATCGGATCCGTACTAGGTTGAGACGAGAGGTATCCAAACGACGGCGTCGGCAGAGGAGATTGTGAGAGGGGCGGGATGGAGGAGAGGAAGTACCTGCGAAGACGGCGAGAGGCGATGTTTGGACGACTCGCAGCTTGACGATCCGCGGTCAAACCCCTAGAGAACTGAAAGGGTCATGGAAGCTTCGAAACGACCTGCGCGGCGGAGGACAAACAAGAGAGGGTCGCCATGGGTGAGAGGTGCTTACCTGCGAAGACGACGAGCGCGGCGGCAGGAGATGCGATGGGGGATGGGACGAGCGCCGCGGGCGTCGCGAATGAGGCCGGCTTTCGGCCAACGACGAGCGCGGGGGGGGGGGGGGGGGGGGGGAGGGAGATGCGACGGGGAGGAGAGCGGCGGCGGCGAGTTGCGTCGAGGACGAGAGCGTCGTGAGGGATGCGGGTTGCGAACCCTAGGCAAATGTGAGCGGCTTTCTGCGGGCGCGGCGTGAGGGCGGCTTCTGGCGTCGCGTGGGCGCCCGGCTTCTCGTCGAAGCGCGGCGCGCAAAAGCGGGTCAATAATTTAGGCGTTTGGGAGCCGCTTCGGCTTCTGGCGGCCAGAAGCTCAACCAACGGCACCAACGTTAAATGGCGACTAGCCAAGCCAAGAAGTGTGGTCACAGATTTATCTCTAGAAAAAAAATAAGCATGGAAAAAGCATATGACTTTTGACTAGCTACCAATTGTGAGTGTATTTTCTCCCTCCACGAGTTTTATATAGTTTCAGTCAAAAGGTTTATATAGTTGTTTTCAAAAATTGTCATATAGTATAGAATAAAATCAAATGAAACATCTATTTTTAACAGAATATTTTATTATGTGATTTGGTAGTCATTTAATTTTATAACTCATAGAGAGTTGTTAATCGTGGCGAGAGAGTTTATCTACAAACGGTTTTGAAGGTGTATCGGAGATCTCGGTGTAGATCACCATCTTACCAGCCTCTATCATCTATAGACAAGTGGTCAAACTGAGACGTCTAAAGAAATCAAAATATTCTGTAAAAGACGACCACAACTCTAAGAAAAGTAGATATCCAAGCTAGCCGTTGCAGTCTTAGCTTAACGTACAACATACAAAACTTCAATTAGCATGATGACACTATACTCAATTGCATGGGAACGTATCTGGTACAAACCAACCCCTCCGTGTAACCATGCAAACTTCTAATCTAAACCACGTGATGTTGATAAAGGAGACGTGCGGAGGAGTGTGGGAGGGAGATTTGAAAAAGTGTGATTAGCAGCGGGCGGTTAAGTGTAAAAATGTAAAATTATCTACGCCCTTGCGTCCCTTAAATCAACATCATATGGTTCATATTAGAAGTTTGCACGGTTGCACAGAGAGATTGGCACCAGATACATTCCCCAATTGCATGACACTATATCTTCTCAGCAATGTCCATTCCGTCAAAAACCGCATGGCAACGCTATTCTCAGCAGCATGGACTCATGAGGGATGGATTGACTCCGGTGCTGCAATCCAAATATCTCTAACTCTACTTCTATAATGCATGAGTTTCTCCAAAAACATATATTTTTAGTGTATGTATGTTATATACTTGAATTTGTATTTAAAAATATTTTAATATGATGCTTAATTTGTATTTGTTGATATCATATTTCAAAAAGAATGAATTGTCAAAGTTCTAGTCTAAAGACTTCTTCAAAAAAAAATATGTCTTATTTTATGGGATAGAGGGAGTATTTTTTATAAAAAAATAGAGGAAAAATAAAACCAAGTCATGTTTGCCCTAGCCCATGGTGTCAGTCCTACGCACGACATGGTGATCAGATCACGTGAGGAGGATATGCTTGTTTGGTTCGCTACACAACTTGCCACATTTTGCCTAACTTTTTTGTCTAAGGTTAGTTCTTGAATTCGAACGACTAACCTTAGGCAAAGTGTGGCGCAGTTAGCCACGAACCAAACAGGCCCGACCTGTCGCTCGCAAGTCGACCGGGACTTTCAACTGCTTACCCTAGTGTCGGTAAGGCAGAGAGGGGACAAGGAAGGGCGCGACATCGATTAGGGATCGTTGTTGTATGAGTCACCTCACGGGAGACGATGCAAGTATTGAAATTATGGTTTGTCATTCGTCATATAAAATATATTTTAAAGAACAATTCAAACAAAGCACAAAATTATTGTAAAAGTTTGAAACAAAGCATAAATTATTATAAAAGTATGGAACATGCTTAAACAACTATTAAATTTAAATAAAGTCTATCTATATAATATATATAGATAAACTGTAATGTATGAGCACTTAACTAGTAGTCTTTGATTAGTTTTTGAGATATGAGTTATGCATTTTTAGAATGGATAGATTATTGTAGTTATGAACGGGATACCCGTGAAAAACTCGGCCCTTCCGATGGCCGGACTGCATCAACTCACCGGTCCAACGGACGACCACATGAATTGGACCAAAGAAAAAAAAAAGTGGCCGAAAAGGGGACCCCGTGCGTGGACATGGCGCCTGGCGGAAACACATGAGCCGCATGGCAGTCAGCGCCCCGACTTTTCCGCTTTCCTTGCACCACCCCGTCATATCTCGGCAACAATTTCTCCGCGCCAACCGACCGATCCATCCTCGTCGTAAGTCTGCGCTTTCATCCCTTATTGTTCCAGGAACAAACAAAATCTACAGGTGTCCAAGACGCCAGGACGGAGACATCGAGGAGGCGGCGGAGACGCCGCCGCGTCCTTCCGCTTCTGAGCCGTATAACAACAAACCCCTCGGCCCTGTCCATCGATCACCTCGTGCCTGTGCCGCAGGCCGCAGCCAGGCATCTCCGGCGAATCTGGTTTGAGGCGCGGAGAGAGGTGAGTTTCCTGATCAGTGGTGCTCTTACCCGTTCTGTCCGGTTCGATTTGCTGATGCGGCCGGCAGGTTTGATCGTTTTTGGGTGCGATTGTTGTGATTGTTTTGTGAGCTTGCGGCAGGCAATGACACTGATTGTAGAAATTTGTTCTTTTGATTGGCCCTTATATTGGGAAGGGGATCGATCCCTATTTTTTCCCCTTACCTTTTCTCTCTGCAAAAGAGAGGTGGCTTTGGTCTGCCGTATCATGATTTTCCCCCACTGCGGTCCAGTATGCAAACGGAAAATTGTACACCTTTAGTCGCAGTCTCCAATATTGTTGGATGCTCGTATCATCGGCCTTTTTAACAGTACAACCTAACTTTGTTCTATGTAGTGTAAGACAGTAGGAATACCTCTGTCCCATACTGATAGGCTGATAGCTAGCTGGAACCTATTCCACAGGATATTTGCATGCGGGACTGAGCAATCAAAGCAATGGCAGTAGCGCCCATGGACTGCGCTGCTGGTTCGATTAGTCTAGGCCACAAGGTTTTGGGCCGTTTCGGAGTACCCAACAGCAGTAGATTGCGATGGGTGGGATATGACAGGAAACCAAGGACAGATCGGTTGATTGCTAGAGCCGTATCCGTGGATCGGACACAGCTAGACTTTTCGAATCCGGACTGGAAGAAGCAGTTTCAAGAGGATTTCGATAAGCGCTTCAGCTTGCCACACTTGAGAGATGTAATTGATGTGGAACCGAGGCCAACTACTTTTTCTCTCAAGAGCAGGTGACATATTTCCTCTGCTTTTCCTTATGATTGGTCTCATACTAATCCTAATTTATATCATTTGTGACCAAAATTTCTTTTAGAATTTGTCTAATGTGTGTAATATTGTTACTGTGTCTACAACAGAGCCCCTCTTGAGAACGCGAATGGTACCATGCAAGGATCATGGAACGGCTATGTCAATGATGATGACAGAGCACTTTTGAAGGTATGCGTTTAGCATTGAATTATATATTTACCGAGACATCCTTCGTGTCCACAAGAAAATTCTTTCTACATTGAGTTATATATAGCACATCATTCTTTTTATATAATCGTTTCACTTGGGTGATAAATATACGGTGAATATATATTTATGAATTGATCTTCAAGTGTTTTGATCTCTATGTAAAAAACACAGAAAAAGATGATTTTTTGACCATGTTGGATCAATCTTGCTAAGTGATGCTTGTGATACTGCTTAATGTGAACTGCTTCTCAATAGAAAAAGGCCATTTTCGGTTTCTAGGAAATAGTCTAGTGTGCAAGCTCACTTTTAGTCTGCTAAACAACAATTGGTTGATTAGAAATTACCCTTACAAGCTTATTGCTTCTTCAGGTTATTAAGTTTGCCTCATCAACTTCTGCTGGAGCTGACTGCATTGACCCTGATTGTAGCTGGGTTGAACAATGGTGGTGCCACTGCATGAATTCAAATTTTGTAGTATAGAAATCATTTTGATTTCCCTAACCTAACTAATTATCATTTCCAGGGTGCACCGTGCTGGTCCACGCAAACAAATATATTTTGAGCCTCAATATGTGAAGGCTGGGATTGTGTCGTGTGGTGGGCTCTGCCCAGGTCTCAATGATGTCATTCGGCAGGTAGGTTAGAACTGGTGTGGGACTTGTATTGTTTAGAACCCAATTTCTTAAAATTGCATTTAGAGAACAACATTCTAAGCTTTGAATTTGACCGATTTTGTGCTCTTGTAGATTGTGCTTACACTTGAAAAATATGGGGTGAAAAACATTGTTGGGATACAGCATGGATTCCGTGGATTTTTTGAGGATCACTTATCAGAAGTGCCGGTAAGATTCTTTTCTACTTCATTATAATCTGGAAACATTGATAGACCTGTTGAAGGGACTTACACTTTTTCCTTCATTCAGCTTTCTAGGCATGTAGTCCAAAATATCAATCTTGCTGGTGGTAGCTTCTTAGGAGTCTCTCGCGGTGGTGCAAACATTTCAGACATTGTTGACAGTATTCAGGCAAGTGTATTTCCTTCTGTTACTTTGGAAAATATGTCTACAATAATTACTAACTGAAAGATTCGTCAACTTAATTTCGACAATGCACAATCAGGCTAGGAGGCTTGATATGCTATTTGTGCTTGGTGGAAATGGAACACATGCTGGAGCTAATGCTATACATGATGAGGTATGTTGAATTGAACGTTCATTGTAATGAATAGGAGCTTATCTGAATTCCTCTCATATAGCATTAAGAATTTGTTGTTTCAGATAAATATAGCATAAGTGAATGACTCATACTTCCATGACTACTAATGCCACAAATTCTTAATGCAGTGCCGCAAGAGAAAACTGCAAGTATCGATTGTATGTGTCCCCAAAACTATTGACAATGACATATTACTGATGGACAAGACCTTTGGATTTGATACTGCAGTGGAAGCTGCACAAAGAGCTATCAATTCTGCATACATTGAGGTGATTGCTTCAGCAACATCTTAGTCTATGAAGCACATATTAATCTTACTCCCTCTGTCCCATAAAGAGTGTCATTCTCATTTCCCAAGAAGTTAAACGTTTTCAAATTTGACTACATATATAAAAGAAAATATTAATATTTATACTGCAAAATTAGTATCATGAGATGAATCTCTAAATATGTTTTCATGATGAACTTTTTTTTGGAGATTTAGATATTGTTAATATTTGTATTAACCAAGTCAAAACTTAAGAAATTTTGACCAGCGCGAACCTCATAGTGACATTCTTTTTGGGATGGATGGACTATTAAACATATGCACAGAGTGCCTGTTGTTAACATTTTATTGGACTTTAGGCACATTCTGCATTTCATGGCATTGGACTGGTCAAGCTGATGGGAAGAAGCAGCGGCTTCATCACAATGCATGCCTCCCTGTCAAGTGGCCAAGTAGATATCTGTCTGATACCTGAGGTATGACGAGAATGTTTGGTTGAGTTCATGACTGGTGCACCAAATTACTAAGGCCCTGTTTTGACCCCAAGGCTAAAAATTGGCCCATCTTGTGATAATAGGCTAAATATCATCTTGTGATAATAGGCTAAATATGGGCTGATAAAGGCCAATGGGTTCTACCCACCAATTAATCCTGATTAGCTCTTATTAACTAAAAATTTGCTCATGTTTGGCCCACTTATTTGGCATCCAAAACTAAGGGCCGACTGTTAGCTCCCTGGATCCAGATAGGCTAGTTAAGTTGTGCAGCAACCAAACACTGTAAGCTTAGTTGTGGGCAACCTTAGGCTGCAATCCGAACATGCCCGAACTCTTCTATTGTCTACGCATCCCCATGTGCCACACTGGTTAATTTAAATATTTGGTAACCAAAATGAAGGTACCATTCACTCTTGATGGACCGAATGGAGTTCTTCGACATCTCGAACACCTGATAGAGACCAAGGGATTTGCTCTGGTTTGCGTTGCTGAAGGAGCAGGACAGGTTAGATCCTGTTGCATTAAAAGATATAATATTCTTTTCTATAGGTTTGGTTATACAAATTGTTCAAGAATTAATGTTCTGATGCATTTTTCAGGAATACTTTCAAAAGTCAAATGCAACTGATGCATCAGGGAACATGGTTCTTAGTGACATTGGTGTGCACCTTCAGCAGAAGGTTAGTCTATTTTTATCTTCAGCCACTGTAATGGGTGAAATGGCTTTACCTGTGTTGGTTTTACGGGTGATGAACTTTATTTAAATTTGGTCATGACATGCCACAGATCAAGTCCCATTTTAATGACATAGGAGTCCATTCTGATGTCAAGTATATTGATCCAACATACATGCTCCGCGCTGTGCGAGCCAATGCATCCGATGCCATCCTGTGCACCGTGCTTGGTCAGAATGCTGTAAGACATCATTTCTCCTTGCTGCATCTCTGCCTCTTGACAAAATCCTTTAGTTTTCATGCCTAACCGTTTGTTGTTCTGTGTAAACCCTGCAGGTTCATGGTGCCTTTGCGGGTTTTAGCGGCATCACAACCGGGGTGTGCAACACACACAATGTGTACTTGCCGATACCGGAAGTGATCAAATCCACGAGGTTTATTGATCCAAACAGTCGGATGTGGCACCGGTGCCTGACCTCAACCGGGCAACCAGACTTCCATTGATCAATTATTAACGAAGCTTGTAGTAGCATCCGAGTGTAAAGGAAGGTTGTGTATAGTATAGCGAAAGGGACCTAAATGCTTTGTCAGGCTTTGTCTAGCAGCATATGGTTCTGCAAAACATTGTTTTGCATTGTAGGTAGGCTAAATTTGAAATAAGAGGTGAGATAGGCAGGATAGCCTCAATATGGCAAAATGATCATCTTGAAGGATTCATGTGTGAATGATAGCTAATAAAAATACTAGGTGAGTGCTCGTACGTTGCAACGGAAATATATAATAACACGATAACTTATGTACAAATATGTGTTATACTGTTATGAAAAAATATTTCGTAATCCATTTATGATCGTAACTATACATAAATTTTATTATTTTAATCTAGCTATTTCACCACTATATTGCAACCATCTTTAAGTGGCCATCTTTTTCAAAAGAATAGGATAATACACAGGAACATCCAGATTCTCACATATGTTTAACAATCCAGTCATGTTAATAAGGAGCCTAACAATAAGGTTCAGAATATCAGAGTCTTGTTGCTATCATCTATCATGCTAACCTGTAAAGGCATTTCTCAAGGAAGTGCTGGAGAGAGTGCCTCCTGGCAATGGAGAGATCTGGCCAACAGATCAAGATAGTTTAAAGATGTGTTAGACAATGTCATGACTGGAAAAGGTTTTCTATTTCCGGATATCTTAACCAAAGATGCAGCGGTTTCTATGTATCACATAGATAGATCGGTAGTTGTTCAAACACTTATCTTTGGCTTTGCTTAGTCAGTCACAAATTATCAATGGTTGGTATCAGATATTTTTCATTTTGTAATCAGCAAACAACAATGCAGATGCAAAATAAAATGTAGAAAGTATACAAAATTAAGAGGCAGCATACAAAGCAGCCGCCTTAGGATTATTGTAGTTCTTAACTAAAATAGTTGCACAACCTGTGGTTCCATGACTCCATTAGATGAATCATGTGCATATTCAAGAAATAAATTCAAGGAATGTTCAGGAACAATAGCTAACAGTAAATTTCGAATTGCGCACAATCAAGGCATTAATGATTCGTGCGACGACAACAACATTACATATCTACAAAATCAATGCAGAAGTAATCTTAAATCTTTCAGATATGTTGCCATGAATACACAAAACTTGCATGGTGAACTATGCTACTTTAGAGAGAGTTTTTTTTATATTAGTCATGCAGCACTACGTTGTTGGGTCAAGCCGCCGTTGCACCGGACACGCAAGTACCCATTGCTCTCAGATTCAGCTGGTATGACTGCAAGTAGAGAGATTGCATTTCAGAATTTCATTTTGCCATCACTCGGAATGGCATAGGACTGGAGAAACTTACGAGGCCAATAGATGCGTGGTGCAAAAGATGCTCTCCAACCATTTGCATCTACGGTTCTCCACAACTCATTTGCAACAACATCCTTGAGTAGTAGCACTGATATTGATACAAGATATAGTTTGATAGAAAATTCAAATAAACATTGTATATACAATTCAATTCCATGCATATAGCATAACTCAATCAGTGATGCACCAAAAATTTGTCTGAGACAAATTGGGCCAATTATTTTTAACATTACTCCTTATACATTAAATATTATGTGCCATAACAAGATGCATAGATCCATACGTTGTGCTGACTTGATTTTAACAGTTATGTATCAATTCCTTACTCGAGTCTTTTCATTAGGATCAATAAACAGTAGTGATGCATTGATGCATCACTTCCCTGACAGCCTACAACTAGCAAAACTGAGTTATGAAACATCATGTGTCAACTATCAATTTTACAAATGTCCTTACATTTATGTCGTCACCTGCTGGCATGCTTTAATGTTTACATTACATGTCTACTATAATGCAGTAAACTAATTGTTTATGTTTCTCAATTTTTCGTAGGAACAGTAAGCTACATACTTGGGGTGCTGATTAAGCAAAATAATAGTTATGGAGAAGTTGGATCTAACACAACTTTGGAAAGAACTATCGCAACTTACTGCAGTCTGCAGGTAAGCCCATCATAAATACTCTGTAACCATATTAGGTGCTTCTGCGTTGGATACAGTTTACAATATTGCTTACGATCTCTTGAACAAGGAGTATGTATTTGTTACATACATATTATAGCAACCTTTCCATCTGTTTCAAACAACATGATTCATGCTTAGGCATATACACTACCCAATTATGCCATTATTTGCAGAATAATTCATTCCAAATGGTCCATTAGAGATTTTCTTTGCAAAGTACCTTGGTTAGCACCAGCGCCTCCATAGCCATAGACTCTCACCTTTCACTCTTAACTCTCATGACATTGATATCAGTCATCCCTCCAACACTAAGCAGAACAAACAGCACAACGAAATCACTATAGAAATAAGCATGGGTGGCGTGAGCACACCTAGACCGTGTAGGTGCTGAGGAGGCCAACAGAGGAGGACGACCAGAGGCAGATGGTGCTTATGACTAGTACCGTTACAGTGACCCACAACTATGACGATCCACGGTGCCGGCATAGTAACGTCTCTCTACTGAGGGCCCTGCGAGGTTCGTCGAACCAATCGAATCAGCAGCACAAAGTAGACCACAATTTAAAAAATAGTGGGAAATAAATTGGGGGTGGATTGCCATGGGAAACAGATGGCTCACATGAGCATTGGGATCGGGCATCTAGGATTTGGTCATGTCACGTGTGAGGGGTTCGGTGGACAAGAGGATGGTGGTGGCAACAAACCCGAACGACACGAGATTTTGATCCTCAACTAAAAGGCTGAAATGCAGGTCAATTGATGCACATACGTGTTGTTGAACACTTGTTGCCTATCCTTGCACAGTTGCACCTACTAAAGCAACAAGAGTGCATTCCATGATATTATATCAGAATAGTCTCATCAAAGCAAAAACAATGGAGAAAACAAAGAAGAGGAACATGGGGGGCGGGCACACCACGAGACAGGGGGGTCAGTTTAGCTGAACGTAAAAATGGAAAAGTGTGACCACAACTGATTGACCTTGTGGCCTGAAGAAGAGGAACAACAGATTCAGATCATAAATTGAATGAGATTCAATAAGCAGGCAAACCATGCAACAATCAAATTAGCTATCTATGTTAGAGATAAACACTTGGAGAAACATGGACTGAATTAGCCCAAAAATTTCAGATAATGTCTTGGAGAACCATGTAGCAAAATTCCCTGGTTGATTTTGGGATAAAAAGATAGGTCTCTATTTTATCAATTACTCCATTCTAAAATAGGTTGGTTTAGTTTTGTTCTAAATAAAAGTTCTTTAATTGCGTATGTGAAAAATATCTGATACCAACCATCTTCCTAAGCAAGTCAATTGGCTTGTCTGGTTTCATAGTGCTTGTTTGGTGATGCTGTGTAACTCTTGCAGAATGCTCGAAGTAACTACTTCTTGAGTTCTTTTCCACCATACGATCTTCAGTTACTAAATGCTCAAGTTCTATTGAGCAACTGATGAACTGCTTAAGCTGGCAGTTCGATGTGGCAAGGTGGTCAAAATTTTAGAGCGAGTTTTTTAGAGGACTAACTAAGCAAGTGGTCGCAGCACATGAAACCCAACTGATGGCCTAACTAAATTAGTTTAAGGAGTGACAATGGCTATATGATTTATTTCTAAAAAAGGAAAAACAAAGCAATGACTGGGTGAAGCTCAACAGGAGCCACGCTCAAATAAAGATCAAATCAAGAGATTGGCAAGCTAGGCTGACCATGCATCGCGATTAATCTACTCAAAACTGAGGTTTCAAGTATTAGCTCTGCATTATGTCTTGGGACTAAGAATTATCTTTTAGTAAGAGAAGGGTTCCATAGAAGCAGAGGAAATATTCTCGTTAAATTAAGAAAAAGAGTTGCCAACCATAGCAATATGCCAAGTAATTTATACCAGCAAACCTTCATTCAAGTAGCTTTGTATCTGTTGGGTACTTGTTCTCAAGTGCTATGAATTAAAAACAAGACAACACAAAATGTTAAATATTAATGCCCTTCGTCCTTTGAAGCATTACTTCCCTTAGGATATAATGATCTTCAGACGAAGGTCATGAAGGACACACCTTCATCATCGCGGTATGTACGTTAATAAAAGGAGAAGCATAAGAAATGTAAGAGACAACAAGGATAATTATATAGCGCTATCAATTCGTCCTTATTATATTATCATAGAAAAATAGAAACAAAATTAGATTACATATGTACCATCGGCTTGACAGAAGGTAAAAGTGCAAGTGTGACGCACGAGCATGTACCAGTCAGCGTGAACAGTACGGGGAAACTGTTCATCTATTTATAGGCACAGGATGCAGCCTGTGAGAAATTACATTCATGCCCTTTACATTTATTATTAACTTATAGACAATTCTATGAGGACTAGATAGCCTTTTCCCCTTTAAGTCGGTTCCTTTCTCCGCCATTTAGCCGAAGCTCCCGTGTACGTAGCTTCGGAGCAACTCCAACCTTCGTCATGATCATGCTTTTTACATCATACATGCTTTTAGCCCGAGTCCGAAGGTACCTGTTCACATGTCACACTTGAAGATTTTATTAAATCACGTTTTTGAGGACCTTCGGAGGACGAAGGCCCCCAGCAGTAGCCCCTCGCAGTATTAATTTGTTTAAGATAACGAATTCAGACTGCGATATGGACGAAGGCCTTAAGCCGAAGGTCCGAAAAAACACCTTCCCTTTGCTAGAATAGCAACAGTCAATGACAGACAGGGCCCCCCAATTTGGAGCATGCCGAGCGTATAAATAAGAACTCGTACCAACCTCATTTGGTACGCTGCTTGTGCCACTTGCTTTATTTTGTCAATTTTCATAGCTCTTGCTCACTAACGTTTGCTAGTTTTTCAAGCTTTCTGAGCTTCGGTTAGAAAGACACATTTTCGTCATCTCTGAAGGAAAAGATGTCTCAAGACAAGAAGGTTGCTGCTGAGACGAAGCCTGCTGAAGAGGAGAAGCTTTTTGAGGAGAAGAAGGCTGTGAATCCTTATATTGCTGGATTTATCGAGTCAATGGCAAAATCAAATACAAACAAGATTACTAAGGAGATACTGGAGGGCCTGTCTGAAGATACTGGTGACAGTGACAGTTATGATGCGGAAAGTAGGGGCGAAGATTCTGAGGATCGACCCTAGAGACCAAGCCATACAATTTTCGAAAAATCTACCATCAACCAAAGTCACCTTGAAAACATGAGGGGAAGGTACTTTCGGGATATGTCTATTGTGAGGGCTGGCGGAGGCAACAACGTCCCGGCCCCCGAGGGGAACGAAGTTGTGATTTTTCGAAGCTTCTTCAAAGCTGGGCTTCGGTTTCCGCTGAGCAAGTTTGTAGTTGAAGTGTTGAAAACCTACCAAGTTTTCCTTCACCAGTTGACCCCTGAAGCCATATTGAGGATGGGAGTCTTCGTCTGGGCAGCAAGAAGCCAAGGGGTAGAACCAAGTGCGAAGTGCTTCTGCAGCATGCACGAACTTCTGTATGAGACAAAGGCCATGGGGAAAGAGCAATATCATAACAACTTTGGTTGTTATGGGTTTATCGCCCGTCCTAACGCCAGTCACCCTGTGCCAACATTTCGGAAGAGATGGCCCGGAAATTGGATGGAAGAATGGTTTTATGTGAAGAACGACTTGTCAGCGAGGGAGGACATCAAAGATGTTATCATGCGCCCCATATGGTCTCGCTTCGGCCTCCGAAGGCCGAAGGTTGAAATTGATGAAGCCGCCGAAGCGTGCCAAAAGGCGTTTGGTACTGTCTGCTTCTTCATTGGTACCAGAGATTTAATTCAAGAGCATATAGCATTCAGAGTATGGCCGCTTGTAGAGAGCTGGGAAGTGCTGAAGGAAACTATTACCAAGTCTAGCGAAGGTGAACTGGTCCGGCTGAAATATACATTCAGATATGGGGATAAATTCGATGAACCAAACGATGATTGGTTGAAATGCATCGAAGTTACAAGTGATGAACTACTTGGATCATACTCTAAGGCAGAAGATAATGCACTGTCTACAGCCTTCGGAGGTCGGGGAAAAAAGAGAATAAACATAGTTTTTGACACCATTGGCTTCGTCTACCCTGACTACCACTACCCGGTGCGGGGGCAAGGGAAGAAGAGGAAAGCTGCTGCTCTAGCCACCCCGGCTGAACCTGTGCCAAAGCCTGCGGGCAAAAAGATGAAGGTACTTACCCACCGACCACGATATATTGAACCGGTCGTGGTGCCTGAGTTTGGCTGGGAGGCATCTTCGACTACTAAATCAAGAGAATCTGCTCCGATGCAGAAGGCTGAAGAACCGGCTACAATGCCGAAGGCACCTTCGACTGAGCCAGTTGAAACGAAGGTTGACAAAGATAAGGCTGACAGGTCAACAACCAAAGAGGTGAAAAAGATGCCAGGGATTTTAAGTCCTTCGACAGAAGCCACAGCGCTGAAGGCACAAAAGAGTTCTGTCATAACTCCAAGGAAAAGGAGGATGGTAAATGTATTAGATGTTTTGGAAACAATCGATTCCATAGGCCCTGCTCCCACAGGGAAGGTTGCTGAAGTTATCACAACGCAATCCAAGTATGATACTAAGCAAATAGAAGTCGAGACTACACTAACCTAGGCTGAAGTTGAGGCAGAGCCCACGGTGCCTACTAAGATGAAGCTTGCCGCCACCGAGCAGAAGGCCGAAGAAATAACTCTAGATATTAATATAGCTTTTGAGAAGAGTGCGGCCAAAGAGGCCGAATCCTTTGCCCCCGAAGCACTCTCCAAAGATCTTGATTATATCATTCGACATGCTTCGGGAAAGAGATTATCCAAAGAAGAAAATTTTGAGGCTAAACACTATGCCGGAGAACTGAAGTATCAGAAGGGGGCCTTAGTGTTTAATGGTACGGACGAAGATGATTTCCTGTACTGCCTCCCAGACAACAAAGAATTATCTGTCTGCCGGGAGATGGCCAGAATTATGGGTTTTCCGAAGCTTGAAGCTGGCCTCTGTGCCATGACGAAGGACGATCTAGCAGATAGTCTTGCGTACAATAGTCTGAAGGTACTGAAGTTGTGAATTTTGAAGCTTATGGACTCTGGAATGGGGTCTTTTTATTCTTATGTTAATCCTTTTAACCTTTCTTGCAGGGCTTAATACTTAGCAACACCCTAAGGGCGCAAAAGAATGCTGAAGATGAGAGCTGCACTATAGCTCTCAACAACCTTCGAACAGAGGTTATCAGACTGAGGAACGAAGCCACGGAAAAAGACAAGATTCTACTTTCATTGGTGGACAAGGTAAAAGAAGATGAAGCTAGTTTCAAGGCTCAAGCTGAAATTCAAAAGAATGAGATTGAAGACCTTTGAAAACAGCTGGCCGAAACCAAAGAAAAATGTGGTCTCGCAGAGGCCAACCGAGATATTAGTGAATATTGGAGAAATTATTTAGAAAAACAGTCGAAGAACTCCGCGCGTCCAAAGAAAGATGCTTCAAAAAATCCCCGAGCTGTGTGGAGAAGATAAAGGCTAGCTTCGCCAATGTGGGTGCCTATTCAAATGAAGATAACTTTATACGAGGCGACCTCGAAGGTGTTATAGAATGGATAAGCGGAGAGGTCGAAGCTTTTGAAGAAATTTTGAGTGATCGTGGGGATGTCTGCGCATTTTCTGGTGCGAGAGGAATTTCAGCCATCTTGGAGAAGGCGGGTTGCTAACATGTCAAAACCCTGGCTCAGGCCGAAGCTGCCTTCTCCGTGGATGTCACGAAGGATCCCTCAGCCGAAGCAAGCTTAATGGGCGGAAAATTTTATACTGACATCTGGGCAAATGGTGGCTGAGATATGGCTCACGAAATAATGAAGAAAAGCGAGAAAGACATCCATGAGGCCCGAATTCAAGCTAAGCAAGCTGAAGAAGCTACAGAGCACGAGAGGCGCATAGGTATTGTTTCGCGGCATCTAGCTTCGGCATTTGTTTTCGTGACTTCGAACTGATTAATTTTTTCTACTGTAGCTGAACTATCTCCTCCACCGAAACTGTTCGACCCCCTGGCTGACCCAGAAACGAAGGAAGCAATAGATATCATTAATGTGGCCGAATCTATTATTGATGAAGTTGTTAACAAGTTGCTAAATGAAGTTGTGGAGAAGGTCCTGAAAGAGGACTAGTACTTGTTTGTAAAAACATTTCTAGATGATCAATGTAACTTTGCTGTAACAAGACTGTAATATTCGATGTGTATGTTTTTGAATCTAATATGTAAATTATTTATAATTCAGTTCTTTGCGATGCATGAAACTTTATATACATACCGGTTTTGAGCCTTTGGCGAAAAAACACCTTCCCTTCTTTTCATGCTTCGTAAAGAAGAAAATTCGTGCTTCGTGAAAATATCCTTGCTTTGTAAAACATCCCATCTTCGTAAGCAAAGGATCCCTTCTTTTCCATTAGAGCTGACGAAGCTGTATTTCTCAGCTTACTTGGTGCCTTAGCACGTTTTCATTTTTTATAAAGCAGTCTCCGAAGATCGACTTCGTATTCAGTTCATGTCATCGGTGCAATATGATGTATGATGTGATGTTATGCGGGATGATGTGATGATATGATGCAAAGGATGATGCTAATGCTGAAGATATGCACCCACACACCCACACTAGAACACACCATCTCTGCGTCCCCTTAGGAACGATCGGAATCTCTTTATCGTTTATTTTTCGGCTTCACCGTTTATTTTTCGGTGTAAGTTCTGCATCCCCTTAGGAACGTCTTTTGAACTTCTTCGCCTTCTATTTCGACGGTATTTTTCGCGTTGACTTTTCGCGCTTCGCCTTATATTTCGGCGGTATTTTTCGCGTTGACTTTTCGCGCTTCGCCTTATATTTCAGCGGTATTTGGCTCTGCATTCCCTTGGGAACGACTTTTGAACAAAAAACTTACGCTGCGCTCCATTGTGAGCGACTTCTTTTGTAGCTTCGGTAAGACTTAGACTGCGCTCCCTTAGAAGCGTCTTTTTTTGTAGCTTCGGCTGTTTTTGAGTTTCGCAAATCTGTGGAGAAGCTATATTTCATTCTGATATAAGCGAAATTATTACAAAAAAACTAGGTTTGCATTGATTGTTTCTTAAAAAACAAAATGACAAGAAAGCATAAAAGCATTTTTTGAATAGGATATTGCTCAATAAATGTGCTTGGATTCTAGCACAGTACTGTTGACTGTGCGAGCTTCGGATTCCTCCCTGAAACCCCGCTGCTGTTGAGAGTGCTGGTGCCCTTCTGTCTGCTGGCTCCGGGAATGAATCGGTTGTAGTGGTGGTGGAGGTGGGAGTTGTGGCCAAGAAGTCTGTGAATGGCTAGCCGAAGCAACGGAAGTTGCAGGATGATTGCCCACATACTCTGGTATGTATGGAGAATGGCACAAAGCAGTGTGCAAGACCTGCTTCGGCTGGTTCTACCGAGCTTCGGCTTCTGCTATCTCCTTTTGCTTCTGAATAGTGATTTGGCACATTCTTGTAGTATGGCCCTTGTCCTCACCACATAATAAGCAGTAGATCTTTCTAGGCTGATCCCCGAATCTTTCCCCGAAGCCCCTGGCGCCTCTGCCTCTTAGGGCTGGTGGCCTAAAAGAGCTTTGCTATTGCCCCAAAGATTGTGAGGTATATTGCGACCTCTGTAGCTGACTCCCTTTGTCATCATTCTGAGTGGAATTGTGGATTGACCTGACATGCCTCGGATGGATTCTTCCTCCGAAGCCCCTGGTCATTTCCGAGAATCTGTAAGCTTCCTCTCTTCTCTGATGAAAGTCGTTGTCAGTCCGGATGTACTCATCCATTTTCTAGAGCAGCTTCTCCAGAGTTTGTGGGGGCTTCCTGGCGAAGTACTGGGCCGTAGGTCCTGACCAAAGGCCCTAAATCATGGCTTCAATGACAATTTCATTGGGCACTGTGGGCGCTTGCGCCCTCAATCGCAAGAACCTTCGGACATACGCCTGGAGGTATTCCTCATGGTCTTGTGTGCATTGGAACAGGGCCTAAGCTGTGACTGGCTTCGTCTGAAAACCTTGGAAACTGGTCACCAGCATGTCCTTAAGCTTCTGCCACGATGTGATAGTCCCTGGCCGAAGAGAAGAATACCATGTTTGAGCTACATTCCGGACTGCCATCACGAAGGACTTCGCCATGACTGCAGTATTGCCCCCATACGAAGATATAGTTGTCTCGTAGCTCATCAGAAACTGCTTTGGGTCTGAATGCCCATCATACATGGGAAGCTGAGGTGGCTTGTATGACGGAGGCCATGGGGTAGCCTGCAGTTTTGCTGCCAAGGGAGAAGCATCATCAAAAGTAAAGGTATCATGATTAAAATCATCATACCATCCATCTTTGTTGAATAGGCCTTCTTGACGAAGTTCCCTATGTTGGGGCCTTCGATCTTGTTCATCTTGAACAAGATGGCGCACTTCTTCAGTAGCTTCGTCGATCTTCCTTTGAAGATTAGCCAGCCACGCTATCTTCTCCTTCTTCCTTTGTACTTGTTGATGAATAATTTCTATGTCCCTGATTTCTTGGTCCAACTCCTCCTAGAGTGTTGGACTGGTGGCTTTCCTCTTCTGGCTTCGCGCCTCTCGAAGAGAAAGAGTTTCCTAGTTTGGGTCCAGCGGCTGCAGTGCAGCAGTCCCTGGTGCTGAAGCTTTCTTCGGCGGCATGACGAAGGTCAGTGCTTGCCGAAGGTGGTCGAAAGAGTTCACCGGAGGTGGGTGCCAATGTTGGGTACTTGTTCTCAAGTGCTATGAATTAAGAACAAGGCAACACAAAATGTTAAATGTTAATGCCCTTCGTCCTTCGAAGCATTACTTCCCTTAGGATATAATGATCTTCAGACGAAGGTCATGAAGGACACACCTTCATCATCGCGGTATGTACGTTAATAAAAGGAGAAGCATATGAAATGCAAGAGACAACATGAACAATTATATAGCGTTATCAATTCGTCCTCATTATATTATCATAGAAAAATAGAAACAAAATTAGATTACATATGTACCTTCGGCTTGACAGAAGGTAAAAGTGTAAGTGTGACGCACGAGCAAGTACCAGTCAGCGTGAACAGTTCGAGGGAAATATTCATCTATTTATAGGCACAGGACGCAGCCTGTGAGAAATTACATTCATGCCCTTTACATTTATTATTAACTTATAGACAATTCTGTGAGGACTAGATAGCCTTTTCCCCTTTAAGTCGGTTCCTTTCTCCGCCATTTAGCTGAAGCTCCCCTGTACGTAGCTTCAGAGCAACTCCAACCTTCGTCACGATCATGCTTTTTACGTCATACATGCTTTTAGCCCGAGTTCGAAGGTACTTGTTCACATGTCACACTTGAAGATTTTGTTAAATCACGTTTTTGAGGACCTTCGGAGGACGAAGGCCCCCAACAGTATCCATTGGTTAGGGAGCAATAAAGGACTTACTCTGAAGTATTGGAAGTATTTAATTTTTCAATCGCTGGAACTGTTTTACTTTTTGATTTGCAATCAGGACAGAAATAATCTACATTTTTCAAATCCTATGACACAACGCCAAGTTAACAAAAGATATTCATAATTTACATGTAGACATCCAAGATTATGGAACACCAAGAGACAACTGAAAATTGAGAAGCTATTAACACAAAACTTGAACTCGTGCCTGTTAGTGACGGTCAACTGAAAAATCGAGAAGCTATTAGCACACCAAGAGACAACTGTAAATGTACACGACCATCAAAGATATTCATAATTTTCTCATTTAGAAGATATTTAATTGAGTAGTACCAAGGTATTCATGTGATGTTTTTACTGCCAGTATGTGGTTTATATGTAGATGTAGTCACTTTGCTGGCATTCATTGGTCATGTTAGTTTTTTGCCTGAACATGTCTAGTTTTCGAAAAATGTACATGACCATAACTGAATGAGGCAGTAAAAGCATGCATCCATGCAGGTAGGTAACAACTGGGTACAAAAAGGATGCATTTTCTTATGGATAAACAATGGATCGTCAGAGATGGGTCGTGTTGGGGACTTGTTCTCAAATGCTTGAATTAAGAACAAGGCAACACAAAAAATGGGTTAACGATTAATGCCCTTCGTCCTTCGAAGCGTTATCTCCCTAAAGATATAACGATCTTTGGACGAAGGTCATGAAGGACATACCTTCATCATCACAGCATATATTAATGAAAGATGAAGCATATGAAACATGAGAAATAACATGAATAATCATTTGATACCATTTATATATATTATATTTAATTATATAATCATGAATGAATAAGAACAATATTGAATTACATTTGTACCTTCGGCTTGACAAAAGGCAAAGGTACAAGCGTGATGCACGAGCGAGTACAAGTCAGCGTGAACAGTACGAGGGTACTGTTCATCTATTTATAGTCACAGGGCGCAGCCTGTGTGGAATTACATTTATACCCTCTACAATTGGTTACATTCATGACATAAACTATCATGGGTCAATCTGTCCTTTCATCTTTAAGTCGGTGCAACCCTTCGTCTTAGGTATGTCACTATGCCGAAGTTTCCTCTGAGGTAGCTTTGGTGTTATTTCCGTGCTGATCTTCCGAAGGTGTTTCTTCTCACAGGACCTTCGGCTTCGGAGCAGACCCCCAACAGTAGCCCCTTCACGGTGCTAGATCGTTTTTCGTAACGAGCTTGATCCGTGAAAAAGTTCTCTTAGGCTTTGGAATGCCGAAGGTCCAAAAAACATCTTCCCTGAGCTCGTTGTCGAGAAACAAATAAAATATTTCGAGCGCAGGGTGGTCCACTATGCGGCGGGTACGTGCGATCTAGTAATTCACCTTCCCGCGCACTGTGGTCCACCGATCAGTGGGTGCGGGCGACTGTTCAACGGGTGCAGGTGGCTTGGCGATTCTCCTTCCCACCTGCAACACTATAAACAGACGGGTAGGTGTGAAGTTACCACAGCATTCATTACTATTGTATTGTTATGCTGCTGAAAAATTTGACCATAGCCGAAGCTTATTCACTGCATTTCCGAGCAAGCCACTGTTCTGGATTAGCTTCGTCAAAAGAGGGAGCTTCATCAAAAAACTGCAAAAAAAAAACAATCAACTTCGTAAGAACTGCAAGAAAATCAACAAATGGCCAGAGTGCGTTCAACCGCTAGATTGACCCGCGATGGAGAAGAAGCCGAAACTACGGAGACTGCTTCGATCTCTGAGGTGATGAAACAATCGGGAATGGTTGCGACAGAGGTGGCTGCTGAGGAAGGTGCATCTGCTGCCGAAGCTGAATATGCTGACATTGAAGAAGATGTTGTTGATGAAGAAGAAGAGGATTATAAGCCATCCAAACCTAGTCACTTGGACTTTGGAAAATCTACCGTTTCTGAGGCTGATATGCCTATGATGATAAAGCTAGGGTACTTCAGAGAAGCTGAGAAGAAGCTGATTCGCTTTGGCAGAGAAGAAACCACTCCGACACCGGAAAAAGATGAGGTGGTAGTTTTCAGGAGCTTCTTCAGAGCAGGATTGAGGTTTCTGTTGAATGAAATGATTGAAGAAGTTTTGGAAAACTACAAGATCTATCTTCATCAGCTGACTCCTAACGCTATCGTTAGGCTCAGTGTCTTCATCTAGGCTCTCCGAAGCCAAGGAAGAGACCCGAATGCTGAAGCCTTCTGCCGAGTGCACGAGCTTCATTATCAAACAAAGGCCAGAGAAGATGGTCTTCATGAGAACTTTGGCTGCTACAATTTTGCCTACCGCAAAGATATGAAGACTCCGGTAGTTAGTTATCGCACCAAGTGGCCAACTGGTTGGAAGAATGAGTGGTTTTATGTGAAGGCTGATGAGAAGAAAAGGGAGAAGCTTAAGATGCTAGTACTGAGCCCTCTAAGCTTAAGCTTCGGGCTGACTAGGCCACTGTGCCGCATGGAGCCGGGGTCACCATGCCAACAGGCTGTGGCAGAATTCCGAGTTGTGTCTGAGAAGGTCGGTACTAGAGATTTGGTGCAAGAATACTTAGCCAATAAAGTATTTCCGACGTTAAGTGAATGGAATATGTCGAAGCTTAAGGGAGAAAAGAAAAAGAACGAACTTGTTCGACTGCCCTATCATTTCAAGTTCAAGAAACATTTCAAAGAATCTTGCCAAGAATGGTTGGAGATGATTGAAGCTATGTGCAATGAGATTTTGGGCAACTATACTAAGAAAGAAGATCAATTGATGACCGCAGCCTTCGGCACCCGGCCGAAACGAAGGCTGAACCGAGTAATGGATGCCTTGAAATTTGACTACCCTGACTATGAACGATTAAGCAAGGGTGCTGAAGGGTCGAAGCAAAAAAGAGTTGTCAGTGTTATGAACAGACAAGCTGCTAGAATGATAAAAGAAGATGAAAAGTTATTGAAAAAGAGAAAATTGAGCCCTGAGCCAAAGGTGACTGTTCCGAAGAAGAGAAAAGCTACAACTCCGAGGCTAGAAACAACTGATACAGAAGGAGAAGCTCCTTCAACACCTTCTGCCACTGACGTGGAAGAAATTTTAAAGGTAATGACTGAATCCTTGCCTATCAAGCTAAGTCCACTGGGGCCACATCTGACGAAGCTTTTACAGAAGAAGAATGAGGAGCCTTTGGCAGCAAAGAAGTCTGCTGGGCCGAAAAAACAAAGGATTGTTACTGTAATCGAAGCCATTGAAGAAACGCCACCGTCGGCGCCAGCATCAAGAACACCAGCCGCCGAAGAAGCTACAGTTACCGAAGCTGCTGCCACCGAAGCTACAACCTTCGAAACTGCTGCGGCCGAAACCAAAAATCTGGAAAGGACGTTTTCTGACATTGATAAAATGATTTTAAACATGACCGCGGAAGAAACTGTTGCAGGTGCTGAAGAAACCCTGGCCACAATGCCTGGAAAAGAGGAGTTTGCCGAAGATACTTCGGGAGAAAGGGACTTCAACTTTCAAAACATAATCGGGCAAGAGTTATCTAAGGTTGAAAAAGAAGAGCTAAGAGATTATGCTATATCTTGCGGCTACCAGCCAAGAGCGCTGCTCTTCGGTGGCATTGACGAAGAAAGCTTAGGTTGCCTCCGAGACCGAACTGGAGCGAAGGTTATCAGCACTCTATCAAAGAGTGTCGGTTTTCCGAAGCTTGAGGCCGACCTCAGCAGGTACCGGCAGCAACACATCGTTGGTAGCTTGTTTTATTCTAATTTTAAGGTAAAGTTCTTTCTTCAAATTTTTATTGTTTTGAAATCAAAGTGTTTTTTGATGAAGGTTATTTTTTCTAGAGTCTACTTCTAAGTAAAACCTTGAGGATGCAACAAGACCTTGAGGACAAGAATAATGAAGTTATAATTGAGGGCTTAGAGTGCAAAATTAAAGATCATGAATCCGCTCTGGAAAAGAAAGACTTTATGCTTCAGACAATGGAGGGTTCACTGGCAGAAGCCCAAGCCGAGATTGTCAGATTGAACAATGAACTCTCCATGAAGTCAAAAAGCTTTGAACAGAAGAAAAATTTGGAAACAAAACTTGAAGCTAAAGTTGAAAAGAGTTCGAATTTGCAGAAATCTCTGAAGGAGCTTCAAGATAAATGTTTAGACTTCGGCATCCGGTGCATGCAACGGCTGAAGTAGGTCTTCAACTCAGTTGGAGCCAGCTTTGAAAAGTTTAAACCTTCGGTTGAAAACCTGCCGGGCACTTTTGATCATATTGAAGGTGAAGTTGATGCCCTTGACGAAGTCATAGCTAGACATGGTGACTTCTGTGCTCTGCTAGCTTCTCGCGGCACAGCTGTTGCTTTCATGAAGGCTGGTTGCACGCATGGAAATATTGTAAACAGGCCAAACTTCAGCCTGTCACCAGCGGACTTGAATGATATCCCTGGCCTGGCCTGAAGCATTGGGAACAGATTCATAACTCAAATTTGGGCAAAGGGTGGGCGAAACTTAGCTGGTGACGAAGCTCGAAGCCACCTCAAGCCGGTAATAATGTTGTACCTGCTGCTTTACCTTCTTAAAATTTGCACTTCCCTTATAATGCTATTGTGTGTAGGATGACGAAGCCGAAGAACAATCAACCGAAGCTTAATGGACAATGATGAAAAGAACTCTAGAGAAATCTTTTGAATTATCCTTGTAGAAAATACTGTAATTTAGGAATCAAACATTACTCTATAAATTTAGCGATACCTTGTAATATATTTTACCTTTCCCTCCATGTATGAACTGCTTGATGTGGACGAAACTTGTTCTTTTTGAGCCGAAGGAGAAAAACACCTTCCCTTCTTTTCGTACACAACGAAGCATAAATCTGATTCTTTTGTATTTGTCGAAGCCTCGTCATTAGAGCCGAAGCAATTGTCTGTAAATGATATGATCATGATGATCCTACGAATGTCTAAATGAATGTATATGAATGCAATGTATGATGTGATGTAATGTGCAAATGAATGTCCAAACACACGCATACGAAGCCACATCTAGACCCCGCATTCCCTTAGGAATGACTGAAATTTCTTAGCCATTTACTTTTCGGCTTCACCGTTGACTTTTTGGTGTAAGTTCTGCATCCCCTTAGGAACGTCTTTTGAACTTCTTCGCCTTCTATTTCGGCGGTATCACCGTTGACTTTTTGGTGCAAGTTCTGCATCCCCTTAGGAACGTCTTTTGAACTTCTTCGCCTTATATTTCGGCGGTATTTGGCTCTGCATTCCCATAGGAACAACTTTTGAGTAGAAAACTTATGCTGCACTCCCTTGGGAACGACTTTTTGCAGCTTCGTCGTGCTCTGCATCCCCTTAGGGACGACTTTGGAGCTTCTCCCTGTTTTTTTCTTTTTTCTGCACTCGATGGTGCCTGCTCAGATTTTACATTTTACATTCTTTTTTGGGGGATTTTGCTCTCGTAGAGCTAAAGAAGAAAGGAAAAACTACAAGTCCTGGCCCATTAAAAACCTTTCTCCCCCTTTGGAAAGGAAAAGGGTGCCATAGGAAAAAAATGAAAAAGATTACATCAAATTACACATAATATCGTCGAAGCTCATCCACATTCCAAGATCTAGGAATGTCGTTGCCGTCCATATCCTTCAACCTGTAAGAACCGGGCCTTGACAAAGATACCACCAGAAAAGTCCTTCCCACTTCAGCTGTAGTTTGCCTACTGTGTCCAGATTAGCCACTCTCCGAAGCACCAGATGCCCTAGCTTGATATTTTTTAACCGGACTTTTCTATCGCGCCATTTTATTGTTTCGGCTTGATATTTATTAATATTTTCCATAGCCTGAAGTCTGGTCCCTTCTATAGTGTCTTTTGCCATGTGATAGTCAGCTTCGTCTTCTGCCAAAGCTGCTATTCTTATTGACCCTGCTTTAGCTTCTTCTGGGGTTATAGCTTCGTCACCAAATAATAACTTGAATGGCATAAAACCTGTTGAACTTGATACGGTCGTATTGTGGCTCCACACCACTTTAATCAACTCATCTGGCCACTTTCCTCTAGGTTGATTAAAGATTAGCTTCATTATTCCTGTCATTATAATACCATTTGCTCTTTCGACAAGTCCATTTGACTCTAGATGTCTGACTGACGCAAAGTGAATCTTCGTGCCAATTTGATCACAGAATTCCTTGAAAGCTTCGACATCAAACTGTGTTCCGTTATCCACAGTTATAGCCCTCGGCATGCCGAAGCGACAAACAATGTTTTGCCAGAAGAATTTCTAGACTGTGACCGAAGTTATCGTGGCCAAAGGCTTCGCTTCAATCCACTTCGAAAAATATTCTACAGCCACCACGACATATCTTAAATTGCCTTGTGCTGGTGGAAGTGGACCCAACAAATCCAGGCCCCATCTTTGCAATGGCCAGGTTGGCTGTATTAACTGGGTTAACGACGAAGGTTGTTTCTGGTCTCTTGCACATCTTTGACAATTTTCGCACTTTTGAACCAGATCCGCTGCATCTGAAGCTGCCTTCGGCCAATAAAATCCTTGTCTGAAATCCTTCCCCAGCAAAGGCCTTGACCCAATGTGAGATCCGCACAAACCTGCATGTATTTCCTTCATGAGCTCTATACCTTCGATTCTAGATAAACACTTGAGAAGTGGAGAGCAGACTCCATGTTTGTATAACTCCCCTTCTATTATCACATATGGTCTTGTTCTTGCCTCCATTCTCTTATTATAAGCTTCGTCATCTGAAAGACAATTACCTTGGAGGAAAGATATGATTTTAGTCCTCCAATCTTCACTATGTACTGGAGAAATGGCAAGCACCGCTCTCTCCATGAGTTCAACCGAAGGTGCCTTTATTGTTTCAAAAAATACTTCCGAAGGTAGAGGGAGCCCCTAGGCCGCCGATTTGGCTAGTAAATCTGTGTGCTCATTTTCACCTCTTGGAATACTCTTAACAAAAAAACCTTCAAAAGAAGCCTCCAACCTTCGGACTGTATCCAGATATCTTTCAAGCTTCGGATATCTTGCCTTGCTACTTTTGTCCACATGGCCAGAAATAACTTGAGAATCAGTTTTCAGAATGGCCCTTCTTATTCCCATTGCCCTTAACTTCCGAAGCCCCAATAGAAGTGCTTCGTATTCGGCAATATTATTTATACAACTAAAGTCAAGCTTGGCTGCATAACATGTTGTGACTTTTGATGGTGCTACTAGAACAGCAGCTGCTCCTGCGCCGAAGGTTCCCCAAGAACCATCGCAGAACACTGTCCAAGCTTCGAGATCTTTATTTATTTCTTCTTCCTGAGCCCCTGGCGTCCAATCAGCGATGAAGTCTGCTAACGCCTGGGACTGAATTGAAGATCTATGCACATAATCAATGGTGAATTCATTAATCTCTACAACCCATTTTCCAATCCTTCTAGTAGCTTCTCTATTCCTCATGATGTCCTTTAGAGGTTGTGACGAAGGAACAATTATGTGGTATGCTTGAAAATAATGCCGAAGCTTTCTGGAGGCCATTAACACAGCATATAATACCTTTTCCAATTCTATGTAATTTTTCTTTGACAGACTCAAAACTTCAGAGACGAAGTATACTGGAGCTTGCTTTTTGGCTTGACCATCTAGCTTCTCCTGTACAAGTGCCGCACTTACTGCAGAATGTGAAGCTGCGACATATAAAAGCAGTGGAGCCCCTGGTGCAGGTGGAGTTAACGTTGTTAAGTCAATCAAATATTGTTTCAACTCTTCAAAAGCTTTTTGTTGTGCCGGGGCCCATTGAAAGACTTCGGCTGACTTCAATATTTCAAAAAATGGCAGATTTCTTTCTGCTGATCTGGATATGAACCTGTTTAATAAAGCTAGTCTTCCTGCCAGCCGTTGAGCTCCTTTCTTCGTACTTGGTGGCTCCATCCGAAGGATAGCTTCGATCTTGCTTGGGTTAGCTTCAATTCCTTTCGTTGATACCAGACAGCCAAGAAACTTGCCCTTCTTCACCCCAAAAACACATTTTTCTAGGTTTAACTTTAGACCAGCTTGTCTGAAATTGGCAAATGTCTTTTGCAAGTCAGCAATGTGATTTTCTTGCTTCGTACTTTTCACTATAATGTCATCAACATAAGTCAATACATTTCTGCCTATTTGAGAATGAAGAACCTTTGCTGTCATTTTGCTGAAACTTCCTCTAGCATTTTAAGCCCCTCAGGCATTCGAAGATAGCAATATGTACCACTAGGGGTTATGAAGCTAGTTTTTGGCTCATCTTCCTTCTTCATCCAGATTTGGTGGTAGCCAAAGTAACAATCCAGTAGACTCATAAGCTCTGAAGAAGCTACTGCGTCTACTAGAGAATCTATTCTTGGCAATGGGAATTCATCCTTCGGACAAGCCTTATTAAGATATGTAAAATCAATACACATTCTCCATTTGCCATTGGCCTTCTTCACCATAATAGTATTGGCTAACCATTCTGGGTATTTTACCACTCTGATGACACCAGCTCTGAGAAGTCTTTTCACTTCATTCCGAGCACCTTCGACTTTGTCATCAAACATTTTCCGAAGCCTTTGCTTTCTTGGCTTGAAGGATGGGTCCACATTGAGTGAATGTTCAATGACATCTCTGTTGACACCACAGAGATCATTGGCTGACCAAGCAAAGACATCTTTATTATTGAATAAAAATCTTATCAAAGTTTTCTCTTGCTCTTCAGATAACTGAGACCCCAGCAGTACCTTTTGCTCTGCTATGTCTTCACATAGAAGCATAGGCTTCGGCTGATCTGCCGAAGCAGCCTTCTCTCTTTTGTATTTGTACTGTTCACAGGCTTCGGCTCCATCTATATTATGAATTGCCTTTGAATCTGTCCAATTTCCTTCAGCTTTTCTAGTAGCCTCTTGACTTCCATGGATAGCAATGGGCCCTTGCTCCGAAGGTATCTTCATACATAAGTATGCTGGATGAAGTATAGCTTCGAAAGCATTGAGTGTCCCTCAACCAATGATTGCATTGTATGGGTACTCCATATCAACAATATCAAAAACAATTTGTTCAGTCCTTGTGTTATGAACGAAGCTAAAGGTTACTGGCATTGTGATTTTGCCGAGTGCTACAATTTGCCTTCCTCCGAAGCCACAAAGAGAGTGTGTAGCATCATGAATCTTATCCTTTGGCTCTTGCATTTGTCTGAAGGCTTTAGCAAATATGATATCCGCTGCACCGCTTGTGTCAACCAGAACATTATGGACCAGAAACCCCTTGATGACACAAGATATGACCATAGCATCATTGTGAGGGTAATCCTTGAGCTAAAGATCCTCCTGGGAGAAGGTGATTGGGATGTGGGACCATTTGGACTTGATGAAGGGTCCCTGCACCCCAACATGCTGCACCCTTCTCTATGCTTCTTTCTTCTGCTTCTTGTTGGCTGGTTCTGAGCATGAACCGCCGGTTATCGAGAGCACCAGCTTCGTAACCGAAGGTGCTACAACTTGGTTGCTGAACGAAGCCATCAGCTCAAAAGTGGAAGTGAGTTCACCGGCGGTGGGCACCAATGTTGGGGACTTGTTCTCAAATGCTATGAATTAAGAACAAGGCAACACAACAAATGGGTTAACGATTAATGCCCTTCGTCCTTCGAAGCGTTATCTCCCTAAAGATATAACGATCTTCGGACGAAGGTCATGAAGGACGTACCTTCATCATCACAGCATATATTAATGAAAGATGAAGCATATGAAACATGAGAAATAACATGAATAATCATTTGATACTGTTTATATATATTATATTTAATTATATAATCATGAAAGAATAAGAACAATATTGAATTACATTTGTACCTTCGGCTTGACAAAAGGCAAAGGTACAAGCGTGACGCACGAGCGAGTACAAGTGAGCGTGAATAGTACGGGGGTACTGTTCATCTATTTATAGTCACAGGGCGCAGCCTGTGTGGAATTACATTTATACCCTCTACAATTGGTTACATTCATGACATAAACTATCATGGGTCAATCTGTCCTTTCATCTTTAAGTCGGTGCAACCCTTCGTCTTAGGTATGTCACTATGCCGAAGTTCCCTCTGAGGTAGCTTCGGCGTTATTTCCGTGCTGATCTTCCAGAGGTGTTTCTTCTCATAGGACCTTCGGCTTCGGAGTAGACCCCCAACAGGCCGAGTTTGGGGGAATCTAAGAACCTCACTCACCTGCAACGTGCAACGAGGCAGTGAGCGGCGAGCCGGAGCATTTCAAACCATAGCCATGTCGTTAGGGAACTGACCGGCCGACAGTTATGCACATAAACGCGCGCGGCAGAGTGGTCGATGTTTGTCGATGGAATATCATGACCATGCGACGGCAAAACCATGGCGCTATGGCCCCATTTGCCATGCGCCAATGCAACCACCAGCATGACACAAATGGATGCGATGCGATGCGGCGGTCCCACCGCTCTCGTGTCTAGGACCCTTTGCTCGCTTGACTCCTTGCATGTCACATCGGTAGGTGGTGGGTATCAGAGGATGAGCCACGGTGGCTGGTGCGTGTGGACAACAGATGGAGATGGAAGGTTGCCCCCCAATCATGGGATGCGGGAGAAAGGGGGCAGCGACGAGAATGACCGGAAGATGGAGGTGGGGGTAGGTGCACGATGGGAGTCGCAGGATGATGGAGGTGGGGGCGGAGGCAGAACGGGCGTCGTGTGCAAGAGCCCGGGGCGAGGCTCGGGCGCGATGGTGGCGGGGGCCTAGGGAAGGGCGCTGATGGTGGCGGGCGTAGATGGGAGGGGGTGGCGGTGGCGCGATGGTGGCGGGGGCTCGGGTGCGATGGTGGCGGACTGGTAGGAGGCGGGGGCATGGTGTCGCACGGGTGGACGCCCTCGTTAGAGTCATATGGTGTAGCAGAGAGACTAAGAATTATCTTTTAGTAAGAGAAGGGTTCCATATAAGCAGAGGAAATATTCTCGTTAAATTAAGAAAAAGAGTTGCCAACCATAGCAATATGCCAAGTAATTTATACCAGCAAACCTTCATTCAAGTAGCTTTGGATCCATTGGTTAGGGAGCAATAAAGGACTTACTCTGAAGTATTGGAAGTATTCAATTTTTCAATCGCTGGAACTGTTTTACTTTTTGATTTGCAATCAGGACAGAAATAATCTACATTTTTCAAATCCTATGACACAACGCCAAGTTAACAGAAGATATTCATAATTTACATGTAGACATCCAAGATTATGGATACACCAAGAGACAACTGAAAAATTGAGAAGCTATTAACACAAAACTTGAACTCATGTCTGTCAGTGATGGTCAACTAAAAAACCGAGAAGCTATTAGCACACCAAGAGACAACTGTAAATGTACACGACCATCAAAGATATTCATAATTTTCTCATTTAGAAGATATTTAATTGAGTAGTACCAAGGTATTCATGTGATGTTTTTACTGCCAGTATGTGGTTTATATGTAGATGTAGTCACTTTGCTAGCATTCATTGGTCATGTCAGTTTTTTGCCTGAACATGTCTAGTTTTCGAAAAATGTACATGACCATTACTGAATGAGGCAGTAAAAGCATGCATCTCTGCAGGTAGGTAACAACTGGGTACAAAAAGGATGCATTTTCTTATGGATGAACAATGGATCGTTAGAGATGGGCCGAGTTTGGGGGAATCTAAGAACCTCACTCACCTGCAACGTGCAACGAGGCAGTGGGTGGCGAGCCGAAGCATTTCAAACCATAGTCGTGTCGTCAGGGAACTGGCCAGCTGATAGCTATGCGCATAAACGCGCGCGATAGAGTTGTCGATGTTCGTCGATGGAATATCATGACCATGCGACGGCAAAACCATGGCGCTACGGCCCCAATCGTCACGCACCAGTGCAACCACCAGCACGACACAAATGAATGTGATGCGATGCGGCGGTCCCGCCGCTCTCGTGTCCAGGACCCTTTGCTCGCTTGGCTCCTCGCATGTCACATCGGTAGGTGGTGGGCATCAGAGGATGAGCCACGATGGCTGGTGTGTGTGGACAACAGATGGAGATGGAAGGTTGCCTCCCAATAATGGGATGCGGGAGAAAGGGGGCAGCAGCGGGAATGACCAGAAGATGGAGGTGGGGGCGGAGGCACAGCGGGCGTCGTGTGCGAGAGCCAGGGGTGGGGCTTGGGCGCGATGGTGGCGGGGGCCTAGAAGGGCGCTGATGGTGGCGGGCGTAGATGGGAGGGGGTGGCGGGGGCTCGGGTGCGATGGTGGTGGACTGGTAGGAGGCGGGGGCATGGTGACGCTCGGGTGGACGCCCTCGTTAGAGTCATATGGTGTAGTAGAGATTTACGCTTGATCAATCTTTGCTTGAATTTCAAAAATTCAGCCTAAATCTTAAATACACCAAAACTTCGCAAATTGTCTGAAATAAAGAAACACTTCAATCAAAGGTTGAAAGCCCTGAAGTTCTTATGGAGAATATTAAGCTACCGATACCAACAGATACTAAAAAGTTCAAAAAGAGACAAAATGATGACTTCTCTAAGCAGGGCAGGGACTTTTCTGAGCATAGTGACAGTGCCGCTGTTTTAGCCCGTTAGTGTTGGGGCCAATAATGTCGCACATCTGCGATATGAAACTTTAAAAGCAGCAAGATAGAGAATTCAAGAGTGTTTTAGAAGTTTAAACTTTAAAAGGTTAAGCATATGAAAATAGATCAAAAATTACCAAATGAAATGGGGATTTTCAAAAAGTTTCAAATCTACTCAAATGTAACACCTTACTTTTACATGATATAAGTTTTCCTTGAGTTCCCAAAGAATATGTTCCAAATCTTGCGAAGAACTTGAATTTCTCCTTTTAACTTGATTTTTATCTATTTTACCCTAATAAGAGAAATGGTGAAAAATATTTTTGTATAAAAATCTCGAATAAGAAATGATCCCAAACTTCACCGAATTGTTCCTCTGAATATTTCTAATTTTTGAATTTTTTTGAAGTGATTTGAAGTTCATTTGATTTGAATTTGAAAATTAAACTTAAATTCAAATATGGAAAATGAAAAAATACAAAACAGTGCAACCGGGCAACCCACAGGCTTTCAGCCTAGCTTGTGCCCATGGCTGTGCCCATGCCCACACTCCCTGACAGGTGGGAACGACCTATCGGCGCACTCGCCCACGCTCGCGCCGACACCCGCTCGTAGAACCGGCTAGTCAGCCACTCCCACGCACACACACCTTTCTCTCTTCGATGTGCAGAGCCCATGTGTCATCCCCGACCTCTTGCTCATGTTCACTATTAAACGGCACCCCACCATCGATCTCGCCTCTGCGAGGCCATAACGTCGCCCCTACATTCGTCACCTGACAACGAACACAGTGGGCATTCAATCCAGCCTTTCCTCCCTAGATGCCCACGCCATTACCGACAGGGCGTTTGGATCCCTTCATTTTAGAGGAATTGGAATTCACTTAATAAATTAACTTATTTAGTTTGGAATTTGACATTCCACCACTTTCCAAAGTTCAGATATAAGCTTATCTCAAATTCATGAGGTGAGGGATGGGAAATGATTTTATGCCTCAGTAGAATTTGTTTCTACTCTATAATTTACATTACACTCTTCGTCTCACTCTTCTATAGTAAAAATGTAGCACATAAATACCTCTGACATCTTACTAATAATAGTATATAAATATATTTTACATAAAACGGATTTAGTTTAATTGATATATACCTAAATTACTATTATTAGAATGGAATTCAATTCCTATGATCCAAACGAGACGTAAGTGAGTGTGTCGACATTCAATCGGTGAACGACCATTCTGCTCATGCCGATGTCCTCTCCCCTCCAATCAATGGTGTGCCCCTACACAACCTGTTGACACATTTTGCGGGCGCCAAACACTACACAAGAATTGTGGTGGTGCTCTCTGCACAGGAGCGGATGGTCCGTGGCCAGGGGCCAAACAGTCTGCGGCTTGGCGCAGGGCTTAGGGTTTCCTGCCTGACGGCCGGACGGTCCGCGCCCTAGGGTAGGACGGTCAGCGCGTGCGCAGGGGCGACGAAAGGTCACCGGCGGCGCCTGAATCTCGCTCCCAGGAGGGACCCCATCGGGGAGGAGAGATCCTAGGAGTTGTCTAGGCTCGGCAGGCCGACCTAGACTCTTCTAATCGATGTAGAGCCGAAGAGAAGCGGAGAATTTGGGGATTGGGAGGCTAAACTAGAACTAGACTAGAACTACTCCTAATTATACATGAAATAAATGCGAGATAAAAGTGTTATTGATTCGATTGATTGATCACAAATCGGCCGTATTCCTCTGTATTTATAGAGGAGGGGGGATGGATCCGTTATAAACAAACTCCCCGAGCTAATTCCGAGAATCTATCCAACAAACACAACAAGAAACTCAGAACCCTAATCTATTCTGGGCGCGCGGCCGCGGCGTGGACTGTTGAGCCCTCTATTTGGTGCTCAACATATGCCCCCTACCTTTTGGTGGGGCTGAGCAGACCAAAAGCAACTAACTCGATGTGATCACATCGGTTTTCTTAAACATCTTGCCACATACTAGGATGGTACTGCTTAAGGAAACACCCATTCAAAGCCTTGGGCAAATCTTTGCCTTGCAATGTTTGCAGTAAATAGGCGTTACCAGATATTACTTGTGTTACTTTGTATGGACCCTCCCAGCTTGGCGACCACTTCCCAAACTTCCGGTCTTTGTTTCCTGGAGGCAAGATGGTCTTCCACACCAGGTCCCCTACCTGAAATGATTTAGCTTTAACCTTCTTGTTGTAGGCCTTGGCTACCATGATCTTGTCCTTTTCTATCTCTTCTAAGGCTGCCACTCTTTTATTGGTCACCTCATCAATAATGTCCATCATCAAATTATAACAATCACCAATAGTTAAGTCATTTTGCCTGGCGATTTTGATAGCATTCAAACTCATCTCCATAGGTAAAACTGCTTCCTGCCCATAGACAAGCTCAAATAGAGAAACTTTAGTAGCACAGTGTTTAGATATTCTGTGAGCCCACAAAGCTTTGGACAAAATCTTGTGCCAATACTTAGGATTATCAGATATCTTCTTTTTATCAAGTTAATCAATGTTTTATTACTAGACTCGGCCTATCCGTTGGCCTGAGCATAATACGGAGACGAATTGAGCAATTTAATTCTATACAATTCAGCAAACTCACGTACCTCCTTTGACATAAAAGAAGCCTCTTGATCTATTGTCAAGGTATGCGGAATGCCGAATCTATGAATAATATGTTCGGTTATGAACTCAATTACCTCCCTGTGTGTCATGTTCTTTAGAGCAATGACTTCGGTCCATTTGGTAAAGTAGTCAGTGGCAACTAACATGAACCGATGTGTCACACCTGGTTTTGAAGGTAAACCGAATGCGAACCATGTACGTGCCAGGATCAGAAATTCACGTACATAGCGATTACATAAATGACTCATCATAGCACAATGCTTCGAACAACAATAAAGAATAAGTAATAATATGAAAGACTAGAGTCATTTACATAATATAATCAAAGTACACAGAATAGAAACGTAGCCAACGTAAACAAACCCACCACAGGCAGCTGACTGGGGGAGGTCGCTAACCTAATCCTCGAACTCGTCGAAGTCCTGGAACTCCTGGAGATCTGCCTCGACGCCTTCTTCTTTACCTAAGCATAGATTGCACCAAAGGCAACCTGGTGTTTTGTGAAAGCAAGGGTGAGTACACATCAACGTACTCAGCAAATGTCCCGTTTGGCTGAAGTGGACTAGCTTTATGTGGGGTTAAGCTCAAGCAGTTGCTTTTAGTTGGTCAAGTATTTATTATTAGTGGAAGCCAAGTTTTATCATATAACCAACATGTGAATCATTTCCTCACCGAGGAACATCATTATCATCATCGAACCAAAATAATAAATAGAACCATTATATCTCGAACCAGCTGTATCTCAAATCATCTGCATGTCTAATTAAAGAGGATCCCAAGGCTGCTCATAACCATGAGCACGACTGATATATCAGATTCATTCCCTCAGCAGAGGTCGCACATTTTACCCAATAATCGTGATTCCCTTGATGTCCGGAGAGAGCTACTCTCCATTGACCACTACAAAGGTGGCCTGACAGGGTACCACTACGTAGCCTTTACAAAGACTGCCCTGGTGCATAGCTGCTCGTTAGGTTTCGCCAGTCGTACAAATGTAGTACACCTCCCCAAGGTGGGTGACTAACAAAACCAAATCGAATGAACCTATACACCCCCCTTGGCAGAGCGAGCACTATGCCCCGGCCCCCATTGACGGCCCTTCCGGCAAAGCCAACTACACCCCCAGGTTCATCTAATTAATCAGCTAAGGGCGTCCCATTCTACCCTCATGGTTGCACTGTTATCCCGGGTGGTCACTCCACGAACAGGTCCTTACGGAGAGGTACTTAGGAAAAAGGCCTAAGCCCCCTAAAATATCACAAGATCATCATCGGGATAACATCATCGTATCATATATATTCACATCATGTTCATTGATTAAGTTAAAGCAATAGCATGAAACTAACCATAATAACCCAAAAGGTAATCAAGGACAAGGTAAATTAAAAGCTAGTCAACCCTTAGGTTTCAATTAAGTAATGCGGGATAGTGAATTATAAGTAGATAGGACATAATGGGTCAGAGGACACTTGCCTTCATCAAACAGATGCTCAGGGTCTTCAACTTTGTAGAACTCGAAGAGCTAGATCACTTGGTCGTCAACGCTTGATCTTCGATCCCTCGAAGCTCGGAAACAGATCGCAATCTATTCGCGACGCATAACGAATACAAACAGGAACAAACAAACAAACATATATACACACATAAGAACATTACACCATACAAGATAAAATGTTATAAAAACATGCAGGATAAAATAGAGCTTGCTTCTACGGTCACGCGAGGGAAAGAAACGCGTCGGTCGGAGCTACGGTCGACAAGTTATCGTGTTTATGTTAAACAAATATTAACTTTAACATTTAATTCGATATTATCAAATATAAATATTATACATCAGTCAGTTCGATTAATCTGCTACACTAAATAATGTCAGTTAATTAAATAATTTAATTAAAACAAGAGATTCTAAGCGAGATGAATTTATGACGCGTGAAACAGCACAACAGCGTGCAAACGACGCGTGGACACACGCGACATAGCACGCTGACGACCCACGAAACAGCGCACGCGACGAGCACGAATGCGCACGAATCAGCACGCAACCACGAGCACATCACCCACAAACAACGCGCAGACAACACGTGAATGACGCGCGAAGCAACACGTCACCGCGCGCGGAATAGCACCCGCGACAGACGAGAATAACTGAACAGGTGATGCGTTTATACTAAACAAATATTAAATATTACAAAGCAGTTAAGTTAATACTAGTCATGTTAATGTTTATTATAAAAGCGCAGTTGAACACTACATATTTAATCTAATTGAAATATTAGTCTAACGAATATTAGTCGAGCGAACCTTAAGTTAATTATCTAACATATATGACCCAACGAATTAGCGTTATTTAACATAAATGATTATAAGTGGAAGCAATTTATCATCCCGAGCAGACGTCGCGCGACCCACGTGTTGGACGCGAGACATGCGCGAGCAACACGCTGCGAGACGCGCGACAGCGCGTGTGAACGGCACGCGACAACGCGTGCGAACAACATGATGACGCGTGAACGATGCCGCGCGCGAACAACAACAAACCGATAAATAAATAAAAATAGTTAAGTCGGTATTAATCAAGTTAACCTTTATTTATAACACCTTGAGTTAAAACTATAAACCAGTTTTAATTAGAAGGTCATTTTTAATAAGCATCGAATGAACAACTAATAAAATGCTTAAAACTTGTGACGTGACAGGATAACGTTACTAATACGAGACCGATGTTGTTACGAAGTTGACATGATGGAAACGAGTCGAAATAGGTTTACGACGCAATATATATTAAATAACTAGCAATTCGTGGCTAAATAACTACGCGGTATACGAATACTACCAAATTATGTCGTGATTATACTAAACGAATATTAACTGCAATACTTACGTTGGCATAACCACACTGACATGTATTTACAACCGCGTAAAAAAACTATAATTATATTTAATTGGAACTATAATTTAATAAACTTTAGTCAAACAAACATTTAATAAATCATTTAAAACAATGCGACATGATGAAATGATATTATCAATATGTTGACGATATTGTTATGAAATTAACGTAACGCGAATGGGTCGGAACAGATTTAATAACACGTGCGCCAGCGTGAAACGACGCAAATGACAAATGGGAAAGACGCACGAATCAATGCGAAGAGTGCGCGTGTGACACACGCGGACATTGTGCGAACAGGGCGCCAACAGTGAGGGTATGGGCTAGACGCGCGGCACGAACGCGTGCATAGCGAGGGTGGCGTGGCGGCGGCTGCGTGACAGGCAACGAGACGAGGACCTATGCGCAAGGGGGTAGACGCCTATGGGTAGATTGTCTACGGGGTACACAATGACAAGATGCTCACCTCGGACAACGACGAAAGTCAAGGCGACAAGGCAAGGCACGGACGCCTCACATGGCGAGCTACGGGCGAGGACATGAATGTTGGGGACGAGCTCCGAAGGGGCCGGCGCAGCGAACGGTAGATCTCTGAGGCAGGGGGTGATGGCGCAGAGAGGTTGGCCTGACACGGCGCGTCAATGACGAATGCACGCGGCGAGTGCGAGCTCGACGATGCTCCAGCAGACGAGGGTGCGACGACGCGAGCCATGGACATGCGGCGCGACAGTGGCAGTTTTGCAGGGAGGCGAGCACGAGAGGGCGCTAGGCTGGTTGTGCAAGAATGAGAGAGAGAATCGCGAGGTGAGGGGAACATGGGGGTTCGAATGGTGCCCTTGCCGAGGAATCCTCGCGTCGTGGCTGGGGCGAGCGCGCAAGCTGCTGCCGTGACTAGGCATGCTGCTTACGGGCGCGCGTGCCTGCGCGCTGAGCGAGCAAGGAAGGCTGGTGCACGGCACCTCGGGGAGGAAAACCAGTGCTAGGGACACGCGAGGTGGGGCTGGGAGGTGGGCGTCGCGCTGTTGGGCAAGAACGGTCAAGAGGAGCGCGTTTGGCAGCGGGAGATGCGGTGACTGGGCATAAGCAAGATCATGGCGTCGACTTCCCTCTTCCACGCACACACGACAAGGGGAAAGGCACGGCGGGGAGCACGCCTGCGCGCCATGCGGTGCGGCCGCTGGGGCAAGGGCACGGTGAGGTGGGCCGCGCGAGGGCGCCGGTGCTGGGCCGAGAAGTTTGGGGAAGATGAATAGTGGGCGGGGGCGCCACTAACAGGTGGGCCCGGCGGCTGGGGCAGGGACGCCGCGTGATTAGGGTTTGGGGGGCTCTTGGCTGTGCACGCGCTGGGCCGGGATGCACGCTGGGCCACAAGTTGAGAAGGTCGGGCATGCTGGGGAAATAGGCCAGGTGGGCCACGAGTGGGAAGGGGACAGTTTGGCTGGTTTCCTTTTTATTTCTTTTTTTTACTATTTCAATTTATGAATGCACTTCAAAACACAATCATCATCCAAAAGAAAATGTATACTTCAGCATGATGCAACAATCAAAACCCCTTTTAGAGTTTCATTTATACATCCAACACTTACATAAAAAGCAAAATATTCCTCCATTATTTTGGAAAGAGAAAGAATAGGATAGGGAAAAGAGGGTAACACCTGAATTTGGCGGGTATTAGGAAAGAAATTATACCCCAAAATTTAGGGTGTTACAAATCTAACCCCCTTAGCAGAATCTCGCCCTCAAGATTCAAGAAGAGGTTAGCAAGAGCGGCAAGGTTGATTCATAGGTTGTCCATAGCTTTCTTGAGTTAACTTTGACTCTGCAAGCTTAACTTGCAGACTGGTTGCTTTGACTTTTAGATGCTTGAGACCGATCGATGCAATTCTTGAGGATCTCTTGGACCTGTGGGTTAGGACCCACACACGCTTTTGCTGCACCACTTTGATCTTGTTGGTTGATGTTGATCGCATTGTCTTCATTGGGGTTAGCGGCTAACCCCCTTAACAGGAGCGTTGATATGCACTTGGTGAAGATGGTGCCGACTCTGATCTTGACTGATTAAGAGGAGTTAGAGGATGCAAAATGGACAGGTGCAAGAGGAAAGGGTATAAATAGAAAAGGTAAGCATAGATGAATTAAAGAGAGAAAAGGGAGAGCACCCAACCACCTAACTCTATGGCACTCATCTAGTAAAATGATGTCATTGCGGAACAAGGGCCGCAACACATCAACACTCATCACAAAGAAGCAAATCAGTCATCACACAAAGACAAACATCACAAGCATACAACAACAAACATCTCGTTGCTATACGTTCCTTTTAATTAAATGGTGGTCTTTCTTAAAAAGGGAATAACTACTCTCTAAGGTTGTTGAAGGACAAGGAGAAGAACAAGACGTGTAGGATAGGTACACGAGCACAATAAGGGATGGAGTTAAAGCAAGGATTGTAATCTACAAGGGAGAAAATGCAACCAAGGGCAGGGTAGGTAAACACCATTCTCAAATCAAGATGGGAAAGATGATAATTCAAAAGGTAGGCATAAGATGAGCATCATGGAAAGATCTAGTGATTACAAGGGTACAGGAGGTAACAAGCAAAAGCACACTAAAAGATCAGGTTAAGACAAGACCTGCAACGTGACAGAGGAATAGGGAACGAACAAGAGCGGGGAGGGGTAAGACAACACTCTTGAAATAAAATGGGAGAGGCGACTTTAAAATGTAGGTACATGATAAACATCAAGGTAAAGATCGAGGGATGACAAGGGTTATAGTGATAACAGACAAACACACAACAAAGGATGTATTTTGGACAAAACAGGCAAGGTGTCAAAGAAGGGGGAGCGGTCAATGATGAAATAGATGAGGCATTATCCTCGAATAGAGATGGAAAAGAGGAGGCTTCAAAGGGTAGGTTCAAGGTAGGCAGGAAGCAAAGGGCATAAGTATCACAAGGGTTTTAAAGGTGAAAACAGATAAGGATATAGGAGAGAAGGTAAATAAGCATAAGAACAATGGATATAAGTACCATAAAGGATGGAGTTGAGACAGGACCTACAAATGTAAAAGGAGAGGGTACATCGAAGGGTCAAACAGGTAAATTGACACTCTCAAATTGAGGTGGAAGAGAGGAGATTTTTCTAAAGAGTAGGAACAAAGATGAGTATCTAGGCAAGATCGATGGATAACAAGGTGAGGGTGATAGCAAATAAAAACACAGCAAGGGATGGAATTAACACAAATCTTGTAAGGCGACAAGAAGTGAAAAGAAATCAAGGGAGAGATGGGTAACTCACAAATCTCAAATTGGGTTGAAAGAAAGGGGAGCCTTTTAAAGGATAAGTTCAAGGTAAGCATTTAGGTAGAAGACATAAATATCGCAAGGGTCAAAGGCGATAACAGACAAGGGTATGAGAGAAAAGATGAAGGCATTGGAGAGCCAGTGGTATGAGTACAACAAAGAATGGAATTGCGCTCAAGCTTACACACGGTAAAGAAGAGGATATAGCCAAGGGTGAGGTAAGTAAAACACCGCTCTCAAATTGGGATAGGAGATTGGAGATTTTAGAGAACGGACATAATGTAATTACCAAGGTAGGATCGAGAGATAAGAAAGGTAAAGGTAATACCCAACTGGAGCACAACAAAAGATGGAGTTAAAAACTCGCAAGCGACAAGGAAGAGGATACAACCAATGGAAAATAGGTAAAATACAACTATAAAATTGAGATGGAAGAGACAAGGTTTTAAGGGACAGGTATAACATAAGCATAAAGGTAAGATATAGAGGTGACAAGGGTAAAGATGATAATCATGAAAAGCATAACCAAGGATAGAGTTAAGGCAAGACTCGCAAAGTGGCGAAGTGGAGAAAATAATCAAGGGTAAGATAGGTATGGTTCCAACAGAAGGGTTGAAGTAAAAATTCATTACCGAAGCAAGTTATAGGGAAACAACAGATTACCATGGATGTGCAGAATAAATGACTGCTCATGGATCATTAAGAAACAAGGGTGATCAAGGACATGTAAACTGAAATGTTTTAAATAGACACTGGATATAAAGGTAAGCATATAAAAAAGATGAGAGTATGTAAGATCCCAAGGAGATGAGCATACCAATACCAAGAGACAAGAAATTGCCAAAAAATAGCGATTTAACAACAAAAAAGGAAAAGGACTCAAAGGACAGAAAGGTCATGGACATATAAACTGGAATGTTTAAGTAGGCAGTAGAAATTCAGAAGTAAGTATTTGAAACAAGAGTATTGAAGAGTCTAATGGTATGAGTATATAAACTGGAATGTTTAAGTAGGCAGTAGAAATTAAGAAGTAAGTATTTGAAACAAGAGTATTGAAGAGTCTAATGGTACGAGTACATAAACTGGAATGTTTAAGTAGGCAGGAGAAATTCAGATGTAAGTATTTGAAACAAGAGTATTGAAGAATCTAGGAGTATGAGCATGTCAATACTAAGGGAATAAAAATAGTCAAAAGGTAGCGATTTAATGACGGAAGAGGAAAGAATCCCCAAAAGACAAGAAGGTTATGGTCAGGGGGCATCTACAAAGATGTCGCAAGCACAAGAGTGAGATCAGATCTAATTGATTGAGAGAAGTATAGACCATACTAGAATAAAATACTTTTTGGCAAGGGGGCATATAGGAGCACAACATAGAATTAGTCGAGGTGACTAATATTTTGAAGCAGAATCAAGGATGAGGTGAAATAATAATCAATAAGTCCTTAAAACGGCCAATGCTACTCTAGGTCAGCGGTCCTACAGTCAGCACGGCTTTGATACCACTTATGTCACACCCGGTTTTGAAGGTAAACCAAATGCAAACCATGTACGTGCCAGGATCAGAAATTCACATACACAACAATTACATAAATGACTCATCATAGCACAATGCTTCGAATAACAATAAAGAATAAGTAATAATATGAAAGACTAGAGTCATTTACATAATATAATCAAAGTACACAGAACAGAAACGTAGCCAACGTAAACAAACCCACCACAGGCAGTTGACTGGGGGAGGTCGCTACCCTAATCCTCGAACTCGTTGAAGTCCTGGAACTCCTGGAGATCCGCCTCGACGCCTTCTTCTTTACCCGAGCATAGATTGCACCAAAGGCAACCTGGTGTTTTGTGAAAGCAAGGGTGAGTACACATCAACGTACTCAGCAAATGTCTCATTTGGCTGAAGTGGACTAGCTTTATGTGGGGTTAAGCTCAAGCAGTTGCTTTTAGTTGGTCAGGTATTTATTATTAGTGGAAGCCAAGTTTTATCATATAACCAACCCGTGAATCATTTCCTCACCGAGGAGCATCATTATCATCATCGAACCAAAATAATAAATAGAACCATTATATCTCGAACCAGCTGTATCTCAAATCATCTGCATCTCTAATCAAAGAGGATCCCAAGGCCGCTCATAACCGTGAGCACGGCTGATATATCAGTTTCATTCCCTCTGTAGGTCGCACACTTTACCCACGAGTCGTGATTCCCTTTCTGTCCGGAGAGAGCTACTCTCCATTGACCACTACCTAGTTGGCCTAATAGGGTACCACTATGTAGCCTTTACAAAGACTCCCCTGGTGCATAGCTGCTCGTTAGGTTTCGCCAGTCGTACAAACGCAGTACACCTCCCCAAGGTGGGTGACCAATAAAACCAAATTGAATGAACCTCTGCACCCCCTTGGCAGAGCGAGCACTACGCCCCGGCCCCCATTGACGGCCCTTCCGGCAAAGCCAACTACACCCCCAGGTTCATCAAATTAATCAGCTAAGGGCATCCCATTCCACCCTCATGGTTGAACGTTATCCCGGGTGGTCACTCCATGAACAGGTCCTTATGGAGAGGTACTCAGGAAAAGGCCTGAGCCCCCTAAAATATCACAAGATCATCATCGGGATAACATCATCGTATCATATATATTCACATCATGTTCATTGATTAAGTTAAAGCAATAGCATGAAACTAACCATAATAACCCAAAAGGTAATCAAGGACAAGGTAAATAGAAAGCTAGTCAACCCTTAGGTTTCAATTAAGTAATGCGAGACAATGAATTATAAGTAGATAGAACATAATGGGACAGAAGACACTTGCCTTCATCAAATAGATGCTCAGGGTCTTCAACTTTGTAGAACTCGAAGAGCTAGATCACTTGGTCGTCAACGCTTGATCTTCGATCCCTCGAAGCTCGGAAACAGATCGCAATCTATTCGCGAAGCATAGCGAATACAAACAGGAACAAACAAACAAACATATATACACACATAAGAACATTACACCATACAAGATAAAATGTTATAAAAACATGCATGATAAAATAGAGCTCGCTTCTATGGTCACGCGAGGGAAAGAAACGCGCCTGTCGGAGCTACGGTCGACAAGTTATCGCGTTTATGTTAAACAAATATTAACTTTAACATTTAATTCGACATTATCAAATATAAATATTATACATGAGTCAGTTTGATTAATCTGCTACACTAACCAATGTCAGTTAATTAAATAATTTAATTAAAGCAAGAGATTCTAAGGGAGATGAATTTATGACGCGTAAAACAGCACGACAGCGTGCAAACGACGCGCGGACACGCGCGACATAGCACGCTGACGACCCACGAAACAGCGCACGCGACGAGTGCGAACGCGCACGAATCAGCACGCGACCACGAGCACATCACGCACGAACAACGCGCAGACAACACGTGAATGACGCGTGAAGCAGCATGTTACCGCGCGCGGAACAGCACCCGCGACAGAAGAGAATAACTGAACAGGTGACACGTTTATACTAAACAAATATTAAATAATTACAAAGCAGTTAAGTTAATACTGGTCATGTTAATGTTTATTATAAAAGCGCAATTGAACACTACATATTTAATCTAATTGAAATATTAGTCTAATGAATATTAGTCGAGCGAACCTTAAGTTGATTATCTAACATATATGACCCGACGAATTAGCGTTATTTGACATAAGTGATTATAAGCGAAAGCAATTTATCATCTCGAGCAGACGTCGCGCGACCCACGTGATCAACACGCGAGACATGCGCGAGCAATGCGCTGCGAGACGCGTGACAGCGCGTGTGAACGACACGCGACAACGCGTGCGAACAACACGATGACGCGCGAACAACAACAAACCGATAAATAAATAAAAATAGTTAAGTCGGTATTAATCAAGTTAACCTTTATTTATAACAGCCTGAGTTAAAACTATAAACCAGTTTTAGTTAGAAGATCATTTTTAATAAGCATCAAATGAACAACTAATAAAATGCTTAAAACTTGTGACGTGACAGGATAACGTAACTAATACGAGACCGATGTTGTTATGAAGTTGACAAGACGGAAACGAGTCAAAATAGGTTTACGACGCAATATATATTAAATAACTAGCAATTCGTGGCTAAATAACTACGCGGCACACGAATACTTCCAAATTATGTCATGATTATACTAAACGAATATTAACTGCAATATTTACGTTGGCATAACCACACTGACATGTACTTACAACCGCATAAAAAAACTATAATTATATTTAACTAGAACTATAATTTAATAAACGTTAGTCAAACAAACATTTAATAAATCATTTAAAACAATGCGACATGATGAAATGATATTATCAATATGTTGACGATATTGTTATGAAATTAACGTAACACGAATGGGTCGAAACAGATTTAATAACGCGTGCGCCAGCGCGAAACGGCGCAAACGACAAACGGGAAAGACGCATGAATCAATGCGAGGAGTGCACGCGTGACACACGCGGACATTGTGCGAATAGGGTGCCAACAGCGAGGGTATGGGCTAGACGCGCGGCACGCACGCGCGCGCAGCGAGGGTGTCGCGGTGGCGGCTGCGCGACGGGCAACGAGACGAGGACCTTTGCGCAAGGGGGTAGACGCCTACGGGTAGATTGTCTACGGGGTACACAATGACAAGATGCTCACCTCGGACGACGATGAAAGTCAAGGCGACAAGGCGAGGCACGGACACGCCTCACATGGCGAGCTACGGGCGAGGACGCGAATGTTAGGGATGAGCTCCGAAGGGGCCGGCGCAGCGAGGTTGGCCTGACACGGCGCGTCAATGACGAACGCACGCGGCGAGCGTGAGCTCGATGACGCTCCAGCAGGCGAGGGTGCGACGACGCGAGCGGTGGACATGCGGCGCGACGGTGGCAGTTTTGCGGGGAGGCGAGCATGAGAGGGCGCTGGGCTGGCTGTGCAAGAATGAGAGAGAGAATCACGAGGTGAGGGAACGTGGGGGTTCGAATGGTGCCCTTGCTGAGGAATCCTCGCGTCGTGGCTGGGGTGAGCGCGCAAGCTGCTGAGGCGACTAGGCATGCTCCTTACGGGCGCGCGCGCCTGCGCGCTGAGCAAGCAGGGAAGGCTGGTGCACGGCACCCCGGGGAGGAAAACCGGTGCTAGGGACGCGCAAGGTGGGGCTAGGAGGTGGGCGTCGCGCTGCTGGGCAACAACGGTCAAGAGGAGCGCGTTTGGCGGCGGGAGACGCGGTGACTGGGCATGGGCAAGATCATGGCGTCGACTTCCCTCTTGCATGCGCACACGACAAGGGGAAAGGCATGGCGGGGAGCACGCCTGTGCGCCGTGCGGTGCGGCCACTGGGGCTGGGGCGTGGTGAGGTGGGCCGCGTGAGGGCGTCAGTGCTGGGCCGAGCAGTTTGGGGAAGATGAATAGTGGGCAGGGGCGCCACTGACAGGTGGGCCTGACAATTGGGGCAGGGACGCCGCGATTAGGGTTTTGGGGGGGGGCGCTGGGCTATGCGTGCGCTGGGCCGGGACGCGTGCTGGGGCACAAGTCGAGTAGGCCGGGCGCGCTGGGGAAATAGGCTAGGTGGGCCACGAGCAGGAAGGGGACGGTTGGGCTGGTTTCCTTTTTATTTCTTTTTTTACTATTTCAATTTATGAATGCACTTCAAAACACAATCATCATCCAAAAGAAAATGTATACTTTAGCATGATGCAACAATCAAAACCCCTTTTAGAGTTTCATTTATACATCCAACACTTACATAAAAAGCAAAATATTCCTCCATTATTTTGGAAAGAGAAAGAATAGGCTAGGGAAAAGAGGGTAACACCTGAATTTGGCGGGTATTAGGAAAGAAATTTTATACCCCCAAATTCAGGGTGTTACATGATGCCCCTTTGATGATGAAGGATGAATTTCTCCTATAAAGTCTAATCCCCATCCTCTGAAAGGCCAAGGCTTGATGATAGGATGTAATTTGGCTGCAGGGACCAACTGTAAGTCGCCGAATTTTTGACATACTTGGCATCCTTTATAGTACTTGAAACAATCAGCTATCATGTTAGGCCAATAGAAACTAGACCTTCGCAACAACCACTTCATCTTTAGAGCCGATTGATGGGTACCACAAATCCTTTCATGTACTTTGGCCATGGCTAATATAGCATTATCTAGGCCCAAGCACTTAAGCAGGACGTCGTTGACCATTCGGCGGTAGAGTTCATCACTCATTAAAACATACTTGAAAGTTGTACGCCGAATGTTCTTATCCGTCCTAATATTTTGATTCCGTAAATAATTAACTATGGGTGTCCTCCAATCACTTGTATCGACTTTATTATCAGCCGAATCAATTAGAAGGACTTTCCTAGCAACCCCGGACGGTCCGGAGTCTTCACTCAGACGGTCTGCGACCTGGGGGATTGGCCCTGTACCGGTTATCAGATTTTCAGTGTTGTGAAATCTTCCTCGCTTTATTCGATAACCTGATGCATCTTGTGCCAAATTGTTAGCCCTGTGATTCTCAATTCTAGAGATGTGCCAAATACTGGATTCGTCAAAAGAATGAATTATGCCCCAACATTTTTCAAGGTAACTATTTAGAGTACCATCAAAACATTGATATTCTTCTAATACATGTTGGACAACCAGCTGAGAATCACCAAATGCATTCACATGTTTTACCCATACAATTTAAAAGCTCCAAGCCAAACAAAAGGGCCTCATATTCGGCTTGATTGTTAGTGCAATAAGTTTTCAATCGGCTAGAGAAGTCGAAGGAGACATTACTTGGTGAAACAAGCACGATGCCAATTCCTTGCCCTTCATTGCAAACCGATCCATCAAAATATAAAGTCCAAGGAGTAATAGTGAGGTATGATATGTCTAGTTTATGAGTAGCATTAATCCGATGTTCTACAATAAAATCTGATACGACCTGACCTTTCATAGATTTCAATGGTTCATAGGCCAAGTCATACTCTATGAGTGCATAAGCCCACTTACCAATTCTACCACTCATAATTGGGTTATGCAACATGTATTTGATCACATCGGCTTGACCAGAAACAGTGCAACGACTAGACAGTAAATAACATCTACACTTGGTGCATGCATAAAACAAGCATAAGCATAATTTCTTAATGAAAGTGTACCTCGTTTCAGCATCCACCAACCTTCGAGTTAGATAGGTCACCACATGCACATTTCCTTCGGTCTCTTGTGTCAGAACAGCCCCAATAACCTCGTCTTCAGCTGCAATGTATAATCTGAATGGTACTCCTACTTGTGGTGCTTTTAACACGGGAGCCGAAGACAAATATTTTCTAATGAGATTAAATGCTTCCTATTGTTCTACCCCCAAGTAAATTCAGCATCATTCTTAAGCTGAAGGATAGGGGTGAAGGCATCAATCTTCCCGGCTAGGTTAGAAATAAACCTTCATAAATAATTTACCTTGCCGAGAAACTTCTGCACTTCGACCTTACAGGTCAGAGGTCCCACGTTCCAAATAGACTTGATTTGTCAGGGTCTATCTCTATACCATGCTCATGGATGATAAATCCTAAAAACTTACCAGCCGACACTCCAAAAGCACATTTACGTGGGTTCATTTTCAAACCATACCGACACATTTTATAAAAGGCTTTGCGCAAATCAACTATATGAGAACTAAACTCAGCCGATTTTACTACAATATCATCAATATGTAGACTTCCATAGTGTTTCCTAGCAGTTCGTGAAAGATCAAATTCATAGCCCTCTGATAAGTAGCACCAGCATTTTTCAGACCAAATGTCATGACAACCCACTCAAATAAACCAATGAAGCTTGGACATATAAAGGTAGTTTTAGACGCATCTTCTTTGGCCATGAAAATCTGATTATATCCGGCATTACCATCAAGAAAGTTAATAATTCTATTCCCTGATGCATTATTGATTAATGTGTCGGCTATGGGCATGGGATATTCATGTTTAGGAGTTGCCCTATTTAAATTGCGAAAATCAATGCATACTCTAAGCTTACCTGACTCCTTCTCCACCGGCACAACATTGGACACCCACTCTGCGTATCTGTAAGGTCTAATGAAATTAGCTTCTAGTAGCCGGTGAATTTCATCCTTGATTCGTGGGAGAAGGTCTGGACGAAATGTTCTAGCTTTCTGCTTGAAGGGTCTGAAACCAGACTTAATGGGCAGCCGATGCTCTACGATCTCACGGCTTAATCCTAGCATCTCAGTGTAATTCCAAGCAAAGCAATTCGAATATTCTTTCAATAGACCGATCATTTCATTTCTAGGATCGGTCTCTAGGGTCTTGTTCACAAAAGTCGGCCTTGGAGTTTTACCATCCCCTAGGTCGATCTCCTCCGAAGGATCAGCTGATGTAAACCCCTGTCCTAATTTATCGAGATCTTTGAATTCCTCTATCATGTCCCCATAGAGGAATCAAATGATCTTTGTGTGCTGGCGGACTTTCCGGTCTCAGGGGCCGGATCATCCGTGATACTGTCTTTACGCTGTGGTAGATGTTCGGTCTTAAAAACCGAACTGTTTTGTGAAAGACTGGACCATCCGGCCACAGAAGCCAAACTGTCCGTGACCAAGGACTCATGTATTTTATGTGTACTCATCATTTACTTTATTTAGGATTTAGCCGATTCTCCATCGGCTCTAGCATTACAGGAATGAAACCCTTCTTATCTATACTTATGAACTGATAATCAGAAAAATCTACTCCTATGAGACACGTAGCAGTCTCATAAGTCCAGAGTACAGGGGCATCGACCACAGCGATACAGGCCGATACAACAGCATGTACTTGTTCTACATCATCGCCTACCCATTGTATTAACATTTGATGTAATGTAGACGATATACATTGGCTGGCATGAATCCAATCCCTGCCAAGGATTAGACTGTAATTTCCTTCTACATCAGCGTCGAAGAATGCAACAGCAAGGGTCTTAGTCCCGATGGTTAATTCAATGGACATGACTCCCCTGGCTTTGATCGAACTATCAGTTCCAACACCGCTGAGGGTCATGTTGGTCTTGACAAGTTTGTCATCTTGTTTACCTAATTTTCTGTATAATGAATAAGGCATTAGATTCACAGTCGCCTCTCCATCTACCAACATTTTAGCAATCGGTATCCCATCAATGTGACCGCACACGAAGAGCGGCTTTAAATGATTTACCGATTCTTTTGGTTTAGTGAAGGCGACTTCTTTAGGATCAAAATCAAACTAAGCAACAATAGGTTCATCGTCGCCGATAATAGTACAATCGACAGAAAATGTAATAACATTTACATCCATACCTGGGCACTCTGGAGAAGCTTCGTAATCGACCAGGTCCTCTCCCAGTAGGTCGTCCTCCTCCATTGGTGTTGGCACGTCGTTGGAGGCGTCCTGGTGTGGTGCGGACGGTCCGGACTCAGGGGTCAGACGGTCTGCGCCTTGTGCAGATGATCCGACCTTTTTAGCCGGGCTGTCTGCCATACCTGCAGGGTGCTGCACAAGTGTTGTTTTATTTTCTATTTTTGTGGCTGATTGCTTTTCCTCAACGACCTTTGGTCTCCATTTCTTTTGCGTTGGCAGGTACTGTGGATGTGTGTCATTGAATATCTTTTCCACCTCCTTTTCCTGGTTCTCTTTTGCTCTTAGGCGCTATAATTTTCTCTTTTGGGACCGTGTTAATCCTGCTGGGCACCATCGAGGCATGGAGTATTTTGGATCGGCTGTTTTGATGGCAGCCGTATTTTCTGTTTTGTTTGTGTTGGCCGATTCACCAAAAATCATCGGCCCTTCACTTTCTTTCTGTATGACGACATCCGCTGTACCTATTTTGATGACGTCCTTTTTTGCCGTTCTTTCAGTTGCTGCAGGCATATGCCCCCCCTGCCGGATTGGTCGACCATTGAGGCCGAGTAGTCTGGCAATCTTGTTGGGTCTGTGCCTGGTGACCGGATTGAGTGGCGCTCAATCGGTCCTGTACTAGTAGTGCCAACCTATTGAATATAGATGTTTGGGGTGCCCCCAAGCCGGGTACTGTGGCATCTCAAATGGATATGGTGGCATGCCCCACATTTGATTTGGGACATATGGTGGAGCTATGTATGTGTATGGGTATGGCATAGGTGGATATGGGGGTGGGAGTGTCCATGTAGGTATGTTAGGTCTCAATTGTATAGTATGACCTTCCATTTCTTCTGATTGGTGAGGTGGTCCAATCGGTTTACCTGATGTTGCTCACGAATGGGTGAGCGAGGTCGCTTTGCTGGCCGGTCACTGGGGCCAGCCTTCTTTTTCACATATTTGGACAATAATTGATCGAAAGTCGGGCCGGATTTGACCAGCCGACCAGTTGCTTTAAATGTATTTGTTTTCCATGTACCTATCTCTAGTCATCGTGGTTTGAATGTACGTTGTAACACCTCTGGTGTTACTATGGCTAAAACTTGAGCATGACATCATAAGCATTAACATTTCATATGTTTGATACACCTAGAGTGCATTCACTAGGCAAAATTTTCAAACAAGTTGTATTGTTTAAAGTGTTTTTGCAAATAGAACCCTGGTTAAGGGACTTAACCCTAAATAGAGGTTAAAGGGGTTAAACCTAACCCAGGATGAGAAAACCTAAAGACTTTAGGGAAAGAGTCATAAAATATCCCCAAAAACAAAGTTGAATCACATTTATACCCCTGGAATCCCAGAAACCCTAATTGGAACCCTGGAAAACCCTAAAACCAAACCCTAGGGGCTTATGTGCAAAATTGGTCCCCTTTTGGACTAAAGTGCAAAGACCAAGTCAAATAAGTTTCTTAAGTCCCTTGGTTCACAAATGTGTGGACTTGAAAGCCAAATGTTGAGTTTTGGACTTAAATGCAAAAAGGACTCCCAATTGAGATTTCTCTAAGTCTGAATTTCAGATTGGTAAGCTCAACTTTGGAGCATTGGATCTTCCAAATTATTGAGAATTTGCCCTAGGTCACCACATCAAAGTTGAAGACTAAACATAGGAGAACAACTTTGTTTAAGGGTTCAAGCCATGATCTTATAAGAAATTTGGAGAAAAACCCAATCAAAGATGGACTGTCAGACTGGTTGAGGTCTGAAATTCAGAATGACAGTGTTATGAGATGAACTTTGAGCTCGATTTTGAAGGGGATTCAGTGACTTTTTGTGAGAACACATCATAGCAAAGTTATAGTTGGATTATAGCACTACAACTTTGCTATAGGTTACTAGGTGTGTTGCCATTTGAAAATCAGAGAAAAAGAGGCTTAAACATTGTCTGTCAGGTGCACTGAATAGAACTTCTGATGGTACAGTGACCAAACAGATCAGAATGAGCGCAGCAGAAAAATCCCACCGCCGGTGATCTCCCCGCCGTGATACGTGTCGCCGGCGTCAAGATTCGCGTGCAGGGTGGATTGATAACATCGCGGGGTAAGGATCTTCGCCGACGGTGAGCTGGAGGTCACTCCGGTGACTCACCGTGGCCTTCTCCCCTACTTTGCGGCTGAAGCTGATAAGCTCACCGACGACCGCCGCCTCCCGGCCATACGCCGCGTGGCTTAACCTTTCCACCGCGTTGCCATAACTCGCTGCTGCTGTCAAATCAACACCGGTGAGGTCGCCACGGCGTAGAACACTAATTCGCGTGCGCCAGGGTTCTTCCTTATCTCCGGCCGCCACGCGTCCTCCCCAAAATTAGCGGCCACCGCCTTACCCTCCTATAAATTGAGCACCCAGGTAGTTGCGCTAGGTAATTGCGAAGCCAACGCACCCACTCCCACTCGTAATCGTTCATCCAAGCTCCGGAATTTCCCATTCGCCCCAATTCCATTCGCCGCCACCCGAAGCTCAACCTCACCGCGGCCAGCCCCCTCCCGGTTAGCTCATCTTCTTTTCTCCCTTGTTTAAGTCTTCTCATAGCTCAGTGATGCTTGCCAAGCCACTTAATTGAATTAGGAGACCACCAGTTGCCGGGAACGCGATGATCTTGCCGCCATGCTTTCGGTCACCGTGGCTAGAGCTCCATAGTTAGTTTTAGATGCAATTAGTTTGGGGAAAATACTCCCCTGGTCTTGAATTTGGGTTAGTCTTAGTCTCGACGCCGGTCATCGTCTCAATCGGTCTGTCTAGGACCTCACCGGAGTTTCTCCCCGCGCTGCCGTCGTCGTGGACGTGGGCGTGTAAAGAAATAGAATATGGGGGACCAATTTGCAAAGCGTCAGTGACTTGAGCAAATAGTAAAAGAAGTCGTTCTCTGTTAACCGAAAACCAGAGGCCCTTTCTGCAAAGATGCCAGGGCGCGGGCACGCGCGGGCGCTTTCTCCCTCTGAGTTGGGCTACTGGACTGAAATCAGCCCAGTACTATTCATAGGCTTTTCTTTTTCTTTTTACTCCAGAGTTAAAACAATTATAGAAAATAGTAGAAAAATGGTAAAATTGTGAAACTAATTTTCCTAGGTTTCTTATTTTCCCTAAAATTTAATAAAAATAGTTTTGTGATTTTTAGGTTAAATAAGGAATTTTAAGGCATTTAAAGTAGCTCAAGGTAGTAGTGTTGGATTTTTAAAAAGATAAATTATAATCCCAAAAATGCTCAAAATTTGTATATGAGTTCCTCATATTATTTAGAAGCCTTGGGTAAAGTTTGGATGGATTTGGACCTTGTTTGATCACCAAACCCCAAAACACCCCCCTGCCCTATGAACTCCTTTACTGACTCCGGAAACCCTAGGTTCTCGGAGTACCGTGAAGGAAAGTTGTATTCAAGACTTAGATAATAAGTTCATATTATCTTTGCACCCTCATGAGCATCCCATGGCATCCATTCTTATACATATATATGGTTATGTTAGAACACGAAGAAGAAGAAGAAGTCACCGAAGAAAGGACACCACCACCCTCGGATTCTCAAGCAGGCAACTGCTTTTACTTTGATATTTGCGGATCCGAGCCAGACTCACCTGTTAACAAAGGCAAGCCCCGGTGCATTTGCCACCCCCTTGTGTTTTAAATCTTTCTCACTTATTTGATGCACTAGGTGATAGGTGTTGATTGCTAAGACAATTCCTGCATTACTTTCCTTGGAATTTGATTACCTTCCTTGATACCCTGTTTTACAAAAGGTTTTGTTATGCTTAGTATTGCTCTAGCAAAACAAAAGGATTTGTTTTACAAACGATGTTTGGCAAAGTGGGAGGGTTGTTTTCAAATAAAACTTGATGGTGAATCTGTCAAAGGCCTTGATGGATTCAACATTGGAAAAGATGTACCTCTGCCAGGTACCAGCCTTTGGGGTTAATGATTAAGCTGAGACCGGGCGGGTGACTTGCACGAGAAAGAGAGTCTCGGTGTAGTGTCTCCGTCTGAGTCGATTAAGGGTCGTCTCGATGTAAGCCTGCTGACCGAGGACCCTTTAACTGGTCACATGCCTCGTCATGGGTAAGCTTTGCCTCGGGTGGACTAAGGCCAGAATAAGATAACACGAAATGGGCGTGGAGCAGTGGCGAGAGTAGCGTGTACCCTCCGTGGTAAGAGGCTGGACGGTGGTGTATCTGTGCTCTCGGTTTGCGTGAACCTGATCTGGTCTTAAGAAACTCGGTGGCGGGTTGACATATGCAAGGGTTAAGTGCTACATATGTCGTGTGATCGGAGATCCTCAGCTGAGTATAATCGATTCGGATCGCCGTACCTCCGCGGTTATGGAGACTTGGCCACTGACTTACACGTAGCAATCCAGTGAAGTTGAAGGGTTGATAAGAAAATTGGCTAGTGCAGGCAAAGTGATTGATCTAGGGTAGAAAGAACTCTAGCTGTAGGTAATTTTACTGAACCTGACAATAAAATTGGTTTTTAAGGATCCACTCGTAGTAAGCTTTTCTGCAAAACAGAGTCTTTGATTCTTGATAAGCCACTCCTTGAATCCCTCTAGCCTGCATACCCTTGAGAGTCTTTTCCTTAGTCGGGTAAGACTTGCTGAGTAATTCCATACTCAGGGTTTATCCCCTTGTTGTTTTTAGGTGAGGAAGCAGCAGATTTCTGTTGCTTCTGTACCAAGGTGGTTCCTAATGAAGATAAGCAAGAATGAAGTGCGGGAGGAAAGGATCCTCCATTAAGACTTCTTGTGTGATAGCTGTCGGGAGGGGTTTTTACCTCCCTTGGTATGTGTAATAATATTACTCTGCACTCTGTAATACTCAAGTTGTATACCAAGAGTAATAGAGAGAAAGCTTCTCATTTTGTGTGTTTTATTTGCATCATAAAAAGAGCACCTATGTAATTGAGAGTGACTAAATAAAACAATTATTCTAAAATGAAGAAAAGTGCATATGTTGGAGTTTTATGTGTTGTGCATTAAATAAAACCATGAGGATAAAGATAATGAAGTATTAATTATTTGAAACTTGATTTAATCCTAAATTTGAAATTAGGGTTTTGAAAATAAGGAAAAGAGAAGAGATGTGGAAATATAAATAAAATGTATACATAAATATCTTCAGACTTACTATTTTTTAGATGCAAAAATAGAGTTTTTAAAAGGGGATCCACAAAAGTTTGAATTAATTCAAATTGAGTTTGAAAATGAAGAAAGAAAACAGAAAAAAATAAAAAGAAAAAGATAAAAACCATAACTGGGCTTCCCTCCTCAGCATTCGGCCCACCAGGGGGGAAGACACCCGCGCGGCCCACTCAAGCGTCGCCGCGCCGCGCCCACTGGGGACTGGGGCCCGCTAGTCAGACCCTCGCCCGCGCGCTGCGTGCTCTCTGCGCCCCTTTCGCTCCGCGTGTATGACATATAGGTCCCACACGTCAGCCGGAAGACCCGCTCGCCTCCGTGCTCTGTCTTCTCCACGCTACCCGCCTCGCGAAATCGTCGGCGGCGTGCGCGGTGACCTCGGGGGTTCGTTGTGCACGGCCCGGTCGCGGACACCGTAGTCGCCGCTCTACAAATAGCACGATCGTGCCCTGCTGACCACCCTCGCCCACGTCGACAGCTCACGCCGCGCCAGAACTCCTCGCCGTTGGCCGCCGTAGTTGCTAGCCACCATCGCTCTCGCTGCGTCTCCGCCGTGCGCTCCGGAACAACCCTACGGGGGTGTGGATTGTACAGCGGGGAGAAACCGGGCGCGTTGACATACGACTGGGAGTGAATTTCAAGCCGGAGTCGCGTCACCGCCGTGCGCCGCGACTGCGCTTCCCCGTCATCCGTCTTCGGTGAGTAGACCCTGCGCCGTTGTTACTCTAGCCTCGAGATGGTGTAGAACCTTGTGGATTTGGGTTTCGGGCACTGCGGCTCGGGGTTCACTTCCGCCGGCAATGGCACCACCACGGCGCACCGTGTACCGAGTCCTATACTCGGTGATGGCCAAAATTAGTTGAAGAATGGGGCTCGGCGTGTCGTCAATTTCGCGTGGGTCGCGTGGATTGTAGTATGGCGCTCGGGAGGGCCGGAATCGTGACCTCCGGCGATCCCCGCCGCCGTGCGTGGTGGCTGTTTGCGCTGCACGGGGTGGGTGGAAGACGAAGCTGTCGCAGCCGTTGGATCCCGCGCGTGCGGTCGAGATTAGATCAAACGTACCCCTTCGTCCGATCGAACTGCGACCGTCTGATGCGGATCCGACGCTCAGGACTCAATCCGTGCATTTTAAATCTGATACGTCCATCACGGATCGGGCGGTCAGGATTTGGTACCGGTTCGCTTAGATGTAGGTTTGATCTGGCGCGTCCGTTTCTAATCGGACGGCTCTGGAACGCCCGTACCCCTTCGCGGGTCGTTTTGTTAAAGAGCCCTCGGGTTCCCGTAAAATAGAACCCGCCGTCCACTGGCCACTGTACACTGAGTCTGGTTTAAATTACCCGCTAGCCCCTGCAGTTTTTAGTATTTGACGCCCAGTCCAGAAGGTATTAAAAACAGAGAAATTAATATCAAAATTCATTTTTAATACAAAAACAATTCTAGAAATTTGTATAATTCATAGAAAATGCATTCTAACTCCAAATTGAGTCATTCCAATTCCTAAAATTTTGTAATAATATTCCCTACCATTTAGTATCACTGTTTTGGCATGAACTCTGTTAGAAAATAAATTTATCATCTAATCCTATTATAATCACCTTAAATCTTAGAAAATTCATAACTTAAATTCTATAACTCCAAATTTAGTGATTCCAGTTCCTATGGTTTTATTTTAATGTGTAGATTTTTACTGTATATTTCATTCATCTGTTTGGTGTGATGTTGATTTTGGCCATACTATGTATGTATTGTGTTGATGCGAGTAGACGAACAAGCCACTGTGGAAACTGAGATTCAGCAAGTAGAGATAGCTGAGCAGGAGCTCATTCCAGGCAAGTTGTGCCCTTGATCACTTACTTTTCCCAGCCATGTTCTTATTAATTTTAATGATCTGCATAGGTTAATTTTGATGGGAACCTTTATGTACCCCAGTTTTGATTACCTCTATACCTTGTTCACCCCTGGAATATTTTTGGGTAGTACTTGCTATTGCTTTATGTGGATTGGGTATGGAGATTCATTATTCATGATTATTCTGTTATTATTTTGTTATTATTGTTGTTCATGTTAAGATCATTAAATTAATGGGAACATGGAGCGACCACCCGGGAAAACAGTGCTACCACAAGGGTAGTATGGGATGCCCTTGGCTGATTAATTAGGAAAGCTAGTGGAAGACTACCTTACCCGAAAGGGGCAAGGGCAGTAGGGGAGAGGTCAGTGCGGGGAGGTCCCTAGTTGATTTTGCTGCGATGGCTATCAGCTAGGAACCCTTTACTGGATCTTCCCATAAACTGTAGCGGGTTTTCGGAAGCTAGTGGAACTTTGTAAAGGCCTCGTAGTGGATCCCTAGCCATTCACCTCGGTAGTGTCTAAGGGCCTTGCAAACCCAGGCGACATGGGATACACGACTTGTGGGTAAAGATGCGCAACCTCTGCAGAGTGTAAAACTAGTATACTAGCCGTGCTCACGGTCAAGAGCGGCTCGGACCCTCACATGATTAAATATGGAACTTAAGTTTAATTTGACATTTGCATCGCATTTGGGATTATTTTACTACTACTGTTCGTTATTATTATTAAGGTTTGGTATTTACTTACACTTAGTAATTGCTAATAAAATTTTGACCAACTTATATAAGCAATGCTCAGCCTTAGCCTTTATTTCATTGATCAGCCTTACACTACATGGACTCCCACCTTTGTGAGTTCATGCCACATTATTCCCCACGACTTGTTGAGCTATGAACGTATGTGAGCTCACTCTTGCTGTCTCACACCCCCCCCCACAGGAGAAGAACAGGTTGTTGAAGAGGAGCTGCCTAACACCGAGGAGTTCGATCTGATCTAGGTGGCGTTTCTCAGTCGACATTGGCGCCATCGATCCTTAGTTCGTTTTACATTTATCTTTATTTTGTAATAAGACTTCCGCTATGTAATAAATACTCTGATGATTTATGACATTTATCTCTATACACTCTGTTATTATATATGTTGTCTTCTTGGCGCATGTATGAGATGCACCCGGCTTTGTCTTTAAAACCGGGTGTTACAGAAGTGGTATCAGAGGAAATGTTGACTGTAGGACGAGACCTAGATAGACTGGACAGACCCTTACCTACTTATCTCATTCTGATTCATTCTACACTCACCTTACTCTGATTCTTTCTACACTTATCCTGTCTCACCTTCTACTGTTCTACTCTGAGACAAGATGGATTTCAAACCTTGGAATCCCTACCCCTATGACATTCGTAAGAGTTAGGGAACCCAAAACAAAAGTTAAAACTATTTTCTTAAAAAAAAAATGTTGGTTGATTGTGCTGATGCTAAATGTCTGATTTGCTTCTTTGATTGATTGAATTATTATAGATGGACATCTTAGCATGTACCAACATAAGGTATTAAATTAGCTATAGTGGGTGAAATACTAAACTGCTTAGCTAATAAATCCCCCAAAGTAACATGATTGTAATTACTGCCTTGTCTACTGCTCTTTCTTACCATATGTATCTAACTCAGATGGTCAATACCAGGAGGGGTGGTGGAATTGACTTGCCTCCTAACCAACACACTCGAAGACAACCTCAGCCACAACCTGCAGGGATGAATCCTCCTAATCCTCCACCAGGCGGAGTTGACCCACTGGTTGCTGCTCAGATGGCAATGATGCAGCAAATGGCAGATACTATGGCGGATATGCGTGCTCAGATGCAGCAAGAACGCCAAGAGATGCGACAGGAAAGAGAGGATATACGACAGGAGCTGCGCCAGGAGAGAGATGAGATACGCCAAGAAAGGAGGGCGCAACAACAGCAGCTGCAACAACAACTTCAACAACAGCAGCAACAGCAGCAAGTGCCACTACCTCCACCACCACCACCAGTTCCACCCCGAGACAAGCATAGAGAGTTTATGAGTCATAAGCCACCTACATTCGCTAGCTCACCTGATCCACTGGACGCGGATGATTGGTTGAAGTCAATTGAGAAGATGCTGAATATTGCACAATGCACTGATCGGGAGAAGGTCTTATATGCTTCTGGACGTCTGACTGGTCCTGCTGCTGACTGGTGGGACTCGTATACTGCTGCCCATGATGCTGCGGATAATATTACTTGGGCAGAGTTTAGTACACAATTCAGGAACTACCATATTCCAGCTGGGATGATAAAGATCAAGAAGAAGGAATTTCTATCGCTGAAGCAAGGAAGTATGTCAGTCAGCGAGTACAGAGACAAGTTTATTCAGCTATCCAGATATGCCCCTGAAGAAGTTGCTGAGGATGAGAGGAAGCAGGAGCATTTCATTGAAGGACTTAATGGACCACTGCAGTATGCTCTAGTGGCACACACATTCCCATCATTTCAGAGGCTGCTTGATAAAGCACTGGCTATTGAACACAAGCGTGTTCAGCTGGGAGATTTGAAGAGGAAGGCTATCTCACAGGGACAGGGTAGCAGCAGTGTTCGTCCTCGCTACAGTTCACCACAGGGTACACCGACTCGACCCGGAGGACCACGCCCAGTTCCGCAATCACCACTGAGGACTCCACCTCCTCGACAGGCTACCCCTACTGGCACCCCGACGAAGTTTTCAGGACAGAGTCCGGGCACCCAATGTTACAAGTGTGGTAAGATTGGTCATTATGCAAATGTCTGCCCACAGAGGATTGCCACTACTCCAACTCAGAACAAGCAACAGACCCCTGGCAAGGGATATTCTATAGCCAGGGTGAATCAAGTCAGCGTTGATGATACTCCGGATGGAGGGGACCTCGTGATTGGTATGTTTTATGTTAATGCAATTCCTGCAACAATATTATTTGATTCTGGTGCTACACATTCATTCATGTCTGCTAGATATGCCAACACAAATGAAATACCACTGCTAAATATGAGAAAACCCTTGATAGTAATTACACCTAAAGGGCCTGTTGAGGCGAATCAAATGACACGTAGATTGACATTAACTATTATGGGTAGAGAATTTGGAGCTACTGCTATAATATTGGAGTCAAGCAGTATAGATTTGATACTTGGTATGTCATGGTTAAGGAAGGCAAAGGCCGTTATAGCATGTGGTAGAGGTACCGTAGAACTCACTACTACTAAAGGAGAAAGGTTTCAAGTTAACATTGCAGTAACCTCCTCATCCATGCGTGCAATGTTCTTTATGCCTGAGGGGTTTGTTGGTGACAACATCCGGGTGGTTAGAGATTTTCCGGATGTCTTTCCAGAGGAGTTACCAGGGATGCCACCTGATAGAGAAGTTGAGTTTGTTATTGATCTCTTACCTGGAACCGCCCCTATTTCTAAACGGCCATATAGAATGTCCGTAGAGGAGTTGAAGGAACTGAAGAAGCAGTTAACGGAGTTACAAGAGGCTGGTTATATTCGTCCAAGTTCATCACCTTGGGGAGCACCGGTGTTATTCGTGCAGAAGAAGGATGGATCGCAACGGATGTGTGTGGATTATAGATCTCTTAATGATGTTACGATGAAGAACAAGTACCCGTTGCCCCGTATTGAGGATTTATTTGATCAGATGCGTGGAGCAAGAGTATTTTCGAAGATTGATCTCCGATCCGGTTACCATCAGATGAGGATTAGACCATCGGATATTCCCAAGACGGCTTTCTCGACTAGATATGGATTATATGAGTTTACTGTTATGTCATTTGGACTAACCAATGCACCAGCTTATTTCATGAATTTGATGAATAAGGTGTTTATGGAGTATTTGGACAGATTCGTCGTGGTATTCATCGACGATATTCTTATCTATTCTAAGAATGAGAGTGACCATGAAGAACATCTAAGGTTGGTGCTACAGAAGCTACGAGATAATCAACTCTACGCTAAGTTCAGCAAGTGCGAGTTTTGGATTGGCGAAGTGCCATTTCTTGGTCATATTATTTCTAATGGAGGAATAGCAGTGGATCCTGCTAAGGTCAAGGAGATTATGGAGTGGAGAGTACCCACTACAGTCACTGAGGTTCGGAGTTTCTTGGGACTCGCAGGATATTATCGGAGATTTATTGAAGGGTTTTCCAAGATTGCTAAGCCCATGACCTCGCTTTTGGAGAAAGGAAGAGAATTCAAGTGGGATGAGAAATGCCAAGAGAGTTTTGATCAATTGAAGGAGAGATTGATGTCACCTCCAGTATTGATTATGCCAGATCTGCAGAAGGGATTTGATATTTATTGTGATGCATGCGGCCAAGGACTTGGATGTGTGCTTATGCAAGATGGTCATGTGATTGCCTATGCATCTCGTCAGTTGAGGAAACATGAATTGAACTACCCCACTCATGATTTGGAATTGGCTGCCGTTGTGCATGCACTGAAGATTTGGAGACACTACATTATGGGAACCAAGTGTCAAGTATACACGGATCATAAGAGTTTGAAGTATATATTCACTCAGAAGGATCTCAACCTCAGACAACGCCGTTGGTTGGAGCTCATTAAGGATTATGACTTGGAGATTCACTATCACCCAGGCAAGGCAAATTTGGTTGCAGATGCCTTGAGTCGGAAGGAGCATGTTCACTCCGCTTTCGTTGTTCAGCTACCTGATGAATTAGCAAAAGATTTTGAGAGGCTCAACCTGGGAATTGTTACACATACGGAAGGAGTCACTATTGAATTGGAACCTACCTTGGAACAAGAAATTCGCAAAGGTCAAATTGGTGATGCTAAGATTCAGGAGATTAAGGATCTTATTACTGAAGGAAGAGGCCCGGAGTTCACAGAGGATGAGCAAGGCACGATATGGTTCAAGAATCGGATCTGTGTTCCCGATATTGATAGTCTTCGGGAAACCATATTGAAGGAGGCACATGATTCAGTTTATTCTATCCACCCAGGAAGCACTAAGATGTATCAGGATTTGAAGCAAAAGTATTGGTGGTATGGACTAAAGAGAGATGTGGCTGCACATGTGGCTATGTGCGATGTATGCCAAAGAGTTAAAGCTGAACACCAGAGGCCAGCTGGACTATTGCACCCACTGAAGATACCTGAGTGGAAATGGGAAGAGATTGGCATGGACTTCATTGTTGGATTACCCCGCACGTCTGCTGGATATGATTCTATATGGGTGATTGTGGACAGGCTAACTAAAGTAGCCCACTTTATTCCAGTGAAGACCACTTATTCAGGAGCTAAGTTGGCAGAGTTGTACATGGCACGGATTGTATGCCTGCATGGTGTGCCAAAGAAGATTGTGTCAGATCGAGGATCACAGTTTACCTCTCGATTTTGGAAGCAGTTGCACGAGTCATTGGATACGAGATTGAATTTTAGTTCGGCTTACCATCCACAAACTGATGGGCAAACTGAGAGGACTAACCAAGTACTGGAAGATATGTTGAGAGCTTGTGCACTTAAGCATGGTGGAAGTTGGGATAAGAGTCTACCGTATGCGGAGTTCTCATATAATAATAGCTATCAGGCCAGTTTGAAGATGTCACCGTTTGAGGCTTTGTATGGCAGAAAGTGCAGGACTCCCTTGTATTGGAATCAAACTGGTGAAAGGCAGTTGTTTGGGCCTGAGATCATACAAGAAGCAGAGGAACAAGTTCAACAGATCAGGGAGAATTTGAGAACTGCACAATCCAGGCAGAAAAGTTATGCTGATACCCGGAGAAGAATACTTGAGTTTAAGGAGGGAGATTATGTCTATTTGAAGGTGTCACCACTCCGGGGCATGAGAAGGTTCAAAGTCAAAGGAAAGTTGTCCCCTCGCTTTATTGGACCCTTCTTAATCTTGAAGCGAGTGGGTGAGGTTGCATACCAATTGGAGTTACCGGATCATCTCGCGGATGTTCACGATGTCTTTCATGTATCTCAGCTGAAGAAATGTCTCAGGGTGCCTGAAGAACAGTTACCAATGGAAGACCTTAGTGTTCAAGAGGATCTGACTTATGCTGAATACCCCATCAAGATTTTGGATACTCTGACCCGAGTTACGAGAAATAAGGTGATAAAGATGTGCAAAGTGCAATGGAGTCACCACGGTGAAGATGAAGCAACTTGGGAAAGAGAAGAAGAGCTTCGTATAGATTTTCCCCACCTTTTCCCTCGTTCTTCCTAAATCTCGAGGACGAGATTATTTTTAAGGGGGGTAGGATTTGTAATACTCAAGTTGTATACCAAGAGTAATAGAGAGAAAGCTTCTCATTTTGTGTGTTTTATTTGCATCATAAAAAGAGCACCTATGTAATTGAGAGTGACTAAATAAAACAATTATTCTAAAATGAAGAAAAGTGCATATGTTGGAGTTTTATGTGTTGTGCATTAAATAAAACCATGAGGATAAAGATAATGAAGTATTAATTATTTGAAACTTGATTTAATCCTAAATTTGAAATTAGGGTTTTGAAAATAAGGAAAAGAGAAGAGATGTGGAAATATAAATAAAATGTATACATAAATATCTTCAGACTTACTATTTTTTAGATGCAAAAATAGAGTTTTTAAAAGGGGATCCACAAAAGTTTGAATTAATTCAAATTGAGTTTGAAAATGAAGAAAGAAAACAGAAAAAAATAAAAAGAAAAAGATAAAAACCATAACTGGGCTTCCCTCCTCAGCATTCGGCCCACCAGGGGGGAAGACACCCGCGCGGCCCACTCAAGCGTCGCCGCGCCGCGCCCACTGGGGACTGGGGCCCGCTAGTCAGACCCTCGCCCGCGCGCTGCGTGCTCTCTGCGCCCCTTTCGCTCCGCGTGTATGACATATAGGTCCCACACGTCAGCCGGAAGACCCGCTCGCCTCCGTGCTCTGTCTTCTCCACGCTACCCGCCTCGCGAAATCGTCGGCGGCGTGCGCGGTGACCTCGGGGGTTCGTTGTGCACGGCCCGGTCGCGGACACCGTAGTCGCCGCTCTACAAATAGCACGATCGTGCCCTGCTGACCACCCTCGCCCACGTCGACAGCTCACGCCGCGCCAGAACTCCTCGCCGTTGGCCGCCGTAGTTGCTAGCCACCATCGCTCTCGCTGCGTCTCCGCCGTGCGCTCCGGAACAACCCTACGGGGGTGTGGATTGTACAGCGGGGAGAAACCGGGCGCGTTGACATACGACTGGGAGTGAATTTCAAGCCGGAGTCGCGTCACCGCCGTGCGCCGCGACTGCGCTTCCCCGTCATCCGTCTTCGGTGAGTAGACCCTGCGCCGTTGTTACTCTAGCCTCGAGATGGTGTAGAACCTTGTGGATTTGGGTTTCGGGCACTGCGGCTCGGGGTTCACTTCCGCCGGCAATGGCACCACCACGGCGCACCGTGTACCGAGTCCTATACTCGGTGATGGCCAAAATTAGTTGAAGAATGGGGCTCGGCGTGTCGTCAATTTCGCGTGGGTCGCGTGGATTGTAGTATGGCGCTCGGGAGGGCCGGAATCGTGACCTCCGGCGATCCCCGCCGCCGTGCGTGGTGGCTGTTTGCGCTGCACGGGGTGGGTGGAAGACGAAGCTGTCGCAGCCGTTGGATCCCGCGCGTGCGGTCGAGATTAGATCAAACGTACCCCTTCGTCCGATCGAACTGCGACCGTCTGATGCGGATCCGACGCTCAGGACTCAATCCGTGCATTTTAAATCTGATACGTCCATCACGGATCGGGCGGTCAGGATTTGGTACCGGTTCGCTTAGATGTAGGTTTGATCTGGCGCGTCCGTTTCTAATCGGACGGCTCTGGAACGCCCGTACCCCTTCGCGGGTCGTTTTGTTAAAGAGCCCTCGGGTTCCCGTAAAATAGAACCCGCCGTCCACTGGCCACTGTACACTGAGTCTGGTTTAAATTACCCGCTAGCCCCTGCAGTTTTTAGTATTTGACGCCCAGTCCAGAAGGTATTAAAAACAGAGAAATTAATATCAAAATTCATTTTTAATACAAAAACAATTCTAGAAATTTGTATAATTCATAGAAAATGCATTCTAACTCCAAATTGAGTCATTCCAATTCCTAAAATTTTGTAATAATATTCCCTACCATTTAGTATCACTGTTTTGGCATGAACTCTGTTAGAAAATAAATTTATCATCTAATCCTATTATAATCACCTTAAATCTTAGAAAATTCATAACTTAAATTCTATAACTCCAAATTTAGTGATTCCAGTTCCTATGGTTTTATTTTAATGTGTAGATTTTTACTGTATATTTCATTCATCTGTTTGGTGTGATGTTGATTTTGGCCATACTATGTATGTATTGTGTTGATGCGAGTAGACGAACAAGCCACTGTGGAAACTGAGATTCAGCAAGTAGAGATAGCTGAGCAGGAGCTCATTCCAGGCAAGTTGTGCCCTTGACCACTTACTTTTCCCAGCCATGTTCTTATTAATTTTAATGATCTGCATAGGTTAATTTTGATGGGAACCTTTATGTACCCCAGTTTTGATTACCTCTATACCTTGTTCACCCCTGGAATATTTTTGGGTAGTACTTGCTATTGCTTTATGTGGATTGGGTATGGAGATTCATTATTCATGATTATTCTGTTATTATTTTGTTATTATTGTTGTTCATGTTAAGATCATTAAATTAATGGGAACATGGAGCGACCACCCGGGAAAACAGTGCTACCACAAGGGTAGTATGGGATGCCCTTGGCTGATTAATTAGGAAAGCTAGTGGAAGACTACCTTACCCGAAAGGGGCAAGGGCAGTAGGGGAGAGGTCAGTGCGGGGAGGTCCCTAGTTGATTTTGCTGCGATGGCTATCAGCTAGGAACCCTTTACTGGATCTTCCCATAAACTGTAGCGGGTTTTCGGAAGCTAGTGGAACTTTGTAAAGGCCTCGTAGTGGATCCCTAGCCATTCACCTCGGTAGTGTCTAAGGGCCTTGCAAACCCAGGCGACATGGGATACACGACTTGTGGGTAAAGATGCGCAACCTCTGCAGAGTGTAAAACTAGTATACTAGCCGTGCTCACGGTCAAGAGCGGCTCGGACCCTCACATGATTAAATATGGAACTTAAGTTTAATTTGACATTTGCATCGCATTTGGGATTATTTTACTACTACTGTTCGTTATTATTATTAAGGTTTGGTATTTACTTACACTTAGTAATTGCTAATAAAATTTTGACCAACTTATATAAGCAATGCTCAGCCTTAGCCTTTATTTCATTGATCAGCCTTACACTACATGGACTCCCACCTTTGTGAGTTCATGCCACATTATTCCCCACGACTTGTTGAGCTATGAACGTATGTGAGCTCACTCTTGCTGTCTCACACCCCCCCCCACAGGAGAAGAACAGGTTGTTGAAGAGGAGCTGCCTAACACCGAGGAGTTCGATCTGATCTAGGTGGCGTTTCTCAGTCGACATTGGCGCCATCGATCCTTAGTTCGTTTTACATTTATCTTTATTTTGTAATAAGACTTCCGCTATGTAATAAATACTCTGATGATTTATGACATTTATCTCTATACACTCTGTTATTATATATGTTGTCTTCTTGGCGCATGTATGAGATGCACCCGGCTTTGTCTTTAAAACCGGGTGTTACACACTCGTTATATACCCCTGGTCTGTAATAAACAACGTGATCTTACTTTTTAATAAATGTAAGCTTATGTAATCACTTCTGCTTTTATTTGTCTCCGATGTTCTGTAATATCTGCATGACGGGTGAGACGTTCCTGGAAAGGTAAGGAAAGATACCGAGCTTGTCAAGTAGTTCAGGGGCACCTATAGGGTTGTCTGAGGTCCGTTGGACAAGGACAACTGTAGGTGGGCCTAATTACTTGGGAGGTTCCGTCACAGCTGGTATCGGATCGTAGCCCTTCTTGCCAGATATTATGTGGCATCTTCAAAAGGATTTTCTAAGACTTATCTAGAAAATTGCTTCTCTTCTTACCTAAGTATTTCTGAAGAGTTTATTTCAAGGACCAGATACGAAGAGTGCAATGTATAGAAGGTTGAATCGACTAAGGTTGATTCTGTACTTATTCATGCATCATGCTAAGAATTATACTAATAAATTTTCCCCCTTAGCAAATGCCGCCACGTACAAGGAAAACAGCACGTAAGCATACGGGACCCATTGGTGTGCCCCGGCATCAACTTGCCCCACGAGAGCAGGAGCAAAACAGCAGTAGCGGGAGCAACGATCCTATCGGTGATCTCGAAGCTCGCGTGAATCATCTCCAAGCAGAGTTACAGCACATGACTAATCTATGGGTTGTGGACGGTGACCGAATCAATGATTTAAGAAGTTACATCCGCACCCTGCAAGATCAACTAGCTGACCGAGATTTGGCACTTGACTGGGCAGTGCAGTCTCGTTCGGTAGCTTTAGCTAAGGAAGCAAAGGCTCGAGCACGAGTCAACGAACTTAGCGTTGCTGTTGATAACTTGCAGGTATATTGCAATACTTTGCATGAAGAAGTTCATGTACTGTATTCGCAATTACACCCAAATGTCCCTGCGGATCCCGTCAGGTCTGAAGTCGGACCCTCGCACACTGCGGGCGAAGCGCTTGGTGGAGAGTTAGACCTTTTTAGGCCCCCTCCTTCTTTGAGGCTGGTCGATGTATGGTCTCCCACCCCTGACGATGAAGCTACCAAGAATAAGCAGGAGTAGTAGTATAGTTGTAGAAATAGAAATAGTATGTTGTATAATAGGTGGAACTTTTGTATAATGGGTAATGTGTCCTGTTATGTAATATCGAGTCTGTATCATTACCTTTTATAGTAATGTAAAATGGAAGGTCTCTTTGGCATATTATGTTTATTTTAAATGTTCTTTGCCTCAGATGCCGACCAGGACTCGCGGACAGGACGCAGCAGGAACATCTGGGGGTAGGGATGTCACCCCAAATCCACCTCCGGTTCCACCCACGTTAGCCGAGGCGATCGCCGCCTTGATAAATGCCACCGCAGACAATACCCGCTTCCTTAGGGAAATGGCGGGTCAACAGCAATTCCAGCAGCAGGCAGGAAGGGGTTACCAGCAAGGCCCCCGTGAAACTACCTATCTGGACTTCTCGGAAACCCGTCCACCCCTATTCGTCAAGGTAGAAGACCCGCTGGAAGCCGATGAGTGGATACGGGTCATTGAACAAAAGTTTGGTCTTCTTCGTTGTTCAGAAACGCAGAAGCCATTATTTGCAGCACAGCAACTACGTGGCCCTGCCAGTACCTGGTGGGGAAACTTTGTGGCTATTCAACCTGTCAACCATCAAATCACTTGGGAAGAATTTAAAGCAGCCTTCCGTGAGCACTACATACCCGAAGGAGTGCTGCATATGAAACAAGAGGAATTCATGAAGCTGAAACAAGGAGGAGATACCACCAATCAGTATCTCAACAAGTTTAATCACCTGTCGCAGTATGCCATCGACTAGGTGAATACTGATTTGAAGAAAAAGAACTGCTTCATGAGGGGTCTAAATGACCGGTTGCAGCGAAAGATGGCAACATGTATTGATCTCACGTATGGAAAGGCTGTCAGTATAGCCTTATCTGTGGAAGCAAAATACGCAAGCTCTGGGAAGAACAAGGGATTCGGTGGTGAGAGGCCTAATCAGGGCCAGGCGAAGAGGCAACGGTTCGTCATCTGGCCTTCTAGCCTAAATCGCACTTTCTCACGTCCACCTGCATTCCCTTTCAAACAGCCAATTATTATTCGCCCCAACAATACCCCCACTCCCCCAAATCAGCCGGGTGCCCTAGGCACTCGATTCCCTGCCTTGCCCAGCTCTTCAACTGGGTGTTTCAACTGCGGCAAGTCGGGACATTTTATCAAAGACTGCCCGTATCCCAAGCAAAATCAATCAAATGCTCAGCAAGGATCTGGGAAGTCAACTCAGCCCAAGGGAAATACTGTGGGGAGGAATACAAGGAAGACGGGGCGTGTATACTACACCCAAGTGGCCACTACACCGGAAGGAGAGCCGGTGATGATGGGTACGTTTCCCGTGGCCAGTAACCCTGCAATTATTCTTTTTGATTCTGGTGCTTCGCATACCTTCATTAGCAAGAAATTTGTGGAGCAACATCACATTGCATGCCATGAATCAAAAGAGGGATTTAAAATTCATTCACCTGGGGGACATATTTTTACTCGAGAAGTGGCCTATGAAGTGCCAGTAACAATGGCCGGACGGAACTTTCCTGCTAACATGATTGTTCTGAAAGGCCAGGATATAGATGTAATTTTGGGTATGAATTGGTTAACCCAATACAAGGCAATACTCAACACTGAACTCAGAACCGTCAGGTTGAGCTATAATCAAGAAGAGATTCTTTTGTCTCTCCCCGTGACCAATCCAGCCAAAGCTTCTGGTAGAGTATACGAAGCCATTGTACCGGAAATCAAGGATATTCCGGTAGTATGTGAGTTTCCAGATGTATTTCCGGAAGATTTGCCTGGACTGCCCCCGGAAAGAGATGTAGAATTTGTAATTGAGCTAAAGCCCGGTACGGCTCCCATCTCTCGAAGATCGTACCGTATGCCCCCTAATGAGTTGGCGGAATTGAAGATTCAATTACAAGATCTACTGAATAAGGGATTCATCCGGCCAAGCTCATCCCCATGGGGTTGCCCCGCCATTTTTGTTAAGAAGAAGGATCAAACCTTGCGAATGTGCGTGGATTATCGACCCCTGAATGAGGTCACCATCAAGAATAAGTACCCTCTTCCAAGGATCGACATCTTATTTGATCAACTAACTGGGGCAAGGGTATTTTCCAAAATTGATCTCAGGTCGGGCTATCATCAAATCCGTATTCGGCCCGAGGATATACCGAAGACCGCGTTTACTACGCGGTATGGATTGTTTGAATACTTGGTAATGTCTTTCGGGCTCACTAATGCTCCTGCCCACTTCACCTATTTGATGAACTCGATGTTCATGCCCGAGTTGGACAAGTTCGTGGTGGTCTTCATCGACGATATTTTGATATATTCTAAAAATGAAGAGGAGCATGCTCAACATCTACGGATTGTATTAACGCGCCTGAGGGAACATCAGCTTTATGCCAAGTTCAGCAAGTGCGCGTTCTGGCTGGAAGAAATTCAATTTTTGGGGCACGTGTTATCGGCCAAAGGAATTGCGGTAGATCCTAGCAAAGTCAAAGATATTCTGGAGTGGAAACCCCCAACCACTGTTCACCAAGTCCGGAGTTTCCTTGGACTAGCTGGATATTATCGCAGATTCATACCTGATTTCTCTAAGCTTGTGAAGCCAATCACAAGTTTATTGAAGAATGACATTAAATTCAATTGGTCTTCTAAGTGTAATGAAGCCTTTGAGCAATTGAAGACATTATTAACCACTGCTCCGGTATTGGCTCAACCGGACATCACTAAGCCTTTTGATGTGTATTGTGATGCGTCTGGCAGTGGACTCGGCTGTGTATTAATGTAAGAGGGCCGAGTAATTGCATATGCTTCAAGGCAGTTGCGCCGACATGAGGAGCATTACCCAACTCATGATCTGGAGCTAGCTGCTGTGGTTCATGCCCTAAAAATTTGGCGTCACTATCTGCTGGGAAATATCTGTCATATATATACAGATCATAAAAGCTTGAAGTACATCTTCACCCAGTCAGAATTAAATATGAGGCAAAGACGATGACTTGAGCTTATTAAGGACTATGAACTGGAGATCCATTATCACCCAGGCAAAGCCAATGTGGTGGCAGATGCACTAAGCCGTAAGGCTTCCTGCCACTGTCTTGTGGTGAAGACCCCTGACAACACTCTGTGTCAGGAAATGGAAAAGTTAAATCTGGGGATGATCCAACAAGGGACTCTGAACCAACTAAAGCTTGAGTCAATTATTTTGCAAAGGATAATTGATGCTCAAAAAGATAATCTGGGCATGAAGCACATACGGGAGAAAATAAGGGCTGGAACAACCAAATGTTTCAAGGAAGATGATCAAGGTGTGTTATGGTTTAATAACCGCATAGTAGTGCCAAAGGATGAAGAACTCCGCCAGCAAATTCTTGATGAAGCACATCTTAGTCGCTATTCTATTCATCCCGGAAGCACTAAGATGTACCAAGACTTAAAGCAACATTACTGGTGGATGAAGATGAAAATTGAAATTGCATGCTATGTGGCTAAGTGTGACACTTGCAGACGTGTCAAAGCCATACACATGAAAACTGCTGGTCCATTACAATCTTTGCCAATCCCAACATGGAAATGGGAAGATATAAGTATGGACTTTATCGTGGGATTGCCCAGGACTGCAAAAGGGTATGATTCTATCTGGGTCATAATTGATCGGCTTACGAAGATTGCTCACTTTTTACCGGTCAAGACGGATTCCCCAGTTACTGTCTATGCCCAATTATACATTGCTCGTATTCTTAGTCTACATGGTGTTCCGAAGACCATTGTGTCGGATCGTGGACCCCAATTTGTAGCCAAGTTTTGGGAAGCACTTCACAAATCCTTGGGTACTAAGTTGCTCCATAGTTCGGCATATCATCCACAAACCAGTGGACAGACTGAGAGAATTAATCAAGTACTTGAGGATATGTTGCGAGCATGTGTCCTGGATTTCTCACCAAAATGGGATGAATGTTTACCTTTGGCGGAGTTTTCATACAATAATAGTTATCAAGAAAGTATCAAGATGGCACCTTTTGAAGCTTTATATGGGCGACGGTGTCGAACTCCGCTAAATTGGTCTGAACCTGGAGAAAGGTATTTCTTTAGGCCTGATATAGTGAAAGAGGCCGAGGAAAAGGTTCAGAAAGTTATTCATAATCTGAAGAAAGCCTAAGCTCGACAGAAGAGCTATGCAGACAAACGGCGAATGCCCTTGTATTTTCTTGAAGGGGACTATGTTTACTTGAAGGTTTCCCCAATGAAAGGGGTATCGTGTTTCGGGATAAAAGGAAAGCTTGCACCCAGGTACATTGGTCCATTTCCTGTCCTTCAAAGATATGGGCCAGTGGCGTATCGACTTCAACTTCCCGAAACATTGTCTGCTGTACATAATGTGTTCCATGTATCGCAATTGAAGAAGTGTCTTCGGGTTCCCGATCGAACCATTGAAGTGACAGATGTTGTCCTGGAACCAGATTTAACATACTCGGAACATCCTATTCGAGTTCTGGATCAAAAGGACAGGGTTACCCGAAGAAAGACTCTCAAGTTCTACAAGGTACAATGGAACCAACATTCTGAGGAAGAGGCTACGTGGGAAACTCAAGACTTCTTGAATAAGAATTTCCCAGGCTTTTTAGCCTCATGTAATTTGTAAAGTGTATATAGTCATTGCAATAAAGGAGTGAACCCCCACACCACCCCTGCCTTGTACCAGAAATAAGGAAATACAAATATGAAGCATTTCCTTTTCCATTACTCACCCTAGGACTTTAAATCTCGGGACGAGATTCTTTTATGGGGGGAAGGATGTAACACCTCTGGTGTTACTATGGCTAAAACTTGAGCATGACATCATAAGCATTAACATTTCATATGTTTGATACACCTAGAGTGCATTCACTAGGCAAAATTTTCAAACAAGTTGTATTGTTTAAAGTGTTTTTGCAAATAGAACCCTGGTTAAGGGACTTAACCCTAAATAGAGGTTAAACGGGTAAAACCTAACCCAGGATGAGAAAACCTAAAGACTTTAGGGAAAGAGTCATAAAATATCCCCAAAAACAAAGTTGAATCACATTTATACCCCTGGAATCCCAGAAACCCTAATTGGAACCCTAGAAAACCCTAAAACCAAACCCTAGGGGCTTATGTGCAAAATTGGTCCCCTTTTGGACTAAAGTGCAAAGACCAAGTCAAATAAGTTTCTTAAGTCCCTTGGTTCACAAATGTGTGGACTTGAAAGCCAAATGTTGAGTTTTGGACTTAAATGCAAAAAGGACTCCCAATTGAGATTTCTCTAAGTCTGAATTTCAGATTGGTAAGCTCAACTTTGGAGCATTGGATCTTCCAAATTATTGAGAATTTGCCCTAGGTCACCACATCAAAGTTGAAGACTAAACATAGGAGAACAACTTTGTTTAAGGGTTCAAGCCATGCTCTTATAAGAAATTTGGAGAAAAACCCAATCAAAGATAAACTGTCAGACTGGTTGAGGTCTGAAATTCAGAATGACAGTGTTATGAGATGAACTTTGAGCTCGATTTTGAAGGGGATTCAGTGACTTTTTGTGAGAACACATCATAGCAAAGTTATAGTTGGATTATAGCACTACAACTTTGCTATAGGTTACTAGGTGTGTTGCCATTTGAAAATCAGAGAAAAAGAGGCTTAAACATTGTCTGTCAGGTGCACTGAATAGAACTTCTGATGGTACAGTGACCAAACAGATCAGAATGAGCGCAGCAAAAAAATCCCACCGCCGGTGATCTCCCCGCCGTGATACGTGTCGCCGGCGTCAAGATTCGCGTGCAGGGTGGATTGATAACATCGCAGGGTAAGGATCTTCGCCGACGGTGAGCTGGAGGTCACTCCGGTGACTCACCGTGGCCTTCTCCCCTACTTTGCGGCTGAAGCCGATAAGCTCACCGACGACCGCCGCCTCCCGGCCGTGCGCCGCGTGGCTTAACCTTTCCACCGCGTTGCCATAACTCGCTGCTGCTGTCAAATCAATGCCGGTGAGGTCGCCACGGCGTAGGACACTAATTCGCGTGCGCCAGGGTTCTTCCTTATCTCCGGCCGCCGCGCGTCCTCCCCAAAATTCGCGGCCACCGCCTTACCCTCCTATAAATTGAGCACTCAGGTAGTTGCGCTAGGTAATTGTGAAGCCAACGCACCCACTCCCACTCGTAATCGTTCATCCAAGCTCCGAAATTTCCCATTCGCCCCAATTCCATTCGCCGCCACCCGAAGCTCAACCTCACCGCGGCTAGCCCCCTCCCGGTTAGCTCATCTTCTTTTCTCCCTTGTTTAAGTCTTCTCATAGCTCAGTGATGCTTGCCAAGCCACTGAATTGAATTAGGAGACCACCAGTCGCCGGGAACGCGATGATCTTGCCGCCATGCTTTCGGTCACCATGGCTAGAGCTCCATAGTTAGTTTTAGATGCAATTAGTTTGGGGAAAATACTCCCCTGGTCTTGAATTTGGGTTAGTCTTAGTCTCGACGCCGGTCATCGTCTCAATCGGCCGGTCTAGGACCTCGCCGGAGTTTCTCCCCGCGCTGCCGTCGTCGTGGACGTGGGCGTGTAAAGAAATAGAATATGGGGGACCAATTTGCAAAGCGTCAGTGACTTGAGCAAATAGTAAAAGAAGTCGTTCTCAGTTAACCGAAAACCAGAGGCCCTTTCTACAAAGATGCCAGGGCGCGGGCACGCGCGGGCGCTTTCTCCCTCTGAGTTGGGCTACTGGACTGAAATCAGCCCAGTACTATTCATAGGCTTTTCTTTTTCTTTTTACTCCAGAGTTAAAACAATTATAGAAAACAGTAGAAAAATGGTAAAATTGTGAAACTAATTTTCCTAGGTTTCTTATTTTCCCTAGAATTTAATAAAAATAGTTTTGTGATTTTTAGGTTAAATAAGGAATTTTAAGGCATTTAAAGTAGCTCAAGGTAGTAGTGCTGGATTTTTAAAAAGATAAATTATAATCCCAAAAATGCTCAAAATTTTTATATGAGTTCCTTATATTATTTAGAAGCCTTGGGTAAAGTTTGGATGGATTTGGACCTTGTTTGATCACCAAACCCCAAAACACCCCTCTGCCCTATGAACTCCTTTACTGACTCCGGAAACCCTAGGTTCTCGGAGTACCGTGAAGGAAAGTTGTATTCAAGACTTAGATAATAAGTTCATATTATCTTTGCACCCTCATGAGCATCCCATGGCATCCATTCTTATACATATATATGGTTATGTTAGAACACGAAGAAGAAGAAGAAGTCACCGAAGAAAGGACACCACCACCCTCGGATTCTCAAGCAGGCAACTGCTTTTACTTTGATATTTGCGGATCCGAGCCAGACTCACCTGTTAACAAAGGCAAGCCCCGGTGCATTTGCCACCCCCTTGTGTTTTAAATCTTTCTCACTTATTTGATGCACTAGGTGATAGGTGTTGATTGCTAAGACAATTCCTGCATTACTTTCCTTGGAATTTGATTACCTTCCTTGATACCCTGTTTTACAAAAGGTTTTGTTATGCTTAGTATTGCTCTAGCAAAACAAAAGGATTTGTTTTACAAACGATGTTTGGCAAAGTGGGAGGGTTGTTTTCAAATAAAACTTGATGGTGAATCTGTCAAAGGCCTTGATGGATTCAACATTGGAAAAGATGTACCTCTGCCAGCTACCAGCCTTTGGGGTTAATGATTAAGCTGAGACCGGGCGGGTGACTTGCACGAGAAAGAGAGTCTCGGTGTAGTGTCTCCGTCTGAGTCGATTAAGGGCCGTCTCGATGTAAGCCTGCTGACTGAGGACCCTTTAACTGGTCACATGCCTCGTCATGGGTAAGCTTTGCCTCAGGTGGACTAAGGCCAGAATAAGATAACACGAAATGGGCGTGGAGCGGTGGCGAGAGTAGCGTGTACCCTCCGTGGCAAGAGGCTGGACGGTGGTGTATCTATGCTCTCGGTTTGCGTGAACCTGATCTGGTCTTAAGAAACTCGGTGGCGGGTTGACATATGCAAGGGTTAAGTGCTACATATGTCGTGTGATCGGAGATCCTCAGCTGAGTATAATCGATTCGGATCGCCGTACCTCCGCGGTTATGGAGACTTGGCCACTGACTTACACGTAGCAATCCAGTGAAGTTGAAGGGTTGATAAGAAAATTGGCTAGTGCAGGCAAAGTGATTGATCTAGGGTAGAAAGAACTCTAGCTGCAGGTAATTTTACTGAACCTGACAATAAAATTGGATTTTAAGGATCCACTCATAGTAAGCTTTTCTGCAAAACAGAGTCTTTGATTCTTGATAAGCCACTCCTTGAATCCCTCTAGCCAGCATACCCTTGAGAGTCTTTTCCTTAGTCGGGTAAGACTTGCTGAGTAATTCCATACTCAGGGTTTATCCCCTTGTTGTTTTTAGGTGAGGAAGCAGCAGATTTCTGTTGCTTCTGTACCAAGGTGGTTCCTAATGAAGATAAGCAAGAATGAAGTGCGGGAGGAAAGGATCCTCCATTAAGACTTCTTGTGTGATAGCTGTCGGGAGGGGTTTTTACCTCCCTTGGTATGTGTAATAATATTACTCTGCACTCGTTATATACCCCTGGTCTGTAATAAACAACGTGATCTTACTTTTTAATAAATGTAAGCTTATGTAATCGCTTCCGCTTTTCTTTATCTCCGATGTTCTATAATATCTGCATGACGGGTGAGACGTTCCTGGAAAGGTAAGGAAAGATACCGAGCTTGTCAAGTAGTTCAGGGGCACCTATAGGGTTGTCTGAGGTCCGTTGGACAAGGACAACTGTAGGTGGGCCTAATTACTTGGGAGGTTCCGTCACATACGTGGTCGTTGCGGATCCTGAGTGTAGCCGGACCGTCCGTTGGAATTCTCCGGACCGTCCGGCATGGTCCTGGACCGTCTGCGCCTATGCGTCGGACCGTCCGAGATGCGCAGCACGGGCTCTTGCTCCTGCCCCTTGGTTTGCGCTTGCCCCCCAGTGCCGAAGGTCGTGATGATCACTTTGAGAGTCTCCCCTCCATCAGGAGTCTTCTCGGCCACCACTTTCCTGCAAGAAATCTTATAATCCCCGTCGGCCTCTCTTGTGTTGCCGATGATTATCTCTTTGTCTTTGCCTTTATCGGCTGCGCATGGCCGAATCAGGACCCTCTTGCCCTCGAAGTCGACCAGGTTCATCGGAAAGGGCTCCGTGTCTACCTGCATCTCCTGAAATTTCAATCGTCCTTTGTTAATGGCCGATTGAATCTGTCGACGGAATACATTACAATCATTAGTGGCATGAGAAAATGAGTTATGCCACTTGCAATATGCACGACGTTTCAGCTCGTCAGTGGATGGAACAGTATGATTTATTTTAATGTTGCCATTTTTTAGTAATTCATCGAATATCTTGTCACATTTGCCAACATTAAATGTAAATTTAACTTCCTCTTGCCATTTCTTTTGAACCAGCTGTAAGGAGGAATAAGCCGAAGATTTAGCCTGCTTTGGCCAAACCATTTCAGCAGCGTACACTTCCGTTGATTCGTCATCCGAGCTACTTTGGTCGCACTCTACTATATGCACGTTGTGACGAATTGTTTTAGCGGTTTCTTTAGTTCGGCTTTCATAAGCCAAAGCTCTTTGATGTAATTGTGCTAGCGTAAAAAACTGTATACCTTCTAATCTTTCCTTTAAATAATATCATAGTCCATTGAAGGCTAATCTTGCTAGCTGTTTTTCTGCTAAGTGTATTTGGAAGCATCGGTTTCTTGTATCCTGGAATCTCCGAATGTAATCATTAATTGGTTCATCTTTTGCTTGTCGCAAGGCCACTAAGTCTACTAAATCTAACTCATAGTCACTGGAGAAAAAGTGATCATGGAATTTTTGTTCTAAATCCCCCCATGACAAAATAGAATTAGGAGGTAATGTAGCGTACCATGCGAATGCGGTTTCTGTTAAAGACAATGAAAATAAATGCACGTAAAATGCTTCTGTGTCGGCCAATTCTCCTAATTGGGCTAAAAACTGGCCTATGTGTTCGCGCGTGTTTTTTCCTTGGTCACCCGAAAATTTTGCGAATTCGGGTATCCTGGTTCCCTGTGGGTATGTGGTGGTGATCAAATCGGCTGTCATAAGGTTTCCGATATGATTGCCCCCAGGGACCATTCTTACTCCGAGCTTATCTCGGAACACCCCAGCAATTTCTTCCCTTACTATATCAATGGCAGCCGGTGCGAGACCACCGGCTCTCTGGTCAAATATAGGTGGGGTTGGCTGGATACTAGCATGTTGTCTTCCCCCCCATTGGTTTGAGTTATGTGATGCATTACTATTTGCCTTATATGGTTCATAGGATTAACAATTCCTTTCTGGCCTTCGAGGCGGGGCCAGAAAGCTTTCCTGGGCTTGGGATTCTAAATTAATGGGCTGATGCATTGCATAATGTGATGGGAAGTGTTGCTAGGACGGGTGAGGATTCAGATAACAATCCTCCTCAAAAAACTCTGCGCCGGACTGTCTCGTTGGATACGCGGACCGTCCGGCGGTATGCGCGGACTGTCCGGATATATGCCCGGACCATCTGTGATTATATGCGTACCGTCCGTCGCTCTATGCGGATGGTCCGACTGGGTAGTTTAGATTCTACGCAGTACGTTGTGGCTCTGGCGCATGTCTGGGTAGTTCATTAAAAATGGGTCCGGCCGATGCTGGCCCGGACGGTCCGCGCTCACATGCGGACGGTCTAGACATGTGCAGATCAGCTGATTTGCCACCGATTTGTGGTTGCTCAGGGTACGTGTCCATCAACATCCCACAAAGGGGTTGTGACTGGTCGTGACAACCTATAGCCGATGCATTACATGTATTTTCCCTTAATTCAACTTCGTGCGACGGAAAATTTGCAACAGTGGATTTATCGAATGCACCTACTAACCTTCTATAATCATTTTACATACCCCCTATGATATTTTGCATTTGTTCTCGCTGTTCATCTACATAATTCTTAAGAGATTGTAGCTCATTTGAATTACTTACATTGGGGATATCTGGTGTGGGTCGGAACGAAGCCAGATCCGTCGCCCGTTACCGAACGACTTTGTTGTTCCTATCCACCTTGAAGTTGGCCAAGAACCTCGCCTTTGCCTCTTGGATCAGTTGCTCCTTGTGCTCCTCGAATTGGAGCTGTTCGTCATCCGTCAAAGTTTCCCAAGTCGGCTCTATGATATTGCTAGGGGAGACTTCAGAACTATCCCTTGAACCGGCCATTGAGGGCCGATTTGATGGGTCTATATGTGTTTTCCCCAGCAGAGTTGCCAAAAAGTATGTTGACACCTTTTGTGGGCGCCAAACACTACACAAGAACCGTGGCAGTGCTCTTTGCACAGGGGCGGACGGACCACGGCCTGGCGCAGGGCTTAGGGTTTCCTGCGTGACAGTCGGACGGTCCGTGCCCTAGGGTCGGACGGTCCGCGCGTGCATAGGGGCGGCGAAAGGTCACCGGCGGCGCCTGGATATCGCTCCTGGGAGGGACCCCATCGGGGAGGAGAGATCCTAGGAGTTGTCTAGGCTCGACAGGTCGACCTAGACTCTTCTAATCGATGTAGAGCCAAAGAAAAGTGGAGAATTTGGGGATTGAGAGGCTAAACTAGAACTGGACTAGAACTACTCCTAATTGTACAGGAAATAAATGCGAGATAAAAGTGTTATTGATTCGATTGGTTGATCACAAATCGGCCGTATTCCTTTGTATTTATAGAGGAGGGGGGCTGGACCCATTATAAACAAACTCCCCGAGCTAATTCCGAGAATCTAGCCAACAAACACAGCAAGAAACTCGGAACCCTAATCTGTTCTGCGTGCGCGCGGACCGTCCGGACCGCGGACCGTCCGACCCTCTATTTGGTGCTCAACACAACCCAACCCCACCATGCTCTGCTCACCCCATGTCGAGCTCTTAGCCACCAGATCCCTCTCCCCTCGCCACTCGTGTCCTTGCCACCATTCAGGAGCTTCAAAGGATGTTCCACCCACACTGGAGCATCCACGACCACCCCATCGGCTCGCTATAGCTCGAGAAGTCCATGATAACCCTCCATCGGAGCTCTACCACCGTATAAGACCCATACCATGGCAACTCAAACTTGTCGTACCGTCACCACCGTCGACCGGAGTCCTTATGCGCGTACTTGGCTGCTCCTCAACACTAGGAGGTGCGCTAGCAGGTAATAGAACGTGCAAACTTGTTCACTCGTCCAAACACGCATGATGTAACACCCTGAATTTGGGGGTATAAAATTTCTTTCTAATTATCACCCAAATTCATGTGTTACTCTTCTCTCTCACACTAGGTTCTATCTCTCTCTAGATTCTCCCTCTTTTCCTTTTCCTTTTGAGTAGAAATAGCTTAAGTTAGTAGAGATTAATTATTCATTTTTGCCAAAACACTATGGGTCATGACATGTTGCATCATGCTGAGCTTAAAATGTCTTTGAATTGTTGCACATGTTTGAATTGGTTTGAATTTGAAACCTAATTTGAATTTGGAATTGAAAACCCTAGAGAAAAGAAATGGAAAAGCAATTGGAAAATCCAAAGAAAAAGAAAAAGCCAAAGCAGCCCAAACCAACCCAGCTCGGCCCAGCCAGGCCACGCACCCACGCGCCCGCGCCACCTGACAGGTGGGTTCCACCTGTCAGCGTCAATTCCCTTCCCCGCGCGCTCACTCTCTCTCACTCGCTGCCCAGTGGGGCCAAACTATCGGTGCCGGTTTCTTCGCCCGCGCGCCCCTCTCCCTCTCTGCCTCACGGGCCCATGCTGCCAGTTGCTGAACCGTTACCACGCGCACCCGTCCTCTCTCTCTCTATGCAGTGGGTCTCCCCTGTCAGCTCTGCCCTCCCCGCGCCCACCGTGGACCAGCAAGCGCGCACTCGCGCACGTCGCCGGGATCCTCGGCCACGACGTCCGCCCACATGCCCCTAGCCCTTTTGAGCACCGCCCGTGCCCGCACTCACTCCCCCGCCTTAGTTCACGCATTCCCGCTCTCTCTCGCGCCCTGCTCACGCCGCCAAACCCCGCTGGAGACCCGCGCCCACCTCCCCGGCCATCTAGCTCGCTGGAGTCCGCGCCAAGCCACCCTGAGCTCCGCCCCGAGGTGAGACACCCGTGCCCGTGCTCAGTTTCCCCAATTTTGCTTTGTCGTTGGCCAATTTTGGCTTCGCCGGTGTTCGACCGTGGCGGTCCACTGCGCCGGCACGGTGGCTGGCCAAATTGGCCCTGCCTAGTGCCCCTGCGATGGTCCCTGTGTTACCCCTCTCTCTGCTGAAGCTATCCCAGGCCTTAGCGTGCCTCAAGCCTTCTCCCTGTGGCTAGAATCCCTCACCGGAGTTCCCCTGGCCCGCCCGAGGCTTCTTCCCCACCGTTTCTTCCTCTCTACCCTCAGTCTCGTGGCCGTAACCCCGCCATCGAGTTCGCCGTGTCATTCTCCCCTTCTCTGACCAACTCCGCCGACTCCAGAACCACCCTAGCCCACGCCTGCCCCAACTCTAGTGACTCCACCGCTGTGGGAAGGAGCAGTGCCGCCCGCAGCCGTTCACCCCCTCCTGGTTTGATCTCCCCCGTTCAATCTTGATCGCACGACCCAGATCGCGGGACACCGCTTCGCGCACGCGTGCCCTGCGCCTGGGCCCGTCTATCAGCGCCCGTGCCCCCTAGCGCTAGGCCCGATCGGTCAGTGCGCCCTCCCCCTCGATCGCTGACAACCCTTGGCCCGCATGTCAGCACTCGCCCACTCGTGCGCGTGCCCTCGGCCACAGATCTAATCTCAGCCGTTGGTTTTAGATTTAACGGTTGAGCGAGCCCGATACCCCTTCGCGTGGTTGTTTTGCGTAAGAAACCCTCGGTTTGTTAGGAATCAACCTGTCGTCCCTGGTTTTCGCACGCAGGCCCCTGTAATTTTGCAGATTGAACCCTAGGCTTTTAAATAATTAGGGAATTAGACCTATTTTCATATTTTAAATCCCCAAACTTGTTTATTTCATAACTTTTGCATATGAACTCCAAATTTAGTGATTCAAATTGCAAAATGTTCATAGGATTATTCTCTATTTAAATAAATTAGTTCCATTTACATTCTGTACATTCTGATTTTATGGTTGTCGGTGTTTCGAAACCCGGGGGGTCCCTGGACCGACGAGTGAATTGTCGCCGCGTGCCCCAGCCCAGATGGGTCGACGCGAGGCGGAACGCGAAGGGGGGAAAGGAAGCAGCCGAAGGGAGGCAGACGTGAGAGAGCGGATCCCGCGGCCTTCGTGTTAGCCCCACGCCTGAGTCGGGTGCGCTTGCAGTAGGGGGATACAAGCGTCCACGCGGGAGTGGGAGCGAGCGGCCTTGCGCGAGCACCGTCCCGTCCTTCTCCGCGTGGGCCAACCCTCTGTAAGAGGGCCCTGGTCCTCCCTTTTATAGGCGTAAGGAGAGGATCCAGGTGTACAATGGGGAGTGTAGCAATGTGCTAACGTGTCTAGCGGTGGTGAGCTAGCGCCCTAAGTACATGCCATCGTGGCAGCCGGAGAGGTCTTGGCGCCCAGTTCGCGTGGTGTCGTGGCCATCGGAGGAGCGCTAGAGCCTGGCGGAAGGACAGCTGTTGGGGCTGTCGAGTCCTTGCTGACGTCCTCTTGCTTCTGTAAGGGGGCTGAGAGCCGCCGTCGTCACAGGGCATGCGGGGCGCCATCATTGCCTATCTGGCGGAGCGAGCCAGATGGGACACCGGTCTTGTTCCCCGTAGCCCGAGTCAGCTCGGGGTAGGGTAATGATGGCGCTTCCTGTTGACGTGGTCGGTCTGTGCCCTAGGCTGGGTGAGGTGGAGGCTCCTCCGAGGTCGAGGTCGAGTCTGTCTTCCGTGGCCGTGGTCGAGTCCGAGCCCCTGGGTCAGGCGAGGCGGAGACCGTCGGCTGAGGCCAGGGCTGAGTCCGAGCCCTGGGGTCGAGCGAAGCGGAGTCCGTCGTCTCCTGGGGCTGAGCCCAAGTCCGAGCCCTGGGTCGGGCGGAGCGGAGTTCGCCGCCTTCTGGGGCTGAGCCCGAGTCCGAGCCCTGGGTCAGGCGGAGCGGAGTTCGTCGTCTTCCGGGGCTGAGCCCGAGTCCGAGCCCTGGGTCGGGCGGAGTGGAGTTCGTCGTCTTCTGGGGCTGAGCCCGAGTCCGAGCCCTAGGGTCGGGCGGAGCGGAGTTCGCCGTCTTCCGGGGCTGAGCCTGAGTCCGAGCCCTGGGTCGGGCGGAGCGGAGTTCGCCGTCTTCTGGGGCTGAGCCTGAGTTTGAGCCCTGGGTCGGGCGGAGCGGAGTTCGCCGTCTTCTGGGGCTGAGCCCGAGTCTGAGCCCTGGGGTCGAGCGGAGTTCGCCGTCTTCCGGGGCTGAGCCCGAGTCCGAGCCCTGGGTCGGGCGGAGCGGAGTTCGCCGTCTTCCGGGGCTGAGCCCGAGTCCGAGCCCTGGGGTCGAGCGAGGCGGAGTTTCCTATGACGCCTGAGGCCGGCCTTGGCTGCTGTCAGCCTCACTCTGTCGGGTGGCTCAGCAGTCAGAGCGGCGCAGGCGGCGCTGTCCTCTTGTCAGACCGGTCAGTAGAGCGGCGAAGTGACCGCGGTCACTTCGGCTCTGTCGACTGGTGGGCGTGCGTCAGGATAAAGGTGTCAGACCACCTTTGCATTAAACGCCCCTGCGATTTGGTCGGTCGGTGTGGCGATGTGGCCAAGGTTGCTTCTCGGTGAAGACTGGGCCTCGGGCGAGCCGATAGTGTGCCCGTTGCTGGAGGGGGTCCTCGGGCGAGACGTAGGTTCTCCGGGGTCGGCTTCCCCTGCCCGAGGCTAGGCTCGGGCGAGGCACGATCGTGTCCCTTGAATGGACCGATCCTTGACTTAATCGCACCCATCAGGCCTTTGCAGCTTTGTGCTGATGGGGGTTACCAGCGGAGATTTAGGGGTCTTGAGGGTACCCCTAATTATGGTCCCCGACAGTAGCCCCCGAGCCTCCAAGGGAGTACTAATACTCGCTTGGAGGCTTTTGCCGCACTTTTTTGCAAGGGGACCAGCCTTTTTTGGTTGCATTCTGTTCCGGTGGGTGCGCGCGAGCGCACCCGCCGGGTGTAGCCCCCGAGGCCTCGGAGGAGTAGTTTTACTCCTTCGAGGTCTTAGTGCGTTTCGCAACACTTCGGCTGGTCTAGTGGTTCCATCATGCGAGCTGGCCGTAGCCCGAGTGCACGATCGGGTCCCAAGTTCTCGGGCTGGTATGTTGACGCTGTCAACGGTTTGGCCGGAGCCGGGTTTGCGAGAGCAACCCCCGAGCCTCTGCACAGGGCGAGAGGACGGTCGAGGACAGACTCGTCTTTTTTACATACGCCCCTGCGTCGCCTTTCCGCAAGGAGGAGGGGAGGAAAGCGCCATGTTGTCCTCGGAGGGCGCCGAACATGGTGTTTCCTGTGAGCTGCTGGCGGGTAATCCGAGCGGACATCCGTGCCCCATTTGTTAGGGGTCGGCTAGAGGCCTAGAGGCGCGCCCAAAAGTACCTGCGGGTGATCTGCCGGACCCGGTCCCCTGTCGATGGGGTCCGTGGGCTCGATGCCTCCCTCTGATGGGATTCCGTTACAAGATCGTTCCCGCTGGTCTTAGAAATGTCTTAGGGTACCTCAGGACCGCAGCCCGAGCCTTGGTTATGTATCGAAAGTACCCATGGTCATCCCTCGCTCTGTGTCTGAGGCGACTGTGAACCCTCCGAGGGCCAGCCAACGAACCCCTGATCAGTAGTGGGCGCAGAGCCCGAGTGGCCTGAGGCGGCTGTTGAACCCTTCGAGGGGCCGGCCTTCGAACCTCTGACCAGTAGTGGGTGTGGAGCCCACGTGCTCTGAGGCGGCTGTTGAACCCCTCCGAGGGGCCAACCTTCGAACCTCTGATCAGTAGGGAGGCTCGGAGCCTGTTTCCTTCACGGAGAAGGGTCCTTTTCAGGGTATCCCCCTTTCCCAGTCCCTGTTGTAAGAGAGAGAAAGAGGAAAAGGAAAAGGATGCGAAGTCGAATGACGTGGCGTACCTTTTTCGACGCGGTCATTATGGCGAAGCCGAAGCGTCGCTTGCTTCTCCCGCATGAGGCGCCGCCTGTCCTGCCACGGAGTTAACGCGACGGGGCGAGCGGTTCGCGAGGCGGTCGTTGCGCGTGTGCGAGCCATTCGAGGAACGGATCACGGGCGCGCCGTCTTCATGTTGTGGCAGAACCTCCAAGTTATTGGGCCCACATGCACCTGTCCTTGTCCCGAAGACCTCAGACGGCTATGCATGTGCACCAGATAACTTAACAGGATCTGTCCGATTGCCGCAAGGACATCGGATAAACCACTTTCAACCAAGATCGCGGGATTAAGTAATACAAATCACACACACCAATATTGTTGCAGCGGAAATCTTACTACCAAATTTTACAAGTTACAAAAATTTTATATTATTTTATCGGAGTGGTTACAAAAGGATAAGTTTGAAATATATGCTAGCTTAAATGACCATCCTCAATAAGAAGTATAGAAGGGTTACTTAGACTTATAAGAAGGCCGAGCCCACCGGCACTTAACACCATCAACAGCATCACAAAGTTAGGACCTGAAAAACAACAGGGAATAAAACCCTGAGTACGGAATTACTCAGCAAGACTTACCCGACTAAAGAAAAGACTCTCAAGGGTATGCTAGCTAGAGGGATTCAAGGAAAGGCTTATCAAGAATCAAGGACTCTGTTTTGCAGAAAAGCTTACTATGAGTGGATCCTTAAAAATCCATTTTTAATGTTAGGTTAAGTAAAATTACCTGCATCTAGAGTTCTTTCTACCTAGTTCAAGCACTTGACCTGCACTAGCCAATTTTTTATCAACCCTTCATCTTCACTGGATTGCTACCTGTAAGTCAGTGGCCAAGTCTCCATAACCGCGGAGGTACGGCGATCCGAATCGATTATACTCAGCTGAGGATCTCCGATCACACAACATATGTAGCACTTAACCCTTGCATATTGAAAGGGAAATGTGCCCTTTGGCCATTTCTAAGTATTTTGGTGATTTAGTGTCCAACACAAGTGCCTAAGTGTAAAATGGTGGACAAAGTACAGATCAAGGATAAAGGTATGTTTCTCAGACTTAGTACATTGTTTTATGGACTAATGTATTGTGTCTAAGTGCTGGAAACAGGAAAAATCCAATTGAAAATGCCTTGGCTCGAGCAGCCAAGACTTTGCTCAGTCTGGAGCACCGGATTGTCCGGTGGTGCACCGGACAGTGTCCGGTGCGCCAGGCTGGCTCTGGCGAACTGGCTGTTCTCGGGACTTCGACGGTGGTGTACGGCTATAATTCATCGGACTGTCCGGTGGTGCACCGGACTGTCCGGTGGGCCGTTCACAGGCGAACTCGTCGCTCTCGGGAATTCTTCGGCGACGTACGGCTATAATTCACCGGACTGTCCGGTGTGCACCGGACTGTCCGGTGAGCCAACGGTCGGCCGGGCCAACGGTCGGCCGCGCGATCTATGCGGGACACGTGGCCGAGCCAACGGCTAGTAGGAGGCACCGGACTGTCCGGTGTGCACCGAACATGTCCGGTGCGCCAACGGCTCTCAGGCTGCCAACGGTCGGTTTCGCCAAATAAGGAAAGCAATCTGCACCGGACAGTGAACAGTAGATGTCCGGTGGTGCACCGGACTGTCCGGTGCGCCAGTCGACAGAATGCAAGATCAGCCTTCCTAGATTGCTCTCAACGGCTCCTAGCTGCCTTGGGGCTATATAAGGGACCCCTAGGCGCATGGAGGAGTACACCAAGCATTCCTACAACATTCCTAAGCACTAAGACATCGATTCCGTGCCTTTGATTCTTTGCGATAGAAATTAGAGCTCTAGTTGAGTGGTGAACTCATTGAGTTGTGTTGTGAGCTCTCGTTGCGACTTGTGTGCGTGGTGTTGCTGTGATTTCTGGTCTTGAGTGCGTTGCTAATCCCTCCCTTGCTCTGTATTTCTTTGTGATCTTCAAGTGTAAGGGCGAGAGGCTCCAAGTTGTGGAGATTCCTCGCAAACGGGATATAGTAAAGCAAGCAAAACACCGTGGTATTCAAGTGGGTCTTTGGACCGCTTGAGAGGGGTTGATTGCAACCCTCATCCGTTGGGACGCCACAACGTGGAGTAGGCAAGCGTTGGTCTTGGCTGAACCACGGGATAACCACCGTGCCATCTCTGTGATTGATTTCTTGTGGTTATTGTGTTTTGTTGAGACTCATCTCTAGCCACTCGGCAATTATTGTGCTAACACTTAACCAAGTTTGTGGCTTAAGTTTTAAGTTTGACAGGATCACCTATTCACCCCCCCCCCCTCTAGGTGCTCTCAATTGGTATCAGAACCGTTCTCTTCACAAAGGGACTAACCGCCCGAAGAGATGGATCCTAAGGGGAAGGGTATCGTGATCAACGATAAAGAGAAGGAGTCTTTCGTCAATGAGCCGAAGGATGACAAGCCTACCGACTCGGGCTCGGGCCATAGACGGAAAGATGGGAAGAAGAAGAAGACGAGGCGCATCAAGGAGATCGTCTACTACGACGACAACGATGAGTCTACTTCTTCCCAAAAGGACGATGACCACAACGACTACGAGAGAAGGAAACCGGTCAATTCAAACTTTTCTTTTGATTACTCTCGTATTCCTCAAAGTACAAATGCTCATTTATTATCTATTCCACTTGGTAAACCTCCTCATTTTGATGGAGAGGACTACGGATTTTGGAGTCACAAAATGCGTAGTCACTTGTTCTCTCTCCATCCTAGTATATGGGAGATTGTAGAGAGTGGAATGCACTTTGAAAGTACGGATAGTCCCATGTTCATTAATGAGCAAATTCATAAGAATGCACAAGCTACTACTGTTCTTCTAGCTTCATTGTGCAGGGATGAATACCACAAAGTGAGCGGCTTGGATAACGCCAAGCAGATCTGGGACACCCTCAAGATTTCTCATGAGGGAAACGATGTCACCTTGCTCACCAAGATGGAGTTGGTGGAGGGAGAGCTCGGACGATTCACGATGATAAGGGGCGAGGAGCCAACCCAAACATACAACCGGCTCAAGACCCTTATCAACAAAATAAGGAGCTACGGAAGCACGCGATGGACGGACCACGACGTCGTCCGACTGATGCTAAGGTCCTTTACTGTTCTTGATCCTCATTTGGTGAATAATATTCGTGAGAATCCCAGGTACACCAAAATGTCGCCCGAAGAAGTCCTTAGAAAATTCGTAAGCGGGCGAATGATGATCAAGGAGGCGAGGTACGTGGACGACGCTCTAAACGGTCCAATCAATGAGCCTCAACCCGTTGCTCTCAAAGCAACAAGGAGCAAGGAGGCGTTACCCAGCAAGGTAGCACAAATTGAGGCGGCCGGACTTAATGATGAAGAGATGGCCCTCATCATCAAAAGATTCAAGACGGTGCTTAAGGGTCGCAAGGGACAGCCAAGCAAGACCAAAGCCAAGGGTAAGCGCTCATGCTTCAAATGCGGTAAGCTTGGTCATTTTATTGCTAACTGTCCCGACAATGATAGTGATCAGGATCAAGGGAACAAGAGGGAGAAAAAGAAGAAGTATAAGAAGGCAAAGGGCGAGGCACATCTTGGCAAGGAGTGGGATTCGGATTGCTCCTCGTCCGACTCCGACAATGAAGGACTCGCCGCCACCGCCTTCAACAAGTCATCCCTCTTCCCCAACGAGCGTCACACATGCCTTATGGCAAGGGAGAAGAAGGTATGTACTCGAAACTCTACTTATGCTTCTTCAAGTGAGGACGAATCTAGTGATGAGGATGAAATAGATTATTCATGTTTATTTAAGGGCCTAGATAGAACCAAGGTAGATAAAATTAATGAATTGATTGATGCCTTGAATGATAAGAATAGGCTTTTAGAAAAACAAGAGGACTTGTTGTATGAAGAACATGACAAATTTGTAGAAGCACAAAAATCTCATGCCTTAGAAGTTAAGAGAAATGAAATGCTGTCTTGTGAATTATCTTCTTGCCATAAGACGATTTCTAGCTTAAGGAGCATTAATGATGATTTGAATGCTAAGTTAGAAATAGCTAGTAAATCAACAACTTGTGTAGAAAATGTTGTTATTTGCAATAGATGTAAAGATTTCGATATTGATGCTTGTAGTGAACACATAGCTTCTATTGCAAAGTTAAATGATGAAATGGCTAGTCTTAATGCCCAACTTAAGGCTAGCAAAAGTGATTTTGATAAACTAAAGTTTGCTAGGGATGCCTACACGATTGGTAGACACCCCTCAATTAAGGATGGTCTTGGCTTCAAGAGGGAAGCCAAGAACTTAACAAGCCATAAAGCTCCCATCTCCGCCAAGGAGAAAGGGAAGGCCCCTATGGCAAGTAGTACTAAAAAGAACCATGCTTTTATGTACAATGATAGAAGACAGTCTCATAGGAGTTGTAATGATTTTGATTCACATGCCTATGATTCTTATGCTATGTTTGCTCCCAGTTCTTCCTATATGCATGGTAGAGATATTCCTAGGAAAAATATTCATCATGTGCCTAGAAAGAATATTGTTCATGTTCCTAGGAAAGCTATGAATGGACCCTCTACAATTTATCATGCTTTAAATGCTTCCTTTGCTATTTGTAGAAAGGATAGGAAGATAGTTGCTAGGAAATTAGGGGCAAAATGTAAGGATGATAAAACTTGCAGGGTCCCTAAGACAATTTTGACTAACCTTGTAGGACCCAACAAGAGTTGGGTACCTAAGACCCAAGCCTAAATTTGCCTTGCTGGTTTATGCATCCGGGGGTTCAAGCTGGATTATCGACAGCGGATGCACGAACCATATGATGGGGGAAAAGAAGATGTTCACCTCCTACGTCAAGAATAAGGATTCCCAAGATACAATCATATTCGGTGATGGGAACCAAGGCAAGGTGAAAGGTTTAGGCAAGATTGCAATATCAAATGAGCACTCTATCTCTAATGTGTTTTTAGTTGAGTCTCTTGGGTATAATTTACTATCTGTCAGTCAATTATGTAATATGGGATATAATTGTCTATTTACAAATGTAGATGTGTCTGTCTTTAGAAGATGTGATGGTTCACTAGCTTTTAAGGGTGTACTAGACGACAAACTTTATTTAGTTGATTTTGCAAAAGAGGAGGTCGGTCTAGATGCATGCTTAATTGCTAAGACTAGCATGGGCTGGCTGTGGCATCGCCGCTTAGCACATGTGGGGATGAAGAACCTTCACAAGCTTCTAAAGGGAGAACACGTGATAGGTTTGACTAACGTGCAATTCGAAAAAGATAGACCTTGTGCAGCTTGACAAGCAGGTAAACAAGTGGGAGGAGCACATCACAGCAAGAATGTGATGACCACTTCAAGACCTCTGGAGCTGCTGCATATGGACCTCTTCGGACCCGTCGCCTATCTGAGCATAGGAGGAAGTAAGTATGGTCTAGTTATTGTTGATGACTTTTCCCGCTTCACTTGGGTGTTCTTTTTGCAGGATAAGTCTGAAACCCAAGGGACCCTCAAGCGCTTCCTAAGGAGAGCTCAAAATGAGTTTGAGCTCAGGGTGAAGAAGATAAGGAGCGACAACGGGTCCGAATTCAAGAATCTTCAAGTGGAGGAGTTCCTTGAGGAGGAGGGGATCAAGCACGAGTTCTCCGCTCCCTACACACCTCAGCAAAATGGTGTGGTAGAGAGGAAGAACAGGACGCTCATTGATATGGCGAGGACTATGCTTGGAGAGTTCAAGACCCCCGAGCGTTTTTGGTTGGAAGCCGTGAACACGGCTTGCCACGCCATCAACAGGGTCTACCTTCACCGCCTCCTCAAGAAGACTTCATACGAGCTGCTAACTGGTAACAAACCCAATGTGTCTTATTTTCGTGTATTTGGGAGCAAGTGTTATATTCTTGTGAAGAAAGGTAGAACTTCTAAATTTGCTCCCAAAGCTGTAGAAGGGTTTTATTAGGTTATGATTCAAATACAAAGGCGTATAGGGTCTTCAACAAATCATCGGGTTTGGTTGAAGTCTCTAGCGACGTTGTATTTGATGAGACTAATGGCTCTCCAAGAGAGCAAGTTGTTGATCTTGATGATGTAGATGAAGAAGACGTTCCAACGGCCGCGATACGCACCATGGCGATTGGAGATGTACGGCCTCAGGAACAAGTGGAGCATCAACCGTCTTCCTCAACTATGGTGCATCCCCCAAACCAAAATGACGAACAGGTACCTCAAGTGGAGGCGCATGATCAAGGGGGAGCACAGGATGTTCAAATTGAAGAGGAAGAAGCACCTCAAGCACCTCCAACCCAAGTTCGAGCGACGATCCAAAGGGATCATCCCGTCGACCAAATATTGGGTGATATTAGCAAGGGAGTAACTACTCGCTCGAGATTAGTTAATTTTTGTGAGCATTACTCCATTGTCTCTTCTATTGAGCCTTTCAGGGTAGAAGAGGCCTTGCTAGATCCGGAATGGGTGTTGGCCATGCAGGAGGAACTCAACAACTTCAAGCGCAATGAAGTTTGGACACTGGTGCCTTGTTCCAAGCAAAATGTTGTGGGAACCAAGTGGGTGTTCCGCAACAAACAGGACGAGCACAGGGTGGTGACGAGGAACAAGGCTCGACTTGTGGCAAAAGGTTATGCCCAAGTCGCAGGTTTGGACTTTGAGGAGACTTTCGCTCCTGTGGCTAGGCTAGAATCAATTCGTATTTTGCTAGCATATGCCGCTCACCATTCTTTTAGGTTGTACCAAATGGATGTAAAGAGCGCTTTCCTCAATGGGCCAATCAAGGAGGAGGTGTACGTAGAGCAACCCCCTGGCTTCGACGATGAACGGAACCCCGACCACGTGTGTAAGCTCTCTAAGGCGCTCTATGGACTTAAGCAAGCCCCAAGAGCATGGTATGAATGCCTTAGAGACTTTTTAATTGCTAATGCTTTCAAGGTTGGGAAAGCCGATCCAACTCTTTTCACTAAGACTTGCGATGGTGATCTTTTTGTATGCCAAATTTATGTCGATGACATAATATTTGGTTCTACTAACCAAAAGTCTTGTGAAGAGTTTAGCAGAGTGATGACGCAGAAATTCGAGATGTCGATGATGGGCGAGTTGAACTACTTCCTTGGGTTCCAAGTGAAGCAACTCAAGGACGGCACCTTCATCTCCCAAACGAAGTACACGCAAGATTTGCTAAAGCGGTTTGGGATGAAGGACGCCAAGCCCGCAAAGACGCCGATGGGAACCGACGGACACACCGACCTCAACAAAGGTGGTAAGTCCGTTGATCAAAAAGCATACCGGTCCATGATAGGTTCGTTGCTTTATTTATGTGCTAGTAGACCAGATATTATGCTTAGCGTATGCATGTGTGCTAGATTTCAATCCGATCCAAGGGAGTGTCACTTAGTGGCTGTGAAGCGAATTTTGAGATATTTAGTTGCTACGCCTTGCTTCGGGATCTGGTATCCAAAGGGGTCTAACTTTGACTTGATTGGATATTCAGATTCCGACTATGCTGGATGTAAGGTCGATAGGAAGAGTACATCGGGGACGTGCCAATTCTTAGGAAGGTCCCTGGTGTCGTGGAACTCTAAGAAACAAACTTCCGTTGCCCTATCCACCGCTGAGGCCGAGTACGTTGCCGCAGGACAGTGTTGCGCGCAACTACCTTGGATGAGGCAAACCCTCCGGGACTTTGGCTACAATCTGAGCAAAGTCCCACTCTTATGTGACAATGAGAGTGCTATCCGAATAGCGGAAAATCCTGTTGAGCACAGCCGCACAAAGCACATTGACATCCGGCATCACTTTTTGAGAGACCACCAGCAAAAGGGAGATATCGAAGTGTTTCATGTTAGCACCGAGAACCAGCTAGCCGATATCTTCACTAAGCCTTTTGATGAAAAGACCTTTTGCAGGCTGCGTAGTGAGCTCAATGTCCTACATTCGCGGAACTTGGATTGATTTATAGCATACATGTGTTTATGCCTTTGATCATGTTCTTTCTGCATTTGTTGCTTATGTATGGTGCTCAAGTTGTACAATCACTCCCCGGACCTCACAAGTCCTTGTGCAAGTGATGCACATATTTAGGGGGAGTTGTGCTACAACTTGACCCTTTGAGACTAACCGTTTGCTTGAGTTTGCTTGATTTAGTCTCAAAGGAGGTTTGAAAGGGAAAAGGTGGACTTGGACCATGAAAGACTTCCACTGCACTCCGATGAGAGGGTAACTTATTCCAAGTTCATCTCATGTACTCTTATTGCCTTTGTATTCTTATTGAAGATTTTGGTGAGGCAATGGGGTCTTGGGCCAAGATTGATCCCGTTTTGGTGCTTGATGCCAAAGGGGGAGAAAATAAAGGCCAAAGCAATAAATGGATCAGCTACCACTTGAGTAATTTTGAAAATGGTAGATTAGAGCTTTTGGTTTGTCAAAACTCTTTTAATGTCTCTCTTGTCAAAAGTTGGCTTCTTGTGGGGAGAAGTGTTGATTATGGGAAAAAGGGGAGTTTTTGAAATCTTGAATCAATTTCTCTTGGAATGACTCTCTTTATGTCTTAACATGTGTGTTTGACTTAGAGATAGAAATTTGAGTTTGATTTGCAAAAACAAACCAAGTGGTGGCAAAGAGTGATCCATATATGTCAAATCTGAATCAAAACAATTTGAGTTCTTATTTGAATTGATTTTGTACTTGTTCTACTTGCTTTATGTTGTGTTGGCATAAATCACCAAAAAGGGGGAGATTGAAAGGGAAATGTGCCCTTGGGCCATTTCTAAGTATTTTGGTGATTTAGTGTCCAACACAAGTGCCTAAGTGTAAAATGGTGGACAAAGTACAAATCAAGGATAAAGGTATGTTTCTCAGACTTAGTACATTGTTTTATGGACTAATGTATTGTGTCTAAGTGCTGGAAACAGGAAAAATCCAATTGAAAATGCCTTGGCTCGAGCAGCCAAGACTTTGCTCAGTCTGGAGCACCGGACTGTCCGGTGGTGCACCGGACAGTGTCTGGTGCGCCAGGCTGGCTCTGGTGAACTGGCTGTTCTCGGGACTTCGACGACGGTGTACGGCTATAATTCACCGGACTGTCCGGTGGGCCGTTCACAGGCGAACTCGTCGCTCTCGGGAATTCTTCGGCGACGTACGGCTATAATTCACCGGACTGTCCGGTGTGCACCGGACTGTCCGGTAAGCCAACGGTCGGCCGGGCCAACGGTCGGCCACGCGATCTGCGCGGGACACGTCGCCGAGCCAACGGCTAGTAGGAGGCACCGGACTGTCCGGTGTGCACCGGACATGTCCGGTGCGCCAACGGCTCTCAGGCTGCCAACGGTCGGTTTCGCCAAATAAGGAAAGCAATCTGCACCGGACAGTGAACAGTAGATGTCCGGTGGTGCACCGGACTGTCCGGTGCGCCAGTCGGCCGAAGGCAAGATCAGCCTTCCTAGATTGCTCTCAACGGCTCCTAGCTGCCTTGGGGCTATAAAAGGGACCCCTAGGCGCATGGAGGAGTACACCAAGCATTCCTACAACACTCCTAAGCACTAAGACATCGATTCCGCGCCTTTGATTCTTTGCGATAGCAATTAGAGCTCTAGTTGAGTGGTGAACTCATTGAGTTGTGTTGTGAGCTCTCGTTGCGACTTGTGTGCGTGGTGTTGCTGTGATTTCTGGTCTTGAGTGCGTTGCTAATCCCTCCCTTGCTCCGTATTTCTTTGTGATCTTCAAGTGTAAGGGCGAGAGGCTCCAAGTTGTGGAGATTCCTCGCAAACGGGATATAGTAAAGCAAGCAAAACACCGTGGTATTCAAGTGGGTCTTTGGACCGCTTGAGAGGGGTTGATTGCAACCCTCGTCCGTTGGGACGCCACAACGTGGAGTAGGCAAGCGTTGGTCTTGGCCGAACCACGGGATAACCACCGTGCCATCTCTGTGATTGATTTCTTGTGGTTATTGTGTTTTGTTGAGACTCATCTCTAGCCACTTGGAAATTATTGTGCTAACACTTAACCAAGTTTGTGGCTTAAGTTTTAAGTTTGACAGGATCACCTATTCACCCCCCCTCTAGGTGCTCTCACATATGTCAATCCGCCACCGAGTTTCTTAAGACTAGATCAAGTTCACGCAAACCGAGAGCACAGATACACCACCGTCCAGCCTCTTGCCACGGAGGGTACACGCTACTCTCGCCACCGCTCCACGCCCATTTCGTGTTATCTTATTCTGGCCTTAGTCTGCCCGAGGCAAAGCTTACCCATGACGAGGCATGTGACCAGTTAAAGGGTCCTTGGTCAGCAGGCCTACATCGACAAGGTCCTTAATCGACTCAGACGGAGACACTACACCGAGACTCCTTTCTCGTGCAAGTCAACCGCCAGGTCTCAGCTTAATCATTTCAACCCAAAGTTTGGTACCTGGCAGAGGTACATCTTTTCCGATGTTGAACCCATCACGGCCATGATGGATCCACCATCAAGTTTTATTTTCGAAAACATCCCACCCACCTTTGCCATATCATCTTTTGTAAAAACAAAACATTTTGTTTTTCTAAAGCAAGGCTAAGCATCAAAAAAATCTTTTGTAAATCAGGTGATCAAGGAAGGTAATCAAATCCAAGGAAGGTAATGCAAAAATTGTTTTAGCAATCAACTCCTATCACCTAATGCATCAAACAAGGTGATAAAGATTTTTAAAACATAAGGAGGTGGCGAATGCACCGGGGCTTGCCTGAGTAACACTAGGTTAGTGTTGTTAGATGACGTCCATTTGACGAGTATTCTTCGACCGAGTACTTGTTTGATTTAACCATCTTCAGGTTGGTCCATCAGCTTCATCCTGCGGATTAGCCCGCGCTTGGGGTCAACTTGGCTCGTTCTCCGCATCACGTGATTATTTAACATACCTGAATGAAATGCATTATGCACATGAATGCATATCGACAAGAATATCACACACCTAAATAGTGCTACGTGATAGCGAAACACCTAGCGGCGAGGCGTTGCACTATTTTATCCGAAATCACCAGTTACTGACGTACTACTGAGCGCAATAATTACGCTTCTCTAGATTAACCGAATCTAACACAAACATCATGAAACATAAACTATACACATTTAATACAGTTAGCCTAAACATAACTTATCAGCTAATTGTTTAACTTCTAAACTTATCACTCGTTTTATAGATTATACTACATCGCTCAAAAAGAACTAATTTAATTTTATTTCTCGTCACACATATTTATTTAATTTACCTAACAATTCGGCTAACAACTTGCGCGCCAATAATAAATTTAGCTTAGATTTACTACTTTGATTCACGAATATGAATCCAAGTTTTTCGTCAATTACATGTTAAATACCGTACTAATATTAATTTACTCGAAACTAATAACCCAAGCAAACTACCTAGAACGTAATAACTATTATAACACAAGGAATCAGCAACACGTATGACTACCGATTAAATCACCGTACACGATTCAAGTAGTCTAATAAATATTATATTTAGTCGACTGGAATAATGAATCCACTTACCGTCCATTAAATCCGACTTAAAGCTTGCGAGAACGTCGACAGTCTCCGAATAAAATCTTTGATCGAACCCTTGGCGAGCGTTAAACTGAGCTTCACTTCGACGACAACCAGATCGATATCGGGACTCGACGGCAGTGCAACACCACCACGAGATGGAGGCAAACTGGCTATGACGGCATAGGACAGGTGCGGAGGCTGACAGCAGGGGACTTCGCGATGGATAGCGAGACTCGACAGCAAACGACAAGGTCGACGACGCGACGAAATTAAGGTCGAGCGAGCCGAGAGGGCGCGCAGCGAGCAGGAAAAAAGGCTCGACGCGGGAGTTTGACGCGCACGCGAAGCTATCACCAGCGACAACACGACGATAGCGATATGAGCGAACGCAAATCGACGCGGGCCAAACACCAGACAACCATGGCAACGACTTGGGCGAGATCCAAACTAGAGCAGCAGCACACCGGCAAGCAGGGAAGACTGGCGAACTCAGGTTCAGGCGAGCAGAACGTGACACGGCGTCCATGGCCGAATGGCGAAGCTGAAGCCAGGCTCACCAGTGAGGTAGCAGAGGAGACACACAAGCAGAGGCCGAGCTGCTGCGCGTCGAGATCGCGGGCTGCGCCCACAAGAACTGCGACGAGGTGAGTGGAGTGTGGAGGACAGGGCTGGGGCAAGCAATTTCCACCAGCGCGTGGAAACCCAGACAAAAAGCCGAGCAGGCATGGCTCCATGGAGACGAGACAAGAAGACATCACGTGAGCGAGAAGCTATGGAGATGAGCTCCTGCACGCGACTTGTAATGGAGCCCTATCAAATAGCGAGCATGATAATATCCTTCTGAAGAGCGGTGGGTGCAGATAATGAAGAAGCTAAGATAAGAACGACAACACATAAAAATTAAATGGTTGAGCGGTGGGAAGATAATCCTTCACTTCTCTCTCTTTTTTTTTAAATTGAAACCAGATAAATCTCACTTATTCTGAATATTGGGATCATCAGGACAAGACACAAACAGATATATATATCTATAAATATAGTTCTAGTAGTAATTTTGGACGAAATATAAACGGTTGAATTATACGACATCGACTTCAATAATTTACTCTGCGTGATTTAGCTGAAGTCAGCTAAAACCTTATCTGCTAATGTACACTCGATTTTGTCGCCAAAATAATGTGCTGAAGAAACAATCCAATTAAAAATCCTTAGACGCGATGTCCCGGTTGATGAGAGGGGCTAAATTATTTTACACCCCAAAAACTTAGTCGTCGACTTCTGATAAAATTTTATCAGTCATTTATACTCGTCATTTGTATCTGGGCGAGACGCAATTGGAGCGAACCATGACACTGGCTTCGATTTTTAATTTGCATTCGTTTGATAAACTTAGACGAATTTTTTACCACTATCCGAACATTTGACTAGAGAGCAATTTGATTAATAATTCTACGCCTTATACTTCTTAGATATGAACACGGTCGAAATTATAAACTCGAACTATTTCCGAAATCACATTCACGCTCTCGATCAATCTGAACAGCATCGGACTCGACCTGTTTGAAGGTTACTAGAGTCCGAACTTCGTGAAATATTTTTAGACTGTGTTCAATTTAATTTGAAATTAAATAATTTCCTCTGTAGTCTCAACACCCGATTTCACGGCCATGTATGATTTACCAGTGAATCGAGGCTCAGCTGATAAGCAGAGACAGAATTATTTTGCCCCGAATATTTTAGCCGTCGAGTTCTAATGAATTTGTTCGGAATAAAATCATCCGAATAGGTCGAGTTTCCGAATTCGTATTCGCGCGAGCGATGAATTTTAAATAATCATCGGACACACCGATTTTCAGAACAAATATGTTCCGAACAACACGAAAATTTAGGACGAGCCTGAATAGATGAAAATAAAAACGATGTCGCGCTCACGACAGACGACACCGATGCGATATTAAAATCGCGATGAACGAAGATGTTTAAAATTTAACATCTGTTTCATTCACTGATATTACGTGCTTAAATCCGTACTCGTTGTCGAGCGGAATATAAACACCTGGGGTGTTACAGCCCTCCCCCCTTAAAAGAATCTCGTCCCGAGATTCGGAGCGAAAGACTTCTAAGGGTAGAGAAGCATGTAACCCATGTTCATATCAGCGGTAACCGAAAGACATTTCCAAATAAGGGCGAATGTCTCAGAATATGGTTTCTCTAGTGGACATGTCATGTATCGCCTTAGGCTAATTTAGAAATGTCCACCAATAGAGACGCTGTCTGCCAGAGGAACACATAAGGTTCCATGTGTGCAGTTTGCTTTTTCTGATGACACTGTACTATCTCAGTCTGTTGAGCGAGCGTCTAATACGCGATTTTACCCAAACAGAACCAGATGCAACCTCTTGGGTAAAACACACATAAAGAGGTTTACCAACAAGTGGTTACAGTAAGTTCATAGCACACAAGGCGAGTGTGGATGTCGAATACTGTCGTGGTTAACATGTGGCTAACCCGAGAATTCAAATCCACGAAAGATGGTATAGATTCGAGAGAATCACCAGTGGAGGGATCTGCAAATGCGGACTTTACAACCAGTCCATTTTATCGGGCACTAGACATGGCTCGACCCAATCACTTATGCTGGAAAAGCATACGTGAGGCAATCGAGGCACGACTAGAGCGATGGTTAGGTGGTTATTGGCCGACTTAATCTCGATTCTTGAAAGTTCTTCCTTAAGAGGGGTTGTACAAAAGTGAGCTTAGACAACTTGATAAAACGATCTCTAAACTCAACCTTCGTTCACCAGGCAGTTACAAGTTAGTAAAACCAACTTGTTGAACTACTTTTGACATTGAGCAAGTCCTCTCAGTACCATTGGTTAGCCAACGGTCGAGAGTTCACTTAGGTCACCAAGTGATCATGCACTTGGGTACAAATCCATTTGGTTAAATTGTTCATCCGTTTCTTCAAGCGAGATGAACTGACTTGGTTCAGGAATACATGGATTACATAGGAGAGCGAATGAACAAACTCCTGCATCTCAGTAGCAGGGGAAAGTCAATCTCTAATTTGTTTGCTAATCAGTTGTCTTCCACACTAAAAAGCTCCAAGGCTTCACCTTTATACAAAGGATGTAAAGGGAACTTGTATGAGTAGTCACAACCAAGATCAAGGGAAAAGAGACCATACATGAAAGTGGTATGCCTGTTTGATCCAACAGAGATGATAGATGTTGCTTGATCACTTGACAAACAACATAGAAATTGTTTCAAGGGAAAGGTTTACGGAAGAGCACACATCAGTGTAGTTCCACAATGGATCATGACCAGAGACCTCGATACCGGCATGCGCCAAGCAGCAAAAATCCTGTGTGCGCATTCACAGGAGGCCCTCAGTTTTGCCGCAGTACCATAAGTCCTTAACCATGACACCATTACAAAACTGGCACCAATAATGAATCTCACGTGGTAAAAACAATTCGTGTAGAGATAACATATTGATATAATCTCATAATGGATTATGACTACCAACTATGATACTAGCGTGTGCCGAGCAGCACAACCGTGTGTGCGCACACACAGAAAGCCCCCGGTTTCGTCGCAGTATCATCAATTTTAGTCATAACGCCAATACCAGATGTAATCAATAAGAAATCTCACACAACACAAATAGACTGGTCAAGGATGACAATTTACAAAGAGTTATTCCACCTGTAAGAAGGGTTACAAGTAGAGAGTCAAAGAGATTATGGCCCAAGGAAATGAACAAGGTATGGCCATAACCTAAACTTGATGAAAGGAGTACGATGGGAGACTGTTAATTCAGCCAAAACATATTTCTATGCTTATCGTAGGGATTATAAGGTCAAGGATTAAGTTGGTATGCCTTTGATAGATATGAGGGAACCAAAGGCATCAAGTTCAAGGAAAAGATTGGGTATTCCCTTCCTAGGTTGGGTTGATAAGGCAGCATGGCGATCCTTAAGAACAGGCAACTGGATAAGGGACATCAACTTGTGCCAATCGAAGAAGGACATGATCTAGGATGGAAACATGAGTCGAGATTCTTATTTTAAGCTTAAGTACCGTTTTTGTCCAACGAAGAAATTATCTAAGCAATTATTTGTATAAGTTTGGGTCAAGGAGGGGTAACGAAAAAATCAACTTTGGTCATGGTTCACCAACTAAGAACATGGCCTAGATTTGGGTTTAGGCAAACAAGTCACTAACTTTCTATTAGTACATCAAGCACAAGAGCAAACACAATTTGCACTAATGGTCAAATTAAAACAGCCTGAAAGCTATCTAAACATGTAGCTCTAAGTCACCATATTATTTACAATCAATGGTTTCTGGAATAAAGATGAGAGAAGCATTTTGGGTGTATAGGTGACAAACATGATGCAACAATCAGGATGCATGCTCGTCTTATTCGTCCTCACTAATTTTGCCAACATATTGTGGCAATAACGTTCTATATCGGTGGCATACGTTCTCTCACGGTATTTTTCTAGTCGTCAGCTACACATACGTTTTCGAGGTTAGTGTACCTGCAGAAATTTCCATCACAGCCCAATTTCCCAATGATGCAGTTCACACATGACAACTTATCACAGTTTATACTCCATATGTTGTTATATGGAGGCCAGCTCATCATTAAGCGCCGAGCCACGCATAGGCGCCGTTGCCACACTTTAACCATAGGGCAACTCATTATGGTAACTCACCTTCTTACCTGAGCGTAGGTGCGTCGTTACAAGTACATTACACTTCTTAGTATTCCCATGTCTGTATACCCATACACATCCATGGGGTACTGAATTCCCAGAAAAGTAATTACTCCATATCGCAGCTTTCATATATACATATGTAGAACATGTATATAGTCAAGCGCCACAATTAAGCACTTCCCTATACCGACGGTTGTTCGGTCAAGCTCTCACATCTCACCTTACCTTGAGCGTCGATCCATTCAAAACTGAATGGCCTCAAAAATAACAATACACATGTATGCAATACCCCCGGTTGTGGGTTAGTGGTTTTTAAATAAGCCACCTAATAGTCCTTAGTATAGGGCTTAACAGAGGATGTCGCTAGCATTATAGTTTTTCAAAACTGTTTTTCAAAGCCAAACAATGTGTTTAGTTGAAAATAGGTTTTTCAAAACCAAAACCTTTGTTTTGAAAATACGTATGTGACCATATATACTTAATCCAGCTCCGATACCAGCCTGTGGCAGAACCTCCAAGTTATTGGGCCCACATGCACCTGTGCTTGTCCCGAAGACCTCAGACGGCTATGCATGTGCACCAGATAACTTAACAGGATCTGTCTGATTGCCCCAAGGACATCGGATAAACCACTTTCAACCAAGATCGCGGGATTAAGTAATACAAATCACACACACCAATATTGTTGCAGCGGAAATCTTACTACCAAATTTTACAAGTTACAAAAATTTTATATTATTTTATCGGAGTGGTTACAAAAGGATAAGTTTGAAATATATGCTAGCTTAAATGACCATCCTCAATAAGAAGTATAGAAGGGTTACTTAGACTTATAAGAAGGCCGAGCCCACCGGCACTTAACACCATCAACATCATCACAAAGTTAGGACCTGAAAAACAACAGGGAATAAAACCCTGAGTACGGAATTACTCAGCAAGACTTACCCGACTAAAGAAAAGACTCTCAAGGGTATGCTGGCTAGAGGGAAAGGCTTATCAAGAATCAAAGACTCTGTTTTGCAGAAAAGCTTACTATGAGTGGATCCTTAAAAATCCATTTTTAATGTCAGGTTAAGTAAAATTACCTGCATCTAGAGTTCTTTCTACCTAGTTCAAGCACTTGACCTGCACTAGCCAATTTCTTATCAACCCTTCATCTTCACTGGATTGCTACGTGTAAGTCAGTGGCCAAGTCTCCATAACCGCGGAGGTACGACGATCCGAATCGATTATACTCAGCTGAGGATCTCCGATCACACGACATATGTAGCACTTAACCCTTGCATATGTCAACCCGCCACCGAGTTTCTTAAGACCAGATCAGGTTCACGCAAACCGAGAGCACAGATACACCACCGTCTAGCCTCTTGCCACGGAGGGTACACGCTACTCTCACCACCGCTCCACGCCCATTTCGTGTTATCTTATTCTGGCCTTAGTCTGCCCGAGGCAAAGCTTACCCATGACGAGGCATGTGACCAGTTAAAGGGTCCTCGGTCAGCAGGCCTACATCGATAAGGTCCTTAATCGACTCAGACGGAGACACTACACCGAGACTCCTTTCTCGTGCAAGTCAACCGCCCGGTCTCAGCTTAATCATTTCAACCCAAAGTTTGGTACCTGGCAGAGGTACATCTTTTCCGATGTTGAACCCATCACGGCCATGATGGATCCACCATCAAGTTTTATTTTCGAAAACGTCCCACCCACCTTTGCCATATCATCTTTTGTAAAAACAAAACATTTTGTTTTTCTAAAGCAAGGCTAAGCATCAAAAAAATCTTTTGTAAATCAGGTGATCAAGGAAGGTAATCAAATCCAAGGAAAGTAATGCAGGAATTGTTTTAGCAATCAACTCCTATCACCTAATGCATCAAACAAGGTGATAAAGATTTTTAAAACACAAGGAGGTGGCGAATGCACCGAGGCTTGCCTGAGTAACACTAGGTTAGTGTTGTTAGATGACGTCCATTTGACGAGTATTCTTCGACCGAGTACTTGTTTGATTTAACCATCTTCAGGTTGGTCCATCAGCTTCATCCTGCGGATTAGCCCGCGCTTGGGGTCAACTTGGCTCGTTCTCCGCATCACGTGATTATTTAACATACCTGAATGAAATGCATTATGCACATGAATGCATATCGACAAGAATATCACACACCTAAATAGTGCTACGTGATAGCGAAACACCTAGCGGCGAGGCGTTGCACTATTTTATCCGAAATCACCAGTTATTGACGTACTACTGAGCGCAATAATTACGCTTCTCTAGATTAACCGAATCTAACACAAACATCATGAAACATAAACTATACACATTTAATACAGTTAGCCTAAACATAACTTATCAGCTAATTGTTTAACTTCTAAACTTATCACTCGTTTTATAGATTATACTACATCGCTCATAAAGAACTAATTTAATTTTATTTCTCATCACACATATTTATTTAATTTACCTAACAATTCGGCTAACAACTTGCGCGCCAATAATAAATTTAGCTTAGATTTACTACTTTGATTAACGAATATGAATCCAAGTTTTTCGTCAATTACATGTTAAATACCATACTAATATTAATTTACTCGAAACTAATAACCCAAGCAAACTACCTAGAACGTAATAACTATTATAACACAAGGAATCAGCAACACGTATGACTACCGATTAAATCACCGTACACGATTCAAGTAGTCTAATAAATATTATATTTAGTCGACTGGAATAACGAATCCACTTACCGTCCATTAAATCCGACTTAAAGCTTGCGAGAACGTCGACAGTCTCCGAATAAAATCTTTGATCGAACCCTTGGCGAGCGTTAAACTGAGCTTCACTTCGACGACAACCAGATCGATATCGGGACTCGACGGCAGTGCAACACCACCACGAGATGGAGGCAAACTGGCTACGATGGCATAGGACAGGTGCAGAGGCTGACAGCAGGGGACTTCGCGATGGATAGCGAGACTCGACAGCGAACGACAAGGTCGACGACGCGACGAAATTAAGGTCGAGCGAGCCGAGAGGGCGCGCAGCGAGCAGGAAAAAAGACTCGACGCGGGAGTTTGACGCGCACGCGAAGCTATCACCAGCGACAACACGACGATGGCGATATGAGCGAACGCGAATCGGCGCGGACCAAACACCAGACAACCATGGCAACGACTTGGGCGAGATCCAAACTAGAGCAGCAGCACACCGGCAAGCAGGGACGACTGGCGAACTCAGGTTCAGGCGAGCAGAACGTGACACGGCGTCCATGCACTACACGACGGTTGATCTTTAGCGACCCTTATTTGGGACCGACGGTTGGTCGCTAAAAGGTATGGACCGTCGGTTGGTCGCTAAATGTGTTTATAGCGACGGTCTGTGGGTCGCTAAAAGTCTAGAAATTTAACGACTTATGGTCAGTCGCTATAGAGGTAACTGTGTGACTGATGGTGGATCGCTATAGGGGTATGTGATTTTTATGTTTCTTATTTACTCATCAAAGCCCATCTAAAGGCCTACTAAACAAACAAACGAACCCTATTCCACGCGCGCAGCCGCCATCACTTCTCCCATGGCCGCCCCCTCCCTTAGCCGTGGAGGGTGCCGCCGCCACCTCACCCTTGGTGCTCGCCGAGCTCGCCCTTAGCCCTGTCGTTGCCCTGCGCTCGGTCCTCATTGGTTCTGGGGGAGGTGATGGAGCGGCGGCGGAAGAATTATCCCCGTCACCGTCTATCTCCTCTCGGCTCTCGCCGTCTCGCGCCATCGAACACCCGCCTTCCAGGGCGAGCAGACGTTGCCGGGCTCGTCTCCGGTGTTCGGCGTTGGAGTGGTACCGATCTTGATTCCCACTAGAAATTTTCTCTTACCCACCGCTCAAGCTACTCTCAGCCTTATCCCCACTAAAAATAATTTTGGTTTAATTATTATGAATTTTAGGGTTATTTAAAATATGATTTTGAATTTAGAAAAAAAGAAAAAAAAACTAACCTAACTAACCCTTGGCCCATTAGGCCCATGAGCCGGCCGCCCCCTGCCCCTTCCCTAACCCTAAGCCGCCGCCCCTGGCTCCTAGCAGCCACCGCCATCCCTTCTCCCTCTCCCTCCTCTCCTCTAGCTTCTCTCCCTCGCTTCCCTCCCCTGCAGCTTCCTCACGCCATGGAGTCGCGCCCAGCCGCCGAACACCGCCAGGACCCCGGCAGCACCCGCGCCCCTGCAGCGCGACGTGCTAGGAAACCCGCCACGAGCCGTCCCGGTGCCCCTGCGTCCGCAACCCCGACGGCCGCGCTCTGTGCCCTGCTTCCGGACCCGCGCCAGGCCTTGGCCACGCAGCGAGTGCCCAACCCGACGCCCTGCTCATCCGCAAGAACTGGCAGCGAAGCTTGTCGTTAAGGTAATTCAGGATTTAGCTGTACTACTGCAAAATATTTTTGCCCTAAACCTAGCCGATTCATTCCCAGCGGCAACAACCGCATCCATCCTCTTCGTTGTCGTCGCCCCATCCAGCCAGCGCCGCCCCATCCAGCCAGCGCCCCCGTGTTAGCGGCAACAACCGCATCCAACCGCATTTGTTAGCCGATAATTTTTCTGGACAGGTCGAACTATTGGAAGCAAATGGAACACCGAGTGGAATCAAATAAACTAGCGGGTTGATCACTAAATAGATACAAACATGTGCAAATTCCGACATCACCAAATCCAACTTCGTTCTCTCGCTCTCCTCGCCGGCGCTCCTTGCTCGTAGAGGGGCATACTGAAAAAAGATCATCTGAAACTGCATAGCTGCCCGGTAAATCGTTGCTAGCAATTGGATACTTTGCTCTGCATTATGCAGTTCTTTGATCGCTCAAAGCATGATTATTCAGATTTCTTCTTTTATCTTGCTGCAAATATCAGATGATGTAATGCCACTTCTTTTCAATAATGTCCATGTGCAGTTACTCAAATCGAAATGTGCATGCAACTAGATGTTGCTACTGAGGTCTATTCAATGCGTGTTGGTGACACGTTCAACATGGTTCTAGCTCTCACTCTGAACCTGGATGGATCAACAGACACTGGCTACTACACACAGGTGACACACCTAATTAGTCTCATATTCCCTCTGTTTTTTTACATGCTGCAATGGTTTTGTCCTAAGTCAAATATTTATATCTTCGATCATCATTTTTTTTAAAAAAATGTATATGCGGTATATGTTTTTAGATTCACTATTATGAGAAGTATTTCAATAGTATATATAGTTCACATGTTGTGAAACTACATGGATTTTTTTTTTGAAATTGCTGATCAAAGATAGGAATGCTTGACTTAGGACAAAACCTAATACGACATGTAAAAAAACAGAGGGAGTAGCTTGATCTCGACAATATGGAACTTTAGTGATGGGAATACAGATCCGATCGAATGTGTTTGAGGTGCCATATACTATTTTTCAATGTTGCCTTGGACTTGTCTTCCACGAGGCATAGTTTTATTGGGTAAACAACATGATGCCATTCTTTTTCATGCAGGCTTGGAAGAAAAAACTCTTGCTGACGATTATGAATACATTCATGCATGGTAAGAGCAGAACCACAAATATTTATCACTTCAATTTCCATTCTTATGTTCTCCCATCACTGACCACAAATATTTACTACTGCAATTTCCATGTTCTTGTTCTCTCATTGCTATAGACGTCATCATTTGTAAGAGAGGTTGTCTCAGATCACTGGAGTTAACATGGGAAACCTGCTATGCAGAATGTTTTCGTGCCTTTTTCATACTACTTTCTTTTATTTCCAATTTCACTGGAGTTAACATGGGAAAGCTGATGGATGTACTTGCTTTTTTGTACTTGCTTTTTTGTACTAGCTGTAACACATTTACCTTGTTCTCTCAAACACTAATGGATGTACTTGCTTTTTTGTATAAAGGATTGAGGGAGAGGAAGCAAAAATGACTGTATGGGAGAATATGCAGAAAGCTGAAGTAGAAGCAGCCATACAAAAGCTTGTGGTGCGCTTGTTTCTCCGTTCTGAATTTATAACTCTTTTTTCCACTCTTCATTCCAGTTTCCTGGTTGGTAGGAGGTTTCATATCATCTCATACTTGTGATTCATCAGATAAAACTTGAAAAGAAAAGGCCATACTCGCTGGAGAGGATTTTCAACACCCTTAGGTCTGGCTCTCGGAAGACACAGGTGGTACGCAGTACATCAACCGCAAATCAGAATCAGCATATTTCCAGAACTATCAAAACGGCGCCAAACCTCAGCAAGAACGGTCAAATGAGTTCATTGAGTGGATGCTTCAGACAGGATCTATAGCATGGATCATAATCTGGATTGTCCTTAAGTTTTTATTGTGCTAGGGGAACATAAGAAAGTATGTAGAGCAAAATGAGAGGAGCTGTTGTTACCCTCAATTCTTTGTGATTATTGTGCTAGAGTGATGTAGTTGTTGGCTTTTGAACAATAGCTGGAGTGATATGAAACATTAGTGATCTAGTTGTGAATGATATTATAATTGTGATGCTTTTGTGAATATAATTGTGGTGCTTTTGTGTTTATGTGATGGATCTATGACTGTGGTATACTGATTAACTGTGTATGTCTTTATGATTTGTGTATAAAAATCTGTGATTTATGGTGCTTAATTAAATGTATATTATTATTAATAAAAACTGTAAAAAGGGTGACTTTCTGTTGGTTGCTAAATGTATAGTATGACAACTTACGGTTGGTTGCTAAATCTATCGTACAGCAACCCACCATTGGTCGCTAAATATACAATATTAGCAACGGACGGTCGGTCGCTAAAAAGATGTCGGTCGCTAAAGCCTTTAGCAACGGCACTTACAGCGACCATCCTTATGGGTCGCTAAAGGTTTTTAGCGACTAACCGTAGGTCGCTGAAGGCCGTTTTAGCAACCAACCATAGGTCGCTGTAGGTGAACCGTCGTGTAGTGATGGCCGAATGGCGAAGCTGAAGCCAGGCTCACCAGTGAGGTAGCAGAGGAGACACACAAGCAGAGGCCGAGCTGCTGCGCGTCGAGATCGCGGGCTGCGCCCACAAGAACTGCGACGAGGTGAGTGGAGGACAGGGCTGGGGCAAGCAATTTCCACCAGCGCTTGGAAACCCAGACAAAAAGCCGAGCAGGCATGGCTCGATGGAGACGAGACAAGAAGACATCACGTGAGCGAGAAGCTATGGAGATGAGCTCCTGCACGCGACTTGTAATGGAGCCCTATCAAATAGCGAGCAGGATAATATCCTTCCGAAGAGCGGTGGGTGCAGATAACGAAGAAGCTAAGATAAGAACGACAACGTATAAAAATTAAATGGTTGAGCGGTGGGAAGATCTCTTTTTTTAAATTGAAACCAGATAAATCTCACTTATTCTGAATATTGGGATCATCAGGACAAGACACAAACAGATATATATATCTATAAATATAGTTCTAGTAGTAATTTTGGACGAAATATAAACGGTTGAATTATACGACATCGACTTCAATAATTTACTCTGCGTGATTTAGCTGAAGTCAGCTAAAACCTTATCTGCTAATGTACACTCGATTTTGTCGCCAAAATAATGTGCTGAAGAAACAATCCAATTAAAAATCCTTAGACGCGATGTCCCGGTTGATGAGAGGGGCTAAATTATTTTACACCCCAAAAACTTAGTCGTCGACTTCTGATAAAATTTTATCAGTCATTTATACTCGTCATTTGTATCTGGGCGAGACGCAATTGGAGCGAACCATGACACTGGCTTCGATTTTTAATTTGCATTCGTTTGATAAACTTAGACGAATTTTTTACCACTATCCGAACATTTGACTAGAGAGCAATTTGATTAATAATTCTACGCCTTATACTTCTTAGATATGAACACGGTCGAAATTATAAAACTCGAACTATTTCCGAAATCACATTCACGCTCTCGATCAATCTGAACAGCATCGGACTCGACCTGTTTGAAGGTTACTAGAGTCCGAACTTCGTGAAATATTTTTAGACTGTGTTCAATTTAATTTGAAATTAAATAATTTCCTCTGTAGTCTCAACACCCGATTTCACGGCCATGTATGATTTACCAGTGAATCGAGGCTCAGCTGATAAGCAGAGACAGAATTATTTTGCCCCGAATATTTTAGCCGTCGAGTTCTAATGAATTTGTTCGGAATAAAATCATCCGAATAGGTCGAGATTCCGAATTCGTATTCGCGCGAGTGATGAATTTTAAATAATCATCGGACGCACCGATTTTCAGAACAAATATGTTCCGAACAACACGAAAATTTAGGACGAGCCTGAATAGATGAAAATAAAAACGATATCGCGCTCGCGACAGACGACACCGATGCGATATTAAAATCGCGATGAACGAAGATGTTTAAAATTTAACATCTGTTTCATTCACTGATATTACGTGCTTAAATCCGTACTCGTTGTCGAGCGGAATATATAACACCTGGGGTGTTACACACGCCGTGAGAGAGGGCTCCCCCGCTGCCCCTGGATGGGACGTGAGCTTGGCTGACGACGTGATCGCTGCTTCTTCCCGCATGTCACCGCCATTACTGCCGGCCCATTTTTGACCGCATTTGACCGTCGCGCTTGGCTGGCACTTGGCAGGGTTGCCTCGAGTCGCGGTATTGACTCCGCAGTCGAGGAGGCGCGGGTAGTGGCACGAGTGGCGGTGCAGTTGCTCACACGTAGCAACTGGCGCGCCGGTTGCATGACGCGTGGGCCTGGACCTCCATGCCGGGCTTGTTGGAGTCGAAGGGGCGCGCCCACTTGGCACGGTTGCATGCCGCCTGCATGGCTGTCCGCCCTTTCGCCCGCTGGTCTGGGCGAAAGTGGAGGAGTGCTTGTAACCGCCGGGTGGTTGCATGCACCGCGCGCGTGGCGGTTTGGCTTCTTCTCCCCTGGACCGGCTTGCATGACGTGTGGGACCGTCCACTGGTGGAACCGACGCCGGAGTTGAGCTGCCGAGGCCACAAGCCGAGCTGATGTCTTTGGGGGACAACTGGCCGATGCCTCGGGGTGGCCGGCCGAGCCGCCTGCTCGGGCCGGATTCTCAAAGAAGACCCTAGCGGCGATGGCCCGGGTGTGGTGCTGATGTCGTCCTTCAGAGTGGGGGCCCTCCGACCGCGTCGCCGTCCGAGGCTAGGTCAGACCCCGCCGACGGTGTAGTTGATGCCGAGGGTGCTGCTGCCCCCTTCGGCTGTCGACGTCCGAGCCTGCAGGATCAGGTTGTCTTGTAGTGTGTGTATGTTTTCTGTGGCCGCCGAGGTCTAAACACACCGTTGTCGTGTTGTAAAGCTGCGTTTCTTTTCCTCTTGTCTCGAGTATCCGGACTCATATGTCGGTAACAGAATTGTTTGTGCGGGCGAGAGTTGCTTTTCACAGAAGGCGATGAGTGAGGTATCCGTATCCCGGAGGCGTAGGAATCCCTCGGCTCGGTCGGCCTTGCCGCTTACGCGCGCTCTTACTCGTCCATAGGGTTCTGTTACCGACGCAGTCGAGAAGGTCCGAAAAATCATTTCGGCAGAGGAGCTCTCGAGCATGAAGACTTGTTCGGTCCGCGGAGTCACTTATCCGAGCGCGAGTTACTTATCGCAGAAGGTGATGAGTGAGGTATCCGTATCCCGGAGGCGTAGGAGTCCCTCGGCTCGGTCAGCCTTGGCTGCTTACGTGTACTCCATCTTTTTCAGGATCCACTTTTGAAGTAGTCGAAGAGCACGAAAGGCATTCTGGCAGAAAAGATTTTTTTCTTTTTTCGAGGAAAATTTTGACGCAGAGGGGGTTGCCCCCTTCTAGCCCCCGAGGGAGGGTCGGGCTTTGCCGAGGCAAGGCTGACCCTTCCTTGACGACCAGACTTGGTGTGTGAATGAGGTATACGAGCAACTTGAAAGCATCTTAAGGGTAGAAGCGACGTAGCTGTTGGATGTTCCAAGCGTTGCTGTAGACCTCGCCTTGGCTATTGGCCAGCTTGTATGTTCCGGGCTTCAGGACCTTGGCGATGACGAACGGCCCTTCCCAGGGAGGCGTGAGTTTGTGCCGCCCTCGGGCGTCTTGTCGCAGCCGAAGCACCAGGTCGCCCACCTGGAGGTCTTGGGACCTAACCCCTCGGGCGTGGTAGCGTCGCAGGGACTGCTGGTACCGCGCCGAGTGTAGTAAGGCCACGTCCTGAGCCTCCTCCAGCTGGTCCAGTGAGTCTTCTCGGTTGGCTCGGTTGCTTTGGTCGGTGTAGGCCCTCGCCCTCGGGGAACCGTATTCCAAGTCTGTGGGCAAGATGGCCTCGGCCCCATAGACTAGAAAGAACGGTGTGAAGCCCGTGGCTCGGCTCGGCGTTGTTCTCAGACTCCAGACCACCGAGGGGAGTTCCTTCATCCACCGCTTGCCGAACTTGTTGAGGTCGTTGTAGATCCGAGACTTGAGTCCTTGCAGGATCGTACCGTTAGCTCGCTCCACTTGCCCATTCGTCATGGGGTGAGCCACGGTAGCCCAGTCCACCCGGATGTGGTGATCCTCGCAGAAGTCCAGGAACTTTCTGCCGGTGAACTGGGTGCCGTTGTCGGTGATGATGGAGTTCGGGACCCCAAAGCGATGGATGATGTTGGTGAAGAACGCCACCGCCTGTTCGGACCTGATGTTGTTTAGGGGTCGGACCTCGATCCACTTGGAGAATTTGTCGATGGCGACCAACAGGTGCGTGTAGCCCCCGGGTGCCTTCTACAAGGGGCCAACGAGGTCCAGACCCCACACAGCAAACATCTAGGTGATGGGTATGGTCTACAGAGCCTGAGCGGGCAGGTGGGTCTGCCTTGCGTAGAACTGACACCCTTCGCAGGTGCGGACAATTCTAGTAGCGTCGGCCATCGCCGTCGGCCAGTAGAATCCTTGTCGGAAGGCGTTTCCAATGAGGGTTCGAGGTGCTGCGTGATGGCCGCAAGCCCCCGAGTGTATCTCTTGCAAGAGCTCCTGGCCTTCGGCGATGGAAATGCATCGCTGGAGGATGCCTGAGGGGCTGCGGTGATAGAGCTCCTTCCCATCTCCCAGCAAGACGAAAGACTTGGCGCACCGCGCCAACCGCCGAGCTTCGGCTTGGTCGAGGGGCAGCTCCCCTCGGTGGAGATATTGCAGGTATGGGGTCTGCCAGCTTTGATTAGGCGTGACCTCGCTCGGTTCCCCCTCGACGTGCAGTGCCTCACCCTCGGGGGCCGAGGGTACCTCGGGCTGAGCCGAGAGTACCTCGGTCCGTGCCGAGGGTACCTCGAACTGGGCCGAGGGTACCTCGGACTGAGCCGAGGATACCTCGGACTCAGCCGAAGGTGCCTCGGGCGGAGCCGAAGGTGCCTCAGGCTCGGGCGTGTCCTCGGTCTTGACGGAGGGTTGATGCAGGTCTCTGGAGAATACATCCGGGGGAACTGTTGTTCGTCCCGAGGCTATTTTAGCCAGCTCATCCGCAGTCTCGTTGTAGCGTCGGGCGATGTGGTTGAGCTCGAGCCCGTAGAACTTGTCTTCCAAGCGCCGAACCTCATCGCAGTAGGCTTCCATCTTCGGGTCGCGGCAGCGGGAGTTCTTCATGACTTGGTCGATGACGAGCTGCGAGTCACCGCGAGCGTCGAGGCGTCAGACCCCTAGCTCGATGGCGATTCACAACCCGTTTACCAGAGCCTCGTACTCTGCCACATTGTTGGACGCCGGGAAGTGGAGGCGTAGCACGTAGCGTAGGTGCTTTCCGAGGGGCGAGACGAAGAGGAGGCCTGCGCCGGCCCCCGTCTTCATCAGCGACCCATCAAAAAACATAGTCCAGAGCTCTGGTTGGATCGAAGCCGTCGGGAGCTGGGTGTCGGCCCATTCAGCCACGAAGTCCGCCAAGATCTAGGACTTGATGGCCTTCCGAGGGGCGAACGAGATCATCTCGCCCATGATCTCCACTGCCCACTTCGCAATTCTACCCGAGGCCTCTCGGGACTGGATGATCTCTTCCAGGGGGAAGGATGACACCACAGTCACCGGATGAGACTCGAAGTAGTGTCGCAACTTCCGCCATGTCAGGATCACCGAGTACAGCAGCTTCTGGATTTGTGGGTAGCAGATCTTGGTCTCGGACAGTACCTCACTGATGAAGTAGACTGGCCTCTAGACGGGCAATGCGTGCCCTTCTTCTCGTCTCTCAACCACGATCGCGGCGCTAACCACCTGGGTGGTTGCGTCTACGTAGATCAAGAGGGCTTCTCCGGCAGCGGGGGGCACCAAGATGGGCGCGTTCGTGAGGAGCGCCTTCAGGTTCCCGAGGGCTTCCTCGGCCTCGGGAGTCCAAGCGAAGCACTCATCTTTCCTCAAGAGGCGGTACAGAGGCAGACCTCTTTCGCCGAGGCACGAGATTGTCACACCCGGCTTTAAGGAACAAAGCCAGGTGCATCTCATACATGCGCCAAGAAGACAACATATATAATAACAGAGTGTATAGAGATAAATGTCAATAACATCAGAGTACTTATTACATAGCGGAAGACTTATTACAAAATAAAATAATAAAGATAAAACGAACTAAGGATCGTCGGCGCCAATGTCAACTGAGAAACGCCACCTAGATCAGATCATACTCCTCGCCTTGTGGCTCCTCCTGAACCACCTATTCTTCTCCTGTGGGGGGGGTGTGAGACAGCAAGGGTGAGCTCACACATGATCATAGCTCAACAAGTTGTGGGGAACCAGTGGACATAAACTCACAAAGGTGTGAGTTCATGTGATGTGTAAGGCTAATCAATGATAGGGGTTAAAGCTGAGCATTGCTTTTAAGTAGTTGGTCAAAATTTTATTAGTAGTTACTAAGTGTAAGTAAATACCAAACCATAAGTAAAGTAATAGAACAAAATTAATAATAAACCCATGCAATGCAAATGACAAAATTGAATTTAAGTTCCATAATTTAAACATCAGAGAGTCCTGAGCTGCTCATGACCATGAGCTCGGCTAGTATACCAGTTTTACACTCTGCAGAGGTTGTACCCTTTACCCACAAGTCATGCTACCCATCTGCCAAGGGGTCGCGAATCCCATACACCTCTACCTAAGAAGCGCGGCAGGGCAACACTACGAGGCCTTTACAAAGTTCCACTAGCTTCCGAAAACCCGCTACAGTTTATAGGAAGCTCCAATGCAGGGTTCTTGGCTGACCGCCATCGCAGCAAAATCAACCAAGGACCTCCCTACACTGACCACTCCCCTACTGCCCTTGCCCCTTTCGGGTAAGGTAGTCTTCCACTAGCTTTCCTAATTAGTCAGCCAAGGGCGTCCCATTAAACCCTTGTGGTGGCACGTGGTTCTCAAGTTAAGCTCTATGTTCCAATTAACATTAATGAACTTGACATGAACATAAATAGAATAACAAGAATAATTGGAACATAGATATAATAAATGATTATCCCAAAACCATGTAAAGCAATAGCAAACTACCTAAGTGATTCAGGGGTAAACAAGGTAATGAGATAAACAATCTAGGGTGACCTATTGGGTCCCATCAAAATTAACCTATGCATGGATAAGTGATATTAAAGAACATTATTGGGTAAAAAGTGGTCAAGGGCACAACTTGCCTTCAATGAGCTCCTTCTCAGCTACTTCAACCTGCTGCTCACCAGGATCCTCGGTCACGGGCTCTTCTACTCGCCACAATACAAACAAGCACAGTGCATATAGAGAAATTAACATTACACCAAACATATAATAAAATACACAGTAATAATCTACACATTAAAATAAAATTCTAGGAACAGGAATCATAATTTTTGGAGTTATAGAATTTAAGTTATGGATTTTCAAAGGTTTTATGTGTTTAAAATGGGATTAAGTGAGGAATTAAATTTATTACTGTTTTCATGACAAAACAGAGGCTCTAAGTGATAGAGAATAAAATTATAAAATTTTAGGAACAGGAATGGAGTAATTTGGAGATCATATGCATTTTCTATGAATTATTGAAGTTCTAGACATTATTTATACATTGAAAATCAATTTGAAATTTAAATTCTTGGGTTAAAACTATTCTGGACGGGGCCTCAAATCTAGAGAAACCTAGGGGTCCCTGCGCGAGAATTTCCGAGACACAGGCGCACTACGCAGTGGACGGCGGGTTGATTATCTGTTTACCAGGGGGCTCTTTAGCAATTTGCACGTGCGAAGGGGTACCCACACATTCTGGCCGTCCGATCCGGAACGCACGAACCAGATTAGATCTTACTATCACCGAATGGGTATTCCACCGGCGCCCTTGGATCGAGATCCTACGGTACGGATATAATGAACCCGAGATCTCGCTGCAGCCCTCGGATCATAAACCCACGGTTTAGATTAGACCACGACGCGCAGCGATTCCTACCCTTAAATCCAAATCGCGCGGAATGAGTATGTCCGTCCGATAGGATCCGATGGCCAGATCCGCTAGCTAATCCTAGCCGTCCATCTACCTATCCACGGTACAGACCTCCTCCCCTACCTCTCACGCCGGAGCGCGGCGGCGCACAGACCAGGGCCGCCTAGTCCGGCGAACCGCCCAGGTGTAATCCCGCCCTATTACACACCCCGATTACTACTACATGGTCACTGAGTTAAAGCGAGAGGGGCGGTAGGAGACTCACCGGAGATAATGCCCCGACGAGCACTGACCGCGACAGGGGGGCGAATCCGCGGTGGAGAGTACCTCCGGCGAGAAATCTCCAAGCCACCGAGTCCTTACGAGCCTCAAATCCCACACGAACGCGATCTTCACCCACCAGCGAATCTTCTTGCACAGTTGTTTGACTCTGAGCCCTTGCAGTTTTGAGGGGATGCCGCGGCGGCGATTGTGGTCGGCAATGGTGGCGTGAACGGATATGGAGAGGGGGTCGCGACTCGAGCATCTATAGGCACAGGGGGATCGACTCGGGTCCACCAAAATCCGTCCCCCGCGGTCGGGTTCAACGGTCCGCTTGGATCTCGGCGGAAATGGCGCTGATTCCCGCGATTGGTGCGCTTCTGCTGAGCCGATGCGCGCGGACATGGAAGAACGAAGGCCTGACTCGCGGGACCCGCTACACAGCGTCACCACGCCACACGTAGCGCGCGAGCCGGGTGCTTGACAAGCTGGCCCCACATGTCGGCGCTAATATCCCCAGTCAGGTGCGCGCGAGATGGGAAACGAGGGAGTGGGCCAAAATGGATTTCTGCGGCCCATGTAAGGTTTTATCCTTTTCTCTTTTATTTCCTGTTTTCTTTTTCTCCCTTTTCAATTTCTAGAATTCAAATTTACATTCAAATCTTGTGCCAAACTTTATCTTCAAGTTATACTGTGACCTTAAGGTACTAATTTTGGAAATACACATAAACTTCCTTTATATTTTATATATTTTCTTTTTTTTCAAACTCTCAAATTAGGTATTAAACCCTTGCTTTTGCCACTAATTTATTTCTATTAGTGGCATTACTCTTTCTTTAAATGCACAAACAATAAACTCCAGCATGTCACATGATTTAATAGTATATCTTTTTATTATTTATTTATTTGTTCTCCTGGGATGTTCTCATGAGATGATAAATATGGACAACACACATATATACAAAGGAATATCATTTCTCCTCTTAGGCTATCTTCCACAAATTGCAAGTTGGGTATTACAAATCCTACCCCCCTTAAAAATAATCTCGTCCTCGAGATTTAAGAAGGCCTAGGGAAAAGGTGGGGAAAATCTATGCGAAGCTCTTCTTCTCTTTCCCAAGTTGCTTCATCTTCACCGTGGTGACTCCATTGCACTTTGCACATCTTTATCACCTTATTTCTTGTAACTCGAGTCAATGTGTCAAGAATCTTGATTGGATACTCCGTGTAAGTCAGATCACCCTGAACACTAAGCTCTTCCATTGGTAACTATTCCTCGGGGACACGGAGACACTTCTTCAGTTGAGACACGTGGAACACATTATGCACATCCGATAGAGCAGCAGGTAACTCGAGTTGGTATGCCATCTCCCCAACTCTTCTAAAGATCAGGAATGGTCCTATGTAGCGTGGGGACAATTTGCCCTTAACTTTGAATCTCCTCATTCCACGAAGTGGTGACACCTTGAGGTACACATAATCTCCTTCTTCAAATTCCAGTGGTCTTCTTCTATTATCAGCATAGCTCTTTTGCCTGGTTTGAGCCACCCTCAAATTCTCTCGAATTATACGGACTTGTTCTTCTGCTTCTTGAATCAGTTCGGGCCCAAAGAACTGTCTCTCTCCAGTCTGATCCCAATATAGAGGAGTCCTGCACTTCCTCCCATATAAAGCTTCAAAAGGTGACATCTTCAGACTGGCCTGATAACTATTATTATACGAGAACTCAGCATACGGTAGACTTTTATCCCATCTTCCTCCATGCTGAAGTGCACAAGCTCTCAACATATCTTCCAATACTTGATTAGTCCTTTCAGTCTGTCCATCAGTCTAAGGGTGATAAGCTGTACTAAAATTCAACTTCGTACTCATATTCTCATGAAAGCTTCTCCAAAATCTTGAGGTAAACTGTGTACCTCGATCAGACATGATCTTCTTTGGTACTCCATGTAAACACACAATCCGAGCCATATATAACTCTGCTAGTTGAGAACCTTTATAAGTAGTCTTGACAGGAATAAAGTGAGCCACTTTAGTCAATCTATCCACAATCACCCATATAGCATCATATCCTTTCTGGGTGTGAGGCAATCCAGTAATGAAATCCATACCAATCTCTTCCCACTTCCACTCGGGTATCTTCAGTGGATGCAATAGTCCAGCTGGCCTCTGATGTTCAGCATTAACTCTTTGACATACATCGCACATAGCCACATGTGCAGCTACATCTCTTTTCAATCCATACCAACAATACTTCCGCTTCAGATCCTGATACATCTTGGTACTACCAGGATGAATAGAATAATCCGAGTTATGGGCCTCCTTTAAAATAGTCTCTCGAAGGCTTTTAATATCAGGAACACACATCCTGTCCTTGAACCATACAGTGCCTTGCTCATCTTCCGTAAATTCCAGAACTCAACCTTCAGTAATCAGATCCTTGATCTCTTTTATTTTAGCATCACCAATTTGTCCTTTGCGGATCTCTTGCTCCAAAGTAGGTTCCACATCAATAGTTACTCCTTTAGTATGAGCAACTATCCCCAGGTTAAGTCTCCTGAAGTCCTCAACAATCTCATCAGGTAGCTGGGCAACAATAGCTGAATGAACATGCTCCTTTCGACTCAAGGCATCTGCAACCAAATTTGCCTTGCCCGGGTGATAGTGAATCTCCAAATCATAATCCTTAATAAGCTCCAACCAACGGCGTTGCCTAAGGTTGAGATCCTTCTGAGTGAATATATACTTCAGACTCTTATGATCCGTGTATACTTGGCACTTGGTCCCCATGATATAATGTCTCCAAATCTTAAGCGCATGCACAACGGCTGCCAATTCCAAGCCATGCGTGGGGTAGTTCAATTCATGTCTCTGTAACTGACGAGAAGCATAGGCAATCACATGTCCTTCTTGTATGAGCACGCATCCTAAGCCTTGGCCACATGCATCACAATAGATATCAAATCCTTTCTGTAGGTCTGGCATAACCAACACTGGTGGCGACATCAACCTCTTTTTCAATTGCTCAAAGCTGTCTTGGCACTTCTCGTCCCACTTAAATTCTCTTCCTTTCTCCAAAAGTGAAGTCATAGGTTTAGCAATCTTAGAAAATCCTTCAATAAATCTCCGATAATAGCCAGCAAGTCCCAGGAAACTCCGAATCTCCGTAACTGTAGTGGGTACTCTCCACTCCATTATCTCCTTAACCATAGCAGGATCCACTAAAATTCCTCCATTAGAAATAATATGACCAAGAAATGGCACCTCGCCAATCCAAAACTCGCACTTGCTGAACTTGGCATATAGCTGGTTATCTCGCAGCTTCTGTAGCACCAATCTCAGATGTTCCTCATGATCGCTATCACTCTGAGAATAAATAAGAATATCGTCGATGAATACCACGACGAATCTGTCTAAATACTCCATAAACACCTTATTCATCAAGTTCATAAAATAAGCTGGTGCATTGGTTAATCCAAATGACATAACAGTGAACTCATATAATCCATATCGAGTCGAGAATGCTGTCTTGGGAATATCCGATGGTCTAATCCTCTTCTGATGGTAACCCGATCGGAGATCAATCTTCGAGAATACTCTAGCACCTCTCATCTGATCAAATAAATCCTCAATACGGGGCAACGGATACTTGTTCTTCACCGTAACATCATTAAGAGATCTATAATCCACACACATCCGCTGCGATCCATCCTTCTTCTGTACAAACAAGACCGGCGCTCCCCAAGGTGAGGAACTCGGACGAATGTACCCAGCCTCTTGTAACTCAGTTAACTGCTTCTTAAGTTCCTTCAACTCCTCTACGGACATCCTATATGGCCGTTTAGAAATAGGGGCGGTTCCTGGTAAGAGATCAATAACAAACTCAACTTCTCTATCAGGTGGCATCCCTGGTAACTCCTCTGGAAAGACATTCGGAAAATCTCTAACCACCCAGATGTTGTCACCAACAAACTCCTCAGGTATAAAGAACATTGCACGCATGGGTGAGGAGGTTACTGCAATATTAACTTGAAACCTTTCTCCTTTAGTGGTAGTGAGTTCTACGGTACCTCTACCACATGCTATAACGGCCTTTGCCTTTCTTAGCCATGACATACCAAGGATCACGTCTATACTACTCTCTTCTAACAGTATAGGGGTAGCCATCTGGGTTAGAAACACAGGGTAAGAAAGGAAGAATTGTAGACAAGGCGAGTAATTACGAGAAATGTTACTGCGAGGGATTTATTAGCTAAGCAGTTTAATGTTTTATCTACCATAGCTAATTCATTACCTTATAGTGGTACATACTAAGATGTCCATATATAATATTTCAATCAATCAAAGAAGCAAATTAGACATTTTTCATCAGAACAATCAAACAACGTTTTTTTAATAGAGAAAATAGTTTGAATTTTTGTCTTAGGCCTCCTATCTCTTAAAAAGTTCATAAATGTAGGATTCCAAGGTATAAAATCCATCTTGTCTTAGAACAGAAAAGATAAGACTAATCAGAGTATGCCAGCAAAAGGTGAGACAGGATAAAGATAAGATAAGTATAGAATGAATCAGAGTAAGGTAAGTAGGTAAGGGTTTTGTCCATTTCTATCTAGGTTTCGTCCTACAGTCAACATTTCCTCTGATACCACTTCTGTCACACCCGGCTTTAAGGAACAAAGCCAGGTGCATCTCATACATGCGCCAAGAAGACAACATATATAATAACAGAGTGTATAGAGATAAATGTCAATAACATCAGAGTACTTATTACATAGCGGAAGACTTATTACAAAATAAAATAATAAAGATAAAACGAACTAAGGATCGTCGGCGCCAATGTCAACTGAGAAACGCCACCTAGATCAGATCATACTCCTCGCCTTGTGGCTCCTCCTGAACCACCTGTTCTTCTCCTGTGGGGGGGTGTGAGACAGCAAGGGTGAGCTCACACATGATCATAGCTCAACAAGTTGTGGGGAACCAGTGGACATAAACTCACAAAGGTGTGAGTTCATGTGATGTGTAAGGCTAATCAATGATAGGGGTTAAAGCTGAGCATTGCTTTTAAGTAGTTGGTCAAAATTTTATTAGCAGTTACTAAGTGTAAGTAAATACCAAACCATAAGTAAAGTAATAGAACAAAATTAATAATAAACCCATGCAATGCAAATGACAAAATTGAATTTAAGTTCCATAATTTAAACATCAGAGAGTCCTAAGCTGCTCATGACCGTGAGCTCGGCTAGTATACCAGTTTTACACTCTGCAAAGGTTGTACCCTTTTACCCACAAGTCATGCTACCCATCTGCCAAGGGGTCGCGATTCCCATACACCTCTACCTAGGAAGCGCGGCAGGGCAACACTACGAGGCCTTTACAAAGTTCCACTAGCTTCTGAAAACCCGCTACAGTTTATAGGAAGCTCCAATGCAGGGTTCTTGGCTGACCGCCATCGCAGCAAAATCAACCAAGGACCTCCCTACACTGACCACTACTCTACTGCCCTTGCCCCTTTCGGGTAAGGTAGTCTTCCACTAGCTTTCCTAATTAGTCAGCCAAGGGCGTCCCATTAAACCCTTGTGGTGGCACGTGGTTCTCAAGTTAAGCTCTATGTTCCAATTAACATTAATGAACTTGACATGAACATAAATAGAATAACAAGAATAATTGGAACATAGATATAATAAATGATTATCCCAAAACCATGTAAAGCAATAACAAACTACCCAAGTGATTCAGGGGTAAACAAGGTAATGAGATAAACAATCTAGGGTGACCTATTGGGTCCCATCAAAATTAACCTATGCATGGATAAGTGATATTAAAGAACATTATTGGGTAAAAAGTGGTCAAGGGCACAACTTGCCTTCAATGAGCTCCTGCTCAGCTACTTCAACCTGCTGCTCACCAGGATCCTCGGTCACGGGCTCTTCTACTCGCCACAATAAAAACAAGCACAGTGCATATAGAGAAATTAACATTACACCAAACATATAATAAAATACACAGTAATAATCTACACATTAAAATAAAATTCTAGGAACAGGAATCATAATTTTTGGAGTTATAGAATTTAAGTTATGGATTTTCAAAGGTTTTATGTGTTTAAAATGGGATTAAGTGAGGAATTAAATTTATTACTGTTTTCATGACAAAACAGAGGCTCTAAGTGATAGAGAATAAAATTATAAAATTTTAGGAACTGGAATGGAGTAATTTGGAGTTCATATGCATTTTCTATGAATTATTGAAGTTCTAGACATTATTTATACATTGAAAATCAATTTGAAATTTAAATTCCCGGGTTAAAACTATTCTGGACAGGGCCTCAAATCTAGAGAAACCCAGGGGTCCCTGCGCGAGAATTTCCGAGACACAGGCGCACTGCGCAGTGGACGGCGGGTTGATTATCTGTTTACCAGGGGGCTCTTTAGCAATTTGCACGCGCGAAGGGGTACCCACACATTCTGTCCGTCTGATCTGGAACGCACGAACCAGATTAGATCTTACTATCACCGAATGGGTATTCCACTGGCGCCCTTGGATCGAGATCCTACGGTACGGATATAATGAACCCGAGATCTCGCTGCAGCCCTCGGATCATAAACCCACGGTTTAGATTAGACCATGACGCGCAGCGATTCCTACCCTAAAATCCAAATCGCGCAGAATGAGTATGTCCGTCCGATAGGATCCGATGGCCAGATCCGCTAGCTAATCCCAGCCGTCCATCTACCTATCCACGGTACAGACCTCCTCCCCTACCTCTCGCGCCGGAGCGCGGCGGCGCACAGACCAGGGCCGCGAACTCCGGCGAACCGCCCAGGTGTAATCCCGCCCTATTACACACCCCGATTACTACTACATGGTCACCGAGTTAAAGCGAGAGGGGCGGTAGGAGACTCACCGGAGATAACGCCCCGACGAGCACTGACCGCGACAGGGGGGCGAATCCGCGGTGGAGAGTACCTCCGGCGAGAAATCTCCAAGCCACCGAGTCCTTACGAGCCTCAAATCCCACACGAACGCGATCTTCACCCACCAGCAAATCTTCTTGCACAGTTGTTTGACTCCGAGCCCTTGCAGTTTTGAGGGGATGCCGCGGCGGCGATTGTGGTCGGCAATGGTGGCGTGAACGGATATGGAGAGGGGGTCGTGGCTCGAGCATCTATAGGCGCAGGGGGATCGACTCGGGTCCACCAAAATCCGTCCCCCGCGGTCGGGTTCAACGGTCCGCTTGGATCTCGGCGGAAATGGCGCTGATTCCCGCGATTGGTGCGCTTCTGCTGAGCCGATGCGCGCGGACATGGAAGAACGAAGGCCTGACTCGCGGGACCCGCTACACAGCGTCACCACGCCACACGTAGCGCGCGAGCCGGGTGCTTGACAAGCTGGCCCCACATGTCGGCGCTAATATCCCCAGTCAGGCGCGCGCGAGATGGGAAACGAGGGAGTGGGCCAAAATGGATTTCTGCGACCCATGTAAGGTTTTATCCTTTTCTCTTTTATTTCCTGTTTTCTTTTTCTCCCTTTTCAATTTCTAGAATTCAAATTTACATTCAAATCTTGTGCCAAACTTTATCTTCAAGTTATACTGTGACCTTAAGGTACTAATTTTGGAAATACACATAAACTTCCTTTATATTTTATATATATATTTTTTTCAAACTCTCAAATTAGGTATTAAACCCTTGCTTTTGCCACTAATTTATTTCTATTAGTGGCATTACTCTTTCTTTAAATGCACAAACAATAAACTCCAGCATGTCACATGATTTAATAGTATATCTTTTTATTATTTATTTATTTGTTCTCCTGGGATGTTCTCATGAGATGATAAATATGGACAACACACATATATACAAAGGAATATCATTTCTCCTCTTAGGCTATCTTCCACAAATTGCAAGTTGGGTATTACAGAGATGAAGCGGCTCAGAGCCGCGAGACATCCCATGACCCTCTGTACGCCTTTCAAGTCCTTGATTGGCCCCATGCTGGTGATGGCTGCAATCTTCTCCGGGTTGGCTTTGATGCCCCGCTCGGAGACGATGAACCCCAAGAGCATGCCTCGGGGGACCCCAAAGACACACTTTTCGGGATTAAGCTTCACGCCTTTCGCCTTGAGACATTGGAACGTCGCTTCAAGGTCGAAAAGGAGGTCGGAGGCCTTCCTCGTCTTGACTACGATGTCATCGACGTAGGCCTCGACCGCTCGGCCGATGTGTTCGCCAAACACATGGTTCATGCATCGCTGGTACGTTGCCCCCGCATTCCTCAAACCAAACGACATTGTAACATAGCAGTACATGCCGAAGGGTGTGATGAATGAAGTCACAAGCTGGTCGGACTCTTTCATCCTGATCTGGTGATACCCTGAGTAGGCATCGAGGAAAGACAGGGTTTCGCACCTAGCAGTGGAATCCACGATCTGATTGATGCGAGGCAGAGGGTAGGGAACCTTCGGACATGCTTTGTTTAGACCAGTGTAGTCTACACACATCCGCCATTTCCCCCCTTTCTTTCTCACAAGCACAGGGTTGGCAAGCCATTCGGGATGGAATACCTCTTTGATGAACCCTGCCGCCAGTAGCTTGTGGATCTCCTCGCCTATGGCCCTGCGCTTTTCTTCGTCGAATCGGCGCAGAGGTTGCTTCACGGGTCGGGCCCCAGCTCGGATATCCAGAGAGTGGTCGGCGACTTCCCTCGGTATGCCGGGCATGTCCGAGGGACTCCACGCGAAAACGTCGGCGTTTGCGCGGAGAAAGTCGACGAGCACTGCTTCCTATTTGGGGTCGAGCTCGGAACCGATCCGGATCTGCTTGGAGGCGTCGTTGCAGGGGTCGAGAGGGACGGACTTGACCGTCTCCGCTGGTTCGAAGTTGCCGGCGTGGCGCTTCACGTCGGGCGCCTCCCTAGAGAGGCTCTCTAGGTCAGCGATGAGGGCCTCGGATTCGGCGAGGGCCTCGGCCTACTCCACGCTCTCCACATCGCATTCGTATGCGTGTCGGTACGTGGGCCCGACGGTGATGACTCCGTTGGGGCCCGGCATCTTGAGCTTGAGGTAGGTGTAGTTGGGGACGGCCATGAATTTGGCGTAGCATGGCCTCCCCAGCACTGTGTGGTAGGTTCCTCGGAACCCGTCCACTTCGAACGTGAGGGTCTCCTTTCGAAAGTTGGAGGGCGTCCCGAAGCAGACGGGTAGGTCGAGTTGTCCGAGGGGTTGAATGCGCTTCCCGGGGACGATCCCGTGGAAAGGCGCAGCGCCCGTCCGGACCGAGGACAGATCGATCCGCAAGAGCCTGAGGGTCTCGGCGTAGATGATGTTGAGGCTGCTGCCTCCGTCCATGAGGACCTTGGTAAGCCTGACGTTACCGATGATGGGGTCAACAACGAGTGGGTATCTCCCCGGGCTCGGCACGTAGTCTGGATGGTCGGCCTGGTCGAAGGTGATGGGCTCGTCGGACCAGTCTAGGTAGACTGGCGCCGCCACCTTTACCGAGCAGACCTCCCGACGCTCTTGCTTGCGGTGCCAAGTCGAGGCGTTCACCACTTGCCCGCCGTAGATCATGAAGCAGTCACGGACCTCGGGGAACCCTCCTGCCTTGTGATCTTCCTCCTTTGCGTCGTCGAGGGCCTTGCCACCCTCCGCGGGTGGCCCGGCCTTGTGGAAGTGTCGTCGAAGCATGGCACACTCCTCAAGGGTGTGCTTGATGGGCCCCTGATGATAGGGGCACGACTCCTTGAGCATCTTGTCGAAGAGGTTGGGACCTCCGGGAGGCTTCCGAGGGTTCTTGTACTCGGTGGCGGCGACAAGGTCCGCGTTGGTGGCGTCACGTTTCGCTTGCGACTTCTTCTTGCCCTTCTTCTTGGCGCCACGCTGAGTTGACGTCGCGGGAGCATCTTCCGGTGGGCGGCCCTAGGGCTGCTTGTCCTTCCGGAAAATGGCCTCAACCGCCTCCTGGCCAGAGGCGAACTTGGTGGCGATGTCCATCAGCTCGCTCGCCCTGGTGGGGGTCTTGCGACCCAGCTTGCTCACCAGGTCACGGCAGGTGGTGCCGGCGAGGAACGCGCCGATGACATCTGAATCGGTGACGTTGGGCAGCTCTGTGCGCTGCATCGAGAATCGCCGGATGTAGTCCCAGAGAGACTCTCCCGGCTGCTGGCGGCAGCTTCGGAGATCCCAGGAGTTCCCAGGTGTCACACCCAGGTTTTAGGGGCACCAAGACCCGGGCGCGAACATAAACACCAGATATGCTGGGACCAAGTCTCACACATATGATGAATCATGGCACAGGATCGAACGTCACATCTTTACTATATAATAGGAGTTCTATACAAAGTAAATAATTACATTATAAGGAGACAACGGTCCAGCAACCCAAAGTTGACTGGGAGACGACGGCCTAGACCTCTCACAAACACATCGCAGCATCCTCCAAGCGCCTCATCCTGCGGTACCTGTTCTTGACCTGTGGGGGTGTGAGACAGCAAGAGTGAGCTCACATACGTTCATCGCTCAACAAGTTGTGGGGAATAATGTGTATGAACTCGCCAAAGGTGGGAGCTCATGTGAAGTGTAAGGCTTACCAAAGAGGATGGTTGAAGCTGAGCATTGCTTTTAAAGTTGGTCAAAATTTTATTAGCCATTACTAAGTATAAGTAAATACCAACTCAATTAAATAGTAGAACAGAAGTAACAACATCACCTGCGATGCAATGCATATGACAAATTGAATTTAAGTTCCATAGATTAATCATGTGAGTGTCCGAGCTGCTCATGACCGTGAGCACGACTAGTATACTAGTTTTACACTCTGCAGAGGTTGCGCATCTTTACCCACAAGTCATGTTACCCATCTGCCAAGGGATCGCGACTTCCCATACACCTCTACCGAGGAGGCGAGGCAGGGTAACACTACGAGGCCTTTACAAAGTTCCACTAGCTTCAGAAAACCCGCTACAGTTTATAGGAAGCTCCAATGCAGGAATCCCTTGCAGGACCGCCATCGCAGCAAAATCCTCCCGAGGGCCTCCCTACACTGACCACTCCCCTACTGCCCTTGCCCCTTTCGGGTAAGGTAGTCTTCCACTAGCTTTCCTAATTAATCGGCCAAGGGCGTCCCATTAAACCCTTGTGGTAGCACTGTTTTCCCGAGTGGTTCTCCATGTTCCAATTAACATAATGATCTTGTCATGAACAGTAATAATAAACAGATAATAAAAGTGTGATCATGAATAATGTATCTTCATACCCAAAACCACATAAAGCACTAGCAAGTACTACCCAAAAAGTTTAGTGGTAAACAAGGTATAAAGATAGTCAAACTAGGGTAACCTATTGGGTCCCATCAAAATTAACCTATGCAGATCATTATGATTAATCAGAACATGGATGGGTAAAAAGAAGTGATCAAGGGCACAACTTGCCTGGGACTTGAGATTCCAGGTACCAACTTGCTTTTCAGATGACTCGTGACCTCGCGCTAGTCGTAGCAATACAAACAAACATGGTATAGGCAAAATTAACATCACACCAAACATAGCAACAAACTGCATAATAATAATCTACTCGTCACTACGAGATCGTGGGATCGAGAACTACTAAGATCGGAGTCGTGGTTAAGGAGTTATGATTTTATAGATGATTCATGTGATTAAAATATTAAACTATATCATAAATTGGTTATTATAGATCATATGAGAAATTATTTTATAAATAATTATCTTAACTTTAATCTAAGTCATTATAAAATAAAGATTATCTAGTTAAATTATAACCATAAAATTAGAATACTATATTAATATTAAATAAGTTAATCAAATAGACATAGATTGATCCCATTAGTTACTTAATTATAAAAGTATGGGATATCATATAATCAATAATGCTACTGCGTAGTAAATACCTATACGAGGCTTACGCAACTTAAACGGATTGAAACAGAGCTAAAATAAATTAGTTATGATTTTCTGAAGTATGCATGTGCTTGATACAAAATTAATTAGGTCATCCAATTTAATATGGTTTCATGTTAAAATAGTGACACTAGATGATAATCAATAATATTACAGAATTATAGAAATTATAATGGATTAATTTGGACAAAGTATGAATTTTCTATGATTTAAACAAGTTATAGAAATTGTTTTTACACTAAAAATTCATTTCCACATTTATTTATCCAATTTAAATAGTCACTGGACCGAGTACTAGATTTGTTGAAACACGGGGGCGAAAACATAAGTAATCCACAGACTCAGCCAAATCCTAGGATGGACGGCAGGTTGATTCAGTTATTTCTCAGGGTCTCTTACGCAAAATGCCCAGGCCAAAGAGGTATCGCGATATCTGGGCCGTTTGATCACGCATGGATGGCACATATTAGATCTCCAGGGTCACCAAACGGTATGATCTGTAGATCCTCGGATCACAGATCAATGGCTCACATTCTATTGCGCACAGGTATGCACACATGACCGTTTAACAGAAAATCAACGGTCCAACTTGACCGAGCCAAAGCGGTCACCTAGTCTCTAATCCAGGCCCTCTATTTCTAAATCAATGGCTGGCACTATTCTTCTTCCTCGGGTATAGCTAGCCGGCGGCGCAGGTAGCGGTGCCATTGCCGACCAACACACGCGGGCGTGATGGTGCCTTTCCCCCCCCCCACACACGGTGTGGTATGAAGCTAATACATGTACGAACTCTAAAGAGAATTTCTAACCGGCGATGAAGGCACTTACGAGGCTGTCCATGCTCCACGGCGGACCCATCCTGCAGCCGGAGAAGCACGGCGAGACCTTGGCAATGCTCCCGCCATCATTTCCCCCCCGGTGAACACTCCTGGCGGCGGTGTTGTGTCCCCCGTTCTCTCTCTCGTCTCGTCTCCCGGTGCTGATCAAATTACCTTCGTCTTGGTGGCCAAGGAAGGGGGTGCGGCGTCCTAAATACTCGAAGCATCGGCCAACTGGTGCCTAGCTGGCGTAACCGACTCCGATGGTTACGGAAAGGCAGTTGCGACCGCGCGCGAGAACGAGCACGAGCAGGCTTTGCTGGGCGCGCAGCACGCATGTTGGGCTGGCGACCCGGCGTGCTATGGTATTGGGAGACGCTGACAATGTGACCCGCCTACCCGCATGTGGGATAAATTTAATCGATGGTGTCATGCTGATCCTGGGCTGATGCAAGTGGCCAAAGGAATAAAAAAACAAAACGTGTGGCTGGCTGCGTTAGCTTAATTGAAAGGGAGTTGGATCGGCTGGCCCAAGCTGCAGGTAAGTCGTGTGTGTCTTTAGTTTCCTATCTCCTATTTCTATTTTATGTTATATTAATATATGTTTATATATAATTTAAATTCAAACCCAGTTTGAACACCAAATTAGAAGCACAGTCAGATAATTGCTCGACATGAAATACAAAGTATAATTTTATTTATTTATTATTTTATTTATTTAAGTAAATGTTTTTAAATATGCACACTAAAATATTTATTATTAAGAAAAATATTTCCTAATGCATATCATTTATGGATATATACTATATTTTAAATGTTACCAAATATATTATAAGAATAATTTTCTTTTATTAGAAACGTATTTAATTTAGGAGATGTGACTTCAAAGGTAAGAAAATTGTGATTTAAAGATATTCTGATCCGAAACCTTTGGGGAATTTTCTTAAATCTTAGAATAAGATTTTGAGCCGTTACAAATTCTACCCCCCTTAAAAATAATCTCGTCCTCGAGATTTGTAAGAAAGAGGATATAGGAAGAGTGATTTGAAATTTAGCTTTTAGTTTCTAATTAGTTCAAAATCAAGAGTCTCTCTTTTTATTATTAGTAAGTGATTAGGAGAGCATGGGTAATATATGTATGTCTACTTTATTATGTAGGATAGAAGATGTCTTTAGAGCATCTATAGGTTTGGTTAAGAAAGTGTAGGGTAAGAAAAGACTCCATCCTAGATTGTGGCTTTTGACTCATCTGGTGATCCCGCTTGATCCTTGAAGACCTGAGTTGGTGCTCATCATTTCTTGATGAAGTTGATCATCTTCTTCGGTCTTGTCTCATTGATTAGGAGTTTAGTGTATATTATTGGGCTGGGGAATATGGTTAAGATAGGTATAGATGAGATAGACTACATGATGTAGGTCAAAAGTTTGTTTTATGTTAGGTGGGGATAGGTAGATCATGCAATCCATCAAGACTCTATTGGTTGGGTTGGTCTCTCATTCTTTATTTAGTGTAGGGTGAACTAAGTTAAAACATGTGGAGAGGGTCTAATCTATTTCACAAGTATTAACTGGTCCATTAAGTAACTCACTTTAGATTAGATCATATTAGGTTAGATGGGATCTAGATTAGATTGGTATGACTAGCTTGACTAGATAAGATCTAATTAATTTGCATTAGATCATGGTTGTTAAACTAGGGTGGATAAGTATGCTTATTAGGATAAGATGGATCCATAAAGATAAGATGGAATCTTTTGAGGTTAGTAAGATCTATTAGGATATGATAGAATCTTTTCGGGATAAGATGGATCTATTAAGATGAGATAGATCTTTAATGAAGGATAATCTAGATTTATTTAGTTATCTTATAAATTATATTTATGCCTATATGTATATGCAGATGTAATTGTGGACATTACTCCACAACTCATCACACTCAATCAAAGATCCAAATTAGACAAGTATCATAAGAACAAACACTCAAGTATACAAATATTTACTAAAATAGTTTTGATTTTTTTCTAAGAGTAGGTCTCCTATTTCTAAAGGTCACTTTAGATATGGGATTTCAAAGTGTGAAATCCACATTTATCTTTAGACTGAAAAGGTAAGAATAATCAGAGTAAGCGGAAATAGATGAGAAAAGATTAAGAAAAGTTTAGAAAGGATCAGAGTAGCAAAGGTAAGTAGATAATGGTTGTCCAGTTCTATCTAGGTTTCGTCCTACAGTCAACATTCCTCTGATACCACTTCTGTCACACCCGGGTTTTAGGGGCACCAAGACCCGGGCGCGAACATAAACACCAGATATGCTGGGACTAAGTCTCACACATATGATGAATCATGGCACAGGATCGAACGTCACATCTTTACTATATAATAGGAGTTCTATACAAAGTAAATAATTACATTATAAGGAGACAACGGTCCAGCAACCCAAAGTTGACTGGGAGACGACGGCCTAGACCTCTCACGAACACATCGCAGCATCCTCCAAGCGCCTCATCCTGCGGTACCTGTTCTTGACCTGTGGGGGTGTGAGACAGCAAGAGTGAGCTCACATACGTTCATCGCTCAACAAGTTGTGGGGAATAATGTGTATGAACTCGCCAAAGGTGGGAGCTCATGTGAAGTGTAAGGCTTACCAAAGAGGATGGTTGAAGCTGAGCATTGCTTTTAAAGTTGGTCAAAATTTTATTAGCCATTACTAAGTATAAGTAAATACCAACTCAATTAAATAGTAGAACAGAAGTAACAACATCACCTGCGATGCAATGCATATGACAAATTGAATTTAAGTTCCATAGATTAATCATGTGAGTGTCCGAGCTGCTCATGACCGTGAGCACGGCTAGTATACTAGTTTTACACTCTGCAGAGGTTGCGCATCTTTACCCACAAGTCATGTTACCCATCTGCCAAGGGATCGCGACTTCCCATACACCTCTACCGAGGAGGCGAGGCAGGGTAACACTACGAGGCCTTTACAAAGTTCCACTAGCTTCAGAAAACCCGCTACAGTTTATAGGAAGCTCCAATGCAGGAATCCCTTGTAGGACCGCCATCGCAGCAAAATCCTCCCGAGGGCCTCCCTACACTGACCACTCCCCTACTGCCCTTGCCCCTTTCGGGTAAGGTAGTCTTCCACTAGCTTTCCTAATTAATCGGCCAAGGGCGTCCCATTAAACCCTTGTGGTAGCACTGTTTTCCCGGGTGGTTCTCCATGTTCCAATTAACATAATGATCTTGTCATGAACAGTAATAATAAACAGATAATAAAAGTGTGATCATGAATAATGTATCTTCATACCCAAAACCACATAAAGCACTAGCAAGTACTACCCAAAAAGTTCAGTGGTAAACAAGGTATAAAGATAGTCAAACTAGGGTAACCTATTGGGTCCCATCAAAATTAACCTATGCAGATCATTATGATTAATCAGAACATGGATGGGTAAAAAGAAGTGATCAAGGGCACAACTTGCCTGGGACTTGAGATTCCAGGTACCAACTTGCTTTTCAGATGACTCGTGACCTCGCGCTAGTCGTAGCAATACAAACAAACATGGTATAGGCAAAATTAACATCACACCAAACATAGCAACAAACTGCATAATAATAATCTACTCGTCACTACGAGATCGTGGGATCGAGAACTACTAAGATCGGAGTCGTGGTTAAGGAGTTATGATTTTATAGATGATTCATGTGATTAAAATATTAAACTATATCATAAATTGGTTATTATAGATCATATGAGAAATTATTTTATAAATAATTATCTTAACTTTAATCTAAGTCATTATAAAATAAAGATTATCTAGTTAAATTATAACCATAAAATTAGAATACTATATTAATATTAAATAAGTTAATCAAATAGACATAGATTGATCCCATTAGTTACTTAATTATAAAAGTATGGGATATCATATAATCAATAATGCTACTGCGTAGTAAATACCTATACGAGGCTTACGCAACTTAAACGGATTGAAACAGAGCTAAAATAAATTAGTTATGATTTTCTGAAGTATGCATGTGCTTGATACAAAATTAATTAGGTGATCCAATTTAATATGGTTTCATGTTAAAATAGTGACACTAGATGATAATCAATAATATTACAGAATTATAGAAATTATAATGGATTAATTTGGACAAAGTATGAATTTTCTATGATTTAAACAAGTTATAGAAATTGTTTTTACACTAAAAATTCATTTCCACATTTATTTATCCAATTTAAAGTCACTGGACCGAGTACTAGATTTGTTGAAACACGGGGGCGAAAACATAAGTAATCCACAGACTCAGCCAAATCCTAGGATGGACGGCAGGTTGATTCAGTTATTTCTCAGGGTCTCTTACGCAAAATGCCCAGGCCAAAGAGGTATCACGATATCTGGGCCGTTTGATCACGCACGGATGGCACATATTAGATCTCCAGGGTCACCAAACGGTATGATCTGTAGATCCTCGGATCACAGATCAATGGCTCACATTCTATTGCGCACAGGTATGCACACATGACCGTTTAACAGAAAATCAACGGTCCAACTTGACCGAGCCAAAGCGGTCACCTAGTCTCTAATCCAGGCCCTCTATTTCTAAATCAATGGCTGGCACTATTCTTCTTCCTCGGGTATAGCTAGCCGGCGGCGCAGGTAGCGGTGCCATTGCCGACCAACACACGCGGGCGTGATGGTGCCTTCCCCCCCCCCCACACACACGGTGTGGTATGAAGCTAATACATGTACGAACTCTAAAGAGAATTTCTAACCGGCGATGAAGGCACTTACGAGGCTGTCCATGCTCCACGGCGGACCCATCCTGCAGCCGGAGAAGCACGGCGAGACCTTGGCAATGCTCCCGCCATCATTTCCCCCCCGGTGAACACTCCTGGCGGCGGTGTTGTGTCCCCCGTTCTCTCTCTCGTCTCGTCTCCCGGTGCTGATCAAATTACCTTCGTCTTGGTGGCCAAGGAAGGGGGTGCGGCGTCCTAAATACTCGAAGCATCGGCCAACTGGTGCCTAGCTGGCGTAACCGACTCCGATGGTTACGGAAAGGCAGTTGCGACCGCGCGCGAGAACGAGCACGAGCAGGCTTTGCTGGGCGCGCAGCACGCATGTTGGGCTGGCGACCCGGCGTGCTATGGTATTGGGAGACGCTGACAATGTGACCCGCCTACCCGCATGTGGGATAAATTTAATCGATGGTGTCATGCTGATCCTGGGCTGATGCAAGTGGCCAAAGGAATAAAAAAACAAAACGTGTGGCTGGCTGCGTTAGCTTAATTGAAAGGGAGTTGGATCGGCTGGCCCAAGCTGCAGGTAAGTCGTGTGTGTCTTTAGTTTCGTATCTCCTATTTCTATTTTATGTTATATTAATATATGTTTATATATAATTTAAATTCAAACCCAGTTTGAACACCAAATTAGAAGCACAGTCAGATAATTGCTCGACATGAAATACAAAGTATAATTTTATTTATTTATTATTTTATTTATTTAAGTAAATGTTTTTAAATATGCACACTAAAATATTTATTATTAAGAAAAATATTTCCTAATGCATATCATTTATGGATATATACTATATTTTAAATGTTACCAAATATATTATAAGAATAATTTTCTTTTATTAGAAACGTATTTAATTTAGGAGATGTGACTTCAAAGGTAAGAAAATTGTGATTTAAAGATATTCTGATCCGAAACCTTTGGGGAATTTTCTTAAATCTTAGAATAAGATTTTGAGCCGTTACACCAGGGCGCACTTACGTGTCCTGGAAATTGTCGGCGAAGGCTTGGACCAGGTCGTCCCAGTTGGAGATCTGCCCCGAGGGCAGGTGCTCCAGCCAGGCTCGAGCGGTATCGGAGAGGAACAGGGGGAGGTTGCGGATGATGAGGTTGTCATTGTCCGTTCCACCCAGTTGGCAGGCCAGCCGATAGTCCACGAGCCACAGTTCTGGTCTCGTCTCCCCCGAGTACTTTGTGATAGTAGTCGGGGTTCAGAACCGGGTCGAGAATGGTGCCCGTCGTATGGCGCGGCTGAAAGCCTGCGGACCGGGTGGTTCGGGCGAAGGACTCCGATCCTCCCCGCTGTCGTAGCGTCCCCCACGCCTGGGGTGGTAGCCTCGGCGCGCCCTATTGTCGAGGTGGGCCCGACAGCTGTGATGATGTCGCTCGTTGCCGAGGCGACCCGGGGCCGCAGGCGCTGTGTTGCGCGTGCGCCCGGAGTGGACCGAGGCTTCCCGCATGAATCAGGAAGTCACGGCGTGATGTTCCGAGGGGAACCCCTACCTTCGGGAGGCAGAGCTTTCGGCCCGTCGGACCGCGGCGTCCTCCAGGAGATTCTTGAGCTCTCCCTGGATACGCCGCCCCTCGGTGGTTGATGGCTACGGCATCACGCGGAGGAGTATTGCCGCTGCAGCCAGGTTCTGGCCGACTCCGCTGGAATCCGGCGGCGGCCTCACCCTGACATCGTCGGCGATGCGGTGCTGGATGTCCTAGGGGAGATGACGCGCTTCTCCGTCCGGGGGTTGGATCGCCCATTCCTACCCGATGTCCCGGCGGATCGGCACAAGCGTTCCCGCTCCCCCGTCGAGCCTGGCCTACCTCTCGCGGATTTGCTCGAGCTGTGGGTCAGGACCCCCCGCCGGGACGGGGACCACAGCTAGCTCCCGAAGGATGTCAACGCGAGGCACGAGCCTAGGGGGATCACCGTTTTCCGGCATACCAAGATGGTTGCCTTCGCTGGGACCCCCTAGATCGACGTGGAAACATTCACGACTTGGGCCGCGGTCCTCATTGTCGAGGCCGCGGCTGCCGTCGGAACAGTCGGAAAGGCAGTAGTCACATACGGTCATGAAGTCCCGCACGACACTGGGGTTACCAAGTCCGGAGAAATCCCAACAGAGGTCGGGCTCGCCATCTTCCTCGGACCCCGAGGGCTCGTAGGTCGAGTCGGCTGTTAGTTGGTCCCAGGGTGACCGCACACGATACCCCAGAGGGTTTGGACTCGCCTCTAAGAGAGTGCTCACCGAAGCGGAGTCGCTTGGTGGGTCGAGGCCGAATCCAAAAGACACGAGATGGAAATCGGTCGGTACCTTTCGGTCGACGGTCGGTGACGAGGTCGCGTCTGGGACTGACTGCACTGTTGCCTCAGGTACGAGGGTGACGCCCAGCAAGTCCTTCGCGAGCGTGCTGGCGTCGTGCGTTTGCTTGAGATTGGCGTGTTGCGGGGAGGCGGCGCTCGTCTTCGTCTCAGACGCGAGATCGATGCCCGACGCGCCCTCCGTTGGGGCGCCGGCGCCGTCGACTCGCTCGACAGCCAACGAGGTGCCGCTTCCCGCTTGGCCTTGGTTGCCCCGCCTCCTCCTCCGTCGGTGAGGGAGGGGACGGGACAAGCCCGAATGTCGTCCTTCCACCACGTGGGGAAGGCGTCGTCGATTTCCCCGCCGGCGAGCGGGTTGTCGACCGCCATTGTCGCTGTCGCACGGCGGGGGAAGGAGTATCATGTCGTAGCTGCCGTCGAGGGACATGAACTCAAGATTCCCGAAACGGAGCACCATCCCGGGCCGGAAAGGTTGCTGGAGACTGCCCATCTGGAGCTTGACGGGAAGCTGTTCGTCAACACGCAGCAGGCCCCTACCTGGCGCGCCAAATGTCGGTGTTTCGAAACCCGAGGGGTATTTGGACCGATGAGTGAATTGTCGTCACGTGCCCCAGCCCAGATGGGTCGACGCGAGGCGGAACGCGAAGGGGGGAAAGGAAGCAGCCGGAGGGAGGCAGACGTGAGAGAGCGGATCCCGCGGCCTTTGTGTTAGCCCCGCGCCTGAGTCGGGTGCGCTTGCAGTAGGGGGATACAAGCGTCCATGTGGGAGTGGGAGCGAGCGACCTTGCGCGAGCACCGTCCCGTCCTTCTCCGCGCGGGCCAACCCTCAGTAAGAGGGCCCTGGTCCTCCCTTTTATTAACGTAAGGAGAGGATCTAGGTGTACAATGGGGTGTGTAGCAATGTGCTAACGTGTCTAGCGGTGGTGAGCTAGCGCCCTAAGTACATGCCATCGTGGCAGCCGGAGAGGTCTTGGCGCCCAGTTCGCGTGGTGTCGTGGCCGTCAGAGGAGTGCTGGAGCCTGGCGAGAGGACAATTGTTGGGGCTGTCGAGTCCTTGCTGACGTCCTCTTGCTTCCGTAAGGGGGCTGAGAGCCGCCGTCGTCACAGGGCATGCGGGGCGCCATCATTACTCACATGGTGGAGCGAGCCAGATGGGACGCCGGCCTGGTTTCCCGTAGCCCGAGTCAGCTCGGGGTAGGGTAATGATGGCGCTTCCTGTTGACGTTGGTAAGTCCGTGCCCTAGGCTGGGTGAGGTGGAGGCTCCTCCGAGGTCGAGGTCGAGGTCAAGCCCTGCGGTCGGGCGAGGCGGAGTTCGTCGTCTTCCGGGGTTGAGCCCATGTCCGAGCCCTGGGGTCGGGCGAGGCGGAGTTCGCCGTCTTCCAGGGCTGAGCCTGAGTCCGAGCCCTGGGGTCGGGCGAGGCGGAGTTCGCCGTCTTCCGGGGCTGAGCCCGAGTCCGAGCCCTGGATCGGGCGGAGCGGAGTTCGCCGTCTTCCGGGGCTGAGCCCGAGTCTGAGCCCTGGGTCGGGCGGAGCGGAGTTCGCCGTCTTCCGGGGCTGAGCCTGAGTCCGAGCCCTGGCTCGGGTGGAGCGGAGTTCGCCGTCTTCCGGGGCTGAGCCCGAGTCCGAGCCCTGGGTCGGGCGGAGCGGAGTTCGCCGTCTTCCAGGGCTGAGCCCGAGTCCGAGCCCTGGGTCGGGCGGAGCGGAGTTCGCTGTCTTCCGGGGCTGATCCCGAGTCCGAGCCCTGGGTCGGGCGGAGTGGAGTTCGCCGTCTTCCGGGGCTGAGCCCGAGTTCGAGCCCTGGGGTCGGGCGAGGCGGAGTTTCCTATGACGCCCAAGGCCGGCCTTGGCTGCTGTCAGCCTCACTCTGTCGGGTGGCTCAGCAGTCGGAGCGGCGCAGGCGGCGCTGTCCTCTTGTCAGACCGGTCAGTAGAGCGGCGAAGTGACCGCGGTCACTTCGGCTCTGTCGACTGGTGGGCGTGCGTCAGGATAAAGGTGTCAGGCCACCTTTGCATTAAATGCCCCTGCGATTTGGTCGGTCGGTGTGGCGATGTGGCCAAGGTTGCTTCTTGGTGAAGACTGGGCCTCGGGCGAGCCGATAGTGTGCCCGTTGCTGGAGGGGGTCCTCGGGCGAGACGTAGGTTCTCCGGGGTTGGCTTCCCTTGCCCGAGGCTAGGCTCAGGCGAGGCACGATCGTGTCCCTTGAATGGACCGATCCTTGACTTAATCGCACCCATAAGGCCTTTGCAGCTTTATGCTGATGGGGGTTACCAGCTGAGATTTAGGGGTCTTGAGGGTACCCCTAATTATGGTCCCCGACACCATCCGGGATAACAGTGCAACCATGAGGGTGGAATGGGACGCCCTTAGCTGAATAATTAGATGAACCTAGGGGTGTAGTTGGCTTTGCCAGAGGGCCGTCAATGGGGGCCAGGTTGTAGTGCTTGCTCTGCCAAGGGGGGTGCAGAGGTTCATTCGATTTGGTTTTGTTAGTCACCCACCTTAGGGAGGTGTACTGCGTTTGTACGACTGGCGAAACCTAACGAGCAGCTATGCACCAGGGGAGTCTTTGTTAAGGCTACGTAGTGAAACCTTGCCGACTCACCTTGGTAGTGTTTGAGGGTTTGATCAACCTGAGGCAGAAAGGGATCACGACTTGTGGGTTAAGTGTACAACCTCTGCAGAGTGTTAGAAACTGGTATATCAACCGAGCTCATGGTTAAGAGTAGCCTTGGGATCCTCTTTGATTAGAAGAATCTGGATACTTTTATGATGATGGTTAATAATGATGATATAAGTCTGATCTCTGGTATTTCCTCTTTGAGGGAGTACTTTTGGGTAATAACTGGGTTTATTACTAAAACTTGGCTCTATCAGTAATAATAAATACTTGACCAACTAAAAGCAACTGCTTAACCTCAACCCCACATACAGCTAGTCCACCTTAGCCAAACGTGACATTTGCTGAGTACGTTGATGTGTACTCACCCTTGCTTTATAAACCACCCCACCCCAGGTTGTCCCCACTGTACTCAGTGCTCAGGAGGAGATGTTGGTAACATGGAGGATTTCGAGGAGTTCTAGGACTACGACGAGTTCTAGTTCTTTCTTAGTGGCAAACCCCCAGTCAGCTATCTGTGTAGGCTTAGCATCTACGTTTCGTTTCTTTGCACTTTGATATTTATGTTGAACAATGGTTTTGTATTAGACTCTATGGATGTCTTGGACATCTTGTTGTAATAAAGTACCTTTCCGCTATTTATTTGAGCATTGTGTGATGATGTCCAATTATGTAATCGCTGTGTACGTGAGTTTCTGATCCTGGCACGTACATGGTTCACATTCGGTTTGCCTTCTAAAAACCGGGTGTGACATAAGTGGTATCTGTGACACCCCAGTGTCACTTAGGGCTTCTCTTAAAAATGCCAAACCAAGAACCACCATTTTTTGAGAACCAAAGTAAACATGAGCATCAAAATAACTCAAGTAATAAAGAATCCACCAAGTATATACTTCAAAGAATCATGATCAAAACAATTGAGTCTTTTTTAAAAAAAAGTAAGAAGGTGCAACCCTAATGAAAACTCAAAGTGAGCCCTGTAAGCAAGATGCAAGAAAATAAGAAAAAAGAGGATGAAAAATTTAAAATTTTGACTTGAGCCAATTATAAAAATTAAAGTATATTTTTGAGCAACAAGAAAGGTTGAGAAAGCTTAGCCAAAATAACTCAAATAAATCCCCAAATCAGCCCTTGAACTATGAACCCTTAGGGAAATTCAGATTTCTGAATTTCTGAATTTCAGACCTCTTCCCAAAGATCATTTGCGTTCTCTGTTTTTCGAAACTCAAAGCCAGGAGATCCAAATATCAAAGTTGTGCCAAATTCCGTTGAACACATCCTGGAAAAGTTTGAACTCAAACCAAATTCATTTGACACGGTTTTGGCGCAGTTTGACCTCGGGACCAGACATTCTGACACTGGCACCTTGGTGACGCTACAACTCCCTGTCCCTAGCCTAAAACCGCGCGACGTCCATACACAAAAGACAAAGCTTGGTCAGGTGAACAAATCCTTCACAGCGATCTTGCCCAAATTCGCGAAGATTTGCTCCCAATTGGCGCTTGAACAGGGGCAGAGGCAACGGGAACACGTGTTCGACCGTGGCTGACACCCCCGGTTCACGCCCGTTCGCGCACCGCGCCTCCCAGTGCACGCCCGCGCGCACTCGCCGGTCCACGACCGCCTGTGCACCGCACCGTGCCTATAAAGCCTTCCCAAGCACGCCCCACTTCGCCCCGCACTCACCCTCACTGGCCAGCCACTTCCCCTTAGCTCCGGCGAACTCAATTCCGCCCGCCATTGCCGCTAGAGCTTCGGCCATCGTGGCCAGCCCACCCCAGCCATCCTCTGGGCAAGCTAGTGCTTCGGCTAGCTCCGCCAGTAGCCCATGAAGCTTGCCAAGCCCTCGGACCCGGCCGGACTTCACCGGAGGCCCGAGATCGACCTCACCGGACTTCGGTCTTCCGCCGCCGAGCGTGGACCGAGCTATCCAGTGAGTCTCCGACCAATTCCTTGCACCCATATCTTCTCTGGCATCCCGTGAACTTCTTTGACCCATCCAATTGATCTATCTCGCCGTGATCAGGTCGGACCCCTCGCCGCCGACGAGCATCCCCGCCTGCGCGCGTGGACCGACCGACTTAGGCCATCCCCGACGGCGACCCGCACCTCGTTGTGATCCCCGAGACCTCCCCTACGTTCTCGACCACTTCACCAGAGCAATCTCGCCGCCGGTAAGCCCCTCCGCCCTTTCCTTCGCCGCGGTTACTGTTTGAGGTAGAAGAAGGACCTCGGGTTAGGATCTGTAGAACCCGAGGGGTTTTCTGTAACGTCAGCGACTCATGTGAATAGTAGCTTAAGGACTGATTCGCGAGGAAAACTTAAAAACCCGCCAGGGACCCCAGTGCAAAGTGGATTTCCATTAAATCATTTCTGTTAATCTTTTTAAAATGACCAGAGAACTTAGAAAATCCATAACTTGATGAATTTTTCATAAAAAGTTGTCAAACCAATTTTGCTAGCTCCTGAATATTATGAACTATCATTTAAAAATGATAAACCCCATGCTTTCTGTTCTAAATTTTAAAGTTTAAAATTAAAAACAGAAACCCACCAAACCTTGTTTAATTAAGAAAAATTAGTTTTTCTCCTGTGCTGAACTTAAGAAAATTTGTAGATGTTTAAACCTCATTTAGACACTGTTTAAAAATGGTAGGAACCCCAGCATTAGAAATTATGATGTAGTTATTCATTTAAAGCTAATTTGTCCAAAACTTAAAGAAAATCAGAAAGGCATTAGAAATTAATGAACAGTGATTAAGATTATTTTTCCTAGTTTACTTATGTAACAGAGAACCTAGGAAAATACAGAGACCATTAATTTGGACCAGTTTTAAATTAAAATGATTTATTTAGCCTTATATAGACTGAAAATCAATTATTAGAGTGGCAAAACTATAACCAAAATGATTGATAAAAATCCAGTGGACTTATAACCACCAGAGCCCCACTACAAAAATAAAGGCCACCTCAGTTCAACTTTTTAAGTAAGGAGAATAAATACAAAATGATAATGAAGCATTTTGCAAATAAATCATAAAACAACCCCTAATGATGTAATAATGGACAACCAAAAATTAGCTAAGTCCATAATGAAATGAACTACCAGAGAAAAATGCAAACCCCTGAAAAAGAAGCAAATTCCTACCTATTGCTAAGGATTTATGAGAAAGGCCACTTAATTCAAATAATGCATACTACCCCTTTCCTTAAGCAAATAGAGGCCAAACTTCAGAATGATTGCTCTTGCACAAAACAATAACCAAGAAAAATAAGAACCTTGTTGTTTGATGTTTTTCAAATATAGTGGTAGTAGAAAGCACCCACTTGGCTAGAAACTTGAGAAAACCATAGAAAAATAATTAAAAGGTATTAATGACTAGAAATTTGTATCAAGTCATGTTATAACACCTAAAAGCCAGCAAAAATAAGTTTTAGAGAATTACCCACTGTTAAATAATAGTTGTAGTTCAAAGCACCCCTTCTGCCCTAGAATTTAATAATTTTATCCAGAGAAAACTATTCACTTTCTGATTCCCAAATTTTGAGACAGAGAAGCATACACTAGTACCCAGCCACTGTAATTTTTGCAGGATTTTGGAAATTTTATAAAAGCAACTTGTAGTTCAAACCCACTCTAAAACATTAAAAAGAATAAAAGAAAAGGGAAGAAGAAATAAACCTCACCCCAATGAGTCTAATTTGAGAACTTATCAATTCTCCCTAAGACTTAAAAGGAATTCAGTGGAACCCCAAAAATTAAATCCACTACTTACCCTAGCTAAGTTTAAACCAATTCACCAAGTATACCACAAAAGGGTCTTACATAAGTAAAGTTAACTTGTTTTACTCAAGTAGATCATACACCTTTAAAGTTGTGATTTCTAAAAGCACATATCATATCATGCATATATCTTACTCATTGCATTCATTAGATTGTAATCTAGCCGACGGAGAGTACGTGCTCATCCCCGAGCAAGGACCTGTCCAAGAGGAGGACCAGGAGCAGGCTTCAGAGGCTGCTATTGAGGATCTCCCCGCAGCCCCAGCAATTGAAGGCAAGCCCCGGTTTTATGCATAACCGTTTATATATGCTACTTTACTACACTTAATGTTTGTAGGTTTGTGATGTGCACTTAAGTGTAGGAGTTGCTTGAAACCTCTAGTTTGCATGAACTTAGGATTCCTTTTTGAGATGAATACTAGCATACTAGGTCGAGTAGCTGCTTGCTAATCAGGATCTCGGTAGAAGTCGAGTGATTTTTCTAGCACTCGCGTGATGTCAGGAATTGATTGTATTCATCTTGATAACGGGGTATATGTTGGTCTATGGACTTGGATCCAGGGAGGATGTCTTGTCCATGAGATGGGAAAAAGAATTAAGGATTATTGTGTGGATACCTGAGTCAAGCTTTTGAACATACTAAGCACATGCCGGGAAATATAGAAACCGGTAAACCTAGTACCTGATTGAAGCCGGGCGCGGACTTTATCCCTCATGCGACCTGAGACTGGGTCTCCCATGCTAGCTATGGTGGGTACAAGTGCGGTCACTGCACGGCGGCAGCCGGGGTCAGTGGAGCTTTGTATGCCAAGGCGGTGAGGCCTGGACGCGAACGGGGAATCGATGGGGACGGTTGTCATGTGCAGGGTCGGAGTACCCTGACATGCCGTGTGTTTAGGTTTACCTTGCAAGGTTAAAAACTCGATTCGAATCGTCTGCTTCTCGCAGCTAATGAGACTGCTTGATTCCTTGTACTGCATCGAGTAAAAAGTGAAATGTGGTTACATGAGATAACTTGTTGATTGAATTAATTGATTGTTACCATGTATGCTTAGAAGGAGCAATCTAAATCTAGCTAAGTAAATGACGATAGAAACTGGAAAGCTAAAATTTGCTTTTAGAAACAGCAAGTGTTTTTGGCAAACCAAACCCCTCGGCCAAACAAATGCATGTCTAGAGGTAGAGGAGTAGACTCCTCACACCGGGTAAGTCTAGCTGAGTATTAGTATACTCAGCCTTGCTTGTGGCACAATTTTGCAGGTACCATTCAGGAAATGGTTGATGGTGTGACTTGGCCTACCACCCTGCCACCGGGTTGGACGGTCGAGTGGGACGCTGCTCCGACAGGAGAGGAGCACGAGGAGTAGTGGGCTAGGCCTTGCCCATTCCCTCGATACCGACGACATCGATTATCCGCTGCACTTTATTTGTGAACTCTTATTTGCTACTCAAAAACTCCGACTTATGTAATAACTCAGTACTTAAATTGTGGATTCCTGTTTTATTGTATTGCTTCTGTGACTCACCTTCGTGTGAGATTGTGGAATTTGATCCTGGTTAAGTGGCTCCATCAGACTAGATCTGAGGGACTGACGGGTTATTCCGATTTAAGTGTGTTACGGCCCCAGAGGCGTGACTAAGGCACTTAAGCTGGAATAATTCGGGTGGTTCCGCCACAGCTGGTATCGGAGCAAATTCCACCATAGAGGAGGACAATAAACCATGAATACTAATTTTTAAAATCTAAAACTTGCCTAGAAACTGCTAAGGATCGTCAGGACTAGATCGTTAGACCTAGGACGAAAGGCCTTAGGCATAGAGGGAAGATGGGTGGCTAATTACTTAGGCCCCGTGGGCCAGTACTTATAATTTAAGGATGCCCTAAAAAGGCACCCTATTTTCTTTCGAGAGGCAACGTTTCTCCTAGCATGCATGCATCATAAAACACAAAGAGGAATTAAAATTTGAGCTAACCCCTTTTCTTAAAATCATCCGGGCTCTCTTGTTCTTTTTCCTTCCACCATAATCTTTATCTTTGATTCCCTTCCACAGATGAATTCACCCACCCCCGCCAGTGGAGGAGACTCTCGTTTCAGCTCTGACTTCCTTTCTCGCGATGGCTTTCCTTCCATCTTGTGGGAAGTGCTTAACTCCGCCGGTTACCCTACGCCCCCTTTGTACACGGTGCAGTTGTATGAGGAGCATCAGGTACCTCGTTGTCGGGTCTGGCTGACTTTGGAGGCTCATCCCCTTCAGCCGGGTTGGCGTTCTCTTGATTCTGAGACGATTGGACTCAGGACGGACGACACCGTTGAAGCAACGGCCATGAAGGCCCTAACGACTTTCTGTGGCTATCATCCCCTGGAGATGGTGATGCACCCCTTGGGACTCTTCCCTGCTGAGAGGAAGGATGATCCCATGTGGTGTAACCGCGTGAGCCATGTAAAGGATGTGTGGGCAATGTATCCTGACTTGGTTGGGAGGGTCACTGTCCAGTGCATGAGTGCGCTGTACCGCCTTCAGGCCCTTCAGAGCGACGCTATGGCACACCTTGCCAACATCGCTCAGACCACCAAGCTCACTCTCGATAGTCGAGAATATTTTGTGGTTGACCTATCCACGGAGTTGGTGGAGAAGGATCTGTAGGTGGAGAGGCTGAGCCAGCACATTGCCACCTTGGAGCAGCAGGTGGAAATCCGAGACAACACTATTGATGTCTTGGAGAACCAGCTTCATGATGTGCAGAGAGAACTCGAAGAAGCGAATGACCACCTGGACATGCACCACTTAGAGATGGAGGCCAATGAAGCAGGAAGCGAGGGAGAAGAGGATCCCGAGGAGCTAGGACCAGCCCCTGGTGCCAATGGGACTACCTCCGCGATGCCCCCTTCACCCGCATCCAGTGTCGCTTCCACCGCTCAGGGTTAAGCAGTCGCTTTGACATTTTTAGGCGGATAGAAACCTATGCGAGCTTAGTAATATCACATTTTGGACTAGGCTTATGGGTACTTTCCCCTGATTGATGTAACACTGTGAACTTTTGAAATCTGTGGGATGTTTGTCACCATGTTATCTTCATTTCGAACCTAATATTATGATTATGGCATTTTTCCTTCCATATGAGATGATATCTTGTCGTTCGAAACTGTGAGTTGGGATAACAATGGCGGCAATCTCTGTTTTCAGATGGCAGCTAGGCAGCATCGCGGGCATAACGAGCAGGTTCCCCCGCCACCTCCTCCAGCTCCCACAGTGCAGGAGCTGATGGCCCAGCAGAATGAGATTCTGCGACAGCTCTTGCAGCGTCAGCCCCACCCTCAGCAGCATGGTGGAGGCCAGCCTCAGCGACCTCCGGCTATGGCCACTTACCAGGAGTTTCTGAGCACGCAGCCGCCCTTGTTCACCAAGGCAAAGGATCCGTTGGACGCCGACGTATGGCTTCGCGTCGTCGAGTCCAAGTTTCCCCTCCTCACGGGAGACTGCACTGATGCTACCAAGACCCGTTTCGCCGCGCAGCAGCTTCGCGGATCTGCTCGGACTTGGTGGGATCACTTCCGTGCTATGCTCCCCACTGATCATGAGGTGTCTTGGGAGGAATTCAAGACTGCCTTCAGAGGACACCACATCCCAGCTGGCATTCTTGATCGGAAGTTGAATGAATTCCTGGCCCTTAATCAAGGAACCCGCACGGTACTGCAGTATGCGCAAGCCTTCAACGACTTATGCCAGTATGCAGGGTATCATGCTGATTCTGATGAAAAGAAGAGGGATCGCTTCCGCAGGGGTCTCAACACCAAGCTGCGGGAACGAGTCAACACTGTCCGGGCCGATAGCTTCAATGAGTTGGTCAACCTGGCCATCTCCCAGGAGGATTGCATTGTTGCTCACCGGGCAGAGAAGAAGAGGAAGGCACCGATGGCAGCACCATCCGCTCAGGCTCAGAGGTTATGGATTGTTTCTCACAACCAGAGCAGGGGTTTTCAGCAGCAGGCAGGCAGATGGGTGATCAGGCCACCTCAGCAGCAGCAGCCGGCACCCAATCGCTTTACAGCTCCCGCTCCAAGAAACAACCAGCCTCAGCAGCAGCAGTTCCGCCAGGGCAATGGGAACAAGTGTTTCACTTGTGGCAGTGTGGGCCACTATGCCAAGAATTGTCCCAGGAACCAGCAGAGGCAGATGCCAGCACCAAATCAAGACAAGGGAAGAAAGCAGAAGGTGCAAGTCAGGCAGGGGAAGCTCAACTTCACCACTCTAGAGGAAGTACCTGAAGGAGCTCCTATCATGACTGGTATCTTTTCAGTTTATAATCAACCTGCTTTAATTCTGTTTGATTCTGGTGCATCTCATAGTTTCATTAGCCAAAAGTTCAGTGCTAATTGTAAACTGCCATTCTCTCCCTCAAAAGGGTCATTCATGATAGTCACACCTGGGGGTAAAATTTCAACTAACCAATTAAACCAAAGTGTGCCTATTGAACTGGGAAGCCACATTGTCAAAACCACTCTTCTTGTGTTGGGATTGGAAAATGTGGACATTATTCTAGGGGCTAATTGGATGACCTTGCACCAAGTTGTGCTTGATATAGCCAGCCGTACCGTGGAAGTTAATTCTCCATTCTGTGGGAACTTCACTTTAATTCTGCCCAGTCAAGGTTCTACTCAGTCATGTGCTTTCTCTATGACGAAGTTACCTCTGAAGAAAATCCCAGTGGTCTGTGAGTATGCAGATGTCTTCCCTGATGAACTGCCAGGAATGCCACTGGACCCGGATATTGAATTCGCCATCGAGTTGCAACCGGGAACGGCCCCAATTTCCAAGAGGCCCTACCGAATGCCACCCGCTGAGTTGGCAGAGTTGAAGAAGCAATTGCAAGAGTTGCTGGATAAAGGATTTATTCGCCCAAGCACTTCGCCTTGGGGATGTCCAGCACTATTTGTGAAGAAGAAGGATGAAAGCTTGAGGCTGTGTATAGATTACCGCCCTCTTAATGCGGTAACTATCAAGAACAAGTATCCTTTGCCTCGTATTGATGTTCTTTTTGATCAGTTGGTCGGGGCCAAGGTGTTTTCCAAGATAGACCTTCGCTCTGGCTACCATCAGATCAAGATACGAGCAAGCGATATTCCGAAGACGGCATTCTCAACCAGATATGGGCTATATGATTTTTTGGTGATGTCATTCGGGCTGACAAATGCACCAGCATATTTCATGTATCTGATGAGTTCTGTTTTCATGCCGGAATTGGATAAGTTCGTGGTGGTTTTCATTGATGATATTTTGGTGTACTCAAAGAACGAAGAAGAACATGCTGGGCATTTGCATGTAGTGCTTCAACGTCTGCGAGAGCACCACCTTTATGCCAAGTTATCCAAGTGTGATTTTTGGCTAAAGGAAATCAAATTCTTGGGTCACACTATCTCTCCGGCTGGAATAGCTGTTGATCCTGATAAAGTGCAAGAGGTGATGAACTGGAAGCCACCAACAACTGTTCGTCAGATTCGGAGTTTTCTGGGATTAGCTGGTTATTACCGAAGATTTATTCCGGACTTCTCTCGAATTGCGAAGCCTATTACTGAGTTGCTGAAGAAAGAAGTCAAATTTGTCTGGAGTCAGAAGTGCGAAGATGCCTTCCATGCATTAAGGCAGCGTCTGACCACAACACCAGTGTTGGCACAGCCTGACAACAGCAAGCCTTTTGATGTGTATTGTGATGCCTTTGGTACCGGGCTAGGTTGTGCCTTGATGCAAGACAACCGAGTCATTGCTTATGCCTCAAGAGCACTTAGGCCTCATGAGCAAAACTATCCCACTCATGACCTTGAGTTAGCAGCAGTGGTTCATGCATTGAAGATGTGGAGGCAGTATCTAATGGGGACCCACTGCAACATCTTCACTGATCATAAGAGCCTTAAGTACATTTTTACTCAGGCTGATCTTAACATGAGGCAGAGAAGATGGCTAGAGCTGATCAAGGATTATGACCTGGAGGTACATTATCACTCAGGGAAAGCTAATGTGGTAGCAGATGCCTTGAGCCGGAAGATGCAGTGCAATTGTATTCTGATGGATTCTCGCATTAACACCTTGTGTGATGAGTTGAGCAAGATGCACATTGAAATGATTCCTTCTGGTTCTTTGTCTCACATTTCTGTTGAGCCAGCCTTGCAAGACCAGATTATCATGGCCCAGCTCAGTGACAAGGGAGTGCAGATTATCAAGAAGAATCTCCATCAGAAGGCCATGAAGTATAATTGTTTCCGCCAAGATGAAAAGGGTGTGTTATGGTTTAAAAGCAGATTGGTGATTCCTAAGGACCAGGATCTCAAGAGGAAAATCTTGGACGAGGCTCATCTCTCCAAATTCTCTATGCATCCGGGAAGCACCAAGATGTACCATGATCTGAAGCCTTTGTACTGGTGGACCAGAATGAAGAGGGAGATAGCCCAGTACGTATCAGAATGTGACACCTGTCAGAGGATAAAGGCAAGCCACTTGAAGTCAGCTGGAGCTTTGCAACCCCTGTCCATACCTTCATGGAAGTGGGATGACATCAGCATGGATTTCATTATGGGTCTGCCCAACACCTCTCGTCATCATGATTCGATTTGGGTTATTGTGGACCGATTGACGAAAGTGGCACATTTTCTTCCTGTGCACACCACTGATAAGGCTCAGAAATGTGCAGAATTGTATATTGACCGGATCGTGTGTTTGCACGGATTACCTCGGACCATTGTTTCTGACCGAGGAGCCCAATTTGTTGCCAGATTTTGGGAACAATTGCAAGAGTCTTTGGGGACCAAGCTAATCAGAAGTTCAGCTTACCACCCACAGACTGATGGTCAGACGGAAAGGGTAAACCAAATTCTGGAGGATATGCTGAGAGCTTGTGCGATCAATAGTGGCAAGAACTGGGATAAGCACCTCTCCTTGGCAGAGTTTGCTTATAACAATAGTTATCAATCCAGCCTAAAGATGGCACCTTTTGAAGCTCTCTATGGAAGAAGGTGCAGGACACCACTCAATTGGTCTCAACCTGGTGAAAGAGAAGTTTTTGGACCTAATTTAGTGACTGAAGCCGAAAGGAGGGTCAAACTAATCAGGAAGAATCTAGAAGCTGCTCAGGCCAGGCAGAAGAGTTATCATGATAAAAGAAGGAAACCTCTCCAGTTCGAGGTGGGAAGTTTTGTATACCTCAAGGTATCACCCACCAAGGGAATGCAGAGGTTTGGGATCAAAGGCAAGCTAGCCCCTCGCTACATCGGACCTTATGAGATCATAGAAGCATGTGGACCCGTGGCATACAAGCTGAAGTTACCTTTAAAAATGTCTGCCATTCACGATGTTTTCCATGTATCTCAGCTGAAGAAGTGTGTTCGATTACCGACTGAGATCTTAGCAGAGCCAGAATTGGAGATAGAGCCAGATCTATCGTACCAAGAGTACCCCTCCAAGATTCTGGATTGCAAGGAGAGATCAACTCGGGCCAAATCGATCAAGATGTACAAGGTCTAGTGGAGTAATCACTCAGAGGAGGAAGCTACTTGGGAAACCGAGGAATTCCTGAGATCCAACTTTCCTGATTGCCTACCTAAGGAAGCTGGTACGTAATCACCCCCAACCCCTTCTCCTGCCCTTCGAATCTAATTTTCAAAAATATGATCTTAATTCAGAATGAAGTAACTATGAAGTAAAACTTAAAAGGACTTCCTTCTGAAGTTGCAAAGAGAATGACATTCGAAGAACAGTTTTACCCTAATAATAACAACACTCACCCATTTCCTATAAGTCTCACCCTTCGCTTCACCCCGGAAGGACTCTGGCCTGAATCTCGGGACGAGATTCCTTTAAGGGGGGAAGGCTGTGACACCCCAGTGTCACTTAGGGCTTCTCTTAAAAATGCCAAACCAAGAACCACCATTTTTTGAGAACCAAAGTAAACATGAGCATCAAAATAACTCAAGTAATAAAGAATCCACCAAGTATATACTTCAAAGAATCATGATCAAAACAATTGAGTCTTTTAAAAAAAAGTAAGAAGGTGCAACCCTAATGAAAACTCTAAGTGAGCCCTGTAAGCAAGATGCAAGAAAATAAGAAAAAGAGGATGAAAAATTTAAAATTTTGACTTGAGCCAATTATAAAAATTAAAGTATATTTTTGAGCAACAAGAAAGGTTGAGAAAGCTTAGCCAAAATAACTCAAATAAATCCCCAAATCAGCCCTTGAACTATGAACCCTTAGGGAAATTCAGATTTCTGAATTTCTGAATTTCAGACCTCTTCCCAAAGATCATCTGCGTTCTCTGTTTTTCGAAAATCAAAGCCAGGAGATCCAAATATCAAAGTTGTGCCAAATTCTGTTGAATACATCCTGGAAAAGTTTGAACTCAAACCAAATTCATTTGACACGGTTTTGGTGCAGTTTGACCTCGGGACCAGACATTCTGACACTGGCACCTTGGTGACGCTACAACTCCATGTCCCTAGCCTAAAACCGCGCGACGTCCATACACAAAAGGCAAAGCTTGGTCAGGTGAACAAATCCTTCACAGCGATCTTGCCCAAATTCGCGAAGATTTGCTCCCAATCGGCGCTTGAACAGGGGCAGAGGCAACGGGAACACGTGTTCGACCGTGGCTGACACCCCCGGTTCATGCCCGTTCGCGCACCGCGCCTCCCAGTGCACGCCCGCGCGCACTCGCCGGTCCACGACCGCCCGTGCACCACGCCGTGCCTATAAAGCCTTCCCAAGCACGCCCCACTTCGCCCCGCACTCACCCTCACCGGCCAGCCACTTTCCCTTAGCTCCGGCGAACTCAATTCCGCCCGCCATTGCCGCTAGAGCTTCTGCCATCGTGGCCAGCCCACCCCAGCCATCCTCTGGGCAAGCCAGTGCTTCGGCTAGCTCCGCCAGTAGCCCGTGAAGCTTGCCAAGCCCTCGGACCCGGCCGGACTTCACCGGAGGCCCGAGATCGACCTCACCGGACTTCGGTCTTCCGCCGCCGCGCGTGGACTGAGCTATCCAGTGAGTCTCCGACCAATTCCTTGCACCCATATCTTCTCTGGCATCCCGTGAACTTCTCTGACCCATCCAATTGATCTATCTCGCCGTGATCAGGCCGGACCCCTCGCGCCGACGAGCATCCCCGCCTGCGTGCGTGGACCGACCGACTCAGGCCATCCCCGACGGCGACCCGCACCTCGTTGTGATCCCCGAGACCTCCCCTACGTCCTCGACCACTTCACCAGAGCAATCTCGCTGCCGGTAAGCCCCTCCGCCCTTTCCTTCGCCGCGGTTACTGTTTGAGGTAGAAGAAGGACCTCGGGTTAGGATCTGTAGAACCCGAGGGGTTTTCTGTAACGTCAGCGACTCATGTGAATAGTAGCTTAAGGACTGATTCGCGAGAAAAACTTAAAAACCCGCCAGGGACCCCAGTGCAAAGTGGATTTCCATTAAATCATTTCTGTTAATCTTTTTAAAATGACCAGAGAACTTAGAAAATCCATAACTTGATGAATTTTTCATAAAAAGTTGTCAAACCAATTTTGCTAGCTCCTAAATATTATGAACTATCATTTAAAAATGATAAACCCCATGCTTTCTGTTCTAAATTTTAAAGTTTAAAATTAAAAACAGAAACCCACCAAACCTTGTTTAATTAAGAAAAATTAGTTTTTCTCCTATGCTGAACTTAAGAAAATTTGTAGATGTTTAAACCTCATTTAGACACTGTTTAAAAATGGTAGGAACCCCAGCATTAGAAATTATGATGTAGTTATTCATTTAAAGCTAATTTGTCCAAAACTTAAAGAAAATCAGAAAGGCATTAGAAATTAATGAACAGTGATTAAGATTATTTTTCCTAGTTTACTTATGTAACAGAGAACCTAGGAAAAATACAGAGACCATTAATTTGGACAAGTTTTAAATTAAAATGATTTATTTAGCCTTATATAGACTGAAAATCAATTATTAGAGTGGCAAAACTATAACCAAAATGATTGATAAAAATCCAGTGGACTTATAACCACCAGAGCCCCACTACAAAAATAAAGGCCACCTCAGTTCAACTTTTTAAGTAAGGAGAATAAATACAAAATGATAATGAAGCATTTTGCAAATAAATCATAAAACAACCCCTAATGATGTAATAATGGGAAACCAAAAATTAGCTAAGTCCATAATGAAATGAACTACCAGAGAAAAATGCAAACCCCTGAAAAAGAAGCAAATTCCTACCTATTGCTAAGGATTTATGAGAAAGGCCACTTAATTCAAATAATGCATACCACCCCTTTCCTTAAGCAAATAGAGGCCAAACTTCAGAATGATTGCTCTTGCACAAAACAATAACCAAGAAAAATAAGAACTCTGTTGTTTGATGTTTTTCAAATATAGTGGTAGTAGAAAGCACCCACTTGGCTAGAAACTTGAGAAAACCATAGAAAAATAATTAAAAGGTATTAATGACTAGAAATTTGTATCAAGTCATGTTATAACACCTAAAAGCCAGCAAAAATAAGTTTTAGAGAATTACCCACTGTTAAATAATAGTTGTAGTTCAAAGCACCCCTTCTGCCCTAGAATTTAATAATTTTATCCAGAGAAAATTGTTCACTTTCTGATTCCCAAATTTTGAGACAGAGAAGCATACACCAGTACCCAGCCACTGTAATTTTTGCAGAATTTTAGAAATTTTATAAAAGCAACTTGTAGTTCAAACCCACTCTAAAACATTAAAAAGAATAAAAGAAAAGGGAAGAAGAAATAAACCTCACCCCAATGAGTCTAATTTGAGAACTTATCAATTCTCCCTAAGACTTAAAAGGAATTCAGTGGAACCCCAAAAATTAAATCCACTACTTACCCTAGCTAAGTTTAAACCAATTCACCAAGTATACCACAAAAGGGTCTTACATAAGTAAAGTTAACTTGTTTTACTCAAGTAGATCATACACCTTTAAAGTTGTGATTTCTAAAAGCACATATCATATCATGCATATATCTTACTCATTGCATTCATTAGATTGTAATCTAGCCGACGGAGAGTACGTGCTCATCCCCGAGCAAGGACCTGTCCAAGAGGAGGACCAGGAGCAGGCTTCAGAGGCTGCTATTGAGGATCTCCCCGCAGCCCCAGCAATTGAAGGCAAGCCCCGGTTTTATGCATAACCGTTTATATATGCTACTTTACTACACTTAATGTTTGTAGGTTTGTAATGTGCACTTAAGTGTAGGAGTTGCTTGAAACCTCTAGTTTGCATGAACTTAGGATTCCTTTTTGAGATGACTACTAGCATACTAGGTCGAGTAGCTGCTTGCTAATCAGGATCTCGGTAGAAGTCGAGTGATTTTTCTAGCACTCGCGCGATGTCAGGAATTGATTGTATTCATCTTGATAACGGGGTATATGTTGGTCTATGGACTTGGATCCAGGGAGGATGTCTTGTCCATGAGACGGGAAAAAGAATTAAGGATTATTGTGTGGATACCTGAGTCAAGCTTTTGAACGTACTAAGCACATGCTGGGAAATATGGAAACCGGTAAACCTAGTACCTAATTGAAGCCGGGCGCGGACTTTATCCCTCATGCGACCTGAGACTGGGTCTCCCATGCTAGCTATGGTGGGTACAAGTGCGGTCACTGCACGGCGGCAGCCGGGGTCAGTGGAGCATTGTATGCCAAGGTGGTGAGGCCTGGACGCGAACGGGGAATCGATGGGGACGGTTGTCATGTGTAGGGTTGGAGTACCCTGACATGCCGTGTGTTTAGGTTTACCTTGCAAGGTTAAAAACTCGATTCGAAACGTCTGCTTCTCGTAGCTAATGAGACTGCTTGATTCCTTGTACTGCATCGAGTAAAAAGTGAAATGTGGTTACATGAGATAACTTGTTGATTGAATTAATTGATTGTTACCATGTATGCTTAGAAGGAGCAATCTAGCTAAGTTAATGATGATAGAAACTGGAAAGCTAAAATTTGCTTTTAGAAACAGCTAGTGTTTTTGGCAAACCAAACCCCTCAGCCAAACAGCTGCATGTCTAGAGGTAGAGGAGTAGACTCCTCACACCGGGTAAGTCTAGCTGAGTATTAGTATACTCAGCCTTGCTTGTGGCACAATTTTGCAGGTACCATTTAGGAAATGGTTGATGGTGTGACTTGGCCTACCACCCTGCCACCGGGTTGGACGGTCGAGTGGGACGCTGCTCCGACAGGAGAGGAGCACGAGGAGTAGTGGGCTAGGCCTTGCCCATTCCCTCGATACCGACGACATCGATTATCCGCTGCACTTTATTTGTGAACTCTTATTTGCTACTCAAAAACTCCGACTTATGTAATAACTCAGTACTTAAATTGTGGATTCCTGTTTTATTGTATTGCTTCTGTGACTCACCTTCATGTGAGATTGTGGAATTTGATCCTGGTTAAGTGGCTCCATCAGACTAGATCTGAGGGACTGACGGGTTATTCCGATTTAAGTGTGTTACGGCCCCTGAGGCGTGACTAAGGCACTTAAAGCTGGAATAATTCGGGTGGTTCCGCCACAGTATCAAAGCCTTGCTGACCGTAGGACCGCTAACCTAGACTAGAATGGTCGCCCTTAGGACAATGGACCCCTACTCTTACCTTGACCTTAGAGTTCTTTCAAAAGTTGGTCATCTTGACCAACTCTATGTTATCTACTTATTTCAAAAAATTTTGTCTCACTTTTATTTCTATTTACTTTCTAGTCTCATAGTTCTACTCTTACTCTTGTGCTTATGATGTCTTTTGTAGATGGCCCTTATCAGGTGCACTGCACGTAAGTCTGTGATCCCCTTTTTGCCTTCTCGCCTGGCGGAGCGTCCACTGCGTCGCATGGTGCCAAGTTAGTCCAGTCACCTGGATAGACTACATCGTTGCCTACATGAGGAGCAAGAGCGCCGACGCCAGGAGCAGGAGCAGGAGCAGCAGGACTCTTCCCCCTCACCTCAGCAGGAGGTGGAGTCTGAGAGGCCGTCTTCCCCAGCACCTTAGCCAGAGATGCCCCCTGCACCACCATAGGGCATCCCGGCTGCTAAAGGAGACCCTAACGGAGACGACGACGACGCTAGTGGCAGTTCGAGCCATGACATGGAGCTCTCGGAGGAGCAGGAGCTGGAGGGATGGATCGCTAGACCCATCACTCGTGACGTCGCTCGCGGGTGTCACTTCCACGACGCTCTCGACACCTTACTGCGCCGGGCCTTCGACCGGCACACTTGGTCTATCGAGTACCATTGTGTAGTCTACCAGCATCGCCGCGGGTTATACCCGGACCAGTCGGAGGCTACTTGCTTGGTGCGCCATTCGGACGATGATCTCCGGGGTGCAAAGGCCTTCTCAGAGCACTATTCTATTACTGAGAGGGATACTGCCGAGGTAGCTGTGGGAGACGGATATCCCTCGGGTCCACTAGAAGGCAAGAAGGCCTCACGGAAGGCCCCAGGCCTGTTATTCCGCAAGGCCATCTCTTCGTGGGCCAGGGGAGGAGTTTTCAACAGAACAGATCAACACAAAGATGGATCGACTTAAGCCTGTATGGTTCACCGAGCTTAAGCGTTATCTATAGCACTAATCCTACTTCCCCGCGTGCTGCCCTCCTACTGCGGAACTGAATAGGGATAGGTCGGCGGAATTATAGGAAGATAAGCTCAGTTGGTTCACTATTACTTAGGCATACACAGTTATCATATCCACATGTAATGTTCCACGGTCGAATATATAAGGCCTAGGGAGCACCCCTTCAAGGGACAGATCTCACTTTTTGCCGTTCACTTGACTCTCTGGTATTCCTCATACTAGAGAATTCTCTTGTAATCAGCCACATAAAAGATCCACTCCAGGACGTAGGGTATTACGCACCTCCAAGCGGCCCGAACCTGTACAAGGTCGTCCACTGTTTCTCATGCATCTAGCACGAACCATCGAGCTACAGTTGGTGACACCTTCCTACTCCACAAAGCACCTTGAGGGACAACCCTGGGTGCGCGGTCGGACCCAAAACACCGACAGCAGCCATGCAAGATGCAGCATGACGGGCACTTTCTCAGTATTGCTCATCGTTCAGTGGGGTAGCTGATGGCCTTGACCTGAAGTACTACCCTCGCCATTCGACCGACAGTGCTGGAGGTGTGATTGTCTCGCCAGTTAGTGAGGGCAATCCTAGACTGAACAACATGGTCAACCTGGCGGCCGTGCTCAACATAGATTTGGACCACGCCCTTGACAAGTTGGGCAAGGTTCAAGCAGAGGTTGCGGAATTGCGTGCTGAGTGTGCAGCACGCCACTATCTGGATGGTGGTTCTCCCGCCCCTGTCGGGATTCAACACCCTTACCGTTCACCACCCCGTGGTCGCTTCGACTATGGTACCCCAGATTGCAGGACCCAGATAGATTTGGATCCCTAGATCGACAGAGTCGGAATCTGTAATAATGCTTAGTTCAGTGTCTTAGTCTAGTCAGTTTTAGTTAGATTTAGTTTGCTTATCTTATGTTGGATGCTTGTTATGATGGACATGTAATGAAGTTGGATCTTTGTAATGATTGTCACCAAGGTGTGGGTATCCCCTGCAACTTGGTGTAGTTATTAATAAAGTCAGTTATTTAGTTAGGTAATTCATTTATTTCCACTTTCCTCTTTATCTAAGAAGTTGTCAGTGAAGATGGACACTTGTTCAATGCTATGAAGGTTTTCTATACATCTTTTCTTATGCTGAAAGACTGCAGAGTCATATTTGATATATGTATGTGATATCTACAGATGTCTGAGAACAGGTGCAGAGGTGTAAGGCGTGCTCAGCCAGAACAACAGGCACCCCAAGAGGAGGCAGCTCCGCAGCAGCATTTGCCACCGCCACCACCGATGACCATTGAGCAAATGTTCTTGATGCAGACACAAGCAGTTCAGACAATCGGACAGACCCTAGCAGCAATGCAGTAGGTGCAGTAGCAACCACCCTCGCCTCAGCCTTAGGTGCAAGTCCAGATGCCACAGGTGCCCAGAGACAAGCAGGTAGAATTCATGAGGGGCCATCCCCCTGTCTTTGCCCACTCTGCTGATCCCATGGACAACGAAGATTGGCTGCATACCGTGGAGCGTGAATTGCACACTGCCCAGTGCAACGATCGTGAGAAGGTGTTATATGGACCCCGACAGCTGAGGGGAGCAGCACAGTCTTGGTGGGAGTCTTACCTCGCCACCCATGCCAACCCTGAAGCCATCACTTGGGAAGAATTCAGGGACAACTTTCGTCGCTACCATGTGCCCGAAGGACTGATGATAGTGAGGAAGGAGGAGTTTCTCGCCTTGAAGCAAGGTCCCCTACCCATTAGTGAGTACAGGGATAAGTTTCTGCAGCTATAACGTTATGCCCCAGAAGATGTCAACACAGATGCCAAGATGCAGTACCATTTCCTGAGAGGATTGATTGATCCCCTCCATTACCAGCTGATGAACCACACCTTCCCTACCTTCCAGCATGTGATCGACAAGGCTATTATGACTCAAAGGAAGCATCGGGAGATGGAGGACAGGAAACACAAGATTGGTGGATCTCAGGTCGGGAGTAGCAGCCACCCTCGCTACTCAGGCAACCCACCTCAGCCATTCAAGCAAGGTCACCAGCACCAGCATTAGCGTCAGAACCAGCAGCAGTACCAAAGGCAGTTTCCTCAGCAGCAATAGTTCCATCTGAACAACCAGCAAGGAGGAAATCAATATCAGCGTTAGACCAGGCAGCCCGTCTTCCTGCCCCAGCAACCAACCAGAGCAACCAAGCAGCGCCAGCGCAAGGAGGAAGTCGTGCATGTTTCCACTGTGGAGAACAAGGCCATTGGGCGAATCATTGCCCAAAGAAAGCAGCTCAGCAGCAGCCAGCTCCCAATGCCCTAGTCAGGCAGAATGCAATGCAGCAAGGAGGCAACAATCGTGGGCAGCCTCATGCCTAGTTGGAAAGGTGAACCACTTGGAGGCCGACACAGTCCAGGAGACTCCAGGAGTGGCACTAGGTACGTTTTCAGTCGAGTACCATTCCGCAAATGTGTTATTTGATACTAGAGGAACACATTCTTTTGTGACTGCATCATGGGTAGAATCACATAATATACCAGTAGCACCCATGTATCCACCTGTGAGGGTTAGTTCAGTTGGTGGAAGAACCCAAACGGATAGATTTTGCTCTAGTGCAAGAGTTCAAATAAGGGGATAGAGTTCCCCGCTGATCTAATAGTTATGGGTAACCAAGATACAACCATAGATGTCATCCTAGGGATGAATTGGCTAACCAAGTATGAAGCCAGTCTTAGCTGTGACAAGAGAACAGTGAAGTTAGTGTCCCTATTAGAAGAAGTGTTAGTAGAGTTGGTCTTGTCTGGACCAAGGAAAGGAAGCTATCACCAAGTCACCGCCCGTATTGAAGAGATTAAACCATCAAAGGCTATCAATGTAGTGTCGAAATTCCCAGATGTGTTTCCCGAGGAGTTGCCAGGTATACCACCCGAGAGGAAGGTCGAATTTGCCAAAGAGCTTATACCATGCACCGCCCCAATTTCCAAGAGAGCCTATCGAGTGTCCGGACCAGAGTTGGTGGAACTCAAGAAGCAGATTGATGAGTTGTTAGAGAAAGGCTACATCAGACCAAGTACCTCGCCTTGGGCAGCCCCAAAGCTATTTGTGGAGAAGAAGGACGAAACAAAGAGGATGTGCATTGACTATAGATCCTTGAATGAAGTTACTGTCAAGAACAAGTACCCCCTACCCAGGATTGAAGACTTATTCGATCAGTTGAGAGGAGCTACTGTGTTCTCAAAGATAGATCTGAGGTCAGGTTACCATCAGCTCAGAAACTGACCTTCGGATATACCGAAGACAGCATTCATCACTAAGTATGGGTTGTATGAGTTCACGGTCATGTCATTCGAATTGACGAATGCGCCAGCCTATTTTATGTACTTGATGAACAGCATGTTCATGGACTACCTTGACAAGTTCGTAGTGGTGTTCATTGATGACATTCTTATATATTCCCAGAATGAGCAAGAGCATGAGGAGCATTTGAGGAAAGTACTTTAGAGGCTACGAGAATGTCAGTTGTATGCCAAGCTCAACAAGTGTGAGTTCTAGATAATCCTGTTCTTGGGTCACATTATAAACCGAGAGGGATTGGCTATAGATCCGAAGAAAGTAACAACTATTTTGGACTGGAAAGCACCAAAAGATGTCCGAGGAATCAAGAGTTTCATTGGAATGGTCGGTTATTATCGGTGTTTCATTGAAGGTTTCTCCAAGATCGCCAGGCTAATGACAACCTTGTTGGCAAAGAAGGTTGAGTTCAAGTGGACCCCAGCATGCCAAAAGTCCTTTGAGACATTGAAGGAGAAGTTGACAATGGCACCAGTACTTATTCTGCCAGATGTCCACAAGCCATTCTCAGTATATTGTGATGCTTCGTACATCGGACTGGGATGTGTGTTAATGCAGGAAAGGAGAGTAGTGGCATACTCATCCTGACAGTTAAAGATTCATGAGAAGAATTACCCTACTCATGATATGGAATTAGCAGCTGTGGTTCATGCATTGAAGATCTGGAGGCATTATCTCTATGGGCAGAAGTGTGATATCTACACGGATCACAAGAGCCTCTAGTACATATTCACTCAGTCAGAGTTAAACATGAGGCAGTGAAGATGGCTAGAATTGATCAAAGATTATGAGCTTGAGATTCATTATCACCCAAGCAAAGCAAACGTGGTTGCAGATGCTCTGAGTAGAACGAGTCAAGTCAATATGTTGGCTGCTCACCCGATGTTGTATGAGCTAGCGAAGGAGTTCGACAGGTTGAGTCTCGGATTTTTGAACAACACCCAAGGGGTGACAATTGAGTTGGAACCCACTTTAGAGCAAGACATCAGGAAAGATCAGAAGGATGATGAGAAAATCAACGAGATCCGGCATCTGATCATAGACAGAAAAGGCAAGGATTTCCGTGAAGATGTAGAAGGAGTGGTATGGTTCAAGGACAGGCTGTGTGTTCCCGACATCAAATCGATTCGGGAACTGATTCTCAAGGAAGCCCATGAGACAGCATACTCTATACACCCTAGTAGTGAGAAGATGTACCAAGACCTAAAGAAAAGATTCTGGTGGTATGGTATAAAAAGGGAGATAGCAGAGTATGTGGCTGTATGTGACAGTTGTTAGAGGATTAAAGCAGAACATCAGAGACCTACAGGTTTGTTGCAGCCGTAGCAAATTTCTCAGTGGAAATGGGATGAGATCGAAATGGACTTTATAGTCAGTTTGCCTCACACTCGTACTGGTAACGACTCCATCTATGTAGTAGTGGACCGTTTGACAAAGGCAGCCCACTTCATACCAGTCAAGACCACCTACAACAGTGAAGTGTGGGCCGAACTATACATGTCTCGGATTGTGTGCTTGCATGGTGTTCTGGAGAAGATAGTATCAGATAGAGGCACTCAGTTCACCTTTCATTTTTGGCAGCAGTTTCATGAATCTTTAGGCACGCACTTGAAGTTTAGCTTAGCTTATCACCCACAGACAGATGGTCAGACAGAGAGAACTAATCAGATTCTTGAAGATATGTTGAGGGCTTGTGCTTTGCAAGACAAGGTTGGTTGGGACAAGAGGCTACCATATGCAGAATTCTCTTACAACAACATCTATCAGGCCAATCTAAAGATGTCACCATTCGAAGCGCTTTATGGGAGGAATTGCATAACTCCATTGCACTGGGACCAACCTGGTGAAAGATAGGTGTTCGGTCCAGATATTTTGCTTGAGGCCAAAGAGAACATCAGAATGGTCCGAGAGAATTTGAAGGCAGCGCAGTCTAGACAGCGAAGCTATGCTTACACCCGAAGAAGAGAACTGAGTTTTGAAGCTATGCTCACCAATCAGAGGAACCAAAAGGTTTGGAGTCAAAGGCAAGCTAGCACCTCGATATATCGGGTCGTATCAGATTCAAGCAAGACGTGGAGAAGTGGCTTATCAACTCAGTTTACCGGAGAATCTATTAGCTGTGCATGATGTGTTCCATGTGTCTAAGTTGAAGAAATGCTTAAGAGTGCCAGAGGAGCAGTTGCCAACAGAGGATCTTGAAATTCAAGAAGATCTAACATATATTGAGAAGCCAACCCAAATTCTGGAGACAGCAGATCGGGTTACTCGGAGAAGTACCATCAGGATGTGCAAAATCAAATGGGGCCACCACTCAGAAGAAGAAGCAACCTGGGAAAGAGAAGATGATTTGAAAGCCAAGTACCCTGAGCTCTTTTCTAGCCAGCCCTGAATCTCGAGGGCGAGATTCTTTTAAGGGGGATAGGTCTGTAACACCCTAAATTTGGGGGTATAAAATTTCTTTCTAATTATCACCCAAATTCATGTGTTACTCTTCTCTCTCACACTAGGTTCTATCTCTCTCTAGATTCTCCCTCTTTTCCTTTTCCTTTTGAGTAGAAATAGCTTAAGTTAGTAGAGATTAATTATTTATTTTTGCCAAAACACTATGGGTCATGACATGTTGCATCATGCTGAGCTTAAAAAGTCTTTGAATTGTTGCACATGTTTGAATTGGTTTGAATTTGAAACCTAATTTGAATTTGGAATTGAAAACCCTAGAGAAAAGAAATGGAAAAGCAATTGGAAAATCCAGAGAAAAGAAAAAGCCAAAGCAGCCCAAGCCGGCCCAGCTCGGCCCAGCCAGGCCGCGCGCCCGCATGCCTGTGCCGCCTGACAGGTGGGTTCCACCTGTCAGCGGCAATTCCCTTCCCTGCGCGCTCACTCTCTCTCGCTCGCTGCCCAGTGGGGCCAAACTGTCGACGCCGGTTTCTTCGCCCGCGCGCCCCTCTCCCTTCTCTGCCTTGCGGGCCCGCGCTGCCAGTCGCTGAACCGTTACCACGCGCACTCGTCCTCTCTCTCTCTCTCTGTGCAGTGGGCCTCCCCTGTTAGCTCCGCCCTCCCCGCGCCCGCCGTGGACCAGCGAGCATGCACTCACGCACGTCGCCAGGATCCTCGGCCACGACACCCGCCCACGCGCCCCAGCCCTTTTTGAGCCCCACCCGTGCCCGCACTCACTCCCCCGCCTTAGTTCATGCATTCCCGCTCTCTCTCGTGCTATGCTCACGCCGCCAGACCCCGCCGGAGACAAGCGCCCGCCTCCCCGGCCATCTAGCTTGCCGGAGTGTCACACCCGTTTCCGAAGGCAGAGCCGGGTGCATAGCATATGTGTGTCAGGATCTATTTCCACACATATGTTGACGTCATAAGTGTAATATATCAAAAGAACAATGCATAAAGGCATAAATAACGATTTTATTAACATATTACACTTCGAACAGACATAATGTCTTAACCTTTATTCATCAAAGTACAACAAAACAAGGACATCCATCCACAGGAAGATGACCGAGGTATCACTAGACTAGCATCCATGGAGTTCAGCATCATATCTTCATCTGCAAACTTCTAATCAAAATTAAGCAAGGGTGAGCTCACTTATGGTCGGGGCTTAGCAAGTGGGGGAAAACTAATGCAGGTTTAACAAGGTGAGGCTAAGGTTGAGCAGTAAGCATTTTAGTTGGTCAACATTTTATTAACAACACCTGTCTTACTAATAAGTGTGAATCCCAAGTATTCCCATTAAACAAAGGTATAAGAGTATATAAAAAAACACTTAAGTGAAACCACTTAAGCAAACCATTGGCAGATCATCGGATCTCGATTTATTTTCATCTTCAAGTTCAATTATCATGTGAGGAGTCGAGGCTGCTCATAACCGTGAGCATGGCTGATATATCAGTTTTACACTCTACAGAGGTGGCACATCTTTACCCATGAGTCGCTATTCCCTTCTAGCCTAGGTTAGCTAGACCCGTATTCACTTCCGAGGTGAATGGCCACGGTCTCACTACGAGGCTTCTCCCTAGAGTCCTCATTACGCAAATGCTGGAAATGGTCAAACTTTTATAAAACGTCATATGTGGTATGTCTAAGCTTAAGGGTTTATAAGACGATAAAACACGTTATAATGATATTAAACCTTTTTAACCTTTTAGAAAAGATATATGTTGTATATCTAAGGTTAATGGGCTACTAATCACGTTATTAATTTTAGAAGCATTATGGAGCATATTATAAATATTGTTAACCAATCACTTATGAGAAATTAAGATATAAGTCTAAATAGGTTTTATGTGAAAAGACCATTATTATTAAACACATATTTATGGAAAGTTATGATATATGTGTTAAATAAACTTTTATGTAGGAGAAAATGAACAAACAACTATATTTTATTTTATTAGAAAGTACATGTCCTATATACTTTGTTAAGAAAGCTATATACAAAACAAATATGTAAACTAACATTTTAATTGTAAAACGGATATGAACACTAATTTTCCTTATTTTATCCTTTAGGGACACTAAATGATATATATAAATAATATGGATTCAATGTGATGAACGGATTAATCACGCTTACATTACTAGTTATGGACAAATTGAAATGTATGTCTAGTTATTAAATTGTGAGAAAATATAAATAATCTATTGATTATATTTAGTTTCAATTTAGGAACATATGACATAAATCATTTGAAAGGAAAAAGTATAAACTATCATTTTAGTTTATAAAAGAAATGACCCTTGTTATCTTTTAATTAAGAAAATATAAATAATCTATTAATTAGACATATATTTATCTTCTATTTTTAACATATGTCTACATATTCTTTTAAGTTTCTATTCAATACGGCTATACTTGAACTTCTATAATGAACCTTGTTAAATATGATATCTATTAAAAAGTCATTTTAAAATTAGAAACAAATTATCTACTTCATTAGTAAGAAATCTATATTTATCAACATACTATCATTTTCTTTATTAGAAAAGTATAAGCGCCTAATTAAGTTATTTTAACATTATTATAAAATTCTACTATTTCGGTTTTTTCTTCTTTCTTTTCTAAATAGAATTTATACATATAACTAAAAATTGTTTATTTAATTCTTCTAACATTAATATTCTAAGAAGTACTTGTAAATTACTAAATGGGACTTTTAATAACATATTCATGATTATTATGACATAGATAAATATCCTACTAATTCTAAGTAATTTAAGTGCTATACTTATGAATTCATTTATCATGAATAGTAAAATCTATATATTTTAATTTGACCGAAAATACGTGGCTTAATTCCTATTTCAATTTCTTATATCACTAATATTATACTTATATCACTACTAACCGATTATCGCTTCGATCCACACACTAAAGCGAAAACAAATCCGTAAACATTTCTAGTATGAAAACCACTGAAGTAGTGAATAGTGACACGTGTTCATTTTTAGAATTATAAAATCATATGCATATTCAAAGTGTTGTCGCGGGGTTCAATTTTGGTTACACGTATACATCGGAATTTCAAAAATCATACACGAATCGCCAAATCACATCATATTACAACGAAAAATCGCAAGATTCAAAACATGATTTAGAAAATAAATCAGTGGGTTGTCTTCAACCTTGGGTTCGCTCATGCGCAGGGATGAACATCGACGAGGGGGAGTGTTCGACGGTCAAGGGAACGAGCACGAGGTCTGGCCGGGGTGCTGCGTGGGCGGCGAGTACGAACTCCGGTGAGTCTTCACGGACTCCGGTGACGACGGTGAAGAACTCCAGCGAGCAAGAGAGTGAGACACGCGTGAGAGAGAGAGAGGGGGGGCTCGGGGAGGAAGAGAGGAAGGGATTTCAGCCATATTTATAGAGAGAAGGAGGGAGATGAAGGGGCGCCGGGGTGAGGGAATAATGGGCGGCACCAAGGTCTTCAAGGCCATTAATGGCGTCGGTGGTTCTTCATGACGCAACAATGGAGGGAGGGAGTAATGGGGGAGAGTGGGGAAAGAGAAACGGTCCATTTAACTCCATTACGACGCGGGGAGAAGAACGGTCGGCGTTGGACAGTTGTGCGCATGGCGCGGCTGACGTCGGGTCGGTTGGGCGCGACGGCTTCGGGCGGCTTCCTGGCGCTGCTCCTGGCGGGCGGTCTGTTGCGCGCGGTGCAGGGCCGGTCGCGGTCGGGCAGGGTGGGGTCTTCGATGTCGGGGCGCTGGGCGTTGCTGGTGCGGGCGGGACCTGGCCGGATGGCGTCGGCTCGCCTGGTGGCTTGGTCGTCGAGGCTTGCGCGGCTCTGGTCGGGTCCTGGCTGCGCGCATGCAAGGGAAGCAAGGGGAGAGAGAAGGAGAGAAAGGGAGGGGAGAGAAAAGGTGGTGGCTGGTAGAGGAACAGGGTAGTGGCGGCTAGGGTTGGGGGGCAGGACCGGCTGGCTTCATGGGCCAAATGGGCCGTTAGGTTTAGTTTAGGTTTTTTTCTAATTTCAAAATACATATTTAAATAACCCTAAAATCTATAATAATTAAACCAAAATTATTTATAAATAAAATATTTATTTTTGACTAACATTATTATATTATTATTATTATTTTGTGTTTTCATTTAAGAAGACATGACGTTTACTATCCAAAATCCATTATGAGCAATCAAAAATCATTCCAAATGCAAATAAATAACAAACACTCAAAAGAGAATTTATTAACATAAATACCATTAATAACTAAATGTATTATTTTTATTTAATGATTTTTATAGTGTTACACGGAGTCCGCGCCAAGCCACCCCAAGCTCCGCCCCGAGGTGAGACACCCGTGCCGGTGCTCAGTTTCCCCAATTTCGCTTTGTCGTTGGCCAATTTTGGCTTTGCCAGTGTTCAGCCGTGGCGGTCCGCCGCGCCTACGCGGTGGCCGGCCAAATTGGCCCGGCCCAGTGCCCCTGTGATGGTCCCTGTGTTACCCCTCTCTCTGCTGAAGCTATCCTAGGCCTTAGCGCGCCTCAAGCCTTCTCCCCGTGGCCGGAATCCCTCACCGGAGTTCCCCCGGCCCGCCCAAGGCTTCTTCCCTGTCGTTTGCCCCTCTCTGCCCTGTCTCGTGGCCGTAACCCCGCCATCGAGTTCGTCGGGTCATTCTCCCCTTCTCTGACCAACTCCGGCGACTCCGGAACTACCCTAGCCCGTGCCTGCCCCAACTCCGGCGACTCCACCGCCGTGGGAAGAAGCGGCGCCGCCCGCGGCCGTTCACCCCCTCCCGGTTTGATCTCTCCCGTCCGATCTTGATTGCACGGCCCAGATCGCGGGACACCGCTTTGCGCACGCGTGCCCTGCGCCCGGGCCCGTCTGTCAGCGTCTGTGCCCCCTAGCACTGGGCCTGATCGGTCAGTGCGCCCTACCCCTTGGTCGCTGACAACCCCTGGCCTGCCTATCAGCACTCACCCGCTCGCGCGCGCGCCCTCGGCCGCAGATCTAATCTCAGCCGTTGGTTTTAGATCTGACGGTTGAGGGAGCCCGATACCCCTTCGCGTGGTTGTTTTGCGTAAGAAACCCTCGGTTTGTTGGGAATCAACCCGCTGTCCCTGGTTTTCGTGTGCAGGCCCCTGTAATTTTGAAGATTGAACCCTAGGCTTTTAAATAATTAGGGAATTAGACCTATTTTCATATTTTAAATCCCAAACTTGTTTATTTCATAACTTTTGCATATGAACTCTAAATTTAGTGATTCAAATTGCAAAATGTTCATAGGATTATTCTCTGTTTAAATAAATTAGTTCCATTTACATTCTATACATTCTGATTTTATGGTTAACTATGAACTAGTATATGTATAGAATTGTTTATTTAATAAAATAAATAAAAGAAAAACCCTGGTGATTAAAGTATGGTTAACCTTGTTAGATTAATAATGTGTATTACATGAATTCATCTCTGGTCTAACTTTTAGGTCACAATAAAATAAATTGAACTAGGTTATGTAATTATGGACAACAGTTAAAGAATAAACTATTTTCTAAATGAAATTAGTTCATGTTATACTTTGATCTCATTATTCCTTATTTAATATTGTGCCTTTTTGAGATGTATTCCAATGCTTGTACATGCTTGGTGTGCTGTTCATTTGTACTTTCCAAATGTATTGAATGCATGCTCGCTTTATTTAGACAATGAGCAGTCTGAGGTTCCTGAGTGTGTTGTTGGAGACCTCCCTGAGCAACAACCTGGTGAAGGCAAGTGTCCTCTGACCAATTATGTCCTACGCATTTTATAATTCACTGTCCTGCATTACATTACGTAAACCTAAGGGTTGACTAGTCTGTATTTACATTATCCTTGTTTACCTTTTGGGTTATCATGGTTAGCATTATGCTATTGCTCTAACTTAATCAATGAACATGATGTGACTATTTATGATACAATGCTAATTATCCCAATGATGATATTGTGATACCTTAGGGGGCTCAGGCCTTTTTCCTGAGTACCTCTCCGTAAGGACCTGTTCGTGGAGTGACCACCCGGGATAATAGTGCAACCATGAGGGTGGAATGGGACGCCCTTAGCTGAATAATTAGATGAACCTGGGGGTGTAGTTGGCTTTGCCGGAGGGCCATCAATGGGGGCCGAGGTGTAGTGCTTGCTCTGCGAAGGGGGGGTGTAGAGGTTCATTCGATTTGGTTTTGTTAGTCACCCACCTTGGGGAGGTGTACTGCCTTTGTACGACTGGCGAAACCTAACGAGCAGCTGTGCACCAGGGGAGTCTTTGTAAAGGCTACATAGTGAAACCTTGCCAACTCACCTTGGTAGTGTTTGAGGGTTTGATCGACCTGAGGCAGAAAGGGATCACGACTTGTGGGTAAAATGTACAACCTCTGCAGAGTGTTAGAAACTAGTATATCAACCGAGCTCATGGTTAAGAGCAGCCTTGGGATCCTCTTTGATTAGAAGTACTCTGGATACTTTTATGATGATGGTTAATAATGATGATATAAGTCTGATCTCTGGTATTTCCTCTTTGAGGGAGTACTTTTGGGTAATAACTGGGTTTATTACTAAAACTTGGCTCTACCAGTGATAATAAATACTTGACCAACTAAAAGAAACTGCTTAACCTCAACCCCACATACAGCTAGTCCACCTTAGCCAAACGGGATATTTGCTGAGTACGTTGATGTGTACCCACCCTTGCTTTACAAACCACCCCACCCCAGGTTGTCCCCACTGTACTCAGTGCTCAGGAGGAGATGTTGGTAACATGGAGGATTTCGAGGAGTTCTAGGACTACAACGAGTTCTAGTTCTTTCTTAGTGGCAAACCCCTAGTCAGCTGCCTGTGTAGGCTTAGCATCTACGTTTCGTTTCTTCGCACTTTGATATTTATGTTGAACAATGGTTTTGTATTAGACTTTGTGGATGTCTTAGACATCTTGTTGTAATAAAGTACCTTTCCGATATTTATTTGAGCATTGTGTGATGATGTCCAATTATGTAACTATTGTGTACATGAGTTTCTGATCCTGGCACGTACATGGTTCGCATTCGGTTTGCCTTCTAAAAACCAGGTGTGACACACGAGTTAGACCTAAATTGCTCACCAGAGTTCCCATGGTCGTGGCGCGCACCCCTCGCTACCATTCGTGCCATCTCGGTCTACCTCCTTGCTCCCATTTCATGCCTAGAGAGTTTGCCATAGTCTCTAATAGCTTGGTGGAATATTTGAGCCCCAACCGATACCTCAATCGTCTAGCGTAACCAACGCTGACGAGCCACCATCGCTAGTGGTAGACCGAGTTCCTAGGTAGGGCTGGCGTGTGCCCAAGCTCACGTCGGTGCAAGATTGCGACTCTGCGTGTAAAATAATGGTCGTGCCTCTCGTACTATCGCATTCATGAGGCATTTATTTTTTAGGATCCAGTCCTATACGATCATGGGTAAGGATGTAAATGGTAGGTAACGGTCAGAAAAACTCTCTCACCGTTTCACCCTTGTAATTTTTTCTTCACTCATACTCGAAAAACGGGAAAGTCAGAAATGGATAGCGGCCGATAAATTCCACTGTATCGAAAATGGATAAATCTGATCAAAATAGCTCGAAATCGATCGGGAAAAGGTAACTGTAATAGAAAACACGATTGTTCACTCATAAAGTTTAACACACAATACATAAGTCTTAAAACACGATTGTTCATTCACATCCACATACAAGTCTTAACCACACAAATATATAATATATAGTCCACACATAAATGATCATACATGTTCACTGAAGTTTTAGCCACACAGTATATGAGTCTTAAACACACAAGATACATAAACTAGAGATCACATGTCATGTCATCTAGATCACTCGATATATCTTCTATGACATCCGAAGAAGTAATTATCGTATCTAAAATCTCCATGTCTATAGGAAGGGATGGCATAGGCGTGGAAGTTGAAATACAATGACACAAGACAATATTTGTCGGCGTTTCGAGACCGGGGGGTCCCTAAGCCGACGAGTGAGTGTGCCGCGTGCCCCAGCCCAGATGGGTCGAGCGTGTGGGCGAGCGCGAAGGGGGGAGAAGCGAGGTGGCCGGAGCCGAGTCGTGAGGGAGGTGGAGATCCCGCGGCCTTCGTGTTCGTCCCGCGCCCAGGTCGGGTGCGCTTGCAGTAGGGGGTTACAAGCGTCCACGCGGGTGAGGGGAGCGAGCGGCCCCAAGAGAGCGCCTGCCCCTGCCCTCGTTCCCGCGGGGGCCAACCTTCTCTAAGAAGGCCCTGGTCCTTCCTTTTATAGGCGTAAGGAGAGGATCCAGGTGTACAATGGGGGTGCAGCAGAGTGCTACGTGTCTAGCGGGGGAGAGCTAGTGCCCTAAGTACATGCCAAGGTGGCAGCCGGAGAGATCTTGGCACCCAGCTGGTGTGGTGTCGTGGCTGTCAGAGGAGTAACGGAGCCTGGTGGAGGGACAGCTGTCGGAGCGGTTGGGCCCTTGCTGACGTTCCCCTGCTTCCGTAAGGGAGCTGAGAGCCGCCGTCGTCATGGGTCTAGCGGGGCGCCATCATTGCCTATCTGGCGGAGCTAGCCAGATGGGACGTCGGTCCTGTTCTCTGCGGCCCGAGTCGGCTCGGGGTAGGGTGATGATGGCGCTTCCTGTTGACGTGGCGGACTTGTGCCCTAGGTCGGGCGACGTGGAGGCTCCTTCGAAGCCGAGGTCGAGTCTGTCCTGCATGGCCGAGGCCGAGCCCGAGCTCCTGGGTCGGGCGAGGCGGAGGTCGTTCGGCAGAGGCCAGGGCGGAGTCCGACCCCTGGGGTCGGGCGAGGCGGAGTTCGTCGTCTTCCGGGGCCTTAGCCCGAGTCCGAGCCCTGGGTCGGGCGGAGCGGAGTTCGCCGTCTTCTGGGGCCTTAGCCCGAGTCCGAGCCCTGGGTCGGGCGGAGCGGAGTTCGCCTTCTTCCGGGGCCTTAGCCCGAGTCCGAGGCCTGGGTCGGGCGGAGCGGAGTTCGCCGTCTTCCGGGGCCTTAGCCCGAGTCCGAGCCCTGGGTCGGGCGGAGCGGAGTTCGTCGTCTTCCGGGGCCTTAGCCCGAGTCCGAGCCCTGGGTCGGGCGGAGCTTCCTATGGCGCCTTTGGCAAGGCCTGGCTGCCTGTCAGTCTCACTCTGTCAAGTGGCACTGCAGTCGGGATGGCGCAGGCGGCGCTGTCCTTTTGTCAGACCGGTCAGTGGAGCGGTGAAGTGACGGCGGTCACTTCGGCTCTGCCAGGGGGCGCGTGTCAGGATAAAGGTGCCAGGCTACCTTTGCGTTAAATGCCCCTGTGACCTGGTCGGTCGGCGCGGCGATTTAGTCAGGGTTGCTTCTTAACAAAGGCAAGGCCTCGGGCGAGCCGGAGATGCGTCCGCCGTAAAAAAGGGGGCCTCGGGCGAGACGGAGACACCTCAGGGTCGGCTGCCCTTGCCCGAGGCTAGGCTCGGGCGAGGCGTGATCGAGTCGCTCGTATGGACTGATCCCTGACTTAATCGTACCCATCAGGCCTCTGCAGCTTTATGCTGATGGGGGTTACCAGCTGAGAATTAGGCGTCTTGAGGGTACCCCTAATTATGGTCCCCGACAGTAGCCCCCGAGCCTCGAAGGGAGTGTTAGCACTCGCTTGGAGGCTTTCGTCGCACTTTTTTGCAAGGGGACCAGCCTTTCTCGGTTGCATTTTGTTCTGGTGGGTGCGCGCGAGCGCACCCGCCGGGTGTAGCCCCTGAGGCCTCGGAGGAGTGGTTTCACTCCTTCGAGGTCTTAATGCCTTGCGTAATGCTTCGGCTGGTCTGGTGGTTCCCTCATGCGAACTGGCCGTAGCCCGGGTGCACTGTCGGGGCCCAAGTTCTCGGGCTGGTATGTTGACGCTGTCAACGGTTTGGCCGGAGCCAGGTTTGCGAGAGCAGCCCCCGAGCCTCCGCACAGGGCGAGAGGGCGATCAGGGACAGACTCGGCTTTTTTACATATGCCCCTACGTCGCCTTTCCGCAAGGAGGAGGGGGGAGAGCGCCATGTTACCCTCGATGGGCACCGAACATGGTGTCTCTGGTGAGCTGCAAGCGGGTAATCCGAGTGGACGTCCGTGCCCCGTTCGTTGGGGGTCGGCTAGGGGCCCGGAGGCACGCCCAAAAGTACCTGCGGGTGATCTGCCGGACCCGGTCCCCTGGCGACGGGGTCCGAGGGCTCGATGCCTCCCTCCGATGGGATTCCGTTACAGGATCGTTCCCGCTGGTCTCGGAAATGTCCTAGGGTACCTCGGGAGCGCAGCCCGAGCCTCGGTTATGTATCGAACGTACCCCTGGTCATCCCTCGCTCGGTGTCTGAGGCGACTGTGAACCCTTCGGGGGGCCAGCCTTCGAACCCCTGATCAGTAATGGGCGCGGAGCCCGAGTAGCCTGAGGCGGCCGTGGAAACTTTCGGGGGGCCAACCTTCGAACCTCTGACCAGTAGTGGGTGTCGGGCCCACGCGATCTGAGGCGGCTGTTGAACCCTTCGGGGGGCCAGCCTTCGAACCCCTGATCAGTAAGGAGGCTCGGAGCCTAGTTCCTTCACGGGGAAGGATCCCTTTAGGGGTATCCCCTTTCCCGGTCCCTGTTGCAAGAGATAGAGAAAGAGGAAAAAGGAAAAAGGATACGAAATTGAACGACGCGGCGTACCTTTTTTGGTGTGGTCGTTTTGGTGAAGGCGAAGCGTTGCCAGCTGCTCCTGCCAGAAGCGCCGCCTGTCCAGCCGCGGAGTTAATGCGACGGGGCGAGTAGTTGGCGGGGCCACCGTTGCGCGTGCGCGAGCCGTTTGAGGAACGGACCACGGGCACGTTGTCTTCACGCCGTGAGAGGGGGTTCTCTCGCTGCCCCCGGATGGGACGTGAGCTTGGCTGACGACGTGTCCGCTGCTCCCGCGCGCCTGCCACCGTCATTACTGCCGGCTCACCTTTGGCCGCGTTGGCCGTCGTGCCAGGCCGGCGCCGCTGGGTCGCGCGCTGGGTCGCCTCGAGTCGCGGTATTGGTTCCGCAATCGAGGAAGCGTGGTGGTGGCACAGGCGGTACAGTCGCTTGCATGCAGCATCCGGCGCGCCGGTCGCGCGACGCGTGGGCTTGGGCCTCCGTGCTGGCATGTCAGGAGTCAGAGAAGCGCGTCCACTTGGCGCGGTTGCATGCCGCATGCATGGCTGTCCACCCCTTTCGCCCGTTGGTCTGGGCAAAAGTGGAGGGTCACTTGTAACCGCTGGGCGGTCGCGTGCGCCACGCGCGGCGGTTTGGCTTCTTCTGCTTGGAGCCGGTCTGCATGACATGCGGGACCCAGCCCCCGCGCCGCAGGGGAGGGCTTTGGAGGCGTGTTGGAGAAGACTCAGCCCGTGACGGTTGGGGGCGCAAGCAGGGAGAGTCGCCTTTAAAAGGAGGGTGACCCCTTCCGTAAGGCGACCATGTCTTCCCTGATGCACCGTGTCTTTCCACCTTCCAAGCCCCCGGATGGGGGAAACTGCCGTCTTTTCGCCTCATCGTTGGAGGAACGCAACTCCATGGGAGTTGGTACCTTTCAGCCATCGTTCGGCTTCAAGGATTTTCATCATGCAGCCCGGCCGCACCCCTCCACCGGCGGTCACCCAAGATGGTGACCTCCGGCTTGATGGTGGGGGAAAGCGAGCCGAGCTGCGGCCTCTGCCCCTTCCTCAGCCTCAAGGATTTTCATCACCAGGGCTGGGGAGGGGAGTGTGCCGAGTTGAGGTCGGCCCCCGCGAGGGCGGTGGCCCGCTCCTTCACCCAGTGATCGGAGGGAGGAGCGGTCGTCGTCCATGGCGCTGGCAGCTGCACCGTGCCTGGCTTTCGGACGCGAGTGGCTTCGGAGCCGCTCGCGGCGCCGGCGTTTGCCACGGCAGCTGGAAGAGGTTCTTCCGCCGACGCGACAGCCAAGGCTGGCCATGGACCGACCTCCAACTCTACGGCCTTCTGCCCGTCCTTGCCTCTCGAGTTCGGGCATGGGCGGGGGCCTCCCATGTCACACCCGGTTTTTAGAAGGTAAACCGAATGCGAACCATGTACGTGCCAGGATCAGTTATTCACGTACACAGCAGTTACATAACATGGACATCATCACACAGTGCTCAAATAGTATTAAAAGGGAAATAATAGTCGATTACATCATACGTCTGAGACGTCCATATAGTTCTTACAATAAATCAAAGTGCGGAAAAGAAACGTAGATAACGCGGCCTTCACAGGCAGCCGACTGGGGGTTGCCGCTAACCCACGCCTAGAACTCGTCATAGTCTTGGAACTCCTGGAAGTCTCCTTCCACAGCTTCATCTTCGCCTGAGCAGTGGTTGCAATGCTGACAACCTGGGGGGGGGGGGTTTGGTGTGTAGAGCAAGGGTGAGTACACATCAACATACTCAGCAAGCATCCTGTTTGGCTGTAGTGGACTAGCTTTATGTGGGGATAAGTCAAGCAGTTGCTTTTAGTTGGTCAGGTTATTACTTACTAGTAGAGAGCCAGGTTTTAGCATTAACCCACGTTATTAGCCCAATGTATCCTTTCCAAACGGAAAGAATACCACTTACCAATACCATAATCATAATCAGAACCATCAATCTCATTGCCACCTGTACCAAAATATCTCTGATCAAGTATCACTAATCTCTGGAGCTCCCTTGGCCGCTCATAACCGCGAGCACGGCTGATATATCAGTTTCATAACACTCTGCAGAGGTTGTGCACTTTACCCACAAGCCGTGATTCCCTTTCTGCCCGGAGAGAGCGACTCCCCATTGACCACTACCTAGGTGGTCCAGCAGGGCATCACTACGTAGCCTTTACAAAGATTCCCCGAGGCTGTAGCCGCCCATTAGGTTTCCTAAATGTACCGCACTCCTCCCCAAGGGACAAATCAACCTTGGCAGAGCGAGCCGCATACACCGAGCCCCATTGACGGCACAACCGCTAAGCGGACTACACCCCGGTTCCTCCAATTATTCAGCTAAGGGCGTCCCATTCCACCCTCATGGTTGCACTGTTTTCCCGGGCGATCATCCATTGAACAGGTCCTTACGGAGAGGCACTCGAGAAACCGCTCGAGTCCCCTTAAATGCCACAAGTATGATCATAAATAAGAAGGGGAAAACAGCGTATCATAGATAATCACATCATGTTCATTGATTAGAGTTGAGCAATAGCATCAGACTAAGCAGTAATAATCCGACCCAAATAGGTAAACAAGGACATGGATAACAAAAGCTAGTCAATCCTTAGGTATAAATGTGTAATGCGGGAGGTGAATTAAAGAATGAATAGGACAGGAATAGGTCAAAGGACACTTGCCTCCACCAACCGACTGCTGCTCAGGGGCTTCTCCTGCGAATTCCTCGGGCTCTTCGACCGGATCGTTCTCTATGCGAGCGCAAACATACATACATCCACATATTTAATACAAAAGAACAGTACACCATACAAGGGAACAAGTAAGGCGAGTATGCATCAAGTATGACATTCGATATCGCATTTGTTATGGTTAGAAAGAAACGGGAGAGGGTCTCGCAGGGGGTTAAAGTTTATGCACTAATGATTAGTTACAATTGGTTCTTAACAAAAGAATTCTGTTATATATATACTAATGGAAACCTAATCATTTTTAGTTGATCAACATTGAATGAGATAAACAATCAATTACATGAATCGATTAGCGTAACGGAATTCTAAATTAAGCTTCATATTTCAGTAATATTAACAATGATTAGCCTACCTAAAATAAAATAACTATGATCACAGAAAGTAAATAAAATAAAATAAAAAAAATAAAAAAAAAAACAGGGGGGCGGTTGAACCGGCCCTAGGGCGGTTGAACCGGCCGGGGGCAGGGCGGCTGGGCCGGCCGAGCAGAGGCGGCCGAGCGCGGAGGGGAGGGGCGGCTGAGCCGGGGCGGTTGAACCGGCCGGCTGGGCGGTTGAACCGGCCCTGCGCAGGGGCGGGGGGGGGGGGGGCGCGGTCGGGCGGCTGCCGGGCCGCGGCCAGGGCTGGCCAGGGCGCGGCCGAGGCTGGCCAGGGGCGCGGCCGAGGCTGGCCAGGGGCCGGCTGGGCGGGGGCTGGGGCGGCCGGGCGCGGCCGGGCGCGCGGCTGGGCGCGGCCGAGGCCGGCCAGGGGCGGCCGGGGCGCGGGCTGGGGCTGGCCAGGGGCCGGCTGGCCGGGCAGGGCGGCCGAGCAGGGGGCCGGGGCGGGCGGTTGGGTGCGCCATGGCCGGACGGGGAGGGGGAGAGAGGGGAGAGGGAAGGGGAGGGAGGAGGGGGGCTCACCGGCGCGGGCGGCCGACGGCGAGGGCGGCGGCCGAGCAAGGGGGCGGCGGCGGCGGCTTAGGGCAGGGGTAGGGGCGGCGGTGGGGGAGAGAAAGGGAGAAAATGAGAGGGAGGGAGAGAGAATTGGGGAGAAAAGGGGAGGTGGGGGGGGCGGCTGGGCTTTTTGGGCCCAAAGGGGCGCGCAAGGGCGGCTGGGCCGGCCGGGGTCGGCCCACGGCGCGGGAGAGAGAGAAAAAGAGGAGAGAGAAAGAGAGAGAGAGAAAAAAAAAGAAAGAAAAGATTTTCTCCTTATTTTCGAAATCCGATCTTTCTAGATGAATGCATTTGCACTTTCAAACAATCAAAGAATGCATAGTTTGGCATGGTGCATCAAACAACATAAAACAGTTTTATGGTTTTCTTACACGGGAATTCCAAACCGAATCCCGCTAACTTTGGAAAAGGTCAAGGTCTAGCGAGGGGAAAAAGAAAAAGAAAAGGTAACGCCCAAATTTTGGCGAGTAAAGAAAAGAAAAAAAATTCAACTGCAAAATTCGGGGCGTTACAAACCTATCCCCCTTAAAAGAATCTCGCCCTCGAGATTCAGGGTTGGCTAGCAAAGAGCTCTGGGTACTTGGCCATCAAATCATCTTCACGCTTCCAGGTTGCTTCTTCCTCAGAGTGATGACTCCATCTGACTTTGCACATTCTGATGGTCTTCCTTCGGGTGACTCTGTCTGCAACCTCAAGGATCTGAGCTGGCTTCTCAACATAGGTCAAGTCCTCCTGGACTTCAAGACCTTCCACTGGCAACTGCTCTTCTGGCACACGCAAGCACTTCTTCAACTGAGACACATGAAAGACATCATGCACCGCTGACAAATTCTCTGGCAGGCTGAGCTGATAAGCCACTTCTCCACGCTTTGAGAGGATCTGGTACGGACCAATGTAGCGGGGTGCTAGCTTGCCTTTGATTTCGAACCTTCTGACTCCTCTGATCGGTGACACTTTCAGATAGACAAAGTCTCCGACTTCGAAACTCAGCTCTCTTCTTCTTGTGTCTGCATAGCTTCGCTGCCTTGATTGCGCTATCTTCAGATTCTCTCGGACCATCTTGATGTTCTCTTCGGCTTCAAGCAGAATGTCTGGCCCAAACACTTGCTTCTCTCCAGGCTGATCCCATTGGAACGGAGTTCTACAACTCCTTCCATAAAGCGCTTGAAATGGTGACATCTTCAAACTGGCCTGATAACTGTTGTTATAAGAAAACTCTGCATAAGGCAATCGCTTATCCCATCCGGACTGATCTTGCAACGCACAGGCTCTCAACATATCTTCAAGAATTTGATTGGTTCTTTCGGTCTGGCCATCTGTCTGCGGATGATAAGCTGAACTGAAATTCAGATGCATGCCCAAAGCTTCATGCAACTGCTGCCAGAAATGAGAGGTGAACTGCGTTCCTCTGTCTGACACTATCTTCTTTGGCACACCATGAAGACAAACGATTCGAGACATATACAGTTCTGCCAATACTGCACTGCTGTAGGTGGTCTTGATAGGTATGAAGTGGGCTGACTTGGTTAAACGGTCCACTACTACCCAAATGGAATCGTAACCGGCTCGAGTGCGAGGCAATCCGACTATGAAATCCATACCGATTTCATCCCATTTCCACTGAGGGATCTGCAACGGTTGCAACAATCCAGCAGGTCTCTGGTGTTCGGCCTTGATTCGCCGACAACTATCGCACTTAGCCACATGCTCTGCGATTTCCCTCTTCATTCCATACCACCAGAATTTCTTCTTCAGATCCTGATACATCTTCTCACTGCCAGGGTGAATCGAATAGGCTGTCTCATGAGCTTCCTTGAGAATCAACTCCCGAATGGACTGGACATTGGGAACACACAAGCGGTCTTTGAACCATACCACGCCTTCTGCATCTTCTCGAAAATCTTTGCCTCTGCCATCTAGAATCAGTCGCCGAATCTCACTGATCTTTTCATCATTCTTCTGCGCTTCTTTGATTTCGCGCTCCAAGGTAGGTTCCAATTCAACTGTGACTCCTCACGAATTGTTCAGAAACCCGAGACTCAACCTGTCGAACTCCTTGGCCAACTCATAAGGCATCGGACGAGCGACCATCAGATTGACTTGACTCTTTCTGCTCAAAGCATCTGCCACTTTCTTCGGATCCACAGCCAATCCTTCTTTGTTGATTATGTGACCCAAGAACAGGACTTCACTGATCCAGAACTCACACTTGCTCAACTTTGCATACAACTGGTGCTCTCGCAATCTCTGCAATACCATCCTCAAATGATCTGCATGCTCTTCTTCGCTTTGAGAATAAACCAGAATGTCATCAATGAATACCACCACAAATTTATCGAGATAATCCATGAACACACTGTTCATCAAGTTCATAAAGAACGCTGGTGCATTGGTCAAACCAAAAGACATCACTGTGAACTCATATAACCCATACTTGGTAATGAATGCCGTCTTCGGAATGTCCGAAGGTCGGATCCTGAGCTGATGATAACCTGACCTCAGATCGATCTTGGAGAACACACTGGCTCCTCTCAACTGGTCGAACAGATCTTCTATTCTGGGCAAGGGATACTTGTTCTTGATCGTGACTTCATTCAAAGCTCGATAATCGATACACATCCTCTTGGTGCCATCTTTCTTTTCCACGAACAAGACAGGGGCGGCCCAAGGCGAGGTGCTTGGCCGGATGTAACCTTTCTCTGACAGCTCATCAATCTGCTTCTTAAGCTCAACCAACTCTGGTCCAGATATTCTGTAAGCTCTCTTAAAGATAGGGGCGGTTCCAGGAAGAAGCTCTATGGCAAACTCAACTTTCCGCTCTGGTGGCATACCCGGTAAATCCTTTGGAAACACATCTGGGAATTCAGACACAACCTTGATACTCTCAATTGGGTCTGCTTCACTGCTATCGACAGCCATCTGATAACAACTTCCTTTCTTCGGCTCAGGCGGGACTAACTCGGTCACCACTTCCTCTCCTAGTGGGGACACCAACTTGATTGTCCTTCTATCACAACTGATAACTGCCTGATACTTATCTAGCCAATTCATCCCTAGGATGACATCTATTCCCTGAGTACCCATTACTATAAGGTTGGCGGGAAACGCTATCCCCCTTATTTCCACACTTATATTCAAACATATGCTATCAGCTCGAATTCTACCACCAGCTGAGTCAATTTGAATGGGGGTTGACATGGTAGTAATTGGAAGATTATGTGCTTCTACCCATGATGCAGTAATAAAAGAATGCGTTGCTCCAGTATCAAATAACACTTCTGCAATATGGGAGTCGACTAGGAACATACCTACTGTCATGCCGGGAGTCTCCTGAACTGCTTCAGCCTCCAAGTGATTCAATCTTCCATGATTATAGCGCTGCTGAGGGCGGTTGCCTGATCCAGGCTGGGGCACATTCTGCTTCGCTGGGGCATCGGGGCCTGACTGCTGCTGGGCTGCCTTCTTTGGACATTGCATCACCCAGTGGCCTTGCTCTCCACAGTGGAAACATGCTCTGCTTCCAACCTGAGCTGGTGCTGCCTGATTGTTCTGCTGGCTTGCTGGGGCAGGAAGACGAGGTGTCTGCTGATTCTGCCTCTGAAACTGACCTCCTGATTGATTGCTCTGACGGTTCTGGTACTGATGCTGAGGATACTGCCTTTGGAACTGCTGATACTGCTGACGCTGCTGATGCTGCTGAGGTGGACGCTGGTTCTGCCTGAACTGCTGAGGTTGATTGCCTGAAAAACGAGGACGGCTGCTGCTTCCAGGCTGGGGTCCACTGATCTTGCGCTTACGATCCTCCATCTCCTTACGCTTCCTTTCTGTCATGATTGCTCTGTCAATCAGGTGCTGGAATGTCGGGAAGGTATGATTCATCAGTTGGTACTGCAGAGGGTCAACCAAGCCTCTCAAAAAACGGTACTGTCGCTTGGCGTCGGTGTTGACATCTTCAGGAGCATAGCGGGACAACTGCAGGAACCTGTCTCGATACTCACTGACAGACGATGACCCTTGCTTAAGGGCCAGGAACTCCTCCTTCTTCACTGTCATCAGACCTGCAGGCACATGGTACTGACGAAAGCTACCTCTGAATTCTTCCCAGGTGATGGTGTCGGGGTTGGCATGGGTGGCGAGATATGACTCCCACCATGATTGGGCTGCTCCTCTTAACAGACGGGGACCATACAAGACTTTCTCCCTGTCATCACACTGAGCGGTGTGCAACTCCCGCTCCATAGTGCGCAGCCAATCTTCCGCATCCATGGGGTCAGAAGAGTGAGCGAACGTTGGGGGATGACCTCTCATGAATTCAGCACGCTTGTCTCTGGGCATCTGAGGCATCTGAGGCTGGGGTGGTGCTTGCTGCTGCTGCTGCTGAATGGCGGCCAGAGTCTGACCGATGGCTTGAACTGCCTGAGTCTGCATCAGAAACATCTGCTCGATCGACATCGGGGGCGGGGGCGGCAGCTGCTGCTGCTGGGGCGCCTCATCTTGCTGACCGGCTTGCTCCTGCTGAGCACGCCTTCCTCCTCTGCGCCTGTTCTCTGACATCTGCAGAACGCAACCACACATCAGAACTGATCTGGCAAATCTTGCAGCATAAGAAAAGAGTATAGAATTCTCCAACAGCACTGAACAGATGAGCATCTTCACTGATCTCCAACACAGACCACACAGCTTCTCAGATAAAGAGGAAAGTGGAATAAAGGTTTTCCCAACTATATAACTAACTTCATTAACATAATAGGTAAGCCAAAATGCAGGGGATACCCACACTCTGGTGACAATCATTACAAAGATCCAAACCAAACATAGTTCATCATGACAAACATAAATGCACAGGATATAGCAAACTACCCTGTCTAACTAAGACTAACTAAGACCGAGACTAACGCTAAGACTGAAGCTTCTATGTATATATATTTCGTATTAATTACAAGATCCAACTCTAACGATCTATGGTTCTAGATTTATCTTGGTCTTGCAGTCGGGATTGCCATAAGACTGGAGTCCACGCCGAGGTGAGCGATACGGGTGCTGAGTCCCGACGGGAGCGGGGGAACCATCATCCAAGTGACGACGCTCCGCGCGCTCAGCCCGCAGCAGGGCGATCTCAGCACGAGCCCTACTCAGCTCGTCTAATGCATGGTCCAGCTCCGTGTTTAGCACGGCGGCTAGGTTGACTGTGCTGCTCAACCTAGGATTGTCCTCACCAGCAGGTGAAACAATCACGCCTCCTGTGCTGCCAGATGGACGGCGGGGGTAATACTTCAGATCGAGACCGTCAGCTACCCCACCGAGAACCGAGCAGTAGTGCGAAAGCGCACGCCGTGCAGCATCCTGCATGGCTGCCTCAGCTGAGTCTCGCTCAGAGATAGAATAGTGCTCTGAGCAAGCCTCCGCGCCCTGGAGACTGTTCTTCGGACGGCGCACCAAGCAGGTCGCCTCCCAGCGGTCCGGGTAGACCCCGCGACTATGCTGGTAGACCACACAACGATACTCGATGGACCAAGTACGCCGGTCAAGTGCCCGACGTAGCAGGGTGTCGAGCGCGTCGTGGAAGTGACACCCGCGAGCAGCGTCGCGAGTGATGGGTCGAGCAACCCATCCTTCCGGCTCATGGTCAGCAGAGAAGTCGAGGTCGTGGCTCAAGCTGTCGTCGCCACCTCCGTCGTCTGGGTCTCCTCCAGCAGCTACTCCAGAAGCTGGGACGCCCAGTGGTGGTGCAGGGGGCGCCTCCAGGGGAAGCACAGGGGAGCAGCTCCTCATAGACTCTATCTCCTGCTGGAGCGAGAAGGAAGAGCCCTGCTGTTCCTGTCGTCGACGCTCCTGCTCCTCATGCAGGCGGTGGTGCAGTCTCTCCAAGTGGCTGGACTGTCCGGCCACGGGACGGCGAAGCGGACGCTCAGCAAGGCGGGAGGGTAAGAATGGGATGACGGACTTTCGTGCAGTGTGTCTAAGTCGAGCCATCTACAAAAGACATCGCAAGCAAAAGGGTGAGAACAGAATTAATATGACCAGCAAATAATGAATCATAAATAAATGAAGGATCAGAATAAAACAAAATTTTCAGCAAGGTATAATATATAGTAAAACATAGGTTCGGTCAGTAGGACCAACTTTTGAAGGGATATCAAAGTCAAGGCAGGGACAGAGGTCTATAGTCCTTAGAACGACCATTCTACTCTAGGTTAGCGGTCCTACAGTCAACACAGCTTTGATACCACTTATGTCACACCCGGTTTTTAGAAGGTAAACCGAATGCGAACCATGTACGTGCCAGGATCAGTTATTCACGTACACAGCAGTTACATAACATGGACATCATCACACAGTGCTCAAATAGTATTAAAAGGGAAATAATAGTCGATTACATCATACGTCTGAGACGTCCATATAGTTCTTACAATAAATCAAAGTGCGGAAAAGAAACGTAGATAACGCGGCCTTCACAGGCAGCCGACTGGGGGTTGCCGCTAACCCACGCCTAGAACTCGTCATAGTCTTGGAACTCCTGGAAGTCTCCTTCCACAGCTTCATCTTCGCCTAAGCAGTGGTTGCAATGCTGACAACCTGGGGGGGTTTGGTGTGTAGAGCAAGGGTGAGTACACATCAACATACTCAGCAAGCATCCTGTTTGGCTGTAGTGGACTAGCTTTATGTGGGGATAAGTCAAGCAGTTGCTTTTAGTTGGTCAGGTTATTACTTACTAGTAGAGAGCCAGGTTTTAGCATTAACCCACGTTATTAGCCCAATGTATCCTTTCCAAATGGAAAGAATACCACTTACCAATACCATAATCATAATCAGAACCATCAATCTCATTGCCACCTGTACCAAAATATCTCTGATCAAGTATCACTAATCTCTGGAGCTCCCTTGGCCGCTCATAACCGCGAGCACGGCTGATATATCAGTTTCATAACACTCTACAGAGGTTGTGCACTTTACCCACAAGCCGTGATTCCCTTTCTGCCCGGAGAGAGCGACTCCCCATTGACCACTACCTAGGTGGTCCAGCAGGGCATCACTACGTAGCCTTTACAAAGATTCCCCGAGGCTGTAGCCGCCCGTTAGGTTTCCTAAATGTACCGCACTCCTCCCCAAGGGACAAATCAACCTTGGCAGAGCGAGCCGCATACACCGAGCCCCATTGACGGCACAACGGCTAAGCGGACTACACCCCGGTTCCTCCAATTATTCAGCTAAGGGCGTCCCATTCCACCCTCATGGTTGCACTGTTTTCCCGGGCGGTCATCCATTGAACAGGTCCTTACGGAGAGGCACTCGAGAAACCGCTCGAGTCCCCTTAAATGCCACAAGTATGATCATAAATAAGAAGGGGAAAACAGCGTATCATAGATAATCACATCATGTTCATTGATTAGAGTTGAGCAATAGCATCAGACTAAGCAGTAATAATCCGACCCAAATAGGTAAACAAGGACATGGATAACAAAAGCTAGTCAATCCTTAGGTATAAATGTGTAATGCGGGAGGTGAATTAAAGAATGAATAGGACAGGAATAGGTCAAAGGACACTTGCCTCCACCAACCGACTGCTGCTCAGGGGCTTCTCCTGCGAATTCCTCGGGCTCTTCGACCGGATCGTTCTCTATGCGAGCGCAAACATACATACATCCACATATTTAATACAAAAGAACAGTACACCATACAAGGGAACAAGTAAGGCGAGTATGCATCAAGTATGACATTCGATATCGCATTTGTTATGGTTAGAAAGAAACGGGAGAGGGTCTCGCAGGGGGTTAAAGTTTATGCACTAATGATTAGTTACAATTGGTTCTTAACAAAAGAATTCTGTTATATATATACTAATGGAAACCTAATCATTTTTAGTTGATCAACATTGAATGAGATAAACAATCAATTACATGAATCGATTAGCGTAACGGAATTCTAAATTAAGCTTCATATTTCAGTAATATTAACAATGATTAGCCTACCTAAAATAAAATAACTATGATCACAGAAAGTAAATAAAATAAAATAAAAAAATAAAAAAAAACAGGGGGGGCGGTTGAACCGGCCCTAGGGCGGTTGAACCGGCCGGGGGCAGGGCGGCTGGGCCGGCCGAGCAGAGGCGGCCGAGCGCGGAGGGGAGGGGCGGCTGAGCCGGGGCGGTTGAACCGGTCGGCTGGGCGGTTGAACCGGCCCTGCGCAGGGGCGGGGGGGGGGGCACGGTCGGGCGGCTGCCGGGGCGCGGCCAGGGCTGGCCAGGGCGCGGCCGAGGCTGGCCAGGGGCGCGGCCGAGGCTGGCCAGGGGCCGGCTGGGCGGGGGCTGGGGCGGCCGGGCGCGGCCGGGCGCGCGGCTGGGCGCGGCCGAGGCCGGCCAGGGGCGGCCGGGGCGCGGGCTGGGGCTGGCCAGGGGCCGGCTGGCTGGGCAGGGCGGCCGAGCAGGGGGCCGGGGCGGGCGGTTGGGCGTGCCATGGCCGGACGGGGAGGGGGAGAGAGGGGAGAGGGAAGGGGAGGGAGGAGGGGGGGCTCACCGGCGCGGGCGGCCGACGGCGAGGGCGGCGGCCGAGCAAGGGGGCGGCGGCGGCGGCTTAGGGCAGGGGTAGGGGCGGCGGTGGGGGAGAGAAAGGGAGAAAATGAGAGGGAGGGAGAGAGAATTGGGGAGAAAAGGGGAGGTGGGGGGGCGGCTGGGCTTTTTGGGCCCAAAGGGGCGCGCAAGGGCGGCTGGGCCGGCCGGGGTCGGCCCACGGCGCGGGAGAGAGAGAAAAAGAGGAGAGAGAAAGAGAGAGAGAGAAAAAAAAGAAAGAAAAGATTTTCTCCTTATTTTCGAAATCCGATCTTTCTAGATGAATGCATTTGCACTTTCAAACAATCAAAGAATGCATAGTTTGGCATGGTGCATCAAACAACATAAAACTGTTTTATGGTTTTCTTACACGGGAATTCCAAACCGAATCCCGCTAACTTTGGAAAAGGTCAAGGTCTAGCGAGGGGAAAAAGAAAAAGAAAAGGTAACGCCCGAATTTTGGCGAGTAAAGAAAAGAAAAAAATTCAACTGCAAAATTCGGGGCGTTACATCCCAGCAGCAGCATCCGCCCTGAGGTCATCACTGCTGTTGTTCGGCCCCCCGGGACAGAAGTCTTCATCGTCGCCGCTGTCGGGGCGGGCGATGACATGCCGTTCGTCGGTCTTCTGTTGCTCCACAGGCCCACCCTTATCGAGTGGGGTTGTTCGTACCTGCGGAGGGGGAACCGGAGTTCCGTTTGTAACGGCACTTCGAATGCCAGGATTTTTTGTTCATTACGGCTTTCGGGGCCTGAACATGTATGTAACTTCGGCACGGAGCCGTGTTTTTTTCCTCATTTCCGAGCACTAAGACTCGTCTGTTGACTATCTGAACCGCTTCACCAAGCATGAGTCGCCCCGTGTCAAGGTGACGTTTGAGGTATCCGTATCCCGGAGGCGTAGGAGTCCCTCGGCTCGGTCGGCCCTGCTGTCCGAGGCTCCTCTAGCTTAGTTAAAGAGACCCCTCGGCCGCTCTTCGACGAGCCGAGGTCAGGGGTAGCGATATCAGTATGAACAGAGGCGGAGTTGGCTCGAAGATGAAACCTGGTTGGCCGGAGCCTAGCCGGGTTGTCCGTTGGCAGGATCGATGCCGGAGTTGATCAGCCGAGGCTTCGGACCGGGCCGGTGCCCTTGGAAGATGGTTGGCCGAGGCCCCGGAGGTGGCCGGTCGAGCCGCCTGCTCGGGCCGGATTCCCGGAGAAGTCCCTGACAGCGATTGCCCGGGCGTGGTGATGACGTCGTCCTTCGGAGCGGAGACCCTCGGACCGCGTCGCAGTCCGAGGCTAGGTCGGGCCTCGCCGAAGGTGCCGTCGATGCCGAGGGTGTTGCTGCCCCCTTCTAGCGTCAAGACCCGAGCCTGCAGGATCAGATTGTCTTGTATCGTGTGCCTTGTGCGGCCGTCGAGGCCAGAACACACACCCTCGCTGCGTTGTAAAGCTGCGTCTCTTTTCCTCTTGTTTCGAGTATCTGGACTTTTTGTCAGTAACAGGGATGTTAGTGCGAGCGAGAGTTGCTTCTCGCAGAAGGTGATGAGTGAGGTATCCGTATCCCGGAGGCGTGGGAGTCCCTCGGCTCGGTCAGCCTTGCCGCTTACGCGTACTTTCACCCGTTCGTGAGGCCCTGTCGCCGACTCGGTCGAGAAGGCTCGAAAGATCGCTTCGGCAGAATGGCTTCCGAACGTAAAGACTTGTTCGATCCGCGGAGCCACTTTATCCGAACGCGAGTTACTTATCGCAGAAGGTGATGAGTGAGGTATCCGTATCCCGGAGGCGTGGGAGTCCCTCGGCTCGGTCAGCCTTGACTGCTTACGTGTACTCCGTCGTTTCCAGGACCCACTTTTCGAAGTAGCCAAAAAGCACGAAAGATATTCTGGTAAAAGAGATTTTTTTTCGAGGAAAATTTTGACGCAGAGGGGGTTTCCCCCTTTTAGCCCCCGAGGGAGGGTCGGGCTTTGCCGAGGCGAGGCCGACCCTTCCTTGTTGACTAAACTTTGCGTGGGTGCGAGGTATAGGAACAACTTGGAAACATCTTAAGGGTAGAAGCGACGTAGCTGTTGGATGTTCCAAGCGTTGCCGTAGACCTCGCCTTGACTGTTGGCCAGCTTGTACGTTCCGGGCTTCAGAACTTTGGCGATGACGAATGGCCCCTCCCAGGGGGGCGTGAGCTTGTGCCTCCCTCGGGCGTCTTGCCGCAGCCGAAGCACTAGGTCGCCCACCTGGAGGTCTCGGGGTCGGACCCCTCGGGCGTGGTAGCGTCGCAGGGACTGCTGATACCGCGCCGAGTGTAGTAAGGCCTTGTCCCGAGCCTCTTCCAGCTAGTCCAGCGTGTCTTCTCGGCTAGCTTGGTTGCTTTGATCGTCGTAGGCCCTCGTCCTTGGGGAGCCGTATTCCAGGTCAGTGGGCAAGACGGCCTCGGCCCCGTAGACCAGGAAGAACGGCGTGAAACCCGTGGCTCGGCTCGGCGTCGTCCTCAGGCTCCAGACCACCGAGGGGAGTTCCTTCATCCATCGCTTGCCGAACTTGTTGAGATCGTTGTAAATCCGAGGCTTGAGCCCTTGTAGAATCATGCCTTTGGCACGCTCTACTTGCCCATTCGACATGGGATGAGCTACGGCAGCCCAGTCCACCCGGATGTGGTGATCCTCGCAAAAATCCAAGAATTTTCTGCCGGTGAACTGGGTGCCGTTGTCGGTGATGATGGAGTTTGGGACCCCGAAGCGATGGATGATGTTGGTGAAGAACGCCACCGCCTGCTCGGACCTGATGCCGTTTAGGGGTCGGACCTCGATCCACTTGGAGAATTTGTCGACGGCGACCAGCAGGTGCATGTAGCCCCCGGGCGCCTTCTGCAGAGGGCCGACGAGGTCCAGACCCCACACAGCGAAGGGCCAGGTGATGGGTATCGTCTGCAGAGCCTGAGCGGGCAGGTGGGTCTGCTTCGCATAGAATTGACACCCTTCGCAGGTGCGGACATTTCTAGTGGCGTCAGCCACCGCCGTCGGCCAGTAGAAGCCTTGCCGGAAAGCGTTCCCGACGAGGGCTCGAGGCGCTGCATGATGGCCGCAAGCCCCCGAGTGTATCTCTTGCAGGAGTTCCTGACCTTCGGCGATGGAGATGCACCGCTGGAGGATGCCCGAGGGGCTGCGGTGGTAGAGCTCCTTCTCATCGCCCAGCAAGACGAACGACTTGGCGCGTCGCGCTACCCGCCGTGCCTTGGCCTGGTCGAGGGGTAGCTCTCCTTGGCGGAGATATTGCAGGTATGGGTCCTGCCAATCTTGATCAGGCGTGACCCCGCTCCGCTCCTCCTCGATGCGCAGCGCCTCGCCCTCGGGAGCCGAGGGTTCCTCGGGCTAAACCGAGGATGGCTCGGGCTGGGCCGAGGTTACCTCGGACGGGGCCGAGGGCACCTCGGGCTCGGGCGTGTCGCTGATCTTGATGGAGGGTTGGTGCAGATCCCGGGAGAAGACGTCCGGGGGAACCGTCGTTCGCCCCGAGGCTATCTTTGCCAGCTCGTCCGCAGTCTCGTTGTAGCGCCGGGCGATGTGGTTAAGCTCGAGCCCGTAGAACTTGTCTTCCAGGCGTCGAACCTCATCACAGTAGGCCTCCATCTTTGGGTCACGGCAGTGGGAGTTCTTCATGACCTGGTCGATGACGAGCTGCGAGTCGCCGCGAGCGTCGAGGCGTCAGACCCCTAGCTCGATGGCGATTAGCAATCCGTTGATCAGTGCTTCGTACTCAGCCACATTGTTGGACGCCGGGAAATGGAGGCGCAGCACGTAGCGCAGGTGTTTCCCGAGGGGCGAGACGAAGAGCAGGCCCGCGCCGGCTCCCGTCTTCATCAGCGACCCGTCGAAAAACATGGTCCAGAGCTCCGGTTGGATCGGAGCCGTCGGCAACTGTGTGTCGACCCATTCGGCTACGAAGTCCGCCAGTACCTGGGACTTGATGGCCTTCCGAGGGGCGAACGAGATTGTCTCGCCCATGATTTCCACCGCCCACTTTGCGATCCGTCCCGAGGCCTCTCGGCACTGGATGATCCCCCCCAGAGGGAAGGATGACACCACAGTTACCGGATGAGACTCGAAGTAATGTCGCAACTTTCGCCTCGTCAGGATCACTGCATACAGCAGCTTCTGAACTTGTGGGTAGCGGATCTTGGTTTCGGACAGCACCTCGCTGACGAAGTAAACTAGCCTCTGAATGGGCAATGCATGCCCCTCTTCTTGCCTTTCGACCACAATCGCGGCGCTAACCACCTGAGTGGTAGCGGCGACGTAGACCAAGAGGGCTTCTCCATCAGCTGGGGGTACCAAGACGGGCGCCTGGGTGAGGAGCGCCTTCAGGTTCCCGAGAGCTTCCTCGGCCTCGGGGGTCCAAGTGAAGCATTCGGCCTTCCTTAAGAGACGGTACAGAGGCAGGCCTCTTTCGCCAAGGCGCGAGATGAAACGGCTCAAGGCCGCGAGACATCCCATGACCCTCTGTACGCCTTTTAAGTCCTTGATGGGCCCCATGCTGGTGATGGCTGCGATCTTCTCCAGGTTGGCTTCGATGCCCCGCTCGGAGACGATGAATCCCAGGAGCATGCCTCGGGGCACCCCGAAGACACACTTCTCGGGATTGAGCTTGACGTCCTTTGCCTTGAGACACCGGAATGTCACTTCAAGGTCGGAGAGAAGGTCAGAGGCTTTCCTTGTCTTGACTACGATGTCATCAACGTAGGCCTCGACCGTGCGACCGATGTGTTCGCCGAACACATGGTTCATGCACCGCTGGTACGTTGCTCCCGCGTTCCTCAAACCGAACGGCATGGTGACATAGCAGTACATGCCGAAGGGCGTGATGAAAGAAGTCGCGAGCTGGTCGGACTCTTTCATCTTGATTTGATGATACCCTGAGTAGGCATCGAGGAAGGACAGGGTTTCGCACCCAGCAGTGGAATCCACGATTTGATCGATGCGAGGTAGAGGGTAGGGAACCTTCGGACACGCCTTGTTGAGACCAGTGTAATCTACACACATCCGCCATTTCCCCCCTTTCTTCCTCACAAGCACAGGGTTGGCAAGCCATTCGGGCTGGAATACCTCTTTGATGAACCCTGCTGCCATCAGCTTGTGGATCTCCTCGCCTATCACCCTGCGCCTTTCCTCGTCGAATCGGCGCAGAGGCTGCCTGACCGATCGGGCTCCGGCCCAAATATCCAGCGAGTGCTCGGCGACATCCCTCGGTATGCCGGGCATGTCCGAGGGACTCCACGCAAAGACGTCGGCGTTTGCGCGGAGAAAGTCGACGAGCACTGCTTCCTATTTGGGGTCGAGCCCGGAACCGATCCGGATCTGCTTGGAGGTGTCGCCACTGGGGTCGAGAGGGACGGCCTTAACCGTCTCCGCTGGCTCGAAGTTGCCGGCGTGTCGCTTCACGTCCGGCACCTCTCGGGAGAGGTTTTCCAGGTCGGCGATGAGGGCCTCGGACTCGGCGAGGGCCTCGGCGTACTCCACGCACTCCACGTCGCATTCGAACGTGTGTTTGTACGTGGGGCCGACGGTGATGACCCCGTTGGGGCTCGGCATCTTGAGCTTCATGTAGGTGTAGTTGGGGATGGCCATGAACTTCGCGTAGCATGGCCTCCCCAATACTGCGTGGTAGGTTCCTCAGAACCCAACCACCTCGAATGTCAAAGTCTCCCTTCGGAAGTTGGAGGGTGTTCCGAAGCAGACAGGAAGGTCGAGCCGTCCGAGGGGCTGGACGCGCTTCCCAGGAATGATCCCGTGGAAGGGCGCGGCGCCTGCTTGGACGGAGGACAGATCGACGCGCAGGAGCCTGAGGGTCTCGGCGTAGATGATATTGAGGCAGCTGCCCCCATCCATCAGGACCTTGGTGAGCCTGACGTCGCCGATGATGGGATCGATGACGAGCGGGTACTTCCCCGGGCTCGGTACGTGGTCGGGGTGGTCATCTTGGTCGAAGGTGATGGGCTTGTCGGACCAGTCTAGGTAGACTGGCGCCGCCACCTTCACCGAGCAGACCTCCCGACGCTCTCGCTTACGATACCGAGCCGAGGCATTCGCCGCATGCCCTCCGCAGATCATGAAGCAGTCGCGGACCTCGGGGAACTCTCCTGCTTGGCGATCTTCCTTTTTGTCGTCGTCGCGGGCCCTACCACCCTCTGCGGGTGGCCCGGCCTTGTGGAAGTGGCGCCGAAGCATGACGCACTCCTCGAGGGTGTGCTTGACGGGCCCCTGATGGTAAGGGCACGTCTCCTTGAGCATCTTGTCGAAGAGGTTAGCCCCTCCGGGGGGCTTCCGAGGGTTCTTGTACTCGGCGGCGGCGACAAGGTCTGCGTCGGCGGCGTCACGTTTCGCTTGCGACTTCCTCCTGCCTTTCTTCTTGGCGCCGAGCGGAGCAGACGCCTCGGGAGCATCCTCCGATGGGCGGCCCTGGGGCTGCTTGTCCTTTCGGAAGATGGCCTCGACCGCCTCCTGGCCAGAGGCAAACTTGGTGGCGATGTCCATCAGCTCGCTCGCCCTGGTGGGGGTCTTGCGACCCAACTTGCTCACCAGGTCACGGCAAGTGGTGCCGGCAAGGAACGCGCCGATGACATCTGAGTCGGTGATGTTGGGCAGCTCGGTGCGCTGCTTCGAGAATCGCCGGATGTAGTCCCGAAGGGACTCTCCCGGCTGTTGCCGGCAGCTTCGGAGGTCCCAGGAATTCCCGGGGCGCACGTACGTGCCCTGGAAGTTGCCGGCGAAAGCTTGGACCAAATCCTCCCAGTTGGAAATCTGCCCCGGAGGCAGGTGCTCTAACCAAGTGCGAGCAGTGTCGGAGAGGAACAGGGGGAGGTTGCGGATGATGAGGTTGTCGTCGTCCGTTCCACCCAGTTGACAGGCCAGGCGGTAGTCCGCGAGCCACAATTCCGGTCTTGTCTCCCCCGAGTACTTTGTGATAGTAGTCGGGGGTCGGAATCGGGCCGGAAACGGCGCCCGCCGAATGGCTCGGCTGAAGACCTGCGGACCGGGTGGTTCGGGCGAGGGACTCCGATCCTCCCCGCTGTCGTAGCGTCCCACACGCCTGGGGTGATAGCCTCGGCGCACCCTTTCGTCGAGGCGGGCCCGACGGTCGCGATGAGGGTGCTCGTCGCCGTGGTGGCCCGGGGCCGTAGGCGCGGTGTTGCGCGTGCGCCCGGTGTAGGCCGAGGCTTCCCGCATGAGTCGGGAAGTCGCGGCACAAGGTTTCGAGGGGTACCCCTGCCTTCGGGAGGCAGAGCTCTCGGCCCGACGGGCCGCAGCGCCTTCCAGGAGATGCTTGAGCTCTCCCTGGATTCGCCGGCCCTCGGTGGTCGATGACTCCGGCATCGCGCGGAGGAGCATCGCTGCGGCTGCCAGGTCCTGACCGGTCCCGCTGGATGCGGGTGGCGGCCTGTCCCTGGCATCGTTGGCGATGCGGTGCTGGAGACCCTGGGGCAGGTGACGTATTTCTCCGGCCGGGGGCTGGCCCGCCCATACCTGCCCGACGACCCGGCGGATCGACTCGAGCGCTCCTGCCCCCTCGTCGAGCCCGGCCTGCGCCCCGCGGACTTGCTCAAGCTGTGGGTCGCGACCCCCCGCCGGGACGGGGACCACAGCTAGCTCCCGCGGGATGTCGGCGCGAGGCACTGGCCTAGGGAGATCACCATCCTCCGGCATGCCGAGACGGTTGCCTCCGGAGGGATCCCCTAGCTCGACGTGGAAACATTCGCGGCTCGGGCCGCAGTCCTTGTCGTCAAGGCTGCGGCTGCCGTCGGAACAGTCGGAGAGGCAGTAGTTGCATGCGGTCATGAAGTCCCGCATGGCACTGGGGTTGCCAGATCCAGAGAAATCCCAACAGATGCTGGGGTCGTCATCTTCCTCGGACCCAGAGGGCCCGTAGGTCGAGACACCCGTCAATCGATCCCAAGGCGACCGCACACGAAACCCAAGAGAGGTTGCACACGCCTCAACGTGAGCGCCCGCCAGAGCGAGGTCGCTAGGCGGGTTGAGGTCGAATCGAAATGACGAAGGATGGGAATCAGTCGGTACCTTTTGGTCGACGAGGAGCGACGAAGTCTCATCGGGGACTGATTGCGCCGTCGTCTTGGGTACAAGGGCGACGTCCTACAGGCCCTCCGTGAGCGTGCTGGCGTCGTCCACTTGCTCGGGGTTGACGTGTTGCGGGGGGACGGGGCTCGCCTTCGCCTCAAACGCGAGGGTGACGCCCGGCGCGTCCTCCGTTGGGGCGCTGAGGATGTCGATTCGCTCGACAGCCGACAGAGCATAGCCTCCCGCTCGGCCCTGGTTGCCCCGCCTCCTCCTCCGATGGCGAGGGAGAGGATGGGGCGAGCTCGAATGTTGTTCTTCCCCCACGCGGGGAAGACGTCGTCGATTCCGCCGCCGGCGGGCGGGCTGTCGGCCACCATTGTCGCCGTCGTGCGGCGGTGGAAGGAGTATCATGTCGTAGCTGCCGTCGAAAGACATGAACTCGAGACTCCCAAAACGGAGCACCGTCCCGGGTTGGAGAGGTCGTTGGAGACTGCCCATCTGGAGCTTGACGGGAAACTGCTCGTCAACACGCAGCAGGCCCCTACCTGGCGCGCCAACTATCGGCGTTTCGAGACCGGGGGGTCCCTAAGCCGACGAGTGAGTGTGCCGCGTGCCCCAGCCCAGATGGGTCGAGCGCGTGGGCGAGCGCGAAGGGGGGAGAAGCGAGGTGGCCGGAGCCGAGTCGTGAGGGAGGTGGAGATCCCGCGGCCTTCGTGTTCGTCCCGCGCCCAGGTCGGGTGCGCTTGCAGTAGGGGGTTACAAGCGTCCACGCGGGTGAGGGGAGCGAGCGGCCCCAAGAGAGCGCCTGCCCCTGCCCTCGTTCCCGCGGGGGCCAACCTTCTCTAAGAAGGCCCTGGTCCTTCCTTTTATAGGCGTAAGGAGAGGATCCAGGTGTACAATGGGGGTGCAACAGAGTGCTACGTGTCTAGCGGGGGAGAGCTAGTGCCCTAAGTACATGCCAAGGTGGCAGCCGGAAAGATCTTGGCACCCAGCTGGTGTGGTGTCGTGGCTGTCGGAGGAGTAACGGAGCCTGGTGGAGGGACAGCTGTCGGAGCGGTTGGGCCCTTGCTGACGTTCCCCTGCTTCCGTAAGGGAGCTGAGAGCCGCCGTCGTCATGGGTCTAGCGGGGCGCCATCATTGCCTATCTGGCGAAGCTAGCCAGATGGGACGTCGGTCCTGTTCTCTGCGGCCCGAGTCGGCTCGGGGTAGGGTGATGATGGCGCTTCCTGTTGACGCGGCGGACTTGTGCCCTAGGTCAGGCGACGTGGAGGCTCCTTCGAAGCCGATGTCGAGTCTGTCCTGCATGGCCGAGGCCGAGCCCGAGCTCCTGGGTCGGGCGAGGCAGAGGTCGTTCGGCAGAGGCCAGGGCGGAGTCCGACCCCTGGGGTCGGGCGAGGCGGAGTTCGTCGTCTTCCGGGGCCTTAGCCCGAGTCCGAGCCCTGGGTCGGGCGGAGTGGAGTTTGCCGTCTTCCGGGGCCTTAGCCCGAGTCCGAGCCCTGGGTCGGGCGGAGCGGAGTTCGCCGTCTTCCGGGGCCTTAGCCTGAGTCCGAGCCCTGGGTCGGGCGGAGCGGAGTTCGCCGTCTTCCGGGGCCTTAGCCCGAGTCCGAGCCCTGGGTCGGGCGGAGCGGAGTTCGTCGTCTTCCGGGGCCTTAGCCCGAGTCCGAGCCCTGGGTCGGGCGGAGCTTCCTATGGCGCCTTTGGCAAGGCCTGGCTGCCTGTCAGTCTCACTCTGTCAAGTGGCACTGCAGTCGGGATGGCGCAGGCGGCGCTGTCCTTTTGTCAGACCGGTCAGTGGAGCGACGAAGTGACGGCGGTCACTTCGGCTCTGCCAGGGGGCGCGTGTCAGGATAAAGGTGCCAGGCTACCTTTGCGTTAAATGCCCCTGTGACCTGGTCGGTCGGCGCGGCGATTTAGTCAGGGTTGCTTCTTAACGAAGGCAAGGCCTCGGGCGAGCCGGAGATGCGTCTGCCGTAAAAAAGGGGGCCTCGGGCGAGACGGAAACACCTCAGGGTCGGCTGCCCTTGCCCGAGGCTAGGCTCGGGCGAGGCGTGATCGAGTCGCTCGTATGGACTGATCCCTGACTTAATCGTACCCATCAGGCCTCTGCAGCTTTATGCTGATGGGGGTTACCAGCTGAGAATTAGGCGTCTTGAGGGTACCCCTAATTATGGTCCCCGACAATATTAGTATAAGAAAATCTTCTATAGTTACAAATAACAAGTATTTGAATTATGGGAACATATTCAGTGCACATATGGTGCACATGAACTAACAAAGCCATAACTATTAAGTTTTAGGTTCGGGACATGTACATATAGGGATATGAGAGATTTTTGGATGATCTGTGAATGGTTTTCGTTGTTCTTGATGCAATGGTCATGTAATGAACTACTCCTACTAGTCGGTATTTGTAACACCCTGATTTTGGGGGTATAAAATTTCTTTCTAATTATCACCCAAAATCATGTGTTACTCTTCTTTTTCTCACTCTAGGTTTTCTCTCTCTCTCCAGATTCATTCTCCCTTTTTCCTTTTTGATTAGAGATAGCCTAAACTAGTGGAGGTTAATTATTTATTTGCCAAAACCTTATGGGTCATGACATGTTGCATCATGCTGAGCTTAAAATACTCTTTGAAGTGTTGCACATGTTTGAATTTATTTGAAATTGAAACCTAGATTGAATTTGGAATTGAAAACCCTAGAGAAAAGAAATAGAAAAGGAATTAGAAAATTCAAAGAGAAAGAAAAGGAGAAAGCAGCCCAAACCAGCCCAGCCAGGCCGTGCGCCCGAGCCGTCTGACAGGCGGATCCCGCCTGTCAGCGGCAGTTCTCCCTCGCGCGCGCTCTCCCTCTCGCTCGCTGCCCAGTGGGGCCAATCTGTCGGTGCCAGTTTCCTTCACCCGCGCGCTCCCTCTCTCTCTGTCTCGCGGGCCCGGTCCGCCAGTCGCCGAGCCGTTGCCCCGCACGCCCCTTTCTCCTCTCTCTGCGCCGTGGACCCTACCTATCAGTTTTGCCCCCTCCGCGCTCGCCGTGGACCGGCGCGTGCGCACTCGCGCACGTCGCCGGATTTCTTGGCCACGACGCCCGCCCATGCGCCTAGCTCCCTTCTTAGAGCCCCTCCAGTGCCCCACGCACACCCCTCACCTCATTTCGTGTAGCTTCGCCCTCTCTCACGCTCTGCCCTCGCCGCCAGTCGCCGCCGGAGACCCACGCCCATGTTCCCGGCCATCCAGCTCGCCGGAGACCGCTCCAAGCCTCCCCGAGCTCTGCCCTGAGGTGAGACACCCGTCCCCGTGCCCAATTCCCTTACTGCACCCTGTGCTCATCCAATTTTGCCTTCGTCGGCGCTCGACCGTGGCGGTCCACCGTGCTCGCGCGGTGGCCGGTCGATTTAGCCCGGTCTAGTTCCTCGGAGTAGGTCCCTGTGTCACCCCTGCCTCTACTGAAGCTAGCCCAGGCCTTAGCGCGCCTTAAGTCCCTTCCCCGTGGCCGAAATGACTCACCAGAGTTACTCCGGCCTGACCGAGACCTTCTCACCGCCGTTCTCCCTTCTCTGCCTGTGGTTTCATGGCCTCTTCCCCGCCATTGAGTTCGCCGTGGTGCCCTCTCCCTCTCTGCCCAACTTTGGTGACCCCGGACCCCCTCTAGCTCGCGCCAACCTCAACTCCAGCGACCTCACCGCCGCGGAGATGAACAACATCGCCCGCAGCCGCTCATCCTTCCCGGACTGATTTCCCCCGTCCGATCTTGATTGCACGGCCCAGAACGCTCATCCTTCCTGGTCTGATTTCCCCCGTCCGATCTTGATCGCACGGCTCGGAGCACTCATCCCCCTGGTCTGGTCCCCTCCGTCCGATTCAGATCAAACGGCCTGGACCGCAGGATACCGCTTCGCACATGCATGCCATGACGCCCTGGCCCGCCTGTCAGCGCCCAAGTCCTCTGGTGCTGGGCCCGCTCGGTTAGTGCGCCCTCCCCCTCTGCCGCTGACGCCCCTAGCCCGCTTGTCAATGCTCGCCCGCGCGCGCGCCCTCGGCCGCAGATCTAATCTCAACCGTTGGTTTTAGATCTGACGATTAGATTCACCCGATACCCCTTCGCGTGGTAGTTTTCTTAAAGAGACCCTCGGCTTATTAGAAATCAACCCATCGTCCCTAGTTTTTGCACGCAGGCCCTTGTAATCTTACAGATTTAGCCCTGGACTTTTAAATATTCATAGAATTAGCCCTAATTTCATATTTTGAATTCCCAAACTTGTTATTTCATAACTTTTGCATATGAACTCCAAATTTAGTGATTCAAATTGCAAAATGTTCATAGAATTATTCTCTGTCTGAATAAAATGGTTTCATTTACTGTCTGCACACTCTAATTTTTAGGATTGAATATGAACTAAGATAGATGTATTTTTATTTACTTAATAAAATAAATAAAAGGAGAACCCTAGAGATTTAAACCTGTTTAATCTTGTGAGACTAATAATGTGTATTACATGAAATCATCTCTGGTCTAAATTTAGGTCACAATAAAATAAATTGAACTATGTTATGTACTTGTAAGTAACACTTATGTAGTTAATGTATGTTATAGTTTATGTTATACTTTGAATTCAACATCCCTTATGTAGTATTGTGTCCTTTTAAGATGTGACCCAATGTTTGTACATGTGTGGTGTGTTGTTCATTTGTACTTTCCAAATGTATTGAATGCATGCTCGCTTTATTTAGACAACGAGCAGTTCGAGGTTCCTGAGTGTGTTGTTGGACTCCTCCCTGAGCAACCACCTAGTGAAGGCAAGTGTCCTCTGACCTATTATGTCCTACATACTTTATGATTCACTGTCCCGCATTACTTTATGAAACCTAAGGATCGACTAGTCTGTATTAACTTATCCTTGTTTACCTTTTGGGTTATCATGGTTAGCATGTTGCTATTGCCTTAACTTAATCAATGAACATGATGTGAACATTTATGATACGATACTATTATCCTGATTATGTGAATGATCTTGTGATACCTTAGGGGACTTAGGCCTTTTTCCTGAGTACCTCTCCGTAAGGACCTGTTCGTGGAGTGACCACCCGGGATAACAGTACAACCATGAGGGTGGAATGGGACACCCTTAGCTGATTAATTAGATGAACCTGGGGGTGTTGTTGGCTTTGCCGAAGGGCCATCAATGGGGGCCGGGGCGTAGTGCTCGCTCTGCCAAGGTTGGGGTGCAGAGGTTCTTTCGATTTGGTTTTGTTAGTCACCCACCTTGGGGAGATGTACTACATTTGTACGACTGGCAAAACCTAACGAGCAGCTATGCACTAGGGGAATCTTTATAAAGGCTACATAGTGTATCCCTGGCCATTCACCTTGGTAGTGAAGATCGGGTCTATACAACCTAGGCTGGAAAGGGATCATGACTTGTGGGTAAAGTGTACAACCTCTGTAGAGTGTTAAAAACTGGTATATCAGCCGAGCTCATGGTTAAGAGCAGCCTTGGGATCCTCTTTGATTAGAAGAACTTTGGATACTTTTATGATGATGATTAACAATGTATAAAATCTAATCTTTGGTATTTCCTCGTTTGAGGAAGTACTTTTGGGTAATAACTGGGTTTATTACTAAAAGTTGGCTCTACTAATAACAATAAATACTTGACTAACTTAAAAGCAACTGCTTGACCTCAACTCCATATACAGCTAGTCCACTCTAGCCAAACGGGACATTTGCTGAGTACGTTGATGTGTACTCACCCTTGCTTTAGACACCATCCCACCCCAGGTTGTCCCCACTATACTCAGTACTCAGGAGGTGATGCTGGCAACATGGAAGATTTCGAGGAGTTTCAGGACTACGACATAGTTCTAGTTCTTTCTTAGTGGCAAACCCCCAGTCAACTGCCTGTGTAGGCTTAGCTTCTACGTTTCGCATTTCCGCACTTTGATATTTATGTTGAATAATGGTTATGTATTAGACTCTATGGATGTCTTGGACATCTCGATGTAATAAAGTACCTTTCCGCTATTTATTTCGAGCATTGTGTGATGATGTCCAATTATGTAATCGCTGTGTACGTGAGTTTCTGATCCTGGCACATACATGGTTCGCATTCGGTTTGCCTTCCAAAACCGGGTGTGACAGTATTCCACCATCAGACTTAAGTGATACACATAATACTAGTTGAAGCGAGATTAGATCAATGTGATTGATCAAATCAAAACCCAGTTTCATATGCCGCAAGCATTTGATGTGTAGTAGTATATTGGATATACTACTGATTCAGGTTTATCATTGTGATGATGTCTTACCATAAAACGATCATAACTTTTTGTAAGAAATTTGGATTGAGGAGAGTTCTATACACAAATTTATCTACAAAAAAGTTACACATGAATTTTTGTGGCTTTGCCGCATCAAGCAAAATTATATTTCCCAAATTCGCTTCCAAATTTGGGTTTCGAGAGGTTTAAGTTTAGACGTCAGAACACCTAACTTGTTTTTTAGGATTTCTGTTGTGACAGGTATGGCTATTATGTGTATATGGTGCATGCATGTAATTTATTCATGGCCTACGTGTCGTGAACATGTCAATATGGCTAGAGCCATATGTATAGTCAAATTTGATGTAATGACCTGCATGTCAACATGTGATGATCTAACACATATATGTAATTTGTTTACTAGCATACATTAGATAGCTCTTGAAGGACTCATCACTTGAAGGATGGCATACCTACATCATGGAGATGGATATCAACATGATGGACAAATTATCGGAGATAGAGATCACCATGTAACAGCAAGCCATAATGAATCACAATTGTTGTGTGAATGCCACTCTTAATGTTCTACTTGTTCATGCAAATGTTGTTCTTGCATGAAGTAGCACGATCCCTCATAAATGTTTAAGCTTAGATGACTCCCCAAACCTTGCACTATCATGAGTCTTATACTATTGGTGGTGGGTCTATGAAATTAGGGTACCACTGCTAGTTAGTTCTCCTTGACTAGATAGGTTTGTATCGGATACTTACCGCATAAGGGTTGGTTAACTTAAACAAAGTTGGCCTAATGTTTAATGACTTTGGGGCATAAGGTTGGAGCCAAGACATAGATATGTCACCCAACAACAGAAGTCATATATGATATTATTAGCAACGAGTTGCTTACCGATCTCCCTTCTAGCGGTGATGCTAAAGCTCACTAGTAGACTTGTTAGTTGTGGGTTCTGGACCACTAAAGGCCTGTTTGGTTCATGGCTAACTACGCCACACTTTGCCTAAGGTTAGGCGTTCGAATTGAATAACTAACCTTAGGCACAAAAGTTAGGCAAAGTGTGGCAATTGAGGTAACGAACCAAATAGGCCCTAAGTATCAATTAAGGGATATTGATTTTAGTGGGAGTAGATTCTATTAAATGTTTAATATGATTTACTCTATCATGGATATTTTTGTCCTAGTATTTTGGAGTAGTTTGTTGTAGATAAATGACACCTAGCAACCCATCATTTAATTTGCGATCAATTCTTGAAAAAGTTAAGTTGAATGGAATAAACTATACAGATTGGATCCGTAACCTGAGAATTGTTCTTAGGGTTGAGAAAAAGGAAGAAGTTCTAGGCACCCCACTTCTAGAGGAACCTGCTGAAGATGCAACTGTTGCTATTAAGAACGCTTACAAAAAAGCAATGGATGCTGATCTTGAAGTGAGTTGCCTTATGCTTGCTTGCATGGCACCCGAGCTACAAATATACTTTGAGACAAACCATGAGGCGTACGATATGATCGTGATGCTCAAAAACATGTTCTAGACTCAGGCTAGGACTAAAAGGTTCAATGTTTCCAAAGCCTTTATGGAATGCAAGCTAGCAGAAGGCACAACAGTTGGGCCACATGTGATCAAAATGGTTGGTTACACTAAGAGGTTCGAGAAGCTAGGCTTTCCACTAGGCCAAGAGTTGGCCAATGATTTTATTTTGGTATCTTTTCTGCCCAACTATAGAAACTTCATCTTGAACTACCATAGGCATGGAGTGCAGAAGGGCCTCAATGAGTTGTGTGGCATGCAAAAAACATCAGAGGGTGATATAAAGAAAAGCACAGGCAGCAGCGGTCATGTGATGGCAATCCAAAACAAACCAAACTTTAAGAAGAAGGGTAAATCTTAGAAGAAGAAGAAGGGTAAGGGCTAAAGATACAATTTCCAAGCCAAACCAAAACCCAAGGCTGAACTAGCTATAGATGCTAAGTGTTTTATTGGAAAGAACTTAGTCACTGGAAGAGGAATTTCAAGTAGTACTTAACATCTATTAAGGATCATGGCAATAAGGGTACTCCCACAGTAGGTACATATGCTATTCACATTACAAACATTTTTCTTATTGATTCTTATATTAATTCTTGGGTATTTGATACCAAATCAGTTGCCCATATTTGAAATTCGATGTAGGGAATGATAAGAAGTAGAAGAGTGAAAGAGAAGAATTTGATTTCCGCATAGGTAATAATGCAATAGTCGTTGTGTTGACCGTCGGGACAATGCAACTCCACCTCTAGTTATGATTTATTATGGAGTTAAATAATTATTATCTAGTTCCTAGTATGAGTTCAAAATATTTTATCTCCTTCATGTTTGATGAAGGATGGTTATTCATTTAAGAGTGAAAACAATGGTTATGTGATCTATAAGAATTGTATGTTTATGGCTTTTGCATCCATTATGAATCAGTTATTCATTTTAAATCTTGATGATTCACATGTCTATAATATAAGTGCTAAAAGGCCTCAGTCTAATGATTTAAGTCCTACCAACACGTGGCACTATCGCTTGGGTCATATATGTGAGAAGCGCATGAAGAAGCGTCATTCTAATGGGCAAGAGTACTTTGCAAGATGACCAAGGAACCCTTCATTTTACCAGAGAGGGCATTAGATTTGTTACAACTCATACATACTGATGTGTGCGGACTAATGAGTACGACAACTAAGGAAAGATTCCAATACTTCATAACCTTCACTGATGATTTTAGTAGATACAGTTATGTCTACTTAATGAAACATAAGTATAAATCTTTATAAAAGTTCAAAGAGTTTTAAAATGAAGTGGAGAATCATTGTGGCAAGAAAATTGAAGCACTGCGATATGATCGTGGAGTTGAATATTTGAGCCATGAGTTTAGCAATCATCTAAAAAGTTATGGAATTGTTCCGCAGCATATACCGCCTAGAACGCCTCAGAGGAATGGCGTGTCTGAGTGATGTAATCGGACATTATTGGATATGGTTCGATCAATGATGAGCCAGTCGGACCTACCTTTGTTGTTTTGGGGATACGCTGTAAAACAACATCTTTAACACTAAATAGGGTACCGTCGAAGTCCGTAGTTAAGACACCATACGAGATGTGGACTGACAAGGCTCGTAGTTTGTCTTCTCTAAAAATTTGGGGTTGTGAGGATGTCGTAAAGCAACTTTAGTCAGATAAACTTAGTCCAAAATCGAACAAGTGCATGTTCATGGGATATTCAAAGGAAACTTTGTGATATTACTTTTACCATTGGTTAGAGGGCAAAGTTTTTGTTGCCCGGAACCATGTTTTATTAGAGAAAGAGCTCCTTAAAAGAAAGAAAAGTAAACAAAAGTTGTACCATGAAGAATTTCAAGATGAGCCAATGGGACAAGATTTAGTAAGTGATGCTAATGTAGCAGAACAAGTTGAGACATCTATGGCAAGATAATCACCACCACAACCACGAAGGTCAGCAAGGCTTCACGAGGCACGAGGAGAAGTGCTATTGCAAGACAATGGGGAAGTGCTATTGTTTGACAATGATGAACTCATAACATATGCGGAAGCGATGATAGACCTAGATTCCAAGAAATGGCAAGTCGCCATGAGATCCAAGATAGGTTCAGATAATCAAATTTGGAATTTGGTTGACCCGTCTGATGGTGTTAGACCCATAGAGTGCAATTGGATCTATAAGAAGAAGAAAGACATGGATGGAAATGTTCACATCTATAAGGCTTGACTTGTTGAAAATGATTTTTGACAAGTTCAAAGAGTTGACTATGACGAAACATTCTCCCCAGTAGCGATACTTAAATCCATTCGGATCATTCTAGCTATTGCCACATATTTTGATTATGAGGTTTGATAGATGGATGTCAAAATAACTTTCCTAAATGGGAATCTAGATGAGGACATGTATATGATACAACCTGAGAGCACCTAGAGGGGGTGAATAGGTGATCCTGCAAAAATCAACATTAAAACACAAATTTGATCTAAAAGTGAGAGTTAGTGCAAACTAAACCAAGTTTGAGTAGAGAGAAGAGAGGAAAGTCCCCTTCACTTGATTGCTCTTTCAAGATGTAAATTGAACTAAGAGCAATATCACAAGTCAACTTTAATAAATTAGGAAGAGATAAAATTGCAAGAAAGTAAATGAACAAAGATACACAAATGATTTTATCTCGTGGTTCGGCCAAGCCTAAAATGCTTGCCTACATCCACTTTGTAGTGTCCCAATGGACAAGGGTTGCACTCAACCCCTCTCAAGTGATCCAAAGATCAAAACTTCAGTGCCACGATCTTCCTTATCAATATAGTTCCCTTTCTCAAGAAATCTTCACAAATTGGAGTCTCTTGTACACAAATCCGAGTTACAATCTTGAGTACAAGAAAGGGTTAGAGTACACACACAAGAGCAAAAACGATGAAACAACACTAGAAAGAAGATCAAGTGTCACAAGAAAACAGCTCAAAACAGCGCTCGGATCTCACTAGTATCACACTATCACTAAACAACATCGTGGCAGAGTGTCGAAGTTGTGTATGCTCTTGGAGTGCTTAGGTGCTGAAGGAGGTCACCATGGGGGTCCTTTTATAGCCCCAAAAGAGCCCTAGTCGTTGCTCCTTGTAAAAACATGCAAAAAATTGGCTGAGCGCAGGCGCACTAGAGCAGGTCCACGTGCCCTGAATTTAGGATCTGATTAGGCACCTTCCTTCATTGGCGGGCACCAGACCGGGTGCCACATTAGCTAGCCATTGGCTCGCACGCTCACCATGAAGTAGTCATTGGAGGACGGTCCGGCACGCCACTAGACCATGAACAATGACGGTCAAGTTGTTTTATAATTAAAATCCTCAGACTGCTGAGTTTAGCCGTACAGGTGATCCGGTGCACATGGAGTCGGTACAGTACACCAGTCTGCCCAATAGCTAAGTCAGGCACCTCACGGACCCGGTCCGGTGATGCTTAGACCAACACAACTTAGGCTCTTTTGAACCTAAGTTCTCTAATCTTTTTCGGCTATTTTTTAGAGCTTCCCTATAACTTAGACAAACATAGTTAGCACATAATCAAATTGACTAAGTGTGGGAAACTCACCTCTTTGCCATAGTTTCTACATGATTTGCATTATGTCTCAAACCAAGTACAAAATGCACTTTTTGCTACAAAAGGAGTTAGAGACCAAAAGTGAGTGCTAGAAACATATTATTAGGCATATGCAACTTATTCAAACATTCTAACCTCACTTTCTTATTGTTTTACCACAAGTTGCACTTTTAGACTATAGTTTAGCTCATTTGGACTTAGTTCCTTCGATTTGCCTTCAATTGATTCTGTGCTCATACTTATATCAAACTAGGTGTGTGCCCGTGTGTTGCAATGGGAGTACGCTGGGATGAGCATCAACACATATCTAATCGGATCTTATATTTCCTTGGAGTCTGGAGAAATTTTGCTCGGAAGCCAAACATGTTAATACATGAGCATGTGTTATCCTTGTGCCCCATCAGCACACTGTTCCGCGCTTGTATGAGTCTTGTTAATTTGCATGCCTCGTGCATAGTCTCTCGCCATCTATTCACTATAATATATAGAATCCATGTGACAAACATTATCAATATCGCACAAACTATTTTAAAGAGTCAATATATAATTTTTAATAATAGGCAAATATGTCGACAACCATACATTAATCTAATCTTTTTTAGCGATATTGATAAGTCTTTGTTGTATGTTTGCAGGGATGGCATAGCGCCATGAATTGTCCTCGTAACTTAACAGATCAATTACAAAGTTCCTTCGAAGAATCTTTGCATCCTACACACAAAGACATAAGAGAACAAAACGTCAAATTTATATTATATAACTGACGATCGTTCCGCGCCACCAATGCCTTTTGAATTGCTGCAATGAGTGCAACATTTAATCACATGTATAATCAGTTCACAATATAATGAAAACAAGTATATAATTTTGATGTAGGTAATCTTATAAAATACTTACGTTCAAAATAATGGGTATTGTGATGGAACGGTTTGAAGTGTATTGTTGTATGGTCAGTTGATTCGATACACTCTAGAATAGCTATGGTCAGTTGATTCGAGACACTCTAGAATAGCATATTTAAATATTCATCACGAATCATTATAAAGGAAAAATTAGTGAATAATGTGTTTGCAAGGTGTAAACATATGTTGTACCTTGTTTTCTGAACCGCTAAAACATGGTCCTAATTACGATGCTATAATTCTCATTAGCCAACGCCCAACGGAGTGCATTTTTGTTTAGTAAGTCGCCCCAAACTTTAATGGTATGTAAAAACCATCTTATGACATTGATTTTGTGAAGAATAGATTAGTACTAATAGATTTAACATCATATCGGTAATATTAATGGAATATACCTAGCATACATTATAACAATCTTTCTGAATATACCCTACATTGTGCGATGGATTGTATCCAAGTGGACTACAATAGCCATAATGTCTACAAAATCACAATGAAATATGTATTAATACTGAATTTTGTGTAAAGGAATTTTTAATAGGGTTAGTAGATCGATATATTCTTACCAACTAAAGTTCTGTTTGGCAAGTCGGCAATATCATCAAGGTTCAAGAATATACGTTTTGGAAATGGAGGCATTTGAGCTGGGATAGCGTATGACTCTACGACAGTTTGTTGGGTGAAATACAACTCCATGGTACCATTTAGATGTTGAAAATTAAATGCACCCGGATTAAGACCAAACACTACGTGTAGTGATATATTTTATTAATTCGACTCATCTCATTGTATCTTAATTGTTTGCAGACTCTGCCTCTATGTGTAGTGATATATTTTATTAATTCGACTCATCCCATTGTATCTTAATTGTTTGCAGGCACCGTTCATGCAGGATGATATCAAAGACATGACAAACTCCATTCTGTCTGATAAAACGCTAGGTCTAGATGGATTCACGGGTGCCTTCTTCAGACTTGTTGTGCTGGGACATCATTAAGGAGGCTGTCACAGCTGTGATCAACAGCCTGTTCATGCTAAACTCCCAAAGGTTTCTAGATTGCGGCGGGGTTAGCGGCGTTCGCGTTATGCTTTGCAGAGGCGGTTGGAATCGCGGCGGATCTTGAGGTCGCGGCCTCCCCCTACGCGCATCACAGCGAGGCAGACGGATTGCGGAGAGCTCGCAGCGTGGCCTGCGCGGGCGGGCGGGCATCACAGCGAGGCGGGCGGTTTCCGTTGGGGATTGCGGTGGGGTTTGCGGCGTTCGCAGCGTGGTTTGCGGAGGCGGGCCGATTGCGGCGGGGTTAGCGGCGTTCGCGTTGTGGTTTGCAGAGGTGGGGTTTCCTCGCGGCGAGGTTTCCGAAGGGCGGGCGGGCGGGGGCGGGGCAGTCTACACTAATAACTTAATAGTTAGTAGAGATACTGATATGGATCCAAAGTTCCAAACAGGTGTCGTCAATGGTCATCTAAACTTAAAATTAGTTTTTGAATCTTATCATTGTAAAATATAGTAGAAAAACATATTTAAAATTTATTCTTCACATAATAAAATTAATCAAACCAAGATAAAAAGCAGCACACCTAGAAAATCAATTTCATAAAGTTGTAAAAAATAGTTTAATTAAATGCAAATAACTTAATAAAATGTAAAATAGATAATTTATAAAATATCTCGTTTCTTAGTTAAGTCGTTGCTAATTTAACTAAATAAAATTTCTTTATATTTCTTTCAAACCAATTTTCCTATTGGTTTTACTTTTATTCTTTCACCGGGCCCACGTCTTCACAGGCCAATCATCACTCGTCCTATCCTGGCAGCCCGATTCTATGGCCCGCCCCCTCTCAGTAAGTGCCCGTTCGGTTACCTCGGATTATGATCTGAAACTATTCCTGCTCATCAGTTTTAATACAAATAAAACTAACGTTCCACGTGAAACCGTTCCGAAGAATGCGTTCTGAACAAAACGAATGGCACCTAAAACAAATCGCCCACCGCCACGGTGTCCATCCGCTGCGGCGCAGTCCCATGCGCGGCGTCCACTCGCCGGTCGCCGCCGTCGAGCCGGCGGCCCAACCTCTCAAGCTTTCACTCCTATGCGCGCTTCGTCTTCCCCTCTTCTGGAAGGGAGACGACCGGAGGACAGCCATTCTCACCCGTGCTCCGGATTTGTGTTAGTTCAACTTCAACCGTGTGGAATCGCGGCGGTGTTTCCGGCGGGCGGGCGGGGCCGGGCCGGTCTATACTAATAACTTAACAGTTAGTAGAGACTAGTTAGTTCAAGGTGGTGTGTTGTACATTTAATCACTAAAACATGTAGAAATGTGTCACACCCAGATTTAAGGATAAACCCAAGTACGAATCAAATGTGTGCTAGGATCAAGTCTTACACATATGATGGCTCATGGTATAGAAATCAATGTCATAGCTTTATTACATAATAAGGGTTTGGTACAAAATAATAAATAATTACGTCATATGACGACAACGATCCTATAGTTGACTGGGAGACGACAGCCTAGACCTCTCATGAACTTATCGTAGCTTCCTCCATTCTTTTCATCTTGCAGTACTTATTCTTGATCTGGTGTGAGTTTAGCAAGAGTGAGCTCACATACATGTCACACCCGGTTTTGGAAGGCAAACCAAATGTGAACCATGTACGTGCTAGAATCAGAATTTCACGTACACAGCGATTACATAATTGGACATCATCACACATTGCTCAAAATAATAGCGGAAATAAGTACAGGCAGTAAGATAAGACCTTCACAGGCAGCTGACTGGTGGTTTGCCACTAATCTATTTTAGAACTCGTCGTAGTCCTGAAACTCCTGAAAGTCCTCCATGTTTCCTTCATCGTCTTCTGAGCACTGGTTGCAATGGGGACAACTTGGAGTTTGGTGTTTTTAAGCAAGGGTGAGTACATATCAACGTACTTAGCAAACGTTCCATTTGGCTAAAGTAGACTAGCTGTATGTGGGGTTAAGTTTAAAGCAGTTGCTTTGAGTTGGTCAGGTATTTATTACTAGTAGAGAGCCAAGTTTTAGCAATAATCCTAAGTTATTAACCTAGATAGTACTCCCTTCAAGTGGAAATACCAAATACCATAAATATAACCATCATCATTAAGCATCATCATAAAGGTATTCAAAGTAACTCTAATCAAAGGAGCTCCCAAGGCTACTCATAATCGTGAGCACGGTTGATATACCAGTTTCTAACACTCTGCAAAGGTTGCAGACTTTACCCACGAGTCGTTACCCCTTTTTTGGCTCAGGCCGATCAAACCCTCAAACACTACCAAGGTGAGTCGGCAAGGTTTCACTACATAGACTTTAAAAAGATTTCCTAGAGGTCGTAGCCACCCGTTAGGTTTCTCCAGTTTGATAAACACAGTACCTCTCCCCATAGGAAGGGTGACTAACAAAAGCAACACAAAAGAACCTCGACACCCAACCTCGGCAGAGCAAGTACTGTGCCCGTACCCCATTTACGGCACAACGGTGAAGCCGACTACACCTCAAGTTCCTCTAATTAATCAGCTAAGGGTGTCCCACACCACCCTCATGGTTGTAATTTTTTCCCGGGTGGTCATCCAACGAATAGGTCCTTACGGAGAGGCACTCGGGAAATAGCTCGAGTCCCCTAAAGTATCACTAGTTCATCATCATATCTAGAATAACATCATCATATCATAAATATTCTCATCTTGTTCATTGATTAAAGTAAAGAAATAGCAGGGTGCTAATCATAGTAACCAATTCTCAAAGGATAACCAAGCATAGGAAAAACAGAACACTAGTCAATCCTCAGGTTGATCATGGTATGCAGGACAATGAATTATAAAGTAAGTAGGACATAATGGGTTAGAGGACACTTGCCTTCACCAGGTTACTGCTCAGGGAAGTCTCCTGCAACACACTCAGGGACCACGGACTGCTCATTGTCTATGCAAAGCAATCATTCATTCAACACACTTGGGGAATAATAAAAAAATAGTACACCAAACATATGCAACAGTGTGAACACAGATTCAATAAAAAAGGTAAAGACACATAGGTGCATTATAGGTCTTGGGTAGATCACTATGCCTAGTGGTCTATTATCCTCTAACTAAGTCTATCTCAGTAAATTACTTACTTAAATAAACTTATTCTAGGGATGGGGTCATACATTAAAGGAGGTTAGGTCTACAAAGTTAGGCACTTGAATATTACTTAGGGTTTTATCTTTATTTCCTTTCTAGTGAAATACCCATAGCCTTATTCTAACCTAGAGACCAACCATAAAATTGAAACATGGAAACAATGGATGAACATAATTTAAACAGATAGAAAATATTATAATGAACATTTTACAATTTGAACCACCCAATTTGGAGTTCATATGACAAAGTTATGAATTTAAGAAGTTTTAGAATTCAAAAACCATAATTTATACCCATTTCTGTGATTAAAATAAAGTCCAGGTGTCTCTCTGCAAGAAACCATGGGCTCAGGCGCAAGAAAATAGGTCGGCGGGTTGATTTATAAGAAACCGGGGGTCTCTTTCACAAAATGACCGAGCGAAGGGGTATCGGGCATTCCTGACCATCCAATCTTGGATCGACGGCTGAGACCAGACCTAGCAGGCGAGCGCGAGCGCGCACTGATAGGCGGGCCAGGGTGGTCAGTAGCCTAAGCCCAGCGGGGCTGACTGACTGGGCCTAGCGGTAGGGGCGCAGATAAGGGGAAAATATGGGCGCTTGGATTTCAATCAGGCGGTCAAGATTGGGTTCGATCTATTTAAATCAGAGCCATCTGATCCGAGACGAACGCTCAGGATCTAACGGCCAGCTTAGGCCAGTCTCTCTGGCCGCCAGCGATGGCGCCGCTCGTGCCCACGGTGGAGGCCCACAGGAGATGATGGCAGGGCGCGCTGGGGCCCTAGGGCGCCGAGAAGGGCTCAGAGAGTTCGGGGAAAGTGCGGCGAGCCCGAGTGTGGGCACGGCACCGACGCAGAGGCACTAGAGGATGGCGGTCCACAGCAAGATGGCTCAGCGGTGGTACTGCCTCACTCCGGTGAGCAATCGCGCGCAACAGAGAGTAGGGAAGGGGAAATAAGAGGGCGGGGGAGGTTGGTTACCTCGAGGGAGGACTCTGGGACCCTTGAACAGCGACAGAGGCACGACGAGAGCTCGGGTCGACGGCGGCAGCACGGAGGGAGGTCCGGTGAGCACGAATAGAGAGAAACAGAGGGGGAGGGGCAAATTGGAGGGTGTCCCGTGTCGTGGATGTCGAGGCGAAAGTCACCGAGGCAACGGACATGACGAGGGCTCAACATCGACGGCGGAACGAGTGCGAGACCACGGCGAACGGCGGCGGTGCTTTCCCCTGGCATGCGCACGGTGCGAGGCAAGGGCGGGAGCTCTGCAAGTGCGCAAGTGAGGGAGGGGAGTGAGTGGGGGCGTGGCTTCAAAAGGGGTCGTGTGCATGGGGAGGTGGCCGGGAGACGCACAATGTGGGCACGTCCACGACATGGCGTGCGGGCTTGAGGTTAGAGGAAAGAGGAGAAGCTAACAAACGGGGCCCATAGGGCAGTGACACAAGTGCATGGGGGCGAGCGGGTAACGACACTGACGAGGCAGGCCCGCAGCGCAGAGAGAGAACAGGGACACGCGCGCGAAGGGAGCGGCGCCGACAGGATGGCCCCACCGGTCAGAGGGAAAGAGGGGGCGGGCGCGCGGGCGCTGAGCAGGGCCGACTGGGCCGAAAGGCTGGGAGGGGAGGGAGGTTTCTGCTTCTTTGGTTTTCCTTTTTATTTTGAATTTCTAATCCCTTTTCTTTTTATTTTCTCTTTTGAATTCAAATCCAACCAAACCACAATTTCAAATTTGAATAATTCGAACATATGCATCAAACAAAGATCAAATTCTAGGCTCAGCATGATGCAACAATTTATGTCTCACCTAGGGTTTAATCTACTAAAGTAAAAATACATCGCCCAATAAATAATCAAAACTCTACTAACGCAAGAGAAAAGAAAACTACTGAGAGGAGAAAAGAGGAAGCACCTAAATTTGGTAAATATTAGAGAAGAAATTTCATACCCCCGAATTCAAGGTGTTACAATATGTTCATTGCTCAACAAGTTGTGGGGAATAATGTGCATGAGCTCACTTACGGTGGGGGCTGATGTTAAGTGTAAGGCTTACCAAAGAGAATGGTTAAGGTTGAGCATTGCTTTTAATAATTGGGTCAAATTTTTATTGGCAATTACTAAGTATAAGTGTGTACCAGCCCAATTAAATAATTGATCACAATGATGAATAAAATCCCACAATGCAATGCAAATGACAGATTAAGTTTAATTCCATAAATTACTCATGTGAGTGTCTGAGCTGCTCTTGATAGTGAGCATGGCTGATATACCAACTTTACACTCTGCAGAAGTTGCACATCTTTACCCATAAGTTATGTATCCCATCTAGCCAGGGTTTGCAAGACGCTTAGACACTCCCGAAGTGAATGACTAGTGATCCACTACGAGGCCTTTACAAAGTTCCACAAGCTTCAGAAAATCTGCTAGGGTTTTTTTTAGATGAGGCAAAATAGGAATCCCTCGTCCGAAAAGCCATTGCAGCATGATCGACCCAAGAACCTCTCTATACCGGCAAGTCCTCATACCGTCCTTGCCCCTTTCGCGCAACGTAGTCCTCTACTAGCTTTCCTAATTAGTCAGCTAGATGTTGTCACAAAAATAGGTGACATGACACGATCTGATTGGTTAGATTGGGGTCACATAAAGAATTACGGGGTAAATAGACGTAATATATGGGATCTAGGTGTGACCATCTTCTACCTTCCTCCCACCTTCTTCATCCTTTCTTTCTTGGTTTTGGATTGGTTTGTTAAAGATGTGAGATGTTTGTTTATAAATACATGACCTAACTGTTGCCAACTTATCATGATTGTACCTACTGTTAAATTTATGATGTATAACAGTCTTACATGTAAAAGGACATGTGGTGCTAGTTATCTATTAGGTAAGAAGCGCCAAGCCTATCATGCAGGAAAGACCATTAACCTACCATCAACTTACCTTTCAATCAAGCCCTTTGATCTCACGCTGCTACTGGACATCTCGTTTTTTTCGCGGATTGACGATGAACTGCCAATTCGGTCGACGAATCAGAAACATGTTGACAAAGCTCTCGCTGAGTCGATCACAGCGATGTTCTGGGTTGCCACGGTAGATGAACAAACAGAGAGAAATTCCTCCCCGGAGTTGTCGCTAGAGTTGGGGAGTAAGCCGAACTTCGACGAGATGGTCATGGCGGCTTATGGCTAAAAGCTTAGCTGGCAGCGGGCTGCTGTGTTTTGGATGGCAGCGACGCTACTTCGAGGCTTTAGAGGAGATGAGTGAAAGGGAAATGTGTCTTTGGGCTATTTCTATAATGTTTTGGTGATTAAGTGCCCAACACATATTCTCTAAGTTCTAAATGTGCCAAAGATTGAAAAAGTGCAAATCAAGACATGAGCTATGTTTCTAGACTTAGTACATTTGCTTTTGAATACTAATGAAGTTATCTAACTGTTAGAAATAGAGAAAAGAAGAAAAGAAAAGGATTGCAAAAGATTGGCTATGTGCAGCCGAAGCTCAGCTCAGTCTGGCACACCGGACTGTCCGGTGGTGCACCGGACTGTGTACGGTGTGCCAGGCTGGACTCCGGTGAAAAGGCCGCTCTCGGGAAAAGTTCAGCGGCGTACGGCTATAATTCACCGGACTGTCCGGTGGTGCACCGGACTGTCCGGTGAGCCAACGGTCACCAGCGCAACGGTCGGCCGCGCAATCCGGCGGGCGACGCGTGGCCCGTAGCAACGGTCGATTGGGCACACCGGACTGTCCGGTGTGCACCGGACAGTGTCCGTTGCGCCAACCGATCCCGAGGACCAACGGTCGGATGCGCCAGAAAAGGAAGGAGATCGCGCACCAGAAAGCTACAGGGACTGTCCGGTGGTGCACCGGACTGTCCGGTGCACCACCCGATAGAAGGCAAGTTTGGCCTTCCAATTTGGCCTCCAACGCTCCTAGCTGCCTTGGGGCTATAAAAGGGACCCCTAGGCGCATGGAGGAGTCACCCAAGCATTCACTAAGCATCCTAAGGCATCCCAACTTCGTTCCCGCACATTCGTTTCGTTGTGTTAGAGATTTGAGCTCTATTCGAGTCAAGGACTCCCTGTGTTGTCATTTGAGCTCAAGTCTTCTCTTGTGTGCGTGGGTGTGCTGCGATTTGTGTCTTGTGTGTGTTGCTCATCCTGACCTTACTCTGTGCTTTCATTGTGATCTTTGTTGTAAGGGCGAGAGACTCCAATCTTGTGGAGATTCCTCGCAAACGGAAATAATCATCTAAGGAAAAACTATGGTATTCAAGTTGATCATCGGATCACTTGAAAGGGGTTGAGTGCAACCCTCGTCCATTAGGACGCCACAACATGGAAGTAGGCAAGTGTTACTTGGCCTAACCACGAGATAAATATCACGTGTCTTGTGTTGATCTCTCTGTGATTGTTTTGTCCACAAGAACTCGTTTCTCAACTACTTAGTCGCACTAACATTTCTATAACCAAGTGTTGTGGCTATTTAGTGTTGAATTTTTACAGGATCACCTATTCACCCCCCTCTAGGTGCTCTCAATTGGTATCAGAGACGTTCTCTTCACATAAGGGACTAATCGCCCTAAGAGATTGATCCTAAGGGAAAGGGGAGGGTGGTCAACGACAAGGAGAAGGAGTCCATCTTCAATGAGCCAAGAGATGACAAGCCCACTGACTCTAGCTCGAGTCACAAGAAGAAGGATGGGAAGAAGAAGAGGCGCATCAAGAAGATCGTCTACTACGACAGCGATGAATCTTCTTCACCAAGAGACGACGACGATGATGATTCTTCGTCAAAGAGAAAAACGGTTAATCAAAATTACTCTTTTGACTATTCTCGCATGCCGTACAATTCGAATGCACATTTACTTTCTATTCCACTAGGAAAACCTCCACACTTTGATGGAGAGGACTACTCATTTTGGAGTCATAAAATGCATAGTCATATATTTTCTCTCCATCCTAGCATTTGGGAAATAGTAGAAAATGGAATGCATTTCGATAGTACGGATAACCCTGTGATGATAAATGAACAAATTCTTAAGAATGCACAAGCTACCACTGTTTTGCTAGCATCTTTGTGCAGAGATGAATACAACAAGGTGAGCGGCTTGGACAATGCCAAGCAAATCTAGACACCCTCAAGATATCTCATGAGGGAAACGACGCCACCATGATCACCAAAATGGAGTTGGTGGAAGGCGAGCTGGGGAGATTTGCGATAATCAGGGGAGAGGAGCCAACGCAAACCTACAACAGGCTCAAGACCCTGGTCAACAAAACACGAAGCTATGGAAGCACAAGATGAACGGATCATGATGTTGTTCAACTCATGCTAAGGTCATTTACTGTAATTGACCCCCATCTTGTCAACCTCATTCGTGAAAACCCCAGGTACACCAATATGACGCCCTAGGAGATCCTCGAAAAATTCGTGAGCGGGCGCATGATGGTAAAGGAGGCACGATACATGGACGACGCCTTGAACGGTCCACTACCCATCTACGAGCCGCAGCCCGTTGCTCTCAAAGCAACAAGTAGCAAGGAGGCGCTACCAAGCAAGGTAGCACAAGTTGAGGCTGCCGGGCTTAACGAAGATGAGATGGCCCTAATCATCAAGCGCTTCAAGACCGCACTGAAAGGACGCAAGGAGTACCCCAACAAGAATAAAACAAGGGGAAAGCGCTCCTGCTTCAAATGCGGTAAGACTGGTCACTTTATAGCAAATTGTCCCGATAATGATAGTGACCAGGGACAAGAAAAGAGCGGGAAGAAGGAGAAGAAAAAGAGCTACATGAAGGCAAAGGGCGAGGCACACCTCGGAAAGGAATGGGACTCGGACTACTCTTCTTCTGACTCCGACGACGAAGGACTCGCTGCCTCAGCCTTCAACAAGTCTTCTGTCTTCCCCAACGAACGCCACACTTGCCTCATGGCCAAGGAGAAGAAGGTAAGTGTTCGAGATACCCCTAAGTACACTACTTCTAGCGATGATGATTCTAGTGATGATGAAGTAGATTATACTGATTTATTTAAGGGTTGAGATAGAGCTAAAGTAGATAAAATCAATGAGTTAATTGATGCTCTAAATGAAAATGATAGATTGCTAGAGAAGTAAGAGGACATTTTATATGAAGAACATGACAAATTTGTTAGTGTACAAAATTCTCTTTCTTTAGAAACTAAAAAAAATGAAATGTTATCTTCTAAGTTATCTGCTTGCCATGAATCTATCTCTAGTTTAAAGATTTTGAATGATGATTTAAATGCTAAGCTAGAGGAAGCTAGTAAATCTAGTTCATGTGTAGAGCATGTTGTTATTTGCAATAGATGCAAGGACTTTGATGTTAATTCTTGTGATGAACACCTTATTTCTATTGCTAATCTAAATGATGAGGTGGCAAGTCTTAATGCTCAACTTAAGACTTGCAAAATTGATTTTGATAAATTAAAATTTGCTAGGGATGCCTACGCTGTTGGTAGACACCCCTTAATTAAGGATGGACTTGCTTTTCGAAGGCAAGCCAAGAACCTAACAAGCCATAGGGCTTCCGTTCTCAACAAGGAGAAAGGAAAGGCCCCTATGGCTAGTAGTCCTCAAACGAACCATGCCTTTATCTATAATGAAAAAGTTGCTAGTCGTTCTCATTATAATAGAAATTATGCTCATACTACTTATAATGATTCACATGCTATGTTTGCATCAAGTTCTACTTTTGTGAATGGTAGGCCTAGGAAAAATAATGTTGTGTCTCATGCTCCTAGAAAAATGTGCAATGAACCTTCTACTATTTACCATGCTTGCAATACTTCATTTGTTCTCTTATGTAAGAATGCAAAAGTAGTTGCTAGGAAATTGGGATCCAAATGCAAGGGAGACAAGACTTGCATATGGGTTCCAATGGCTACTGTGACTAACCTTGTAGGACCCAACAAGAGTTGGGTATCTAAAACCCAAGTGTAAATTGCCTTGAAGGTTTATGCATCTGGGGGCTCAAGCTGGATTATCGACAGCGGATGCATAAACCACATGACGGGGGAGAAGAAGATGTTCACCTCCTACGTCAAGAACAAGGATTCCTAGGATACGATTATTTTTGAAGATGGGAACCAAGGCAAGGTCAAAGGTTTGGGAAAGATAGCCATCACAAGCGAGCACTCTATTTCAAATGTATTTTTAGTAGAGTCATTAGGATACAACCTCATGTCTGTAAGTCAGTTGTGCCACATGGGCTACAATTGTTTGTTTACAAATGTTGATGTTTCTGTCTTTAGAAGGAGTGATGGTTCATTAGCATTTAAGGGTGTATTAGACGACAAACTTTATTTAGTTTATTTTTTGAAAGAGGAGGCCGATCTAGATGCATGCTTAATAGCTAATACTAGTATGGGCTGGCTGTGGCATCACCGTCTAGCACATGTTGGGATGAAGAACCTTCATAAACTTCTAAAGGGAGAACATGTGTTAGGACTAATCAATGTATGTTTTGAAAAAGATAGACCTTGTGCAGCTTGTCAGGCAGGGAAACAGGTGGGAAGCACTCATCACAACAAGAATGTGATGACAACATCAAGACCACTAGAGCTTCTTCACATGGACCTCTTCGGACCCATCGCCTACCTTAGCATCGGGGGAAGTAAGTATGGTCTAGTAATTGTTGATGATTTTCCCCGCTTCACTTGGGTGTTCTTTTTGCAGGATAAATCAGAAACCCAAGGGACCCTAAAGCGCTTTCTAAGGAGGGCTCAATACGAATTTGAGCTCAAGGTGAAAAAGATAAGAAGCGACAACGGGTCCGAGTTCAAGAATCTGCAAGTGGAGGAGTATCTTGAGGAGGAAGGCGTCAAGCACGAGTTCTTCGCTCCCTACACACCACATCAAAACGGTGTGGTAGAGAGGAAGAACAGGACCGCTTATTGTCGGCGTTTCGAGACCGGGGGTCCCTAAGCCGACGAGTGAGTGTGCCGCGTGCCCCAGCCCAGATGGGTCGAGCGCGTGGGCGAGCGCGAAGGGGGGAGAAGCGAGGTGGCCGGAGCCGAGTCGTGAGGGAGGTGGAGATCCCGTGGCCTTCGTGTTCGTCCCGCGCCCAGGTCGGGTGCGCTTGCAGTGGGGGGTTACAAGCGTCCACGCGGGTGAGGGGAGCGAGCAGCCCCAAGAGAGCGCCTGCCCCTGCCCTCGTTCCCGCGGGGGCCAACCTTCTCTAAGAAGGCCCTGGTCCTTCCTTTTATAGGCGTAAGGAGAGGATCCAGGTGTACAATGGGGGTGCAGCAGAGTGCTACGTGTCTAGCGGGGGAGAGCTAGTGCCCTAAGTACATGCCAAGGTGGCAGCCGGAGAGATCTTGGCACCCAGCTGGTGTGGTGTCGTGGCTGTCGGAGGAGTAACGGAGCCTGGTGGAGGGACAGCTGTCGGAGCGGTTGGGCCCTTGCTGACGTTCCCCTGCTTCCGTAAGGGAGCTGAGAGCCGCCGTCGTCATGGGTCTAGCGGGGCGCCATCATTGCCTATCTGGCGGAGCTAGCCAGATGGGACGTCGGTCCTGTTCTCTGCGGCCCGAGTTGGCTCGGGGTAGGGTGATGATGGCGCTTCCTGTTGACGTGGCGGACTTGTGCCCTAGGTCGGGCGACGTGGAGGCTCCTCCGAAGCCGAGGTCGAGTCTGTCCTGCATGGCCGAGGCCGAGCCCGAGCTCCTGGGTCGGGCGAGGCGGAGGTCGTTCGGCAGAGGCCAGGGCGGAGTCCAACCCCTGGGGTCGGGCGAGGCGGAGTTCGTCGTCTTCCGGGGCCTTAGCCCGAGTCCGAGCCCTGGGTCGGGCGGAGCGGAGTTCGCCGTCTTCCGGGGCCTTAGCCCGAGTCCGAGCCCTGGGTCGGGCGGAGCGGAGTTCGCCGTCTTCCGGGGCTTTAGCCTGAGTCCGAGCCCTGGGTCGGGCGGAGCGGAGTTCGCCGTCTTCCGGGGCCTTAGCCCGAGTCCGAGCCCTAGGTCGGGCGGAGCGGAGTTCGCCGTCTTCCGGGGCTTTAGCCCGAGTCCGAGCCCTGGGTCGGGCGGAGCGGAGTTCGCCATCTTCCGGGGCCTTAGCCCGAGTCCGAGCCCTGGGTCGGGCGGAGCTTCCTATGGCGCCTTTGGCAAGGCCTGGCTGCCTGTCAGTCTCACTCTGTCAAGTGTCACTGCAGTCGGGATGGCGCAGGCGGCGCTGTCCTTCTGTCAGACCGATCAGTGGAGCGGCGAAGTGACGGCGGTCACTTCGGCTCTGCCAGGGGGCACGCGTCAGGATAAAGGTGTCAGGCTACCTTTGCGTTAAATGCCCCTGTGACTTGGTCGGTCGGTGCGGCGATTTAGTCAGGGTTGCTTCTTAACGAAGGCAAGGCATCGGGCGAGCCGGAGATGCGTCTGCCGTAAAAAAGGGGCCTCGGGCGAGACGGAAATACCTCAGGGTCGGCTGCCCTTGCCCGAGGCTAGGCTCGGGCGAGGCGTGATCGAGTCGCTCGTATGGACTGATCCCTGACTTAATCGCACCCATCAGGCCTCTGCAGCTTTATGCTGATGGGGGTTACCAGCTGAGAATTAGGCGTCTTGAGGGTACCCCTAATTATGGTCCCCGATAGTAGCCCCCGAGCCTCGAAGGGAGTGTTAGCACTCGCTTGGAGGCTTTCGTCGCACTTTTTTGCAAGGGGACCAGCCTTTCTCGGTTGCATTTTGTTCCGGTGGGTGCGCGCGAGCGCACCCGCCGGGTGTAGCCCCCGAGGCCTCGGAGGAGTGGTTTCACTCCTTCGAGGTCTTAATGCCTTGCACAACGCTTTGGCTGGTCTGGCGGTTCCCTCATGTGAACTGGCCGTAGCCCGGGTGCACTGTCGGGGCCCAAGTTCTCGGGCTGGTATGTTGACGCTGTCAACGGTTTGGCCGGAGCCGGGTTTGCGAGAGCAGCCCCCGAGCCTCCGCACAGGGCGAGAGGGCGATCAGGGACAGACTCGGCTTTTTTACATACGCCCCTACGTCCCCTTTCCGCAAGGAGGAGGGGGGGAGAGCGCCATGTTACCCTCGATGGGCACCGAACATGGTGTCTCCGGTGAGCTGCAAGCGGGTAATCCGAGTGGACGTCCGTGCCCCGTTCGTTGGGGGTCGGCTAGGGGCCCGGAGGCACGCCCAAAAGTACCTGCGGGTGATCTGCCGGACCCGGTCCCCTAGCGACGGGGTCCGAGGGCTCGATGCCTCCCTCCGATGGGATTCCGTTATAGGATCGTTCCCGCTGGTCTCGGAAATGTGCTAGGGTACCTCGGGAGCACAGCCCGAGCCTTGGTTATGTATCGAACGTACCCCTGGTCATCCCTCGCTCGGTGTCTGAGGCGACTGTGAACCCTTCGGGGGGCCAGCCTTCGAACCCCTGATCAGTAGTGGGCGCGGAGCCCGAGTAGCCTGAGGCGGCCGTGGAACCTTTCGGGGGGCCGACCTTCGAACCTCTGACCAGTAGTGGGTGTCGGGCCCACGTGATCTGAGGCGGCTGTTGAACCCTTCGGGGGGCCAGCCTTCGAACCCCTGATCAGTAAGGAGGCTCGGAGCCTAGTTCCTTCACGGGGAAGGATCCCTTTAGGGGTATCCCCTTTCCCGGTCCCTGTTGCAAGAGATAGAGAAAGAGGAAAAAGGAAAAAGGATACGAAATTGAACGACGCGGCGTACCTTTTTTGGTGTGGTCGTTTTGGTGAAGGCGAAGCGTTGCCAGCTGCTCCTGCCAGAAGCGCCGCCTGTCCAGCCGCGGAGTTAATGCGACGGGGCAAGTAGTTGGCGGGGCCACCGTTTCGTGCGCGAGCCGTTCGAGGAACGGCTGTTTCGCTTCGCGTTTTTTGAACCCCGCGTCCAGTCCGGGCGGAACGTTGGAACCGTCTTCGCCTTGGTCTTTATATACCCCGGAGAGGGTCCGGTGACGGTTCTTGACTCCGCTTCTTGTCTCCCTCTTAGGTTTTTTGCAGCCTGAGAGATCTAGCCAGGGAAAAGAAAACCGCCCTCCCTGTCCTTCGCGCCGCCACCCTTTCCGCTCGGCGATGGCTGACCGGGTGACCATCATCTCGCCGCGCGACCCATGGCCCTTCTCCACGGTGACGGCGAGTGATCTGGAGGATCTCGTCGGCGAGGGTTTGCTCCGCCCTCTCACCGATGAGCAGCGGCCGGAATGGATTCCTCCCACGGGCGGAGTCACTCCATCCCCACCGCCGGGGTACGTCGTGAGCTTCGTCTCCTTCCATGAGCGGGGATTTGGTGTGCCGATGAGCCGCTTTATGCGGGCTATCCTGTTCCATTATGGGGTGGAGTTGCACAACCTCACCCCCAACTCCATCTCGCAGGCCGCTATCTTCGTAGCGGTGTGCGAAGGGTATTTGGGGATCGCCCCCCATTGGGATTTGTGGACCCATCTCTTCTTCGCCGAGCCTTTTGCCTTGCCGACGGGGGAGAGGAAGGTCCGTGCAACGGTGCGGGCCGGCGGCTGCACCCTTTTGTTGAGGCAGTCGCGATCGTCGCAGTACATCCCTGCCGTCCTCGCATCCTCGAACAAGGGGTGGCAGCGCCGGTGGTTCTACCTCCGGAATGACGAAGAGTTGCTCCCACCGTTCTCTCAGCGGGTCGTCACCGCCGCCACCGACGCCTGGCGCCACGGGACTCCACACGAGAGGCAGAAAAACCTCGAACCTCTTCTCCAGGCCCTAAAGGCGTTGCGGGAGGGAGGACTTACCACCGCAGGAGTGGTTGCCGCCATCCACCGTCGGAGAGTGCTCCCCTTGGCGGAGCGGCGGCTGCCGCTTTGGGAGATGACCCTGGAAGCCAACTGGGAGGGGTCGCGAATGTCCCCTGATTCTCTTCCCCTCGACGCCCTCCAATGGCGGGTGTCGGCCGCGATGGGGAAGCCGGACCCCCACGCCTTCTCCCAGCCTCGGATGCGCCCCGACCAGGGGTGCGTGACTCTGGTGAGTGTTCGCTCCTTCCTTCTTCATACACCGGGTTGCTCCTGGTTCTCACGACTGGGTTTCTTTCCCCCCTCTTTAGGAGGTGGGGTGGCACAAACCCTCCCTGCCGCGGGTCCCGGAGGACGTGGTGGATCGGGCAGCGCGGCGGGTCGCCGCGGAGGAGGAGAAGAAGAAGAAGGATGCGGAGAAGGCCCGGGCCCGCAAGCGGAGGCGGGCTCGGGACGCCTTGGAGAAACGCCGTCGCCAGCAGGAGAGGGAAGGACTCCCAAGGGAGCCGTCGCCGGAGACATCCGATGACGATGATGACGATGGTGAGGAGGAGGAGGACGACATGGCCGCCCGCCTCGGCCTCAGCCCCAGCTTGGGGTGTGCCCAGGAGCCGTCGAGTCAGCCCCGAGCGGGCCGATGCCGTCGGTTCCTGGAGCCGGGACTCCGGATCCCCGACCCGAGGGGCGGGGGCAACCTGAGAGGGTACTTGACCCCCCGGCTGGAGGAGCTGACGCGACTCCAGGGAGCCGGGCCGAGGTACCCGTCCCTCGAGAGCCACCACCTGCGCCGGCAGCGCGGGGGAGCGGTCCTCAGGTCGCCATGGCGGCGCCTGGGCAGTCCGCCTCCCGGGCGTCAGGGGCGCCCAAAGCGAGGGTGGTGCCGAGGCTGTCGGTGAAGCGGACCTCGGCGGCGGTCCCAGGGAGCGGGAGCCAAGAGACCTCCCCCCAGGCACGGTTGATCATGGCCCGGAGCGGGTAAGTATCTTAGAATGTCTTCGTCCCGGCCGTGATTTTCCCTTTCTTCTTTTTTCCAGCAAGCGAAGCCATGGTCATACCGACCTGGCGCCCCGGAAAGCACTTAAGACGGCGTCGGTCCGGGCGGCTGGCGCCACCCCGGGCCCTGCCGCTCAGCTGACCCTCTCGCAGGGCGTTTCGCCGCATGGGGCTCGGGCGTCGCATGTCTCGGGGGAGCAGGTTCCCGAGGCGGGCTCTTCTGCCGAGGCGGCCATCGCGATCGGGGAGGCGGCCGGCGCCGAGGCGGTCCCGAGCCCGCCTGCCGTGCCGGCAATGCCGGCGCCTGCCGCCACCGCAGTCGCCGCCGTCCCAGTCGGAGAGCAGCTGGTTGCTGCCAGCGTCGAGATGGCTGCAGCGTCGGTGCCCAGGGCCTCGGAAGAGGTGGGTGTGGACGCGCAGTTCATCCAGGCGGGCGGCAGCCTTGTTGCTGTGCGGCGGAGTCCCGAGGCCCGGCGCCAGTTGCTCCGATTCCGGACCCGCGAGGCCTCGGACCCTATCTTCGTTCTTGACGATGAACAGGAGGACCAGTCCTGGGACGAGCTCCGCAAGCGTGCGGAAGCAACGGTGGGGTCGCTCCGATCGTCGCTGGAGGTTCTCTGCAGGGACGTCCCCAAAATCCTCCAGGTAATGGTTTCAGACATACCTTTTCCTTTCTGTGAGTGAGGCGTTCGTCGTGACGCCTTGTTTTCCTTTCCCAGGATCTGACGGATCGGAGCGCCGCCAAGTCGTCGTTCATCCGCCGCGAGGCCGACGTCTGGGGCTCGCTGCGATCCCTGAGGACCTCGCTCGCCGGGGCTACCGCGCGCCTTTCTCAGCAGGATGCTAAGATAGCGGACCTCCAGTTGCTCTGCGCTGACCTGAGGGCGGAGGCGGCGGCGGCGCGCGCGGAGGCGCTACGGCAGCGGTCAGAGTTCGTCCAGGTTGCCGAGGAGCGGGACCAATTTCGGGGCCAGGCTGCCGAGGCCGAAAGCCGGGCTAAGACCCTCGCGGCCGATCTAGCCGCAGCCCAAGTCGCGGCCTCGGAGCAGTGCGTCCGAGCCGGAGGTATGCCTCGACCGTCCTCGGTTCTTGTTCTTGTCCGTTTCTTCTGCTTATGCTTGAGGTCTTTCTTCTGGTTGTTCGCAGAGCTCGAGTCTGCCCTTGACGAGTCTGCCAAAGCGCTCGCCGAGGCGCTTGCTGGAGCTGCCGAGCAGAGGGAGGCCGACCTCGCGGCCATGTCCGAGGCCGTCTCGGATGTTTATCGGATCCTCGGCCCCGGCGACGTCCCTTCAGGAAGCTCCCCTCAAAGCCGTCTGCAAGCCTTAGGTGATTACGCGCGCGGTAAAGTCCGCGGGGCGCTACACCACGGCGTCTGGCGGGCCTTCGCCGTGCTCGCTTCCCATTACGTTGTGGATCTGGAGCGGGTCAGTGAGGGGTATTGTCTTCCTAACGAAGACGAAGCCGCCCTGGCAGAAGTTCAGTGGCTCGACGCGGTCGCCGCGGGTCCGAGCGCGGCGCTGGCGACCACCTTTGAGGTGGAGATCCTTCCTCCTGCGCCGCCGCTGGAAGCGGAGGTGGACCTTACCGACGGCGGGGGCGGAACTGAGGGCGCGGCGCCTTCCCAAGGCGGCGCCTGACTTTTGTTGGGGCAGTTTCTGTTGGATGTGCGCTTTACCGCGGCCGCCGAGGCCTGGACACTTTACTTTTCTTGCGTGAAGTCGTACTCTCTTCTCTTTCAATTTGCGCGCCTGGCCTGACTTGTCAACAACAGGGTGATTTCCCGAGTTGGGTCCTTTTTCGTGGCAGGCGATGAGTGAGGTGTCCCTAGCCCGGAGGCATAGGTGTTCCTCGGCTCAGTCGGTCTCGCCACTTATTTGTACCCACGTTCGCTCCTCGGGACCCTGCTTCTGATACATCCGGGAGAACGCAAAAGCCCCTTCTTGATCGAAAATTTTTTGACGCGAAAAAGTGCATCCAATCTCGACGCAGAGGGGTTCCCCTTTTTAGCCCCCGAGGGAGGGTCGGGCTCCGCCAAGGCGAGGCCGACCCTTCCTTGATGACTGATACTCGTGTGTGAGCGGGGGAAGGGCGCAGCCCCTGGGCGTCATCCGTGCAGAGGCCATTTGACGAGTCGGGCTCCTGCCCGAATATCCGGCGAGTGCTCGGTGACATCCCTCGGTATGCCGGGCATGTCCGAGGGACCCCACGCAAAAATGTCGGCGTTTGCACGGAGAAAGTCGACGAGCACTGCTTCCTATTTGGGGTCGAGCCCGAAACTGATCCGGATCTGCTTGGAGGTGTCGTCATTGGGGTTGAGAGGGACGGCCTTGACCGTCTCCGCTGGCTCGAAGTTGCCGGCGTGTCGCTTCACGTCCGGCACTTCTCGGGAGAGGTTTTCCAGGTCGGCGATGAGGGCCTCGGATTCGGCGAGGGCCTCGGCGTACTCCACGCACTCCACATCGCATTCGAACGCGTGTTTGTACGTGGGGCCGACGGTGATGACCCCGTTGGGGCCCGACATCTTGAGCTTCAGGTAGGTGTAGTTGGGGATGGCCATGAACTTCGTGTAGCATGGCCTCCCCAATACCGCGTGGTAGGTTCCTCGGAACCCGACCACCTCGAACGTCAAAGTCTCCCTTCAGAAGTTGGAGGGTGTTCCGAAGCAGACAGGAAGGTCGAGCCGTCCGAGGGGCTGGACGCGCTTCCCAGGAATGATCCCGTGGAAGGGCGCAGCGCCTGCTCGGACGGAGGACAGATCGACGCGCAGGAGCCTGAGGGTCTCGGCGTAGATGATATTGAGGCAGCTGCCCCCATCCATCAGGACCTTGGTGAGCCTGACGTCGCCGATGATGGGGTCGACGACGAGCGGGTACTTCCCCGGGCTCGGCACGTGGTCGGGGTGGTCATCTCGGTCGAAGGTGATGGGCTTGTCGGACCAGTCTAGGTAGACTGGCGCCGCCACCTTCACCGAGCAGACCTCCCGACGCTCTCGCTTGCGATGCCGAGCCGAGGCATTCGCCGCATGCCCCCCGTAGATCATGAAGCAGTCGCGAACCTCGGGGAACTCTCCTGCTTGGTGATCTTCCTTTTTGTCGTCGTCGCGGGCCCTACCACCCTCTGCGGGTGGCCCGGCCTTGTGGTAGTGGCGCCGAAGCATGACGCACTCCTCGAGGGTGTGCTTGACGGGCCCCTGATGGTAAGGGCACGTCTCCTTGAGCATCTTGTCGAAGAGGTTGGCACCTCCGGGGGGCTTCCGAGGGTTCTTGTACTCGGCGGCGGCGACAAGGTCTACGTCGGCGGCGTCGCGTTTCGCTTGCGACTTCCTCCTGCCTTTCTTCTTTGCGCCGAGCGGAGTAGACGCCTCGGGAGCATCCTCCGACGGGCGGCCCTGGGGCCGCTTGTCCTTTCGGAAGATGGCCTCGACCGCCTCCTGGCCAGAGGCGAACCTGGTGGCGATGTCCATCAGCTCGCTCGCCCTGGTGGGGGTCTTGCGACCCAACTTGCTCACCAGGTCACGGCAAGTGGTGCCGGCCAGGAACGCGCCGATGACATCGGAGTCGGTGATGTTGGGCAGCTTGGTGCGCTGCTTCGAGAATCGCCGGATGTAGTCCCAAAGGGACTCTCCCGGCTGTTGCCGGCAGCTTCGGAGGTCCCAGGAATTCCCGGGGCGCACGTACGTGCCCTGGAAGTTGCCGGCGAAAGCTTGGACCAAATCCTCCCAGTTGGAAATCTGCCCCGGAGGCAGGTGCTCTAACCAAGTGCGAGCAGTGTCGGAGAGGAACAGGGGGAGGTTGCGGATGATGAGGTTGTCGTCGTCTGTTTCACCCAGTTGACAGGCCAGGCGGTAGTCCGCGAGCCACAATTCCGGTCTTGTCTCCCCCGAGTACTTTGTGATAGTAGTCGGGGGTCGGAATCGGGCCGGAAACGGCGCCCGCCGAATGGCCCGGCTGAAGACCTGCGGACCGGGTGGTTCGGGCGAGGGACTCCGATCCTCCCCGCTGTCGTAGCGTCTCTCACGCCTGGGGTGATAGCCTCGGCGCACCCTTTCGTCGAGGCGGGCCCGACGGTCGCGATGAGGGTGCTCGTCGCCGAGGTGGCCCGGGGCCGCAGGCGCGGTGTTGCGCGTGCGCCCGGTGTAGACCGAGGCTTCCCGCATGAGTCGGGAAGTCGCGGCACGAGGTTCCGAGGGGTACCCCTGCCTTCGGGAGGCAGAGCTCTCGGCCCGACGGGCCGCAGCGCCTTCCAGGAGATGCTTGAGCTCTCCCTGGATTCGCCGGCCCTCGGTGGTCGATGACTCCGGCATCGCGCGGAGGAGCATCGCTGCGGCTGCCAGGTCCTGACCGGTCCCGCTGGATGCGGGTGGCGGCCTGTCCCTGGCATCATTGGCGATGCGGTGCTGGAGACCCTGGGGCAGGTGACGTATTTCTCCGGCCGGGGGCTGGCCCGCCCATACCTGCCCGACGTCCCGGCGGATCGACTCGAGCGCTCCTGCCCCCTCGTCGAGCCTGGCCTGCGCCCCGCGGACTTGCTCGAGCTGTGGGTCGTGACCCCCCGCCGGAACGGGGACCACAGCTAGCTCCCGCAGGATGTCGGCGCGAGGCACTGGCCTAGGGAGATCACCATCCTCCGGCATGCCGAGACGGTTGCCTTCGGAGGGATCCCCTAGCTCGACGTGGAAACATTCGCGGCTCGGGCCGCAGTCCTTGTCGTCAAGGCTGCGGCTGCCGTCGGAACAGTCAGAGAGGCAGCAGTTGCATGCGGTCATGAAGTCCCGCATGGCACTGGGGTTGCCAGATCCAGAGAAATCCCAGCAGATGCTGGGGTCGTCATCTTCCTCGGACCCAGAGGGCCCGTAGGTCGAGACGCCCGTCAATTGGTCCCAAGGCGACCGCACACGAAACCCAAGAGAGATTGCACTCGCCTCAACGTGAGCGCTCGCCAGAGCGAGGTCGCTAGGCGGGTTGAGGTCGAATCGAAATGACGAAGGATGGGAATCAGTTGGTACCTTTTGGTCGACGAGGAGCGACGAAGTCACATCGGGGTCTGATCGCGCCGTCGTCTTGGGTACGAGGGCGACGTCCTGCAGGCCCTCCGTGAGCGTGCTGGCGACGTCCACTTGCTCGGGGTTGACGTGTTGCGGGGGGACGGCGCTCGCCTTCGCCTCAAACGCGAGGGTGACGCCCAACGCATCCTCCGTTGGGGCGCTGGGGATGACGATCCGCTCGACAGCCGACGGAGCGCAGCCTCCCGCTCGGCCCTGGTTGCCCCGCCTCCTCCTCCGATGGCGAGGGAGAGGATGGGGCAAGCTCGAATGTTGTTCTTCCTCCACACGGGGAAGACGTCGTCGATTCCGCCGCCGGCGGGTGGGCTGTCGGCCACCATTGTCGCCGTCGCGCGGCGGTGGGAGGAGTATCATGTCGTAGCTGCCATCGAAAGACATGAACTCGAGGCTCCCGAAACGGAGCACCGTTCCGGGTTGGAGAGGTCGTTGGAGACTGCCCATCTGGAGCTTGACGGGAAACTGCTCGTCAACACGCAGCAGGCCCCTACCTGGCGCGCCAACTGTCGGCGTTTCGAGACCGGGGGGTCCCTAAGCCGACGAGTGAGTGTGCCGCGTGCCCCAGCCCAGATGGGTCGAGCGCGTGGTCGAGCGCGAAGGGGGGAGAAGCGAGGTGGCCGGAGCCGAGTCGTGAGGGAGGTGGAGATCCCGCGGCCTTCGTGTTCGTCCCGCGCCCAGGTCGGGTGCGCTTGCAGTAGGGGGTTACAAGCGTCCACGCGGGTGAGGGGAGCGAGCGGCCCCAAGAGAGCGCCTGCCCCTGCCCTCGTTCCCGCGGGGGCCAACCTTCTCTAAGAAAGCCCTGGTCCTTCCTTTTATAGGCGTAAGGAGAGGATCCAGGTGTACAATGGGGGTGCAGCAGAGTGCTACGTGTCTAGCGGGGGAGAGCTAGTGCCCTAAGTACATGCCAAGGTGGCAGCCGGAGAGATCTTGGCACCCAGCTGGTGTGGTGTCATGGCTGTCGGAGGAGTAACGGAGCCTGGTGGAGGGACAGCTATCGGAGCGGTTGGGCCCTTGCTGACGTTCCCCTGCTTCCGTAAGGGAGCTGAGAGCCGCCGTCGTCATGGGTCTAGCGGGGCGCCATCATTGCCTATCTGGCAGAGCTAGCCAGATGGGACGTCGGTCCTGTTCTCTACGACCCGAGTCGGCTCGGGGTAGGGTGATGATGGCGCTTCCTGTTGACATGGCGGACTTGTGCCCTAGGTCGGGCGACGTGGAGGCTCCTCCGAAGCCGAGGTCGAGTCTGTCCTGCATGGCCGAGGCCGAGCCCGAGCTCCTGGGTCGGGCGAGGCGGAGGTCGTTCGGCAGAGGCCAGGGCGGAGTCCGACCCCTGGGGTCGAGCGAGGCGGAGTTCGTCGTCTTCCGGGGCCTTAGCCCGAGTCCGAGCCCTGGGTCGGGCGGAGCGGAGTTCGCCGTCTTCCGGGGCCTTAGCCCGAGTCCGAGCCCTGGGTCGGGCGGAGCGGAGTTCGCCGTCTTCCGGGGCTTTAGCCCGAGTCCGAGCCCTGGGTCGGGCGGAGCGAAGTTCGCCGTCTTCCGGGGCCTTAGCCCGAGTCCGAGCCCTGGGTCGGGCGGAGCGGAGTTCGCCGTCTTCCGGGGCTTTAGCCCGAGTCCGAGCCCTGGGTCGGGCGGAGCGGAGTTCGCCGTCTTCCGGGGCCTTAGCCCGAGTCCGAGCCCTGGGTCGGGCGGAGCTTCCTATGGCGCCTTTGGCAAGGCCTGGCTGCCTGTCAGTCTCACTCTGTCAAGTGTCACTGCAGTCGGGATGGCGCAGGCGGCGCTGTCCTTCTGTCAGACCGGTCAGTGGAGCGGCGAAGTGACGACGGTCACTTCAGCTCTGCCAGGGGGCGCGCGTCAGGATAAAGGTGTCAGGCTACCTTTGCGTTAAATGCCCCTGTGACTTGGTCGGTCGGTGCGGCGATTTAGTCAGGGTTGCTTCTTAACGAAGGCAAGGCCTCGGGCGAGCCGGAGATGCGTCTGCCGTAAAAAAGGGGCCTCGGGCGAGACGGAAATACCTCAGGGTCGGCTGCCCTTGCCCGAGGCTAGGCTCGGGCGAGGCGTGATCGAGTCGCTCGTATGGACTGATCCCTGACTTAATCGCACCCATCAGGCCTCTGCAGCTTTATGCTGATGGGGGTTACCAGCTGAAAATTAGGCGTCTTGAGGGTACCCCTAATTATGGTCCCCGACACTTATCGACATGGCGAGGATGATGCTTGGAGAGTTCAAGACACCTGAGCGGTTTTGGTCGGAAGCTGTGAACACAGCCTGTGAAAGTCGCCTAGAGGGGGGTGAATAGGCGAAACCTGAAAATTAAAATTTTATCCCCCAACTAGATCCCTTGATTAGTGGTTAGAACAAGATAAACAATTATCGGAGTATAAAAACTAAGTCCTTGCTTGTAAAGAGAATTGCTTTCAAATAATGCGGAATTGATAAAACAAACAACTAATGGGTCTATGAGAATAAAGCAAGGGGGCTTAGATAAAAAGAGCAATGACACAAGTTCTTTCTTGCAAGGTGTTGCTTCACTAAATGAGAATTTACTTTGAAGCAATACCAAATAATGTTAGCAAAGAATAGAGCAAGAAAAACTTAGAAAGGGAAACAATAAACAAATCTCAAGCAATAAGCACACGAGACACAGGTGATTTGTTTTACTGAGGTTCGGCCCTCGAAGGTCTAGTCCCCGTTGAGGAGTCCACTAAGGATGGGTCTCTTTCAACCCTTTCCCTCTCTCCACCGATCACGCAAGACCGGCGAGCTCTTCTTCTTCTCAAGGATCACTTAAGACCCCGCAAGGACCACCACACAATTTGGTGTCTCTTGCTTAGCTTTACAAGCCTCCAAACCTTTGGAGGAAGTTCAATGGGCGTCAAAACTCCACGCGCAAATGAACACAAGATGTAGCACACACTTTCTCTCAATGAATCTCACAACGCACTAGTGCTAAACTCAAATGAGTAGCTCTCTCTTGCTTGCTCTCTCTTTTGTGGCACTTGTGTTGGTTGTAGTGGTCTAAATCTTGTGTGTAGGATGGATCAATGAATGGAGGTGGTTGGGAGGGCTTGAGTATGTCAACTAAATGACTTGGAATGTTGCTTGGGCTCCCACACGTTGAAGTGGCCGGTTGGGGTGGTATTTATAGCCACCAACCAAATTGTAGCCGTTGGAGATGGCTGCTGGCGATGGGCGCACTGGACAGTCCAGTGCGCCACCGGACAGTGTCCGGTGCGCCGCCACGTCATCCTCTTTGTTAGGGTTGGAGCTGGTCGACCGTTGGGGGCTTTGTCCTCACGCAGCATCGGACAGTCTGGTATCACATCGGACAGTCCGGTGCCCCTCTGACCTTCTGCTCTGACTTCTGTTGCGTGTACTGTTCTGCACTGTTCGCTGTCAGAGTCGACCGTTGCGTGCAGGTAGCCGTTGCTCCGCTGGCGCACCGGACAGTCCGGTGGCACACCGGACAGTCCGGTGAATTATAGCGGAGGTGCGCCTGGGAAACCCGAAGGTGAAGAGTTTGAAATCGATCTTCCCTGGTGCACCGGACACTATCCGGTGGCACACCGGACTGGGTGCGCCAGACCAGGGAGCACTTCGGTTTCCTTTGCTCCTTTCTTCTTGAACCCTTTTTAATCTTTGTATTGGTTTTGAGTTGAACCTTTGCCACCTGTAGAACATATACTCTAGAGCAAACTAGTTAGTCCAATTATTTGTGTTGGGCATTTCAACCACCAAAATCAATTAGGAAAAGGTTTAAAGCCTATTTCCCTTTCAATCTCCCCCTTTTTGGTGATTGATGCCAACACAAACCAAAGCAAATATATAAGTGAATAATTGAACTAGTTTGCATAAGATAAGTGCAAAGGTTGCTTAGAATTGAAACCAATATTATTTCTTTTACTAGATATGCATGGTTTGCTTTTCTTCTTGTTCAATGTTTTGGACCACGCTTGCACCACTAGTTTTGTTTTTGCAAATTCTTTGTAAAATTATTTTCAAAATCTTTTTGCAAATAGTCAAAGGTACATGAATAAGATTGAAAGAAGCATTTTCAAGATTTGAAATTTTTGCCCCCTGTTTCAAATGCTTTTCCTTTGACTTTAAACAAAACTCCCTCTCTATGAAATTCTCCTCTTAGTGTTCAAGAGGGTTTTAGAAATTTTTTTGAAGATACTACTTTCTCCCCTTTTTGAACACAATAAGATATCAATTTGAAAACTTCATTTTAAAATTCGGTGTGGTCCTTTTGCTTTGGGCTCATACTTTCTCCCCCTTTGGCATGAATCGCCAAAAACGGATACTTGTGAGTGAAATACAAGCCCCCTTTTTTTTACTTTCTCCCAAATGGTAAACAAATAAATATGAGTGAAGATTATACCAAAGTGGAGAATTGTGCGGAATACCGACAAAGAGTGGTTAATACCGAAAGAATTGAGTGGAAGCGTCGTCTTTGCCGAATACTCCATTTACCTTTCAATTCTATGACTAAGCATGAGAATACACTTGAAAACACATTAGTCATAGACATAAAAGAGATATGATCAAAGGATATATCAAATTAAGCATGATCATAGCTCTATATAACATAGATTGCTCCCCCTAAATGTGTGCATGGAGAGGAATACATATTTTGGCCTTAAATGCCAATAGCACATAATTAGGTTAATGAGAACATATCTATATCATAGAGAATGTGAAGTGCATTGTGTCATAGTATAAGTGTGATGCTCATGACAGGTTATGCACTTATGAAAACATGTTAGAAACATCTTAAGCAATTACCCTTAAGGATTTCAAAGAGGCTTAAGGACTATCCACCTTTGGAATAAAGGCAGCTTATCCTTGTTACAAGGTTAAGCTTTAAGCTCTTTGACAATAAAATTACTTCACCCAATTTCAACAAAGATGCATAAATGCAAGAATGAATGTTTGAGAAGTTATTAAACTAGGTATGAAGCAGGGCTAATGTATGAACATGCTTTCTCTTCCTTTTATACAAGTTATGCAAAGAAAGTATGGAAAAGGAAGATTTAGGTACAAGTTAAAATGAAAGGAAGTTGTTTTACCCTTTTGTACCTTCACATAGAGACGCTCTCTTCATTGTGCTTTGTCCTTAGTCTTAGTCGCTTAAGACCTATACTCAAGACAATATATGGAAATATTTTGCACAAGAGAGAGTTCTACAACTAGTGATCCTTTTCTAAGTCATTGTCAGCATATATCAAGTAGATCACAAATTGCATAGATGTATCATGAATTCTCCTTTTCACTTAGGGCATATCAAGAGATATCGATTGATAGTATATGCGGCATGTCCAGATAGGTGTTGTCGTTGTTGATGTCCTCTTCTTTCATTTGAGAGTCCTCCCTTTGTAGTTATCTCTTTTTCCTTCCAAACTTATTGAAAATACTCAAGAGAGATGTTTAGTAGCATAAGGGAGTATATGATGAAGGATGATTTCTTTAGATAGGAAATAAAACAATTCATCATTCATAAGTCACATAGACATGAAGTAAAACCCTTATCCTTAGTGCACATCATTAGAAAGGAGGAATATGCACCTTTTAAATATTTTGATCTATCATAGGAATTTTACTTCTTCATATTGAATTTATTATCATAACTTAAAGGCATATCAATATGAGAATGGTTATAGCAAAGGTATGAATTAGATTCTAATGGACAAGTGCATTTATGAGAATGAGATTGAATGCACATCAAGCTGACTTAAGACAATAAAGAATCTATTCCTCACATGGGTAGAATATGATAATTTAGATTAAATAGCCATTGAGATGGGAACTATATTTGATTAAGAAGATGAGTTCCCATACCTTTGCTTTTACCTTTCTTCCTTTGGGTGAAGAGTAACCCTAGAGGCTTGTGGCTTTAAACATGCTCTTACTCTCTTGTAGATTTCCACAAATAAGCTCAAGAGATATGTCATTAGTAGCACAAGCACTAGTTTCCCTTTTTGTAATCAATTTGGTAATGAATGAAAACATAGATTACTAAAACATGGAAACTTTATAGCATGAACTAGATTATCCATAGATGATGTTATGCTCAATTTTAACTCATAAAACAGGCATAAATAATCCTTTAAGATTATGGGAATAAGTCTAATTCATGATATGGAAAGCGATAAATGTGAAAGAATCATATCCAATTTAAGCAAGTAGAAACACATCATAAATTACTGGATTGATTTTTCTTTTTATGTTAGATTACGCACTTCCAAAGAGAAACTTATTCTCTACAAGTGAGACTACTTGGGTTACTTGGATAAAATCATTAGTCTCACTATTCTAGTTATAGAGAGAGTTTTCCTTTTATAAGTGTCCTAAGGATTTGAATTCCTTACATGACACCTTATTCTTTTAAGAACATGAAATATCTCTCTATATCTAGAAGCATGGCAATAATACAATGACTAGCGAAAAAACATGCCATGAGGAACTTACAATAACTAAAAGCATGTAGATTGCCAAAGCATAGAAATGATGAATATGCAATCTACCATATGAGAGGAATTTCTTCAAAGAATGGTGACATAATTTAAAGATATTTGAAGTGCTTCATTTTTCTATGTGACTACACAAGACACATGAGAAATAGTAATTTAAGATACTTGCACTTAAAAGCATAAATGTTACCATCCTTCGGCTTTCCTCCATGTTGTAGGCCTTGATTTTTTCGCACAAGATAATTCTTTATTTCCTACAACATCAATATCTTCCTCGAGATGATATGAGTTTTAGACATAACAATTTGAAATAACTTTGGGTCTACCTTGGATATATAGATCATTGAAGATTGATAGCTTGAGTTAACAAGAATTGAATTGACTCTCTCAAGCACCCCAAAGCTTCATATCATCTCCTTCTCTTGCAAAGCTTGTCAAGCATATTTTGGTACCCATCTCTTGATGGGTCCATCAAGGTTAGTCAACAAAGATCTAGGAGCCCAAACGTCCTTTGTGCTAGCACTAGGTAAACTCATTACCTTTCTAGCACAAGTTGCAATTTTGGGTTGCCTAGTTACATGAGAATTAATTGACAGGCTAGGAGTGGGACTGTTACCAATGGGACAATCCTTGCATTGATGTCCCTTCTTTCGGCATATGTAGCATATGCGATCCTCAAATCTTGAAGATTTCTTCTTTCCTTGTTTCTTTCTTGCTACATGGTTAGTGAATATTTTCTTTTCTAACACTATGCCTTTTTGTTTTTAATGGGGACAAGACCTAAACAAGTGTCCCTTCTTTGAGCATTTAAAACAAAGTTTATCATCCTTGTTAATAATCAAGTCATTTTTAATATAGGGACATGACCTAATAGAGTGCCCCTTTTCAAAGCATTCACTACACTTCTTACTTCTCTTAGTGTGAAGTGTGACTTGATTATTACCTTGGATGTTACCTTTTATGGAGGCATGGTTGAGGCTTTTGGAAGAGGCATTGATTTTCCTCTTTTGTTCCCTCCTCTTGGCAATCCTCAAGTCCTTGACATTTTCTTCAAGGGATTTAGTGCATGCCACGGCTGTTCCCGTCTCAAGCTTCTTCACCATGTGATCACGGTTATCTTGAGAAGGTTGAGCAGTGCACTTCCCTTTTAATTGTGTCAAGCTCATTTTTAGCCTCTCATTTTCTTCTTTGAGCTTTTGATATGTATCATCATTTGTTCCTGCAAATTCTAGCTCAAAGGAAGATTTGCTTGTCGACGGACAACAAGCATTAGCACATGGTAAAATAGTTTCTATTTGAATACATGTGCATGAGTGAGGTTGTTGGGATTTTAAGTTTTCTATCACAACCTCATGAGCAATATTTAACATGATATGATCATCCATAAGATTTTCATGGGAACATAGAAGCATATCATATTTTTCTTGAAAAGCTAGATTTTCATCTTTTAGCTTTTCTACTCGGTCCTTAAACAAGGCATTTCTATTTACTAATTGAGCGATACAATGTAAAGCGTTATCTTGCTCAATTGAAATAGTTTCATACCTTTGGACCAAATCAACATGAGAGCACTTTAGCTCCTCATGTTTTTTAGTCAACTCGTCAAAGTATAGCATTTTCATGGAGAGAACATTTTCTAACTTTTGACGAGCTTCGCTTTGATCTCTCGCTCTTTCTAGAAGTTTGAGCATGACCGCCTTATCTTCATGGCTTAGGCGAGCGTAGAGTTGCATGAAGCTTCTTTCTTCCTCCTCATCCTCATTTGTGCTTCCGCTATCATATTCACTAGCCACACAACATATGTGGGAATCGAAATGGGAAGACAAACCTTTTGGAGAGGTGGATTCATCGTTTGGTCTCCATCGTTCATTTTCTTCTTCTTCCTTCAAAGAGTTAGTTTCACAAATACCAAAGGAAGTAGAGGCACAAAATGAACTATCATGTTTGGACTCATCAAATTTGCTTTTAATTCTAGTCCAAATGTCATGCGCATCATGAATGGATTCATTGTAATTTAATATGAAGGCATGATAATCTTCATTGCTAAGAGAATTACTTAAGATGTCATAAGCTAGGTAGTTTAAACGAAAACATCTTTGATCCTCCTCAGAAATATTTTTTCTATTATAACTAGAGGGGAAGATACTCTTGTCTATAATTTGTTCTAATTGTGAATCTATGGTTCTAAAAGCATTTATCACCCTAGTAGACCAAGAAACATAATTAGAACAATCGGAAAGTAATTTCTCAAGAGTTACCTCCTTGTTCTCCTTCGGAGTTGTCTTCTTGTTCTTTTGGGATCTTCTACGAGCCATCACTTCGAGTTGTTAGACTCAATATGAAGTGCCTAGCTCTGATACCAATTGAAAGTTGCCTAGAGTGGGGTGAATAGGCAAAACCTGAAAATTAAAACTTTATCCCCCAACTAGATCCCTTGATTAGTGGTTAGAACAAGATAAACAATTATCGGAGTATAAAAACTAAGTCCTGCTTGTAAAGAGAATTGCTTTCAAATAATGCGGAATTGATAAAACAATACAACTAATGGGTCTATGAGAATAAAGCAAGGGGGCTTAGATAAAAAGAGCAATGACACAAGTTCTTTCTTGCAAGGTGTTGCTTCACTAAATGAGAATTTACTTTGAAGCAATACCAAATAATGTTAGCAAAGAATAGAGCAAGAAAAACTTAGAAAGGGAAATAACAAACAAATCTCAAGCAATAAGCACACGAGACACGGGTGATTTGTTTTACCGAGGTTCGGCCCTCGAAGGCCTAGTCCCCGTTGAGGAGTCCACTAAGGACGGGTCTCTTTCAACCCTTTCCCTCTCTCCACCGATCACGCAAGACCGGCGAGCTCTTCTTCTTCTCAAGGATCACTTAAGACCCCGCAAGGACCACCACACACTTTGGTGTCTCTTGCTTAGCTTTACAAGCCTCCAAACCTTTGGAGGAAGTTCAATGGGAGTCAAAACTCCACGCGCAAATGAACACAAGATGTAGCACACACTTTCTCTCAATGAATCTCACAAGGCACTAGTGCTGAACTCAAATGAGTAGCTCTCTCTTGTTTGCTCTCTCTTTTGTGGCACTTGTGTTGGTTGTTGTGGTCTAAATCTTGTGTATAGGATGGATCAATGAAAGGAGGTGGTTGGGAGGGCTTGAGTATGTCAACTATATGACTTGGAATGTTGCTTGGGCTCCAACACATTGAAGTGGCCGGTTGGGGTCGTATTTATAGCCACCAACCAAATTGTAGCCGTTGGAGATGGCTGCTGGCGATGGGCGCACCGGACAGTCCGGTGCGCCACCGGCTAGTGTCCAGTGCGCCGCCACGTCATCCTCTTCGTTAGGGTTGGAGCTGGTCGATCGTTGGGGGCTTTGTCCTCACGCGGCACCGGACAGTCCGGTGTCACACCGGATAGTCTGGTGCCCCTCTGACCTTCTGCTCTAACTTCTGCTGCGTGTACTGTTCTGCACTGTTCGCTGTCAGAGTCGACCGTTGCGCGCAGGTAGCCGTTGCTCCGCTGGCGCACCAGACAGTCCAGTGGCACACCGGACAGTCCGGTGAATTATAGCGGAGGTGCACCTGGGAAATCCGAAGGTGAAGAGTTTGAAATCGATCTTCCCTGGTGCACCGGACACTATCCGGTGGCACACCGGACTGTTTGGTGCGCCAGACCAGGGAGCACTTCGGTTTCCTTTGCTCCTTTCTTCTTGAGCCCTTTTTAATCTTTGTATTGGTTTTGAGTTGAACCTTTGCCACCTGTAGAACATATACTCTAGAGCAAACTAGTTAGTCCAATTATTTGTGTTGGGCATTTCAACCACCAAAATCAATTAGGAAAAGGTTTAAAGCCTATTTCCCTTTCAGCCTGCCACGACATAAACCAGCTATATCTGCATCGCCTCCTCAAGAAGACCTCCTACGAACTTCTTACCGGTAACAAACCCAATGTCTCTTACTTTCGTGTATTTGGGAGCAAATGCTACATTTTGGTGAAGAAAGGTAGACATTCTAAATTTGCTCCCAAGGCAGTAGAAGGGTTCTTACTAGGGTATGACTCAAATACAAAGGCGTATAGAGTCTTCAACAAATCATCGGGTTTGGTTGAAGTCTCTAGCGTCGTTGTATTTGATGAGACTAATGGCTCTCCGAGAGAGCAAGTTGATCTTGATGACATAGATGAAGATGATGTTCCAACAGCCGCACTGCGCACGATGGAGATTGGAGATGTGTGACCACAGGAACAACAGGACCAATATCAGCCTTCTTCCTCAACAATGGTGCATCCCCCAACTCAAGATGATGGATAGGTTCCTCAAGAAGAAGCGCGTGATCAAGGGGGAGCACAAGAAGAACAAGTTATGGAGGAAGAAGCACCACTGGCCCCTCCAACTCAAGTCTGAGCGACGATCCAAAGAAATCACCCCGTCGATCAGATTCTAGGTGACATAAGAAAGGGAGTAACAACTTGCTCACGTTTAGCTAATTTTTGTGAGCATTACTCGTTTGTCTCTTCTATTGAGCCTTTCAGGGTAGAAGAGGCCTTGCAGGATCTGGACTGGGTGTTGGCCAGGCAGGAAGAGCTCAACAACTTCAAGAGGATGAAGTTTGGAGCCTGGTGCCACGTCCCAAGCAAAATGTTGTGGGAACCAAGTGGGTGTTCCGCAACAAGCAAGACGAGCACGGAGTGGTGACAAGAAACAAGGCTCGACTTGTGGCAAAAGGTTATGCCCAAGTCGCAAGTTTGGATTTCGAGGAGACTTTTGCTCCTGTGGCTAGGCTAGAGTCTATTCGAATATTATTAGCCTATGTCGCTCACCACTCTTTCAGGTTGTTTCAAATGGATGTGAAGAGCGCTTTCCTCAACGAGCCAATCAAGGAGGAGGTGTATGTGGAACAACCCCCTGGCTTTGAGGATGATAGGTACCCCGACCATGTGTTTAAGCTCTCTAAGGCACTCTACGGACTTAAGCAAGCCCCAAGAGCATGGTATGAATGCCTTAGAGATTTCTTAATTGCTAATGCTTTCAAGGTTGGGAAAGCCGATCCCACTCTTTTCACTAAGACTTGTGATGGTGATCTTTTTGTGTGCCAAATTTATGTCGATGACATAATATTTGGTTCTACTAACCAAAAGTCTTGTGAAGAGTTTAGCAGGGTGATGACTCAAAAGTTTGAGATGTCGATGATGGGCGAGTTGAACTACTTCCTTGGGTTCCAAGTGAAGCAACTCAAGGATGGCACCTTCCTCTCCCAAACGAAGTACACTCAAGACCTTCTCAAGAGGTTTGGGATGAAGGACGCAAAGCCCACGAAGACACCGATGGGAACCGACGGGCATGTCGACCTCAACAAAGGAGGTAAGTCCGTTGATCAAAAGGCATACCGGTCTATGATAGGTTCCTTGCTTTATTTATGTGCTAGTAGACCGGACATTATGCTTAGTGTATGCATGTGTGCTAGATTTCAATCCGACCCCAAGGAATGTCACCTTGTGGCCGTTAAGCGAATTCTTAGGTATTTAGTTGCTACGCCTTGCTTCGGGATCTGGTATCCAAAGGGGTCTACCTTTGACTTAATTGGATATTCAGACTCCGATTATGCTGGATGCAAGGTTGATAGGAAGAGTACATCAGGGACGTGCCAATTCCTAGGAAGGTCCCTGGTGTCTTGGAGTTCAAAGAAACAAACATCTGTTGCCCTATCCACCATTGAGGCCGAGTATGTTGCCGCAGGACAGTGTTGCGCACAACTACTTTGGATGAGGCAAACCCTCAGTGACTTTGGCTACAATCTGAGCAAAGTCCCACTCATATGTGACAATGAGAGTGCAATCCACATGGCGGATAATCCTGTTGAACACAGCCGCACTAAGCACATAGAAATCCGGCACCACATTCTGAGGGACCACCAACAAAAGGGAGATATCTAAGTGTACCATGTTAGCACCGAGAACCAGCTAGCCGATATCTTTACCAAGCCATTAGATGAGAAAACCTTTTACAGGTTGCGTAGTGAGCTAAATGTCTTAGATTCGCGTAACTTGAATTGATCTATAGCATACATGTGTTCTATGCCTTTGATCATGTTACTTTATACATTTATGAAATTTGTTGCTTATTTATGGTGCTCAAGTTGTGCAAGGGATCCCCGGACCTCACAAGTCCATGTGTGAATGATGCACATATTTAGGGGGAGCTGTGCTATAACTTGACCCTTTGAGACTAATCTGTTTGCTTGAGTATACTTGATGTAGTCTCAAAGGTGCATTGAAAAGGACAATGGACTTGGACATTGCAAAGACTTCCACTGCACTCCGGTATTGGTGTATTTAATTCCAAGTTCATACTTATGCTCTTATTGCCTTTTTGCTCTTAATTGACAATTTTGATGAGGCAATGGGTTAAAGGGCCAAGAATGATCCCGTTTTGGTGCTTAATGCCTGTTGGGACTATGCTTCGTCGCCGAAGGTCTTGAAGGGAGAAACAGCTTCGGCTGAAGCTGTCCGCATGTGATGACCGAAGGTTCCTCTTCATGAAGCTTCGGAATTACAAACCGACTTAAGAATAGAATGACCTTTTAGTCCATAAATGTTTGAGTCGTTGTTGTAATTCCTTATGAGGGGCATGGTTGTAATTCCTCCCAGGCTGTGTCCCGTGCCTATAAATAGTGAACAGTATTCCTTTACTGTTCACGCATTCCTGTAATTGCAATCGCATCATTCGGGAATCAATCTTCGTCAAGACAGAGGTATAATTGTATCCAATGTTGTAATACATTAAATCAATATAGTATGAAAGTAATGTTATTCGTTTATAATTTATCTACCTTTGACACTTTATATTTTATATTACTTTATACGATTTATCATAATTCGATTACGAAGATTCAACCTTCGTAATCGTATCGAGTTTAACCTTCGTCCAAAGTTCATTAGTCCTTAAGGGAATAATGTTTCGTTGGACGAAGGGCATTAACATTTAACATTTTATGTTGCCTTGTTCTTAATTCGTAGCAGTTAAGAACAAGTCCCCAACATTGGCGCCCACCTCTGGTCCAACTCACTTCCACTTATTGAGCTGATGGCTTCGTTCAACGATCAAGTTGGAGCTGCTTCGGCCCCGAAGCTGGTGCTCCCGATAACAGGTGGTTCATGCTCAGAGCCAGCCAACAAAAAGCAGAAGAAAGAAGCACAGAGAAGGGTACAGCATGTTGGGGTGCAAGGACCCTTCATCAAGTCAAGATGGTCCCACATTCCAATTACCTTCTCCCAAGAGGATCTTCAACTCAAGGATTACCCACACAATGATGCTATGGTTATCTCTTGTGTGATCAAAGGATTTCTGGTTCATAATGTCTTGGTTGACACAGGCAGCGCAGCTGATATCATATTTGCCAAAGCTTTCAGACAAATGCAAGAGCCCGAAGACAAGATCCATGATGATACACACCCTCTCTGTGGCTTCGGAGGAAGACAAATTGTAGCACTAGGCAAGATCACCATGCCAGTGACCTTCGGTTTCATCAACAACACCAGAACTGAGCAAGTTGTGTTTGATATTGTTGACATGGAATATCCTTACAATGCAATTATTGGTCGTGGCACCCTCAATGCTTTCGAAGCAATTCTTCATCCTGCTTATCTTTGCATGAAGATACCTTCGGATCAAGGACCCATTGCTATTCATGGAAGTCAGGAAGCTGCCAGAAGGGCCGAAGGAAACTGGACTGACTCAAAAGCAATCCATAATATAGATGGAGCTGAAGCTTGTGAACAGTACAAATTCAGAAGGGAGAAAGCAGCTTCGGCAGATCAGCCGAAGCCCATGCTCTTATGTGAGGACATAGCAGAGCAGAAGGTGCTGTTGGGCTCCCAATTATCCAAAGAACAGGAGAAAACCTTGATAAGGTTTTTGTTCAACAACAAAGATGTTTTTGCATGGTCAGCTAATGATCTTTGCGGAGTTAACAGGGATGTTATTGAACATTCGCTCAATGTTGATCCATTCTTCAGACCCAGAAAGCAGAGGCTTCGGAAAATGTCTGATGACAAGGCCGAGGGAGCTCGGAATGAAGTCAAAAGACTCCTTAGTGCAGGAGTTATCAGAGAAGTAAAGTACCCAGAATGGCTAGCTAACACTGTTATGGTAAAAAGGCCAATGGCAAATGGCGAATGTGTATCGATTTTACAGATCTCAACAAAGCCTGTCCGAAGGACGAATTCCCATTGCCAAGGATAGACTCCTTAGTTGATGCAGCAGCTTCGTCCGAGCTTATGAGTCTTTTAGACTGTTATTCAGGCTATCATCAAATTTGGATGAAGAAGGAGGATGAGCCGAAGACCAGTTTCATAACCCCTAGTGGAACATATTGTTACCTTCGGATGCCTGAGGGGCTTAAGAACGCTGGAGGAAGTTTCAGCAGAATGACTTCGAAGGTTCTTCAGTCTCAGATAGGCAGAAATGTGCTAACTTATGTTGATGATATCATTGTAAAAAGCACGAAACAAGAAAATCACATTGCTGATTTGCAGGAGACCTTCGCCAATTTTAGACAAGCTGGTCTAAAGCTGAATCCAGAAAAATGTGTCTTCGGAGTAAAGAAGGGGAAATTTCTTGGATGCTTGGTTTCAACAAAGGGAATTGAAGCTAATCCAAGTAAAATTGAAGCTATACTTCGAATGGAGCCACCGAATACAAAAAAGGGGGCCCAAAGATTGACGGGGAGGCTGGCATCTCTCAATAGATTCATATCCAGATCAGCAGAGAGAAATTTACCATTCTTTGAAGTGCTGAAATCAGCCGAAGTCTTTCAATGGGGACCAAGCCAACAAAAAGCCTTCGAGGAACTGAAGCAATATTTGATGGATCTAACAGCATTAACCCCACCAACACCAGGGGCTCCTTTGTTATTATATGTGGCAGCTTCGCACTCAGCGGTAAGTGCAGCACTTGTCCAGGAAAAGCTTGATGGCCAAGTCAAGAAGCAGGTCCCAGTATATTTTGTATCTGAAGTTCTTAGTGTATCAAAGAAAAACTATACAGAATTGGAGAAGGTGTTATATGCTGTTTTGATGGCATCCAGGAAGCTTCGGCATTACTTTCAAGCATATAATATTGTTGTTCCTTCTTCGCAACCGTTGAAGGATATTATGCGAAATAGAGAAGCTACTGGACGGATTGGAAAATGGGCTGCGGAGCTCAATGAATTTTGCATTGATTATGTGCATAGATCTTCGATCCAGTCTCAAGCATTGGCAGATTTCATTGCCGACTGGACGCCAGGGGCTCAGGATGAAGAAACAAATAAAGATATCGAAGTATGGACAGTGTTTTGCGATGGGTCGTGGGGAACCTTCGGAGCAGGAGCAGCTGCTGTGTTGGTCTCACCATCCAAAGTTAAAACTTGTTATGCGGCAAGACTTGATTTTAGTTGCACAAACAATATTACTGAGTACGAAGCCTTGCTTTTGGGTCTTCGGAAGTTGAAAGCAATGGGAATCAGAAGGGCCATTCTTAAAACCGATTCCCAGGTTGTTTCCGGTCATATTGACAAGAGTTGTAAGGCTAAAGATCCAAAGCTCGAAAAATACCTAGACACGGTCCGAAGGATTGAAGCCTCCTTCGAAGGATTTTCTGTCAAAAATATTCCTCGAGGAGAAAATGAGCATGCTGATTTGCTAGCTAAGTCAGCAGCACAGGGGCTACCCTTACCTTCGGATGTGTTCTTCGAAACAATAAAAGCACCTTCAGTGGAGCTTCTTGAAAGAGCAGTCCTCAATATATCTCCTGTTTATAGTGAAGACTGGAGAACTGAGATCATTTCTTACCTTCAGGGTAACTTCCTTTCAGATGACGAAGCTTATAACAGGAGGATAGAGGCAAGAGCTCGTCCATATGTCATGATAAAAGGGGAGTTGTACAAGCATGGAGTTTGTGCTCCATTACTCAAGTGTTTATCCAGAGCCGAAGGCATAGAATTGATGAAAGAAATACATGCAGGCCTGTGTGGATCTCACATTGGATCTAGGCCGTTACTTGGAAAAGTTTTTCGTCAAGGGTTTTACTGGCCGAAGGCAGCATCGGATGCAGCGGAATTAGTTCAAAAGTGCGAAGGTTGTCAGAAATGTGCAAGAGATCAAAAACAACCTTCGTCTTTAACTCAGCTGATACAACCCACCTGGCCATTACAAAGGTGGGGCCTTGACTTGTTAGGTCCGTTACCACCGGCCCAAGGAAACTTAAGATATGTTGTAGTAGCCGTGGAATATTTTTCTAAATGGATTGAGGCAAAGCCTTTAGCCACAATAACTTCGGCCACCATTCAAAAGTTTTTCTGGCAGAATATTGTTTGTCGTTTCGGAGTACCAAAGGCCATTACTGTAGATAACAGGACATAGTTCGACTCCGAAGATTTTAGACAATTTTGTGATCAAATTGGCACGAAGATCCATTTTGCATCAGTTAGACATCCGGAGTCAAATGGACTTGTTGAAAGAGCTAATGGCATCATAATGACAGGAATAATGAAGTTAATCTTCAATCAACCCAGGGGAAAATGGCCAGATCAATTAATCAAAGTGGTGTGGAGCCACAATACAACAGTATCAAGGTCAACAGGCTTTACTCCATTCAAATTATTGTTTGGTGACGAAGCAATAACTCCGGAGGAAGCTAAAACCGGATCAATAAGAGTAGTAGCTTCGGCAGAATCAGATTTCGAAGCTGATCACTCTGTAGAAAAAGATGCTATAGAAGGGATCAGGCTTCAAGCTGTGGAGAACATCAATAAATATCAAGCCGAAACAATCAAATGGCGTGATAGAAAGGTTCGGCTAAAGAATATTGAGCCAGGGCATTTGGTACTTCGGAGAGTGGCAAACCCAGATACAGTAGGCAAGTTGCAGTTGAAATGGGAGGGACCTTTTTTGGTAGCATCTTCGTCAAGACCCGGTTCATACAGATTGAAGGATATGGACGGCAACGACATTCCTAGATCTTGGAATGCGGATGAGCTTCGGCGATTTTATGTATAACTTGATGTAATTTTTTATATTTTTTATTTTCCTTTTATGGCACCCTTTTCCTTTCTAAAGGGGGAGAAAGGTTTTTAATGGGGCCATCACATGTAATTTCTTTTTTATTTTTACCTCTATAAGAGCAAAATCCCCCAGAGATGTAAATGTAAAAACTGAGAACGCACCATCGAGTGCCGAAAAAGAAAAAAAAGGGAAACAGGGAAGAAGCTCGAAAGCCGTCCCTAAGGGGATGCGGAGCACGACGAAGCTACTAAAGAAGTCGCTCCAAAGGGGGCGCAGTGTAAGTTTTCTGCTCAGAAGTCGTTCCAAAGGGAATGCAGAGCTTACAGCGAAAAATCAACGTTGATACCGCCGAAAGTAAAAGGCGAAGAAGCTCCTAAGGGAGGCTTACAGCGAAAAATCAACGCTGATACCGCCGAAAGTAAAAGGCGAAGAAGCTCCTAAGGGAGGCTTACAGCGAAAAGTCAACGCTGATATGTAATTGTCTCTAAGGAAATAACGGTTGTGATTGCGGCTTCGGATATGTGTTTGAACATTCATTTGCACACCACATTACATCATAACATTTGCATTCATAAACATTCATCCAGGCATATGTAGGATAACCATCATCATAGCATAAGTGGCTGCTTCGGCAAAAAGGAAAAAATTGTCTTTTGTACTTTGTTGTATACGAAAAGAAGAGCTTCGGCAAAAAGGAAAAAACTATCTTTTGTACTTTGTTGTATACGAAAAGAAGAGCTTCGGCAGAAAGGAAAACCTGTTTTTATGCTTCGCTGTGTACGAAAAGAAGGGAAGGTGTTTTTTCGCCTTAGGCTCAAAAAGGTAATTTCGTCCACATCAAAGCACCTCATACATTAATGGAAGGGTAAGAGCATGTTACAAGGTATGAACAAAATTCATTAAGAACAGTTTAGCCATATTTACAAAAGTTATTTCAAAAGTTTCTTGAGTTTTTCTGCAGTCTATTCCTACTGATCTTCATGGGGCCTCAGTTTCGGCGTCATACTCTTCAAGCATCGGTCTCGGCGGCTTCGTCATCCTACATGAATTAAGTTGTTGTGAGTCAAAACCAAGTTTGAAGAAGGTAAACACAAGGTTTGATTTCTTACTGGTTCAAGATGACTCCGAGCTTCGTCTCCAGCCTTTTCTCGCCCGCCTTTTGTCCATATCATCTTTACAAATCTATTAGAAATGCTTCGGGCGAGGTCAGGAATGTCATCTAAAATTGATGGTGACAGGGTGAAATTGGGCCTGTTAACAATTTTTCCATGGTCGCAGCCAGCTTTCAGAAAAGCTGCAGCAGTGCCCCGAGAAGCTACCCAGGCACAGAAGTCATCGTGCCCGGCTATAACTTCGTCAAGCTCATCAATTTCACCCTCAATATGTTCGAAGGTCTTTTGTAAATCTTCAGTTGACGGAGTGAATTTCTCGCTGCTAGCCCCAACTGAGTGGAAGATCTTTCTCAGTCGCTCAATACATTTATTGCTAAACTCCAAACATTTGTCTTGAAGGCTTGACAATAATTTTTTCAAATTTGAATTTTGTTGGACTTCGGCTTCAAGTTTCGCATTAAGTTCTTGCTTCTCTTGTTCAAACTGTTCAGATTGGCAGAGAAGCTTCGTATTCAATTCTGCTATTTTAGGTTCGGTTTCTGCCAATAAGCCTTCAGTTGACTGAAGCTCGAAGTCTTTCTTTTCAATAGCAGCTGATTGCTCTTTTATTTTGTTCTCTAAATTTTCAATCATAACCTCGTGTTTTTTGTCTTCCAGATCCTGCTGCATTTTCAAAGCCTTACTCAACAGCATACTCTGCACATAAACAACCTTCGTTAGAAATGTTTTCATTATTAAAAACAATAAAAGTCAAGGGAAAAGTAGTTTACCTTGAAATTAGAATAAAATAAACTACCAACGATATGTTGTCGTCGGTAGCGGCTAATATCTGTTTCTAGCTTCGGAAAACCGATACTCTTTGATAGAGTACCGATAATCTTAGCTCCAGTCTGATCCCGAATACAGCCTAATTTTTCATCGTCAATACCTCCGAAGAGGAGTGCTCCTGGTTTATAGCCGCAAGATTTGGCATATTCTTTAAGCTCTTCTATTTCGGATTTTGACAATTCTTGTCCAACTAAATTTTGAAACATGAAGGTTTTGTCCTCTGAAGTATTGTCAGCTATTTCTTTTCCTTTCCCAGACACTACGGTCATGGTCTCTTCGGCGGCAGTAGTAGCTTCTTCTGTGGCCATTTCTAGCAGTATTTTGTCGATATGTTCAATCGTAGTTTCCAAGTTCAAATCTTCGGCTGAGGTAGCTTCGGTAGCCGCGATTTCCGAAGGTGCGACTTCAACATTTGATATTTCCTCAGCCGCTGGTATTTTCCGAGCTGAAGCTCTCGGTGGTGTCTTGTCAATGACTTTGGTCACTGTGATGATTCTTTGTCTCTTTGTTGCTTTCTTCGTTTTTTCGGGCTCCTTTTCCTTCTGAAAAAATTTCGTCAGTTGAGGCCCTAATGGACTTAGCTTCACAGGCAGGGATTCAGTCATTACCTTCAAAATCTCTTCCACATCAGTGGCAGAGTGTGATGCGGGAGTCTCTTCTTCGTCAGATACTTTTCGCTTCGGAGATGATACTTTTCTTTTCTTCAGAATATTCTTCCCTTTTGGCGGTTCTTTCTCATCTTCATCTAAAGCTTCGGCTACCCTTCTTTTCCGGCCTTTGACAATTTTATTCAGTTGTTCATAATCAGGGTATTCAAAACCCAAGGCGTCCAGCACTCGATTTAGTCTTCGCTTCGGACGGGTACCGAAGGCCGCAGTCATCAGCTGATCTTCTTTTTTGGAGTAATTACCGAGTATCTCATTGCACATTACTTCAATTGTGTCCAGCCACTCATGGCAAGGTGTTTTAAAGTATTTCTTAAACTTGTAATAGTAAGGTAGCCGCACAAGCTCCCCTTTCTTCTTCTCCCCCTCTAGCTTCGGCATTTCCCATTCTTTTAAAGTAGGGAAAACCCTGAAGGCCAAGAACTCTTGAACCAGGTCCCTAGTACTGATATGCTCTGAAATAATTTTAAACTCACCCAGTGCAGCCCAAGTGGGACCTTCTAATGTCATGTGGCATCGCGGTCTTGTTTCTCCGAAGATCAATTCAAGTGGGCTTTGTACCAACTTCTCTTTGTCTTCGTCAACTTTCACATAAAACCACTCTGACTTCCAGCCTGCCGGCCATTTGCCTCGGTAGCTAATTACAGGAAACTTTGTGGTTTTCCGATAGGCAAAATTATAGCAACCAAAGTTATCATGTAATCCATCTTTTCTAGCCTTCGTCTGGTAGTGTAGTTCATGAACTCGACAAAAGCTGTCGGCAAACGGCTCAACCGCCTGGCTTCGGAGAGCCCAGATATAAACACTAAGCCTAACGATAGCGTTAGGAGTCAGCTGATGAAAGTAGATCCCAAACTCCTTCAATACATCTGCAATAATCCCATGGAGGGGAAATCTCAACCCAGCCTTTAGAAAACTCTTGAAAATGACTATTTCATCCTTCTCTGGCTTCGGGGTGGTTTCTTCCCCCCCCGAAGCGAAGTAGCTTCTTCTGACTCTCGCTGAAATAGCCCGACTTCACCATCTTGGAGAGATCAGCCTTAGAGACAGTCGACTTGCCGAAGTCCAAGTGACTGGGCTTACTTGGCACGGCAATATGATAATCATCTTCGGGATCAGTTTCTTCAATATTTCCTTCTTCCGCTTCGGCAGCAACTTCGGAGATAGGAGCAGTCTGCTCTGTCTCGGCGGTACGGATTCCTTCCGAGGTCACTAGTCCGGATCGTTGCATCTCTTCGGAGATGGGAACAGTCTCCGATCCTTCAGTTTCGCCTCCCTCACGCTCAACTCTAGCGGTAGAGCACACTCTGGCCATTCAATTCTGAATTTTGTGGGAACTAAATACTTATTCTTCCGAAGCTTTTTTCTGACGAAGTAGGCTTCAAACTGAAGCTTCGTTTGATTCCGAGAATTAACCTTCGGCTATGGTTAAAAATTTTGGCAGCAAAACAGTGCAAATAGCAATGAATGCTGTGGTAACTTCACATCTACCCATCTGTTTATATAGTGATGCAGGAAAGGAGGTGAATCGTCAGGATTTTTACACCAGGCGAACAGCTGCTTGCACCCGCTGCAAGGTGGGACCGCTACGCGCTCGGAAAATAAATCGTTTCTCGACAACGAGCTCAGGGAAGGTGTTTTTCAGACCTTCGGCTTCCCGAAGCCAAAGAGACTTTTTTCACGGATCAAGCTCGTTACGAAAACGATCTAGTACCGCGAAGGGGCTACTGTTGGGACTATGCTTCGTCGCCGAAGGTCTTGAAGGGAGAAACAGCTTCGGCTGAAGCTGTCCGCATGTGATGACCGAAGGTTCCTCTTCATGAAGCTTCGGAATTACAAACCGACTTAAGAATAGAATGACCTTTTAGTCCATAAATGTTTGAGTCGTTGTTGTAATTCCTTATGAGGGGCATGGTTGTAATTCCTCCCAGGCTGTGTCCCGTGCCTATAAATAGTGAACAGTATTCCTTTACTGTTCACGCATTCCTGTAATTGCAATCGCATCATTCGGGAATCAATCTTCGTCAAGACAGAGGTATAATTGTATCCAATGTTGTAATACATTAAATCAATATAGTATGAAAGTAATGTTATTCGTTTATAATTTATCTACCTTTGACACTTTATATTTTATATTACTTTATACGATTTATCATAATTCGATTACGAAGATTCAACCTTCGTAATCGTATCGAGTTTAACCTTCATCCAAAGTTCATTAGTCCTTAAGGGAATAATGTTTCGTTGGACGAAGGGCATTAACATTTAACATTTTATGTTGCCTTGTTCTTAATTCGTAGCAGTTAAGAACAAGTCCCCAACAATGCCAAAGGGGGAGAAATTAAGGCCAAAGCAAATGGATCAGCTACCACTTGTGAATTTTGAAAACAATAGAGTTAGAACTTTTGATTTATCCAAAATACTCTTATTGTAAAATTTGGTCTCTTGTGGGGGAGAATTTATGATTATGGGAAAAAGGGGGAGTTTTGGCACATGATCAATTTCACTCTTGGATTATCTCTCTTTATGCCCAAACAAGTGAGTTTGACTTAGAGATAAGGAAAATGAATTTGATTTGCAAAAACAAACCAAGTGGTGGTAAAGGGCGATCCAAATATGCCAAATTATAGTAAAAAAACAATTTGGTATTCACTTGGCATTGATATTGCACTTCTTTTGGTTGCTTTTGGTTGTGTTGGCATAAATCACCAAAAAGGGGGAGATTGAAAGGGAAATGTGCCTTTGGGCCATTTCTATAATGTTTTGGTGATTAAGTGCCCAACACATATTCTCTAAGTTCTAAATGTGCCAAAGATTGAAAAAGTGCAAATCAAGACATGAGGTATGTTTCTAGACTTAGTACATTTGCTTTTGAATACTAATGAAGTTATCTAAGTGTTAGAAACAGAGAAAGAAGAAAAGAAAAGGATTGCAAAAGACTGGCTGTGTGCAGCCGAAGCTCGGCTCAGTCTGGCACACCGGACTGTTCGGTGGTGCACCGGACAGTATCCGGTGCGCCAGGCTGGACTCCGGTGAAAAGGCCGCTCTCGGGAAAAGTTCAGCGGCGTACGACTATAATTCACCGGATTGTCCGGTGGTGCACCGGATTGTCCGGTGAGCCAACGGTCGCCAGCGCAATGGTCGGCCGCACAATCTGCGGGCAACGCGTGGCCCGCAGCAACGGTTGGTTGGGCACACCGGACTGTCCGGTGTGCACCGGACAGTGTCCGGAGCGCCAACCGATCCCGAGAACCAACGGTCGGATGCGCCAGAAAAGGAAGGAGATCGCGCACCGGGCAGCTACAGGGACTGTCCGGTGGTGCACCGGACTGTCCGGTGCACCACCCGACAGAAGCCAAGTTTGGCCTTCCAAGTTGGCCTCCAACGGCTCCTAGCTGCCTTGGGGCTATAAAAGGGACCCCTAGGCGCATGGAGGAGTCACCCAAGCATTCACTAAGCATCCTAAGGCATCCCGACTTTGTTCCCGCGCATTCGTTTCGTTGTGTTAGAGATTTGAGCTCTATTCGAGTCAAGGACTCCCTGTGTTGTCATTTGAGCTCAAGTCTTCTCTTGTGTGCGTGGGTGTGCTGCGATTTGTGTCTTGCGTGTGTTGCTCATCCCGACCTTACTTCGTGCTTTCATTGTGATATTTGTTGTAAGGGCGAGAGACTCCAATCTTGTGGAGATTCCTCGCAAACGGAAATAATCATCTAAGGAAAAACTATGGTATTCAAGTTGATCATCGGATCACTTGAAAGGGGTTGAGTGCAACCCTCGTCCATTGGGATGCCATAACGTGAAAATAGGCAAGTGTTACTTGGCCGACCACGGGATAAAAATCGCGTGTCTTGTGTTGATCTCTCTGTGATTGTTTTGTCCACAAGAACTCGTTTCTCAACTACTTAGTCGCACTAACATTTCTATAACCAAGTGTTGTGGCTATTTAGTGTTGAATTTTTACAGGATCACCTATTCACCCCCCCCCCCCTCTAGGTGCTCTCAATGAGTCTATGATTAATGGCTTCAGGTGCTAGGATGGCACGCATTTATATAGGCAAGGAGGTAGGCGGTTACATGACAGATCTAATCTGGTATTTATATGTTATAATCCAATCCTATCTATTTGGAACTCTAACTTGTCTCTTTTATTCCAATAATATTGTTGTTAATTTGAACTAATCATATTAGACCTCCAATTTAAATAAATTTTAGAATATATTTTTATTTAAATTAAATTTTTGGGTGTTACACGTGAGTTGAAAGGAGTATTTTCTTAAATATTTTATTGTGATATCCTAATTTGTATCGACTTTACCTAAAGGACGTCGTGTATAAACAAACCAACCAAACACATATCGATACATTATATTAGCTTCTATTTTATTTCTAATTTTTGCTTTCTATTTTAAATTTTAAATTCAAGTCTAATTTAGAGCTAAGTTAAAATTTTCTATTTCAAACATAAATTACAACAAACAAAAACTCAACATGAATGTAAAGAATTTTTATTAATTAATTTATCCATTTAAGCAAATGAAACTTAGTATGAATAATTCATGTAAGATGTTTTACCATAATAATTATTAAATACAATAATTCAAATATATTGCCATATTTTAGAAGTACAATAAAATAAATCTATAATCTTCACATATTTAATTAAAAGAATATAATTTATTTTGTAAAATCTATTTTAAGAGATAGTTTTACTTAATTCTTTTTTTAGAGAATAGATCTTTAACACAAAGGATAGTTCACATAAGAATCTTTTAGGTAATCTATTATTTGAAAACATATTTATTTAAATCACAAAATAAGTTTTTCTAATTTACCCAGAATAGGATTTTGGAGTGTTACAAAGTGGCTATCTAGCACATTTCCCTTTTAATCCCCCCTTTTGGTGATTTATGACAACACACCTAAAGCAACCAAAAAATGAGTACCTTAAACCAATGTGAGTCAAAAGTGGGAAATTGAAGTTCAAACTCAAACCAAAGAAGTATTCGAATGATTTGGCATATATGGATCACTTAGCCACCACTTGTTTTGGATTTTGCAATCAAAGCCAATTTTCTAACTTCTATGTCAAAAACACTTGGTTTTGCAAAATAGACTAGTTTTAAACACTTGTTTGATCAAATACAAAAACTCATCCATTTTTTCATAACATAACTTCTCCCCCATAAGAGAATAGTTTTTGCAATAGGAGGGGGCTCCTCTTTGCTATAAAGAGGGTTTTGATCAAAAGGACAAGTTTAAATATCACAAAGTTTTTAAAAAATTCAAGTGGTGGTGATCTAGTTGCTTTGGCCTTTAATTTCTCTCCTTTTGCATTAAGCACAAAAATGGATAAACTAGTATCCTAATCCCATTGCCTCACCAAGCAAATGAACATGGAAAGCAATGAGAAAGCAAGACAATTTGAACCAAAAGACATTGATACCGTTCATGCAATGGAACCTTCTTCCTTCGTCCAAATTCACCATTTCTCTTTAAATTCTCCTTTGAGACTACATCAACTCAGCTCAAACAAATCATTAGTCTCAAAGGGTTAAGTTGTAGCATATCCCGCCTTAAACATGTGCATCATTACACATGGACTTGTGAGGTTTGGGGTTGAAATTCTATAACTTGAGCACCAAAATAATCAATAATATGGAATAAAAGCATAAATACCATGATCAAAGGTATATGAATGATATTTGCTATAAATCAATCCAAGTTCCACGAATCAGAGATGTTTAGCATACTAAGCAACTCACAAAACCTCCTCTCATCTAAAGGTTTGGTAAAGATATCGGCTAGCTGGTGATCGGTGCTAACATGGCTAATATCAATATCTCCCCATTGCTATTGGTCTGTCAGCAAGTGATGCCGGATGTCTATGTGCTTAGTGCGGCTGTGTTTAACGAGATTATTCACCAAGCAGATTACACTCTTATTATCACATTGGAGTGAGACTTTGCTCAGATTGTAGCCAAAGTCCCTTAATGTTTGCCTCATCCAAAGTAATTGCGTACAACAATGGGCGGCGGCAATATACTTGGCCTCAGCGGTGGAGAGGGCAACAAAATTTTTGTTTCTTTGAGCTCCAAGACACTAGGGACCACCCTAAAAACTGACATGTCCCTAATGTACTCTTCCTATCTTTCTTGCACCTGACATAATCAGAATCTGAATACCCAATTAGGTCAAAGGTAGACCCCTTATGATACCAGAGCCCGAAGTGAGGCGTATAAACCAAAAATCTAAGAATTCGCTTCATGGCCACAAGGAGAAATTCTTTGGGGTTAGATTGAAATCTATCACATATACAGATGAAAGGCATAATGTCTGATCTACTTGCACATAAATAAAGCAAGGATCCTATCATAGACATGTATACCTTTTGATCTATAGACATACCTCTCGTGTCGAGGTCCAAATGCCTGTTTGTTCCCATCTGCGTCTTGATGGGCTTTACATCCTTCAACCCAAACTTCTTGAGGATTTCTTGTGTGTAATTCGTTTGGAAGATGTTTAACTTGAAACGTAGGAAGTAGTTAAGCTCGCCCATCATCGACATCTCGAATTTTGGCACCATAAGCCTGCTAAACTCATCACAAGACTTTTGATTAGCAGAACCAAATATTATGTCATCGACATAAATTTGGCACACAAATAAATCACCATTACAAGTCTTAGTGAAAAGAGTGGGATCAGCTTTCTTGGCCATAAATGAATTAGAGATTAAGAAGTCTCTAAGGCATTCATACCATGCTCTTAATGCTTGCTTAAGCCAATAGAGAGCTTATACACATGGTCGGGATACTTGTCATCCTTGAAGCTAGGTGGTTGCTCCACATAGACTTCCTCCTTGATTGTTCCATTAAGGAAGGTGCTCTTCTCGTTCACTTGAAAAAGCTTAAAAGAATGGTCAGTAGCATAGGCCAATAAAACACGAATTGACTCTAACCTAGCTACAGGAGAAAAAGTCTCCTGAAAGTCCAAACCTACGACTTAAGCATAACCTTTTGCCCTAAGTCAAGCCTTGTTCCTTGTCACCACTCCATACTCATCTTGTTTGTTGCAAAACACCCACTTGGTTCCTAGAACATTTTGCATTAGACGTGAGACTAGGCTCCAAACTTCATTTCTCTTGAAGTTGTTGAGCTCTTCCTGCATAGCCATCACTCTATCTGGATCCTTCAAAGCTTCTTCAACCCTGAAAGGCTCAATAGAAGATACAAAGGAGTAATGCTCACAAAAATTAGCAACACAAAATCTAGTGGTTACTCTCTTTTTGATGTCACCTAGTGTCGGGGCCTTCCTCTTTCGAAGGTCCTCAAAAACATAACTAACATGCTTTTTAGTATATCAAAATGTTACAGGAGGCTTTGGCTTTGGGATGAAGGTGTGCACAAAGGTATGGTGCGGATGAAGGGCAAAACCAGCTCTAAAGCTATGGTTGAAAGAGCTTCGGCTTAGCATGTTGACAATGGTGAAACGAGAAACCGACCTAAAAGGGAAAGGACTGCTTAGTCCTAGATAGCTTGCCTTATGTCAACAGCATATGTTAGGGATATGAATGTAATTTTATCCAGGCTGCGTCATGTGCCTATAAATAGATGAACAGTAACACCGTACTGTTCACGCAGACTTGTAATCGCTCGCACGTCACTCTTGTCTTTTCACCTTCTGTCAAGCCAAAGGTACAATTGTCATACAAACATTATTAATGTTTATCCATGTTTATAAAATGTGAATATAATATGATGATTTGAAATGATTATTCATGTTCTCTTTATGTTTCACATGTTCTAATTTATGTCTTTATTCATTGTTACGATGAAGGTATGTCCTTCGTGACCTTTGTCTTAAGATCATTATATCCTAAGGGGAGATAATGCTTCGAAGGATGAAGGCCTTTAATCGTTAACAATTGTGTTGCTTTGTTCTTGATGTATAGCATTCGAGAACAAGGACCAACATTGGCGCCCACCTCCGGTGAACTCATTTGACCATCTTCGGCAAGCATCGACCTTTGTCATGCCACCGAAGAAGACAGCTACGCTAGGGGCTGCACTGCAGCCACTGGATGTTAATCAGGAGATGTTACGTGAAGCTAGGAGCCAGAAGAGGAAGGCTGTCAGCCCAACACCTCAGGAGGAGGAAATGGATCAAGAGATCATGGATCTTGAAGCTATCCATCAATAGGTTCAAAGGAAGAAAGAGAAGATGCTTTAGCTCGCCGATCTTCAGAAAAAGATTGACGAGGCCGTCGAAGAAATGCGCCATCTTACCAAGGAAGACCAAGACCAAAGGCCCCATCATAGGGAGCTTCGCCAAGACAATTCATACAATGATGATGAATGGTATGGTGACTTTCATCATAACAATTTTGCTTTTGATGATGCTTCTCCTTTGGCAGCAGAGTTGCATGCCATTCCATGGCCCCCATCATACAAGCAACCTCAGCTTCCTATGTATGACGGGCATTCAGACCTGAAGCAGTTTCTGATGAGTTATGAAGCAACCATATCTTCATAAGGGGCAATACTGCAGTCATGGCGAAATCCTTCGTCATGGCAGTCCGAAGTGTGGCCCAGACCTGGTACTCTTCTCTCCGACCAGGGACAATCACATCATGGTAGAAGCTCAAGGATATGCTAATCACTAGCTTCCAAGGCTTTCAGACGAAGCCAGTTACTGCTCAGGCTCTGTTTCAGTGCACGCAAGACCATGAGGAGTACCTTCAGGCCTACGTCCGAAGTTTCCTACGTCTAAGAGCACAAGCGCCTACAGTGCCCAATGAAATTGTCATTGAGGCCATGATCAAGGGGCTTCGACCAGGACCTACAACTCAATATTTTGTCAGGAAGCCTCCACAGACCTTGGAGAAGCTTCTTCAGAAGATGGATGAGTATATCCGGGCTGACAATGATTTCTGTCAAAGAAGGGAAGAAGCTTATAGGTTTTCTGAGATGACTAGGGGCTTCAGAGGAAGAATTCACCCCAGACATGTTAGATCAATCCATAATTCCAACCCAAGTGATGATAGAGGAAGTCAACCTCAAAGGCAGCAACACAGCTCCCAATCTTTGGGGTCGCAACAAAGCTCCTTCAGGCCACCAGCCCTAATGGGTACAGGCAGCAGGGGCTTCAGAGGAAGGTACGGAGATCAGCCTAGAAAACTATATTGTTTATTCTGTGGTGAAGACAATGGTCATACCACAAGAACATGCCAAATCACAATCCAGAAGCAAAAAGAGATTACCGAAGCTGAGGCACGGCAGAATCAGCCGAAGTAGGTCCTACATACTTCTTCATGTTATTCTCCCTATGTCCAAGAATACGTAGGTAATGAGCAACCTACGGCTTATGTTGCTTCGATGAGCCACTCTCAAGCTTCTTGGGCTCAGCTCCCACCACCACCACCACTACCACCCACTCTGACCCAAAGCCAGCAACCAGAAGGGCACCAACACGCTCAACAGCAGCACGATTTTCAAGAGGAGTCTGAAGCTCGCACAGTCAATAGCACTGTGCCTGAATCCAAGCACATCTACTAAAGAATATCCTACCTTTGGTTTATTTTTATCTTTTGTTTTGTTCTTTGTATGAAAAATAAGTCACGAAGGACTGAATTTTAATTTCATGTAATAACAGTGCTCGAATCATTGAGTGAACGCCTCCTCTTAACAAAATTCCGAAGCTACAAAAGTCGTTCCTAAGGGAGCGCAGAGTAAGTTCTGAATCTACAAAAGCCGTTCCTAAGGGAGCGCAGAGTAAGTTTCGAAGCTACAAAAGTCGTTCCTAAGGGAGCGCAGAGTAAGTTATGAAGCTCAAAAGTCATTCCTAAGGGGATGCAGAGTGAAAATACTGCCGAAATATAAGGCGAAGAAGCTCCAAAGTCGTTCCTAAGGGGATGTAGAGCTTAGACACCACCGAAATAGAAGGTGAAGAAGCTCCAAAGTCATTCCTAAGGGGATGCAGAGCTTAGATGCCGCCAAAATATAAGGCAAAGAAGCTCCAAAGTCGTTCCTAAGGGGATGCAGAGCTTAAAAACTCCAAAGACATCCCCAAGGGGATGCAGAGTCTCGAGTGTTTCGGTGTGGGCGTGTGTCTTTGGCATAAACATCATATTCCATCATATCATCACATTATTCTGCATAGCATTACATCATACATCATATTGCATCAACAGCAAAGGTTGAGCGCGAACCAAATCTTCGGCAATAACTTGATGAATGAAAGTGTGCTGAGGCACGAAGCAAATCTTCGGCAAATACAATCTTATCAGGAAAGTCTTGACAGTATCACACAAGCCTTGCTATAAAAGGGGTTTTTTCCTTTACGAAGCATGAAAATAAGGGAAGGTGTTTTTTCGCCGAAGGCTCAAAAATGGTATGTGCGTAAATTTCATGCATCGCAAAGAAATATATTACATCAACATACACAAATATTACATTGTTTCACAATTGTTTCATACACAAATGTTACATTGTTTCACAATTGTTGCATGCGTAAAATATTACATTGTATCGTCGCAACAAAAAGCTTAGTCTTCTCTGAGAATTTTCTCAGCAGCCTCATTCAGCAGTTTATCAACAACTTCGTCAATGATAGAGTTAGTGACGCTCATAACATCTAGCTTTCATGACGGGGTCGGCCTAGGGGTCGTACGGCTTGTGTAGCAGAGAGAGTTCAGCTGTAGTAAACAAATTGTTAGTCCGAAGCCAGAAAATAAACAACAAAGCTAAAACTCAAAAATAATACCTATACGCCTTGCGCGCTCGATAGCTTCATCGGCTCATTTAGCATCTTCTCGAGCATCGTGGGTTTCTTTTTCATTTTTCTTTATAATTGGCCAATTCTCGGCCACCGTTCACCCAGACATCGGAGTAAAATTTCCCGCCCACTAAAGTAGCTTCAGCTGAGGGGTCTTTCGTGTCATCTATGCAGAAGGCGGCTTCGGTTTGAGCCACAGCTTTAACATGGTCACAACTGGCCTTCTCCAAAATTGCTGCAACCCCTCGAGCACCGGCGAAGGCACACATGTCCTCGCGATCACTAAGGATCTCTTCAAAAGCGTGCCATTATACACCAAGGCCCCCTTTGGGTATTTTTAATTCCTGGGCGTAGTGTCTAGCTTCTGCAAATTCTTCTTCAGATAGTCTTTTTCTAGAAGCATGTCGAATAATAAAGTCAAAATCTTTGGACGGTGCTTCAGGAATAGGAGTTTTAGCTTTTTCGGGTGCATCCTTCTCCAGAGCCGAGCCAGTATATGAAGATCCTTGTTCAGCTCTTTGCTCAATTGCGGCAGGCTCTGCCTCCGCTAGCACTGAGGGCCTAGCTTCAGTTTCAGCACAAACTTTAACAGTTTCAGCAACCTTCTTCACAGCAGTAGGAGTTAATGCCTCTGTTGACTCCATGACAGCGTCTAGCACACTAGTCATTCTCCTCCTCTTGGGAGTTGTTGCGGAAGCCTTTGCAACCTTCGGAAATTCAATCGCCGGTGGGCTCAGGATTTCTGGTAGCACTATCGCTTTTTTTGGCTGTCTCTTCTACAGGCACCTTCGGCAATTCAATTTGTCTCTTCTACAGACGTCCCTTCACCAACTTTCGGCACTGTGGCTGTCTCGATGTATCTCGACCGATGTGTCAGGACCTTAATCTTTTTTCCCTTCAGCACAACAGAGATGGCCGAGGCAGCGGTTTTCCTTTTCTTCCCCTGCTTTCGCGAGGGGTAAATGTAGTTTGGATATACAAAGCCGATAACGTCAAAAACTCTGTTCAACCTTTTCTTGCCTCGCCCTCCGAAGGCTAAGGTCAAGGCATCATCTTCGGCTCTTGTGTATGCTCCAAGTAACTCATCGCTAGTCGCCTCAACACATTTCAGCCAGTCGTCATTTGGTTCGTCAAATTGGTCTCTGTATCTGAAGGTGTATCTCAAGTAAACCAATCCACCTTGACTGGACCCGGCAGCAGTCTCCTTCGGCATCTCCCAATTATCCACAAGTGGCCATACCCTGTAGGCTATGTGCTCTTGAACCAGGTCTCTCGTGCCAATGAAAGCACAAACATTGTTGAAAGCTTTCTGACATGCTTCGGTATTATTTTCAAGTGCAGTAGTCGGCCTTTGAAGGCCAAAGCAAGACCAGATGGGGCGCTGGATAATCCCCTTTATATCTTCCCTTTCAATCAGATTATTCTTGACATAAAACCATTCCTCCATCCAGGCCCGGGCCACCTTTTTCAGAAGGTTGGAACGGGATAACTCACATCGGAGCAAGGAACAAAGCCATAACAACCGAAGTTGTTGTGATATTGCTCTTTACTAGTGGCCTTCGTCCCATACAGTAGTTCGTGCATGTTGCAGAAGCACTTCGCGCTCGGCTCCAGTCCTTGGCTCCTCCTGGCCCAAACAAAAACACCCATTCTGATTATAGCTTCGGGAGTGATTTGATGACGGAAGATTTCAAATGTCTTCAAAACTTCAACCAAAAATCTGCTCAAGGGGAATCGAAGACCTGCCTTCATAAAGCTTCTCAAAACGACAACTTCATCTTCTTCGAGTGTGAGGGCGGCGCTATCTCCCCCAACCCTCACAATAGACATGTCACGAAAGTATCTTCCCTTCATGGCATCAATCTGACTCTGTTTAATGGTTGACTTTCCAAAGATGGTATGACTTGGCCGCCAGGGCCGGTCTTCGGCATCTTCATCCCCGCTTTCCACATCAAAGTCATCACTATCGTCAGAATCTTCAGATAAATCAGCTAGTATTTCGTTTGTAATCTTCTATGTGTTTGTTTTTTCCATGGTCTCGTAAAAACCATCCAGGGCAAGATCGGCAACCTTCTTCTCGTCAGCCATTTGGTGGAAAATCGAACACATGCTGAAGCTCACAAAACAAGTGAAATCTAACAGCAAGAAATTTAAAACTTGAGAAAACAACACAATCAACTGAACTGGCGTAGCAGATGCTATCGCTATGGGTTTCTATTTATATGTCTAGTGCATTGCAACTTGGCGGGCCCCACGTGTCATTGGCTTTCGCTATTCTAGCGAACGGGAAGGTGTTTTTCGGACCTTCGGCTAAAGGCCTTCGTTCATGTCGTAGTCTGAATTTGTTATATACAAAAACAAATCAACACTGTGAGGGGTTACTGTTGGGGGCCTTCCTCTTCCGAAGGTCCTCAAAAACTTAACTAACATGCTTTTTAGTATATCAAAATGTTACATGAGGCTTCGGCTTTGGGATGAAGGTGTGCACGAAGGTATGGTGCGGACGAAGGGCAAAACCAGCTCCGAATCTATGGTTGAAAGAGCTTCAGCTCAGCATGTTGACAATGGTGAAACGAGAAACCGACCTAAAAGGGAAAGGACTGCTTAGTCCTAGATAGCTTGCCTTATGTCAACAGCATATGTCAGGGATATGAATGTAATTTTATCCAGGCTATATCCTATGCCTATAAATAGATGAACAGTAACACCGTACTGTTCACACTGACTTGTAATCGCTCGCACGTCACTCTTGTCTTTTCACCTTCTATCATGCCTAAGGTACAATTGTCATACAAACATTATTAATGTTTATCCATGTTTATAAAATGTGAATATAATATGATGATTTGAAATGATTATTCATGTTCTCTTTATGTTTCACATGTTCCAATTTATGTCTTTATTCATTGTTACGATGAAGGTATGTCCTTCGTGACCTTCGTCTGAAGATCATTATATCCTGAGGGGAGATAATGCTTTGAAGGATGAAGGTCTTGAATCATTAACAATTGTGTTGCTTTGTTCTTGATGTATAGCATTCGAGAACAAGGACCAACACCTAGGATCATGTCCACTAGATGGTCTCTTTGTATGGTGGTACAGATTCAGGTTGGAGGTGCCAGTGGAATGTTTTCTTCCTCTGTCTTCTTCATGTGCCCCCCTTGATCAATTCCATCATCTTGAGGTACATGTTCCTCATCTTGAGTAAGGGGTTGCGCCAATGTTTGAGGAAGACATTGATCTTGCTCTTGTGGTTCCTATGGTCGCACGTCACCAATTGCCATGTTCCTTAGTGTGACTGTCAGAACCTCATCCTCATCTATATCATCAGGATCAACTTTCTCTCTTGGAGAGCCATTAGTTTCATCAAATACAACATCACTAGTTGTCGGTGTTTGGAGCCCGACCGCACACCCGGGGTTACCCCTCGCGGTGCTTTTGGATAGGACGGTGTTGTCGACTGTAACTCAATGGTTCGTGTGAGGTGCAATAGAGGCGACAGACGATTTTCTATAGGTTCGGACCGCTTTGAGATGCATAATACCCTACTTCCTGGTGTGGATCTTTATGTGGTAGGTTACAAGAGAAGTCTTCGGTATGGAGAAAAGCTAGTGGACTGAGTAGATGGTCGATGAATCTGATGGGGTACCCCCTAGGCCTTATATACTTGACCGTGGGGCATTACATGCGTGTGTGATGACGATGTGTACCTAAGTAATAGTGAACTGACTAAACTTATCTTCCTATAATCTTGCCAACTTATTTTTATTTTGTTCCGACGTCTGAGGGCGCTGCGTGGAAGAGTCAGATCAGCGCTATGGATAATGCTTAAATCCAACGAGCCGCCTGGGCCTAGGTATGCTTCTTCCTTGTGTTGGCCCATTTCGCTAGCAATTCTCCCCTAGCCCATGAAGGGATGGCCTTACGAGACAACAAGCCCAAAGCCTTTCGTGAGGCCTTCTTGCCTTCTAGTGGACCCGGGGGATATCCGTCCCCCACACTTGTGACTTCAATAAGTCCAAACAATTTGTTGAAGACTCTATATGCTTCGTTATTAGAATCATAACCTCGTAAAAACCCTTCTACAACTTTGGGAGAAAATTTTTAATTACTACCTTTCTTAACCAAAATATAACATTTGCTTCCAATTACATGAAAGTAAGAAACATTTGGTTTGTTACCGCTTACGAGTTCGTACGCAGTCTTCTTGAGGAGGCGATGTAGATACAACTGGTTTATGGCGTGGCAAGCTTTGTTCATAGCTTTGCCCAAAACCGATCCGATTTCTTTTACTCTTTTCAAGTATCGTTCTTGCCATGTTGATGAATGTCATGTTCTTCCTTTCCACCACTCCATTTTGTTGTGGTGCGTAGGGGCCAAAGAACTAATGATTGATGCCTTCCTCCTCAAGATACTCGTCCACTTGTAGGTTCTTAAATTTAGTATCGTTGTCACTCCTTATATTTTTAATTCTCAAGTCAAAGTCATTTTGAGCTCGCCTTAAGAAACATTTGAGGGTCCCTTAGGTTTCTGTTTTATCCTACAAAAAGAACACCTAAGTGAAGCAAGTAAAGTCATTTACAATTACAAGACCACACTTACCTCTGCCGATGCTAAGATAAGAAACGAGGCCGAATAAGTCAATATGAAGGAGCTCCGATGGTTGTGATGTCGACATGACATTCTTGCTCGGATGACTTGATCCAACCTGCTTCCCTGCTTAACAAACTACACAAGGTATATCTTTCTCAAAACAGACATCCATTAGTTCTAACACATGTTCTCCCTTTAGAAGTTTATGAAGGTTCTTCATTCAACATGTGCTAGACAGCGATGCCACAACCAACCCATGTTGGTCTTAGCAATTAAACATGCATCTAGATCGATCTTTAGAAAAGTCTAGTAAATAAGGCTTGCCATCTAGTACACCTTTAACAACTAATGAACCATCACTCCTTCTAAAGACAGTTACATGTACATTAGTGAATAAACAATTATAACCCAAGTTGCAAAGCTGACTAACAGAAAGCATGTTATAGCCAAGAGATTCAACCAAAAAGACATTAGAAATTGAATGCTCGGTAGTTATGGCAATCTTACCCAACCCCTTTATCTTGCCTTGATTCCCATCACCAAAAATAATCATGTCATGGGAATCCTTGATCTTTGCATCGGAAGAGAACATCTATTTCTCCCTCATCATGTGGTTTGTGCATCCGCTATCAATGATCCAACTTGATCCCCTGGATGCATAAACCTACAAAATGAATTAGGCTTGGGATTTAGGTACACAACTAGTGTTGGGTCCTATTAAGTTAGCGACATATGATTTTGGCACCCATACACAAGTCTTACCACCCTTGTGCCTATGTCCCACATGAGAAGCAACTACCTTTCCAAATTTGCAATAAAGCACATAGGAAGCATCATAAGTGGAATATGAAATAGAATGACTATGAGATGCATTCCTAACCTTAGGTTCATTACACATGCACCATCAAGGTATCTAGTGACTTGATTTAGTTCTACCTGGCTTCAAGCCCACCTCTCCTCGGCATCAGAGCACCATCGAGCCATAGCTAAGAAAGCAGCACACAAATATCAAGTATATGAATGAACAAGAGAAGACTTAGCAAGGAAGGATAAAATGATTTACCAACATTTGCTGCCTTGAGGTCATTAATTTTCTTCTGAAGAGTAGCAGGATCCTGCTGTGATAAAGAGGATATTTTCTCACACACTTGAGCCGCTTGTGCCTTCACCTGAATAGATACACGATCCAAAACACCCTACAAAGCAAAAATCAGAAGATAGAATACCCATCGAAAAGATATAAAGAAATGCAAACTCCACAACATCTACCTGCAAATTCGCTAGAAACGCTGGAAGAGGCAAAGCTAGTGCAGCCAAGACACTCGCAGAAGTAGCAACGTTCACAAAAGCCACAATGGAAGTAGGGACAAATGCCAAAGGTTCCAAATCCCCCAAATGAAGCATGACACCCATTGGGATATGGCCGAAGTTGCCACAACATCTTTAAGAGCCTGATCTAGGATAAACTCTTCAACCAAGGTCAATGGCAAAACCTTACCAACATCAGAGCCACTGACCTATAAAGTGGTCGGACCATCTTGATCAGATCCGATGGGTAGGATGAACCTTGTTGCCGCAACATCATCAACCTGGGGCATTGGCGACCCAACTTGGACTTCTACTAAAGTCGCAAGAGAATAGCCAACTACAACACCCTCAGGGGCTAGAGCACCCTCAGGGCTGGAGCACCCTCGGGGGCTGGAGCGCCCTCCGGGACCAGAACTCGATTGGCGGTATGGCTAACTAATGTAGCAACTCCATGATGCACGAGCAGGCTTACCTCTGGCCCAACCAACAAACCAACAGAGGATCCCTCATCTAAGCGAACTATGTTAACATCAAAAACATTGATCTCAAGTAACTTGCATAGCAGCGCCTTAGGAACGGCTTCCTCAAGAGTACACTCTACCGCTAACATTCTCAAACCCTGGATATCCATCATCCTCGCTGGGGCAGCAAGACTCAAAGTGTCAGTCCGAGCTTTGGATCGCCGCTCATGATGAACCATCGAGAGTTCCTATTCCTCCTCCTCCTCCACCTCCTCTACAATATACTGAGCTTCCCTAGCTACACCACCACCACCCACCTCGCCAGCTAGATCATCATCTATAGCCTCATCAACAGTAGCTAGCTCGGCTTGAGTGAACACTGGCTGCATATTTGATGTACGCTGGAGCTTTCTTCTTATTTTAGTTGACGAGGCATCAGCTAGGGCATTTGGTCGGGCAGGTCGCTTGCACCGAGGACTCGCTAGGCCACCTGTTTTCTTCCTAGAGGCGCCCATTTGGTCGGAGGTTGCACCACCCAACTCAAGGTTCACCGACTCAGATGACTCCCTAGCAAGCATCCCCAGAATAGCCTCAAATTCGGAGTCCTCAACGGTGTGGTACAGAAAAGTGGGTCTGCTTTTCCTCTTCGGGCATACCCTGGTGCATAGCCATTACGACTTCGATCTTAGCAGCAGATGGGCGAGCTCTATGGCTAGCACCACCACACTCTTCACAGAGGAGAGGATTCAACACAAACTCAGAAAAAAGACTGCAAAAATAAAAGAGAACTTGAGTCACAAGCTTAACTCGGTAGATGTCAAGTAAAAACCAAGCAAGCAAAACTTATAGCCGAGGGCAAGTTCCATGCAGAGTAAGATCTAGGGGCACCATCATTGACAACGGTACCCCTCAACATTAGTTCGACTCGGCTCAGGACATCATTCATTGAGATCTGCATGTTTGTAACTCAAGACGTATCTCTAACCCGGGTATATAGATATGCAGGATGCACTGTGTCCTTCAGAGGTTGGATATTCTTAAACCCGACGATCAGGCCTCAATGGTCAGGCCTCTATCCTTCAACCCGACGATCTCTGTCAGTAGAATACTCGTCTCATTGACCTTAGCATCGATTGGGCCCTCTATCTAGCTAAGCACCCTAACATCTAGTTGCCTTCCAGAGCAAGGGGGAAGCAAGTTATTGTGGTTCTCAAGAGTAAACCATTCAAAATGCCACCAGTTGATATTGTCTTTTAGAGGAATATCCAAATAATCGGCTTCATGGCTTCGATGGAGCTCCAGACTAGCCCCCCCCGACTACCTGATGCAGGCCACCCACCATACAAGGTTTGCAGTGGTAAAGGTATCTCCATAACCCAAAATGTGGGCCGATTCCAAGGAATGCTTCACAAAGATGCACGAAAATAGCAATTCAAAGGTTAGAGTTGGGATTCAAATGGGTCAAATTGAGAGAATAATAATTAAGAAGGCCTTAGAAGAAGGGGGAAACAGGCAGACCTAGACCCCAAATCAAGAAAGGAACAAAAACTATAGACTCATAGGTATCCTTCATCGGCACAGTGATCCCTTGCCAAATGCGCCATGAACTCAACTCCTTGGACGGGAGAACACCCATCTGGACAAGGTGGAGCAGATCAGATTCTGAAAAAACGGAGGCATACCACAGAAGGGGAGTTAGCTGATGGGATCAATAAGGGGGATGACAGCCACAACGCTCCTATGCTTCTTCTTTTTGGATGCCATGAGACCTCCCGTAAGTGCAGAATCGAGCGCGGAGTCGCCGTGGAACAAGAATTTCAAAGAGGAAAGTTGTGGTGAAAAAATAGTGCTAGGGTTTTATATCAGAAACCGTCGAACAGCATGCGTGTATATATAAGTACCTTCAACCTATCATCGCATCAGTGTGAGGAAATAGTCTTTTAGAATCAAAAAGGGAGGCGATAAGTTGGATAGGTTAAGTCGGCCAGACAGAGTCAGTCAGAAAGCTCATTTCCGACATATAAGTCAGACGGCACGAGTCAGTCGTCAAGGCTAGAGCACAAGGGTACAGGAAACCAAGGGAAGTACAGAGCTTATTACCAACCATCAGACCTCAAAAACATAAAACAAGATGCAGGAAAAAGAAGGAATTCAGCACGTAAAAGTGGAAACTGGTAACTTTATTATATATAGGTGCATCATTACATGGATGGAATCAGTTCATTATTAACTGACTTCGACAAAAGTTTCACACCCCCTACTACTACCCCTACACTACATCTAATACATAAGTCGGTGGCACCTCGCCACTGGTGTCGCCATTGCCGCTGCTGCCCTTTGCCCTGCCGTCGTCGGCACCGCTGCCATTGTTGCCCCTGCTGCTGTTGCCACTTTCACCACCGCCACTACCGACTTTGCCACCGTCGTTGCCACCTTTTCCTCCATCGCGACCATCCTTGTCGACCGTGCCGCCTTCATCGTCGTTGTCATACTGGTCGTCCTCCTTCGAGTCACCGAGGCCGACGCGCTCGAGACCACGAAGGTAGGCCCTCTTTCGCAGGGACAACCCCATTGAGTCGTCCATACAGACGAACGATGGGGTGCCAGGGCAAGGTAGAAGAGCCCCCTCACTGGAGAGCCCTGAGTCACCAAAATCCTTAAATGGTGGAGTCGAAGGATGCCTTCACTTCTCGCCCTTAGCTTTCTTTCGGCCCTTGCCTCCTCCCTTTCCTGCCATCAGGGGTTTTCTAGAGAAGAAGAGAAAGGATCGAGGAAGGAAAAACAATAGACAAGTGAAGAAGTTCATAGAGCACAAGTGGCTTATTTAAAGGAACGAAACTGTGCCCCTTCATATTCTGGTCGTACAATGAACAGTTGCCAGCCTTTAAGAGACGTTTAAATTTCCTAGAACTGAGCACTTCTGCCACCATTTGGCGTAACACGGCACTAGGATTTGGTAGATCAACCACTCAGGCGCATCATTACGCCCCATCACCTCAAGCAACTGCTCTCTTGACAAGACGATGTACATATCCACCCATTGGGCACACCCATTGAGTGCACAGATCGGATTCTCTGGAAACACAATCTGCGAAATATCAAACAACAGTCCTGCAAAATGACAAACTCAAGATCGGCGGAAGTCGCTGGTCAGCCCTGAGCCAACCGGACCTCCATCGGTTGAGCTCAGTTGATAGCCTTAGTAAAACTTCTCGGCTAGATACACCCAGACCAGAGTTCTGTCGGTCTAGCTTCAGTCAGCCAAACTTTAGTTAGTTGAATTGCCCTCAACCCAAGTTCAGTCGGCAAAAATACCATCAAGCTTGAAGCACGGTCCACTTGCTAACCAGAGAAACAGAATAAATACCACAACGACAGGATTTTGGGACCTTCGAGTTGACTGAATACTTAAATCAGCTTGAAGCTCGGGGGCTGCATCCATTGGGTGCAACCAACGCATTAGAATGTCGAAAAAGAAAAAAGGAGAGGAAAAAAGAAAGATGCGCCCAAAAGAAAAGAAATCTAGCTCATTCTTGGAGTCTCGAACCAATTGCCTTCAGAAATTGGATCGAGACTCAATGGCTTGTGGGAGATAGATGTACCATGGGTCTGCGTATGGACACGACCCACGGGCCGCTTAAGCAAACCCCCAATAAGTCGGCGTCAAGCTGTGCTATTAGGCCGACTCACAGGGGAACCACGTAACATAACTCCAACAGAAAGATTTCGTAGAGCATGGCATTAAGGCGTTATCTACGCGAGGATATGGCAAAGGAGCCAACAAGATTCCGAATAACGTGCCCTACGTATGACCGGATAGCGGATTGTTTGGCGCCAAGCTCGGAGGGGAACAACCACCGAAAGAGTCGGCGCACAATAGTAGACTCACACAGAGTTAGATAGACCTCATGGCTTGTGTTGACACCTTTTTGGAGGCGTCAATCACTTCAAAAGAACCAGCGGCGGTGCTCTCTGGTCAGGCACGGATGGTCCGCGGCACAGGGCCGGATGGTCTGCGGCACAGGGCCGGACGGTCCGTGACCTGGCGTGAGGCGGCGGTGCTCTCTGGTCAGGCGTAGACGGTCCGCGGTACAGGGCCGGACGGTCCGCGACCTGGTGCAGGAGCTCGGGTTCCCTGCCTGACGGCCGGACGGTCCGCGCGTGCGCAGGGGCGGCGGAAGATCGCCGGCGGCGCCTGGATCTCGCTCCCGGGAGGGACCCCGTCGGGGAGGAGAGATCCTAGGAGTTGTCTAGGCTCGGGCAGGCTGACCTAGACTCCTCTAATCGACGTAGAGTCGAGGAGAGGCGGAGAATTTGGGGATTGAGAGGCTAAACTAGAACTAGACTAGAACTACTCCTAATTGTACAGAAAATAAATGCGAAATAGAAGTTGTATTGATTCGATTGATGATTACAAATCGGCCGTAGACCTCTCTATTTATAGAGGAGGGGGGCTGGACCCTTTACACAACTGATTCCGAGCTAATTCCGTGAATCTAGCTAACAACCGTAGTACAAAACTCGGAACCCTAATCTGTTCTGCGCACGCGCGGACCGTCCGGCCCACAGGCACGGACTGTCCGGACCGCGGACCGTCCGGCCTCAGGGCCGGACCGTCCGCCGGCTCACTTTTGGTTCAAACATATGCCCCCTGCCTTTTGGTGGAGCTGGGCGAACCAAAAGCAACTAACTCGATGTGATCACATCGGTTCTCTTAGGCATCTTGCCACATACTAGGATGGTACTGTTTGAGGAAACGCCCATTCAAAGCCTTTGGTAAATCCTTGCCTTGTAATGTTTGTAGCAAATAGGCGTTACCAGACATTACCTGTTTTACTTTATAAGGACCCTCCCAGCTTGGCGACCATTTCTCAAACTTCCGGTCTTTATTCCTTAGAGGCAAGATGGTCTTCCACACCAGATCCCCTACTTGAAATGACTTTGCTTTGACCTTCTTGTTGTAGGCCCTGGCTACCATGATCTTGTCCTTCTCTATAGCTCCCAAAGCTATCACCCTCTTGTCGGTTACTTCATCAATATTATCCATCATTGAATTATAATAATTAGTGACGGTTAGATCATTTTGTCTGGCAAACCTGACAGCATTCAAACTTATTTCCACAGGCAACACTGCTTCCTGCCCATAGACAAGCTCAAAAGGAGATACTTTAGTAGCACTATGTTTAGATATTCTATGAGCCCATAAGGCTTCGGACAAAATCTTATGTCAATGCTTAGGATTATCGGATATCTTCTTTTTTATCAAATTAATCAACGTCCTATTACTAGACTCGGCCTGTCCATTGGCCTAAGCATAATATGGAGATGAATTAAGCAACTTAATCCTATATGATTCAGCAAATTCACGTACCTCCTTTGACATAAAAGAAGTTCCTTGATCTGTAGTCAAGGTCTGAGGAATGCCGAATCTATGAATGATATGCTCAGTTATGAACTCAATTACCTCCTTGTGTGTCATGTTCTTCAGAGCAACGGCTTCAGTCCATTTGGTAAAGTAGTCAGTGGCAACTAACACGAACTGATGCCCCTTTGATGATGAAGGATGGATTTCTCCAATAAAGTCTAATCCCCATCCTCTGAAAGGCCAAGGCTTGATGATAGGATGTAATTCGACTGCAGGGACCAACTGCAGGTCGCCGAATTTTTGACACACTTGGCAACCCTTGTAGTATTTGAAACAATCAGCTATCATGTTAGGCCAATAAAAACCAGACCTTCGCAACAACCACTTCATCTTTGGAGCTGATTGATGGGTACCACAAATTCCCTCATGTACTTCGGCCATGGCTAATATAGCATCATCCGGGCCCAAGCACTTAAGCAGGACGTCGTTGACTGTTCGGCGGTAGAGTTCATCACTCACTAAGACATACTTGAAAGCTGTACGCTGAATGTTCTTATCTGTCCTGACATTGGGATTTTGTAAATAATTTATTATGGGCGTCTTCCAATCACTGGCATCGGCTTCATTATCAGCCGAATCGATTAGGAGGACCTTCCTGGTAACCCCGGACGGTCCGGCGCCTTCACGCGGACGGTCCGCGACCTGGGAATTTGGCAGATTTTCAGTTTTGTGAAATTTCCCTCTCTTTATCCGATAACCTGATGCATCTTGTGCTAAATCGTTAGCTCTATGATTCTCAACTCTAGAGATATGCCGAATACTGAATTCGTCAAAAGAATGGATTATGCTCCAACATTTCTCAAGGTAACTATTTAGAGTACCATCAAAACATTGATATTCTTCTAACACTTGTTGGACAACCAGCTGAGAATCACCAAATACCTTCACATGTTTTACTCCCATACCATTTAAAAGTTCTAAACCGAATAGGAGAGCCTCATATTCAGCTTGATTATTAGTGCAATAAGTTTTCAATCGGCTAGAGAAGTCGAAGGAGACATTACTTGGTGAAACAAGTACGATGCCAATTCCTTGCCCTTCATTGCAAACCGATCCATCAAAATATAAGGTCCAAGGAGTAATAGTGAGGTTTGACATGTCTAGTTCATGAATATCATTAATCCGATGTTCTACAATGAAATCCGCTACGACTTGGCCTTTCATAGATTTCAATGGTTCATAGGCCAAGTCATATTCTATGAGTGCATAAGCCCACTTACCAATTCTACCACTCATAATTGGGTTATGCAACATGTATTTGATCACATCGGCTTGACCAGAAATAGTGCAATGACTAGACAGTAAATAACATCTACATTTGGTGCATGCATAAAACAAGCATAAGCATAACTTCTCAATAAAAGTGTACCTTGTTTCAGCATCCACCAACCTTCGGCTTAGATATGTCACCACATGCTCCTTCCCCTCAGTTTCTTGTGTCAGAACAGCCCCAATGACCTTATCTTCAGCTGCAATGTATAATCGGAATGGTACTCCTGCTCGTGGTGCTTTTAATACGGGAGCCGAAGATAAGTATTTTTTGATGAGATCAAATGCTTCTTGCTGTTCTGCCCCCCAAGCGAATTCGGCATCATTCTTAAGCCGAAGAATAGGGGTAAACGCATCAATCTTCCCGGCTAGGTTAGAAATAAACCTTCGTAAATAATTCATCTTGCCGAGAAACTTCTGTACCTCGACCTTATAGGTCAGAGGTCCCACATTCCGAATAGACTTGATTCGGTCAGGGTCTATCTCTATACCACGTTCATGTATGACAAATCCTAAAAACTTACCAGCCGACACTCCAAAAGAACATTTACGTGGGTTCATTTTCAAACCATACCGATGCATTTTATCAAAGGCTTTGCGCAAATCAGCTATATGAGAACTAAACTCAGCCGATTTGACTACAATATCATCAATGTAAACTTCCACAGTGTTTCCTAACAATTCATGGAAGATCAAATTCATAGCCCTCTGATAAGTAGCACCAGCATTTTTCAGACCAAATGTCATGACAACTCACTCGAATAAACCAATGAAGCCTGGACATATAAAGGCCGTTTTAGACGCATCTTCTTCGGCCATGAAAATCTGATTATATCCGGCATTACCATCAAGAAAGCTAATAATTCTATTTCCTAATGCATTATTGATTAATGTGTCGGCTATGGCATGGGATATTCGTCTTTAGGAGTTGCTCTATTTAAATTGCGAAAATCAATGCATACTCTAAGCTTACCTGACTCCTTCTTCTCCACCGGCACAATATTGGAGACCCACTCTGCGTATCTGCAAGGTCTGATAAAATCAGCTTCTAGCAGCCGGTGGATTTCGTCCTTGATGCGTGGGAGAAGATCTGGACGAAATGTTCTAGCTCTTTGCTTGAAAGGTCTGAAACCAGATTTAATAGGCAGCCGATGCTCTACGATCTCTCGACTTAATCCAGGCATCTCAGTGTAATTCCAAGCAAAGCAATCTGAATATTCCTTCAATAGACCGATCATCTCATCTCTAGGATCGGTCTCCAGGGTCTTGTTTACAAAAGTCAGCCTTGGAGTTTTACCATCTCCTATGTCAATCTCCTCCAAAGGATCGACCGATGTAAACCCCTATCCTAGTTTATCAAGATCTCTAAATTCCTCTATCATGTTCCCCACAGAGGAATTAGATGATCTTTGTGTGACGGTGGACTTTCCGGTCTCGGGGACCGGATCATTCGTAATACTGTTCTTTTGCTGTGATATATGTTCGGTCTTAAAGTCCGAACCCTTTTGTGAAAGACCAGACCATCCGGCCTTGGAAGCCGAACTGTCCGTGACCAGAGACTCATGAACTTTGTGTGTATTCATCATTTAAACTTTATTTAGGATTTAGCCGATTCTCCATTGGCTCTAGCATTACAGGAATGAAACCTTTCTTATCTATGCTTATGAATTGATAATCAGAAAAATCTACTCCTGTGAGACATGTAGCAGTCTCATAAGTCCAGAGTACAGGGGCATCGGCCACAGCGATGCAGGCCGATACATCAGCATGTACTTGTTCTATGTCATCGCCTACCCATTGTATTAGCATTTGATGTAATGTAGAAGGTATACATTGATTGGCGTGAATCCAATCTCTGCCTAGGATTAAACTGTAATTTCCTTCTACATCAGCGACAAAGAATGCAGCAGCAAGGGTCTTAGTCCCGATGGTTAATTCAACGGACGTGACTCCCCTGGCTTTGATCGAACTATCAGTTCCAACATCGCTGAGGGTCATGTTGGTTTTGACAAGTTCGTCATCTTGTTTACCTAATTTTCTGTACAATGAATAAGGCATTAGATTTACAGCCGCCCCTCCATCTACCAACATCTTAGCAATCGGTATCCCATCAATGTGGCCGCGCACGAAGAGCGGCTTTAAATGATTTACCGATTCCTTTGGTTTAGTAAAGACGGCTTCTTTAGGACCAAAATCAAACTGGACAACAACAGGTTCATCGTCGCCGATAATAGTACAATCGGCGGAAAATGTAATAACATTCACATCCATACCTGGGCGTTCTGGAGAAGCCTCGTAGTCGACCAGGTCTTCTCCTAGTAGGTCGTCCTCTTCCATTGATGTTGGCGTGTCGTTGGAGGCTTCCTGGTGAATGGCGGACGGTCCACGCGCGGGGGTCGGACGGTCCGCGCTTGGTGCAGGTTGTCCAGAGGCCTCCTGGTGAAGGACGGATGGTCCGCACGCAGAGGCCGGACGGTCCGCGCCTGGTGCAGATTGTCCAGCCTTGCTTGCCGGGCTATCTGCCATACCTGCAGGGTGCTGCACAAGTATTGTTTGATTTTCTATTTTTGTGGCCGTTTGTTTTTCCTCAACGGCCTTTGGTCTCCATTTCTTTTGCGGTGGCGGGTACTGTGGATGTGTGTCATTGAATATCTTTTCTGCCTCTTTCTCCTGGCTCTCCTTTGCTCTTAGACGCTGTAATTTTCTCTTTTGGGACCGTGTCAATCCCGCTGGGCACCATCGAGGCATGGAGTATTTTGGATCGGCTGTTTTGATGGTAGCCGTATCTTCTTTTTTGGTTGTATTGGCCGATTCACCAAAAGTCATCGGCCCTTCACTTTCTTTTTGTATAACGACATCTGCTGTACCTATTTTTATAATGTCCTTTTTTTCGTTCTTTCAGCTGCCGCAGGCATATGCCCCCCTGCCGGATTGGTCGGCCTTGGAGGCCGAGTAGTCCGACAATCTTGTTGGGTCTATGCCTGGTGGCCGGATTGAGCGGTGCTCAATCGGTCTTGTACTGGTGGCGCCAACCTGTCAAAAACAGATGTTTGGGGTGCCCCCCAGGCGGGGTACTATTGCATCCCAAATGGATATGGTGGCATGCCCCACATTTGATTTGGGACATATTATGGAGGTAGGTATGTGTATGGATATGGCATAGATGGATAAGGGGGTGGAGGTGTCCATGTCGGTATGTTAGGTCTCAATTGTACAGTATGACCTTTCATTTCTTCCGATTGGTGGGGTGATCCAATCGGCCTGACCTGACGTTGCTCATGAATGGGTGAGCGGGGTCGCTTTGCTGGCCGATCACTGGGGCCGGCCTTCTTTTCATGTATTTAGACAACAATTGATCAAAAGTCGGGCCAGGCTTGATCAGCCGACCAGCTGCTTTAAATGTATTTGTTTTCCACGTACCTATCTCTGGTCGTCGTGGTTTGAAGGTACGTGGTCGCTGCAAGTCCTGAGCATGGCCGGACCGTCCGCTGGAGTCCTCCGGACCGTCCGGAGAAGCGTCGGACCGTCCGCGTCTGGATGGCGGCCTGTCCGCGATGCGTAGCACGGGTTCCCGCAACTGTCTCCATATCTGCGCTTGCCCCCCAGTGCTAGAGGCTGTGATGGTCACCTTCAGGGTCTCCCCTCCATCGGGAGTCTTCTCGGCCACCACTTTCCTGCAAGAAACTTTACAATCCCCATCGGCCTTTTTAGCATTGCCGATGATTGTTTCTTTGCCTTTGCCTTTATCGGCTGTATTTGGCCGAACCAGGACTTTCTTGCCCTCGAAGTCGATCATGTTCATCGGAAAGGGCTCTGTATCCACCTGCATTTCCTGAAATTTCAATCGTCCTTCGTTAATGGCCGATTGAATCTATCGCCAAAATACATTACAATCATTAGTGGCATGAGAAAATGAGTTATGCCACTTGCAGTACGCACGACGTTTTAGCTCGTCGGCGGATGGAACAGTATGATTTATTTTAATATTGCCATTTTTGAGTAATTCGTCAAATATTTTATCACACTTACCAACATTAAACGTAAACTTAACCTCCTCTTGCCGTTTCTTTTGAACCGGCTGTAAGGAGGAACAAGCCGAGGATTTGGCCTGTTTTGGCCAAACCATTTCAGCAGCATACACTTCTGTTGATTCGTCATCTGAGCTACTTTGGTCGCATTCTACTATATGTACGTTGTGACGCATTGTTTTAGCAGTTTCTTTGCTCCGGCTCTCGCAAGCCAAAGCTCTCTGGTGTAACTGTGCTAGTGTAAAAAATTGGATGTCTTCTAATCTTTCTTTTAAATAATATCGTAGACCATTAAAGGCTAATCCTACTAGCTGTTTTTCTGCTAAATGAATTTGAAAGCATCGGTTTCTTGTATCTCGGAATCTCCGGATGTAATCATTAACCGATTCATCTTTTGTCTGTCGCAATGACACTAAATCTACCATATCCAACTCATAGTCACCGGAGAAAAAATGATCATGAAATTTTTGTTCTAGATCCCCCCATGATGAAATGGAATTAGGAGGTAAAGTGGCATACCATGCAAACGCGGTTCCTGTTAGAGATAATGAAAATAAACGCACGCGAAATGCCTCTATGTCGGCCAATTCTCCCAATTGTGCTAAGAACTGGCCTATATGTCCGCGCGTGTTTTTCCCTTGATCACCCAAAAATTTTGCGAATTCGGGTATTCTAGTTCCCTGTGGGTACGGGTGGTGATCAAATCGGCTGTCATAAGGTTTTCGATATGATTGCCCCCCAGGGACCATGCTTACTCCGAGCTTATCTCGGAACGCCCCGGCTATTTCTTCCCTCACTATATCAATGGCAGCCGGTGCAAGACCACCAGTTCTCTGGTCAAATATAGGTGGGGTTGGTTGTATGTTAGTAGGTTGTCTTTCCCCCCATTGGTTTGAGCTACGTGGTGCATTTCCATTTACCCTATATGGCTCATAGGTTTGATCGTTTCTTTCCGGCCTTCTAGGTGGGGCCGGAAAGCTTTCCTGGGCTTTGGACCCTGAATTAATGGGCTGGTGCACTGCATAGTGTGATGGGAAGTGTTGCTGGGACGGGCGAGGATTCAGGTAATAATCCTCCTCAAAAGACTCATGCGCGGACTGTCCGGATATATACCCGGACCGTCCGTGGTTATATGCGGACCGTCTGTCGTTGTATGCGGACCGTCCGACTGGGTAGTTTGGGTTCTATGCCGTGTGTGGTGGCTCGGGCGCATATCTAGGTAACTCATTAAAAATAGGCCCGACTGTTGCTGGCCTGGACGGTCCGCGCTCACGTGTGGACTGTCCAGGCATGTGCAGATCGGCTGATTTACTGCCGATTTGCGGTTGCTCAGGGTATGTGTCCATCGGCATCCCATAAAGGGGTTGTGACTGGTCGTGACAACCTGTAGCCGATGTATTACGCGTGTTACCCCCTAACTCAACCTCGTGCGAAGGAAAATTTACGATATTAGATTTATCAAATGCACGTACTAGTCTCTTAAAATCGCTTTTCATACCCCCTATGATGTTCTGCATTTGTTCACGTTGCTCTTCTACATAATTTCTAAGAGATTGTAGCTTGTTGGTATTACTTACATTGGGGATATCAGGTGTGGGTTGGAGCGAAGCCGGATCCGTCACCCGATGTCGGACGACCTTGTTGTTCCTGTCCACTTTGAAGTTAGCCAAGAATTTTGCTTTTGCCTCCTAGATCATACGCTCCTTGTGCTCCTCAAACTGGAGCTGTTCATCAGCCAGCAAGGTTTCCCAAGTCGGCTCAATGATGTTGCTTGGGAAAATATCAGAGCTATCCCTTGAACCGGCCATTGAGGGCCGATTTGATGCGTCTATATTTGTTGTCCCCAGCGGAGTCGCCAAAAAGTATGTTGACACCTTTTTGGAGGCGTCAATCACTTCAAAAGAACCAGCGGCGGTGCTCTCTGGTCAGGCGCGGACGGTCCACGGCACTGGGCCGGACGGTCCGCGACCTAGCGTGAGGCGGCGGTGCTCTCTGGTCAGGCGCGGACGGTCCGCAGCACAGGGCCGGACGGTCCGCGACCTGGTGCAGGAGCTCGGGTTCCATGCCTGATGGCCGGACGGTCCGCGCCCTAGGGCCGGACGGTCCGCGCGTGCGCAGGGGCGGCGGAAGATCGCCGGCGGCGCCTGGATCTCGCTCCCGGGAGGGACCCCGTCGGGGAGGAGAGATCCTAGGAGTTGTCTAGGCTCGGGCAGGCCGACCTAGACTCCTCTAATCGACGTAGAGTCGAGGAGAGGCGGAGAATTTGGGGATTGAGAGGCTAAACTAGAACTAGACTAGAACTACTCCTAATTGTACAAAAAATAAATGCGAAATAGAAGTTGTATTGATTCGATTGATGATTACAAATCGGCCGTAGACCTCTCTATTTATAGAGGAGGGGGGCTGGACCCTTTACACAACTAATTCCGAGCTAATTCCGCGAATCTAGCTAACAACCGTAGCATAAAACTCGGAACCCTAATCTGTTCTGCGCACGCGCGGACCGTCCGGCCCACAGGCGCGGACTGTCCGGACCGCGGACCGTCCGGCCTCAAGGCCGGACCGTCCGCCGGCTCACTTTTGGTTCAAACAGCTTGTAAAGGGATATCCCTCCGGTCACCTATATGAGGCTGAGGGGATATCCCTACAAAACGATCTCATCATCCCTCTCATAGGAACCACACCACCATTAGATTAATAGAGAGAATTCACCTATCGCCATCCACAACTCATTTGTAACCCGAGCACCATCAACAAACTCAATACTCAGCACCAACATGTCGTATGGTATTACACATTCCGGCGGACCGAACCTGTATAACTCTCTTATGTTCTGACGTGCTTCCACACGTACCATTGAGTCGCGTTCAACGACGCTATTCTGCCTAAAAACATTACGTGGAATACACCGTGGTGCGTAGTTGGGTCATAAACATCGACATACTAAACAGCGTGGTCTTGAAGATTCCACGATCCAAGTTGAGGTTCTCTGGACTTGGTGAGTGGTGAGCAGCAGCGCTCACATTGTTTTTATATCAAAGAACTTGTTGCTTCTACGGCAAAGCCACCTGTACCCATATATGTTCCTCTGGATAAAAAATGTAAAATCCAGAGATGCAGACAATAAATAAAGCGAAAAAGGAAGAACAAGATGTGCAGTCAACATGTCATCCCCAAGTGCAGACAAATTTCTGCACAACCAAAACACAATGTCACACACCTTCAGGTCCAATCCTTTACAGATCACATTGCACTAGAAGTTGTGGGCCATCACTTTTAACTAGGGGAAAGAAAAAAAAAAAGCCCAAGCATGAACAATGGGCGTTTCTCCCCTCTCTCCCTACGGCTCGCATGTGTGACAGAACTATAGAACCAGAGGGGGGATCACATGATGTGATGCAAACTTTACAGTGCGGAAGAAACCTGAACAGCTATTTGCACACTAGTTATGTGCTGTGACAGTGACACCACAGGAAGATTTGCAACTCTTCATGCTCTGATACAGCACTGGAAGTAGCTCAGGAACTTCTTCCTTCCCTGCATCGATAGCAACAGATGGAGGAGAGTTATTGGCCAGTCTTTGGCTGCACCGGTCAATTACGTGCAAGACTGAATTGTTACCGTAGGGGAGTCGTCGTGCAGCGGCAGGCGGTGGTGGTCGTCGTCGCCGACGGCGGCGGAGGACTTGGGCGGCTGGGCCTTGGCACTCTGCTGCTGCTGGAGGAGGTCCTCGTCGCCGCCGAGGCTGGCCCTGGAGAGCTCGCGCTTGTTCTGCCTGCGCATCTCCCGGACCTTGGAGAAGTCCATGGAGTAGTCCGGCACGGCGCCGCCGTTCTTAACGTCCCACTCGCCGAACGCCGGCACGGTCATCCACCCGACCGTGGCGCCCTGCTGCCCCTGCAAATGCGGGGCGAGCGCCAACAAGCAGCTCAGAATCGAGGCGAGACTTCTTCCCCATGTATCTCGAGAAAATAACATTCCCTGGGAACTAGCTCGTACCTCCTTGCGGTTCTCCATGGGAACGATGAGATGATGAGATCTCTCTCACTCGCTACCCCTCCCCTCGTAGTTGCTTTAACGCTGGCTGGAGGAAATCAATCAATCGGGAGGCGTGTCAGCAGCGGCGTCTCAGGGGGGCAGGAGATGGGGGATGCACGGTTATTTTAAAAAGCGGAGGAAGACAAGTAGGCCGGGCCCACCCATCCATTCCTCCTAGCCCACGGACCGCGGACGGCCGCACACATCTGGCAAGTGGACCCAGCACGAATGGCAAGTGGGCCCGGAAGCCGCAGTACCATCCGTCAGCCTTGACCTGAGTCAAGGGCCGCTTTCGTCGTCGACTCGGAAAGTCGGAAGTTGGTCGGTACCGTCCATAGCTGCGTGTGCCTTTTTCTTTTTCCTCTCTCTCTGTATAAAATTCACATGTATATATTGCTCGTCTATCGAGATAAAACTTTATCTAAAATTCGTAACATGCACATCACAAATCATAAGTTACTTCCTCTGTTTGACGTTTTATATTTGGACATACAAATATAGAAAAAAAGGTAAAAAAAAGTTATAGTATGGAAAAAAACAAGAAGAGAATTAGAGATGGAAATGTATTAAGAAAAGAAAAGGATATATTAAAGGAAGACAAATATACATTAAAAAGTGAGAATAACAACTATTTTAATATAAAATTTGAATTCTGTAGAACTAACTATTTTGAGCTAATGAGTTTGTCTCTTTTTTCAAGTGTTGTTTCCAAGATTTGACAGGAAAACATCTTTCTCGTTTTTTTAGCTGTCATAGTGTGCGAGAAAGGCCCTGGTAGCAAGATCCTTCACAGACAAGTCAAAGGGGTCAAACTCTATAGAACCAGAGTTGTCAGTGGTGAATTGATGGATGAGGAGAAGACTCTAAATAATGTTGGGAGCAACAAGAACGTTCTTGAGGCGAAAAGGGGTGGAAAGAACCGCATCACCTATTGAGGTGATGTGGAGGACCGGCCCATTTTCGATGATGATGGAGGATGGAAGAGAGGAGCGAGGAGGAATGGTGGTGGATAAAACACCGACGTTAGGGGTGGTGTGGTAGGAGATACCAAACTCAGCAATCCAGTCTGAGACCGAGGTGGGTGGAGCCAAGCAGTGGACGATCACGACTTAGATTTGAGGTATGACGAGTTCATACAATCGATATTGTTGGTCAGACGAGGAAGGTGATGAGGCGGCGTCGAGCGTCGTGCTCCGTACGCGTCGAGGGCTCTAACACCATTGGGCATTGGTCATAGTAGTTGCAAGTGGTCCAGTGATAACAGCTGTCGCCGAGCATGCCTTGTGGTTCTACGATGGACGGATCCTGATTAACCTATGCTTAGGCGAAAGGACAGAATCGTATGCCTCATTAGTCATTAGAACCAATAATCCTGAGCATCAAGAAGCAGTGCCACACCGCGCGCAACACGTTTGACAAAACTGTATGTCTGCTCCTGACAGCGTCGACCTCGTGACTGAACGTAATCCATGTGACACGTTTTCGTCAAGCAGCATTAGCAAAAAGTACTAGCAAGTAGCAAGCAGGATGTATTTTCATTCTGTCCCATACTCCCACGTCTCGCCCGCATTCGCATAGTTGTGGACTCCCTTGCACCTGCCCCAGTACCCCACGAAAGCAAGGTATGGCGAGCGCAAGGGACTGTGCATCCCACCCACCACCCCAAGGGCCCCACGAGAGGAGGACAGGGAAGGCAGGAGGCCCGACTAGATCTTAGGTGGGGTCGGGTGCGCAGCTATCACCAATGGGGGCGGAGCAGCGTAGAAGGCCGGTTGTGGGGCTGTTGGACACGACAAAGGAGATCCTATAGACGGTCCAGGCCACATGATGGATCCAGTCCATGGGTTGTAGAAGGATGACCACGATCAGCCGCCATGGGCCACTAGTGGATCACCCGGGCCACCGCCACAACCACAACCGCCAAAGTTGGTAGTTAGACGAGGAGTGCCAAAGGATGGTGGAGGAACGCTCGGACGAGAGGGCACACCCCTGGAGGTGGTAGGATGGGCCTTCTAGGTCTGCCCCCTAGGGTTGGCACTATAGAGGGCCATCACAACGTTGGTGGTGGTGGTGGCCACATTCATGAGTTCCTCGAGCAGAAGATCATCGCAATCCCAAATGAAGGACGGTAACGGGGTGATCCACATGACGATAGCTCGCAGGTACGTGTAGTGAGGACTGAGCCCACGCGGGAGTTTGAGAACGAGCATCTCATCCATGACTAGGGAGTCGAGGTCATGGAGGGTGTCTGCCATGGTCTTCATCTGCCGGTAGTACTCAGTGACACAGAGATCCACCATGTCAAGCTGGCAAAAAGCGGTGTTCAGATGGAGAATCCAGACCTAGCGGTTGTCGAGGAACTAAGCCTCGGTAGCAACCCAGGCTTGGCGAGCGGTCTCCCCACTCATGGACGATGTCCTACATCTCGACCACGAGAGTGCCGAGGATCCAAGATAGGACCAGGCTATCCATCCGGCACTAGGCCTGCTGAAAAGCTCACTTGTTGGTTTTGGTGGTTTGGATGACAACCCAATTAAAGGACTGACAGGTGTATTAAGTGTTGGATAGGTACTTAGTGTAAAGCTTATAAAGTTCAACACAAGTGTTCAAGAGTGATGGTCCAAAAGCTAAGTTGATTATGGTCGTGGACATCACAAGTGAAGGAGAACATTGCTTATGTGAGACTTGGTGTGTATATCTTGGAGACAACTGATCAAGCCAAGGATGGAGGCAAGAAGAGCTTCGAGTATTGAGTGCATGAGAGAAGATCATGGAGGCCAAGGAACCTAAAGCCAGGGGTGCAGAAGACTTGCAAAGTCAAGGTTGATCGAGTTGAGAAGAGATATGGTGCATCGAGGATCATGACTTAAGAACATGACTTACAACCAATGAGATAACATCTATGGTTATGTGGTGTAAGTCATAAGGCTCAAGATCAAGCTCAAGACATAAAGCAAGGTCACTAGAAGGAGGAGTAGTGTCAAAGCCAGAATTAGGAAGCAACCCAAAAGAGCTAAGTTTACTTTGACCTTGAGTTTGGGTTGTTCCTATGTTTGGATATGTTATGTGTGACATATGCAGGGTGTTGGAGATCATAGATGGCAATCTAGATCAAGTCCTAGAGACTTGGAGTTTTGGAATCCAACATCGACCTCAAACAGGCCAAAAGGAGCAAAATGAAGACAAAGGTTAAGTATGTAGGTTTGAGTGTTCAAATATGTTGCATACACCTTCGCTATGCATATGACACTTTGATTTTGCTCTCTAACCTTGTCTATAGAGAAAGTGTCATTTGGAGCTCTGGTTGACGTGAAACAGAAATCCTAGAAAAAAGAAGTGAAGGAGGTATGAACCCATCACTTAGTCAATTAGGTTATGCTCTAATTATGTTTATATAAGTGCTAGGGAACCTCTAGAAGATATAAAAAGAGTTGGAGAAGTTTGGCTAAGTTTGTCCAAACTTGGGCCAGTCTAGGTCTCACCAGGCAGTCACAGGAGACGCCCTCGGGCGAGTCATGACTGCACTCAGGCGAATTGTGATTGCGCTTGGGCCAATCGTGACTGTGCATGGGCAAGGCGTGACTACGATCAGGCGAGTCGTGACTATGCTTGGAGTTGGCCTCAGGCGAATCGTGACTGCGTCTCCTGTACGAGGTTGGCCTTGGGCGAGTTGGAACTGCGTCTCCCGTCCGAGGTTGGCCTCAAATGAGTCAGAACTGTGTCTCCCGCCCGAGGTTGGTCTTAGAGAGTCATGACTGCGCTCAGAATTGGCCTCGAGCGAATCATGACTGCGTCTCCCGCTCGAGGTTGGCCTCGAGCGAGTCGAAACTACGTCTCCTGTCCATGGTTAGCCTTGGATGAGTCAAAATTGCATCGCCTGCCTAAGGTTTCTCTTGGGCGAGTCATGACTGAGGGAGGTCTCGGGTAAGCCGTGACTGAGTCTCCCACCTGAGGTTGGCCTTGGGAAAGTCATGACTGTGTCGGGCGGTTGGCCTTAGGCGAGTCGTAACTGTGTCGAGCGGTTGACCTCGGGCGAGTCGTGACTGCATCGGGCGGTTGGCCTCAGGCGAGTCGTGACTTAGGTCCCTCATGCCTTGTTTGGTTTGCCAGGCGATCGAAGGCTTCAACGGTCAGCTCAACGGTTGGCACAACCGTTTAAGGAAAGAAATCGGAGACTGCTCACAATGTGGTGCCCGGCGATAGAGGTAGTTTTTCCAGGAATTGAGATCTTCTTTGCAAGGAAAGAGGCAATGGCTAGGGTTTCATTTGGGGCTATAAAAGGACCCCTTAGGCGCCCATTTGGTGTAGAAGTGCATCAAACAAGTTTATACATCACGTGATCAAATTCTTCTCTCCCTCTCTTGTTTATCTCTCTAGTATGTGTAGAGGCGAAGTTATAAGCCTTTAGAGATCAAATTCTTCTCTCCCTCTCTTGTTTATCTCTCTAGTATGTGTAGAGGCAAAGTTATAAGCCTTTAGAGAGAGGGGAATTGTTGTTGAGAGCAAGAGCAAGATCTTGAGCATTATTACTCTGCTGGAGCGTTGTCAAGAAAACTGTAAGCAGTTGTGTCATCGTTGTAACCATCATCAACATAGTGGAAGGCTCTATCTTTTGCATTGACATATTTGATCAATCAGAGGAAGGAGTTGAAATAGATTCCAAGCCAAGGTGTGGTTAACTCCAACTAGGACTAGGCAATCATTTCAGGCTTGGCCGAACCTCGGGATAAATCCATGTGTCTGTGTGCTCTGCTCTGTGTCGTGTGTTGTCTCTCTACCTTTATTACTTTTATACTTGCACTTTAATACTTATCTGTGGTATAAGCTGTTTGTGAAGTGCAGGGTATTTTGAGACAAGAACTTCAATTCCGTTGCGACATACTCAAAGTGTCTTTCATTCCACTATGATCTAGTCTTCGAGTAGAGTAAGAATTTTCAGTTTTTTTGTTTGCCTATTCACCCCCCCTTAGGCGACATCAGATCCTATTCCTGGGCAAAGGGAACTTTCACCTGTGTCGACATGGCCGTGTTAGTGAGGATGTGGTCATTGAGGGCGTAGCGGTGGAGAGTCAGCAGGACCTTTTCACGCCAGCAAGTGTACTAGCCTGAGTCTGGGACAAGGACGATAGAGACCAAGGCCCATATGCTGGGGAGCCCCACGCGCCTGAGCATGGAGGCTAATGATGACTGACGTGTTGGGGGCATCATCATTGACGATGTGCATATAGTAGGAGTCATTGCCCAAGACACCACCAGACTGATGAGGGGGCCACCAATCAGGCGCTCGAGAGCGTCGATGGTCGCACGTTCCTGCTCCTAGGTACCAGCAGCAGCCTGCATGCGCTAACGGGTGGCAGTGAGGGTAGAGGTGACGTTGGTGGGAGTGGGACGCTGAGAAGTGGTGAGCGCCGATGGGTGGCTGTAGAGCAGTGGTGAGATGCCGACCCCCTCCCCCCAAGACTAGGGAGGGTGGGAGTGGAGTGCATTGTACTCGTGTATGGGAAGTGCGGAGCCAAGAGGTCAGTACTCGACACAAAAGAGCAGCTACGTCATGTGCCATGAGCATGGCTCCCCGCAATGCAACCACGTAGAGGGCGGCGATGGAAGCAAGAGCCACTGGGTGACTGCTGCGGTTGGTCGGGAGAGAGGAGGTGGACGCTCCAGGAAGCACACTAAAAACATTGGGGAAGAGATTGACTGCTGCAGCAGTGGCCACATCGGTAGGCTCACCGGGAAATTCGCCGCATAGGGGGAGGTTGGCGCTGGTGCAGAGAATCCCTGTGGAGGCACTGGTGTTAGCGCCTCTGATGCGTCACGATGCCTGATCTTCACGACGTAGGATCAATCTTTTAGATAACTAGCTTCGAAGAAGCCAAGATAACTTGCTGCAAGCAGCGCTAACTAGTGCAACCTGACAAATAAAACTCGAAGCCAACCACCATCTTTAATCGGCAGCCTGAATCGAGGATTCGCCCAACCACACTCTCAAAGAACCAACCAACACAGCCTACAATCAATCGAGGAGACCTCAAAGGGAGTAGGAGCACCAGTTGAGAGCGGATAAAGCCGCCGCTTCTGCAATCCCGCGAAGGAATTCACAAGAGAAAAGGGGTAGAGATCACTCTCAATATTTGTTAGCACATAGCTGAACAAAAGGGTTCTGTTTTAGATTATCAAAAGCTGTCTTACATCATAGACATAGGGGGGTATTAATACTAGTAACAACCAACCTTAGAGAGGTATAAACATGAAACAAAAGTATTTTCACGTGCTAATGTGAAGGAGCCTCTTCGGGAGATCTGCAGAGCTGAATTCCGTGTGGCTGTTTGACTTCTGCGCAGCCTTCAGCATTTTGATAATAACTTCTCCTAGGAATCTCCAAATGATGTGGGGCTGGTTGCGTTGGAAAGCTGACTTGATAAGCTTTCTCACCATATATAGCATGCTTAATGAAACTTCATAGAATGATGCAGTTTAATACGAAAACGTGGTCATCAAGCAGACTGTTGATCTTCTGACCAGTCAGCACTAAAGTAGGTCGGCTGCCTTTCTGGTAGATTTTATTAAGTCGGCTTTAGAAGAATTGGAAACTAGACTTCAAGAGCTTTCCAAAAAGTACTTATGGGCCTTCATAGATTTTGGGAATCAAAAGATATGATTGTTTCTTCTGGATGATTCTGTTGCGCTGGACTAACTCGGACATAACTCTTCTTGCTGATTCGCCCTTGATATGTTTTGTCCTTCCCCTTTGGTGAACCTAAGTAATATCAACATACACGACTTAGGTAGCATAAAGTTCTCATTAGTGTTTAATTGAAATTCATAAAGTAGCGCGTGCACCTCTTGCTGTAGCTTCTTAGCTCGGCTACGTGTAATTGGTCCATCAAAGGTTTGGGTTGGTGTTGATGTTGGTTGTACTTGAGTTGATGTAGTATGACTTGGGGGTTGTAATGTGTTGCTTAATGGCGTGGTCGTATCATCCTCCCCACCTTGAAAAGGAGCCGTCCTCGACTCTGAAGTGTCTTCACTTGTATATGGTAAGAGGTCAGCAACATTGAACGTGTTGCTCACGCCATAGCTTGGTGGAAGATCTATCTTATATGCATTATCATTGATCTTGGCAAGAACACAAAATGGACCATCCCCTCATGGCATCAATTTGAATTTGCGCTGATTAGGAAAACGATCCTTGCGCAAGTGAATCCAAACCAAGTCCCCCGGTTCAAATAACACTTTCTTCCTATGCTTGTTCATGCTTGCAGCCTTGCGCACTGCTTTGAGCTCAATTGCTTCCTTGGTCTTCTCATGTATCTTTTTTATGTATGCGGCATGCTTGGAAGCTTCCATATTGGTTCTTTCCCGCAATGGAAGGGGCAACAAATCTATCAGAGCAATAGGTTTGAACCCATATACAATTTCAAAGGGGCATAAATTAATTATAGAATGTACTGCCCTATTATAAGCAAACTCCACGTGTGGCAAACATTCCTCCCAATCCTTCAAGTTTTTCGTTACCATTGTTCGCAGCAGCATTGACAATGTATGATTCACCACTTCAGTTTGTCCATCAGTTTGGGGGTGGCATGTGGTGGAGAACAAAAGTTTAGTTCCAAGCTTTGCCCACAATGTTTTCTAAAAATAGCTCATGAACTTCACATCACAGTCAGATATGATGGTCTTGGGCATTCCATGTAGTCTCAAGATTTCTCTAAAAACAAATTGGTAACATGTGAAGCATCGTCGCTCTTGTTGCATGGAATAAAATGAGCCATTTTTGAAAATCTATCAACGACAACAAAAATAGAATCTCTCTTTTTTTGAGTCCTAGGCAGCCTTAAAATAAAATCCATGCTTATGTCTTCTCAAGGAATTTTAGGAGCAGGTAAAGGAGTATATAAACCATGAGGGTTCAGTTTTGACTTAGCTTTGTGACAGGTGACACAACGCTCCACAAATCTGATGACGTGTCTCCTCATCTTGGGCCAATAGAAATGATCACTGAGCATTTCATAAGTCTTCTTTTGTCCAAAATAACCTATTAGACCTCCTCCATGTGACTCCTACAATAAAAGCAATCTAACCGAAGAATTTGGTACACAAAGTTTGTTAGCTCTAAACAAAAATCCATCATGTATATGATATTTTTCCCAACCTTTTCCATCTTTACAATGAATGTATGGTTCTGAAAATTCAGGATCATCATTATACATTTCTTTCAAAATTTCAAGACCCAAAACTTTTACCTCTAGTTGATTCAACAACACATTCCTTCGAGACAAGGCATCAGCGACCACATTGTCCTTACCTTTCTTATATTTCACAATGTATGGAAATGTTTCGATAAACTCAACACATTTGGCATGGCGACGGTTCAGTTTGGCTTGCCCTTTCAAATACTTCAAAGCTTCATGATCGGAATGAATAACAAACTCTTTTGGCCATAAGTAGTGCTGCCATGTTTCAAGCGTTCGGACCAAAGCATACAATTCTTTGTCATACACAGAATAATTTAATTGAGCACCTCCCAATTTTTCACTAAAATATACTATAGGTTTTCCTTGTTGCATTAAAACTCCTCCTATCCCAATCCCACTAGCATCACATTCTACTTCGAAAGTTTTAGTGAAATTAGGAAGAATAAGTACAGATGCTTCAGTCAAACGTTTCTTCAATTCTTGAAAAGCATCTTCTTGTGAGTTTCCCCATTTAAATTCAACACCTTTCTTTATCAATTCATTTAAAGGGGAAGCGATAGTACTGAAATCTCGCATAAATATTCTATAAAAACCAGCAAGACCATGAAAACTTCTTACTTGACTTACATTCGTTGGAGCTGGCCAATCCTTGATGGCTTTCACCTTGGATTCATCCACCTCTATTCCTTTTGCTGAAACAACAAAGCCAAGAAACACAACATGGTCTGTGCAAAAACTGCACTTCTCAAGATTAGCAAATAATTTCTCCTTTCTTAGCTCATCTAAAACTTGTCGAATGTGTTTCACATGTTCATCAAAAGACTTGCTGTAAATTAGAATATCATCGAAGTAGACAACAACAAATTTTCCAATGAAAGTTCTTAAGACATGGTTCATTAATCTCATAAAAGTACTAGGAGCATTAGTCAACCCAAAGGGCATCACTAACCATTCATACAACCCAAATTTTGTTTTAAATGCAGTCTTCCATTCATCTCCAGTTTTCATTCTTATTTGATGGTATCCACTACTTAAATCAATTTTAGTAAAAATTGTGGAACCACTTAATTCATCAAGCATGTCTTCTAGCCATGGAATAGGATGGCGATAGCAAACGGTAATATTATTTATAGCTCTACAATCAACACACATCCTCCAAGATCCATCTTTTTTAGGTACTAAAATCACAGGAACAACACAAGGGCTTAAGCTTTCACGAACAAATCCTTTATCAAGAAGTTCTTGTACTTGCCTTTGTATTTCCTTAGTTTCTTCAGGATTGGTTCGATATGGTGGACGGTTAGGAAGTGCAGCCCCTAGAATAAGATCGATTTGATGCTCAATCCCTTGAATTGGAGGTAGTCCAGCCGGTGTTTCTTGTGGAAACACGTCTTCAAAATCGTGCAAAAGATCAGCCACAACACTAGGAAGAGATGTTATGTCGTTACGAGAAATCAAAACATCTTTGTTCACAAGTACAAAGAGCACTTGATATGGGTTGTTCCTCACTTCTCTCAGCTCAGATTTTGTGGCTAGCATAACTAGATGTTCTCCCTCTTCCTTCTTTTTATCTCTTGAATTTGGCTTGTAGCACTCACTCACCGAATTGTGGATGGCACACAATTTCTTTTGCTCTTCTCCTCCTCTACTTGTTGTACTATTTTCAGTTTTCTTTTGTAAGTGTTCAGCCATGATTTGTTGAGGGGTCATAGGCTTGAGTACAAACTTTCTCCCTTTCAGATCTAGCGTGTATTGATTTGTTCTTCTAGAATGCTGAGAATATCGATCATATTGCCAAGGTCTTCCTAGCAGCATGTGACACATAGACATGGGTGCAACATCGCACTCCACCGTGTCAACATACTCTCCAATCTTGAACGGAACTTTCACCTTATAACCAATGTTGATATCTCCCGATTCATTCAACCACTGGACATGATATGGATGAGGGTGTCACTGCAACTTCAAACCAAGCTTTTCAACCATCTCACGACTTGCAAGATTATGGCAGCTCCCTCCATCAATGATCACCTTTACTACTTTGTCTTGCACTTTGGCTCGCGTTTGAAAAAGATTATGTCGCTGTCCAATTTTAGCTTCTTTCATTTGAACACTCAAGATTTGTGTAACCACAAGAGTAGTACCATGCTCAAATTCACATCCCGTATGTTCTTCAGATTTATCAATGTCATCTTCATTTCCTGCTTCAGCTTCCTCTTCACTAGCTGATGTATATTCTCCATCATCAGTCACAAGGATCACACGATTATTTGGACACTCCTTTATGACATGACCACGACCTCCACACTTGAAGCACTGAATACCACTACTCTTGGCTGTTGAACCCACTGATGTTGAAGTGGATGCTGCTGGTTTATAACTCGTGTTTGGAGCAGCACCGTTCTTTCCACTAGAATTGCCTTGAATATTGGATCGCAAGCCTCCAGCTGAACCTTTTGTCGCTGAGGATGCAGCAGTAAACCTTGAGATCGATTTGCTTCCTCCAGTCATGGTTCGTGCACCATATGACAAGGGTTTGCTGCTCTTAGCATCTTGTTGCAGCTGGCGTTCAGCTTTGGTGGCTTGATGTACCAAATCAATAAGACATTGGTATGACTGAAACTCAACAATACGCTGAATGCTGCGGTGTAACCCAGCCATGAAACGTGCAATGGTTTGCTCTTCGTCTTCATACACATTGGCTCTAATCATGACCTTCTCCATCTCCTTATAATACTCCTCAATAGAGAAACTTCCTTGCCTCAAATTCTGCAATTTATTGAAAAGATCACGCCGATAATGCTTCGGCACAAAATGAATTCTCATTTCTCGCTTCATCTCTTGCCAAGTAACAATAGGGTCCTCTCCATCTTCTTCACGATCACGAAGAAGTTTCTCCCACCAAATCAGAGCATATCCTTCAAACTCAAGAGATGCCATTGCAAGTTTCTTCTCCTCTGAAAAATTATGTAGGCGGAAGATTTTCTCCACCTTCAGTTCCCATGTGAAATAATCTTCAGGATCAGATCTACCATCAAATTTTGGCATGGTAAACTTAAGTTTCCCAAATCTCTCTTCTTGGTTGACGCCTCTATGATGACAACGACCATAGCGATGTTGGGACTGATCATCATCCCCAAATTCAGATTCTTCATTGTCATCATTTCTTCGATTTCGTCCTCTTCCTCTACCACGTGCAGCACCTTGATTCCTCCTCCCATGTTCACTTGCTCTTCTAGAATAATTTCCTTCACCTTCTTCCCCATCTTCATCATGGTTTCTTGCACCATCAGGGAGTCGATGATGACCTCTAATTTCAGCCATAAGTGTTTGAAGATCTTGTGCCAACCGATCTTGCTTGTCTTCTATGCTTTGTTTGAGCTCATTGAATTGTATCATGGTGACACATTCTTCAATCTCAGCGTTGGGATCTATCTTCCTGCGAAATTAGTGGCAACAAGGCAACAAATATAGGTGGAGTATGAACCTATATAGAATCTCACAACCTCACCACTCTTACCAACCAAAGCTCTTATGAGGTCCCTGCGGGTTGCAAGAAAAATGTGTGGTGGTCACAAGAGAGTGATGGTTAAGTGAATACAAGACCAGAGTACCGATTATGATGGCTTATATGTGGAGCTTGGTGGGGAATAGTAAACAAGGAATGCAATCTGAATCCTAGTTGTTGTTAAGTTAAATAACCATCCAACTAGAAGTTCACTGCCTAGTGCTGACCACAAGATACGAGTGATGTAAGTAGATCAAACACACGCACAAAGAAATTTCAGATTTGATGCAAATCAAGGAGTATAATTGGAATGCAAGTGTTGCGATCAGACCCAACCAAAAATTTGCACCAAATGACAATAGCAAACTGGTTGGAGAACTTTCAGCACTTGTGCACATAAATAAACTGATCGTTCTACTTTTCTTTCACAATCTTGCTCAACACTTTTTGGTACTTTTCTTTCTTCTCTTTTTTCGATACTCTTTTTTTATAGAACTAAACACAGAGATCTGATATGATATTGCACACTTTATAATAATTAACAGAGAACTCAACCAACAGCTATAACTTAAATAGGATCAAAGTTAACGCGAAGGAAATGATGAGGGTTTTTAGATTTTTCTTTTTGTGGATATTTTCAGATATATATAAGAGGCTCAAAGGAAACACAAAGGATAGAGTGACCAGCAAGTAAACAAAGACTCTAAGGACTGAAACTTAACAAAACTCACTGGAACAACAAATTGAAACAAAGGGCTATGGCAAAAATATTTTATGGCTTTTTGGTGGATAGGACGAACACAAAATATATGTAGCTAAGGGTAAAGAATCCTACCATGGCAACTGATGCTTTGATACCAGATCATGCGTCACGATGCCCGATCTTCACGACGTAGGATCAATCTTTTAGATAACTAGCTTCGAAGAAGCCAAGATAACTTGCTGCAAGCAGCAATAACTAGTGCAACTTGACAAATAAAACTCGAAGCCAACCACCGTCTTTAACCAGTAGCCTGAATCAAGGATTCACCCAACCACACTGTCAAAGAACCAACCAACACAGCCTACAATCAATCGAGGAGACCTCGAAGGGAGTAGGAGCACCACTTGGGAGCGGATGAAGCCGCCGCTGTGGGGGACAGATATCCCCCGGGTCCACTAGAAGGCAAGAAGGCCTCACGGAAGACCCCAGGCCCATTATTCCATGAGGCCATCCCTTCGTGGGCCAGGGGAGGAACTTTCAACAGAGCGGATCAACACAAGGACGGATCGACTTGAGCCCGTATGGTTCGCCAAGCTTAAACGATATCTGCAGCATTGATCCGACTTTCCCACGTGGTGCCCTCAAACGTCGGAGCCGAAGGACTATGAGTCGACGAGATTATAGGAAGATAAACTCAGTCGGTTCACTATTACTTAGGAACACGTGGTTATCATATTCGCATGTAACGCCCCACGGTCGAATATATAAGGCCTAGGGAGTACCCCCTTAGAACAGATCTCAGCCTTCAGCCATACACCCAACTCTCTGGTATCCTTCATACTAGAGAACTCTCTTGTAACCTACCACAAAAAAGATCCACTCCAGGACGTAGGGTATTACGCATCTCAAAGCGGCCCGAACCTGTACAAGATTGTCCACTATCTCTCATGCATCAGGCACGAACCATCGAGCTACAGTCGGTGACACCGTCCTACTTCGAGAAGCACCTTGAGGGGCAACCCCGGGTGCGCGATTGGACCCAAAACACCGACAGCTGGCACGCTAGGTAGGGGGTGTGTTACTGATCCAAGCTAGCTCAATGGCCGTCACTTTCCAGCACAAGATCAGCCTTCGCCCTGGGTCCACGTTCTGCTTCGGGACCATTTCATCCATAGCAAACGAGGAAGGAACTCTGCATCGCATCGCGAATTTGCTAGAGAGAAAGTCTTCCTCAACAATCTCCGGAAAAGTCGGAGTGAGGCAGGAAAAAGTGCAACCTCCAGCACTCTGAGCAAAGACCACCTTCAGCAAGCTAGGAGCTGAGGGTCCGTCTACCCAGAGAGCTCTGCTGTCGACCTCTTCGATGGAAAAATGGACACGGATCACAAGGAAAAATGAGGCAAACAAGGTGAAGGATTGTCAAATTGCTCTTCTAGAACCTCTGTCCTCAAAGGAGAATAGGAAGAAGCTCGTCACAACGACAGTTCCATTCTATCCCGACGTCCTCTTCATCGGGAGAGCAGAGTCGTCTCCCATCTCCGACGATGAGCCAACTATGCCCGGGGAAGAACCTCCTCAACGAGAAGCCCGTCGACGCAGGAATCGGCGCCGAAATATCCGATGACATCATGCGGCCAGAGAGCGTGATCTAGCACAGCTCGTATCGCGAGATGAAATCTCGAAGGTAGGAGAAACTCCGGACGAACGAGTCTTCAGGGAAAGAAGGAATTCCCGACGACGCGACCGTCGGCAAGCTCAAGAGCAAGCTGAGCAGGAAGCAAGACAACATCGGGAGAACCCTCTTCTCGGACGCAACCTTAACCCCGACTTCGCCCAAGCCATGAACACGCTGAGTGAAGTTGGCAGAGTGTTGGCTCGGATAGCCGACGGTCTCCCCCGAACTCCGGACGCCGAGGGCTATCGGCGGCTGCTCACTCGGGCGGCGAATCATCTTCTACCTCTCGCTCATCCGCCAAATGACCTACAGCACGCCATCAACAGTCGGCGAGACGCGCGGAGCTCCATCAACGCTTCGCGCGAGCGACGACACGAGAATGAGATCCGGCGCCGAGAAGAATACGATCGGGATCATGGTGTCCCTGCGCGGAGTCAGGCTACCAGAGTTGAGTCGGCAACAGCTTCAACCAGCGGCACAACCATCGCTGCCCGGGAGGCTGGCTGGCCGTCTCCAACGTCGACAAGTATGAGCCTAAACAGGATATGGGAGGTTGGCTGGCCGTCTACACCATCGCTGCCCGGGCCGTTGGGGCGACTGAAGACATGATGACCGCGTACCTACCCATCATCCTCGGGCAAGATGCACTGTAGTGGCTACGGCACCTACCCCGACACTGCATTGACGACTAGAGCGACTTCAGCCGGCGCTTCATCGCCAACTTCCAATCCCTCTCCGACAAGCCGGTGCAGCCATGGGACCTCAAGACCATCAAGCGCCAAGGGGATGAGACTCTTCGATCATACCTCAAAAGATTTCAGACCATGAGGAATCGAATCCCCGAGATTGCGGAAGCAGCAGTGATCGAGGACTTCTACCAGGGATCTAATGACTCGGCTTTCGTCCGAACCATACTGCAGAAGGCACCGACTACCTTCGAGCAGCTGTTCCGGGAAGCCGACCTCTACATCACCGCCGACGAACGGGCCCAAGGCCTCATCAGAGGAGCAAAGCCTGTACCGGCGGCACCACGACGCGACACAAACCAACAACCCGACAAACGGTGGGAGAAGAGGCCTCATGAGGAAGTCCACGCCGCCGGACCACCCGCCTTTCGCGCCCGAGGAGGACCTCGCGGAGGCGAACGAACACTAGACGACATCCTCGACGCCCAGTGCCCGTACCACAAGGACATGCGCCACACCCTCCAGAACTGCAGGGATTTCAAGCACTCCGTTGGGCACGGACGACCCTTCCAACCTCTACCACCTCCCCCACCTCGAGGAGCGCTCGGAGAACCTCGACAGCCCCAACAACCAGAAGGGGGAGGAGGCGGAGCGTTCCCGCGCGTCGACGGGGAAGTCAACATCATCTTCAGCGGACATGGGTCGCAGGAAAGCAAGAGGCAACAGAAACTCAACGACCGTCAGATACTGGTGGCGACCACTGGTCCTCCTGCTCTGTATCGATGGTCCGAGCACCCGATCACCTTCACTCGGGCAGATCAGTGGCTCAACTTCGACCACCCGGGCAAGTACCCGCTTCTCGTCGATCCGGTGATTCGAGAGAGCTGGGTGAAGAAAGTTTTAGTGGACAGGGGAAGTAGCATCAACGTCACTTTCCCCCGGACGCTTCGAGGCTTGGGAGTCACCCTCAAAGAGCTCCACGAGTCAGACACTCCTTTCTTCGGCATCGTGCCGACTGAAGGAGAAAATCTACTCGGGCACATCTACATGCCGGTCACCTTCGGAACTCCGGAGAACTACAGGACCGAGTACCTAAGGTTCGAGGTGGCGAATTTCGACTGCGGACACAACGCCATCATCGGCAGGCCTGGATTGGCAAAGTTCATGGCCATCCCACCTTACACATACATGATACTGAAGATGCCAGGACCACAAGGAATCCTAACTGTGCACGCTGACTTCCAAGGCGCCGCAGAGTGTTTCCGAGAGGCCATTCAGGCGGCCCTCACCACCAAACCATCGGCAACTTCTTCTGTGCAGGCGAACTCAAAGCCTAAGGAAGACCTCGTGGTGCCCACGAACGAAGCTCAAGCCATGACCTCTATGCGGCCAACTGAAGAAACCAAGAGGATCAACCTCGGGTTCACTGATGAACGCAAGACCGCCATCATCAGCTCCAGCATGGATGACAAATAGGAAGGTGCGCTCGTCCAGTTCCTGCAAGATAACCGGGACGTATTCGCATGGCAACCTGCAGATATACCGGGACAAACTGAAGGTCTACCCCTAGGCGAGGCCGATCCGACAAAAATTACGACGTTTCACGCCCGACAAGAGAGAAGCCATCCGTACAGAGCTGGCTCGCTTGGTCGCAGCCGGATTCATTAGAGAAGTGTTACATCCTGAATGGTTGGCAAATCCTGTTCTCGTACTCAAAAAGAATAAAGTGGATTGGTGCATGTGTGTCGACTATACAGATCTCAACAAGCACTGTCCGAAGGATCCCTTCGGACTTCCTAGAATAGACCAGCTGGTAGATTCAACCGTCGGGTGCTCTATGTTGTCTTTCTTGGATTGTTATTCTAGGTATCATCAGATCAGTCTGGCAAAAGAAGATGAAGAAAAAATCGCATTCATAACCCCGTTTGGAGCTTTCTGCTATACCTAGATGCCGTTTGGTCTTAAGAACGCTAGAGCGACTTACCAGAGAGCCATTCAGACATGCTTAGCCGACCACTGGGGCAAGCGTGTGGAAGCTTATGTGGATGATGTGGTGATCAAGACAGAGAACTCAGAAAATTTCATTGAAGATTTACAGTTGGTCTTCAACAGTCTGCGGTGATATCGATGGAAGCTCAATCCTAAAAAATATGTCTTCGGAGTGCCAGCTGGAAAATTGCTCGGATTTATTGTCAGCCACCGAGGGATTGAAGCTAACTCGGAAAAGATCGAGGCTATCATGAGGATGGAAGCACCATGGTCATAGAAGAAAGTACAAAGACTTATTGGATGCATGCGGCTCTAAGCAGGTTCATATCGAGATTGGGAGAAAAGGGACTGCCGTTCTACAAGTTGCTCAAAAATGTGGACAAATTCCAGTGGACCTTAAAGGCTCAGGAAGCCCTAGATGCACTAAAGAAATTCTTGACGACACCACCCGTGCTGAAGCCACCACGCCGAAGCACGCCGAGCCAACCGGCCGAAGATCTACTATTATATATCTCTTGCACGACTCACGTGGTGAGCACCGCGTTGGTAGTCGAGCAAGCAGAAGAAGGACATGCTTACCCGGTACAGCATCCCGTCTATTTTATCAGTGAAGTTCTAGGACCCTCGAAGAAAAAATATCTTCAAGTTCAAAAGCTATTATATGCGGTACTTCTAACTGCGCGCAAGCTCTGTCACTACTTTGATAACCACAAAGTCTTAGTAGTCACTGGATTTCCAATAGGGGATATCCTCCACAACAAAGAAGCCATCGGAAGGATAGCAAAGTGGGCCTACGAGCTGGGAGCTCATGACATTGAGTTTCGACCTCGCACCGCCATCAAGACTCAAGCGCTGGTGGATTTCGTATCAGAATGGACCGAGCAACAAGTGTCGGATAACCCAGAGACTGCAGAAGTATGGTGGATGTATTTTGATGGCTCGCTAAAGCTACAGGGGGCAGGCACAGAAATCCTCTTTGTGGCACCTGGAGACGAACAACTCAAATATGCTCTTCAGTTACTATTCTCAGCATCTAACAATGCAGCAGAGTATGAGGCCTTGATTCATGGACTGAATATTGCCGTATCACTGGGCATCAAGAGACTGATGGTGTATGGAGATTCACTGGTGGTCATAAGTCAGATAAACAAAGAATGGGATTGCTCGAATGACTCCATGGGCAAGTACTGCACGACTGTTCGAAAACTAGAAGACAAATTCGAAGGGCTAGAATTCCATTATGTGGAGAGAGATCGCAACGCGGCGGCAGATGCGTTGTCAAAACTGGGATCCAATCGGGCTCAAGTCCTGCCTGGAGTTTTCGTCCAAGAAATACTACACCCGAGCATTTCATTAGATCAGGCGGAAGAGTGCAATGTTCTGAGCCAACCAGAGTCAGATTCTGATGACTGGAGGGAACCAATCATCAGATACATAAGGAACGAGGAGGAACCGGACGACAGAAATGTAGCAGAGCGCATTGCAAGGCAGTCGGCTCATTATACTCTCATCGGGGAAGCATTGTACAGAAGGGGCGCAATAGGAGTCCTCATGAAGTGCATTCCTTCGGCTACTGGGAAGCAGCTGCTAGATGAAATTCACGCTAGGCAATGTGGAATACACGCAGCATCCAGGACTCTGGTTGGGAAAGTCTTCAGGTCTAGTTTCTACTGGCTAATGGCAAAGAGTGACGCCGCCGAGTTAGTCCAGAGATGTGAAACTTGTCAGTATTTATCAAAACAGCAGCATCTACCAGCACAGCAACTGCAAACCATACCTGTAACATGGCCATTCGCGTGCTGGGGACTGGATATGATTGGACCCTTCAAGAAAGCTCAAGGAGGATACACCCATGTACTGGTTGCTATTGATAAATTTACCAAGCGGATAGAGTATAAGCCCATCACTTCTCTAACTTCAGCTAAGGCAGTGGAGTTCATACAAGACATAATATTCAGGTTCGGGATACCGAATAGCATCATAACTGACGTGGGATCCAATTTCACTAGTTCAGAGTTCTTTGATTTCTATGAACAAAAAAGCATTCAGATCAAATATGCCTCGGTGGCGCACCCAAGAGCCAACGGGCAAGTAGAAAGAGCCAACGGGATGATATTGGAAGCACTCAGAAAGAAAGCCTTCGACAAGAATGAAAAGTTCCCAGGGAAGTGGATCAGAGAATTGCCATACGTGGTTTGGAGCCTAAGAACTCAACCTAGCCGAGCTTTGCATGGAAATACTCCCTTCTTTATGGTCTATGGCTCGAAGGCAGTGCTACCTGCTGATCTCAAGTTTGGAGCACCAAGATTAGTCTTCGAAAACATAGCAGAGGCTGAGGCTACTAGACTTGAGAATGTTGATATATTGGAAGAACGATTGAACACAATGATTCAGTCAGCCAGATATCAGCAAACTTTGAGGCGCTACCATGATAAAGTCGTACGACACCGATCCTTCGCAGTGGGAGATCTTGTCTTCCGCCGAATTCTAACGGGGGAGGGACGGCACAAATTGTCGCCACTATGGGAAGGACCATTCATAGTAGCAGAGGTCACTCGGCATGGGTCATATCGTCTTACTCAAATGGACGGCACGGAAATTGGGAACTCATGGAATATAGAACATCTCAGGAAATTCTATCCTTAGCTAGATTTCAAGAGCTACTGGGATGACATTGTATTCTGTAAATTGGGAAACACATCATCAATAAAAAGACCATTCTCAAAGGCACTCAAGCTGTTCATCATTAATCTGCATACTTACTCGACTCGGGGTGACCACTATACCCTACTAACGGAGCAATTGGCTTAAGTCGGCAATGACTTAAGGCAGTGTGACATGCTCACGCTTACTTAACTCGGGGTGACCACTATACCCTACTAACGGAGCAATCGGCTTAAGTCGGCAAGGACTTAAGGCGGTGCGACATGCTCACGCTTACTTAACTCGGGGTGACCACTATACCCTACTAACGGAGCAATCGGCTTAGGTCGGCAATGACTTAAGGCGGTGCGACATGCTCACGCTTACTTAACTCGGGGTGACCACTATACCCTACTAACGGAGCAATCGGCTTAAGTCGGCAATGACTTAAGGCGGTGCGACATGCTCACGCTTACTTAACTCGGGGTGACCACTATACCCCACTAATGGAGCAATCGGCTTAAGTCAGCGATGACTTAAGGCGGTGTGACATGCTCACGCTCAACTCAGGGTGACCACTATACCCAACTAGCAGAGCGGTCGGTTTTTTAACCAGTAATAACTTAAATCGGCGCAGCATGCTCTCGATCCAACACAAGCGATCTTGTAATTACTCGTCTTAAGGCGATCTCTATGCCTCGCGAAATAAAAAGAAGCTTCAAAACCACTACACTGCACTTACTTCTGCAATTATAACCACTATTGAATTCAAACAACAGGAAAATAATAATGGCATTCTGTACTGAAAATACTTTCTGACAAAATATTCAAGCACACTAATCACAAGCACAATACATTCAGTGTCTCTACTTGGAAATGTTTTTCTTAGGAGCGACCGATGAAGAAAGGCGACTCGAAGAATTAGGAGCAGCATTGACGTCCGCAACTATGTCATCAGGAACAATCACACCGGGTCTTCTCATCAAGATTTGCCCCGCGCGAACGGCTTTGTCCATAGCCTTGTCGCGCTGGGCCTTCAAAGTAGCGGAAGTATCTTTAGCCGCATTGACAGCCAGCCGAGCAGCTTCTAGCTCCTGGACGACTGATCTTTTAGAAGCACGCAGATCCTTGATGACAGAGTCTTTGCCTGACACCAATTGTCTAACACGAATGAGTTCATCCAGAGATTCTTGCAGCTTGTAACGGTGATTATCCAAGTCTGCCATGGTAAAGCGATGGCTCCTCTCCAAGATGGTCAAAGAATTACTGGCGTCGTGATACAACCTATCGAGGTTATCGCGAGAAGATGCGAGGGAACGTTTTTCTTCCTGCAAACAAGAATCAGCTCTCAAACATCAAGCAAGCAGTAAGAACACAGCACAGGAACCCGAGTAAGCTTACTTCATTGGCCGCCCTTTCGGAGGCAAGCTAAGCACTGAGGGAAGAATTCAACATATTGGCATCATTCAGAGAAGCAGAAACCTGAGCCAAGTCCATCTGACTCTGGGAATACTTCTCCTCGAGATCCGAACACCGCCGAGCTAGGTCCATCTGACCTTGAGAATATTTTTTCTCAAGATCAGAGTATTGCCGGGCCATATCTAGCAAGAAACGGTTAAACAAGGATATTCAGTCAGAAAGCATATCAATCAAGTAGCCAAGGAGAAAACAAAGGGCACTAACCAGCATTTGTCATTTCTAGCTCAGATATTCGCCTCCGAAGCAGCATCGGATTCCAATGCGACAGAGACAAAACTTTTTCCGGGACAGAAGCACCATGCGATCTCAGCTGACCAGCCATCTCGTCAACCAAAGCCTAACATTGAAAACGAATGAGTGCAAGGATAGTATTTCACACGGATCATAGCCAGGTCGGGAAAGAGCCAAGTTACGAGGAGATTGGAAAGGAACGAAGGAAGCCCCAAATCAGGAGAGGTCGGTTGGTGACTTGATGAAGGATTATCAACCGAGGCAATCTGAAGAGCATCATTGGGGATCAACTCAACGTCGCCAGCAGGAATCAAAACTCTGGCGTCAGGTGCGTCGACCTCTAAGGCGACTTCCTGATTCAAAGCACGTGCCGCCGCCATACAATCAGAATGTGGGGGAGAAGACCCCACGTGGATATCCATGGAGGTATCAGAAGAAGAGCCCACTCGGACACCCTCGGGGGCTGGGTCGCAGCCTGCACTGCCCAATGGAGCCGGATCACCACTGGCAACACCCTCAGGGGCTGGATTGTAGCTCGCGCTACCCACCTGAGCCGGATCATTACCGGCAACACCCTCGGGGGTTGGGTCGCAGCCTACACTGCCCAATGGAGCCGGATCACCACCGGCAACACCCTTGGGGGCTAGGTAACAGCTTGCACCATCCTTGGAAGTTAGGTTCTCTGCAGCAGCCACCTCTAAGGCTGAAGGATTCTCAGCCACCTCCATAGAAATGGAGAAATCTAGATCAGCTTCCTGGCTCTGAAGACCGCGCTCCAAGGTCGATGAGGCATGGGACGCTACTCGGGATAACTCTAATCCCATGTCAGGCATGCCAGTGCAAACATCCATCATACCACCGTCTGTCGGCTTGAACAGCAGATCTTCAGGGATCACATCCTCGAGAGCTTGATCAAAGTTTGCTAGAGACAATTCTTGCAGACCAACGAGAGAAGACAAAGCTGGAAAAGGAATGTCACTACTCTCCCCACTGACTATATAACGCCGACCGTTTTTCCGGATTAAGGGGACTTCCTCCTCCTCTTCCTCATCCTCGTCAATAATACGAACAGCACACCCATTGGGGTCGGCTCTGGCTGGATTACACCCATTGGGATCAGCGTCTTCAAAGGCACACCCATTGGGGTCGGCTCTAGCCGGATCGCACCCATTGGGGTCAGCGTCAGCTGGGCCACACCCATTGGGATCAGCTCCAGTAAAAAGCTCCACTGGCACTTCCTCGGCAGCAGGAGCAGAAGGGCCGACATCCTGATTCAAACATGACACTCGCCGAAGCCGTCTCTTTTTCTTTTTCTTCCCTTTACCAGGAGAAGTTGGATGACTGGCTTGACGAGGATGTTTCGGGCGAGTGCTATTAGATCTTTGAATGTCTAGGGTCTTTTTAGGCTCTGGGATAGTTGCCACAGCTAGTGTTTCAGCAGGGACCAAGTCAGAGGAATCCTCAGCCAACATATCCAGCATAGCACTTATTTCTGCATCGCTCGGGTTTATAGGCACCTCAAAATGAACCTACCTCTCATCATTGGGGATATCACCAAGCGAAGCAACCAAAGCCGCAACCTCTTCGCGAGAGGGTCGTACTCTAAGACCCGAACCACTGTCACCAGCAGGAGGATTTGACACAAAACTGATGAAAGTCTTGGAAGGTGGCAGATTCCAGGCAGAATACGCAACAGGAGCACCGACATTCGACACCTTGCCTCTAAGAATCATATCCAGCCGGCTTACCAGATCCATAGCAGGGATCCTTCTGTTGGTAACCTGGGTTGAGTCAGTGACACCACGATACAAATAGGCTGGGTACGTTCTATCCTTCAGCGGCTGAATGTTCTTGAAAACAAAGTCTGCGACTACAACTTCAGTAGTCAGACCTTTCTCCTTGAACAAGCCAATTTTAGCAAGCAGAACCCTGGCCTCAGTTATCTCCAAGTCTATGGGGGATTCAGTCCAACTTGGAGCACGAACATCAAGTTGTCTCCCTGACCGAGGGGGAGGGATTTTCCATGATTCTCAACAATAAACCATTCCAGCCGCCATCCTTTGATGCTGTCTTTGAGTGGAATATCAAGGTACTCTGTCTTCCTCCCACGGCGCATCTCCAAACTTGCACCGCCCACGAGCTGATGCTGCCCCCCGGCCATTCCAGGCCGACAGTGATACAAGTACTTCCACAAGCCAAAGTGTGGTAGAATACCAAGGTAGGCTTCACACAAATGAACAAAAATAGAAACTTGCAGAACGGAATTGGGATTCAGATGAGTTAGATTCAGATGGTAGAAATCAAGGAGACCGCGGAAAAAAGGAGAAATAGGAAGAGCAAGGCCGCAGATGAGGAAAGGAACATAAATAACAGACTCGTGGGTATCCTCTGTTGGGACAGTAACCCCATGACAAATCCGCCAAGAACAAAGCTCTCTTGGAGGAAGAACTCCGACAGAGACAAGACGGAGAAGGTCAGATTCAGAAACAACAGACATGTGATTACCTGCGAAAGGCAACTGACTGTTGGGATCGATGGGGGGAATACTCGCAGCGGCGAAATTCTGGCTCTTTCGCTTGGGCGCCATCACAGTCTCGTCGGCGAACTGAGCAGAAGCGAGATCACCAGGAAACAGAGAAGGTTTGGAGGCAAAAAGCAGAGTTAGGGCTCAGAATGCAGAGGCACACGACGGTGCGGTACAAATGGGGTTTTCCCGGGCCAGACGCCATTCCTAAAAAAGTGCCTAGTCGTCACTCGACCGTTATTTCCAAAACGGCCGACGTGGCCCAAAATAACACAGTTGTTGTTTCTAAAACGCTGACGTTACCAGTCTTCACTCGGTCGTTATTTCTAAAACACCGACGTGGCCCGTTATCACTCGGTTGTTATTTCTAAAACACCGACGTCATCAGTAATCACTCAGCCATTATTTCTAAAACGCTAGCGAGCTCAAAAGGACTCGGCTGTTACCTCTAAAACGCCGACGTCGCAAAAAAACCACTTGGTGACTACCTCTGAAGATACTAATAGTAAATCAGTCGTTTTTCCCTACGAATATGCAGGCAGATCTAAAAAACAATTCGACGATTCCAAGTTGTTGCTCAAGCATTACTTTCGAGAACAACGGCTATGTTAAAGCATAAACACGATTCATCGACCGACTGAAAAAGGAACGGCGACAAAGCAAAGAAACACTGAATGGGATGAAGTCTTCTTCATTATAAAAGGAGGGGGAGTATTACCAAACTTAAAAAACCAACTCATTATGAGTCGGTTTTCTCCCCACTGTTCTATACATTACACTACTACATTACATTTCACTACACTATACCACTAACTACCACTACATTATTCTACTAATACTACTTCTACTACTACCTATCTATACTAATATTTGAACCAGTGGCGCTTAGCCACTGGCCTTGTTGCTGCCCATGCCGCTACCGCTGCTGCCGTCGCCGTCGTCGCCCTTGCCGCTGCCGTCGCCGCCATCGCCCTTACCGTCACCTTCGCCGCCGTCGCCGTCGTCATCGCCCTCACCATCGCCGCAACCGCCGCTCTCCTCGGATGAGTCCGAGGAGTTCTCCTCGTCCGAGGAGACCTCCGACTCATCCGAGCCCTCGAGCCCAGCGCGCTCGATGGCCCAGATGTAGGTCCACACCTCCGTGGCGATCCCCAAGGAGTCGTCTAAGTCATCAGACGACGCCGGGGGAGAGGCAGGGGTCGGCGATCCCTCAGACCCGGAGGAGAACTCCTCCGAATACTCAGAATCGCTAAAGTCCTCCGAGGGAGGAGTCGGCTCGCGTTTCCGCTTATCACTGGAATGGTGTGAAGAGCTCCCGCCTTTCTTGCTCTTGCCCATGGCGGAGTAGAAGAAGAAGAAAAGAGAGTAAGCAACAAGCGCCAGTAAGATGTGTGAAGATGACGGAGAAGCAAGCATACTATTTATATAAGAAGAAGGCAACCGCTCACCTCCTACCACGGCCACTGAACAGTCACAAAAATTCAATATGCAATTCAAATCGTCTGGAAACACGTCAAGCGGCTAGCACCGTTTCACGTAACACGGCACCCATTGGGACTCAAGTCAACTGCATGGATGATATGATTACACCCGTGGTCACATCAAGTTACTACTCAGGGATAGTTCGCTAAAGGCTCAGCGCACCAAGCCGTCCCTTGCCCACACCCATTGGGGGGGACGTCCAGGAATTTTCAATAGATTTTCCCAATCAGTCGCATCCATACAGTATATGCAATGAATACATCAAGACAGAAGGAAGATATCGACAGAGATCAAAGGAAAGCCAAAAATAGCCGATGAAGTACAAGTCTAATCAACAGGAGCATTAAAGCACAAGGCGAAATAATGACCAGCCAAGGGCCATCTACCGGATGTCCAATCCATCGCCGATCAAGTAAATTTCAAGCCGGTGCAGGGGCAGGCCGTATTGATGATCACAAAAAGACAAAAATATATGTTGACCTCTAAAGCATAAACTGAGGAGACAATGCTGATCTCTAAGGCATGAGTCTAAGTCAAAGACAGTGGTTTCTGAAAAATCGTGGAATGAAGACCTTTGAGTGGATTATTTTCAGTAATCCACTCAAAGCTCGGGGGCTACACCCATTGGGTGCACCCAATGAATCATGAGATCCCGAAGAACAAATGCAGATCTCTAAAGTATAAGCTGGTGACAAAATGCTGATTTTTAAAGCATCTGTCTAAGTCGGAAACTATGATTCTTAAATAAGTATGAGATGAGGACCTTTGAATGGATTATTTTCAGTAATCCATTCAAAGCTCGAGGGCTACACCCATTGGGTGCACCTTTGGTGCACCCAATGAATCCTTAACCCCTGAGAGCAAAGCGTCGACCTCTAAGGCACGAATAGAGTACCGATCACTGAAGATTAAAAGCAAAAAACTGAAGAACGAAGCCAGAAAAAGATGACAGAAGACCATTCTTACCAAGTTACTCAGAGCTGGAGGTAACAACTCAGTAGACATGTTTCAAAATCGCAAGCTGGACCTGGAATCTTTGGGCCGATTATTTCAAAATCAACACAAAGATTGGGGGCTTGTGGGGGACAGATATCCCCCAGGTCCACTAGAAGGCAAGAAGGCCTCACGGAAGACCCTAGGCCCATTATTCCGTGAGGCCGTCCCTTCATGGGCCAGGGGAGGAACTTTCAACAGATCGGATCAACACAAGGACGGATCGACTTGAGCCCGTATGGTTCGCCAAACTTAAACGATATCTGTAGCATTGATCTGACTTTCCCGCGTGGCGCCCTCAGACGTCGGAGCCGAAGGACTATGAGTCGGCGAGATTATAGGAAGATAAACTCAGTCGGTTCACTATTACTTAGGAACACGTGGTTATCATATTCGCATGTAACGCCCCACGGTCGAATATATAAGGCCTAGGGAGCACCCCCTCAGAACAGATCTCACCCTTCAGCCATACACCCAACTCTCTGGTATCCTTCATACTAGAGAACTCTCTTGTAACCTACCACAAAAAAGATCCACTCCAGGACGTAGGGTATTACGCATCTCAAAGCGGCTCGAACCTGTACAAGATTGTCCACTGTCTCTCGTGCATCAGGCACGAACCATCGAGCTACAGTCGGTGACACCGTCCTACTCCGAGAAGCACCTTGAGGGGCAACCTCAGGTGCGCGGTCGGACCCAAAACACCGATAGCCGCTTCTGCAATCCCGCGAAGGAATTCACAAGAGCAAAGGGGTAGAGATCACTCTCAATATTTGTTAGCACACAGCTGAACAAAAAGGTTCTGTTTTAGATTATCAAAAGCTGCCTTACATCATAGACATAGGGGGTATTTATACTAGTAACAACTAGCCTTAGAGAGGTATAAACACGAAATAAAAGTATTTTCACGTGCTAATGTGAAGGAGCCTCTTTGGGAGATCTGCAGAGCTGAATTCCGTGTGGCTGTTTGACTTATGTGCAGCCTTCAGTATTTTGATAATAACTTCTCCTAGGAATCTCCAAATGACATGGGGCTAGTTGCGTTGGAAAGCTGACATGATAAGCTTGCTCACCATATATAGCATGCTTAATGAAACTTCGTAGAATGATGCAGTTTAATACGAAAACTTGGTCATCAAGTAGACTATTGACCTTCTGACCAGTCAGCACTAAAGTAGGTTGGCTGCCTTTCTGGTAGATTTTATTAAGTCGGATTTAGAAGCATTAGAAACTAGACTTCAAGAGCTTTCCAAAAAGTACTTATGGGCCTTCATAGCTGTTGGGGGTATGCTTCATAGCTGAAGATCCTAAAAGAGGAAAACACTTCGGCAAGATCCTTTCTAGAAACAGCGCCGAAGTTATCACTGATAGAGCTTCGGCACAGTGGCAAGTCCCAAGACAAAGGGGGCAAACCGACTTAAAGGTCAAATGACTCAAAAGCCCATGATGTTTTGTGTCAGTGTTGTAATTGATTGTAAAGGGGATTGATGTAATTTCACATAGGCTGTGTCCTGTGCCTATAAATAGATGAACAGTGCCCCTGTACTGTTCACGCGATCTTGTAATTCTTGACGCATCACACTGGAATTGTTGTTTTCCGTCAAGAAGAAGGTATAAATGTACTCAAATGTCATGTTTTAATATTTAGATCTATATAATGAAATATTAGAATAATATTATCTGCTCTTAACACATATTTTATATGTTATTCTTCATTTTACATTATTCTATAAACCTGAACACGAAGGTATGACTTTCATGACACTTAATCTACAACCTTCGTCCGAAGTTCATTAAATCCTCGGGGAGATAATGCTTCAACGGACGAAGGGCATTATCATTTAACGTTTTTTATGTTGCCTTGTTCTTAATTCATAGCCTTTGAGAACAAGTGCCCAACATTGGCGCCCACCTCTGGTGAACTCACTTCCACTTTTTGAGTTGATGGCTTCGTTCAAGAACCAGGCTACAGCTGCTTTGGCTTCGAAGCTGGTCCTCTCGATCACAGGCGGTTCATGCTCAGAACCGGCCAACAAGAAATAGAAGAAGGAGGCACAGAGAAGGGTACAGCATGTCGGGGTGCAGGGACCCTTCATCAAGTCAAGATGGTCTCACATCCCAATTACCTTCTCCCAAGAGGACCTTCAGCTCAAGGATTTCCCTCACAATGATGCTATGGTTATTTCTTGTGTTATCAAAGGGTTTCTGGTCCACAATGTTCTGGTTGATATAGGCAGTGCAGCTGATATCATATTTGCTAAGGCCTTCAGACAAATGCAAGAGCCAGAAGACAAGATTCATGATGCTACACACCCTCTCTGTGGCTTCGGAGGAAGATAGATTGTAGCACTTGGCAAGATCACCATGCCAGTGACCTTCGGATTTGTTAACAATACCAGAACAGAGCAAGTTGTGTTTGATATTGTCGACATGGAGTACCCCTATAATGCAATCATTGGTCATGGAACACTTAATGCTTTCGAAGCATTTCTTCATCCAGCATATCTTTGCATGAAGATACCTTCGGATCAAGGACCTATTGCTATTCATGGGAGTCAGGAAGCTGCCAGAAAAGCTGAAGGGAACTGGACAGATTTAAAGGCAATCCATAATATAGATGGAAACAAAGCTTGTGAGCAGTACAAGTACAGAAGGGAGAAGGCTGCTTCGGCCGATCAGCCGAAGCCCATGCTTTTATGTGAAGATATTGCAGAGTAGAAGGTGCTGCTAGGTTCTCAATTGTCTGAAGAACAGGAGAAAACCCTGATAAGGTTTTTGTTCAACAACAAAGATGTTTTTGCATGGTCAGCCAATGATCTCTATGGTGTTAACAGGGATGTCATTGAGCACTCGCTAAATGTTGATCCATCCTTCAGACCCAGAAAGCAGAGGCTTCGGAAAATGTCTGATGACAAAGCTGAAGGTGCTCGGAATGAAGTGAAAAGACTCCTTAGTGCTGGAGTCATCAGAGAAGTGAAGTATCCAGAATGGCTAGCCAACACTGTTATGGTGAAGAAAGCCAACGGTAAATGGAGGATGTGTATCGATTTTACTGATCTCAACAAGGCTTGCCCGAAGGACGAGTTTCCATTACCAAGGATAGATTCTCTAGTAGACGCAGCAGCTTCGTCAGAACTTATGAGTCTGCTAGATTGTTATTCAGGTTATCATCAAATTTGGATGAAGAAAGAAGATGAGCCAAAAACCAGCTTCATAACCCCTAGTGGAACATATTGTTACCTTCGGATGCCTGAGGGGCTTAAGAATGCTGGAGGAAGTTTCAGTAGAATGACAGCGAAGGTTCTCCATTCTCAGATAGGCAGAAATGTGCTAACCTATGTTGATGATATTATAGTGAAAAGCACGAAGCAACAAAATCATATTGCTGATCTGCAGGAGACATTTGCTAATTTTAGACAAGCTGGTCTGAAGCTGAATCTAGAGAAATGTGTCTTCGGAGTGAAGAAGGGGAAATTCCTTAGATGTCTGGTTTCAACAAAAGGAATCGAAGCTAATCCAAGTAAATTGAAGCTATTCTTCAGATGGAGCCACCAAGTACAAAAAAGGGGGCTCAACGGCTAACAAGAATATTAGCATCTCTAAATCGATTCATATCTAGATCAGCAGAGAGAAATTTACCATTCTTCGAAGTGCTGAAGTCAGCCGAAGTCTTTCAATGGGGATCAGCCCAGCAGAAAGCCTTCGAAAAACTGAAGCAGTATCTGATAGAACTAACGACTCTAACTCCACCAGCGCCAGGGGCTCCTCTGTTGTTGTATGTGGCAGCTTCCCACTCGGTAGTGAGTGCGGCACTTGTCCAAGAAAAGCTTGAAGGACAAACCAAGAAGCAAGCCCCAATATACTTTGTTTCCGAAGTTCTCAGTCTATCAAAGAAGAACTATACAGAATTGGAGAAGGTGTTATATGTTGTCTTAATGGCCTCCAGGAAGCTTCGGCATTACTTTCAAGCATATCATATAATTGTTCCTTCGTCACAACCTTTGAAGGATATCATGAGGAACAGAGAAGCTACTGGAAGAATTGGAAAGTGGGCTGCGGAACTCAACGAGTTCAGCATTGATTATGTGCATAGATCCTCAATACAGTCTCAGGCGTTAGCGGACTTCATCGCTGATTGGACACCAGGGGCTCAGGGAGAAGAAACAACTAAAGATGCCGAAGCTTGGACAGTATTCTGCGATGGTTCTTGGGGAACCTTCGGGGCAGGAGCAGCTGCTGTGTTAGTTGCACCTTCCAAAATTAGAACTTGCTATGCAGTAAAACTTGATTTTAGCTGCACAAATAATATTGTTGAGTACGAAGCTTTGCTTTTGGGGTTTCGGAAGTTAAAGGCAATGGGGATTAGAAGGGCGGTTCTCAAAACCGATTCCCAAGTTATTTCTGGTCATGTCAACAAGAGTTGTAAAGCAAGAGACCCGAAGCTTGAGAAATACCTGGACATGGTCCGAAGCATTGAAGCCTCCTTCGAAGGGTTTTCTATCAAGAATATTCCTCGAGGAGAAAATGAACATGCTAATTTGCTAACCAAGTCAGCGGCACAGGGGCTGCCCTTACCTTTGGAAGTATTCTTTGAAACAATAAAAGCACCTTCGGTGGAACTTCTTGAAAGAGCAGTACTCAATATATCTCTTGTTCATAGTGAAGATTGGAGAACTGAGATTATGTCTTTCCTCTAGGGTAATTTCCTTTCAGATGACGAAGCTTATAATAAGAGAATAGAGGCAAGAGCTCGGCCATATGTCATAATAGAAGGGGAACTATACAAGCATGGAGTTTGTTCTCCATTGCTCAAATGTTTATCCAGAGCTGAAGGTATAGAATTGATGAAGGAAATACACGCGGGCCTGTGTGGATCTCACATTGGATCTAGGCCCTTGCTGGGAAAAGTTTTTCGTCAAGGATTTTATTGGCCGAAGGCAGCTTCAGATGCAGCAGAACTAGTTCAAAAATGCGAAGGCTGTCACAAATGCGCAAGAGATCAAAAACAACCTTCGTCTATGACTTAGTTAATACAACCAACTTGGCCATTGCAAAGGTGGGGCCTTGATTTGTTAGGTCCCCTACCACCAGCACAAGGAAATTTAAAATATGTTGTGGTGGCAGTAGAATATTTTTCTAAGTGGATTGAGGCGAAGCCTTTGGCCACAATAACTTCGGTTACCATTCAGAAATTCTTCTGGCAGAATATTGTTTGTCGCTTCGGAGTGCCAAGGGCCATTACTGTGGATAATGGAACACAGTTTGATGCCGAAGTTTTTAAAGAATTCTGTGGACAAATTGGCATGAAGATCCATTTTGCATCAGTTAGGCATCCAGAGTCAAATGGACTTGTCGAAAGAGCCAATGGCATCATAATGATGGGAATAATGAAATCAATCTTCAATCAGCCAAGAGGAAAATGGCCAGATGAATTAATTGAAGTGGTGTGGAGCCATAATACAACAGCATCAAGGTCAACAGGCTTTACACCATTCAAGTTATTATTTGGTGACGAAGCAATAACACCAGAAGAAGCAAAAGCGGGATCAATAAGAACAGTGGCTTCGACAGAGGACGAAGCTGATTACTCTGTGGAGAAAGATGCTATAGAAGGGATCAGGCTTCAGGCTGTGGAAAACATCAATAAATATCAAGCCGAAACAATAAAATGGCGTGATAGAAAGGTTCGGCTAAAGAACATTAAGCCAGGACATTTGGTGCTTCGGAGAGTGGCCAACCCAGATACAGTAGGCAAGCTACAACTGAAATGGGAAGGACCTTTTTTGGTAGTATCTTCGTCAAGACTCGGTTCTTATAGACTGAAGGATATGGACGGCAACGACATTCCTAGATCATGGAATGCGGATGAGCTTCGGCGATATTATGTCTAGCTTGATGTAATTTTTTCTGTTTTTTCCTATGGCACCCTTTTCCTTTCTAAAGGGGGAGAAAGGTTTTTAATGGGGCCATAACATGTAAATTCTCTTTTTCTTATTTCAGCTCTATAAGAGCAATACCTCCCAAAGATGTAAATGTAAAAGCTGAGCACGCACCATCGAGTGCAAAAGAAAAAAGAAAAGGAAACAGGGAGAAGCTCAAAAGACATCCCTAAGGGGATGCAGAGCATGTCGAAGCTACAAAAAAGTCGTTCCTAAGGGAGCGCAGCATAAGTTTTTCTACTCAAAAGTCGTTCCTAAGGGAATGCAGAGCTTACAGCGAAAAATAAACACTGGTTCCGCCGAAGTAAAAGGCAAAGAAGCTCCTAAGGGAGGCTTACAGCGAAAAATAAACGCTGATTCTGCCGAAGTAAAAGGCGAAGAAGCTCCTAAGGGAGGCTTACAGCGAAAAGTCAGCACTGATACATCGAAAAGTAAACAGTGAGGACGAAAAATAAACAGCAAAGAGACTGTGTCTATTCCTAAGGGAACGAAGACTATGGTTAGGGCTTCAGATATGCGTTTGAACACTCATTTGCATGATACATCACATCGTAGCATTTGCATTCATAAACATTCATTTAGACATACGTAGGTTCATTATCATCATAACACAAGTAATCGCTTCGACTCTAAAGATCACGCTTCAGCAAAGGAGGAAAAAGAAGCAGTTATTTTGCTTCGCTGCATACGAAAAGAAGGGAAGGTGTTTTTTCGCCTTCGGCTCAAAAATGATAATTTCGTCCACACCAAAGCATTCCATACATTGACGGAAAGGTAAGAATATATTATAAGGTATGGACATAGTTCACATAATACAATTAATTACATTTGTAAAGGTTACTACAGAAAGTTTTTAGAACCTCTTCTACAGTCATTCATCTAAGCTTCATCAATATTCACTGAGCTTCAGCTTCGGCGTTGTTATCCAATAAAAGCTTCGGCATCATCTTCCTGCTCCTCAAGCTTCAGCTTCGGCATCATCTTCCTGCTCCTCAAGCTTCAGTTTCGGCTTCATCATCCTACATGAATTAAAAGTATTATAAGCGAAATTCAATTTCGAAGGAGGAGGTAAGCACGAAGGTATAATTTTGTTACCGGCTTGAGATGGCTCCGAGCTTCGTCACCAGCCTTCTCTTGCCCACCCTTTGTCCATACCACCTTTATAAATTTGTTCCCAATGCTTCGAGCAAGGCTGGGAATATCATCCAGAATTGCTGGTGATAGGCTGAAATTGGGTCTGTTGATAATTTTTCCGTGTTCATAGCCAGATTTCAGGAACGCAGCAGCAGTGCCCCGAGAAGCTACCAGGGCGCAGAAGTCGCCGTGTCCGGCAATAACATCATCGAGGTCATCGATCTCACCTTCGATGTGTTCGAAGGCTCCTAGTAGATCTTCAGCTGAAGGAGTAAATTTTTCACTACTGGCCCCGACCGAATGAAATATTTTCTTCAGCCGTTGAATACATTGATTGCTGAATTCCAAACATTTACTTTGAAGGCCGGTCAATGATTTTCTCAAATCTGAACCCTTCTGGACTTCGGCCTCAAGTTTTTCATTAAGCTTTAGCTTTTCCTGTTCGAAACTTTCTGATTGGCAGAGAAGCCTTGTGTTCAGTTCTGTTATTTTAGCTTCGGCTTCTGCTAATAAGCCTTCAGCTGTCTGGAGTTCGAACTCTTTCTATTCAAAAGCAGCTGATTGTTCTTTTATTTTGTTTTCCAAGTTTTCAATTATAGCCTCGTGCTTTTTGTCTTCCAGATCCTGTTGCATCTTCAAAGCTTTGCTCAGTAGCATACTCTGTACGTGAACAACTTTCGTTAGGAAACATTTTTGTTATGAAAAATAAAAAGTTAGACAGAAATTTTTACCTTAAAATTGGAATAAAACAAACTACCGACGATGTGCTGTCGTCGGTAGCGGCTAATATCGGCTTCGAGCTTCGGGAAACCGACACTCTTTGATAGAGTACCAATAACCTTCGCTTCGGCCTGATCTCGGATGCAGCCTAGCTTCTCATCATCAACACCTCCGAAGAGAATCGCCCCCGGCCAATAACCGCAAGATATGGCATACTCTTTTAATTCTTTTTTTTCGGCTTTTGTCAGTTCTTGCCCAATCAAGTTTTGAAAATTGAAAATTTCGTCTTCTGATGCTTCTTCGGCAACTTCTTTCTTTTTCCCAGGTTCTGGGGCCGAAGCTTCTTCGATAGCCCCAGCAGCTTCTTCTGCGGCCAGGTCTACCAAAATTTTATCTATGTCAGCAACCATGCTTTCTAAATTAATGTCTTCGGCTCCAGTAGCTTCGGCATCCATAGCCTCCGAAGGTGCAACTTCAGTAGCTGTCGAACTTTTAGCAACTGGCGCCTTCGGAGCTGAAGCTCCTAGTGGTGTCTTTTCAATGACCTCTATCACCGTGATAATTCTTTGCTTCTTCGCTTTAACTGCTTCCCTCGGTTTTACGGGCTCCTTTTCCTTCTGAAAAAGCTTCGTCAGTTGTGGCCCTAGTAGACTTACCATGACAGGCAAAGATTCAGTCATTACCTTTAAGATTTCCTCTACTTCGATAGTAGAGGGTGTTGCAGGAGTTCTTTCTTCTTCATCAAATGCTTTTTGCTTCGGAGATGAAGTTTTTCTTTTCTTCGAAACACTTATTTTTGGCTCAGACTCTGGTTTTTTCTTTTTTGTTTTTTCTTCGTCATCTTTGTTTAGAACATCAGCTACTCTTTTTCTCTTTTAGCCTTCAGCACCCTTATCTAGTCGCTCGTAGTCAGGATATTCAAAACCCAGGGCATCCATTACACGGTTTAGCCTCCGCTTCGGACGGGTGCCGAAGGCTGCAGTCATTAATTGGTCTTCTTTCTTAGAATAATTTCCAAGTATTTCATTACACATCACTTCGATTGTGTCCAGCCACTCTTGGCAGGGTACCTTAAAAAGTTTCTTGAATTTGAAATGGTAGGGCAACCGAACAAGTTCCCCTTTCTTCTTCTTCCCCTCTAGTTTTGGCATTTCCCACTCCTTCAAAGTCGGGAATACTCTGAAGGCCAGAAATTCCTGCACCAAGTCCCTAGTGCCAATATGATCTGCAATCACTCTAAATTCAGCTAGAGCAATCTGAGTTGGACTCCCTGGTAACATGTTGCACAGGGGTCGAGTCTCTCCGAAGATCAATTCCAACGGACTCTGGACCAACTTGTCTTCATCTTCGTCAACTCTCACATAGAACCATTCAGATTTCCATCCAGCTGGCCATTTGCTTCGGTAGCTGATCAATGGGAACTTTGTAGTCTTACAGTAAGCAAAGTTGTAGCAGCCAAAATTTTCATGAAGACCATCTCCCCTAGCCTTGGTCTGGTAGTGCAGTTCGTGCACTCGGCAGAAACCTTCAGCAAATGGTTCCACCCCCTGGCTTCGGAGAGCCCAGATATAAACATTTAGCCTAACGATAGCGTTAGGGGTTAGCTGATGAAGATAGATCCCAAATTTCTTCAGCACTTCAGAAATCATCTTGTTCAAAGGGAATCTTAAACCAGCTTTAAAAAGGCTTTTGAAAACCACTACTTCGTTCTTTCCCGGCTTCGGGATAGTTTCTTTTCCACCAAAACGAATCAACTCCTTCTTCGGTTCACTAAGATAGCCCAACTTCACCATCTTAGGAAAATCAGCTTCGGAGATGGTGGACTTTCCAAAGTCCAGGTGGCTAGGTTTGCTCGGTACTGCACTGCTGTAATCATCTTTGGAATCAGTTTCTTCGACATCAGCTTGTCCTGCTTCGGCGACAGGAATATCCTCTAATGTTACCAGCCCAGACCGCCTCATTGCTTCGGAAATTGGAACAGTTCCAGTAGCTTCGGCCTCATCTCCCTCACGGTCAATCCTGGCAGTAGAACGCAATCTCGCCATCTGATTATGAATTTTTTGAAATTTTTTGTTGTTGATTTTCTCGATTTCTCCAAAGCTCTTTCTCTGGTGACGAAGCAGAATCGAAAGCGGTGCCTCGCTTGAGCATGACGATCAAGCTTCGGCTATGGTTAAATTTTTGACAGCACAACAGTACGATAGCAATGAATGCTGTGGTAACTTCACACCTACCCGTCTGTTTATATAGCGCAGCAGGTAGGAAGGTAAACCGCCAAGGTCTTTCGCACCGGAAAAACAGCCACCCACACTCATTGACCAGTGGGCCGCAAGGTCCGTGAACGTGAATCGCCAGGGCGCGCGCAACTGCTACAAGATGGGGCCATCTCGCGCGCGGATTATTTTAATCGTTTCTCATCAACGAGCTCAGGGAAGGTGTTTTTTTGGATCTTCGGCATCCCAAAGCCTAGAAGATTTTTTCACGGATCAAGCTCGTTACGAAAAACGATCTAGCACCGCGAAGGGGCTACTGTTGGGGGTATGCTTCGTAGCCGAAGATCCTAAAAGAGGAAAACACCTTCGGTAAGATCCTTTCTAGAAACAGCGCCGAAGTTATCACTGATAGAGCTTCGGCACAGTGGCAAGTCCTAAGACAAAGGGGGCAAACCGACTTAAAGGTCAAATGACTCAAAAGCCCATGATGTTTTGTGTCAGTGTTGTAATTGATTGTAAAGGGGATAGATGTAATTTCACATAGGCTGTGTCCTGTGCCTATAAATAGATGAACAGTGCCCCTGTACTGTTCACGCGATCTTGTAATTCTTGACGCATCACACTGGAATTGTTGTTTTCCGTCAAGAAGAAGGTATAAATGTACTCAAATGTCATGTTTTATTATTCAGATCTATATAATGAAATATTAGAATAATATTATCTGCTCTTAACACATATTTTATATGTTATTCTTCATTTTACATTATTCTATAAACCTAAACACGAAGGTATGACTTTCATGACACTTAATCTACAACCTTCGTCCGAAGTTCATTAAATCCTCAGGGAGATAATGCTTCAATGGATGAAGGGCATTATCATTTAACATTTTTTATGTTGCCTTGTTCTTAATTCATAGCCTTTGAGAACAAGTGCCCAACAATAGCTTTTGGGAATCAAAAGATATGACTGTTTCTTCTGGACGGTTCTATTGCGCTGGACTAACTCGGACATAGCTCTTCTTGCTGATTCGCCCTTGATATGTTTTGTCCTTCCTCTTTGGTGAACCTAAGTAATATCAACATACACGACTTAGGTAGTGTAAAGTTCTCATTAGTGTTTAATTGAAATTCATAAAGTAGCGTGTGCACCTCTTGTTGTAGCTTCTTAGCTCGGCTACGTGTAATTGGTCCATCAAAGGCTTGGGTTGGTGATGATGTTGGTTGTACTTGAGTTGATGTAGTATGACTTGGGGGTTGTAATGCGTTGCTTAATGGCGTGGTCGTATCAACCTCTTGCAGGGAGAACGCAAGCGATAGGAGGCACGGTCTGGGTGGCTGGAAGGGCCGTGGTTGAGGCCCCATCGGTAGTGAGGACCAGGGCGATAGGGGAAGGTGAGCTTGAAGCCCGGTGGCCCCAAGGCAGTGAGTAGACAAACGCAAACTCGAGGCCATCCATGGCAGTGACAGAAATGTTAGGGAAGGGCGCCACAGTGGCTGGAAGACAGCGAGGGAAGGGCGTCAATAGCTGGGGAAGCCGTGAGGGGGGACGTCAATGGCTAGGGACGCCATGGGAAGCAAGGAAGAAGAGGGGGAGGGATGGAGGGAGAACGTCGTCATCTGTAGTTCCTATAGTGGCGACATCGGTGGTTTGGTGGGAGAGAGAGGGGGCTAAACCTAGCTAGATACCATATTAGACTGAAACCCTAACCCTACTCCAGGTTGGGTGATGTATTTATAATAGAGTTGTTGGGACACCATTTATAATAGACTGAAGCCTAGCATTTATTATGGCAAATCCGGCACGACTGTGATTTCCCTCCGAGCTACCAACATCACCAACAGAGGGCCTACTGTTGGGGGCCTCCCCCTTCCGAAGGTCCTCAAAAAACAAGACTAACCATTTGTTTCTAGCATAATGTTGATTATTACATGAGCTTCGTCACAAACAAAGATACATGATGGGAGTCTTATCTTCCGTCGAAGGTCTTCAAAACGAAGACATAGCCCAAAAATGACAACAATGAACGCCGAAGCTATAGCCGAAGAGTAATAGCTTCAGCTTGAAGTAATGTCGAAGATCAAGCATGTTGCTAAGCCAAAGAGAAAAAGACTAGCTAGTCCCTAATGATTTATGTTACAGTTATGAACAAATGTTAAGGTCATAAATGTATCTTTACCCGGGCTACGTCCCGTGCCTATAAATAGATGAACAGTACCACCGTACTGTTCACGCTGGATTGTAATCGCTCTCACGACAGCACCTTCGATCAAGCTGAAGGTATCAATGTAATATAAGTTCTGTTAATGTTCATGTACATATGTAATGAAATAAATATATGCATGAATGAATGACATTAATTACCTCCTTAAATTGGTATTCTCATAGAATGATGAAGGTCTGTCCTTCATGACCTTCGCCTGAAGATCATTATATCCGGAAGGAGATAATGCTTCGGAGGACGAAGTTCCTTAATCTTTAACAATTGTGTTGTCTTGTTCTTGATTCACAACATTTGAGAACATGTGACCAACATTGGCGCCCACCTCTGGTGAACTCAAATAACCACCTTCGGCAACATCCCGAGCAATCACCTTCGTCATGCCACCGAAGAAGGCAATAGCGCTAGGGGCTGCCCTTGCACAGCTGGACATCAACCAAGAAGGGCTCTCTCTGAGAGAAGCCCGAAACCAGAAAAGGAAGGCCACTAGCCCAACATCACAGGAGGAGGAGCTAGACCAAGAGATCAGAGACCTAGAGGCCATACACCAACAAGTGCAGAGAAAGAGAGAGAAAATGCTTCGGCTAGCTGAACTTCAGAGGAAGATTGACAAAGCTGCCAAAGAAATGCACCATATCATGCAAGATGACCAAGGACGAAGGCCATAACAGAGAGAGCTTCGTCAAGAAAGCCCAAGCAATGATGATGAATGGTATCATGATTTTCATCACGGTAACTTTTCTTTTGATGATGGTTCTCCTCTAGCAGCAGAATTGCAGGTTACCCCATGGCCACCATCCAACAAACCACCACAACTTCCCATGTATGATGGCCATTCTAATCTGAAGCAATTCCTTATGAGCTACAAGGCGACCATATCATCATATGGTGGCAACACGGCTGTTATGGTGAAATACTTCGTCATGGCAGTCAGGAGCGTGGCTCAGGCGTGGTATTCCTCCATTCGTCTGGGAACGATCATGTCATGGCAGAAGCTCAAGGACATGCTGGTAACCAGTTTCTAGGGTTTCCAGATGAAGCTGGTAACTGCCCAAGCCTTATTCTAGTGCACGCAGGACCATGAGGAATACCTACAGGCATATGTCCGAAGGTTTCAGCGTCTCAAAGCTCATGCGCCAACAGTGCCAAATGAGATTGTCATTGAAGCCATGATCAAGGGGCTTCGACCAGGACCAACAACACAGTATTTTGCTAGAAAACCTCCGCAAACTTTGGAAAAGCTTCTGCAAAAGATGGACGAATATATCAGGGCTAACAACGACTTTTAGTAGAGAAGAGAAGAGGCCTATAGATACTCCGAGATGACTAGGGGCTTTGGAGGAAGACTCCACCCTAGGCATGTCAGGATGATTTATAACCCCAGCTCAAGTGATGACAGGGGCAATCATACTCAAGGGCACCAGCACAGCTCTCAGTCATTGGGGACACAACAAACCTCTTTCAGGCCACCAGCTCCAAGAGGTAGAGGAGGAAGAAGCTTTGGTGGAAGGTTCAGCTCTCAACCGAGAAGGTTGTTTTGCTTATTCTGCGGAGAAGATAAGAGACATACAACAAGGATGTGCCAAGTCACGATCCAAAAGCAAAAAGAAATAGCTAAAGCTGAAGCACGGCAGAATTAGCTGAAGCAGGTCCTGCATACTGCTTCGTGCTATTCTCCATACATTCCCGAATATGTAGGCAATCAACAGAACACAACATCAGTTGCTTCAGCAAGCCACTCACAAGCTACATGGGCCCAGCTACCACCACCACCCATGGATCCAACCTTGCCTCACAATCAGCATCCAGAAGGGCACCGTCAAGCACAACAACAGCGTGATACACGTGAAGGGTCCGAAGCTCGTACAGTCAACAACACTGTGCCCAAGTTGAGACACATTTACTGAAGCAATACAAGGGCTCAATCAGAAAATTTTCATACTTAATGTAATCTTTACTTTTCTACCTTTATATTTTTCCTCGAAGACAATATAAGAAGGTTCAACCTTCGGCCTGTTGTAATGAATCTGGGGTTACACCATCGAGTGTAACAGAAAAGTGAAGCTCCAAAGTTGTTCCTAAGGGGATGCAGAGCTAAAATAGCACCTAAGTAAAAGGTGAAGAAGCTCCAGAGTCATTCCTAAGGGGATGTAGAGCTAAAATACCACCTAAGTAAAAGGTGAAGAGACTCCAAAGTCGTTCCTAAGGGGATGCAAAGTCTTATTTTTTATGATTCGTGCATAAACATCATTTGCATCATATCATCACATCATATTGCATAACATCGTATCATACATCATTTTGCAACGATAGAAGTAGTGGAAAAAGAAGGAAAATTGCTCCTTCAAACATACCGGCTAACCCATGAGGTTAGGTCTACCTTCGACAAAGAGTCACGAAAGAATGTATCAATAACAAAAGACCTATGCCTTTGGCAGATGTGTTTTTATACAAGGTCTGTACATTCATCAACGTTATTTTTATGCAACATCCACGACGAGATATTCAATGTTGCTTCGACAAAGAAGGGGGATTTCTTTCTCTCTTTATGAAGCCTAAAAAGAAGGGAAGGTGTTTTTTCGCTTACGGCTCAAAAAGGTACGTATAAAGATTTCACGCATCACAAAGAAATATATTACATTGTTAAACATACAAGTAGTTAATAATTGTTTCTTACAAAATAAAGTTGTATACAAAAATTCTAAAGTATCAATAGACAAGCTCTTGTCATCCTTCAAAACTTTGTCAGCAGCTTCGTGTAGTAGTCTGTTGACAGCTTTGTCAACGGCTTCGTTAGCTATTCTAATTACGTCAAACGCCCCCTTCAGAGATGGATTAGCTTCAGGGTCATATGGCTCCAGAGGGGGAGAGAGCTCAGCTACACCATAGTACAAGTGTCTGTTAGTTCTGAAGCTAAAATAATTTACGAAGCTAAGTCACGATAGATATACCTATAAGTTTGGTACGTTCAGCAGCTTCTTCAGTTCTTCTGGCCTCTTCTAAGGCATCATGAGACTCTTTCTCGTTTTTTCTGATAGCTTCGTTAGCTATCTCTCGGCCACCCTTCAGCCAGACTTCGAAATAAAACTTTTCACTTAGTGCAGCGGCTTCGGCCGAAGGGTTTCTAATATCGTTGGCAAAGAGCGAGAATCCTGGCTGAACCACAGCCTTGTCATGTTCGCAGCTAACTTTTTCAAGGACCGACACAGCTCTGCGGGTGTCGGTGAAGGCACAGAAGTCTCCTCTATCACTGAGGATCTCCTCAAAAGCTTCGGCTTCGCTGTTAATCCACTGGATAACCCCGTTAGGATCACCACGGATAAAGTTTTGCTCAAAGAAGAATGCACCAACCTTAGCAAAACTATTTTTTAAATTGTTAGCACATTCCACATCAACCTTGTAGCACTTCTTTTTAGCTTGACAAAGCTCCTCAACATTTTTCTACATCCTTAATTGTTCTATCTTAGATATCTCACGTTTTATTTGTTCTACATTGAAATTTTCAGTTATTTCATCAAGCTTCTTCTCCAACCCTTGCACTTCAGATCTGTGCAAATCCACCTGAATAGATAGTGCATATTCCAAATCAGCAATACGTTTCACATCTGTCTCTTGCTTCTTTTCAAATTCTTTGATTTTTTTGATCTGCTTCAGAAAGGCTAGACAGCCTAGCTTCGCTGCATTTTAACCTTTCGACCAAGGATAGCAAGATCTTATCTTTCTCAAGAGCTTCGTTCCTAAGCGTTATAACTTCTGAGCGAAGGTTCCCAAAAGCAATCTGAGTGCTTTCGTCCTCTGCATCTTTTTGGGCTTTCAAAGCTTTACTGAGGATAAGACCATGACCAATAAAAAATATATAAATATTAATAAGTATCACCATGAATTGTTTGCCGAAAAGCTTGCATAACAAAAATCAGTGAAGGTGGAAATGAAAATATACAAACCTTCAAGCTGTTGTAAGTAAGGCTGTCTGCAAGTTGATCCTTCATCAGTGCAGATAGGCCAAGCTCAAGCTTCGAATATCCTATGTTGTCCATCATTTCTCGACAGACATTTATCTCTTTGTTGTCTGGTACATAGTAAAGGAAGTCATCTTCATCATGTCCTCCGTATACCAAGGATCCTCGGGGGTATTTCAGGTCCTTGGCATAGTGTTTCACTTTGGCAATCTACTCTTCTGATAGTCGCTTTCCCGAAGCATGTTGAACAATATAGTCTAGATCACTCTGTGCAGGTGCCTCGGGTACAGGTGATGTGGGCTTTTCTGGAAGGATTTCCTTCACCAGCTCTGCTCGCGTAGTTCCTGAAGGTCCCACTTCAATATGAATAGAAGAAGTGCTTGCAGCAGCCACTTCCCTTACATCTTCAATTTTCTCACCGGAAGCTTCGGCAGAAGTAAGAGTTGGTGTCTTCGTGGATTTAAAAACAACATCCAAAACGCTGGCCATCCTCCTTTTCTTAGGAGTCATTGTTGTGGTTGCACCAGATGTTGGCTTCGGCAACTCAGTTACGGTTGGGGGATTCAACAGCTTTGGATGCTCTTCTGCCGGACCGATACCAGCTTCAACTGTAGCAGCAGGAATTGTCACCAGAGCTAAGGGCATAGCTTCGTCATGTTCAGCATTTTCTATCTTTTCTGTATCAAGCACTGCAGCTATCTTCTCTAAAGGACGTGGCTTTTGTCTGCAAGTCAGAACCTTTGCTCTTTTTGGTTTAGATGCGGCGGAAGAGGACGAAGCTGTCACTTTTCTCTTTAACCCTTGCTTTCAGGTAGGGAAGTAGTAATCAAGATAAAAAATCCAATAACATCAAAAACTCTATTCAACATCCTCTTTCCGCGAGCACCAAAGGCAATGGTCATAGCTTCATCCTCCACCTTCGTGTAGGCTCCCAATAGCTCATCACTGGTAGCCTCCACAGCCTCAAGTCAATCATCATTCGGCTCATCAAACTCACTTTTGAAATGGTAGGTGTACCTTAAGTAAACCAGGCCACCTTCGTTGGAGCCGGCAGCAGTTTCTTCGGTATTTTCCAGTCATTCACCAGTGGCCACACTTTGTAAGCAATATGCTCTTATACTAAATCCCTAGTACCAATATACGTGCACACAGTGTTAAAAGCCATCAAACATGCTTGCACTTCGTTCCCAATTGCAATGGACGACCTTCTAATGTCGAAGCGTGACCGTATGAGACGTTGGATAATGCCCTCCATATCTTCCCGCTCACTCAGATCATTCTTCACATAGAACCATTATTTGATCCAAGAGCCTAGCCACTTCTTTCGAAATGTCGGCACGGGGTATCTCGCATTAGAACGGGGCACAAAGTTGTAGCACCCGAAGTTATTGTGATAATGTTCCTTCCTAGTTGCTTTATTCTGGTAGGATAATTCATGAATGTTACAGAAACATTTAACATCTGACTCTAGCCCTTGGCTTCTCATGGCCCAAATAAAACCCCCACTTTAATCAAAGCTTCGAGGGTAAGCTGATGAAGGTATATCTCAAATGTCTTCAATACTTCAACCAACATCCTGTGCAAAGGAAAGCGAAGTCCAGCCTTCAATTAAAAAACTTTTAAATACCACCAATTCATCTGCTTTAGGAAGTGGAATAGTGTTTTCTCCTCCAGCCCTCACTATGGATATGTCATGGAAATATTTCCCTTCATCGCTTCAATTTGCCCTTGCTTAATAGTTGATTTCCCAAAGACAACATGGCTTGACCTCCAAGGCCGATCTTCGGCATCTTTATTACCACTCTCCACATCAAAACTGTCACTATCACTGGAATCCCCAGACAGCCCAGCCAACATTTCGTCAGTGATCTTTTCCACGTTTGTTTTTTCCATGGCTTCGTAAAAACCAGCAAGTGTGGGATCTACAGTCTTCTTATCTTCCGCCATTGCGACGGTGATCATAGAAAGAGACGAAGCTCAAAAAATAGATGCGCTCACAGAAGACGAAAGCTAAAACAACAATTACAGCACAAAGAGCTAGATAGCACGAAAAATATTTGTGGCGCAAGCCTCTATATATATACACAAAACACCACTGAGCGGTGGGTCCCACGATTCAGAACGATTCGCTATTCTAGCGAAGGGAAGGTGTTTTTTCGGACCTTCGGCTAAAGGCCTTCGTTCGTATCGCAGTCTGAATTTGTTACAAAGAAACAAATTAATACTGCGAGGGGCTACTGTTAGGGGCCTTCCTCTTCCGAATGTCCTCAAAAAACATGACTAACCATTTGTTTTTAGCATAATGTTGATTATTACAGGAGCTTCGTCACAAACAAAGATATATGATGGGAGTCTTCTCTTCCGTCGAAGGTCTTCAAAACGAAGACATAGCCCGAAAATGATAACAATGAACGCCGAAACTATAGCCGAAGAGTAATAGCTTTGGCTTAAAGTAATGTCGAAGATCAAGCATGTTGCTAAGCCGAAGATAAAAGACTAGCTAGTCTCTAATAATTTATGTTACAGTTATGAACAAATGTTAAGGTCATAAATATATTTTTACCCGGGCTGCGTCCCGTGCCTATAAATAGATGAACAGTATCACCGTATTGTTCACGCTGGATTGTAATCGCTCTCGCGTCACCGACTTCGATCAAGCCAAAAGTATTAATGTAATATAAGTTCTGTTAATGTTCATGTACATATGTAATGAAATAAATATATGCATGAATAAATGAATGGCATTAATTACCTACTTAAATTGGTATTCTCATATAATGATGAAGGTCTGTCCTTCATGACCTTCGTCTAAAGATCATTATATCCGGAAGAAAATAATACTTCGGAAGACGAAGATCTTTAATAATTAACAATTATGTTAGCTTGTTCTTGATTCACAGAACAAGTGACCAACATCTACTATTATTATTCAAGAAAATTTCAACTAGCAAAGTTTTGCAATACAACTACTAGCAAAAATTTGTGTTATGGGTTTTCTGTCGTCGCTGCGTCAGTAACTTTGATTTTGCCTCGTGCTCTGCGGCTGTGATGGGATTGTGTGATTTTTCAACACCAGCTGAGGTGGATCGGAGGCGGTTATTTCCAAATTAAATTCGAAAAAAGGATTACATTAAGAAAAAAACATCCCAACTACCAATCCTATTGTGTTGTGTACCAATGAATGGAGGCCTTTCAGGCGCAGATCACGCGAGGTCATTGCATATCATTGGTTCAAAGAAGCAGCAATCCATCTCATCTCATCTCATCTCATAATGGCGAAACAAGGGTTCACTGAATGAGCAATACAGCAAAAATATACAGCTAGGACACATGGAATGAAACCAACAGCTACATGCCTACAACAAAAACACAGTCACACACACACACACACGTATAGCCGCTCCCTTTCATCCTTTCTGTCGCACGCCTAGTGCACCTGCGCAGTCCTACTACTACTCCTCGACGACCCCGGCAGCGGGGAGCCTGTTGCTGGTGCTGGCAACGGGGAGGCCGAACCCGACAGGCGCCTGGGAGAAGGCTGTGCCTTCCTGGGCGACCTGGGGACTACTGAGCCAGAGGACGACGACGACGACGCCGTGTTCACCTGCGGCGGCGCAGCCGCGGTGTACCTGGGATCCTGCAGCTGCTCTAGCTTCTCCACGACCTCGGACATGGCAGGCCGCATCTTCCCTTCGTTGCGGATGCACTGCAGGGCGATTCCGGCGACGGCGTGGGCGCCCTTCTTAGGGTACTGCCCGCCCAACTTGGAGTCCATGATGCGGTACAGACGGCCCTTGTCGCTCAAGTAGGGTCTCGCCCACTCCACCAGGTTCTGCTCGGTTAATGGTTTCGACTTGTCTAGCGCCCGCCGTCCCGTCAGCAGCTCCAGTAGCACCACGCCGAAGCTGTAGACATCTGCCTTCACTGAGAGCCGACCTGGAGCAGTTTTTAACAAGACGATGCATGAGGAAGAACAATCTTGCCAAAATGAATTGTGTGGCCGAGCAGATTATCAATATACTGGCTTTATGCCCAAGCTTAAGATTTGATCTGGTACATGTGGAGGTCTCTCTACTCTCTAATGCGTACTCCTATGTGCCTGCACTACACTAAAAGGACATCCTAGAAGCATATTTTGTAGCTCAGCAGTTTCTTGGCATCACTTTTTAGGACAGTCACAACCCTAAAAATCCAGTAAAAGCTTGTTTGGTTTGAGGTGGATTGAGGGAATTGGAAGGGATTAAATCGCCTCCTATATAAATTTGTATGGGAGAGGACTTAATCCTCTCCAATCCTCCTCAATCCACTCCTAACCGAACAAGCTCTAAGTGTTTACTCAGTTAGGATTGGAGAGGATTAAATCTCTTGCTAGTCAAAATTGAATAGAAAGGGAATTTAATCCTCCTCAATCACATCCAGTCTACATGCAACCAAACAAGCCTAGTGGTATGTTTGTCAACCAGTTCAATTGTACTAGCATTAGCACAATTCCGCCAATTCTAGAACCGTAAAACCAAAATTAAAAGATGACACAAACAAAATTTTGATTGCATTATCATAACACAGTAGCATGTTAACCTAGATCATAAGTAAATAAGCTTCCATAATAAGCGAATGTGATAAGACTAACTCAGTAAATATAACCTTAGCTAATACAAAATTAGGAGCTTATATTGAACTTAAGGTGATATAAACGAAATAATGTTGAAGAAATGGAAAGCATAAGATAGTGTTTGGTTCCAGAGTCTAGTGGAACGGAGTCGCTCTGCTTCCAATTTGTTGTTGTTTCAATTGGTTTCATGTAAGATAGAGTGGCTCTAAAAAGAATATTATGCTCAAATGTTTAACCATCTCGCTCCCTAAAATCTTTCGGATGGAGACGCTCCTTGGCTCAGAGCCGCTCCATCCCAACTGGCTCCGGAACCAAACACTACCTAAAGGGAGCAAACACATCCTAAAGTTCGGCATGTTTTTATCATTTCACAATTTTTCATGACGTCCACTCAAAATCTAGATAGTTTTTAACCTGTTGCAACATATTCTGGAGCTGCATAACCTCGTGTGCCCATAACCTGTGTAGAAACATGGGTCCTGTCCCCAGTTGGACCTGCTTTTGCCAAGCCAAAGTCTGAAAGCTTTGCATTGAACTCCTACATTGATGAGAAAGAAGTTAAGAAAATAATAAAGCAAGATTTGCCAAAAAAATAGAAGTTTGCCCAGAACAAGGATGAGTAGACATTTCATGTATACCGAGTCAAGGAGAATATTTGATGCCTTGAAATCACGATATATGACTTGGTTCTCAGCATCATGCAGAAATGATAAACCCTTAGCAGCCCCAATTGCAACTTTGAGTCTTGTTCCCCAGGATAAAGGATCCGCACCTCCTGAAACAACAGAAATTTTCTGCTGAACTAGGTAGAAATAGGAAACGACAGATTCCAGAAGAAAAAGGTTGCATTAGAATGAAAAACATACGTCTGAATAGATGATTTTCCAAACTTCCTTTAGGCATGTACTCATACACCAGAAGTCGGTGATCACCATCTGTGCAATAACCAATGAGTTTGACAAGATTCTGGTGGTGAAGTTGGCCAAGGTAGTCAACCTCTGTCTGCAGGAGAGCAATCACAGTAAACACAAACAGATAGGCCTCGAGAAATATGAGAATATGGGCTAAAGCACTGGCAAACATACCAGCCACTCCTTGTGGCCCTGAAAACCTTCTGGTTTTAGCTTCTTGATGGCAACAACCATACCACTTCCTGGCTTTGAAGGGGCAAGAGTTTGCTCATCAATCCAGCCTTTGAACACATAGCCAAATCCTCCTTCCCCAAGAAGACTGTCTGATCTGAAGTTCCTCGACGCAGTTCTGAGATCACCAAACGAGAATGCCTTCAAATTTGGTGATGACAAGATTTCCCCTTCTGTCCTAGGAGTAGGAAGCTCTCGACTATCTTTGTATGAGGCTACAGTCCATGTCGACCGAGTCGAACCAGTCTTGACCGTCGAAGGGTTGGACGATGAAATTGATTTGCTCCCTGCTTTCGATTGATCTGACATGTCAACAATAACCACCAAAACACACTGTGTAAACCACATAGCAAAAAATCATGCATAAAGTAAGTTGCTTGTGGCTAGTTTAATTAATGATCGAAATCCTTCACTTTTGCTGATAATGTGGTTCAAGACATAAGTTTGGTCATGGTAACAGACGTACAGTATAAATTAGAAAATCAGCAAGATGCAACAGCTATAACTATACTCCTAACATCGACCAGCCAAAGTGAAACATCTTTAACTGTGCAAACACGTAAACGTTCAGGGAATAAAGTTCCTGTTGTCTCAGAAAAAACCATGATAATTCCAAAAGATTGGAGCTCTGGGGCTGAGCTTATTAACTAATCTAACCAGACACTGCCTCCCAAAGGACACTTATTGTATCACAGGAAGAACCAAATTACAGATTAATTAACAGCCAAGTTCCTACACTTCTGGAAAAAAAAGAGACAAATGTGAAGACGAAGTGGCCACGCTAATAGAACTACAATCTACAAAATCGGCAAGTAGCAATACACGATGGGCATTACTGGTAAGTTCCACCTTCCAATCCATCAAGATAAAGCAAGGGTGCTGCTCTTTTTTAGATAATGTAACGAGACACTTGCTGCCAAGGCCACTCCATGAGTTGGGACCAAATTCTATGATTCAAACAACATTATTGCTGGGCGTATCATAATACCAATTTGACACTCTCTGCCTATAAGTGGGTAATCAATTCCGAACTGGAAAATGGAAAATGATAACTCCTTCAATTTACAAAACGAAAATATCCATTTCCTCTTCTATGAAAGAAATACTGACACTCCACAGTAAATAAATAGGGAAAAGAAGAAAGCGATGGCACATAGACAAGCATACACAAAAATAGAGTAGGCAGCAAAAGGCTAGCAGCAGTAGCAACACAATAATGAATCATGGTGAAGGAAAAAGCGCGCATATGGAAGGTCCACCGATCAACGCTGGAGCGCCCTGTCCAGCCTCCTCGGAGCAGACAGCCATTAGGCTGGATCTGACTGAGGATCGTTCGTTTGACCAGGAATGGAGCAGGATTCGTTATAGCTCATCAAAATTTATACAAATTAGAGAAACAATAAGGCTAGGATTCGTTCCAGGCCTACAATCCATGAAAACCGAACAAGGCCTGAGGAATCAGAAGAGACGAGCACAGAGCAGCAAAGCAATAGGAGCAGTTGCTTAGAAATCGAGCGAGAAGAGGCTCATGCACTCACAGGAGGTGTTGTCCACCGGCACCGCTTTGTCCATGCAGTTCCCCATCTCCACCCTCCGCTGACGCCGGCCAATCTACCGGCGACACATCGACCGATCCGGTCGCCGCGATGCCTCTTGGGTGGGAGCTGCTAGGAACAGCAAGGTCGGAGTCAACGCCAGGAAGCTCCGCCACCAACACAACAGCGCACTCCTCCAAAATCCAATCTTTGGAGGATCTGAGGGCCGAGCCCGACTGCCACGCCAACCCGCGCCGGCGGAAGCACGTAAAAACGAACGTGTGCGTGTCCCCGCCTGGGTCAAGTCAACCCAGGCCGGCGGCTGAGCAGTGTCGTGTCGTGTGGATGGGGATGGGGTTCGCCAGTAGGAGGCATATGTCGCGGGCGCGGCCAGCCCAAGGCCACCAGGTTTTGGAGCGGAACGGAAACGCGGAAGGCGCGAGGAGAGCCTCGCTGTCTGGTCTCTGGTGGGCTGCTACTAGGGTGGAGTAAAGAAATGGCCATGAGCGTTGAGTAGGCAAAGGTTTTGCGGTTTTCTAGTGGCTAATATGATATGGTCTCTGTTGAAGAAATGATGAGGTAGTTCTTGTGTTTCTCACTTTGTCAGTGTCAACGTGATGTAACGAATTTGTTTTAATGTGTACAATATTATTATTTGCGCCGGCCTCTGATGTAGTAGTATTAGGTATAGATATTTTAAACACGCAATAATGTCTGATATTTCTATGCTCTTGCTTTTAGTAAACACTTGGATATTTCATGCCCATGAGCACTCGATTTCTTATATTTTCGCTCACCAAATTTAGATGGATCGCCTCACAGTCCACCTACGTCTTCAACTTGGTGATGTTCTCTCTCTCTCTCTCTCTCTCTCTCTCTCTCTCTCTCTCTCTCTCTTCCAAAAAAACGTCACAAAAATATTTATAACATATACTTGCAACATACATGTATAACATTACAATAAATAAAACATTCAGATATAATTTTACAATACTCAGATAAAACACTTCCAACACATGTCTAATACAAATGAAACATTTAGGACATATATTTTAAAACATATTTATATTCATTATAAATATATGCACCATCTAGATCTACTTTTACAACATTCATATGAGACACTTGCAACATACATCTAAAACACATGAAACATACATTTGCAATATGTGCTTTTAACAATATCTCTTTGTTGCTTGAGTGAATGGTGTCTCGGTGGCGTGTGGTTGTTATAGAGTTGCTCATGACATGGAGCTTGCTAGAAACATAGAGCTGGGTGGCTACACACATATGGCAAGATGGGGCGGTGCGGCGAATGACAAGAAGAATAGGTGGGGTGGCCGTCGGGAGCCCAGATGTCATGGAGAACGCTAAGGCGACATGGTCGCGATGGTGCCTAGTCGTGGCACGGGTGTGGAGCTAGGTGATGCTGCATAGACAAAGAGGTGGGGGCGCTGCGCGGTGATGACAAAGCAGATGGACAGGTGCGATGGCTGGCAGATGTTGAAGAAGGGCACGATAGTTGGGTGGGGTACGTGCCTATGGTAAGCAACCCCCACGCTAGAGAAGACTATAATGGGCAGATGGAGAGCATGATGACTGCTATGACCAACTATTTTTAGCGTCTAGTTGGGGAGCATGTTTGTTGGTCCAATCCATAGGCATGGTAAAGAGTGTCAGGACTAGCGAACACCCTACAAGAAGTATTTCCAAAAATAAGTTTTATCTATGATATCTTGTCTTATACACATCTTGCTCATTCACTATGAGATCTAGTTCCCTACTCTATCCACTTCTATTCATCTTTAGTGGCTCCCATAAGTCACTATGACACCATGACAAATTGTCGTCCTCGACTCCCATGGCCAATTGTGTTGCCTATGTTATCCTACTACCTAGCCTTGACACCAACCATCATAAAGCCAATCACCTCGACTATTATGGCCACTCTATGAAGCTCGAGTGATTATTAATAATCATAAAAGTAGGTAATTTTTAAAGTAAAATAGAATATAAACCATGACGAACACATATACTAGAAGGATCATTGCTCATATTTTAGTTAAATTAAACATCATAAACATAAATAGTAGTATGATGATTACCTCACATAGTAGTTGATTAAATATCATTAGCAACAACATTAGAATAAGTAGTATGTACCTTTTGACTGTAGAGGGAGATGATGGTGCTGATGGTGTTAACATTGTTGTTGCTGGTGATGCGAAGTCGTCGATGATTAGTGGAGGGAGATCTTAGAGCACCCGACGACAAATATTCCAGCACATGACTTAGATAGAAGACGATTTCTCATAGAAGTTAGGAGTAGTTAGGCAAAGAGTGCTTCCCAAAAAACTTATTCATCCTCACCTAATGTAGGATTGCAAGGACAAGGATTTCAAAGACCTCATTTTCTGATCGTTGATGCATGCAAGCACTCAGGATGGAGTACTACGATGATAACATAACAACGAGAAGAGACAAAAAACCCCTAGCTCGATTAGATGTGTTTTTGGATGGTCAATAGGCTACTTATATAGGCCCTGTCCAATCTAATCACATTCACGATCATGATCTAAAGTATTGAGGACACTAATGCACAAACTTGAAGGCTAAGAAACCAACAATTGCAAAAAGAGATCATGCCCCTCAAGGTCATGAGCTGGATTTTAGTAGACCATTCACACAAGTGTTGTGCACATGCGCCCTTCGCCCTGCAAGGTGAGAAGAGTGAGCAGTGCACATGTGTATTTCCATTCTCCTCATACTATACTTGAGGATGTGAAAAGAACTTCCATAAATAAGCATCACTACCTACAATTTCCTAAGCAAGGTGGCAGTAAGGTTTGAAAGCTCCATGTGTGGTTTTAGTTAAAAGGATCATGATGCCCACGAGGGGGGTGAATTTGGCTTCTCTAAAATTCTTGCAAAGATTAAACCCTAATCACAAGCCCAACTTCACACAACGTTCTAGCAAGATAAAGACAAGCTAAGCAAACTAGAACATACCCTAAGCTACCATGGTAATTGCTTGAAAATAACTGTTCAAAGTAAATTGCTCAAAGTGATTGCAAAATGTAAAGAAAAAAGTAAAGATGACTCCTCTGATTTTTCCTAAGGTACCAAAGACTCATCACTCTTCACTAGTCCTCGCTGGAGCACCTGCACAAGGATATAGCTCCCCCTAGTCCTTATAAGAACTAAGTGCTCGCTATGAGTTGAGGGTGTAAACAAAACGTTAGACAATGTTGTATTGCAAATCTATGATGATGTAGCCGATAAAGTCATGAAAGAAGGTCCATGAATGAATTCGTATTGTAAACATTGGTGTAATTGAAAGAACAATGTTTGTCACTTGTTATAATATCTTATTATGCTTTTATGATGTGTGAAACCAAACAAAAACCTTTTTTAAACCGAAGGAGAAAAACACCTTCCCTTCTTTTCACACATAACAATAGACAATCTCAAGTCGTGCCCCACTCTTGCAATGCAAACAAAGGTTAGGTGGATACAAAAGCAATATATGTTTCTCATTCATGTGTGATGCGACCAACTTTACCCTCATATGAAAATATTCACAAATATGAATCATGAACCCGTGATAGATAAATTGTTGAAGGTGTAAACAACTATATATCGTACATGCCCATTATAGGTGTAATCCTTTATTACTTTAGAGGACTTTGAGATTTGTTTTGACTCTACCTTCCATCTGAGGGGCTTCAGAGTATTATCACCGTTACTGGGTGAACTCTTTTTGACTCTGCCTTCCATCTAAAGGACTTCGGAGTCTTTATCACCATTACAGGGTGATCTCTTTTTGACTCTACCTTCTAGCTAAATGACTTTGGAGTCTTATCCCCATTATTGGGTGTTCTCTTATTGACTATGCCTTCCATCTAAAGGACTTCAGAGTCTTATCACCATTATTGGGTGATCTCTTTTTGACTCTGCCTTCCATTTGAGGGACTTTAGAGTCTTTACCATCATTACTAGGTGATCTCTTTTTGACTCTGCCTTCCATCTGAAGGACTTCAAAGTCATTACAACTAGGTGGTCTCTTTTTGATTCTACCTTCCATCTAAAGGACTTCTTAGTCTTTATCATCATTACTGGGTGATCTCTTTTTTACTCTTGTCACACTCAAAGGTGTAACTATATGATTACATCTTACATCTTTAGAAGATAAACACCCGTGTACTTGATGGGATACAATTCATCGCCTAATAATCCATTCATATGAAGGTTGACTTATAGGAAAATATTTGCTACTAAATGCAAAAAACATATAGTATGAAAATGGAAATGGTTCAGCTTCTCAAGGATTTCTCTTCTAGCTTCAGCACCTCTAGCCCTAATATATATGCTTTGAATTAGACACCATGTTGTTTACTGTGCAGGCTTTGAAAGGCTCCCTTTTGTCCTGCTGATACAAGTATTTTGTACTAAGTATTGAGGGTGACCTTAAGGCACTTGCTCATAAGTTAGAGGTCATGGGATATAAGGTTGAGGCCCCCCAATGACTGGATTGTAGGTTGGTCAAAGCAATGGACACCAAAGGCTGAGGCTTCGGCTCCTGATGCTAGACATGCTAAGGGTGTGGGAGATAGGTGTCCCCTAGGTCCCCATAGCGTGGATAGATCCCATAGGTCGTTAAAGAGACTGAGTGGGCCAAACAATTGAGCCCACAGGTTGGTCGACCAACTCAGACCTAGGGAAGGAACAAAGCTTGCTTAAACACCAAGGCGTCATAGAAATCATCCCCGATGAAGCAACCGTAGAGTTGTATGTCGCCGATAAGTCAGAACAAAGCGTCGTGCATGAAGCATCATCGACAGACCGAAATAGACTCTCGTATGTGTAGTAGTGATAAGCACCGACATGTAAAGCATTATCCTGCCTTCTATATAAGGCAGGATAGGCTCCCCTATGAAACGATTATGCACCCCTCAAAGTCTGACAGAGCACCCTATTATGTAACCTCAAACTCAGATCAATTCCATCAACACTAAATATAGGATGTAGGGTATTAGGCTGCCTCCAGCAAGGTCCGGTATATGGACCTGAACCCTAAATGTAGAGGACCGTCACATCCCCTACGTGTCCAACAAGGTCCTCTATAGCGTCCCCTAAATTTTAGTGCACCACCCAGGAACCGTAAATGTGGAGGCTCCCAGGCTTGCGCTATCCACGCGACGGATCGGCCTCCTACCGTGCTGAAACATCCGCCTCCTCCCTTCGCTTGCTGGCGACTGCATCTCTCAAGGCGGAGCCCTCGATCCGTCATGGTTCGCCGTCGACATCGAGCAAGCTGGGAGAGAAGAGGGGTTGCGCGGGCGGGTCTAGCGGTGGACCGGTCCGGGCAGTTGGAAGCGAGGAGGAGCAAACCGACGCTAGGGTAGTTGAAAGCGAGGTTGTCATAGTTCCTCGGAGGAGAGTCGCCATCGCCAAACGGCTTCATCATCTGCCGGCGTCGTTGAAGGTTGGTGACAAAAGGAAGCGCAGATCTTCACCGCCGTCCTCATCCTCTTCGATTCGGTTGTCTGCACCAGATCCGGGCAGAACAAGGTACGATCTACAATTTTCGATTGCGGATCCGTTCGATTTGGACCGTATTTTGTCATCCGCTGCGTATTTTGGACCGTATTTCGGCCATTCGATTAGGGTTAGGGTTTATGGTTCGTAGAACTTTTGAGTTTAACTAGATCCATAGCGTTCCATTGATGAACTCGCTTTGGATGCAAATGGATCTCCCTTGTGTACAAAAATATATGGGTTTAGGGTTTCATGGTGCACACAAATACATCGAAATTTGTACTATCTAGTGTTTATCTTTGGTGAATTGTACACATAATATGGAATCAGCTATGTTTTAATCTATCTAATCATATTGTTGCCTTCTCTAAATATATGTGTTTCATTTGTTTACAATGCGATTGTGGTGCAATCAACTATGTAGCTCCATGGTAGGCTTCTTGACTTGGTTACATTAGCTTACCAGAAACTAACTTGCATATTCAACTTGCCTTCAATATGCATAAGCTTGTTAGATAGTATAACATTAATTTGTAGGACGTGGTAACTAATACAACACTCTGTTTCATGTAGCCCATGGAATTGGAGAACGAAAAGCTCCGAAAAGCACTAGCTACTTTGCTCAAAGTTGTTGAAAAGTGTTGGTGTGACATCGTTGATGTTGTCAACGTAGCCTTCCAGCCTTTGAACTCACCACTGTTCGATGAAATGAACCGAGCATTAGTTGAGATTGACGACCTCAGCAAGGATCTTGAAGAGGTAGCAGTGCAAACCTAGTGGGAGGTTGAAAATATCGATGATTCTCATGTTGATGAACTTCTGATACAACATGATCCAGTAGATGAGCTTCTGATACAAGAGGATTCAGAAGACGAGCTTCTGATACAAGAGGATTCACGAATTAACTACGATGACATAGTCGGCTACGATGATGGTCGTGACTACTCTACCGATGACACCTATCCCTACTAGTTTGTAGGTTCGTCTCTAATAATAGTACTAGTATGTATGGCACCAGCATATGTATGATGAAAACTTGAAATGGCACCAGCGTTTGTATGACGAAACTCGTATGATCTTGTCATGCTTTTGTGGGTTCTAATTGTTGTTTGGGTTGTACACTCAAACCTTTTGAACTATTGCAATTATTATCAGTTGTGTCTTAGTATCTTTTGGTTTATTCATATGAATTATGCATGTTCAAACGATTGCAATTATTGTCATAGGTGTCTCTGTGCATTTTCAAATTCACTAGTGTAGCTTCATGACAATTTTGCTATGCCTCTCTTGTATGTATAGCATGGGAACTGACTAGAACCAGGTGATGGCACAATATGGTAGATTCCTAAGCCAACATGAGGAGTAGCCTGTTGGGAGTGAACAATTTGGTCTTCCATCGGAAGGGCACACAGAGGGATCAACACCACCAGCTGTAGCTAAGGCTAATCAACGAACTAAGCTAGCAAACTTCACTGCTGATGAGTACATGAGGGTTTGTCACGCTTGGCTTGCTGTCAGTTATGATCCCATAATTAACACAAGCCAGAAGCGTCAAGGGTTTTGGAGTCAAATTACTGAGGCTTACAACTCAAGACGAGGAACATTGCCCGAAAGGTCCACAAAATCTTTGATGAGTAGATGGGATACTATCAAAACACATTGTTCTACTTTTGCTAGTTACATGATGACAGTCCTTCGACAAAACCCTAGTGGCCTAACTGACGTAGACAAGGTACATATGGTTCCTTAACAGCCGCATTTCTTACTTATTTTTGTTATGTCCTTCTCTAATGATATGTTACTTGCAGACGTCACTTGCAGTGTCTAGATTTGCTACTATTGAGAAGAAGCCATTCCATTTTTTGCATTGTTGGGCCATACTAAAGGATCAACCAAAATGGATGCACAACCACATGGGTCACCAAAATCCACTAGCCAACTCAGTTCCCACCCAATCTAACACTATCGATGTTGATGCAGAGGATTTGGTTCCAACTAGCTTCACATCCAAGAGGCCACTTGGTCAGGATTCTTCAAAGGAAAAGGCAAAGCGAACACGATCTGTGGACACATCTTCAATGGATTCGGAGTACCTCACACGGATGGGAGATCTATCTTTGGAGCGCCTATCTGTTTACAAAGCAGTAGCTACAATAGAGGAAAAGAAGTTGGAGTCAATGAACAAAACAAGAGGCAGAAACTGATCCTTGAGAGGAAGAAGTTGAACCTTGAGAAATTAAGGATGGATAGGCAGAAACTAAAGGAGGACAAGGAAGAGGAGGTCATGATCTTAATCACAGATCTCAGTAAATGTAACCCTCTTCTTCGATAATACTATGAATCCAAGCAACAAGAGATCTTGGCAAGAGTTAATGGAACATTGTCATCTAGTAAGTGAGGATCCAATATGTACGAGGTGAACTTATCGTATTTTTGTTTTACCATTTGTGTTTGAGGTGAAGTAAAACATGTATCAGACTTCTTTGTGTGAGGATTTGTGAGAATTTGCTGCTGTTGCATACGTTATTAGAGTTGATGTTGTTATCAGACTTCATGTTGTTATTAATGTGTCATGTGACAACTTGCTGCTGTTGCGTACCATTCATCGCTTTGTCATGACAAGCATAGTTTCACATGGATACATCTTACGGCACACATGACACACTAGCACCTACATGACACACACTAGCATAGTTTCACACACATCGCCACACATGACACACTCGCACACACATGACACAAGACACTATGACATTTTGGTTGGATGTCATAGTTTTATTTAAGTAGGCTACGAACACTCGATGCCTAAGCTACTCTGGAGCCAAGACACGCCCAGGGATGGGGGATGAGGTCAACCTAAAGCTGAGTATATTTGTTTCGGTCTTTCAGTTGGTTGTACCTTTGATGGATGAACTCGTTGCGCTCCTCCATTGAACCTTGAGTAGTATCAGCCACGACTCAAATGTTGTCAAAACTTGTGTTCAACGCCAATGGACCTTCGTCCTCTACTATCATGTTGTGCAAGATGGTGCAAGTTTTCATTATGTCCCCAATGTTTTGGGGAGTCCAACCGTATGCAGGTCCACAGACTATAGCCCATCGCTTCTGGAGCACAACAAAAGCTCGTTCAATATCTTTTCAAGTGGACTCCTGAATGGTGGCAAAGTGTTGTGTCCTCACATCGTATGAATTACAGATTGTCTTTACAAAGGCTGGCCAGTCTGGGTAAATATCATCTGCTAGATAATATCCCATATTGTAAGTGTGACCATTAACAGAGAAAGAGACAGGTGGAGTGTCACCGCTGAGATGCCTTTCGAAAAGGTTTGAACAGAGGAGAACGTTGATGTCATTGCAGCTACCTGGCATTCCACAATATGCATGCCAAATCTAAAGGTCATACAACGCAACTGCTTCCAGGATCATGGATGGGTGTTTACCGCGACCTGTAAATATTCCCTTCCATGCACTTGGGCAGTTACACCACTCCTAATGCATGCAATCAACACTACCAAGCATACCAGGGAAGCCTCATGACTCTCCAACTTGGAGGAGGCGTGTGATATCTGTTGCAGTAGGTGCATGGAGATAGTAACCCCCAAATGCGGTTTGGATGGCCGTGCAAAAGTGTTTTAATGCCTCATGAGCGGTAGATTCACCAATGCGTACGTATTCGTCAATGGCATCGGTAGGAATACTGAAAGTCGCCTAGAGGGGGGGTGAATAGGGTGAATTTGAAATTTACAAAGTTTAAGCACAACTACAAGCCGGGGTTAGCGTTAGAATTAAAATCGAGTCCGAGAGAGGGCGGAAACAAATCACAAGCAAATAAAGAGTGTGACACGGTGATTTGTTTTACCGAGGTTCGGTTCTTGCAAACCTACTCCCCGTTGAGGTGGTCACAAAGACCGGGTCTCTTTCAACCCTTTCCCTCTCTCAAACGGTCACTTAGACCGAGTGAGCTTCTCTTCTCAATCAAACGGGACACTAAGTCCCCGCAAGGACCACCATACAATTGGTGTCTCTTGCCTCTGTTACAATTGAGTTGATCACAAGTGAAAGTCGCCTAGAGGGGGGGTGAATAGGGCGAACCTGAAATTTACAAACTTAATCACAACTACAAGCCGGGTTAGCGTTAGAAATATAAGCGAGTCCGAGAGAGAGGGTGAAAAACAAATCGCGAGCAAATAAAGAGTGAGACACAAGGATTTGTTTTATCGAGGTTCGGTTCTTGCAAACCTACTCCCCGTTGAGGTGGTCACAAAGATCGGGTCTCTTTCAACCCTTTCCCTCTCTCAAACGGTCACTTAGACCGAGTGAGATTCTCTTCTCAATCACACGGGACACTAAGTCCCCGCAAGGACCACCACACAATTGGTGTCTCTTGCCTTGGTTACAATTGAGTGTTCACAAGAAGGAATGAGAAAGAAAAGAAGCAATCCAAGCGCAAGAGCTCAAATGAACACAAATGTCACTCTCTCTAGTCACTATTGATTTGGAGTGATTCTGGACTTGGGAGAGGATTTGATCTCTTTGGTTGTGTCTAGAATTGAATGCTATAGCTCTTGTAATGTGTTGGAAGGTGGAAGACTTGGATGCAATGAATGGTGGGGTGGTTGGGGTATTTATAGCCCCAACCACCAAACTAGCCGTTTGGTGGAGGGTGCTGTCGAATGGCGCACCGGACAGTCCGGTGGCGCACCGGACTGTCCGGTGCGCCAGCCACGTCACCCGGCCGTTAGGGTTCGACCGTTGGAGCTCTGATAGGTGGGGTCTTCTGGCTGTCCGGTGGTGCACCGGACAGGTCCTGTAGACTGTCCGGTGCGCCTGCTGCGCATGCAGGCGCGTGTGGCGGAACCGCCCGAATTATTCCAGCTTAAGTGCCCAAGTCGCACCCTTAAGGGCAGCAACACACTTAAACAGGAATAACCCGTCAGTCCCTCGGATCTAGTCCGATAAAGCCACTTACCAGGATCGAATACCACTAACTCATACGAAGGTGAGGCATAGAGAAATACAATAAAACATAATACCACAAATTTAAGGAGTATCATTAGTGATTACATTATCGGAGTTTCAGAAATAATAATCAAAATTTTTAGTGCAGCGGAAATAACTAACGGAGAAGAACCGAGCAACATGGCGAAGCCTGGCCACGCTACTCCTCCTGGTCCTCTCCTGCGGAAGCAATAACCCACTCGACCGTCTATCCCGGTGGCAGAGATGGAGGCCAAGTCACACCAGCAACCAATCATCCTAAGGAGTACCTGCAAAAAATTGTGCCACAAGCAAGGCTGAGTATACTAATACTCAGCTAGACTTACCCGGTGTGAGGAGTCTACTCCTCTACCTCTAGACATGCAGCTGTTTGGCTGTGGGGTTTGGTTTGCCAAAAGCACTAGCTGAGTCTAAAATCATGTTTTAGCTTTTCCAGTTTTAGTATGATCCTTTTTAACTAGATGTGTACCTAGCTAATCATACATGGTATCAAACATTTATCAATCAACAACTTTTGCCAGTCACCACATTTCCACTTGTTACTCAATGTAGCAGCATGGATCAAGCAGTCTCATTAGCTGCGAGAAGCAGACGATTCGAATCGAGTTTTCATCCTTGCAAGGTAAACCTAAACACACGACATGTAGGGGCACTCCGTCCCCACACACATCAACCGTCCCCATCGATTCCCCGTCAGCAGATCAGGTCTCACCGCCTTGGCGTACAATGCCTCACTGACCCCGACTGGCCGTCGTGCAGTGACCGCACTTGTACCCACCATAACCGGAATGGGAGACTACGTCTCAGGTCGCGTGAGGGGGTATGTCCACTGCCAGGTTCACTCAGGTACTAGGCTTACCGATTTACCATATTTCTCGGTATGTGTTTAGTACGTTCAAACGCTTGACACACGGTACCACACCTTAATCCGTATTCCAAATTTTATCCCATAGACAACCAATCCCCATGGATTGTTGCCCACAAACCAACACTTTTATGATAAGAAGGTGGATACAGCCAATTCCTGACCTCGCGCGAGTGCTAGAAAAATCACTCGACTTCTACCGAGATCCTAATTAACAAAGCAGCTACTCGACCTAGCATACTAGTATTCATCTCAATAGGATTTCCTGAGATCATGCAACTAGGGTTTCAAACAATTCCTACACCTAAGTGCACAATCAATCCTACAATCATTAAGTGAAGTAAAATAGCATAAATAACAGGTTATGCATAAAACCGGGGCTTGCCTTTATTTTAACACTTAGATAGTGTTTGCTGGGGGAGGGTACTCGCTCGGCGAGCATCCACTGGTCAAGTCCACCATCCTTCAGTACGTCCACCAATTGCACCTTGTTGTTACCACCACATCACTGGCTCGATCATCATCTCTTGGTCCTAAATGAGGTGCAGATGCATATGTATGAATATAATGAAACAGCACAAGATACTTTAAGTACACGCTAGCGAATTAAACACTAAGTAGCGAGACATCACAAGTAACCATACACACTAGCGTTAGCTAACTACATATCGTCGAGCGCACAACATTAACACCACTAAAAAGACGACAAACATTTTGGATATGTACGCAACACAATACTACATCACAATTAACTAGGGAAGAAACATATGAAAACATGAAACATATGTTATCTCAAGCTTAACCATGGCAAGCCTACATTACTTAAGAGCAAACCAAATATTTTTAGCGACAAGGGTGAACTAAACAATCAAAAGCGCACTAGCAGAATTTTTGGACAGCAATACAGCAGTCACTTGTTTTAATCATAACTTTTCAAAGATTAACCCAAAACCAGTAAACTAGGACTTTCTGGAAAGCTTAGAAAGTACTCTACAATTTTGGTATTGTCATCACAACATGATTCAGCACTTAGCAAGGTCAAAACATGCTAATACCACAGCGCTGTCCAGATTTGGACAGATTCAGACTTATGACTTTCAAAATTCATAACTGAAAATTCAGACATCCAAACAAAGTGATCTTAGACTTTCTGGAAAGCTAATCAAATGTTCTACAAATTATTTATAAACATCACTGGTCGGTTTAACATGTATCAAGGGTAAAATATACTATGAAGGCTGTGCTGTCCAGAACTGGACAGATTCAGTCTTCAGACTTTAAACATCCATAACTTAACCTTCAGACCACCAAAAATAGTGATCCAAGACTTTTTGGAAAGCTTGGCAAATTAACTACATAACTTTTATAATCACCAAGAATTGATTCTATGTTGAACTGAATCAAACAATCCAGTTTTCGAAATCTGTTCTGTCAGTGGACAGAACACAGCAACCAAGTTGTAAAATTCATAACTCTTAAACCGTCAGGCCTTTAGTTATGAAATTTTAACACAAGCAAGATCAGAAAAGCCTCTACAACTTTCTTATAATCGACAAGGACTGATTCTAACATTAACTTAAGCAAACAATACAGTTTCTGGAATCTGTACAGAATTTGGACAGATTCAGTTACTGAATTTGTAAAAAGCATAACTCCTAAACTATCATACCTGTGGCTGTCAAATTTTAACACAAGTAAGATAATAGAGTTGTCTACAACTTTATTGTGAACACCAATAACTGATTTCAACATTAACTTAAGCAACCATTGCAATTTCTGAAATCTGTTCTGAAATTCGACAGATTCAGATGCTGGACTTGTGAAAAGCACAACTCTTAAACGATCAGGTTTTGGGCTGTAAAATTTTAGTACCAGCAAGATAATAAGGTTATCTACAACTCTTCTATACAACTTTTCTACAGAAAACATAATTTAATTCATCAAACAAACAGCACAATGAAAACAGTGTGTGCAGTCCAAAACAGCAATCCTCAAAATTCAGCTTCTATTTACTTCTAAAATTGTCGCGTTCTAGGGACTTGAATCATTCTAACGCTTTACTATTTAATTAAGTTAAGACAATCAAATCAGAACCAACACATCAACTTACCAATTTTTATTCAAGTCATTTAGTGCACTAAAACTACTACAACCAATCAACGACGCATTCTCCCCGATAATCACCCAACCCGTTGCCTTTTAAATTAGACATCATATGAGCACTAATACTTTTCATCCGCGACCGTAACCATATGCATTTAGAATACAACAAGCAATTTACCGTGACTATAAGCTTAACTAAAGTCATCTAAGAGTCGGTTAGCTAGAACAACGACACCGGTAATACCTACCGACCAATGGTTTACCACCCGAGCACAGTTACACGCCGCACCTTAGTTTCTAACATGATTCTCGCATAACTCGTAATTCGACTACTTACTAACCATAAATCACGCACGACGACTATCACATTGACCGGTTAATTATTTGGACACCGCCTAGCGCACCACTAGTATCCCGCATTTTGGCTCGACTTATAACATAGAGGAATTGATACAACGACCAAGTATTCATGTCGAGCACAATTATTTATGACCACATTTATCGACTAGAAAAGTGAAACACTAACCGATTATTCGCACATCTCTCCTTTAAAACACGAATCACATGTCATATAATTTATATTTTCAACCCACGCTATCCTACGCCACGATGAATACATAAGATATATTCAACATAGACTAACCCATTAGCCAGCTACGGAAGTCATCAAGCATGCTTTAGGCTTTATTAAATTTTTGCCGTGCAAACACCACATTTCACGACGAAGCATTTTAACAATCCAATAATACATCCGCGACAAATCCCTACGACGTACAAAATAACTATCGCAGCCACATATACACTTATTGACATTCCAATCGCAAACACATCTACGCGTACCACTTTCTCCTCCATGAGTTTTAATTCGCATACAACATATTCACATACGGGTATATATATATAGGACAATGACAAATGTGTAAGTAAGTCAGTCACATGGATTCAACCTGAACGAGTCGGGATTTAGCCGCATGGACTATCCACAAGGCTCGGCGTTTCGTCGAACGGCCAAGCGCGAAGCGCGGCGTCGACCACTAGCTGCGATAATACAAAACATTGTTGACGATAGTTCTTGAACATCATAAACGCCAGAAAAACAGCGAGGATAATGGGGTTCTCACCGAGGGTCGACGGCATCACGGACGGGGTTGCGCATAACACATTATTTCTCACGGGTATTTCGTCGAACAGCCAAGGGGCATTGAAGAGAACATTTCGGCGCTCAGCTATGGGATGGAAGCAGGGGCGCCATGGAGGTTGCTGCCGCTGCTTGGTGTTTTGGAGGGTGGGCTGTTGTTCTTCCCTACGCGTGAGGGGGTTCTTGCGCACGAGCAGAGAGGAAGGGAGATGCCATGGCTGCCACAAAGGGCGTCGACTAAGGGAACTGCTCTCTGCGCGCAGGGAAGAAAAAAAAAGTTCCCAGCTCTTAACGCCATGGAGAAGAGGGGCGTTGGGCAGAGGAAGAAGGAGGGCTTGGGCGCCATTGTTGCTGGCCGAGCAGAGGCCTCGACCATGGGGATAGCAGGCGGCCATAGGGGAGAGCTGGGGCGTCGGCATGCTCCCAAGGAGCTCCTGCTCCTATGCGACGAAGTAGAGGGAGTAGGAGCTGCCGTGCAGGGCCGAACGACCATGGGGACTGCAGAGAGGGAGGAGGCCGGGTGGGCGATGGAGGCGCCGGTTGGAGGAGCCCGGCGTCGCGCCATGGGAGAGGAGGAGCCAAGCTCCTGCTGCAGCCGTGGGAAGAAGGGCTCCCTACCCTGGCGTGCGTGCAGGAGGAAGAAGGGTGCCTGCTGCGCGTGGGAGGAAGCAGCCAGGGAGAAAAGCAAGTGGCGGCTAGGGGAAAATGGAGGGGTGGGAGTGGAAAATGACCAAGTGAGCACCCCTATTTATAGAAGGTGGCTAGGGTTAGGGTTTCTTAGTGGGCCTATTGGGCTGGGCTGGATTTGGCCCAAAACGCTAAATCGTGTCGCGCTGAATTATTTCCGGAATAAAAATGCTCGTGCGGAATTCGTCTGTACGCGGAACAGAGTGAAACAGAGTTCGGACGAACGGACGACTACGCGATTAACTTGGCCGAGAGTTTGATTTGAATTCGCTCGGAAATAAATCCCTACGCGTGATTCGAAAATAAAATGCCTCGGGATACGACCAGCTTTCGGATTTTTAGCCAGAGAAATCGGATCGTGACATTTTAAAATCACAGTCGATACGGGGTTTTGAATTCGGTTCGGACATGAGATATTTGGCCGAGTCGAGTAAGGATTAATTAGAGGACGATATATTGAGTATTCCGTTTGAGAGTACGGAGTCGGATTAAAATAGTCGGACATCGATCGAAGTTCAGGAATTAGATGCGGGCTCAGACCAGATAATAGTCGTCGAGAGTTTGATTTAAAGAGCTTCAGATGAGATTTAAAATTCGAGAATGATCTTCGAGTCTGCATGAGTTCCGAGAATTAAAAGTTTTAACACGCTCCAAAATTGGCTGTTTCTCGCGATCGATTAACTCTGAATTCGGTGAACTTCCGAGAGAAAGCCTGATAGACAGAGATAGACACGATCGAGAAATAGAAATTTTTACTGAGCATCCGAGATTAGGATTAATCTTTCGACATAACACGAAATAGACACCTGGGGTGTCACAGCCTTCCCCCCTTAAACAGAATCTCGTCCCGAGATTCGAATGAGGATCTTCAAGGGTGGAGAAGCATGTAACTCCCAGGCTAGAGATAGATGCAAATTCATGAGATGGGATCGGACAAGATAATGAAGATGGATTCAGATAGAATATCGCGGCATGCTGAGACAAAATGCTGCGATCACTTTGAGAGAATGTCCACAAAAGATAGCACATCAGCATAGTCTCGTAACGGATCACGACTATTAACCACGATACCATCGCGTGCCGAGCGGCTCAACCATGTGTGCACCATAGTAGGCTCTCGGTTTCGTCGCGGCACCATCAGTCGTTAGTCATGACACCATTACTAAACGTAGCCAATGAAAAATTTACTTGGCATAATTAGATGGAGCCCATGAGAGTATGGCTCAGCAAATAAAAAATATGTGATCAGAGTTGAAGCAGAGATTGCTGGCAAAAGAGCATCACATAAGAACTTTCTTCAACTCAGAAGATTATTTTATGATCATCATGGAGATTATTAGGCCAGAGATTAGTACGAGATTTGATATGAGAAGGAACCAACCATGAGATCAAGATTGATGAGTTTTTAGAGACCTGAGAGAACTAAAGTCAATGGCATAATCCATTGAACCAAATGTATCCACTGCTTAGAGATAAAATCGATAAAACAACGTCATGATCCTCAAAGAAGGGGTATGAGAATGATCAGAAGTGAGAGATTTAGGCATATCAACATCTGATACTTGAGAACGGGTTATAGCAGATACCCAGATAACGGGGCAGAATCATTAAGGGATCCAGAGATTCGGATGATAAAGCCACAACATGATCCACAAGGAAAGAGATCACCAGATCCATGCGAAAGGAGAGGTAGGCAACAAGATCAGCTGGATGATCAACATGAATGCTATGAAGTTTCAGGGGCAAGGATTTATGGAAAGAAACAGGGTCTTGATAGGGTTTGCGCAACTAGACACCAGCAACAAATTTTTTTTTGACACTACAAGTGCATAAGGAGACTTAGGTTGGTCTAACGATTAAGCCGTGGGGTTCTATAAGCCGTGCAGGTGTAACTTTATGGGTAAAACACACAAGGGTTAGAAAATATCAACACAAGCATTTTTTTTTGAGGTTTCACTTGCTAAACTCAAGGTCATTTGGAAAGGGGGTCTTTTTATGAACAGAACAAGCAACATTTTTTTTTCTCTTTTTTTTTGCAAAAAGGGTTGAACAATTACAATACTACCTATATGGCAAGGCAAGAGAAACACATACACAACCTAACAAGACATACCCATCTGACACGAGGTAAGGCATTTCTAACATAGCAGTACATCACATTATTCACAAGTTTTTATTATTGGAATAAAGATGAGAGAAGCATGTTGATGCACAAGAGACAATTATAATGCAACAATCATGATGCATGCTCATTCTAGTCGTCTTCTCAGACCTAACTAATTTTTCGGGTGCTTCTACAGCATCCTAACAGTAGTAGTAATAGCCTTTATGGCCTATATAAATATAGCCACCTAACTGCCCATCTATTTCCTAAGGCTTCGCATCCTAGGTCTATTCTTATCGTCTTGATATCTATCCAACTTTGGTTTCTAGCAAGTTTTACCTTAGAAAAGGTTGGTAATCATGACTTATTGACTCCTCTGTGATGGTATTCGCTCCGATACCAGCTGTGGCGGAACCGCCCGAATTATTCCAGCTTAAGTGCCCAAGTCGCACCCTTAAGGGCAGCAACACACTTAAACAGGAATAACCCGTCAGTCCCTCGGATCTAGTCCGATAAAGCCACTTACCAGGATCGAATACCACTAACTCACACGAAGGTGAGGCACAGAGAAATACAATAAAACATAATACCACAAATTTAAGGAGTATCATTAGTGATTACATTATCGGAGTTTCATAAATAATAATCAAAATTTTTAGTGCAGCGGAAATAACTAACGGAGAAGAACCGAGCAACATGGCGAAGCCTGGCCACGCTACTCCTCCTGGTCCTCTCCTGCGGAAGCAATAACCCACTCGACCGTCTATCCCGGTGGCAGAGATGGAGGCCAAGTCACACCAGCAACCAATCATCCTAAGGAGTACCTGCAAAAAATTGTGCCACAAGCAAGGCTGAGTATACTAATACTCAGCTAGACTTACCCGGTGTGAGGAGTCTACTCCTCTACCTCTAGACATGCAGCTGTTTGGCTGTGGGGTTTGGTTTGCCAAAAGCACTAGCTGAGTCTAAAATCATGTTTTAGCTTTTCCAGTTTTAGTATGATCCTTTTTAACTAGATGTGTACCTAGCTAATCATACATGGTATCAAACATTTATCAATCAACAACTTTTGCCAGTCACCACATTTCCACTTGTTACTCAATGTAGCAGCATGGATCAAGCAGTCTCATTAGCTGCGAGAAGCAGACGATTCGAATCGAGTTTTCATCCTTGCAAGGTAAACCTAAACACACGACATGTAGGGGCACTCCGTCCCCACACACATCAACCGTCCCCATCGATTCCCCGTCAGCAGATCAGGTCTCACCGCCTTGGCGTACAATGCCTCACTGACCCCGACTGGCCGTCGTGCAGTGACCGCACTTGTACCCACCATAACCGGAATGGGAGACTACGTCTCAGGTCGCGTGAGGGGGTATGTCCACTGCCAGGTTCACTCAGGTACTAGGCTTACCGATTTACCATATTTCTCGGTATGTGTTTAGTACGTTCAAACGCTTGACACACGGTACCACACCTTAATCCTTATTCCAAATTTTATCCCGTAGACAACCAATCCCCATGGATTGTTGCCCACAAACCAACACTTTTATGATAAGAAGGTGGATACAGCCAATTCCTGACCTCGCGCGAGTGCTAGAAAAATCACTCGACTTCTACCGAGATCCTAATTAACAAAGCAGCTACTCGACCTAACATACTAGTATTCATCTCAATAGGATTTCCAGAGATCATGCAACTAGGGTTTCAAACAATTCCTACACCTAAGTGCACAATCAATCCTACAATCATTAAGTGAAGTAAAATAGCATAAATAACAGGTTATGCATAAAACCGGGGCTTGCCTTTATTTTAACACTTAGATAGTGTTTGCTGGGGGAGGGTACTCGCTCGGCAAGCATCCACTGGTCAAGTCCACCATCCTTCAGTACGTCCACCAATTGCACCTTGTTGTTACCACCACATCACTGGCTCGATCATCATCTCTCGGTCCTAAATGAGGTGCAGATGCATATGTATGAATATAATGAAACAGCACAAGATACTTTAAGTACACGCTAGCGAATTAAACACTAAGTAGCGAGACATCACAAGTAACCATACACACTAGCGTTAGCTAACTACATATCGTCGAGCGCACAACATTAACACCACTAAAAAGACGACAAACATTTTGGATATGTACGCAACACAATACTACATCATAATTAACTAGGGAAGAAACATATGAAAACATGAAACATATGTTATCTCAAGCTTAACCATGGCAAGCCTACATTACTTAAGAGCAAACCAAATATTTTTAGCGACAAGGGTGAACTAAACAATCAAAAGCGCACTAGCAGAATTTTTGGACAGCAATACAGTAGTCACTTGTTTTAATCATAACTTTTCAAAGATTAACCCAAAACCAGTAAACTAGGACTTTCTGGAAAGCTTAGAAAGTACTCTACAATTTTGGTATTGTCATCACAACATGATTCAGCACTTAGCAAGGTCAAAACATGCTAATACCACAGCGCTGTCCAGATTTGGACAGATTCAGACTTATGACTTTCAAAATTCATAACTGAAAATTCAGACATCCAAACAAAGTGATCTTAGACTTTCTGGAAAGCTAATCAAATGTTCTACAAATTATTTATAAACATCACTGGTCGGTTTAACATGTATCAAGGGTAAAATATACTATGAAGGCTGTGCTGTCCAGAACTGGACAGATTCAGTCTTCAGACTTTAAACATCCATAACTTAATCTTAAGACCACCAAAAATAGTGATCCAAGACTTTTTGGAAAGCTTGGCAAATTAACTACATAACTTTTATAATCACCAAGAATTGATTCTATGTTGAACTGAATCAAACAATCCAGTTTTCGAAATCTGTTCTGTCAGTGGACAGAACACAGCAACCAAGTTGTAAAATTCATAACTCTTAAACCGTCAGGCCTTTAGTTATGAAATTTTAACACAAGCAAGATCAGAAAAGCCTCTACAACTTTCTTATAATCGACAAGGACTGATTCTAACAATAACTTAAGCAAACAATACAGTTTCTGGAATCTGTACAGAATTTGGACAGATTCAGTTACTGAATTTGTAAAAAGCATAACTCCTAAACTATCATACCTGTGGCTGTCAAATTTTAACACAAGTAAGATAATATAGTTGTCTACAACTTTATTGTGAACACCAATAACTGATTTCAACATTAACGTAAGCAACCATTGCAATTTCTGAAATCTGTTCTGAAATTCGACAGATTCAGATGCTGGACTTGTGAAAAGCACAACTCTTAAACGATCAGGTTTTGGGCTGTAAAATTTTAGTACCAGCAAGATAATAAGGTTATCTACAACTCTTCTATACAACTTTTCTACAGAAAACATAATTTAATTCATCAAACAAACAGCACAATGAAAACAGTGTGTGCAGTCCAAAACAGCAATCCTCAAAATTCAGCTTCTATTTACTTCTAAAATTGTCGCGTTCTAGGGACTCGAATCATTCTAACGCTTTACTATTTAATTAAGTTAAGACAATCAAATCAGAACCAACACATCAACTTACCAATTTTTATTCAAGTCATTTAGTGCACTAAAACTACTACAACCAATCAACGACGCATTCTCCCCGATAATCACCCAACCCGTTGCCTTTTAAATTAGACATCATATGAGCACTAATACTTTTCATCCGCGACCGTAACCATATGCATTTAGAATACAACAAGCAATTTACCGTGACTATAAGCTTAACTAAAGTCATCTAAGAGTCGGTTAGCTAGAACAACGACACCGGTAATACCTACCGACCAATGGTTTACCACCCGAGCACAGTTACACGCCGCACCTTAGTTTCTAACATGATTCTCGCATAACTCGTAATTCGACTACTTACTAACCATAAATCACGCACGACGACTATCACATTGACCGGTTAATTATTTGGACACCGCCTAGCGCACCACTAGTATCCCACATTTTGGCTCGACTTATAACATAGAGGAATTGATACAACGACCAAGTATTCATGTCGAGCACAATTATTTATGACCACATTTATCGACTAGAAAAGTGAAACACTAACCGATTATTCGCACATCTCTCCTTTAAAACACGAATCACATGTCATATAATTTATATTTTCAACCCACGCTATCCTACGCCACGATGAATACATAAGATATATTCAACATAGACTAACCCATTAGCCAGCTACGGAAGTCATCAAGCATGCTTTAGGCTTTATTAAATTTTTGCCGTGCAAACACCACATTTCACGACGAAGCATTTTAACAATCCAATAATACATCCGCGACAAATCCCTACGACGTACAAAATAACTATCGCAGCCACATATACACTTATTGACATTCCAATCGCAAACACATCTACGCGTACCACTTTCTCCTCCATGAGTTTTAATTCGCATACAACATATTCACATACGGGTATATATATATAGGACAATGACAAATGTGTAAGTAAGTCAGTCACATGGATTCAACCTGAACGAGTCGGGATTTAGCCGCATGGACTATCCACAAGGCTCGGCGTTTCGTCGAACGGCCAAGCGCGAAGCGCGGCGTCGACCACTAGCTGCGATAATACAAAACATTGTTGACGATAGTTCTTGAACATCATAAACGCCAGAAAAACAGCGAGGATAATGGGGTTCTCACCGAGGGTCGACGGCATCACGGACGGGGTTGCGCATAACACATTATTTCTCACGGGTATTTCGTCGAACAGCCAAGGGGCATTGAAGAGAACATTTCGGCGCTCAGCTATGGGATGGAAGCAGGGGCGCCATGGAGGTTGCTGCCGCTGCTTGGTGTTTTGGAGGGTGGGCTGTTGTTCTTCCCTACGCGTGAGGGGGTTCTTGCGCACGAGCAGAGAGGAAGGGAGATGCCATGGCTGCCACAAAGGGCGTCGACTAAGGGAACTGCTCTCTGCGCGCAGGGAAGAAAAAAAAAAGTTCCCAGCTCTTAACGCCATGGAGAAGAGGGGCGTTGGGCAGAGGAAGAAGGAGGGCTTGGGCGCCATTGTTGCTGGCCGAGCAGAGGCCTCGACCATGGGGATAGCAGGCGGCCATAGGGGAGAGCTGGGGCGTCGGCATGCTCCCAAGGAGCTCCTGCTCCTATGCGACGAAGTAGAGGGAGTAGGAGCTGCCGTGCAGGGCCGAACGGCCATGGGGACTGCAGAGAGGGAGGAGGCCGGGTGGGCGATGGAGGCGCCGGTTGGAGGAGCCCGGCGTCGCGCCATGGGAGAGGAGGAGCCAAGCTCCTGCTGCAGCCGTGGGAAGAAGGGCTCCCTACCCTGGCGTGCGTGCAGGAGGAAGAAGGGTGCCTGCTGCGCGTGGGAGGAAGCAGCCAGGGAGAAAAGCAAGTGGCGGCTAGGGGAAAATGGAGGGGTGGGAGTGGAAAATGACCAAGTGAGCACCCCTATTTATAGAAGGTGGCTAGGGTTAGGGTTTCTTAGTGGGCCTATTGGGCTGGGCTGGATTTGGCCCAAAACGCTAAATCGTGTCGCGCTGAATTATTTCCGGAATAAAAATGCTCGTGCGGAATTCGTCTGTACGCGGAACAGAGTGAAACAGAGTTCGGACGAACGGACGACTACGCGATTAACTTGGCCGAGAGTTTGATTTGAATTCGCTCGGAAATAAATCCCTACGCGTGATTCGAAAATAAAATGCCTCGGGATACGACCAGCTTTCGGATTTTTAGCCAGAGAAATCGGATCGTGACATTTTAAAATCACAGTCGATACGGGGTTTTGAATTCGGTTCGGACATGAGATATTTGGCCGAGTCGAGTAAGGATTAATTAGAGGACGATATATTGAGTATTCCGTTTGAGAGTACGGAGTCGGATTAAAATAGTCGGACATCGATCGAAGTTCAGGAATTAGATGCGGGCTCAGACCAGATAATAGTCGTCGAGAGTTTGATTTAAAGAGCTTCAGATGAGATTTAAAATTCGAGAATGATCTTCGAGTCTGCACGAGTTCCGAGAATTAAAAGTTTTAACACGCTCCAAAATTGGCTGTTTCTCGCGATCGATTAACTCTGAATTCGGTGAACTTCCGAGAGAAAGCCTGATAGACAGAGATAGACACGATCGAGAAATAGAAATTTTTACTGAGCATCCGAGATTAGGATTAATCTTCCGACATAACACGAAATAGACACCTGGGGTGTCACAGCGCGCATTAAATGCGTTGCAGTCGACCGTTGCGCGCGAAGTAGCCATTGCTCCGCTGACACACTGGACAGTCCGGTGTGCCACCGGACACTGTCCGGTGCATACACCGGACGGTCCGGTGAATTATAGCGGAGCGGCTTCCATTTTCCCGAAGGTAGCGAGTTCAGCGTTGAGTTCCCTGGTGCACCGGACACTGTCCGGTGGCACACCGGATAGTCCGGTGCGCCAGACTAGGGCACACTTCGGTTGTCTTTAGCTCTCTTTGTTTGAACCCTTTCTTGGTCTTTTTATTAGTCTATTGTGAACCTTTGGCACCTGTAAAACTTATAATCTAGAGCAAACTAGTTAGTCCAATTGTTTGTTTTGGGCAATTCAACCACCAAAATCAATTAGGAAAAGGTGTAAACCTATTTCCCTTTCAATCTCCCCCTTTTTGGTGATTGATGCCAACACAAACCAAAGCAAATATAGAAGTGCAGAATTGAACTAGTTTGCATAATGTAAGTGCAAAGGTTGCTTGGAATGAAACCAATAAATGTTACTTACTAGATGCGCATGGATGCCTTTTCTTTTTATTAACATTTTGGACCATGCTTGCACCACATGTTTTGTTTTGCAAAATATTTTGGAAATTCTTTTCAAAGTTCTTTTGCAAATAGTCAAAGGTAAATGAATAAGATTTTGAGAAGCATTTTCAAGTTTTGAAATTTTCTCCCCCTGTTTCAAATGCTTTTCCTTTGACTAAACAAAACTCCCCCTTAATGAAATCCTCCTCTTAGTGTTCAAGAGGGTTTTATATATTAATTTTGAAAAGGGTATACCAATTTGAAATTATATCAAAATAATGTACCAATTGAAAAACTTCTTTTTAATACCAAATAAAAGACTACATTTTTGAAATTGGTGGTGGTGCGGTCCTTTTGCTTTGGGCTAATACTCTCTCCCCCTTTGGCATGAATCGCCAAAAACGGATGTTTGAGTGAAATATAAGCCCTTTGAAACTACTCTCTCCCCCTTTGGATGGAAGTAAAGGACTGAAGATTATACCAAAGTTGGAGAGTTGTGCGGAGCGATGGTGAAGGATGAATGATTCGATGGAGTGGAGTGGAAGCCTTGTCTTCGCCGAAGACTCCTTTTCCCTTTCAATCTATGACTTAGCATGAAATGGACTTGAAAGAACACATTAGTCATAGCACATGAAAGAGATGATCAAAGGTATATATATGAGCTATGTGTGCAAAGCATCAATAAAAGTTTCTAGAATCAAGAATATTTAGCTCATGCCTAAGTTTGGTAAAAGTTTGTTCATCCAATGACTTGGTAAAGATATCGGCTAATTGTTCTTTGGTGCTGACATATGCAATCTCGATATCCCCCTTTTGTTGGTGATCCCTTAGAAAATGATACCGAATGGCTATGTGTTTAGTGCGGCTATGCTCAACGGGATTATCCGCCATGCGGATTGCACTCTCATTATCACATAGAAGAGGAAGTTTGGTTAATTTGTAACCATAGTCCCTAAGGGTTTGCCTCATCCAAAGCAATTGCGCGCAACAATGGCCTGCGGCAATATACTCGGCTTCGGCGGTTGAAAGAGCCACAGAATTTTGCTTCTTTGAAGCCCAAGACACCAGAGATCTTCCCAAGAACTGCCAAGTCCCCGATGTGCTCTTTCTATTAATTTTACACCCTGCCCAATCGGCATCGGAATAACAAATTAAATCAAATGTGGATCCTCTGGGGTACCAAAGGCCAAACTTAGGAGTATAAACTAAATATCTCAAGATTCGTTTTACGGCCCTAAGGTGAGCTTCCTTAGGATCGGCTTGAAATCTTGCACACATGCATACGGAAAGCATAATATCCGGTCGTGAAGCACATAAATAGAGTAAGGAACCTATCATCGACCGGTATACCTTTTGATCTACGGATTTACCTCCCGTGTCGAGGTCGAGATGCCCGTTAGTTCCCATGGGTGTCTTGATGGGCTTGGCGTCCTTCATCCCAAACTTGGTTAGAATGTCTTGAATGTACTTCATTTGGCTAATGAAGGTGCCCTCTTGGAGTTGCTTCACTTGAAATCCTAAGAAATACTTCAACTCCCCCATCATAGACATCTCGAAATTTTGTGTCATGATCCTACTAAACTCTTCACATGTAGATTTGTTAGTAGACCCAAATATAATATCATCAACATAAATTTGGCATACAAACAAATCATTTGCAAGTGTTTTAGTAAAGAGTGTAGGATCGGCTTTTCCGACTTTGAATCCATTAGCAATAAGAAAATCTATTAGGCATTCATACCATGCTCTTGGGGCTTGCTTGAGCCCATAAAGCGCCTTAGAGAGTCTATAAACATGGTTAGGATACTCACTGTCTTCAAAGCCGGGAGGTTGCTCAACATAGACCTCTTCCTTGATTGGTCCATTGAGGAAGGCACTTTTCACGTCCATTTGATAAAGCTTGAAGCCATGGTAAGTAGCATAGGCATGTAAAATGCGAATTGACTCAAGCCTAGCTACGGGTGCATAGGTTTCACCGAAATCCAAACCTTCGACTTGTGAATATCCCTTGGCCACAAGTCGGGCTTTGTTCCTTGTCACCACACCATGCTCGTCTTGTTTGTTGCGGAAGACCCACTTGGTTCCTACAACATTTTGGTTAGGACATGGAACTAAATGCCATACCTCATTCCTCGTGAAGTTGTTGACCTCCTCTTGCATCGCCATCACCCAATCCGAATCTTGAAGTGCTTCCTCTACCCTGTGTGGCTCAATAGAGGAAACAAAAGAGTAATGCTCACAAAAATGTGCAACACGAGATCTAGTGGTTACCCCCTTATGAATGTCGCCGAGGATGGTGTTCACGGGGTGATCTCGTTGGATTGCTTGGTGGACTCTTGGGTGTGGTGGTCTTGCAACTTACTCATCCTCCTTGTCTTGATTATTTGCATCTCCCCCTTGATCATTGCCGTCGTCTTGAGGTGGCTCATCTTGTTGATCTTCTTCTTCATCATCTTGAGCCTCCTCCTCATCTTGGGTTGGTGGAGATGCTTGCATGGAGGAGGAAGGTTGATCTTGTGCTTGAATAGGCTCTTCGGATTCCTTAGGACACACATCCCCAATGGACATGTTCCTTAGTGCGACGCATGGAGCCTCTTCATCATCTAATTCATCAAGATCAACTTACTCCACTAGGGAGCCGTTAGTCTCATCAAACACAATGTCACAAGAAACTTCAACTAGTCCACTTGTAGTGCTTCCTCTACCCTGTGTTTGAATCATATCCTACTAAAAAGCCTTCTACAGCCTTAGGAGCAAATTTTGATTTTCTACCTTTTTTAACAAGAATAAAACATTTGCTACCAAAGACTCTAAAATATGAAACATTGGGCTTTTTACCGGTGAGGAGTTCGTAGGATGTCTTCTTGAGGATTCGGTGTAGATACAACCGGTTGATGGCGTAGCAAGCGGTGTTGACCGCCTCGGCCCAAAACCGATCCGAAGTCTTGTACTCATCAAGCATGGTTCTTGCCATGTCCAATAGAGTTCTATTCTTCCTCTCCACTACACCATTTTGTTTTGGCGTGTAGGGAGAAGAGAACTCATGCTTGATGCCCTCCTCCTCAAGGAAGCCTTCTATTTGAGAGTTCTTGAACTCCGTCCCATTATCGCTTCTAATTTTCTTGATCCTCAAGCCGAACTCATTTTGAGCCTGTCTCAAGAATCCCTTTAAGGTTTCTTGGGTTTGAGATTTTTCTTGTAAAAAGAATACCCAAGTGAAGCGAGAATAGTCATCCACAATAACAAGACAGTACTTACTCCCGCCGATGCTTATGTAAGCGATCGGGCCGAATAGGTCCATGTGAAGGAGCTCGAGTGGCCTGTCAGTCGTTAAGATGTTCTTATGTGGATGATGAACACCAACTTGCTTCCTAGCTTGGCATGCACTACAAATCCTGTCTTTCTCAAAATGCACATTTGTTAGTCCCAAAATGTGTTCTCCCTTTAGAAGCTTGTGAAGATTCTTCATTCCAACATGGGCTAGTCGGCAATGCCAGAGCCAACCCATGTTAGTCTTAGCAATTAAGCAAGTATCGAGTTCAGCTCTATTGAAATCAACTAAGTATAGCTGACTCTCTAATACTCCCTTAAAAGCTACTGAATCATCACTTCTTCTAAAGACAGTAACACCTGTATCCGTAAAAAGACAGTTGTAGCCCATTTTACATAATTGGGAAATAGAAAGCAAGTTGTAATCTAATGAGTCTACAAGAAAAACATTGGAAATGGAATGGTCAGGTGATATAGCAATTTTACCCAATCCTTTGACCAAACCTTGATTTCCATCCCCGAATGTTATAGCTCGTTGGGGATCTTGGTTTTTCTCATAGGAGGAGAACATCCTTTTCTCCCCTGTCATATGGTTTGTGCACCCGCTATCGATGATCCAACTTGAGCCCCCGGATGCATAAACCTACAAAACAAGTTTAGTTCTTGATTTTAGGTACCTAAACAGTTTTGGGTCCTTTGACATTAGATACAAGAACTTTGGGTACCCAAACACAAGTCTTTGAACTCTTGTGTTTGTCCCCAACATACTTGGCAACTACTTTGCCGGATTTGTTAGTCAAAACATAAGATGCATCAAAAGTTTTAAATGAAATGCTAGGTTCATTTGATGCACTAGGAGTTTTCTTCTTAGGCAATTTAGCACGAGTTGAATGTCTAGAACTAGATGTCTCACCCTTATACATAAAAGCATGATTAGGGCCAAAGTGAGACTTCCTAGAATGAATTCTCCTAATCTTATGCTCGGGATAACCGGCAGGGTACAAAATGTAACCCTCGTTATCCTGAGGCATGGGAGCCTTGCCCTTAACAAAGTTAGATAATTTTTTAGGAGTGGCATTAAGTTTGACATTGTCTCCCTTTTGGAAGCCAATGCCATCCTTGATGCCAGGGCGTCTCCCACTATAAAGCATACTACGAGCAAATTTAAAATTTTCATTTTCTAGTTCATGCTCGGCAATTTTAGCATCTAATTTTGCTATATGATCGTTTTGTTGTTTAATTAAAATCATGTGATCATGAATATCATCAATGTCAACATCTCTACATCTAGTGCAAATAGAAACATGCTCAATAGTGGATGTAGAGGGTTTGCAAGTTTTTAGTTCAACAATCTTAGCATGTAAAATGTCATTTTCACTTCTAAGATTAAAAATGGAAGCATTGCAAACATCTAAGTCTTTAGCCTTAGCAATCAATTTTTCATTTTCAATTCTAAGGCTAGCAAGAGAGGCATTTATTTTTTCAATCTTAGGAGTAGAAATAGCATGATCATTTCTAAGATTGGCATATGAATCATCACAAGCATTTGAATCAACCTTAGCAATTAATCTAGCATTTTCATTTCTAAGGTTGGTAATAACATCATGGCAAGTGCTTAGCTCACTAGTTAATTTTTCACATTTTTCCATCTCTAGAGCATAAGCATTTTTAACCTTAACATGCTTCTTATTCTCCTTAATCAGGAAGTCCTCTTGGCTATCCAAGAGATCATCCTTATCATGAATAGTGCTAATCAATTCATTTAACTTCTCTTTTTGTTGCATGTTAAGGTTGGCAAAAAGAGTAAATAAATCATCCTCATTATCACTAGAATTTGCCTCATCACTAGAGGTGGCATATTTGGTGGAGGATTTAGATTTAACCTTCTTCTTTTTGCCGTCCTTTGCCATGAGGCACTTGTGGCCGACGTTGGGGAAGAGAAGTCCCTTGTTGATGGCGATGTTGGCGGCGTCCTCGTCGGAGGAGGAGTCGGTGGAGCTCTCGTCGGAGTCCCACTCGCGGCACACATGGGCATCGCCGCCCTTCTTCTTGTGTTACCTCTTCTTTTCCTTTCTTCTCCCCTTCTTGTCGTCGCCCTTGTCACTGTCACTAGAAATAGGACATTGTGCTATAAAGTGACCGGGCTTACCACACTTGTAGCAAACCTTCTTGGAGCGGGGCTTGTAGTCCTTCCCCCTCCTTTGCTTGAGGATTTGTCGAAAGCTTTTGATGATTAAAGCCATCTCCTCATTGTCGAGCTTTGAGGCGTCGATGGGGAGCCTACTTGGTGTAGACTCTTCCTTCTTCTCCTTCGTTGCCTTGAATGCGACGGGTTGTGCCTCGGGCGTGGAGGAGGTGCCTTGCTCGATGATTTTCTTTGAGCCTTTAATCATTAGCTCAAAGCTCACAAATTTCCCTATGACTTCCTCGGGAGACATTAGCTTGTATCTAGGATCACCTCGAATTAATTGAACTTGCGTAGGGTTAAGAAAAACGAGGGATCTTAGAATAACCTTGACCATCTCATGGTCATCCCATTTGGTGCTCCCGAGGTTGCGCACTTGGTTCACCAAGGTCTTCAAGCGATTGTACATGGCTTGCGGATCCTCTCCTTGGTGAAGCATGAAGCGACCAAGCTCCCCCTCGATCGTCTCTCGCTTGGTGATCTTGGTCACCTCGTCTCCTTCGTGCGCGGTCTTGAGCATGTCCCAAACCTCTTTGGCGCTCTTTAATCCTTGCACCTTGTTATACTCCTCACGACTTAGAGATTGGAGGAGTATAGTGGTGGCTTGGGAGTTGAAGTGCTCGATTTGGGCCACCTCGTCCTCATCGTAATCCTCATCCCCTATGGATGATACCTGTACTCCAAACTCAACAACATCCCATATACTTTTGTGGAGTGAGGTTAGGTGATATTTCATCATATCACTCCACCTAGCATAATCTTCACTGTCAAATGTTGGTGGCTTGCCTAATGGAACAAAAAGTAATGGAGTATGTTTAGAAATACGAGGGTAGCGTAGGGGAATCTTACTATACTTCTTGCGCTCATGGCGCTTAGAAGTTATGGATGGCGCGTCAGAGCCGGAGGTGGATGGCGATGAAGAATCAGTCTCGTAGTAGACCACCTTCCTCATCTTCTTTTTCTTGTCGCCACTCCGATGCGACTTGTGGGAAGAGGATTCCTTCTCCTCCCCTTTGTTGCGGGACTCTCCCGATGGAGCCTTCCCGTGGCTTGTAGCGGGCTTGTCACCGGTCACCATCTCCTTGGCGTGATCTCCCGACATCACTTCGAGCGGTTAGGCTCTAATGAAGCACCAGGCTCTGATACCAATTGAAAGTCGCCTAGAGGGGGGGTTAATAGGGCGAATCTGAAATTTACAAACTTAATCACAACTACAAGCCGGGTTAGTGTTAGAAATATAAGCGAGTCCGAGAGAGAGGGTGAAAAACAAATCGCGAGCAAATAAAGAGTGAGACACAAGGATTTGTTTTACCGAGGTTCGGTTCTTGCAAACCTACTCCCCGTTGAGGTGGTCACAAAGACCAGGTCTCTTTCAACCCTTTCCCTCTCTCAAACGGTCACTTAGACCGAGTGAGCTTCTCTTCTCAATCACACGGGACACTAAGTCCCCGCAAGGACCACCACACAATTGGTGTCTCTTGCCTTGGTTACAATTGAGTGTTCACAAGAAGGAATGAGAAAGAAAAGAAGCAATCCAAGCGCAAGAGCTCAAATGAACACAAATGTCACTCTCTCTAGTCACTATTGATTTGGAGTGATTCTGGACTTGGGAGAGGATTTGATCTCTTTGGTTGTGTCTAGAATTGAATGCTATAGCTCTTGTAATGTGTTGGAAGGTGGAAGACTTGGATGCAATGAATGGTGGGGTGGTTGGGGTATTTATAGCCCCAACCACCAAACTAGCCGTTTGGTGGAGGGTGCTGTCGAATGGCGCACCGGACAGTCCGGTGCGCCACCGGACACTGTCCGGTGCGCCAGCCACGTCACCCGGTCGTTAGGGTTCGATCGTTGGAGCTCCGATAGGTGGGGTCTTCTGGCTGTCCGGTGGTGCACCGGACAGGTCCTGTAGACTGTCCGGTGCGCCTACTGCACGTGCTCTGACCTCTGCGCGTGCAGGCGCGCATTAAATGCGTTGCAGTCGACTGTTGCGCGCGAAGTAGCCGTTGCTCCGCTGACACACCGGACAGTCTGGTGTGCCACCAGACACTGTCCGGTGCATACACCAGACGGTCCAGTGAATTATAGCGGAGCGGCCTCCACTTTCCTGAAGGTAGCGAGTTCAGCGTCGAGTTCCCTGGTGCACCGGACAGTCTGGTGCGCCAGACCAGGGCACACTTCGGTTGTCTTTGGCTCTCTTTGTTTGAACCCTTTCTTGGTCTTTTTATTAGTCTATTGTGAACCTTTGGCACCTGTAAAACTTATAATCTAGAGCAAACTAGTTAGTCCAATTATTTGTGTTGAGCAATTCGACCACCAAAAGGAAAAGGTGTAAGCCTATTTCACTTTCAACAAGAAAGAATGAGAAATAAAAAGCAATCCAAGCGCAAGAGCTCAAATGAACACAAGTCACTCTCTCACTAGTCACTATTTGATTGGAATGATCTTTAGACTTGGGAGAGGATTTGATCTCTTTGGTGTGTCTTGTATTGAATGCTATAGCTCTTGTAAGGTGTAGGAAGTCTGAAAACTTGGATACAATGAATGGTGGGTGGTTGGGGTATTTATAGCCCCAACCACCAAAAGTGGTCGTTGGGAGGTTGTCTATCGCATGGCGCACCGGACAGTCCGGTGCGCCACCGGACACTGTCCGATGCACCACCGGACACTGTCCGATACGCCAGCCACGTCACCCGACCGTTAGGGTTCGACCGTTGGAGCTTCTGTCTTCTGGGTCACCGGACAGTCCGGTGTTGCACCGGACAGTCACTGTACCCTGTCCGATGCGCCTTCTGGCTCTGCTCTGACTCTAGCGCGCACTGTAGCGCATTGAATGTGTTTTGCAGACGACCGTTGGCGCGAAGTAGCCGTTGCTCCGCTAGCACACCGGACAGTCCGATGAATTATAGCGGAGCGGCTCTCAGAATTCCCGAGACTGGCAAGTTTGGAGTTGGATTCCCTGGTGCACCGGACACTGTCCGGTGGTGCACCGGACAGTCCGGTGCGCCGGACCAGGGTTGCCTTCGATATACTTTGCTCCCTTTGTTTGAACCCTTTTTTTACTTGTATTGGTTTTTTGTGAACCTTTGGCACCTGTAGAACTCATAATCTAGAGCAAACTAGTTAGTCCAATAATTTGTGTTGGGCAATTCAACCACCAAAATACTTATTGGAAAAGGTTTGACCCTATTTCCCTTTCAATCTCCCCCTTTTTGGTGATTGATGCCAACACAAACCAAAGCAAATAAAAGAGTGCAGAATTGAACTAGTTTGCATAATGTAAGTGCTAAGGTTGCTTGGAGTTGAAACCAATATACTTATCTCAAATAGATGTGCATGGATTGTTTTCTTCTTTATTAAAATTTTGGACCACGTTTGCACCACGAGTCTTGTTTTGCAAATTCTTTGTAAAATTCTTTTCAAAAACCTTTTGCAATTAGTCAAAGGTACATGAATAAGATTGAAGAAGGCATTTTCAAGATTTGAAATTTTCTCCCCCTGTCTCAAATACTTTTCCTTTGACTAAAACAAAACTCCCCCTAAATAAAATTCTGCTCTTAGTGTTCAAGAGGGTTTTGCAATTTTTGAAGATACTACTTTCTTCCCCTTTTGAACACAATAAGATATCAAATTGAAAACTTTTCATTTTTAAATTTGGTGGTGGTGCGGTCCTTTTGCTTTGGGCTCATACTTTCTCCCCCTTTGGCATGAATTGCCAAAAACGGATACTTGTGAGTGAAATATAAGCCCTTGTCCAAACTTTCTCCCCCTTTGGCATACACAAAAATATGAGTGAAGATTATACCAAAGTGGAGAACGAAGAGGAGTACCGGCAAACACAATTGGAGTTGAGTGGAAGCGCCTTTTTTGCCGACTACTCCATTTCCCTTTCAACATCTATGACTAAGCATAAGATGACACTTGAAAACACATTAGTCATAGACATAAAAGAGATATGACCAAAGGTATATAAATGAGCTATGTGTGCAAGGAATTAATCAAACTTCCTAGAATCAAGAATATTTAGCTCATTCCTAAGTTTGGTAAAGGATTGCTCATCTAAAGGCTTGGTAAAGATATCGGCCAATTGATCTTTGGTGTTTATATAGGCTATCTCGATATCCCCCTTTTGTTGGTGATCTCTCAGAAAGTGATACCGAATGGCTATGTGCTTAGTGCGGCTGTGTTCAACGGGATTATCCGCCATGCGGATTGCACTCTCATTGTCACATAGGAGAGGGACTTTGCTAAACTTGTAGCCATAGTCCTTAAGGGTTTGCCTCATCCAAAGTAATTACGCGCAACAATGGCCTGCGGCAATGTACTCGGCTTCGGCAGTAGAAAGAGCTACTGAGTTTTGCTTCTTTGAAGCCCAAGACACCAGGGATCTTCCCAGAAACTGACAAGTCCCTGATGTGCTCTTTCTATTAATCTTACACCCTGCCCAATCAACATCGGAATATCCTAATAAATCAAATGAGGATCCCTTGGGATACCAAAGACCAAACTTAGGTGTTTGAACTAAATATCTCAAGATTCGCTTCACGACCCTAAGGTGAACTTCCTTAGGGTCGGCTTGGAACCTTGCACACATGCATACGGAAAGCATAATATCCGATCGAGATGCACATAAATAGAGTAAAGAACCTATCATCGACCGGTATACCTTTTGATCTACGGATTTACCTCCTGTGTCGAGGTCGAGATGCCCATTGGTTCCCATGGGTGTCTTGATGGGCTTGGCATCCTTCATTCCAAACTTAGTGAGTATATCTTGAATGTACTTCGTTTGGCTAATGAAGGTGCCCTCTTGGAGTTGCTTGACTTGAAATCCTAAGAAATACTTCAATTCCCCCATCATAGACATCTCGAATTTCTGAATCATGATCCTACTAAATTCTTCACAAATAGATTTGTTAGTAGACCCAAATATAATATCATCAACATAAATTTGGCATACAAACAAATCATTTTTAATAGTTTTAGTGAATAGAGTAGGATCGGCTTTTTCGACTTTGAAGCCATTAGTGGCAAGAAAATCTCTTAGGCATTCATACCATGCTCTTGGGGCTTGCTTGAGCCCATAAAGCGCCTTAGAGAGTTTGCAAACATGGTTAGGATACTCACTATCTTCAAAGCCGGGAGGTTGCTAAACGTAGACCTCTTCTTTGATAGGTCCGTTGAGGAAGGCACTCTTCACGTCCATTTGGTAGAGCTTAAAGTCATGGTGAGTAGCATAGGCAAGTAATATTCGAATTGACTCAAGCCTAGCTACGGGTGCATTGGTTTCACCGAAATCCAAACCTTCGACTTGTGAGTATCCCTTGGCCACAAGTCGGGCTTTGTTCCTTGTCACCACACCATGCTCATCTTGTTTGTTGCGGTAGACCCACTTGGTTCCTACAACATTTTGGTTAGGACGTGGAACTAAATGCCATACCTCATTCTTTGTGAAGTTGTTGAGCTCCTCTTGCATCGCCATCACCCAATCCAAATCTAGAAGTGCTTCCTCTACCCTGTGTGGCTCAATAGAGGAAACAAAAGAGTAATGTTCACAAAAATGAGCAACACGAGATCGAGTAGTTACCCCCTTATGAATGTCGCCGAGGATGGTGTTCACGGGGTGATCTCGTTGGATTGCTTGGTGGACTCTTGGGTGTGGCGGCCTTGGATTTTGTTCATCCTCCTTGTCTTGATTATTTGCATCTCCCCCTTGATCATTGCCGTCTTCTTGAGGTGGCTCATCTTCTTGATCTTCTCCTTCATCATCTTGAGCCTCATCCTCATCTTGAGTTGGTGGAGATGCTTGCATGGAGGAGGATGGTTGATCTTGTGCTTGAATGGGCTCTTCGGATTCCTTAGGACACACATCCCCAATGGACATGTTCCTTAGCGCGACGCATGGAGCCTCTTCATCATCTAATTCATCAAGATCAACTTGCTCTACTTGAGAGCCGTTAGTCTCATCAAACACAATGTCAAAAGAAACTTCAACTAGTCCAGTGGACTTGTTAAAGACTCTATATGCCCTTGTGTTTGAATCATATCCTAGTAAAAAGCCTTCTACAGCCTTAGGAGCAAATTTTGATTTTCTACCTCTTTTAACAAGAATAAAACATTTGCTACCAAAGACTCTAAAATATGAAACATTGAGCTTTTTACCGGTGAGGAGTTCGTATGATGTCTTCTTGAGGATTCGGTGTAGATATAATCGGTTGATAGCGTAGCAAGCGGTGTTGACCGCCTCAGCCCAAAACCGATCCGAAGTCTTGTATTCATCAAGCATGGTCCTTGCCATGTCCAAGAGAGTCCTATTCTTCCTCTCCACTACACCATTTTGTTGTGGCGTGTAGGGAGAAGAGAACTCATGCTTGATTCCTTCCTCCTCAAGAAAATCTTCTATTTGTGAGTTCTTGAACTCCGTTCCATTGTCGCTTCTAATTTTTTTGATCCTCAAGTCGAACTCATTTTGAGCCCGTCTTAAGAATCCCTTTAAGGTCTCTTGGGTTTGAGATTTTTTCTGTAAAAAGAATACCCAAGTGAAGCGAGAATAGTCATCCACAATAACTAGACAGTACTTACTCCCGCCGATGCTTATGTAAGCGATCGGGCCGAAAAGGTCCATGTGGAGGAGCTCGAGTGGCCTGTCAGTCGTCATGATGTTCTTATGTGGATGATGAACACCAACTTGATTCCCTGCTTGGCATGCGCTACAAATCCTGTCTTTCTCAAAATGCACATTTGTTAGTCCCAAAATGTGTTCTCCCTTTAGAAGCTTGTGAAGATTCTTCATCCCAACATGGGCTAGTCGGCGATGCCAGAGCCAACCCATGTTAGTCTTAGCGATTAAGCAAGTATTGAGTTCAGCTCTATTGAAATCAACTAAGTATAGCTGACCCTCTAATACTCCCTTAAAAGCTATTGAATCATCACTTTTTATAAAGACAGTAACACCTGTATCCGTAAAAAGACAGTTGTAGCCCATTTTACATAATTGAGAAACGGAAAGCAAGTTGTAATCTAATGAGTCTACAAGAAAAACATTGGAAATGGAATGGTCAGGTGATATAGCAATTTTACCCAATCCTTTGACCAAACCTTGATTTCCATCCCCGAATGTGATAGCTCGTTGGGGATCTTGGTTTTTTTCATAGGAGGAGAACATCTTTTTCTCACCAGTCATATGGTTTGTGCACCCGCTGTCAATGATCCAACTTGAGCCCCCGGATGCATAAACCTACAAAACAAATTTAGTTCTTGATTTTAGGTACCCAAACGGTTTTGGGTCCTTTTACATTAGATACAAGAACTTTGGGTACCCAAACACAAGTATTTGATCCCTTGTGTTTGCCCCCAACATACTTGGCAACAACCTTGCCTGATTTGTTGGTTAGCACATAAGAAGCATCAAAAGTTCTAAATGAAACATTATGATCATTTGATGCTTTAGGAGTTTTCTTCTTAGGCAATTTAGCATGAGTTGATTGCCTAGAACTAGATGCCTCACTCTTATACATAAAAGCATGATTAGGGCCGGAGTGAAACTTTCTAGTGTGAATTCTCCTAATTTTGTGTTCGGGATAACCGGCAGGGTATAAAATGTAACCCTTGTTATCCTGAACCTTGGGAGCCTTGCCCTTAACAAAATTAGACAATCTTTTGGGTGGGGCATTAAGCTTGACATTGTCTCCCTGTTGGTAGCCAATGCCATCCTTAATGTCAGGGCGTCTCCCACTATAGAGCATGCTTCTAGCAAATTTAAATTTTTCATTTTCTAAGTCATGCTCATTGATTTTGGCATTAAGTTGAGCTATGTGATCATTTTGTTGTTTAATTAAAGCTAGGTGATCATGAATAGCATCAACATTAATATCTCTACATCTAGTGCAAATAGTAACATGCTCAACGGAAGATGTAGATGGTTTGCAAGCATTAAATTCTACAATCTTAGCATGCAAAATATCATTTTCATCTCTAAAATTGGAAATAGAAGCATTGCAAACATCTAATTCTCTAGCCTTAGCAATTAATTTTTCATTCTCATTTTTAAGGCTAGCAAGAGAGGCATTCAACTTGTCAATCTTAGCAATTAAATTGGCATTATCATTTCTAAGACTAACACTTGAATCATCACAAACATCAAGCTTCCCAACCTTAGCAATTAAATTGGCATTCTCATTTCTAAGGTTGGAAATAACATCATGGCAAGTGCTTAGCTCACTAGTTAATTTTTCACATTTTTCAACTTCTAGAGCATAAGCATTTTTCACCTTAACATGCTTCTTGTTTTCTTTAATTAGGAAGTCCTCTTGGCTATCCAAGAGTTCATCCTTATCATGAATAGTGCTAATCAATTCATTTAATTTTTCCTTTTGTTGCATGTTTAAGTTGGCAAAGAGAGTAAACAAATCATCCTCATCATCACTAGAATTGGCCTCATCACTAGATGTAGCATATTTAGTGGAGGATTTGGATTTAACCTTCTTCTTCTTGCTGTCCTTTGCCATAAGACATTTGTGGCTAACGTTGGGGAAGAGGAGCCCTTTGTTGACGGCGATGTTGGCGGCGTCCTCGTCGGAGGAGGAGTCGGTGGAGCTCTCGTCGGAGTCCCACTCCCGGCAAACATGGGCATCGCCGCCCTTCTTCTTGTAGTACCTCTTCTTTTCTCTCCTCTTTCCCTTCTTGTCGTCGCCCCTGTCACTTGTAGCATACTTTCTTGGAACGGGGCTTGTAATCTTTCCCCTTCCTTTGTTTGAGGATTTGACGGAAGCTCTTAATGATGAGCGCCATCTCCTCATTGTCGAGCTTGGAGGCGTCGATGGGGATTCTACTTGGAGTAGAATCTTCTTTCTTCTCCTCCGTTGCTTTGAATGCAACGGGTTGTGCTTCGGGTACGGAGGAGGATGCGCCTTGCTCGATGATCTTTTTGGAGCCTTTGATCATTAGCTCAAAGCTCACAAATTTACCTATTACTTCCTCGAGAGACATTATTTTGTATCTAGGATCACCACGAATTAATTGTACTTGAGTAGGATTAAGAAAAACTAGTGATCTTAGAATAACCTTGACCATCTCATGGTCATCCCATTTTGTGCTCCCGAGGTTGCGCACTTGATTCACCAAGGTCTTGAGCCGGTTGTACATCGCTTGTGGCTCCTCCCCTTGGTGAAGCATGAATCGACCGAGCTCCCCCTCGATCGTCTCCCTTTTGGTGATCTTGGTCACCTCATCTCCTTCGTGCGCCGTTTTGAGTACATCCCAAATCTCTTTGGCGCTCTTCAACCCTTGCACCTTGTTATACTCCTCTCGACTTAGAGAGGCAAGGAGTATAGTGGTGGCTTGGGAGTTGAAGTGCCGGATTTGGGCAACTTCGTCCGAGTCGTAGTCCTCATCCCCTATGTATGGTACCTGTACACCAAACTCAACAACGTTCCAAATGCTAGTGTGGAGTGAGGTTAGATGATGCCTCATTTTGTCACTCCACATGTTATAATCTTCACCGTCAAAAACTGGTGGTTTGCCTAATGGAACGGAAAGTAATGGAGTACGTTTAGAAATGCGAGGGTAGTGTAGGGGAATCTTACTAAACTTCTTGCGCTCATGGCGCTTAGAAGTTACGGACGGCGCGTCGGAGCCGGAGGTGGATGGCGATGAAGAGTCAGTCTCGTAGTAGACCACCTTCCTCATCTTCTTTTTCTTTTTGCCACTCCGATGCGACTTGTGTGAAGGGGATTCCTTCTCCTTCCCCTTGTTGCGGGACTCTCCCGATGGAGCCTTCCCGTGGCTTGTAACGGGCTTGTCGCCGGTCACCATCTCCTTCTTGGCGTGATCTCCCGACATCACTTCGAGCGGTTAGGCTCTAATGAAGCACCGGGCTCTGATACCAATTGAAAGTCGCCTAGAGGGGGGTGAATAGGGCAAATTTGAAATTTACAAAGTTTAAGCACAACTACAAGCCGGGGTTAGCGTTAGAATTAAAATCGAGTCCGAGAGAGGGCGAAAACAAATCACAAGCAAATAAAGAGTGTGACACGGTGATTTGTTTTACCGAGGTTCGGTTCTTGCAAACCTACTCCCCGTTGAGGTGGTCACAAAGACCGGGTCTCTTTCAACCCTTTCCCTCTCTCAAACGGTCACTTAGACCGAGTGAGCTTCTCTTCTCAATCAAATGGGACACTAAGTCCCTGCAAGGACCACCACACAATTGGTGTCTCTTGCCTCGGTTACAATTGAGTTGATCACAAGAAAGAATGAGAAAGAAAAAGCAATCAAAGCGCAAGAGCTCAAATGAACACAAGTCACTCTCTCACTAGTCACTATTTGATTGGAATGATCTTTGGACTTGGGAGAGGATTTGATCTCTTTGGTGTGTCTTGTATTGAATGCTATAGCTCTTGTAAGGTGTAGGAAGTCTGAAAACTTGGATACAATGAAGGATGGGTGGTTGGGGTATTTATAGCCCCAACCACCAAAAGTGGTTGTTGGGAGGCTGTCTGTCGCATGGTGCACCGGACAGTCCGGTGCGCCACCGGACACTGTCCGGTGCGCCAGCCACGTCACCCGACCGTTAGGGTTTGACCGTTGGAGCTTCTGTCTTCTGGGTCACCGGACAGTCCGGTGTTGCACCGGACAGTCACTGTATACTGTCCGGTGCGCCTTCTGGCTCTGCTCTGACTCTGGCGCGCACTGTAGCGCATTGAATGCGTTTTGCAGACGACCATTGGCGTGAAGTAGCCATTGCTCCACTGGCACACCGGACAGTCCGGTGGTGCACCGGACAGTCCGGTGAATTATAGCGGAGCGGCTCTCAGAATTCCCGAGACTGGCAAGTTTGGAGTTGGATTCCCTGGTGCACCGGACACTGTCCGGTGGCACACCGGACAGTCCGGTGCGCCAGACCATGGCTGCCTTCGGTATACTTTGCTACCTTTGTTTGAACCCTTTCTTTTGACTTGTATTGGTTTGTTGTGAACCTTTGGCACCTGTAGAACTCATAATCTAGAGCAAACTAGTTAGTCCAATAATTTGTGTTGGGCAATTCAACCACCAAAATACTTATTGGAAAAGGTTTGACCCTATTTCCCTTTCAAATACCATAAGCAAGGATACGAACAGCATCAACAACTTTCTATAGAGCAAGTAGACCTATCTCACCGGCACAGTTTGGGCACTGAATAAAGTAAGGATTGACTTGTTGCACAACATCAACGAGGCGCTCAAACACATGGTGACGCATGCGGAACCTACCATATAATAAATGTCTGTCACTGTGAGGCTCAATCACGTTAAGTACATGTAACAATGAATGTGCGTACGAAATATATGAAATACCTCCTCCAGAATTGAGCATTCGTGTACACGGGTTGGGCGCCAAAGTAGTCCACTCGGATTCTTGCATCACCGCTCATGTAGTCACGATGAATCCGAATACGCCTAGGAATGGAACCACCATGACGACGCTCATTGCGCGCACGACGCCTTCTAAGGTGCAGGTACATCACCATCTCCAACTCTTCTTCCTGTTCCATTTCTTGCATCATCCTAAGAAGAACATCGGATTCTAAGTACGGGTTCATTGTTGTGGAGCTATGGAAGTGAAGTGGGAGTGAAGTGTTGAAGCGTGAGTGCTTATTTATAGAACGAATAGGCTTCGAAGACAAGCCATCGTGGTGGAGTGCAGACGAAGCTAGTCGATGGCTTGTTGAAGAAGTGTCGTGGCTTACGGTGCAAGCTAGTGTATCTGGAAACGTATTTTTCAGCCTATATAAAACTATGTGACGTTTTACCGACAACAAGTACACAAAAAATCACTTCGAGTTTAGAGGACTGAAATAGTAATTGCAAATTAATTAAATATATTTGTTGGAAACTTGTTCTCAAATGCTATAAATTAAGAACAAGGCAACACAAAATGTTAAAGGTTAAGGCCTTTCGTCCTTCGAAGCATTATTTCCCCTTAAGATATAATGATCTTCGAACAGAGGTCATGAAGGACATACCTTCATCATCGTAGTATACATTAATGAAAGAAGAAGCATATGAAACATAAAAAACAACATGGATGGTTATGTAACATAATTAACTCATTTTCTATTATATTATCATGAATAAACAGAAATAATATAGAATTACATTTATACCTTCGGCTTGACAGAAGGAGATAATACAAGCGCGATGCACGAGTGGGTACCAATCAGCGTGAACAGTACGGGGGTACTGTTCATCTATTTATAGGCACAGGGCGCAGCCTGTGTGAAATTGCATTTATACTCTCTACAACTGACTACATCCATGACACAAACTATCATGGGTCAATCTATCTTTTCATCTTTAAGTCGGTGCAACCCTTCGTCTTAGGTATGTTGCTATGCTGAAGTTCCCTGTAAGGTAGCTTCGGTGTTATTTCTGTGTTGATCTTCCGAAGGTGTTTCTTCTTGCAGGACCTTCGGCTTCGAAGCTGACCCCCAACAGTAGCCCCTTCATGGTGCTAGATCGTTTTTTGTAACGATCTTGATCCGTGAAAAATTGACCTAGGCTTTGGAATGCCAAAGGTCCAAAAAACACCTTACCTGAGCTCGTTGCCGAGAAACGATTAAAATAATCCGAGCGCAGGAGGGGTCCCACCATGCAATGGGTATGCACAATCTGCCGATTCATCTTGCATGCACCGTGTTCCACCATTCAGTGAATGCGGGTGACTGTTGAGCGGGTACGGGCGACTTGATGATTCACCTTCACACCTGCAGCACTATATAAACAGACAGGTAGGTGTGAAGTTACCACAACATTCATTGCCATTGCACTGTTGTGCTGCTGAAAAATTTAACCATAGCTGAAGCTTTCCCATCACACTCTCAAGCAAAGTATCGTTTTGAACTAGCTTCGTCATAAGAGAGAGCTTCGTCACAACCATAAAAATGATTAACATTCGTAAGAACTGCAAGGAATTCAACACCTGATGGCTAGAGTACGTTCAACCGCTAGGGTGACCCACGACGGAGAAGAGGCCGAAACTACAGAGACTGCTCCGATCTCTGAAGTGATGGAACAATCGGGAATGGTTGTAACAGAGGTAGCTGCTGAGGAAGGTGCACCTACTGCCGAAGCTGAATATGCTGACATTGAAGAAGATGTTGCTGATGAAGAAGAGGAAGATTATAATACTCTCATGCCAGCCAAACCCAGTCACTTGGACTTTGGAAAATCTACCGTTTCTGAGGCTGATATGCCTATTATGATAAAGCTAGGCTACTTCGGAGAAGCTGAGAAGAAGCTAATTTGTTTTGGTAGAGAAGAAACCACTCTGACACCAGAAAAAGATGAGGTGGTAGTTTTTAGGAGCTTCTTCAGAGCGGGATTGAGGATTCCTTTGAACAAAATGATTGGAGAAGTTTTGGAAAACTACAAGATCTATCTTCATCAGCTGACTCCTAACGCTATCGTTAGGCTCAGCGTCTTTATTTGGGCTCTCCGAAGCCAAGGAACAGACCCGAATGTCGAAGCCTTCTGCCGAGTGCACGAGCTTCATTATCAAACGAAGGCCAGAGAATATGGTCTTCATGAGAACTTTGGTTGTTACAATTTTGCCTATCGCAAAGATATGAAGACTCCGGTAGTTAGCTATCGCACCAAGTGGCCAACTGGTTGGAAGAATGAGTGGTTTTATGTGAAGGCTGATGAGAAGAAGAGGGAGAAACTCAAGACGCTAGTACTGAGCCCTCTGAGCTTAAGCTTTGGGCTGACTAGGCCGATGTGCCATATGGAGCCGGGGTCACCATGCCAACAAGCTGTGGCAGAATTTCGGGTGGTAGTCGAGCAGATTGGCACAAGAGATCTAGTCCAAGAATATCTGGCCTATAGGGTGTTCCCGACGCTGAGTGAATGGAACATGCCGAAGCTAAAGGGGACAAAGGAGAAGAAAGAACTTGTGCGACTTCCTTATAAATTCAAATTTGAGAAACAGTTCAAAGGTCGTGTCAAGAATGGTTAGAAATGATAGAAACTATGTGCAACGAAATTTTGGGGAATTACACTAGAAAAGAAGATCAGTTGATGACTGCAGCCTTCGGCACCTGACCAAAGCGAAGGTTGAATCGGATGATGGATGCCCTGAACTTCGAATATCCTGATTATGAGCGGTTGGACAAGGGTGCCGAAGGGCAAAAAAGAAAAAGGATTGTTAGTGTTCTGAGCAGACAAGCTGCCAGAATGGTAAAAGAAGATGAAGAAATTCTAAAGAGGAAAAAATCGAGCCCTGAGCCGAAGGTATCTGCTCCGAAGAAGAGGAAAGCTATGGCTCCTAAGCCGAAAACAACTGAAATAGAAGAAGAGAGTCCTTCAACACCTTCAGCCGCCAACGTGGAAGAAATTTTAAAGGTAATGACTGAACCCCTGCCTATCACACTAAGTCCACTAGGGCCACATCTGACGAAGCTTTTACAGAAGAAGGGGGAGCTCTCGGCAGCGAAGAAATCTACTGGACCAAAAAGGCGAAGGATTATCACTGTGATTGAAGCTATTGAAGAAATACCACCGCCGGCCTCGGCGTCAAGAACACCAGCTGTCGAGGACACTACAGCTACCGAAGCTGCCCCCGCCGAAGCTGCATCGACTGAAGATACAAATCTGGAGGGCACGTTTTCTGATATTAATAAAATGCTTTTGAATATGGCCGCAGAAGAAGCTGCTACGGCTGCCGAGGAGACCCTGGCCACACTGCCTGAGAAAGAGAAAGAGATCGCTGAAGATACTTCATAGGAAAAGGATTTCAATTTTCAAAACATAATTGGTCAAAAGATGTCTAAGGCTGAGAAAGAAGAGTTGAGAGACTATGCAATATCATGTGGCTATCAACCAGGAGCATTGCTCTTTGGCGGTATTGACGACGAAAGCTTAGGATGTCTTCGAGACCAAATTAGAGCGAAGGTTATCAGTACTCTGTCGAAGAGTATTGGTTTCCCGAAGCTTGAGGCCGACATCAGCCGCTACCGACGACAGCATATCGTCGGTAGTTTATTCTATTCTAATTTCAAGCTAAAAATTTTACTTTGGCTTTTCATTGTTTTAACAACGAAGGTGTTTTTCTAACGAAGGTTGTTTTTTGTGCAGAGCATGCTATTAAGTAAAGCCTTGAGAATGCAACAGGACCTTGAAGATAAAAAACATGAGGTTATAATTGAAGGCTTAGAGAGCAAAATAAAAGATCACGAAGCTGCTCTTGAGAAGAAGGATTTTGAACTTCAATCAATGGAAGGCTTACTGGCGGAAGCCCAAGCTAAAATTGCCAGATTGAATAGTGAACTCTCCACAAAGTCGAAAAGCTTTGAACAAGAGAAGAAAAATTTTGAAACAAAACTTGAAGCTGAGGTTGGAAAGAGTTCAAATTTGCAGAAATCTCTGAAGGAGCTTCAAGATAAATGTCTAGAGTTCGGCACCCGGTGCGTGCAACAGCTGAAACAGGTCTTCAACTCAGTTGGAGCCAGTTCTGAAAAGTTTAAACCTTTGGTTGAAGACCTGCTAGGCACTTTTGATCATATTGAAGGTGAAGTTGATGCTCTTGACGAAGTCATAGCTGGACACGGTGACTTCTGTGCTTTGCTAGCTTCTCACGGCATAGCTGTTGGTTTTATGAAGGCTAGCTGGACGCATGGAAATATTGTAAACAGGCCAAACTTCAGCCTGTCACCAGCGGACTTGAATGATATCCCTGGCCTGGCCCGAAGCATTGGGAATAGATTTGTAACTCAAATTTGGGCGAAGGGTGGGCGAAACTTAGCTGGTGACGAAGCTCGAAGCCACCTCAAGCCGGTAATAAACTTGTACCTGTTGCTTTTCCTTTTCCTTAAAATTTGCACTTTCCTTATACTGTTGTTATGTACAGGATGACAAAGCTGAAGAACAATGAACCGAAGCTTGATGGGCAATGATGAAGTGATGAAGTTGCTGTAAAAGAACTCTAGAGAAATTTTTGAATTAACCTTGTAGAAAATACTGTAATTTAGGAATCAAACATTACTCTGTAAATTTGTCAATACCTTGTAATATATTTTACCTTTCCATCCATGTATGAACTGCTTTGATGTGGATGAAACTTGTTCTTTTTGAGCCGACAGCGAAAAACACCTTCCCTTCTTTTCGTACACAACGAAGCATAAATTTGCTTCTTTTGCATTTACCGAAGCCTTGTCATTAGAGGCGAAGCAATTGTCTGTACTCTATGATGTGATGATGATGATCCTACAAATGTCTAAATGAATGTATATGAATGCAATGTATGATGTGATATAATGTGCAAATGAATGTCCAAACACACGCATACAAAGCCACATCCAGACCCTCCATTCCCTTAGGAATGACTGAAATCTCTGCCGTTTATTTTTCGGCTTCACCGCTTATTTTTCGGTGTAAGTTCTGCATCCCCTTAGGAATGTCTTTTGAACTTCTTCGCCTTCTATTTCGGCGGTATCACTGTTGACTTTTCGGTGTAAGTTCTGCATCCCCTTAGGAACGTCTTTTGAACTTCTTCATCTTATATTTTGGCGGTATTTGGCTCTGCATTCCCTTAGTAACGACTTTTGAGTAGAAAACTTACGCTGCGCTCCCTTGGGAACGACTTTTTGTAGCTTCGTCGTGCTCTGCATCCCCTTAGGGACGACTTTCGAGCTTCTTCCTGTTTTTTTCTCTTTGCACTCAATGGTGCATGCTCAGATTTTACATTTTACATGTTTGGGGGACTTTGCTCTTGTAGAGCTCAATAAGAAAGGAAAAATTACAAGCTATGGCCCCATTAAAAACCTTTCTCCCCCTTTGGAAAGGAAAAGGGTGCCATAGGAAAAATGAAAAAAGATTACATCAGATTACACATAATATCGTCGAAGCTCATCCGCATTCCAAGATCTAGGAATGTCGTTGCCGTCCATATCCTTCAACCTGTAAGAACCGGGCCTTGACGAAGATACCACTAGAAAAGGTCCTTCCCACTTCAGCTGTAGTTTGCCTACTATGTCCGGATTAGCCACTCTCCAAAGCACCAAATGTCCTGGCTTGATATTTTTCAGCCAGACTGTTCTGTCGCGCCATTTTATTGTTTCGGCTTGATATTTATTGATATTTTCCACAGCCTGAAGTCTAGTCCCTTCTATAATGTCTTTTGCCACGTGATAATCAGCTTCGTCTTCTGCCGAAGCTGTTGTTCTTATTGACCCCGCTTTAGCTTCTTCTAGGGTTATAGCTTCATCACCAAATAATAACTTGAATGGCATAAAACCTGTTGATCTTGATACGGTTGTATTATGGCTCCACACCACTTTAATCAACTCATCTGGCCACTTTCCTCTGGGCTGATTAAAGATTAGCTTCATTATTCCTGTCATTATAATACCATTTGCTCTTTCGACAAGTCCATTTGACTCTAGATGTCTGACTGACGCAAAATGAATCTTTGTGCCAATTTGATCACATAATCCCTTGAAAGCTTCAGCATCAAACTGTGTTCCGTTGTCCACAGTTATAGCTTTCGGCACGCCGAAGCGACAAACAATGTTTTGCCAGAAGAATTCCTGGACTGTGACCAAAGTTATTGTGGCCAAAGGCTTCGCTTTAATCCACTTGGAAAAATATTCTACAGCCACCACAACATATCTTAAATTGCCTTGTGCTGGTGGAAGTGGACCTAACAAATCCAGGCCCCATCTTTGCAATGGCTAGGTTGGCTGTATTAACTGGGTTAGCGACGAAGGTTGTTTCTGGTCTCTTGCACATTTTTGACAATTTTCGCACTTTTGAACCAGGTCTGCTGCATCCGAAGCTGCCTTCGACCAATAAAATCCTTGTCTGAAGACCTTCCCCAGCAAAGGCCTAGACCTAATGTGAGATCCACACAAACCTGCATGTATTTCCTTCATCAGCTCTATACCTTCAGTTCTGGATAAACACTTGAGAAGTGGAGAGCAGACTCCATGTTTGTATAACTCCCCTTCTATTATCACATATGGTCTTGTTCTTGCCTCCATTCTCTTATTATAAGCTTCGTCATCTGAAAGACAATTACCTTGGAGGAAAGATATAATTTCAGTCCTCTAATCTTCACTATGTACCGAAGAAATAGTAAGCACTGCTCTCTCCATGAGTTCAACCGAAGGTGCCTTTATTGTTTCAAAAAATACTTCCGAAGGTAGAGGGAGCCCCTGGACCGCTGATTTGGCTAGTAAATACGCATGCTCATTTTCACCTCTTGGGATATTCTTAATAGAAAAACCTTCAAAAGAATCCTCCAACCTTCGAACTGTATCCAGATATCTTTCAAGCTTTGGATCTCTTGCCTTTCTACTTTTGTCCACATGGCCAGAAATAACTTGAGAATCAGTTTTTAGAATGACCCTTCTTATTCCCATTGCCCTTAACTTCTGAAGCCCCAACAGAAGTGCTTCGTACTCAGCAATATTATTTGTGCAACTGAAATCAAGCTTGGCTGCATAACATGTTTTGACTTTTGAAGGTGCCACTAGGACTGCATCCGCTCCTGCACCGAAGGTTCCCCAAGAACCATCGCAGAACACTGTCCAAGCTTCGGTATCTTTGTTTACTTCTTCTTCGTGAGCCCCTGGCGTCCAATCAGCGATGAGGTCTGCTAATGCTTGGGACTAGATTGAGGATCTATGCACATAATCAATGGTGAATTCATTAAGTTCTGCAGCCCATTTCCTAATCCTTCCAGTAGCTTCTATGTTCCTCATAATATCCTTTAGAGGCTGTGACGAAGGAACAATTATGTGATATGCTTGAAAATAATGCCGAAGCTTTCTGGAGGCCATTAACACAACATATAACACCTTTTCCAATTCTGTGTAGTTTTTCTTTGACAGACTCAAAACTTCGGAGACGAAGTACACTAGAGCTTGCTTTTTCACTTGGCCATCTAGCTTCTCCTGTACAAGTGCCACACTTACTGCATAATGTGAGGCTGCAACATATAAGAGCAATGGAGCCCCTGGCGAAGGTGGAGTTAACGTTGTTAAATCAATCAAATATTGCTTCAACTCTTCGAAGGCCTTTTGCTGAGCCGGACCCCATTAGAAGACTTCGACTGACTTTAGTATTTCAAAGAAAGGCAGATTTCTTTCTGTTGATCTGGATATAAATCTGTTCAATGATGCTAATCTACCTGCCAGCCGTTGAGCTCCTTTCTTTGTGCTTGGCGGTTCCATACGAAGGATAGCTTCAATCTTGCTTGGGTTAGCTTCAATTCCCTTCGTTGATACTAGACAACCAAGGAACTTGCCCTTCTTTACCCCAAAACACATTTTTCTGGATTTAATTTCAAACCAGCTTGCCTGAAATTAGCAAATGTCTCTTGCAAATCAGCAATGTGATTTTCTTGCTTTGTGCTTTTAACTATGATATCATCAACATAAGTCAACACATTCCTACCAATTTGAGAATGGAGGACTCTGGCTGTCATTCTACTTAAGCTTCCTCCAGCATTTTTGAGCCCCTCAGGCATCCGAATATAGCAATATGTGCCACTGGGGGGTTGTGAAGCTAGTTTTCGGCTCATCTTCCTTCTTCATCCAGATTTGGTGGTAGCCTGAGTAACAATCTAGTAGACTCATGAGCTCTGACGAAGCTGCTGCATCTACTAGAGAATCTATCCTTGGCAATGGGAACTCATCTTTTGGACAAGCTTTGTTAAGATCTGTGAAATCAATGCACATTCTCTATTTACCATTGGCCTTCTTCACCATAACAGTATTAGCTAACCACTCTGGGTATTTGACCTCTCTGATAACTCCAGCGCTAAGAAGCCTCTTTACTTCGTTTCGAGCACCTTCGGCTTTGTCATCAGACATTTTCCGAAGCCTTTGTTTTCTTGGCCTAAAAGATGGATCCACATTGAGTGAATGCTCAATGACATCTCTGTTGACACCGCAAAGATCATTGGCTGACCAAGCAAAGACATCTTTGTTGTTGAATAGAAATCTTAGCAAATTCTTTTTCTGTTCTTCAGATAACTGAGACCCCAACAGTACCTTTTGTTCTGCTATATCTTCACATAGAAGCATAGGCTTCGGCTGATCCGCCGAAGCAGCCTTCTCTCTTTTGTATCGATACTGCTCACAGGCTTCAGCTCCATCTATGTTATGGATTGCCTTTGAATCTGTCCAGTTTCCTTTGGCCTTCCTGGCAGCTTCTTGACTGCCATGAATAGCAATGGGCCCTTGTTCCGAAGGTATCTTTATGCATAGATATGTTGGATGAAGTATTGCTTCGAAAGCATTAAGTGTTCCACGACCAATGATTGCATTGTAGGGGTACTCCATGTCAACAATATCAAACACAACCTGTTCAGTCCTTGTATTATGAACAAAGCCGAAGGTTATTGGCATTGTGATTTTGCCAAGTGCTACAATTTGCCTTCCTCTGAAGCCACATAAAGGATGTGTAGCATCATGAATCTTATCTTCTGGCTCTTGCATCTTTCTGAAGGCCTTAGCAAATATGATATCCGCTGCACTGCCTGTATCAACCAGAACATTGTGGACCAGAAATCCCTTAATGACATAAGATATGACCATAACATCATTATGAGGGTAATCTTTGAGCTGAAGGTCCTCCTGGGAGAAGATGATTGGGATGTGGGACCATTTTGACTTGATGAAGGGTCCCTGCACCCCAACATGCTGCACCCTTCTCTGTGCCTCCTTCTTCTGCTTCTTGTTAGCCGGCTCTGAACCTGAGCCGTCTGTTATCGGCAGCACCAGCTTCGTGGCCGAAGATGCTTTGGCTTGGTTGCTGAATGAAGCCATTAGCTCAAGAGTGGAAGTGAGTTCACCGGAGGTGGGCGCCAATGTTGGGAACTTGTTCTCAAATGCTATAAATTAAGAACAAGGCAACACAAAATGTTAAAGGTTAAGGCCCTTCGTCCTTCGAAGCATTATTTCCCCTTAAGATATAATGATCTTCGGACGAAGGTCATGAAGGACATACCTTCATCATCGTAGTATACATTAATGAAAGATGAAGCATATGAAACATAAAAAACAACATGGATGATTATGTAACATAATTAACTCATTTTCTATTATATTATCATGAATAAACAGAAATAATATAGAATTATATTTATACCTTCGGCTTGACAGAAGGAGATAATACAAGCTTGATGCACGAGTGGGTACCAATCAGCGTGAACAGTACGGGGGTACTGTTTATCTATTTATAGGCACAGGGCACAGCCTGTGTGAAATTACATTTATACTCTCTACAATTGACTACATCCATGACACAAACTATCATGGGTCAATCTATCTTTTCATCTTTAAGTCAGTGCAACCCTTCATCTTAGGTATGTTGCTATGCCGAAGTTCCCTATAAGGTAGCTTCGGCGTTATTTCCGTGCTGATCTTCCGAAGGTGTTTCTTCTTACAGGACCTTCGGCTTCGAAGCAGACCCCAACAATATTATTTTGCGCATCCATTTTATTGCGTGTAATGGAAACAAAACAAAAAAAGCTAAATCAATGGAAAATGGAAATCTGTTAACACTGTAGCTTTAGAGGACCGGATTTAGGGAACGTTGCTGGAGACTGAGAAGACATAGAGGACAAAATCTTTTAGAGTGTGCTGTAAAGGACAGAGATTATTCCTTTAGGGGATAGAATTTAGAGGACGCTGCTGGAGACAACCTTACGCATTCCAATGGCCCAAACCTATATAAAACTTATGTTCTATCGTGCAATGCACAAACCATCGAGCTACAGTCGATCTCGCTAACCACAAAAAGCATGCGTGATACATACCATAGCGTGTTGCCGGTGCTAAACACCGACAGAGGGACATATGGTGAATAATAGGATTATGTATAATAGACCTTTTTAGGATGGCTAGTTTGTGCTATGGCTGCAAGTTCTTTTTGTTTTTGTATCGTGATGTGGCATGACTTGGTGTATGACCCTTGTTTTCTCTGCAAAATATACAATATAATCTTTGTGGCTGCATGAATCGACCACTAAAGCTTTGTCCTCCTCTTCCACCTCTTGTAGATGTAAGGTGAAAATTGCCCTACGAAGCTTGTTGTTCACCCGTTGACTAAGATGGATCTTGGGCCTGATCATATTGTCCTTGAGGCTAGCTTGGCTTGTCTTCATGTTTGCCCAAATTTTGAATGTTTTAGACAAGTCTCCGATGATATCTTCCCGTGAAGCCCCTAGTTGCTTTTGCATATTTTTGTGCCTCCTATTGTTTTTGACGAAAGTCACTGTCTGCCCTAATGTATTCATCCATTTTCTGCAGCAACTTCTTTAAAGACTAAGGTGGCTTTCTTGTAAAATATTGTGCTATCAGACCTAGATGAAGCCCCTTGACCATTGCTTTGATGACGATGTCGTTAGGTATGCCTGGTGTTTGAGCACAAAATTGTAGAAATCTTCTAACATGTGCTTAAAGATATTCATCTAGGTCTTGGGCACATTTGAACAGAGCTTGAGTAGTAATGGGCTTCATTTGGAAACCCTAGAATCTAGTAAGATTAAGATCCTTAAGCTTCCTCCATGATGATATGAAGCCAGGATGAAGGGAGGAATACCCAATTTGCGCCACACTCTTGACTGCTATGACGAATGACTTGGCCATTACTGCTAAATTGTCTCCATATGAAGATATGGTAGCTTCGTAACTCACCAAAAATTTCTTTTCATCTAACAAGCCATCATATAGTAGGAGTTGAGGCAGCCTATACAATACTGGCCATGGTGTACCATGTAAATCCACTCCTAAGGGAGAAGTGCTATTATAGAGGAAGGCATCATGGTTGTGACCTTCAGGGTGGAGATTTCTTATGTTGTGGTAATATGACTCTTCTAGTGGCTCATCTTATTGCATCATGTGACGTAGCTGTTCTGATGCTTCGCCAATTTGCCGTTGTAGCTGGGTGACTCAAATCATCTTTTATTTTATTTTCTTAACTTGTTGCTGAATAACTTGGAGGTTTTGGATTTCTTAATCAAGTCATCGTGTGGTAGAGGGTCCACAACCTTTCTCTTGCCTTTTCCTTGATCATTGCCTTTTGGAAGATGTGTCTCTTTGAGCTAGTTTTGATCTATTGGAGCAAGTACGGAGTTGCCGGCTGTGTTTCTCTTTAGAGGCATGACAAAGGGTTATCTCTTTGTCGTGAGTTCACTTGAGGTGAGAGCCAGTGTTGGTAACCTATTAAGATTCCTATAAAGGAGAACAACACAATTATAATAACATGGTTTCTCCCTTTCCTCTATCCGTTTGTGATGAAGGGGTAGATTGAATGTAGAAAGTCATGATGGACATGAATATAAAACATAGTGAGACATAACGAGTACGAGAATGCGCAAGTTGAACAATATTAGCTTTTTCTTTAGCACCCTTCCTTCGGTTACAAATGATTAAACATATACGTTCGTAATGTTCGGAGATGATTTAAAGGAGCATATTTTTACAGCTTTGGCTGTTGAGTAATCCAACAAAAAACATGCTTGTAGATCTTGAAGAGGTCCTTGACCCATGCATTGGTATTGTACCGCTATTTATAGGGACAACATGACATATAATTTTGTATGAAATTACATTTGTATCCCTAAACCCTATACATATGATCTATAAAGACTATTCAGGGTGTTGTTATCTTTTCCTCTTGGAGAGGTATTGCGCACATCGCCTGTGATTCCCTTCATCCGCTCGGTTCCAAACTTCGGCCTCGGACATTCTAGCGTGCTTCATCCAAGTTACGACGCAAAAGTCGTCACCTTCTTCTCATATCTATAGACGCCATTGAGACGAAGGTCACTTCATCGTTCCTGAAACAAACTCAAAGATGGCTAAAATTTATTATCTTGAGGACCTTTGACAAAGGTAGACCCTCAGCATCTTGCCAATCAGCATGACTTCTAGAATGTTAGCACACTACATATGCTAAGGTATTAGCACCCATGAAGTTGCCTTGAGGAGGAAGAAGGAAACGAGTTCAGGGTTCAGAGTACAATGATCAGTATTTTTCTTCTTCCCCTCGCCAGCCATCCAGCCCTCGTACATAACTTCCCGTTTACACAACCCACTCTGGGCCCATGTAATGAGTATTCGCACGCCTGGCTCGGCGGCCCAACTCCTGCTGAGAGCGCTCCTGGATATCTTGTGCTTTGTTGTTGTCTTTGTCTTGCGTCACATGTGCGGTGCTGATATAGAACTTCAAGCAAAAAGATGGAGAAAGCATAAATAACTACCATCTTTGTTGAAATTTGCTCTACCCTGATCGACGTTACTTAGATCCTGTTTGTTTCCTTTCAGGATTATATAATCCAGCTTATAGATTATATAAGTGTCTAATAATGATCTGCTTATAGATTATCATAATCTAGACATCTAGATTATATAATTCACCTAATAATCCGTGTTGTTTGTTTGTCCCTTAAATTATTTAATCTGAATTATATAATGTAGAGAGTAAATAAATATGGCCTTAATGAGACATGAACGACTACTTTGACGAGACGAAAGCCTAACTGTTTGTTTCGTTAGAATTGAATTCCATTTTAATAATTATAATTTAGACAAAACTAATTAAGTTCATATATTTATATATGTAATATATTTGTATATTATTCTAAATCATACGAGAGATAGTTATATACTACATTTATGTTATAGCGAAGCAAGTAGAAGAGTGTGCTATAAGTTGTACATCGGAAAATTTGCATGTAAATCTATAGAATCAATTTCCATCTCTTACCTCATGAATTTGAGATAGGCTTATATGATAACTTTGAAAAGTGGTGGAATATCATATTCTAAAAAAATAGTCTATTTTATTAGTAAGATTCTAATTCCTTAAAATGAAAGGAAACAAACGGGACCTGACAAGTTCTAGTATTAAGTAGGATTTCAGTAGAAATAAATCAAGGGCGATTTTTGAGTTTCTGGAAATGATCGATAACTGGACCGACGATGAAGACCAAGTACGTGAGAAGTTCAGAGTCAAAATAATAGTGAAAATGACAAAGGAAGTGATGATCAAAGAGATAACAAGGCTGCAAGGATTATTGACTAGCGACGCAATTTGTATTCGCAGTTTTTTACGATAAATCGGAAACTGTCAACCCAATTTCTCGAGGGACAGCTGCACCAGGAAGGAAACATTCGGCCTCCTGGATCGCATGCATGTTGCATGGCGGTCAATGCGGAACTCTACCGTTGAAGCGGAAGACCCGTTCACGAATGCGCTAAAAGGCTGTTTTTTTCTGCCTTGTGAATGTTCTGTGGCGACATATGACACCAGAGTCAATTAATGAGCCCCGAAATTCTACTCCCCTTCCTACGATAACGACGGCATCTATTTTTTTTCTTAATAAAAACAAATAAGGAGTCAACAGATTTATTTAATCAGGCGTATTTTAAAACAAAGTTTCCCTATTTTATAATATAGGTGAGGTTTGTTTATAGAAACCCAAGTTGTCCGTACATTGCAAAAGCAAAAAAACCAATATTTATGAAAAAGATAAATAGAAATAATTTCCCTATTTCATAATATAGGTGAGGTTTGTTTATAGAATCCCAAGTTGTCCAAACATTGTAACAGCAAAAAAACCCAATATTTATGAAAAAGATAGATCTATATTATATTAAAGTATCAGTTTTAACGTTCGTCCTACGTCATCTTTTTATAAATAATCACTCACATCTATTTTAAATTAATCACGCCCGTCGCCTCCATGTAACCAACCTCCACGTAACCCCTGATAGAAGAAGGGCGGGACACACTAGATGAAGCCGTCTAACCAATAGAACATCAATACTTAAGTGTTTTCAATATTGAATATAAATTATACATATGTATATACGAATTTTTGTAAAATAAAAAATATAATTGTGTCGGACCGGACCAGCACTACAGCCTAATGCTACGGCCAAGCACGACACGATGCTCGTGCCGGGCAGGCCTAGTTAGAAATAATGCGTAACTAGTTTTTCTATTTTTGAAATTTAAGGACTATAATTTATTTTTGATATCTTATATGTATTATTTCATGGTGATTATAGGGGTGAAAATACCCAGGCTGGGTACCGGATACGGGCCCAAATTTTTAGATACGAATACATGTAATTTTGTTGTCGACACGAATACGGGGTACTACGTAGATAATGTACACATGGATATGAGTAGGATACAAAATCAAGTAAAGTGCATTTCAGTTTTAAACTTATGTAGCTGTGTCAATCCGGTCATAAATTATTAAAGTATATTTGTTAAGAACTTATTCACTGTTCAGGTCTATGGCACATCCAAACGGATCAAAACAGATCCATTTTCCTTCTTCTTCCTTAGGCCTTGTTTGTTTACGTCGCATTGCCTTCGAAATCGTTTCAGCTAATCAAAGTTTATATAAATTAGAGAAGCAATCCGGCTAGAAATTGTTCCGACCCACCAATCCGACACAAACGAACAAGTCCTTAAAAGTCTGTTCGGTTATCTCGAATTTAATCTCCAGAACAATTTCACTTAGAATGATAGTTTAATTTATATAATAATTGATCATATAGAATAGTTTCTGGTCTGGTTCCGTAATAATTAATCATATAGAATAGTTTCTGGTCTCGTTTTGATGTAACCGAACGGGCCCTAACCTGACACGGGAAGGACGAAGCTCGATCCACCGGCCAAGGAGGCCATCCTGACGCACCGCGGGCGGGCACCAACGGGCTCGCCACCCACATGGCAGCCAGCTTCACCACGGACATCGTCGCTGCCGTCGCGTGTCAGCAGCCAACAGTTGCCGGGTACACACGAAACCCAAAACCTACAGCCTAGGAGAATGGGCAAGTGGAGCCAAGAAGCTCAATCCAAATTATGTTGGCCCAAACCGGTGCAAGCAAGAGGAGTAGAGAGAGTAATTGGTCAGGAGAATTGGTCCGTAAAGATTAGTTTGGAAACTGAAATCTTCTTCGAAATTAAAGAGGATTGGAAAGAAAATTAGTTTATTTTTATCTTAATCCCCTCCAATCCCGAAGTGGATTTGAGGTTACCAAAGTAGCCTTAAGAAGTATGGAAAAACATTGCTGAATAGATAGGACTGAATCACAATATATCCTCTCTTCTTCCCCACGCAACCTCCTGTTAGTCACTTACTCTCAATTGCTATACACAGTTGAAAACAAGGCAACACGGAATAACTCCTTCGAGGACGAAGGTTGAGATTTTAATCGAATGAATCATACCTAAGTATAAAAGTGAATATACAATGAATGTAAAGGGTTAAACATGTTAGCTCATCTCCAATGTCTTAACATTCTATTTCTCCCATTTCATATAATAAATTTACTATCGTACCTTCGGCTCTACGGAGTGAATTAGAGCGAAGGTGCTTCAGAGAAAGGATTACACGGAACAATTATCCAGCTCTCCCAAAGTTACTTTATACATGGCACTGTTCATCTATTTATAGGGGAACGTACAGCTTCGTATAAAATTACAAATATGTCTGTAAGACTAGTACGTATGATTTACATATGATGTGAGGGCAATATTGTCTTCTGTCTTTACATTCTGGATGGCACCTTCTCCCGGCATCGTTGATTTTCTATCTTCGTCTCCTTGTGTTGTTATGACGAAGCTTAACATCTTAGTCTTTCTCTATACCCTGCTTCGAAGGTGTTTTGTCGCAGAAGCTCCTGCGACACTTAACGACATGTTGGCAACCAACAGTTAAATGTGTTTTTGAGGACCTTCGAAAGACGAAGGCCCCAATAGTAGCCTATCACAGTATTAGTTTGTTTCCTTGTAATAAACTCAAGCTGCGAAATGAACGGAGGCCTTAATCCGAAGGTCCGAAAAAACACCTTCCCGTCGCTAAGATAGCAAAACTTTCTGAATTGTGGGGCCACTTTGCAGTGGTTTTTTGCATATAAATATGGCGATCATGGTAAAATATCTGTTGTGATATTGAATTGTCCTGCTATTTTGAGCCATTTAAATTGCATTTGTTTTCTAGCTTCGGTTGTTTCTTTAGTCTGAGCTGAGATGGCCAAAGGTAAGAGGAGTGAGGATCCCGCATTGACTGGGTTTTTATGAAGCTATAGAAAGCACAAATACTGAAAAATAACTAATGAGATTCTAGCTGGGTTGTCCGAAGATTCTGAGGACAGCGAGGATTTTGATGTTGACAGCGGTGCTGATGATGCCGAAATCGGTTGTGGAAGCCAATCCATGTTAACTACGGAAAGTCTATCGTGAAGAAGGGGCATATTGAGGCCATGAAGGGTAAGTACTTTCATGATGTATCTGTAGTGAGGGCCGGAGGATAAAACACGGTTCCTCTTCCTGAGAAAGACGAAGTAGTGGTTTTCCGAAGCTTTATGGTTGGATTATGTTTCCCCCTTCACAAGATGTTGGTTGAAGTCCTAAAAAGGTTTGAAATATTTCTTCATCAACTCACTCCTAGAGCTTTGATTAGAGTTGGAGTCTTCATCTAGGCAATAAGGATCCAAGGGGAATTATTGTGGTTGCATCACATGCTGGAGCACCTAATTTTGTATGATGTTTTGAGTTGTTGTGCCTCCATTTAAACTCACAAAGCATGTTGATTTTGAATTTAAAAGCTAGAGCTAAATTCAAAATAGAAAGAAGAGGAAATAAAGAAATAGGAAAGAAAAGGGAAAAGCCCACCCCGCAGCCTAGCCCAACCGGTCGTCCTCTCCCCCCCGCCTGGGCCCACTCGGCGCGCACGGCCCACCAGCGTGTCCCCGCGGCCCACTCGCCCTTCCTCCCCTTGGCCCACCCCGCGTCCCAGCCCACCCCCTCCCCCTCCACGCCTGCGCAGCCCAGCGCCGGCGCCCCTTCCCCAAACCCTAGCGCACGCAAAAGCACCGTCGCCGCCTGTGGGTGGGTCCCACCCACCAGCGCGCCCCTCCCCTGCTCATCTTCCCCAACCGCCCGGCCACCCCTTTGGGCGCCCACGTCGTGCTCGCGGAGCCGCCAACCCCCCCAGCCCTCTTCTCTCCCCACCTCCATGCCCACGCCCCTGCACTCGTGCCAGCTTGCAGCGGCTGCGGCCCGCGTGCCATCTCGCGGCTGGAGGCCTGGCGCGGCCCACCGGCGTGGCGGCCTGTGGCTAGCCTGCGCGCGGTGGCTCAGCGCGACTCTTGCTGGTCGACGGCGAGCCCCGCTCGGCCACTGCCACCCGGTCCATGGCCGCGGCCAGCCAGCCTGGTGGCCTGGTTTTGCCAGCCTATGTAGCTGGTGTGGTGGCCCGCGGCCAGCCCGCATAGCCAGCGCGGCAGCCCGATGGCCAGCCTGCGCGGAACACACGACGGCCAGCCCCGGCCGAGCCTCCCCGACCAGCCTTGTGGCGTGGCCAGCCCCGACGGCAAAGGCCCCTGCGCGCGGCGGCGTGGCCTACCTGCGCGACGGCCCGGCGCGCCATCGCACGGCCCAGCCGTGGCCTCCTCGGCCGGTTCTCCCCTGGGGCGCAGCGTGGTCGACCTCCCCTCGTGCGCGGCGCGGCCTCCATGCCCACGGCTCGCCTAGGAGCGGCCCCGGCATGGCTTGTGGTGCCCTCGCGCGGCCCGTGTGGCTCGAGCAGCCCCGGTGCAGCTACTCATGCCCTTGCGGGTCGCGCCGCACTGGTTCGTGGGTGAGGTGGTCATGGCCGCATGAAATCCCATCGTTTTGGACTGTGAACTAAGTACGTATTCAATGTGTATGCACCGCAGATACATCTGATCCTATTCTAATTGTAATAACTTCGTAAACATGTCGAATGCACGTTAATAATAGTATTTTGTCGCATCGTAGGTTTTGACTAATTAATGTATTATTTGTTTGTCCAATGGTTGATAAATTGACATTCTAATTTAGGTGTAGCTTTAACTTGCTCTTTTATAAATACCCGTTAAAATGTGATTATGTCAATGCAAATGTTGTAATTGACACTTTCTTAGTAGGAATGCGGTATCGATTAGCGATTCTAGCGTATCGTCGCGTTCTTCACGCGAGTCGCGATTCACACAGTTTACTAGAACCGTTTCACCACATCGGTAATGTTAAATAAGTAATTTCCTACTTAGTTGTCGGTCATTAACTTAACTACTCCATCGAATCAAATCTATAATGTTAATTATGTGTTTGTAAATACATGGTAGTACGACTTTAACAACTTAAATGTTATACTAGGTGAGTGCCCGTGCGTTGCAATGGGAACATATAATAACTTGATAACTTATATACAAAATGTGTCTTATATTGTTATAAAAAAATGTTTCATAATCCATTTGTAATCCTGGTCATACATAAATTTTGTTATTTTAATTTAGCTGTTTCACTACTACATTGCAACCATCAGTATCATGCAGACTTCGATATATGCCACGATTTGCATGGTCTCATCATTGAAGAGCACGTGCCACACCTGCCGGTACAAGTTCCCTCGTACATTGTCAGTCATCAGGTACACACCACCATACACGCTTGCTTAAACAAAAAAGGCAAGTGTATGTGTCTGCGAAGAGAATTAAAGGCAGGCCGACACAAAAGCTACCCTGACGATGGCAAGTGGTCATTTCTGTCGGTCCTCCTCTGCGTCACGTCTAGCGCCAAGATGACGCCACATACCTTGATATAGTAGTCGTCGAACGCACACGACATGGTGAGTACCGATGACTCTTGGTTGGGCTGCCAAACAAAGTGCACCACAGGCTCATCAGCGAGGTAGTACACCTAGTCATTGCACCACCGGATGTGCTACTCCTGTACATACATCTTGTACGAGGACACTCACACAACGTCAGCAACGGCCGTCATCTCAGCGCACAAGAATTCATGGCCGGCCAATAGCGTCTTACGTGGCAGGTTGAGTTTCAGATGGATGATGAGCTGGACGGTGTGACAGTGCCATCGTCGGATGTGGTGCCTAGAACAACCCGAGAGTCATAAGCGTTGGGGACGACCATGAGGTCCCCCTGTTTGAAGATGGACAGCGCGGTGCAACCGCTTTGGACCATGTCCAAGCGGTGGCTGCACTGGAGCTTGCCGAACACAGCAGCACATGCGGACACGTATGACTGCTTGCAGAGGTCGAACTGGCAGTCACCAAGCTTCTTCTCGTCGTCGATGAGCAACGCCAACGCGAGCGCCTCCTGCCAATGGTGTTTGTTCAGGGTTTCCAAGTAAGAAACATGGATTCATCTTTGGCGTTGGTTTATAAAAATGACTTACAAGTCAGATCCATGGAAAAAATATTACGGAGAATAAATGTCACACATATAAAAAAGGAATTTAAGTTGAAAATATTATAAAAACAAAAAAAATTGCATGCAAGGCTCTTCTTTAAATACTACTGCCTCCGTCCAAAGATATAATTCAGTAATCTCGTTGATAATTATCTACTACTACACATTGTGCAAGGGTAGCAGTTGGGATTTGGGAGAGATGTAGTAGATATTTTTACTGTAACAAATATTGACATAAACACACATGTGGTGTAGTGGTAGCTATGAGCACATTTGCTTGAGGGGTCATGGGTTTGAATCCCATTGGGACCATATTTGTGTTTTTTAATTTAATTTTAGCTAGGCGTGGGATGCACATGGGAATGAGAATGAGCTTTGTGGGAGGGGGAATGAGAAAGACAGTGCACATGGAATGGCAGCAGCCGGGAATGGGATTGGGCTTTCGGGGAGGGCGGAATGGGAATGGCAGAACACGGAATGGCAGCCTACCCCTTACCGTCTTAATAAGTAGTAGAGATTTAATATCTATTTAGTGTTTAGTATAAAAACAACTTTTAGTTAAGGCTTCTCGTGTGTTGTTGCGTGCGTGGTCACGCGTCATTCGTGCGTGTCGCACGTGCGGTTTCACATGTGTCGCGCATGTCGTTTTCTTGCGTGTAGCGCGCCTTGCCGCGCGCCGTTCGCGCGTATCGCGCGTTGTCCGCACGCGAGATTAAATCGTTCGCTTATAATTACTCATGTGAGTTAATTAGTTATTTATTTAATCATCAACTATTAAAATAGTAAGTTAGTCAAAACTAGGTAGTAGTATTAATTTACATTTGATTAATATCAATTAATATAATTATGTTGAATTGGATGTTCTAATTAGTACTTGTTTAATGTAAACACGCTAACCCCTCGACCACAGCTTCGTCTATCGTGGTTCTTTTCCTCACGTAACTGTAGAGGCGCTCTCTATTTTATATTGCTCGCTTTTATAACATTTTATCTTGTATGGTGTAATGTTCTTATGCATATGTATATGCTTGTTTGCTTGTGCCTGTTCGTCTTCGCTTCGCTTCGCGAATAGATTGCGATATGTTCCTGAGCTTCAAGGAATCGACAATCAAGATTTGGTGAACCACTGGTCCCGAGATCAAGCTCTTCGAGTTCTACAAGGCTGAAGACCCTGAGCATCTGTTTGGTGAAGGCAAGTGTCCTCTGACCTATTATGTCTCGTTTACTTTATAATTCATCAACCCGCATAGCATGATCAACCTAAGGATTGACTAGCTTTGTATTTACCTTGTCCTTGATTACCTTTTGGGTTACTATGGTTAGCTTCATGATATTGCTTTACTTTAATCAATGAACATGATGTGAACACTTATGAATCGATGTTGTCATTATGATTATGATGTTGGACTGGTGATACTTTAGGGGGCTCGAGCGGTTTCTCGAGTGCCTCTTCGTAAGGACCTGTTCGTTGGATGACCGCCGGAGAAAACAATACAACCATGAGGGTGGTATGGGACGCCCTTAGCTGAATAATTAGAGAAACTGGGGTGTAATTCGCTTCGCCGTCATGCCATCAATGGGGCTCGGTGTATGCGGCTCGCTCTGCCGAGGGTGGATTGCACCTTGGGGAGGAGTGCGGTATGTTTAGGAAACCTAATGGGCGGCTACAGCCTTAGGGAATCTTTGTAAAGGCTTCGTAGTGAATCCCTGGCCATTCACCTCGGGAGTGAACAAGGGTCTTGCAAGCCCGGGCTAGAGAGGGAATCACGGCTTATGGGTAAAGTGCGCAACCTCTACATAGTGTTATGAAATTGATATATCAGTCGTGCTCGCGGTTATGAGCGGCCAAGGGAGCTCCATTGATTAGAGACACATTGATCAGAGATGTTTTGTTTACAGATGATGATGAGGATAATGCTGGTTTCTATTATGATTATGGTTATGGTTTATGGTATTCTTTCCGTTTGGAAAGGGTACTTTTGGGTTAACAACTTGGGTTAATGCTAAAACCTGGCTCTCTACTAGTAATAATTACTTGACAAACTAAAAGCAACTGCTTGACCTTAACCCCACATAAAGCTAGTCCACTACAGCCAAACGGGACATTTGCTGAGTACGTTGATGTGTACTCACCCTTGCTTTCACAAAACGCCAGGTTGCCTTTGGTGCAATCGATGCTCAGGTAAAGGAGAAGAAAGTGTCGAGGCGGATCTGCAGGAGTTCCAGGACTTCGACGAGTTCGAGGATTAGGCTAGCGACCTCCCCTAGTCAGCTGTCTGTGGTGGGTTTATTTACGTTGGCTACGTTTCTATTATGTGCACTTTAATTCATATTATGTAAATGACTCTAGTCTTTAATATTATTACTTACTCTTTATTGTTATTTAAAGCATTATGCTATGGTGAGTCATTTATGTAATCGTTGTGTACGTGAATTTCTGATCCTGACACGTACATGGTTCGCATTCGGTTTACCTTCCAAAACCGGGTGTGACATAAGTGGTATCAAAGTCGTGCTGACTGTAGGACCGCTGACCTAGAGTAACATTGGCCATTTTAAGGACTTATTGGTTATTAATTCACCTCATCCTTGATTCTGCTTTAAAATATTAGTCACCTCGACTAATTCTATGTTGTGCTCCTATATGCCCCCTTGCCAAAAGTATTTTATTCTAGTATGGTCTATACTTCTCTTAATCTATTAGATCTGATCTCACTCTTGTGCTTGCGACATCTTTGTAGATGCCCCCTGACCATAACTTTCTTATCTTTTGGGATTCTTTCCTCTTTCGTCATTAAATTTGTTACCATCTGGCAAACTCTAGTCCTTCGGTATTGATATACTCGTATCCCTAAATTCTTCAATTCTCTTGTTTCAAATACTCGCCTCTAAATTTTTATTGCCTACTTAAACATTTTAGTTTATATGACCATGACCTTTCTGTCTTCTGAGACCCTTTCCTATTTTGTTGTTAGGTCATTATCTTTCAACAATTTCTATTTCATTGGTTTTAGTATACTCATGTCCTTAGAGTCTTGCATAATCTCGTATTTTTTTATTTTTCATACCCCAATATTTGTTTAAGACATTTCAACTTACATGCTCTTGACCACCCTTGTTTCTTAGTGATGCAAGAGTGGTCATTTTACTTTGCATATCCTTGGTGATCTTGTTGTGTCCATGTAACTCCACTTGGTAATTAATTTTCTTTACTTCAACCATTTTGTTGGAACCTTACCTATCTTACCCTTGCTTGTTTTCTCCACTTTGTCAGTCTTGCCTTAACTGTGTCCATGGTTATGTTTTTCATCATTATCACCTTTACCCTTATCACCTATATGTCTTACCTTGATGTTTATCTTATACCTGCCCTTTAAAATCTTCTCTCGTCCATCTCAATCTGAGAGTTGTATGTTTTACTTAATTTTCTCTTAGACGTATCATCTTCTTTGTCACTTTCGAGTTTTTAACTCCATCCTTTGTTGTTTTTATTTGTTATTGCCTTTGCCTTTCTCATCCCTTAACCTTACCTTGGCTATTACATTATGTCTATTATCTATAATCTCCAATCTCCCATCCCAATTTGGGAGCAGTGCTTTACTTACCTCACCCTCAGTTATATTCTCTTCTTTACCACGTGTAATCTTGTGCGCAACTCCATTCTTTATTGTACTCATACCACTGGCTCTCCAATGCCTTCATCTTTTCTCTCATACCCTTGTCTGTTGTCGCCTTTGACCCTTGCAATATTGAGGCCTTCTACCTAAATGTTTACTTTGAACTTATCCTTTAAAAGTCTCCCCTTTCTTTCAACCTGGTTTGAGAGTTGTGAATTACCTATCTCTCCCTTGATTTCTTTTCACTTCTTGTCGCCTTAAAACTTTTGTGTTAATTCCATCCCTTGCTGTGTTTTTATTTGCTATCACCCTTACCTTGTCGTCCATCGATCTTGCCTTGATACTCATCTTTATTCCTACTCTTTAAAAATTCCCTCTCTTTTACCTCAATTTGAGAGTGGCAATTTACCCATCTAGCCCTTGGACATTGTAACACCATAAAAGCCATCAACTAAAAATAATGAATTTAGTTATTATGGTAATTAGGATAATAAATTTTTATTCAAGTGTTTATTATTTAGTGCATTCGTAATAAATTTTTTATTTTATTGCGCATGATTGGTTTGTGGGTATTTAATCGCAATTCTTCTTAAGAAAATCCTAGTAAATAACATAATAAATAAATAAATAATATAGTAATTATTATTTTATTTATAAGTGTCGGGGACCATAATTAGGGGTACCCTCAAGACTCCTAATCTCAGCTGGTAACCCCCATCAGCACAAAGCTGCAAAGGCCTGAGGGGTGCGATTAAGTCAAGGATCGGTCCACTCAAGGGACACGATCTCGCCTCGCCCAAGCCCAGCCTCGGGCAAGGGCAGCCGACCCCGGAGGATTTACGTCTCGCCCGAGGACCCCCTCCAGCAACGGACACACCTTCGGCTCGCCCGAGGCCCAGACTTCACCAAGAAGCAACCTTGGCCAAGCCGCCACGCCGACCGACCGTATCGCAGGAGCCTTTAATGCAAAGGTGGCCTGACACCTTATCCTGACGCGCGCCCTTCAGTCGACAGAGCCGAAGTGACCGCAGTCACTTCGCCGCTCCACTGACCGGCCTAACAAGAGGACAGCGCCGCCTGTGCCGCTCCGACTTCTGTGCCACTCGGCAGAGTGAGGCTGACAGCAGCCAAGTCCGGCCTTAGGCGCCATAGGAAACTCCGCTTCGCCCGACCCTAGGGCTCAGACTCGGGCTCGGCCCCGGAAGACGACGAACTCCGCTTCGCCCGACCCCAGGGCTCGGACTCAGGCTCAGCCCCGGAAGACGACGAACTCCGCTTCGCCCGACCCCAGGGCTCGAACTCGGGCTCGGCCCCGGAAGACGACAAACTCCGCTTCGCCTGACCCCAGGGCTCGGACTCGGGCTCGGCCCCGGAAGACGACGAACTCCGCTTCGCCTGACCCTAGGGCTCGGACTCGGGCTCAGCCCCGGAAGACGACGAACTCCGCTTCGCCCGACCCCAGGGCTCGGACTCAGGCTCGGCCCCGGAAGACGACGAACTCCGCTTCGCCCGACCCTAGGGCTCGGACTCGGGCTCAACCCCGGAAGACGACGAACTCCGCTTCGCTCGACCCCAGGGCTCGGACTCAGCCCTGGCCTCAGCCGACAGTCTCCGCCTCGCCCGACCCAGGGGCTCGGACTCGACCTCGGCTTCGGAAGATAGACTCGACCTCGACCTCGGAGGAGCTTCCGCCTCGCCCAACCTAGGGCTCGGACCGACCACGTCACAGGAGGCGCCATCGTTACCCTACCCCAAGCTAACTCAGGCTACGGGGAACAAGACCGGCGTCCCATCTGGCTCGCCTCGATAAACAAGTAATGATGGCGCCCCGCATGCTCCATGACGACGGCGGCTCTCAGCCCCCTTACGGAAGCAAGGAGACGTCAGCAAGGACTCGACAGCCCCGACAACTGTCCTTCCACCAGGCTCCAGCGCTCCTCCGACGGCCACGACACCACACGAACCGGGTGCCAAAACCTCTCCGACTGCCACGACGGCATGTACTTAGGGCGCTAGCTCTTCTCCGCTAGACACATTAGCACACTGCTACACCCCCCATTGTACACCTGGATCCTCTCCTTACGCCTATAAAAGGAAGGTCCAGGGCCCTCTTACAGAGGGTTGGCCGTGCGGGGAAGGACGAGACGGCGCTCGCGTGAGCCTCTCGCTCCCTCCCGCGTGGACGCTTGTAACCCCCTACTGCAAGCGCACCCGACCTGGGCGCGGGACAAACACGAAGGTCGTGGGTCTCCCCCTTTTACGCCTGTCTCCCTCCGGCTTCTTCCCCCCTTCGCGCTCCGTCTCGCGCCGAACCATCTGGGCTGGGGCACGCGGCGACAATTTACTCGTCGGTCCAGGGACCCCCCGGGGTCAAAACGCCAGTTGGCGCGCCAGGTAGGGGCCTGCTGCGTGTTGACGAACAGCTTCCCGTCAAGCTCCAGATGGGTAGTCTCCAGCAACCTTTCCAGCCCGGGACGGTGCTCCGTTTCGGGAGTCTTGAGTTCATGTCCCTCGACGGCAGCTACGACATGATACTCCTTCCCCCGCCGCGCGACAACGACAATGGCGGCCGACAATCCGCCCGCCGGCGGCGGAATCGACGACGTCTTCCCCACGCGGCGGAAGAACGACATTCGAGCTTGTCCCGTCCCCTCCCCCACCGACGGAGGAGGAGGCGGGGCAACCAAGGCCAAGCAGAAGGCGGCATCTCGTCGGCTGTCGAGCGAGTCGACGGCACCAGCGCCCCAACGAGGGGCACGTCGGGCATCGATCTCGCGTGTGAGACGAAGACGAGCGCCGTCTCCCCGCAACACGCCAACTCCAAGCAAACGGACGACGCCAGCACGCTCGCAAAGGACTTGGTGGGCGTCACCCTCGTACCTGAGACGACGGTGCAGTCTGCCCCTGACGCGACTTCGTCACCGCCCGTCGACCAAGAGGTACCGACCGACTCCCATCTCGTGCCTTTTGGATTCAGCCTCGACCCACCAAGCGACTTCGTTTTGGTGGACGCTCTCATAGAGGCGAGTCCAAACCCTCTGGGGTATTGTATACGGCCACCCTGGGACCGGCTGACGGCCGTCTCGACCTACGGGCCCTCGGGTTCCGAGGAAGGTGACGAGCCCGACTTTTGTTGGGATTTCTCCGGACTTGGTAACCCCAGTGCCATGCGGGACTTCATAACCGCATGCGACTACTGCCTTTCCGATTGTTCCAACGGTAGCCGCAGCCTCGGCGACGAGGACTGCGGCCCAAGTCGTGAATGTTTCCACGTTGATCTAGGGGGTCCCGGCAAAGGCAACCATCTTGGTGCACCGGAAAACGGTGATCCCCCTAGGCCTGCGCCTCGCGTTGACATCCTTCAGGAGCTAGCTATGGTCCCCGTCCCGGCGGGGGGTCATGACCCACAGCTCGAGCAAATCCGCGAGATGCAGGCCAGGCTCGACGAGGGAGTAGGAACACTTGAGCCGTTTCACCGGAACATCGGGCAGGAATGGGCAGGCCAACCTCCGGCCGGAGAAGCGCGTCATCTACCCCAGGGCATCCAGCACCGCATCACCGACGATGTCAGGGCAAGGCCGCCACCGGCTTCCAGTGGGGTCGACCAGAACCTGGCTGCAGCGGCAATACTTCTCCGTGCGATGCCGGAGCCATCTACCACCGAGGGGCGGTGTATCCAGGGAGAGCTCAAGAATCTCCTGGAGGATGCCGCGGTCCGACGGGCCGAAAGCTTCGCCTCCCGAAGGCAGGGGTACCCCTCGGAACATCACGCCGCGACTTCCCGATTCATGCGGGAAGCCTCGGTCCACATCGGGCGCACGCGCAACACAGCGCCTGCGGCCACGGATCGCCTCGACAACGGACACCCTCACCGCAACCGTCGAACCCACCTCAACGAGAGGGTGCGCCGAGGCTACCACCCCAGGCGTGGGGGACGCTACGACAGCGGAGAGGATCGGAGTCCCTCGCCCGAACCGCCCGGTCCGCAGGCTTTCAGACGAGCCATACGACGGGCGCCGTTCCCGACCCGGTTCCGAACCCCGATTACTATCACAAAGTACTCGGGGGAGACGAGACCGGAACTGTGGCTCGCGGACTATCGGCTGGCCTGCCAACTGGGTGGAACGGACGATGACAACCTCGTCATCCGTAACCTCCCCCTATTTCTCTCCGACTCCGCTCGGGCCTGGCTGGAGCATCTGCCTCCGGGGCAGATCTCCAACTGGGACGACCTGGTCCAAGCCTTCGCCGACAACTTCCAGGGCACGTACGTGCGCCCTAGGAACTCCTCGGATCTCCGAAGCTGCCGCCAGCAGCCGGGGGAATCCCTCCGGGACTACATCCGGCGATTCTCGAAGCGGCGCACCGAGCTGCCCAACGTCACTGACTCGAATGTCATCGGCGCGTTCCTCGCCGGCACCACCTGCCGCGACCTGGTGAGCAAGCTGGGTCGCAAGACCCCCACCAGGGCGAGCGAGCTGATGGACATCGCCACCAAGTTCGCCTCTGGCCAGGAGGCGGTTGAGGCCATCTTCCGGAAGGATAAGCAGCCCCAGGGCCGCCCACCGGAAGATGTCCTCGAGGCGTCAACTCAGCGCGGCACCAAGAAGAAAGGCAGGAAGAAGTCGCGAGCGAAACGCGACGCCGCCGACGCGGACCTTGTCGCCGCTGCCGAGTACAAGAACCCTCGGAAACCTCCCGGAGGTGCCAATCTCTTTGACAAGATGCTCAAGGAGTCGTGCCCCTATCATCAGGGGCCCGTCAAGCACACCCTTGAGGAGTGCGCCATGCTTCGGCGCCACTTTCACAAGGCCGGGCCACCTGCGGAAGGTGGCAAGGCCCGCGACGACGATAAGAAGGAGGATCACAAGATAGGATAGTTCCCCGAGGTCCACGACTGCTTCAAGATCTACGGTGGGCCAGTGGCGAACGCCTCGGCTCGGCACCGCAAGCAAGAGCGTCGGGAGGTCTGCTCAGTAAAGGTGGTGGCGTCGGTCTACCTAGACTGGTCCGACAAGCCCATCACCTTCGACCAGGGCAATCACCCCGACCGCGTGCCGAGCCCGGGGAAATACCCGCTCGTTGTCGACCCCGTCATCGGCAACGTTAGGCTCACCAAGGTCCTCATGGACAGAGGCAACAGCCTCAACATCATCTACGCCGAGACCCTCGGGCTCCTGCGGATCGATTTGTCCTCGGTCCAGGCAGGCGCTACGCCTTTTCACGGGATCATCCCCGGGAAATGCGTCCAGCCCCTCGGACAACTCGATCTACCCGTCTGCTTTGGGACACCCTCCAACTTCCGAAGGGAGACCCTCACGTTCGAGGTGGTCGGGTTTCGAGGAACCTATCACGCAGTGCTGGGGAGGCCATGCTACGCCAAGTTCATGGCCGTCCCCAACTACACCTACCTCAAGCTCAAAATGTCGGGCCCCAACGGGGTCATCACCGTCGGCCCCACGTATCGACACGCGTACGAATGCGACGTGGAGTGCGTGGAGTACGCCGAGGCCCTCATCACCGACCTGGAGAGCCTCTCTAAGGAGGCGCCAGACGTGAAGCGCCATACCAGCAACTTCGAGCCGGCGGAGACGGTTAAGTCCGTCCCTCCCGTCCCCAACTACACCTACCTCAAGCTCAAAATGTCGGGCCCCAACGGGGTCATCACCGTCGGCCCCACGTATCGACACGCGTACGAATGCGACATGGAGTGCGTGGAGTACGCCGAGGCCCTCGCCGAATCCGAGGCCCTCATCGCCGACCTAGAGAGCCTCTCTAAGGAGGCGCCAGACGTGAAGCGCCATGCCCGCAACTTCGAGCCGGCGGAGACGGTTAAGTCCGTCCCTCTCGACCCCAACAACGACGCCTCCAAGCAGATCTGGATCGGCTCCGAGCTCGACCCCAAATAGGAAGCAGTGCTCGTCGACTTTCTCCGCGCGAACGCCGACGTTTTCGCGTGGAGTCCCTCGGACATGCCCGCCATACCGAGGGATGTCGCCGAGCACTTGCTAGATATCCGAGCTGGAGCCCGACCCGTGAAGCAGCCTCTGCGCCGATTCGACGAAGAAAAGCGCAGAGCCATAGGCGAGGAGATCCACAAGCTAATGGCAGCAGGGTTCATCAAAGAGGTATTCCATCCCGAATGGCCTGCCAACCCTGTGCTTGTGAGAAAGAAAGGAGGGAAATGGCGGATGTGTGTAGACTACACTGGTCTAAACAAAGCATGTCCGAAAGTTCCCTACCCTCTGCCTCGCATCGATCAAATCGTGGATTCCACTGCTGGGTGCGAAACCCTGTCTTTCCTCGATGCCTACTCAGGGTATCACCAAATCAGGATGAAAGAGTCCGACCAGCTCGCGACTTCTTTCATCACACCCTTCGGCATGTACTGCTATGTTACCATGTCGTTCGGTTTGAGGAATGCGGGTGTGACATACCAAAGGTGCATGAACCACGTGTTCGGCGAACACATTGGTCGAACGGTCGAGGCCTACGTCGATGACATCGTAGTCAAGACGAGGAAAGCCTTCGACCTCCTTTCCAACCTTGAAGTGACATTCCGATGTCTCAAGGCGAAAGGCGTAAAGCTCAATCCCGAGAAGTGCGTTTTCGGGGTCCCCCGAGGCATGCTCTTGGGGTTCATCGTCTCCGAGCGGGGCATCGAGGCCAACCCGGAAAAAATCGCGGCCATCACCAACATGGGGCCCATCAAGGACTTGAAAGGCGTACAGAGGGTCACGGGATGCCTTGCGGCTTTGAGCCATTTCATCTCACGCCTCGGCGAAAGAGGCCTGCCTCTGTACCGCCTCTTAAGGAAGGCCGAGTGCTTCACTTGGACCCCTGAGGCCGAGGAAGCCCTCGGAAACCTCAAGGCGCTCCTCACGAACGCGCCCATCTTGGTGCCTCCCGCCGCCGGAGAAGCCCTCTTGATCTACGTCGCCGCTACCACTCAGGTGGTCAGCGCCGCGATCGTGGTTGAGAGACAAGAAGAAGGGCATGCATTGCCCGCCCAGAGGCCAGTCTACTTCATCAGTGAGGTACTGTCCGAGACCAAGATCCGCTACCCACAAATTCAGAAGCTGATGTACGCGGTAATCCTGATGCGGCGGAAGTTGCGACACTACTTCGAGTCTCATCCGGTGACTGTGGTGTCATCCTTCCCCCTGGGGGAGATCATCCAGTGCCGAGAGGCCTCGGGTAGAATTGCAAAGTGGGCAGTGGAAATCATGGGCGAGACGATCTCGTTCGGCCCTCGGAAGGCCATCAAGTCCCAGGTCTTGGCGGACTTTGTGGCTGAATGGGTCGACACCCAGCTCCCGACAGTTCCGATCCAACCGGAACTCTGGACCATGTTTTTCGACGGGTCGCTGATGAAGACAGGCAGGCGCGGGCCTGCTCTTCATCTCGCCCCTCGGGAAGCACCTACGCTACGTGCTACGCCTCCACTTACCAGCGTCTAACAATGTGGCCGAGTACGAGGCTCTGGTCAACGGGTTGCGCATCGCCATCGAGCTAGAGGTCCGACGCCTCGACGCTCGCGGTGACTCGCAGCTCGTCATCGACCAAGTCATGAAGAACTCCCACTGCCGCGACCCGAAGATGGAAGCCTACTGCGATGAGGTTCGGCGCCTGGAAGACAAGTTCTACGGGCTCAAGCTCAACCACATCGCCTGACACTACAACGAGACTGCGGACGAGCTGGCTAAGATAGCCTCGGGGCGAACAACGGTTCCCCCGGACGTCTTCTCCCGGGACCTGCACCAACCCTCCGTCAAGATCGACGACACGCCCGAGCCCGAGAAGGCCTCGGCCCAGCCCGAGGCATCCTCGGCTTGGCCTGAGGCACCCTCGGCTCTGCCCAAGACACCCTCAGCTTAGCCCGAGGCAACCTTGGCCCCCGAAGATGAGGCACTGCGCGTCGAGGAAGAGCGAAGCGGGGTCACGCCTAATCGAAACTGGCAGACCCCGTACCTGCAATATCTCCACTGAGGAGAGCTACCCCTCGACCGAGCCGAGGCTCGGCGGTTGGCACGGCGCACCAAGTCTTTCGTCTTGCTGGGGGATGGGAAGGAGCTCTACCACCGCAGCCCCTCAGGCATCCTCCAGCGATGCATATCCATCACCGAAGGCCAGGAGCTCTTACAAGAAATACACTCGGGGGCTTGCGGTCATCACGCAGCACCTCGAGCCCTTGTTGGAAATGCCTTCCGAAAAGGCTTCTTCTGGCCGACCGCGGTGGCCGACGCCACTAGAATTGTGCGCACCTGCAAAGGGTGTCAATTCTACGCAAGGCAGACCCACCTGCCCGCTCAGGCTCTGCAGACCATACCCATCACCTGGCCGTTTGCTGTGTGGGGTCTGGACCTCGTCGGCCCCTTGCAGAAGGCACCCAGGGGCTACACGCACCTACTGGTCGCCATCGACAAATTCTCCAAGTGGATCGAGGTCCGGCCCCTAAACGGCATCAGGTCCGAACAGGCGGTGGCGTTCTTCACCAACATCATCCATCGCTTTGGGGTCCCAAACTCCACCATCACCGACAACGGCACCCAGTTCACTGACAGAAAGTTCCTGGACTTCTGCGAGGATCACCACATCCGGGTGGACTGGGCCGCCGTGGCTCACCCCATGACGAATGGGCAAGTAGAGCGTGCCAACGGCATGATCCTGCAAGGACTCAAGCTGCGGATCTACAATGACCTCAACAAGTTCGGCAAGCGATGGATGAAGGAGCTCCCCTCGGTGGTCTGGAGTCTGAGGACAACGCCGAGCCGAGCCTCGGGCTTCACACCATTCTTTCTAGTCTATAGGGCCGAGGCCATCTTGCCCATAGACTTAGAATACGGTTCCCCGAGGGCGAGGGCCTACGACGATCAAAGCAACCGAGCTAACCGAGAAGACTCACTGGACCAGCTGGAGGAGGCTCGGGACATGGCCTTGCTACACTCGACGCGGGATCAGCAGTCCCTGCGACGCTACCACGCCCGAGGGGTTCGGTCCCGAGACCTCCAGGTGGGCGACCTAGTGCTTCGGCTGCGACAAGATGCCCGAGGGCGGCACAAGCTCACGCCTCCCTGGGAAGGGTCGTTCGTCGTCGCCAAAGTTCTGAAGCCCCGGACGTACAAGGTGGCCAACAGTCAAGGCGAGGTCTACAGCAACGCTTGGAACATCCGACAGCTACGTCGCTTCTAGCCTTAAGATGCTTTCAAGTCGTTCATACACCTCGTTCACACACGAAGTCTAGTCATCAAGGAAGGGTCAGCCTTGCCTCGGCAAAGCCCGACCCTCCCTCGGGGGCTAGAAGGGGGGAACCCCCTCTGCGTCAAAATTTTTCCTCGGAAAAAGATCTTTTCTGCCAGAATATCTCTCGTGCTTTTCGACTACTTCGAAAGTGGATCCTAAAAACGACGGAGTACACGTAAGCAGCCAAGGCTGACCGAGCCGAGGGACTCCTATGCCTCTGGGATACGGATACCTCACTCATCACCTTCTGCGATAAGTAACTCACGCTCGGATAAGCGATTCCGCTGATCGAACAAGTCCTAACGCTTGAAGACCCTTCTGCCGAAATGATTTTTCGGGCCTTCTCGACTACATCGATAGCAGAATCCGGCGGACGAGTAAGAGTACACGTAAGCGGCAAGGCTGACCGAGCCGAGGGATTCCTACGCCTCCGGGATACAGATACCTCACTCATCACCTTCCGTGAAAAGTAACTCTCGCTTGGACAAACAACTCTGTTACCGACAAATAAGTCCAGATACTCGAAGCGAGGGGAAAAAGCACGCAGCTTTACAACACGACGACAGTATGTTTGGGCCTCGGCGGCCGCAGAAAACATACGCACACTACAAGATAACCCGATCCTGCAGGCTCGTACCTTGACGGTTGAAGGGAGCAGCAGCACCCTCGACGTCAACTACACCTTCGGCGAGGTCCGACCTAGCCTCAGACGGCGATGCGGTCGGAGGATCTCCACTTCGAAGGACGACATCAGCACCACGCCCGGGCCATCACCGCTAGGGTCTCTTCCAGGAGTCCGGCTCGAGCAGATGGCTCGGCCGGCCACCCCGAAGCCTCAGCCAGTTGTCCCCCGAGGATATCAGCCCGGCTCGTGGCCTCGGCAACTCAACTCCGATGCTGGTCCTGCCAGTGGACGGCCCGGCCGGGCTCCGGCCGACGAAGTCTTCTTTTCGAGTCAACTCCGCCTCTGTCTGTGCTGACACCGCTACCTCCGGCTTCGGCTCATCGAAGAGCGGCCGAGGGTTTCTTTAACTAAGCAAGAGAAACCTCGGACAGCAAGGCCGACCGAGCCGAGGGACTCCTACGCCTCCGGGATACGGATACCTCACTCGTCACCTTCGCACGAGGCAACTCACGCTTGGTGAAGCAGTTCAGATAGCCGACAGGCGAGTCTTAGTGCTCGAAATGAAGAAAAAACACGGCTCCGTGCCGAAAATACATACATGTTCAGGCCCCGACAGCCACAATGAACAGACTCCGGCACTCAAGGTGCCATTACAAATGGAACTCCGGTTCCACCTCCGCGGGTACGAACAACCCCCCACATTGGAGGGCCCGCGGGGCGATAAGGCTCCAGGTCGCCCACCGCCGCCCGCTCCAGCAGCAGCGACAACGACCTTCGCTCCGGGTGGCCGAACTGCAGCGGCGATGGCCTCAGGGCGGACGCCACTGCAGCGATGCCCTCGCCCACGTCTACGCTCGAGGGGCGAGGACAAGTACAAAGAGCCAGAGGTCCGGGGCGCGGATGGTGGCGCTGATCCCGTCGGCGACGAGGACTTCTTCAGCCGCCGCCACCTCAGCACCGACGACGGGAGCCGTCTGCCCACCGGCAGATCCCCACACGGATCCTCCCGGACGAGCGGGGCACCGACCTCCGCACAAAGGCGCCATACCGGGGCAAAGGCAGGACAGCCCCAGAACACGAACGCCGCCCTAGCAGCGTGCGATGTCTTGGACGGTCCTCCGGTGCACGCGGCGCAACAACCGCTCTTGCGGCGGGAGGGGGAACCGGAAGCCAAGCCAGAGCCAACTGAGCCAGCGAGCCCAACACGCTGAAACTGACGACGCTCGCCGCCGACCAGCCCCGCGTTGTCGAAGTCCATCCCTCCCGCTAGGCTGGTGAGCGCCCTCTCCCTTGAATGCTGGGGAAGAAGGTGACCCACGAACCCGCGCGGGAGGTAGAGCTCCGGCTCAGCCCGGCCTCCGCCCCAGCAAGGATGACGAAGATCCATGAAGCTGAGGGCGGGACCAAGATCGCAGCCCGGCTCGCTTCTCCCCACCATCGAACTGGAGGTCACCGTCTTGGGTGACCACTGACGAGGGGATGCGGCCGGGCTGCCTGATGAAAATCCTTGAAGCCGAACGATGGCTGAAAGGTACCAACTTCCGCGAAGTTGCGTTTCCCCAATGACGACAAGGCGGAAGAACCACGGGCGCCCCCATCTGGGGGCTCGGAAGGGGGAAGGACACGATGCATGAGGGGAGCGCGAAGACATGGTTGCCCTTCAAGGGGGTCGCCGTCCTTTTAAAGGAAACTCTCCCCACTTGCGTCCTCAGCCGTCGCGGGCTGAGTCTTCTCCAACACGCTCCAAGGTCCTCCCTCTACGACACAGGGGCTGGGTCCCACGCGTCATGCAAGCTGGCCCAGGGCAGAAGAAGACAAACCACCGCGCGCGACACGCGCAACTGCCCAGCGGTTACAAGCATTCCCCCACTTTCGCCCAGACCAGCGGGTGAAAGGGCAGACCGCCATGCAGGCGGCATGCAACCGCACCGAAGGGGCGCACCCTTTCGACTTCGACGTGTCCAGCATGGAAGCCTAGGCCCACGCGTCATGCAACCGGCGCGCCGATCGCAACGTGCAAAAAACCGCGCCGCCACTCGCGCCACTACCGCGCCTCCTCGACTGCGGAACTAGTACCGCGACTCGAGGCAACCCTGCGCATGACCCAACAGTGCCAACCAGGCACATCGGTCACGGGCCAGTCAGCTGCAGGAGAAGGCGCGACGGTCGATGCGGCCAGAAATGGGCCGGCAGTAATGGCGGTGGCAGGCGAACAAAAGCAGCGGTCAAGTCGTCAGCCAAGCTCACGTCCCCTCCTGGGATAGTGGGAGAGCCCTCTCCCACGGCGTGAAGACGGCGCGCCCGTGTCCCGTTCCTCGAACGGCTCGCGCACGCGCAACGGCTGCCCCGCGAACCACTCGTCCCGCCGCATTAACTCCGCCGCGGGACAGGCGGCACCTTTGGCAGGAGAAGCGGGCGACGCTTCGCCTTCGCCATAATGACCGTGTCCAAAAAGGTACGCCACATCATTCGATTTCGTATCCTTTTCCTCTTTCTCTCTCTTACAACAGGGACTAGGAAAGGGGATGCCCCGAAAGGGATCCTTCTCCGCGAAGGAAACGGGCCCCGAGCCCCCCTACTGATCAGAGGTTTGAAGGCTGGCCCCTCGGAGGGGTTCAACAGCCGCCTCAGAGCGCTCGGGCTCCACGCCCACTACTGGTCAGGGGTTCAAAGGCCGGCCCCTCGGAAGGGTTCAACGACCGCCTCAGGCCACTCGGGCTCCGCGCCCACTACTGATCAGGGGTTCGTAGGCTGGCCCTCGAAGGGTTCACAGCCACCTCAGACGCAGAGCGAGGGATGACCCTAGGTATGTTCGATACATAACCAAGGCTCGGGCTATGCTCCCGAGGTACCCTAGGACATTTCCGAGACCAGCGGGAACGATCTTGTAACGGAATCCCATCAGAGGGAGGCATCAAGCCCTCGGACCCCATCAAAAGGGGACCGGGTCCAGCAGATCACCCGCAGGTACTTTTGGAGCGCGCCTCCGGGCCTCTAGCCATCCCCTAACAAATGGGGCACGAGCGTCCACTCGGATTACCCGTTAGCAGCTCACCGAAGACACCATGTTCGACGCCCTCCAAGGGCAACATGGTGCTTTTCCCCCCCTCCTCCTTGCGGAAAGGCGATGCAGGGGCGTATGTAAAGAAGTCGAGTCTGTCCTTGACCGCCCTCTCGCCCTGTGCGGAGGCTTGGGGGCTGCTCTCGCAAACCCGGCTCCGGCCAAACCATTGACAGCGTCAACACACCAGCCCGAGAACTTGGGACCCGACCGTGCACCCGGGCTACGGCCAGCTCGTATGAGGGAACAACCAGACCGGTCGAAGCATTGCAAAACGCATTAAGACCTCGAAGGAGTCTAACCAATCCTCCGAGGCCTCGGGGGCTACACCCGGCGGGTGCGCTCGCGCGCACCCACCAGAACAAAATGCAACCGAGAAAGGCCGGTCCCCTTGCAAAAAAGTGCGACAAAAGCCTCCAAGCGAGTATTAACACTCCCTTCGAGGCTCGGGGGCTACTGTCAGGGACCATAATTAGGGGTACCCTCAAGACTCCTAATCTCATCTGGTAACCCCCATCAGCACAAAGCTGCAAAGGCCTGATGGGTGCGATTAAGTCAAGGATCGGTCCACTCAAGGGACACGATCTCGCCTCGCCCGAGCCCAGCCTCGGGCAAGGGCAGCCGACCCCGGAGGATTTACGTCTCGCCCGAGGACCCCATCCAGCAACGGACACACCTTCGGCTCGCCCGAGGCCCAGACTTCACCAAGAAGCAACCTTGGCCAAGCCGCCACGCCGACCAACCGTATCGCAGGAGCCTTTAATGTAAAGGTGGTCTGACACCTTATCCTGACGCGCGCCCTTCAGTCAACAGAGCCGAAGTGACCGCAGTCACTTCGCCGCTCCACTAACCGGCCTGACAAGAGGACAGCACCGCCTGCGCCGCTCCGACTGCCGTGCCACTTGGCAGAGTGAGGCTGACATCAGCCAAGTCCAGCCTCAGGCGCCATAGGAAACTCCGCTTCGCCCGACCCCAGGGCTCGGACTCGGGCTCGGCCCCGGAAGACGACGAACTCCGCTTCGCCCGACCCCAGGGCTCGGACTCGGGCTCGGCCCCGGAAGACGACGAACTCCGCTTCGCCCGACCCCAGGGCTCGGACTCAGGCTCAGCCCCGGAAGACGACGAACTCCGCTTCGCCCGACCCCAGGGCTCGGACTCGGGCTCAGCCCTAGAAGACGACGAACTCCGCTTCTCCCGACCCCAGGGCTCGGACTCGGGCTCGGCCCCGGAAGACGACGAACTCCACTTCGCCCGACCCCAGGGCTTGGACTTGGGCTCAGCCCCGGAAGACGACGAACTCCGCTTCGCCCGACCCCAGGGCTCAGACTCGGGCTCGGCCCCGGAAGACGACGAACTCCGCTTCTCCTGACCCCAGGGCTCGGACTCGGGCTCAGCCCTGGAAGATGACGAACTCCGCCTCGCCCGACCCCAGGGCTCGGACTCAGCTCTGGCCTCATCCGACAGTCTCCGCCTCGCCCGACCCAGGGGCTCGGACTCGACCTCGGCCTCGGAAGACAGACTCGACCTCGACCTCGGAGGAGCCTCCGCCTCGCCCAACCCAGGGCTCGGACCGACCACGTCACAGGAGGCGCCATCATTTCCCTACCCCAAGCTAACTCAGGCTACGGGGAACAAGACCGGCGTCCCATCTGGCTCGCCCCGATAAACAAGTAATGATGGCGCCCCGCATGCTCCATGACGACGGCGGCTCTCAGCCCCCTTACGGAAGCAAGGAGACATCAGTAAGGACTCGACAGCCCCGACAGCTGTCCTTCCACCAGGCTCCAGCGCTCCTCCGACGGCCACGACACCACACGAACCGGGTGCCAAAACCTCTCCGGCTGCCACGATGGCATGTACTTAGGGCGCTAGCTCTTCTCCGCTAGACACATTAGCACACTGCTACACCCCCCATTGTACACCTGGATCCTCTCCTTACGCCTATAAAAGGAAGGTCCAGGGCCCTCTTACAGAGGGTTGGCCGCGCGGGGAAGGACGGGACGGCGCTCGCGTGAGCCTCTCGCTCCCTCCCGCGTGGACGCTTGTAACCCCCTACTGCAAGCGCACCCGACCTGGGCGCGGGACAAACACGAAGGCCGTGGGTCTCCCCCTTTTACGCCTGTCTCCCTCCGGCTTCTTCCCCCCTTCGCGCTCTGTCTCGCGCCGACCCATCTGGGCTGGGGCACGCGGCGACAATTTACTCGTCGGTCTAGGGACCCCCCGGGGTCGAAACACCGACAATAAGTAATTTTGGATTAATTAGTATGAAGTTTGAGTTATTTAAAATTGTATTTTCGAATTTAAAAAAAAATACAAAACCCTAACCTAACCCTAAGGCCCACTAGGGGCCCAACTCTCTCACACGCGTGCCCCTGCCTCCTCCCTGTTCCTAGCCGCCGCCCCTATCTCATCTCTCTCTCTCATCTCATCTCTCTTCTCTCACCTCTCTCTCCCCTCGATCCTCTCCCACCTGCATGAACTAGGGAGCCGGCCGAGCCGTCCCCGCGACGACCCCGCCCTGGCGCCCAAGCACCAACGCGCTAGGGAGCCGCCCCAACAACGCCCGGCCACGCCCAGCTCTGCACCGACCCCGCACGACCCTGCACCAAGCAGACCATGCCCTGCACCCGCGCCATGCCTCGACGGCCGAGTCCCACGCCATCCCAAGCCAAGTAGCCGGCCGAGCGCTCGCCCACCGCGCTAGGAGCCTGACCAAGAACTGACGCCCGCGACCGTTTCATTTCTGCGATTAATGGACTTCATGCATCCGTTTCTACTCCCTCCCCCCCCCCATTCCTCTTCCCATTACGAGTAGGAAACGGTAGCGCCATTGAAGGCCTCCATGAAGAACGACGGCGCCCCATTGAAGCCCCTCGGCCGCCCCTTCCACTCTCCCTCCCTCTCCCTTATAAATCTGACGCTCTCTTCTCTCTCCCTCCCCTACCCGAGCTCTCTCTCATTCCTCGCACTCTCTCCCTCGCTATTCATCGCCGGAGTTCACCGTTCGTCGCCAGAGTTCGCAGTTCATTGCCGGAGTTCACCGTTCATCGCTAGAGATATGCCATCCGCCATTCGAAGCCAAGCCCCTGCTCTTCTCCACCCGACTGAAACCCCATCGAGTCCTCCCCGTCACACGTACGAACCCAAGGTTGAAGACGACCCGAAATTTATTTGTGTATTTTCGAAATTCTTTTGATTCAATTCATGAATTGTATGTTTATTTTGTTGTAATATGAACAAGTGTGATCCGAAATTCATACGTATGTGCGCTATGAAAATGTTGGTAGATATATGCGACATGTAGTGCACCGTGATTGTTCATGTTAGTCGAGGCGTTGATTTTTGGATTAGAGAAATATGACGAGAATTTAGTAGTCACACGTTGGTGATAAAAACACTAGATAGAAAATTTTGTAGTTAAATTTGGTTACAATGAACTTTAGAAATTATTTACAGAATTATAGTCATAGGTTCATTTTAATGGATTTAGAAAATGGTATAGAATTCATGTCATATAAACATTATAGGATTTTAGATGATTTATATCCGATTATTTTATTAATATTTTCTTTTAGAAAGAAATAAGAAAATACCACTAGTAGTATGGGAAAATAGAATTTTTACTAGCCAAAATAAACATGTTCGCGAGTATAGCACTTAAATTCTTAGAGTTAGTAAAATACTTGTTTATATCAAAATAACCTCGCTTATGTTATAAAAAGTCCAATTACTTATTTATATTAATTTTTAGAATATTAATTTTAATAGATTCATTTTTAGATATACTCAATAATTCAAGTAAGAAATAAAAAGAATAAAATTTATTAGTCTATTTATTAGTATTAAAGACAATAACTACCATTTATTTTTATTGATGATGTTAATATGGATTAATACTAGTTAAAACTATATTTATAGCACTTACTCATAATTTCACCATTTATGACTCGCAATAATAGTCATAAATGAATTAATAAGCATTTACGCGCTAAGACGTATTTATGTATGTATTAAGTGCGATGTGTTAATTTGAATGTAATGGAGTATGTTTATGTAATGGTGTGTGTTTATTTATTGGTGAATGATTTCTTTTGCATGTACGATATGCGAATCGATATTAGAAGCTGACTGTGTGGTAGACGAATTGAATACGTTCGAGGACGATCCACAGAACACGCTTGAGCAAGGCAAGTGGATTCTCCCTCTGCATATTCTATTTGTACCCAATCAATGCATATAATAATGTTTACTTTTTGATATATTGCATAATTTGATGGAATTTACCTAATTAAGGATTTTCTAGATCTACCAATTGTATTCCTTGATTACCTTGGGGAAAATATTATGCTTTGCAAATTTATGCTACCGCTCAACTTAATAATTTTTATGTCACTCATTATTTGATGTTAATATTCTGAAAATGAAATTGGCAATATAATGTTAACCCGATTGTTAAAACAATATTATTTCATATTAATTGGAACATGGAGTGACCACCCAGGATAACAGTGCAACCACGAGTGCTATCATGGCTCTGTCTTTGGTAATTAGCTTTATATGCTTAGTGCCAAGCAACCTTACCTGAAATATGGGCAAGAGGGAGAGCGACAGTGGTGGCAGCTCACGTTAACATGGGGACGTATTCTTGGCTAAGGTACCTCACCCAGAGGGCCTCCACACCGACTTTGGAAACCTTTGCGGGTTGCTTTGTATTAAGTGTATTTTGTGAAAGCCTCATAAAAGATCCCTAGCCATTCACCTTGGTAGTGTTTACGGGTCCGATCAACCCAGGCTAGATAGGATACATGGCTTGTGGGTAAAGTTGTACCACCTCTACAGAGTGTAAAACTGATATATCAGCCGTGCTCCCAGTTAAGAGCAGCCTGGACTCCTCACATGATAATTGAACTTAAAGATGGAAATAAATCAAGATCTGATGATCTACCAATGTTTTGCTTAAGTGGTTTCACTTAAGTGTTTTTGAAATACTCATATACCTTTGTTTAATGGGAATACTTGGGATTCACACTTATTAGTAAGACAGGTGTTGTTAATAAAATGTTGACCAACTAAAATGCTTACTTCTCAGCCTTAGCCTCACCTTGTTATACCTGCATTAATTTTTCCCCACTTGCTGAGCCCCGACCATAAGTGAGCTCACCCTTGCTAATATTTTGATCAGAGGGTGATGCTAGAGACTTTGATGGAGATTTTGACGACGATGAATTCTAAGTCTAATGATGCGTCGGTCATCTTCCTGTGGGAGATTACCCATGTTATTTAAATTCCGCCTTACTTTGATGTTGATACTTGTTAAAGATATAATGATTCAGATGATGTAATAAAGTATTCTACTCTCTCTTTACGCCTTTATTGCATTGTCTTTTGATATATTACACTTGTGACGTCAACATATGTGTGGAAATGGATCTTGGCACACATATGGTATGCGCTCGGTTCTGCCCCCTGGAACCGAGTGTGACAGAAGTGGTATCAGAGGTATGCTGATCCTAGGTCGTTAGACTAGTTAGAAATGGAAAACCTAGTTGTTCAAAACTTGCTAATTTCATTCTTATAAAATTATTTTATCAGCCTTACCTTTTAAAAATTTCAACTAAGTTGACATTTCTCTTGTAGATGGTTCGTACTCTCCAAACTACCCGTGTCAACACCAGCGACGCCCCTCCGCCCTGGCAAATCCTTGTCTACCTAGTGGTAGTCGAGGAAGTTCTGGTCGATCTCCCTCACATTCGAGTGGAGAATGGAGTCATCCTGGAGGATAGCTCGGAGGAACAGCTGCCGACGCCCACTCCGTTGGCAGAGTCACTGGCCTTCGCAGCAAGGTCATCGACATCGGCATCGCCTGCACCAGCCGTCCAAGCTCCTGCACCCAGAGGCGACGACCTAGACGAATCTAGGGACGACGATGACGAGGATGATGACGACAACGAAGGAGAAGACGAACAAGTCAACGAAGAAGCCAACTACGCCCAGCAGGACTACTTCATGGGGTTTGGGCCTGTTGTCGAACATTACACATCAATGTTCGAGACGGGGCACTTCCCCAACCTGCTGCAAGACGTGCTGCACACGCTAGACACCTATGTTCGCCCCCTGTATGAAACAAGGCGAGTGAGCGAGCCTCCCCGGGCTTGCTACTACATCACTCGCATCCACATCAGGGTGATGGATGCAAGGGATAGGGGATTTAGGACTCTTTCTGCTCATGAGTCTCGGACACCACTATCCACCTACGCTGCTTCGGTCAGCGATGCTGCCAGACAGACATTATGGTCTCTCAGCCACACCTACCGGCAACAGCTGCATGACACGAGGTTCAGGCATCTCCCTCTATGTCTGAGTGGAGGAAGTCAGACCAGCATCGTCCTAGGTGAAGCTGGTGAGGATCGCCTCAACACCCTAGCTAGTGTAGTGGCCGGTCTCAACACCGACCTGGACAGTGTCACCCTGGATCTCTCTAGGGTGCACTTGGAGCTAGAGGATGCCCATGCCAGGATTGCAGCCCTGGAAGCCCAACTTCAAGGATGGGATCCGCCTGAAGCCTAGGTCCTCGCCATGGCGTTGTCTCCTCCCCGCAAGAGGCTTCGCTATGGGGAGCCCGGATCCGTCACCAGGCTGCTTTAGAATTTTTAAGTTTATGATGTAATAAGTTAGCTCTCACATCAGACGATGAAAACTCACTTTTTAAGTTATCTTTATATTAATAACAACCATGTGATGGTGTTGGTTGATATGTTTGAGTTGGATTTTTGTTTGAGTGCAACGGTCTTATGGAATGATGGCCATAAGAGCATATAAAAAACATAAACTTAAGTTATTCCCCTCTAGAATCTTTTCTACTCCTCACTCTTCTAAAGATTTCACTTTCTAACCCGATTAGATGGTGAACGCTCGCCAAGGACCCAACAACAACCGGAACCAACGTGGTCAACAGATACCACCACCACCGAACCCCAACATGGAACAATTCATTGCCGCTCAGATGCAGCTTCTGCAAGGTCTCACTGCGACTATTCAACAGATTCAGCAGAATCAACACAGCAACAGCAGAATGCACACCCGGCTAGAGATAAGCACCGGGATTTTGAGTCATCACCCGCCAGCTTTCTCTCATGCGGTTGATCCTTTGGATGCCGATGACTGGCTCAAGGTTATCGGAAAGAAGTGTGATATCACCCAGTGCAACGACCTGGAAAAGGTCTTGTACGCCTCGAGAAGACTCGAGGGAGCCACGTCCGATTGGTGGGATGCCTTCACAGCGGCACACCCCAATGCGGATACTATAACCTAGCAGGAGTTCCAAGTGAACTTCCATGCTCATCATATTCCCTCAAGAATTATGAAACTAAAGAAGAAAGAGTTCCTTTCCCTTACTCAAGGGAATATGACGGTTAGTGAGTACTGTGATCGCTTCACTCAGCTTTCACGCTACGCACCGGAAGAAGTGGATACAGATGAGAAGCGCCAAGAGCGTTTCCTAGAAGGATTGGTTGGACCTCTGAACTACCAACTTCAGAGTCATACCTTCCCCAACTTCCAGACCCTATTGAACAAGGCAATTGGCCTTAAAAGTAAAAGAAGGGAATTGTGTGACCATAAAAGGAAGTTTCAAGGTCAGTCCAGCAGGAATACCCGCCCGAACAACGCTCAAGGTTCGCAGTTCCGCTCTGGAAATTAGGGTGGAAATAATTATCAAGTGCAACGCTCTAGATAGCAAGGCTAGAGAAATAACCAAAGTCAGAACCAGCAAAGGAGCAACTCTTAGACCAACCAGAGGTCTGGTGGGAGTTCACAGAATCATCAAGGTGGCACCGTGAACACGCAGGCCAGAAGCAACAACGCACCAGTCCAACCCAATGGCTGTTTCAAGTGCGGTGAGCTTGGCTATTATGCTAACAACTGCCCAAGGCGCAACCAACAGACACCTTAGAAGAGCAACACTCAGAGGAATGACCAGAACACCCCCGCTCGTGGATCTGCTCAGAACAAAGCTCCGCAGAACCAGAGTAGAGGAAGGGTCAATCACGTCACAACGGAATCAGTGCCTAAGGATACCGACGTGGTGTATGGTATGTTCCTTGTTAATTCCATACCTACATCAGTTTTATTTGACTCTGGAGCATTGCATTCATTTATAATTGAGTCATTTGTGGAAAAACATAACATGCCAAAGTACCCCCTTAAGAAGATGTTACACATTAGTTCACTAGGAGGTGACATGAAGGCCACACACTCATGCCTCCATGTTAATCTCAAGATTCAAGGAATAGATTTTTCAGTCAACCTAGTGGTCTTAGGATCCAACGATATTGATGTGATTCTTGGATGCGACTGGTTGAAGAGTTGTGATGGAGTGATACAATGCGCCAACGGAATAATTACATTGACAAGTCCGCAAGGCGAAAGAATCCAAGTTAGCACAGACATGTCAACAAATGCAAAAGGAAAGACAGTGATAAAACACTTGGAAGAAAAGCCCTTGGAAAATATCAAGATAGTGTGTGAATACCCAGACGTATTTCTGGAGGAATTACCAGGTATGCCACCTAACCGTGATATAGAGTTTTCTATTGAATTATTACCTGGAACTGCACCTATCTCAAAAATACCTTATAGAATGGATGTCAAAGATTTAGTTGAACTTAAGAAACAAATAGAAGAATTATTAGAAAAAGGTTTCATTCGCCCAAGCTCATCCCCTTGGGGAGCCCCAGTTCTATTTGTGAGCAAGAAAGATGGTTTGAGAAGAATGTGTGTTGATTATAGAAGTTTGAATGAAGTAACCATCAAGAATAAGTACCCATTACCTCGGATTAAAGATTCATTTGATCATATGAAGGGAGCTAAGATATTCTCGAAGATAGATCTGAGATCGGGATATCATCAGTTAAAGATTCGAGCAGAAGATGTACCCAAGACAGCCTTTACTACAAGATATGGATTATACGAGTTTTTGGTCATGTCATTTGGACTGACTAATGCACCAGCATATTTTATGAACTTGATGAATAAAGTATTCATGGAATATCTAGATCAGTTTGTGGTCGTATTCATTGACGACATACTGATATATTCTCCGAATGAAGAAACACATGAAGATCATCAAAGGCTAGTCCTACAAAAGCTTCGTGACAACCAATTATATGCAAAGTTCTCGAAGTGTGATTTTTGGTTGAAGGAAGTTTCTTTCTTAGGACATATTGTTATTGATGGTGGAATTAAAGTGGATCCAGGGAAGATAAGTGAGATACTAAATTGGAAGCAACCAAAGGATGCGTCCAAGATCAAAAGTTTTCTTGGATTGGCAGGATACTACAGAGGATTTATTGAAGGTTTTTCCAAGTTAGTGAAACCTCTTACCTCTCTACTGGAGAAAGGTAAAGAGTTCAAGTGGGATGAAGCAGGCCAAAATTGTTTTGAAGAACTCAAGAAAAGGTTAACCACTACACCAATATTGGTAATGCCAGACATCCAAAAGGGATTTGATGTGTATTGCGACGCATCACACCTTGGACTTGGATGTGTGCTAATGCAAGAAGGAAAAGTAATAGCCTATGCCTCAAGACAGTTGAGGAAGCATGAGAAAAATTATCCTATGCATGATCTGGAACTAGCTGCCGTAGTGCATGCCTTGAAAATTTGGAGACACTATATGATCGCAAACAAGTGCAAAATCTTCACGGATCACAAAAGGTTGAAATACATATTCACTCAGAAAGAACTCAACCTCAGACAGAGAAGATGGCTTGAGTTGATCAAAGACTATGATTTGGAAATACAATATCACCCAGGGAAAGCAAATGTGGTGGCTGATGCTTTGAGCCGTAAGGGTCAAGTGAACAACATCACTACTCATTTGATGTCACAAGAATTGTGCTGGAAAATGGAACAACTCAACCTTGGTATGCTCAACAATGTAGAAGCAACGGTTATGGAAGTTGAATCTACTTTGGAAGAAGAGATTCGTAAAGGACAAGAGTCTGATGAGAAAATCAAGGAAATTAAAACTTTGATTGGTTTGGGTAAAGCCCTAGATTTCACGGAAGATGATCAAGGAATAGTATGGTTTAAAAAGAGAATATGTGTACTGGAAATCGAACACCTAAGCCAACTTATTTTGAGAGAAGCTCATGATTCGACTTACTCTATTCACCCTAGGAGTACAAAGATGTACCAGGATCTAAAAAAAAGTATTGGTGGTACGGTTTGAAAAGAGATGTTGCTACTCATGTTGCATTGTGTGACGTGTGTCAGCGAGTTAAATTCGAACACCAAAGACCAGTAGGATTACTACAACCTCTCAAGGTACCGAAATGGAAATGGGAAGAAATCGATATGGATTTCATAGTTGGACTACCCCATACTCGGGATGGCTATGATTCAATATGGGTCATAGTAGACAGGTTGACTAAAGTGGCACACTTTATACCTGTGAAGACAACTTACTCCGAAGCCCAGTTAGCAGAGTTATACATGTCGAGGATTGTTTGTCTGCATGGAGTACCGAAGAAGATCGTATCAGATCGAGGAACCCAGTTTACCTTGCGCTTTTGGAAAAGACTACATGAGTCCATGGATACCAAGCTAAACTTTAGTTCAGTTTATCATCCACAAACGAATGGGCAAACGGAAAGAACAAACCAAGTGTTGGAAGATATGCTACGAGCTTGCGCTCTAAAGCATGGTAGAAGCTGGGATAAAAGTTTGCCTTATGCAGAATTCTCGTATAACAATAGTTATCAGGCAAGTCTAAAATGGCACCATTTGAAGCACTTTATGGACGAAAGTGTAGAACACCGCTTTATTGGAATCAGACCGGAGAAAGTCAAGTATTTGGTCCAGAAATTCTCCAAGAAGCCGAAAAGCAAGTACAGATTATCAGAGAGAATTTGAAGACAACACAATCAAGACAGAAAAGCTATGCTAATAATAGAAGAAGAGAATTGATGTTTGAAGTAGGAGACTTTGTCTACCTTAAAGTTTCACCGATGAGAGGAATGAAAAGATTTAAGGTTAAAGGAAAATTATCTCATCGCTATATTGGCCCATTCAAGATTTTGGAAAGAAAAGGTGAAGTAGCCTACTAGTTCGAGCTACCTGATAGTTTATCGGATGTGCATGACGTATTTCGCGTGTCACAACTTAAGAAGTGCTTAAGAGTACCAGAAGAATAGTTACCCATGGAAAAACTGAATGTCAATGAGGATTTGACTTATTCAGAGTACCCAGTCAGAATTCTGGAAACATCTCGCAGGATTACATGGAGTAAAGTTATCAACATGTGCAAGGTTCAGTGGAGTCATCATTCGGAAGATGAGGCCACTTGGGAAAGAGAAGATGAACTCAGAGCAGAATTCCCCCAGTTATTCTCGGAAGTTTCTTAATCTCGAGGACGAGATTCTTTTAAGAGGGGTAGGTTTGTAACACCATAAAAGCCATCAACTAAAAATAATGAATTTAGTTTTTATGGTAATTAGGATAATAAATTTTTATCAAGTGTTTATTATTTATGTGCATTTGTAATAATTTTTTTATTTTATTGCGCATGATTGGTTTGTGAGTATTTAATCGCAATTCTTCTTAAGAAAATCCTAGTAAATAACATAATAAATAAATAATATAGTAATTATTAGTCTAAAAATAAATATTTTATTTATAAGTAATTTTGGATTAATTAGTATGAAGTTTTGAGTTATTTAAAATTGTATTTTCGAATTTAAAAAAAAAAGACAAAACCCTAACCTAACCCTAAGGCCCACTAGGGGTCCAACTCTCTCACTCGCGCGCCCCTGCCTCCTCCCTATTCCTAGCCGCCGTCGCCCCTATCTCATCTCTCTCTCCTCTCATCTCTCTTCTCTCACCTCTCTCTACCCTCGCTCCTCTCTCACCCGCACGAACCAGGGAGTCGGTCGAGCTGTCCCCGTGACGACCCCGCCCAGGCCGTGCCCAGGCGCCCAAGCACCGACGCGCCAGGGAGCCGCCCCGACAACGCCCGGCCGTGCCCAGCTCTGCACTGGCCCCACGCGACCCTGCACCGAGCAGACCACGCCCTGCACCCGCTCCATGCCTTAACGGCCGAGTCCCGTGCCATCCCGAGCCAAGCAGCCGGCCTAGCGCCCGCCCACCACGCTAGGAGCCCGACCAAGAACCGACGCTCGCGACCGTTTCATTTCTGCGATTATTGGACTTCATGCATCCGTTTCTACTCCCTCCCCCCCCCCCATTCCTCCTCTTCCCATTACGAGCAGGAAACGACAGCGCCATTGAAGGCCTCCATGAAGACCGATGGCGCCCCATTGAAGCCCCTCGGCCGCCCCTTCCACTCTCCCTCCCTCTCCCCTGTAAATCTGACACTCTCTCCTCTCTCCCTCCCCTACCCGAGCTCTCTCATTCCTCGCACTCTCTCCCTCGCCGTTCGTCGCTGGAGTTCGTCGTTCGTTGCCGGAGTTCGCCGTTCATTGCTAGAGATACGCCACCCGCCATTCGAAGTCAAGCCCCTGCTCTTCTCCACCCGACTGAAACCCCGTCGAGTCCTCCCCGTCACACGTACGAACCCAAGGTTGAAGATGACCCGAAATTTATTTGTGTATTTTCGAAATTCTTTTGATTCAATTCATGAATTGTATGTTTATTTTGTTGTAATATGAACAAGTGTGATCCGAAATTCATACGTATGTGCGCTATAAAAATATTGGTAGATATATGCAACACGTAGTGCACCGTGATTGTTCATGTTAGTCGAGGCGTTGATTTTTGGATTAGAGAAATATGACGAGAATTTAGTAGTCACACATTGGTGATAAAAAACACTAGATAGGAAATTTTGTAGTTAAATGTGATCACAATGAACTTTAGAAATCATTTGGAGAATTATAGTCATAGGTTCATTTTAATGGATTTAGAAAATGGTATAGAATTCATGTCATCTAAACATTATAGGATTTTAGATGATTTATATCCGATTATTTTATTAATATTTTCTTTTAGAAAGAAATGAGAAAATACCACTAGTAGTATGTGAAAATAGAATTTTTACTAGCCAAAATAAACGTGTTCGCGAGTATAGCACTTAAATTCTTAGAGTTAGTAAAATACTTGTTTATGTCAAAATAACCTCGTTTATATTATAAAAAGTCCAATTACTTATTTATATTGATTTTTAGAATATTAATGTTAATAGATTCATTTTTAGCTATACTCAATAATTCAAGTTAGAAATAAAAATAATAAAATTTATTAGTCTATTTATTAGTATTAAAGACAATAACTACCATTTATTTTCATTGATGATGTTAATACGGATTAATACTAGTTAAAACTATATTTATAGCACCTACTCATAACTTTACCATTTATGACTCGTAATAATAGTCATAAATCAATTAATAAGCATTTACGCGCTAAGACGTATTTATGTGTGTATTAAGTGCGATGTGTTAATGTGAATGTAAAGGTGTATGTTTATGTAATGGTGCGTGTTTATTTATTGGTGAATGATTTTTTTGCATGTACGATATGCGAATTGATATTAGAAGCTGACTGTGTGGTAGACGAACTGAATACGTTCGAGGACGATCTGCAGGACACGCTTGAGCAAGGCAAGTGGCTTCTCCCTCTGCATATTCTATTTGTACCCAATCAATGCATATAATAATGTTTACTTTTTGATATATTGCATAATTTGATGGGATTTACCTAATTAAGGATTTCCTAGATTTACCAACTGTATTCTTTGATTACCCTAGGGAAAATATTATGCTCTGCAAATTTGTGCTACCGCTCAACTTAATAATTTTTATGTCACTCATTATTTGATGTTAATGTTCCAAAAATGGAATTGGCATTATAATGTTAACCCGATGGTTAAAACAATATTATTTTATATTAATTGGAACATGGAGTGACTATCCAGGATAACAGTGCAACCACGAGTGCTATCATGGCTTTGGCTTTGGTAATTAACTTTATATGCTTAGTGCCTAGCAACCTTACCTGAAATATGGGCAGAGGGGAAGCGGTAGTGGTGGCAGCTCAAGTTATCATGGGGATGTATTCTTGGCTAAGGTACCTCACCTAGAGGGCCTCCACACCGACTTTGGAAACCTTAGCGGGTTGCTTTGTATTAAGTGTATTTTGTGAAAGCCTCATAATGGATCCCTAGCCATTCACCTTGGTACTGTTTGCGGGTCCGATCAACCTAGGCTAGATGGGATACATGGCCTGTGGGTAAAGTTGTACCACCTCTGAAGAGTGTAAAACTGATATATCAGCCGTGCTCCCGGTTAAGAGCAGCCTAGACTCCTCACATGATAATTGAACTTAAAGATGGAAATAAATCAAGATCCGATGATCTGCCAATGTTTTGCTTAAGTGGTTTCACTTAAGTGTTTTTGAAATACTCATATACCTTTGTTTAATGGGAATACATGGGATTCACACTTATTAGTAAGACAGGTGTTGTTAATAAAATGTTGACCAACTAAAATGCTTACTGCTCAGCCTTAGCCTCACCTTGTTATACCTGCATTAATTTTTCCCCCACTTGCTGAGCCCCGACCATAAGTGAGCTCACCCTTGCTAATATTTTGATTAGAGGGTGATGCTGGAGACTTTGATGGAGATTTTGACGACGATGAATTCTAAGTCTAACGATGTGTCGGTCATCTTCCTGTGGGAGATTACCCATGTTATTTAAATTCTGCCTTACTTTAATGTTGATACTTGTTAAAGATACAATGATTCAGATGATGTAATAAAGTATTCTACTCTCTCTTTACGCCTTTATTGCATTGTCTTTTGATATATTACACTTGTGACGTCAACATATGTGTGGAAATGGATCTTGGCACACATATGGTATGCGCTCGGTTTTGCCCCTGGAACCGGGTGTGACAGATGTACCCTCTCCTTTTCCAGTTGTAGGTTCTTTCTTAACTCCATCCTTTAGGGTACTTATATTGTTCGTCTGATGCCTATTTAACTCCTCTCATACATCCTTGTTCATTAATACCTTTAAAAAACCCTTGTAATATATATACCCTTACCTTCATGCTTACTTCGAACTTACCCTTTAGAGCCTCCTCTTTTCCATCCCTGTTAGAGGATAATGCCTCATCTATTTCATAATTGACTGCTCCCCCTTCTTGACATCTTGCAAGTCTTGCCTCAAATACATCCTTTGTTGTGTGTTTGCCCGTTATCACCTTAACCCTTGCCATCCCTCGATCTTTACCACGATGCTTATCTTGCACTTGCATTTTAAAGCCTCCTCTCCCATTTCATTTCAAGAGTGATGTCTTACCCATCCCGCTCTTGTTCGTTCCCTTTTTCCTCTATTGCGTTGCAAGTCTTGTCCTAACTCTATATTTTGGTGTGCTTTTGCCTTTCACCTCCCCTACCTTTGTAATCTCTAGATCTTTCCATGAGGTTATCTTATGCCAACCTTTTGAAATATCATCTTTTCCATCTCGATTTGAGAATGGTGTTTTACCTATCCTGACCTTGGTTGCATTCTCTCCCTGCCGGTTCCAAACCTTGCTTTAGCTCCATCCTTTACTATGCTCATGCCCCTATCCTGCATGTTTTATCGCTCCCCTTGTCTTTCGATGGCCTTATAGTAGTTTCCACATTGTAAGAAAAGATCAAGGAACATATAGCAACGAGACGTTTGTTGTTGTATGCTTGTGCTGTTTGTCTTTGTGTTATGACTGATTTGCTTCTTTGTGATGAGTGTTGATGTGTTGTGGCCCTTGGTCTGCAATGACATCAGTTTGCTAGCTAGGTGCTCTCCATTTTCTCTCTTTAATCCATATATGCTTACCTTTTCTATCTATACCCTTTCCTCTTGAACCTGTCCGGTTGGCAACCTTCAGCTCCTCCAAATCAATCAAGATCAGAGTCGACAGCATCTTCACCAAGTTTGTATCAATGCTCATGTTAAGGGGGTTAGCCACTAAGCCCAATGAAGACAATGCGATCAGCATCAGCCAGCATAATCAAAGTGGCGTAGCGGAAGCGTGTGTGGGTCCTAACCCATAGGTCAAAGAGATCCTCAAGAATTGCATCGATCGGTCTCAAGCATCTGAAAGTCAAAGCAAACCAATCCCCAAGTTAAGCTTGCAGAGTCAAAGTCACTTCAAGAAAGACGTGGACAACCTATGAACCAACCTAGTCGTTCTTGCTAGCCTCTTCTTGAATCTCGGGGGCGAGATTCCTGTTAAAGGGGTTAGATTTGTAACACCCTAAATTTGGGGTATAAAATTTCTTTTATAATATCCACCAAATTCAGGTGTTACCCTCTCCTTTCTTCGATTCACTTCTCCTTCTCTGAATATTGAGGAGTTATTTTGTACTATATAAGTATTAAACGTAGTATGTTCAAAACCCTAGGGGAATTATTGTGGTTGCATCACATGCTGGAGCACCTAATTTTGTATGATGTTTTGAGTTGTTGTGCCTCCATTTAAACTCACAAAGCATGTTGATTTTGAATTTAAAAGCTAGAGCTAAATTCAAAATAGAAAGAAGAGGAAATAAAGAAATAGGAAAGAAAAGGGAAAAGCCCACCCCACAGCCTAGCCCAACCGGTCGTCCTCCCCCCCCCCCCCCGCCAGGGCCCACTCGGCACGCGCGGCCCACCAGCACGTCCCCGTGGCCCACGCGCCCTTCATCCCATCGGCCCACCCCGCGTCCCAGCCCACACCCCTCCCCCTCGGCGCCTGCGCAGCCCAGCGTGGCCCACCTAGCGTCGGTGCCCCTTCCCCAAACCCTAGCGCGCGCGCAGGAGCGCCACCGCCGCCTGTGGGTGGGTCCCACCCACCAGCGCGCCCCTCCCCTACTCATCTTCCCCAACTGCCCGGCCACCCCTTTGGGCGCCCACGTCGCGCTCGCGGAGCCGCCAACCCCCCTAGCCCTCTTCTCTCCCTACCTCCACGCACATGCCCCTGCCCTCGTGCCAGCTCCCATCGCTGTGGCCCACGCGCCATCTCGTGGCTGGAGGCCCAGCGCGGCCCGCCGGTGTGGCGACCTGCGGCTAGCCTGCGCGCGGCGGCCTGGCATGGCCAGCCAGCTCGGTGGCCTACGTCTAGCCTACACGCGGTGTCCCGGCGCGGGTACGTGCGGCGGCTCGACGCGGCTCTTGCTGGCCGACGGCGAGCCCTGCTCGGCCACTGCCACCCGGCCCGCGACCGTGGCAAGCTAGCCTGGTGGCCTGGCGTGGCCAGCCTGTGTAGCCGGCGTGGTGGCCCGCGGCCAGCCCACATAGCCAGCGCGGCGGCTCGACGGCCAGCCTGTGCGGCACGCGCGGCGGCCAACCCCGGCCGAGTCTCCCTGGCCAGCCTTGTGGCGTGGCTAGCCCCGGCGGCAAAGGCCCCTAAGTGCGGCGGCGTGGCCTGCCTGCGCGGCGGCCCGACGCGCCCTTGCACGGCCCAGCCGAAGCCTCCTTGGCCGGTTCTCCCCTGGGGCGCAGCGTGGCCGAGCTCCCCTCGTGCGCGGCGCGGCCTGCGTGCCCACGGCTCGCCCAGGAGCGGCCCCGGCATGGCTCGTGGCGTCCTCGCGTGGCCAGCGCGGCTTGAGCAGCCCCGGCGCAGCTACTCGCGCCCTTGCTGGTCGCGCCACACTGGTTCATGGGTGAGGCGGTCGTGGCCGCATGAAATCCTATCGTTTTGGACTGTGAACTAAGTACGTATTCAATGTGTATGCACCACAGATACATCTGATCCTATTCTAATTGTGGTAACTTCATAATTATGTCAAATGCACGTTAATAATAGTATTTTGTCGCATAATATGTTTTGACTAATTAATGTATTATTTTTTGTCCAATGGTTGATAAAATGACATTCTAATTTAGGTGTAGCTTTAACTTGCACTTTTATAAATACTCGTTAAATATGATTATGTCAATGCAAATGTTGTAATTAACACTTTCTTAGTAGGAATGCGGTATCGATTAGCGATTCTAGCGTATCGTCGCGTTGTTCACGCGAGTCGCGATTCACACACTTTACTAGAACCGTTTCGCCACATCGACAATGTTAAATAAGTAATTTCCTACTTAGTTGTCGGTCATTAACTTAACAACTCCATCGAATCGAATCTATAATGTTAATTATGTGTTTGTAAATACATGGTAGTACGACTTTAACAACTTAAATGTTGTATTTAATATCTATTTAGTGTTTAGTATAAAAACAACTTTTAGTTAAGGCTTCTCGCGTGTTGTTGCGTGCGTGGTCACGCATCGTTCGTGCGTGTCGCACGTGCGGTTTCACATGTGTCGCGCACATCATTTTCTTGCGTGTCGCACGCCTTGCCACGCGCCGTTCGAGCGTATCGCGCATTGTCCGCACGCGAGATTAAATCGTTCGCTTATAATTACTCATGTGAGTTAATTAATTATTTATTTAATCATCAACTATTAAAATAGTAAGTTAGTCAAAACTAGGTAGTAGTATTAATTTACATTTGATTAATATCAATTAATATAATTATGTTGAATTGGATGTTCTAATTAGTACTTGTTTAACGTAAACGCGCTAACCCCTCGACCATAGCTTCGTCTATCGTGGTTCTTTTCCTCGCGTAACCGTAGAGGCGCTCTTTATTTTATATTGCTCGATTTTATAACATTTTATCTTGTATGGTGTAATGTTCTTATGCATATATATATATATATATATATATATATATATATATATATATATATATATATATATATATATATATATATATATATATATATATATATATATATATATGCTTCTTTGCTTGTGCCTGTTTGTCTTCGCTTCGCGTCGGGAATAGATTGCGATATGTTCCTGAGCTTCGAGGAATCGACAATTAAGATTTGGTGAACCACTGCTCCCGAGATCAAGCTCTTCGAGTTCTACAAGGCTGAAGATCCTAAGCATCTGTTTAGTGAAGGCAAGTGTCCTCTGACCTATTATGTCCCATTTACTTTATAATTCATCAACCTGCATACCATGATCAACCTAAGGATTGACTAGCTTTGTATTTACCTTGTCCTTGATTACCTTTTGGGTTACTATGGTTAGCTTCATGCTATTGGTTTACTTTAATCAATGAACATGATGTGAACACTTATGATACGATGTTGTCATTATGATTATGATGTTGGATTGGTGATACTTTAGGGGGCTCGAGCGATTTCTCGAGTGCCTCTCCGTAAGGACCTGTTCGTTGGATGACCACCCGGAAAAACAGTGCAACCATGAGGGTGGTATGGGACGCCCTTAGTTGAATAATTAGAGGAACTGGGGTGTAGTTCGCTTCGCCGTCGTGCCGTCAATGGGGCTCGGTGTATGTGGCTTGCTCTGCCGAGGGTGGATTGCCTCTTGGGGAGGAGTGCGGTACATTTAGGAAACCTAACGGCGGCTACAGCCTCAGGGAATCTTTGTAAAGGCTTCATAGTGAATCCCTGGCCATTCACCTCGGTGGTGAACAAGGGTCTTGCAAGCCCGGGCTAGAGAGGGAATCACGGCTTATGGGTAAAGTGTGCAACCTCTGCAGAGTGTTATGAAACTAATATATCAGCCGTGCTCGTGGTTATGAGCGACCAAGGGAGCTCCATTTATTAGAGACACATTGATCAGAGATGTTTTGTTTACAGATGATGATGAGGATAATGTTGGTTTCTATTATGATTATGGTTATGGTTTATGGTATTCTTTCCGTTTGGAAATGGTACTTTTGGGTTAACAACTTGGGTTAAAGCTAAAACCTGGCTCTCTACTAGTAATAATTACCTGGCCAACTAAAAGCAACCGCTTGACCTTAACCCCACATAAAGTTAGTCCACTACAGCCAAACGGGACATTTGCTGAGTACGTTGATGTGTACTCACCCTTGCTTTCACAAAACGCCAAGTTGCCTTTGGTGCAATTGATGCTCAGGTAAAGGAGAAGAAAGTGTCGAGGCGGATCTCCAGGAGTTCCAGGACTTCGACGAGTTTGAGGATTAGGCTAGCGACCTCCCCTAGTCAGCTGCCTATGGTGGGTTTGTTTACGTTGGTTACGTTTCTATTATATGCACTTTGATTCATATTATGTAAATGACTCTAGTCTTTAATATTATTACTTACTCTTTATTGTTATTCGAATCATTGTGCTATGATGAGTCATTTATGTAATCGCTGTGTATGTGAATTTCTGATCCTGACACGTACATGGTTCGCATTTGGTTTACCTTCCAAAACCGGGTGTGTCAATTATGCAGGTTCGGGCTATGAGTTTTTCGTAGGGTTTCCTCTTTAGCCTTATTATTGACTGAATCGGAGTTATAGAGAATGACCCGGGTGCATGATCCCCACGTTCCATCTCGCCCACACCATGTTGCATCTAGCTGTAGTTAATGAGTCGCCCATTGACTTTCCCGTGAACCGCATGCATGGGATATGACCGAATTCTTTCGCCCCCATGCTTGTGTCTTTCCTAGACATCTATGGTTCTCATATGATTGAGGCCCACTGAGTCCCATCAAGGGCCTTTTCGGATGGCCCATGGGACGTAACCGAGCCATGGTGACCCAGGGGATATCTATCCCCCCCCACATTCCTCCTCCGAGGGATTGCGACCATCACATCCCATTGGTGGTCTACTATTCTCCAACTATTGCCTATCTCAGTAGATTAACTATCTAACTATGTCTATCTTAGTGAATTATTTATTTAGATAAAGTTATTCTAGGGATGGGATTACATTAAATGAGATTAGGATCTACAAAATTAGGCACATGAATATTCACTAGGGTTCTACCTTTTATTTTAACTTTAATAAATATTCTATCACTTTAAATTAACCTATAGACTAGCCAAAAAATTAAGACAAGCAAACAGTGAATGAATACCATTTAAATAGATAGAGAATAATATTATGAACATTTTGCAATTTGAACCACCCAATTTGGAGTTCATATGCACAAGATATGAAATTTACAAGTTTCAGAATTTAAAACACTAAATTAAACCTATTTTGTGATTAAAGTAAAGTCCATGGGCCTCTCTACAAGAAACCAGGGGCCTAGGTCGAAGAAAACAGGATGGCAGGTTGATTCTCGGAAACCCGAGGGGTTTCTTAACAAAATTTCCAAGCGAAGGGGTATCAAGCGCTCTCGATCGTCCGATCACAGATCAATGAACGAGATTAGATCCGCAGGCAAGCGCGCGCGGGGACGAGCGAGCGCTGACAAGCGGGCCATGGCAGTCTGTGGCTTGGGAGCGAAGGCGAGCTGACCGGTCGGGCCCAGCGCTAGGGGCACAGGGAACCGACAAGTGGGGCCCAGGGCGAAGGCGCACATCCGAACTGGTATCCAGCAATCTGGACGTTGGAACAGGGATGGACACCTAAGATCTAGGGCATAGGGGGGCTAACAGCACAGTGGTCGGCGCTGCTTCATCCACGGCGGCGAAGCCGCTAGAGCCAAGGCAGGTGCGGCCTCCGGGGGGCGGGCGCCAGAGTTGGCTAGGACCGGCGAGGGGGCCTAACGAACTCTATGGCGGGGTTCCAGCCATGAGAACTGGACCAGAGGTGAGGGAATGGCGGAGGGGGCGCTCTGGGCGAGTCGAGGTCACTCTGGCGGGCAATCCCGGCCGCGGGGAGGGGGAATTAGGTGTGTCGAGGCCAGTGCTAGCTCTGGTGAGGGTGGGGGAACACCTCAGGCCAAAGCACGGGCACAGGACATGGCTAAATTGACCGGACACCGTGTGGGCACGACGGACCGGCGCGGCAGAGCTCTGGCGAGCGCAAATTCGCTATGGCAAGGCAAAATTAGGGCAAACAGAGCAAGGGAGAAGGTTCCTCACCTTGGGATGGCGCTCGGGGAGGATTGGCGCGGCGTTTGGTGCTCCGGGGGGGACACGGTGGGCGCTCTCTCCAGTGAGCTCTGGCGGTGACGGCTGACCGTGAGAGAGGAGGAAAGTGGGTGAAATGAGGCAGGGGAGGGAGAGCAGGTGCGGGCGGGGCTCAAAAGGGAGCTGGGGGACGTGGGCAGGCGACATGGTTGGGGTTCTCGGCGTGCGTGCACACGGGCCAACGGCGGTTCGTGGGAAGGACGGAGCTGACAAGGCGGTCCCACGGCGCTGAGCGAGAGAGAGCGCGGAGCAAACGAGTAACTGCGCTGACGGGTGGAGCCCGCTGCACAGAGGGAGAGTGGGGCGCGCGCGCGAGGGGGAAACGTTGCCGATAGCTCGGGCCGGCCTGGCAGAGGGAGAGAGGGGGCGGGTGCGCGAAGCTGGGCCTAGTGGGCCAAAAGCTGAGGGAGAGAAGAAGCTGGGTTGATTTCTGGTTTTTCTTTTATTCTGAATTTTCTATTCCTTTTCTTTTCATTTTCTCTTTTAAATTCAAATCAAGTCAAACCATAAAATCAAATTTAAATATTTCAAACATGTGCATCAACCAAAAACAAAGTTTAAGCTCAGGATGATACAACAATTCATGTCTCCCATAGGTTTTAATATTCTAAATAAATAATATACCTCTCAAATAAATACCTAAAATTCTATTAGAAGGAAGAGAAAGAAAACCTATAGAGATGAGAAAAAGAGTAACATCTGAATTTAGTAGATATTAGAGAAGAATTTTTATACCCCAAATTCAGGGTGTTACAGAAGTGTACTAGGAACCGAACAAGGCGGGACGAACGAGCAGGAGGAGGAGCGCCAATGAGGACCAGGACACCGGAGTCCCACCAAGCCAAAACTTAGTTAGGACTCCACCTCTCAGCTTCTAAGCTCCAATTCCAACCCGAAAAGAGATCTGGGAGCCTCTCCTCCCTCTCTCGGCTGCTTGTAACCTTTATTACGAGTTTGATCATCAATGGTGTCGGTAGCGCAAGCCACCCGTGACTATATGTAGGGACGTTCTGCTTGAACCAGTATAAATCTTGCGCCATCCGCGCACATCCTTTTGAGCTCGGAATGCGCACAATAAATTTACATGTCGGAGCGAGGTATGAAACACCGACAATAAACGTGTACATAGTAACGCAACCACCACAAATTGAATGGGTTAGGGGATTTGGATCTCACCTTCCTTGCTCGTCATTCATGTTGATTAGCGCTGGCGTAGATGGGGAAACTATATCCGACGTGGACTAGAACGCCCTACGGTCACGGACGCTTAGGAGGGAGAGGGAAGAGGCGCATGACTGGCAGGCGGAGAGCTTACTGTCTCTGTGTCAGGCACTCCGGCTAAAAGGCGCATGGCGTATAGACTAACGGATGGCACATGCGTGCGGATTACTTGTGCACTGGTTGTGGGTCTATATTCCCCTTCGGTAATCGAGTTGGGATGTTTCCTTCCTAGGCCTATATCCGGATACCCGATGAGGGAAGATTTCTCCCAAATCTATATATCCATGGGGATTGATTTATTTCTGTAACCTAACCCTAATAGAGTAATTCTCCATGGGTAATCAGATTTCGGGGTCCATTGACATCTCTAGCCAAGGTAGTAGTAGTTCGTTTTCTTTTTTTTTTTTCTTTTTTTCTTTTTTTAATACATGTACAAATATATTTAAATATATATTTAAATATTATAAAAATAATTCATAAATAATATTTAAATAAATAAAAAGTTATCAAAAACTCAAGAATAACTAATTTAGGGTAAGTACTTTTTAAATAAAAAGGGCTTAAAAAGACTGAATTAAAAAATAAATCCTTAAAATAAATTAACAAACAAAGGCCATGCTCTGAAAATAAATACATCACACAATTGAATTTAAACTTTATTTTGAAAATAACTATCTCCTCTCTATTGATTTTACACTAAACCAAATTGATTTTTTCTGCAGGACATAAGGTGTTACAGCCGGCGAACCCATCCACAATCCGGTGACCGATTCTTAATCCGGGGATAGCTACGAAGTGCGGAGGAAACAACGAACACAGGGAGGGGATCTTACCCTGATTCGAAGAGTACACTCCTCTGCCCGCACACGGGGTGCGATTTCGCGGTGTTTGACGAAGTCCGGCGAGAAATCACTGTTGAACCTCACGTGCTTGGAGATTTCCTTGTACATGATCAGCACACTCGAGCAAATGATCTCGGCCACTCCGTAGACTCTGTACGGTCGAGCAGGAAAGGGATGACATTGGTCGCTCCATTCTCTCTCCCTTCTGCCCGCTTCGCTCGACGAGGTGCTCACTACTCTCGGTTTCTAGAGCTAGCTGAACTAGTGGTTGGTGAAGGCACGCCGTGTGGGCGGTTGCATATATATGCATGGGTTAGTTAGGATTTCAACGGAAATATGGAAATCCAAGTGATTTTGTTTCTAGCTCATCTCTACGTCGACAGGAAGTGGTGAACGAACGAGCTGAGCTACCGGCCCCACGCGGCGGCAGTGACTTGAGCAAAATGTGCCCTTCAACTATTTCTAAATATTTTGGCGATTAATTGCTCAACACCACTATAAAATAACACTCTTCGTAACAGCATAAGCATAGGTATTTAGAAAGCAAATTGAAGCAATCAAGTTCAAAAGTTGGTGAAAATAAAAAAGGCACTTGTTGAACTTGAGTTTGGGCATATTACAAACCAACAAAGTGATAAATGTATGTTTCTAGCACTTAGACAATTGATTTAATTGCTAACTATGTTTATCTAAGTGCTAGGAAACTCTTCAAATCGAGGCAAAAAGGAGATAAGAAGTTTGGCTCGAAAGTGGACAATGTTAGGCCAAGCTAGGCCTCACCGGACAGTCTGGTGTGTACCGAACATGTTCGTTGCCCAGTCTGGTCAGCTGGCTAACTGGACAGTCTCGGGAAAATACAGAGGCTCACTGGCTAAAAATCACAGGACAGTCCGGTGTGCACAGGAAATTACCTGTGCGCCAGGCGGCCAACAGCTCTTCGCTAGCACCAACGGTCGGTAGCGTGATCTATGCTGGCCACGTCAGCAGGACAACAGTTGGAAGGGTCACCGGACATGTCCGGTGTGCCACCAAACAGTCTGGTGCCCATCCGAAAAGGAAAGGCGACCATTCAGACGATTCGGTGGTCGTTGCAGTCCAAAAGGCAACCATGGCCATCCGAATGGCACTTCAACGGCTCATAGGCCTCTTGAAGCTGTAAAATGGACCCCCGGGCGTATGAAGCAATACACCAAGCAAACTTTGAGAACACTACAACTCCGAGACTCCGCGACCACGCCTCTAAAGTGTTTGAGAGAGAATTGAGCGCATTTTTGAGTTGTTATTATGTCGCTTTATTGTTGCGCTCTCTTCTTTGCATTTGTGTGTGTTATTGTTGCATTGTGCTCTTGTGTGCGTATTCTAATCCCTCCGTTACTCAAGTTTTGATTGTGTAAGGCGTGAGAGACTCCAACTTGTGGAGATTCCTCACAACCGGGATATTGTGAGATATATGGAAGAACCATGGTACTCAAGTTTGATCCTTGGATCACTTGAGAGGGGTTGAGTGCAACTCTCGTCCAATGGGACGCCACAACGTGGAGTAGGCAAGCATATTACGCTAGACCAAACCATGAGATAAAAATTGCTATGTCTATTGTGCCATTTACGTTATTGTAATTTTTATCTCTTCCTCGTTCCAATTCTTTACTTGCGATATTGCTCTAATTTTAAATTAAATCTTGAAAGAGCAATCAAGTGAAAGGAACTTCTCTCTTCTCTCTACTCTCAAACTTGGTTTTAATTCTCTCTAACTCACATTTTAGACCAAGTTTGTGTGATTTGAGTTATGTTTTGCAGGATCAGCTATTCACCCCCTATAGGTGCTCTTAATTGGTATCAGAGTCATTCTCTTAATCAAGGGGCTAACTGCTCAAAGAGATGGATCCTAAAGGCAAGGGAAAGGTGGCTGACGAGAAGGAGAAGGAGATCCTCTTCGGTGAGAAGGAAGGAGAGACCATTGACTCCGGGTCCGGTAAGAACAAAAAGGATGGGAAAAAGAAGAAGCGCATCAAGATGATAGTGTACTATGACAGTGATGTCTCTTCATATTCACCAAAGGAGGATGATGGCCTCAAGAAAAAGATGGTTAAACAAAATTACTTTAAGACGTCTTTTAATTACTCTCGCGTTCCTTATGGTTCAAAAGCTTGTTTATTATCTATTCCGCTTGGCAAGCCTCCTCACTTTGATGGGGAAGACTATTCATGGTGGAGTCACAAGATGTGTAGTCATTTATTTTCACTCCACCCTTGCATTTGGGACATAGCAGAAATTGGAATGCATTATGATGACAATGATGATGTTATTCATATTCATGAGCAAATTCATAGAAATTCCCAAGCTACTACTATTCTTTTAGCATCTCTATGTAGGGATGAATACAACAAGGTCAGTGGCTTGGACAATGCCAAGAATGAAAGTTGCCTAGAGGTGGGGTGAATAGGCGAAACCTGAAAATTACAACTTTAAACCCGAACTTGATCCCTCGATTAGCGGTTAGAACAAGATGAGCAATTATTGAAGTATAAAACTAAGTCCTTTGCTTGCAAAGAGTATTGCTTTCAAAGAATGCGGAATTAAAAAAAGGCAACTCAACTAAAATGTTTATGGAGAATGAAGCAAGAGGGCTTAGATAAGAAGAGGAAAATCGCAAGTTCTTTCTTGCAAGGCGTTGCTTCTATATATGAGAATTTAACCCGAAGCAACACAAAGCAATATCAACAAAGAATAGTGCAAGAGAACTTAGAGAGGGAGAAGACAAACAAATCACAAGCAATAAATACAAGTAACATGGGTGATTTGTTTTATCGAGGTTCGGTTCACCAAGAACCTAATCCCCATTGAGGAGTCCACTAAGGACGGGTCTTTTTCAACCCTTTCCCTCTCTCCAACGGTCACCAAGATCGGCGAGTGTTCCTTCTTCTTTGTCAACAAAAGACCGAAGTCTCTGCAAGGCCAACCACAAAGATAAGAGGCTCTTGTTAGCTTTACAATCAATGGAGTCAAAACTCCATGCTCAAATGATCACAAGAGGTAGCACACACTTTCTCTCAATGATTCTCACAAGGCACTATCGCTAAACACACATGAGTAGCTCTTTCTTGCTTGACCTCTCTTTTGTGGCACTTGTGAGACTTTGATGTGTATGGAATACCCAACTCTTGTGTATGAGATATATCAATGAATGGAGGTGGTCGGGGTGGCTTGGATATGTCTACTATATGCCTTGCTATGTTTCTTGAGCTCCCACACCTTAAAATGGTCAGTTGGGGTGGTATTTATAGGCTCCAACTCCATTTCTAGCCGTTGGACAGAAAGCATCAGCTTTCTGTTGACGGGTGCACTGGATAGTCCGGTGCCCACCAGACAGGGCACTATTCACTGTCCGGTGTCTGCCACATCAGTTGACCGTTGGGGTCTATAGTAGTTGACCTTTGGATCCGACCGTTACCAGACTGTCTGGTGCACACCAGACAGTCTAGTGCTACAGCCCGAGGGAGTCCCTCTATGGGCCCCTCTACGTAGACTATCCGGTGGTCCTACCGGACAGTCTGGTGCACACCAAACATGTGACTGTTCACTGTCCGGTACACCACTAGTGCACTAGCTGACTGTCGTTTTCTTGGATTTCTTCGCTGATTCTTCTGGGCTTCTTTTGTTCTTGAGTCTTGGACTTCTCTACTTTTTATGTCTTCTTTTGAGGTGTTGCATTCCCATTGCTTTATTCCAATCCTCTTTGCATCCTGTGAACTATAAACATAAACACTAGCAAACATATTAGTCCACAAGCTGTGTTGAATAGATGCTCGGGGTATTTAAAACTTATCCAAAGATTAGAACTATTGGTAGTTCATCTATTCCATGTTTTACCCCTATTTGGTTGAAATTGAGTTGATTCTGACTTAGAAATTAAATTGTTGATCTTATGAACCTGTGAATCAGAGACTAGGCAAAGTAGTTAGTCTGAATGGTTGTGAAGGTCATCAAGGACAAAAATATAAGAAATGGTTTAAGGCCAATTCCCTTTCAAAGGAGATATGGGACACCCTCTAGATTGCTCATGAGGGGAGTGACAACACAATGATCACCAAGATGGAATTGATGGAAGGAGAGCTGGAGAGATTTGCGATGAAGTGGGGTGAAGAGCCAACCAACACATACAACAAGCTCAATACCCTGGTAAACAGGATCAGAAGCTATGGAGGCACAAGATGGATAGATCATGATGTTGTGCGCTTAATGCTAAGGTCATTTATCATTATTGATCCTAACCTTGTAAATCTTATTCGTGAGAACCCTAGGTACACCAAAATGTCGCCCGAAGAAATTCTTGGTAAGTTTTTTGTGGGAACATGATAGTAAAGGAAGCAAGGTACGTCGATGACATCATCAATGGACCTCTTCCTCACTACGAGCCGCAACTCGTTATACTCAAAGCGACAGCCAACAAGGAGGCGCTCCCCGACAAGGTGGCAAAAATTGAGGTGGCTGGTCTCAATGAGGACGAGATGGCCCTTGTAATCAAGCGCTTTAAGACCGCTTTGAAGGGACGCAAGGACTACCCGAACAACAACAAATCAAGGGGAAAGCGTTCATGCTTCAAGTGCAGTAAGTTCGGTCATTTTATTGCCCAATGTATCGATAATGAAAATGACCAGGACCAAGGCAAGAAAGGGGATAAAGAGAAGAAGTTCCATAGGAAGAAGAAGGGTGAGGCGCACATCGTCAAGGAATGGGACTCGGACTGCTCTTCTTTTGACTCCGACAACGAGGGACTTGCTGCCTCTACCTTCAACAAGTCCTCACTCTTCCCCAACGAGCGACATACATGTATCATGGCTAAGGAGAAGAAGGTACATACACATGACACTCCTAAGTACACTTCTTCTAGTGATGAGGAATCTGATGATAATGTAGATTATAGCGATCTCTTTAAGGGCATAGGTAGATCTAAGGTTGATAAAATTAATGAATCAACTGATGCTCTAAACGAAAAGAATAGATTGCTAGAAAAACAAGAGGATTTACTTTATGAGGAACATGATAAAGTTGTAAAAGTAGAAAAATCCCTTACTTTATAAATAAAGAAGAATGATATGCTTGCTTTTGAGGTGTCATCTTGCCATACTTCTATTTCTAGCCTTAAGAGCTTAAATGTTGACTAGCTGAATGCCCGTGCGTTGCAACGGGAATATATAATATCAGTATACTACGATAATTTATATATAAAATGTGTGTTATACCGTTATGAGAAAATGTTTCATAATCAATTTGTGATTCTGGCCATACATAAATTTTGTTATTTATAATCTATCTGTTTCACCACTACATTGCAACCATCAGTATCATGCAGACTTCAATATATGTCACGATTTGCATGGTCTCATCATTAGAGAGCACGTTTCACACATACCGGAAGAAACTCCCTCGTACATCGTTAGTCATCAGACATGTACCACCATACGCTTTTGCTTAAACAAAAAGGCAAATGTGTGTTTGCGAAGAGAATTAAAGGCAAACCGGCACAAAAGCTACCCCAACGGTGGCGAGGATAACGAACTGGTCATTGTTGTCGGTCCTCCTCTGCGTCACCTCTGGCGCCAAGATGACGCCACAGTCCTCGATATAGTAGTCGTCGAACGCGCGCGACATACCGAGTACTGATGACTCTTGGCTGGGCTGTAAAACGAAGTGCACCCCGGGATCATCAACAAGGTAGTACCCCTGACCGTTGCACCACCGGATGCGCTACTCCTCTACATACATCGTGTTCGAGGACACTCATACAACGTCAGCAACGGCCATCGTCTCAGTGCACAAGAATTCATGGCCAGTCAGTAGCGACTTACGTGGCAGGTTGGGCTTCAGGTGGACGATGAGCTGGACGACGTGATGGCATCGTCGTCGAATGCGGTGCCTAGAACAACCCGAGAGTCGCCTACGTTGGTGACGACCATGAGGTCCCCCTGCTTGACGATGGACAGCGTGGAGCAGCCGCTCTGCACCGCGTCCAAGTGGCGGCTGCGCCGGAGCTTGTCGTACATAGCGGCACATGCGGCCACGTAGGACTGTTTCTAAAGGTCGAACTGGCAGTCGCCAAGTTTCTTCTTGTCGTCGATGAGCGACCCCAACACGAGTGCCTCCTGCTAATGGTGTTTGTTCAGGGTTTTCAAGTAAGAAACATGGATTCATGTTTGGTGTTGGTTTATAAAAATGACTCACAAGTCAGATCCATGAAAAAATATTACGAAGAATAAATGTCATGCATGCAAAAAAGGAATTTAAGTTGAAAACATTATTCAAACAAAAGAAATTGCATGCAAGACTCTTCTTTAAATACTACTCCCTCCATCCAAAAATATAATTCAAGAATCTCGGTGATACTTATCTACTACCATGCATTGTGCAAGGGTAGCAGGTGGACTTGGAAAGAGATGTAGTAGATGTGTTTTCTGTTATAGATGTAGACATAAACACACATGTGGTGTAGTGGTAGCTACTGCTAGCATTTGTTTGAGAGGTCGTGGGTTCAAATCTCCTTGGGGCCATGTGTATTTTTTAATTTTAGCTAGGCGTCGGTTGTACGGGGGAATGGGAATGGGCTTTGCGGGGAGGGGGAATGAGAATGATAGATATAGAATGGTGGCAGAACATGGGAATGGACTGTGCGCTGGAGGAGGGAATCGGAAAGGCAGAACACGGAATGGTCGACTACTATTGCAGTCTTAATAAGTAGTAGAGATTTAAATGTTGGAGTAGAAAAGTTAAGTGTTGCTAGTTCATCTTTGGAGCATGTTTGTATTTGCAATAGATGTAAGGATTTTGATATTGATCCTTGCAATGATCATGCCTCTACTATTTCCATGTTGAATGATGATATTGCTAAACTTCATGCTCAACTTAAAATTTGCAAAAGTGAATGTGATAAGATTAAGTTTGCTAGGGATGCCTACATCATTGGTAGACATCCCTCCATTAAGGTAGGACTTTGTTTCCAAAAGGGAACCAAGAACACAAAGAGCCAAAAGGCCCCCAATTTTACTAAGAAATTAAGGGGAAGGCGCCTATGACTAGTACCTCACATTCTTTTCATGAAAAGAACCATGCTTATTTGTATGCTCATGCTAAGAATGTTTCTCATAATGCTCGTAATGTTCATCATGATGCTTGTATTGATCATCCTGTTCACGTCATGATGTTGTTTTTGCTCCTCGTACCATGAATGCTTCTTGTAGTTCTTCTCATGCTCATGGTAGAAGTAGAACTAGATGCCATGCTCATAATGTTGTTTCTCATGCACCTAGGAATGCATGTCATGGTCCATCTATGCTTTATCACACTTTTGATGCATCATATGTGCTTCATTATTAAAATGATAGAATTGTTGCTACCATTGTGGGAACTAAATGAAAGAAGGGTAAGACATGCATTTGGGTTCAAAAACCTTATGTAACTAACATGATAGGTGTCACACCTGGTTTTAAGGGCAAAACCAAATGCATAGCATATGCGTGCCAGGATCTATTTCCACACATATGTTGACATCACAAGTGTAAAATATAAAAGGAATAATGCATAAAAGCGTAAATAAAGATTATATTAACATATTACACTTCAAACAGACGTAATGTCTTAACCTTTATTCATCAAAGTACAATGAAACATGGGCATCCTTCCACAAGAAGATGACAGGGGGTATCACTAGACTAGCATCCATGGAGTTCATCATCATAATCTTCATCTGCAAACTTCTGATAAAAAATTAAGCAAGGGTGAGCTCACTTATGGTGGGGCTCAACAAGTGGGGTGAAAATGCCAGGTTAACAAGGTAAGGCTTAAGGTTTAATGCGGTTAGGATTTTAGTTGGTCAACCTTTTATTATCAACACCTGATTACTAGGTATAAGTATGTACCAAACCCAATTAAGCATAATTCATAATCAGCATAAGCTCAAACCACTTGAGCAAATAACATCAACATGAAGCTCAACCTCTTGAGTGAACCACTTAAGCATACTGCTTAAGCAAAACTGATCACGATATATTTCCATCTTCAAGTTCAATTATCATGTGAGGGTCCAGGCTGCTCATAACTGTGAGCATGGCTGATATATCAATTTTACACTCTACAGAGGTGGCACAACTTTACCCACAAGCCATGTATCCCCTCTAGCCTAGGTCGCCAAACCCGTAAACACTTCCGAGGTGAATGGCTAGGGATCCACCATGAGGCTTTCACAGAATACACTTAATACAAAGCAACCTGCTAAGATTTATATGTCAGTATTGATGACACTCTAGGAGAGGTACCTTAGCCAAGACTACCACCCCATGTTAACGTGAGCTGCCACTAAACCATTGTCGTCACCTCTTGTCCATCTAATTATCAAAGATAGGGCCATGATAGCACTCGTGGTTGCACTGTTTTCCTAGGTGGTCACTCCATGTTCCAATTATCACAATATGACCTTGCTTAATCAATAGATTAACAACAATAATGTAAACTTAATCTTTGGAACATTAATATCATCAGTACATAAAGTCAAAGTTGTAGCAATAGCATTGCTACTAGATTAAATCATAATCCCAGTTTAAACAAAAATAAGGTTGGAAAGGTTATGGTATCTAAATAGGTTACACATCAAATTATGCATATCATAAATGTAAACTTAGTTGTCATGTGTTGATTAGGATCGAACAAAATATGCACGGGAAGAAGTCCACTTGCCTTGCTTATAGAAAACAAATAGATCTTGATTCTCAACAACTAGATCAATCTCTAGACATTACATAACAAACAAGAAGAAATAAACACCACTCAATAACATATAACATTCACCATAGACAAAGATAAAAGAAAGCATAATGAAAAGAGCATTTGTTTTTCAAAAACATCACAAGCAATAGTTATAATAAAATGACACTCTTTATGAAAAGGTTTGATCTATGTGTTTCATAAAACATGACATAAGCTTAGGAACACTTTGATTATAAGCATATATGTACACATTAAATCACAATTTTAATCTTTTATAAAAAGCCATATGTGATATGTCTAAGATTAAGGGTTCATAAGATGAAAAAACACACCATAACATTATTAAACCATTTAGAAACCATATTGTTATATATCTAAGGTTAATGAGTTACTAAACACATTATTAATTTATGAAGCATTATGATACGTATTATAAAACATTTATCTATAAAGAACTTTAAGACATAAGCCTAACCAGGTTTTTATGTGAAAAGGTGATTAAACCAAATATTATCTTTATATTTTTATTACGAAAACACATGACATATGTTTTATGTACGAGATAATGAAAGAAATAATTATCTTCACCTTCATTAGAAAAACTTGTAGCCTATGTTCTAAATAAGAAAGTTATATTTAAAGTCAATATACAAAGTGACATTTTAGTTATAAAAATAACTTAAACACTAATTACTTTATTTTATCTTTTAGGAAAACTATGTGATTTATATAACTAATATGGACTCAATTTGATGGATGGATTAATTAAGCCTAGAAAACTAATTAAGTCATTTTAAATTAGAAACAAATGATCTAATTCTCTAATAAGGAAACGATATTTGATATTATATAAACTATCATTTTAGTTTATAAAAGTAAGAATGCTAATTAATCCATTTTAACACTTATTTTAGAAAAAGCTCTATAGCACCTTTAAACATTGTGATACGTAATATATCATCATTTATAAGAACTTGAATATAAGGCTAACTCAAGTTTTATGGGAAATATAATTAGACATATATTTATCTTTTTTATTAAGAAACATATGGTCTACATTTTCTTTTAAATTTATATTTAAGAATGCTAAATTTAAATATCTATAATGAACATTGCTATATTATGAAAACATGATATCTATTGAAAACCCCATTTTAATTTTCTTATATAACAACCACAATTCAAATTAAACTATGAAAATAAATGAACTGTTGGGAACACTAATTAAAAATGCTTATCACACAATTATGAAACTAACAAGACCATTTCTAATTTATTTAGGTTCCAAATATACATTTTTATAATAAACTATAACACAGATCTACACATAAGTAAAGATAGACTTGGAGGGGTAAATAATAAATTTACATTTTTGTATACATATGCCATTATAATTAATTATCTCTTATTTTATCTATTATAAAAACATAAGCCTATAATTCTTTTTAATTTCTTAATTTGAAAACTACACATTACAACAAACATAATGCAATATGATTTATAAAAACATGTAACTTATTGCAAACACTAGTATAGAGTATTTTGCATAAATTTATGAATTCTGCATAACCATTACTAACTAGATCACAAATACATATTTAATACAAGGAAATAATCGATGTCTCGACTAGATCGTAATTATTCATAGACTTGAGAGGTAGCTTAATAAAAACCTTTATTCTACCTCATGTCGAGAAGAGGTTGGCCATCGTGCGGCTTCGGTAGCAAGGAAGAAAAGGGCCTCGACGAGCGAGGTTCGACCGCAGGAGGACGATGATGCGAAGACGAGTGACGTCCGAGGAGGGCTTTAGCATCGACGCCGAACATCAATGAAGGGCGACAAACTCCAACGCACAGGATGCCGGCAAGACGAATTCGACTGTGTCGATTACAAGTGAGCAGCAAGCAAGAATGTGCAGTAAAGGATGGCGAGACGACTGACGTAGAATGGCGCAACAACAGCAGTGCGACAGCCAGCACTTGGTGAAGTTGAGGGGATAGCGCGAGAGCGAGCAGTAGCTTCAGCGCTTCAGACGTGGAGAGAATGGCAACAGGCGACTCGCGCAGAGACGACGAACGACGACGGCGGTAAGCAACGTGGATGGCGCGGACAGGAGGCTCGGAGGAAGGGGAAAGCGAGCAGGGAAGAAGCTTCAGGTGCGTCATGGCAACGACGACGCGACGAGCAAAGAGTTCGACACGGGGAGGGGAACTCCGACCGGGCATAGTCACGTAGCGACGGCGAGCTGCGCAGCGCAGGCGAGCGTGGCAGCTGCAGTACGGCGATGCGATGAGCAGCGGCTTGGTGCGGAGGAGAGTGAGCAGGGCGACCCGAAAAGAAGACCTCGAGAGTGGCTTTAGTTGGCGAAGGAGGGAGCCGGGAGCAGGGGTAGACCCAGGCCCATGGCCGCCTGGGCCACGGCCCGAGACGTAGGCCCAAAATTTTTTTAGAAGAGCTCGTGTCCGACCACCACCTCTGGAGTCTGGCTGGACTGTGCTAAAGAGCTGCAAGCCTACATCTGCTGCCACCATGCTGTGTCGCCTCTGCCGGTCTGCCCTCTAGCCTCGCCTAGTCCATCGCCCAGTCTGCCACTGCCTCTGCCAGTCTGTCCAGTCCGCCGCCGAGCTCATGCGCCCTCCTCCGCCCAGTCTGCCACTGCCTCTGCGCCCTCTACCATCGCGCCGTCCGTTGAAATAGCAGGTAGAGACTTCAAGTGTTCAATCCCTCATACTAGTGGTATTAACCAATTACTAATATTATTAAATTTATTTAACATTATCTTTCAAGTCACGTTCTTAATATGATTTTTTTCAAGATTCTGGAGCAAGAAGCACTGATATTGATGTTGATATGATATATTTGGAAGGATCTATATCATAACTTGTATGTTATCTTTAACATATATAACAATGTTGTTTCGCCGTACAATTTTTCTTTATACATTACTATTAGAGTTTATGCTCGCTTCGGACTGAGTCTTAGCCAATTTCTAGGTCCGTCCCTGGCCGGGAGGGAAGGAGCAAGGGCCAGACTCACCATTGATGGCGACCGTGAGTGGGAAATAGGAATCAGCAGCGTCAATGGGGGAGGGGAAACGTATGGGACGGAGGTCGACGGTTCGCAGCGGGAAAGGGTCGGGCGTGCGCCGTTCTCCACCAGCTAGGCGAGGCGGCGGGGAGGCGAGCCGTCGACGAGATGAACTGGCTGCGACGGCTCAGGCGCTTCAATTCCTACGAACGAGAACAGACCGGGAGGAAGGGAAGCAGTATTCTTGCTGACGTGTGGGCCCATGGACAGGTTGAGAGAGAGGAGGGAATGGGATGGCAACGGCTGGGCCAAATGGCCAAGCGACCGAGCGATAGGTTAGTTTTTTTTGTCCTTAACTTTTTTAACTTAAAACGGGTGTGCATGTGTCTATATATATATATATCCAATAATAATAATAAAATACCTAATTTGAAAGATAAATTATTTTAGGGTAAATCCACTAATTAAATAAAATGGAATTCTGGCAAAGACTACCAAACAAAAAAATCATTTAAATATCCATATAAATATTTTTCAAAAATAATATTTTAACCATTCATTATTATTTTATAAATGAGAATTTTATCATTAAATCAAATCCAAAAATTAGATTTGCAAATCGATCAAAACAAAATTTATGCTCCAGCATAAATGCATCAAACACTTAGTAAAATTTTACATTTTCAAGAAATTGTTCTATTCATTTATTTCATCATTTTCGTTATTTAAAAAATAATATTTTCCATTCTATTAGAAATTAATAGATTAACTCTATTATTTTTTTTGTGATGGATTTATGGTGTTACAATAGGACCCAACACAAGTTGGGGACCTAAACCCCAAGCCTAAATTCCTTGCAGGTTTATGCATCTGGGAGCTTAAGCTGGATCATTGATAGCGGATGCACAAAACATATGACGGGGGAGAAGAAGATGTTCACCTCCAACATCAAAAATAAGGATTCTCATGACACGATCATCTTTGGAGTTGGGAACCAAGGCAAGGTAAAGGGGATAGGTAAAATAGCGATTACCAACGAGCACTCTATCTCTAATGCCTTTTTGGTAGAATCTCTTGGTTATAATTTGGTTTTGTGATATCCTGACCACTGGGATGGTGATATCATGGCCCTAGGCTTAATAGAATTAATAGAGTATCCATACCAACAAGGTGCATCTTCTTTTTCGGAAGCCTATCTCGAAAGAACCTCCAAGTTAAGCGTGCTTGGCTTAGAGCAATTTGGGATGGGTGACCAACCGGAAAGTTTTTCTCAGGTGCGCATGAATGAGGACAAAGTGTGCACAAAAGACCCGTGTTGGTCTGTGGGGACAATATATTATCCTAGGAGCTGCCAGGAGTAAGTATCATCGATCCAGGGATTGGACGAGGTGTTACAGCTTTCTGTCAGCTAGTTATGTCATATGGGATATAATTGTTTATTTACAAATGTTAATGTAACTGTCTTTAGAAGAAGTGATGGTCCACTAGCATTTAAAGGTGTATCTGACGTCAAGCTTTACTTAGTAGATTTTACTAAAGAAAATATCGATCTAGATGCATATTTACTTGCTAAAACTAACATGGGTTGGCTTTGTCATCGCTGACTAGCACATGTTGGGATGAAGAACCTTCATAAGCTTCTAAAGGGAGAACATGTGTTAGGACTAACTGATATCTGTTTTGAGAAGACATACCTTGTTCAGCATGTCAAGCAGGGAAACAGGTGGGAACAAGTCACCCGAGAAAGAACATAATTACAATGTCAAGACCACTGGAGTTGCTACATATGGATCTCTTCGAGCCCGTTGCTTATCTTAGCATAGGAGAAGTAAGTTTGGTCTCGTTATTGTTGATGACTATTCCCGCTTCACTTAGATATTATTTTTTGTAGGATAAATCTTAAATCCAAGAAACCCTCAAGCGCTTCTTAAGGCAGACTCAAAATAAGTTTGACCTAAAGGTGAAGAAGATAAAGAGTGAAAACGGATCGAAATTCAATAATCTTCAAGTAGAAGAGTACCTTGAGAAGGAAGGTATCAAGGATGAGTTATCCGCACCCTACACTCCACAACAAAATGGCTTGGTGGAGAGGAAGAACATGACACTCATCAACATGGTGAGAACTATGCTGGGAGAATACCAGGCAGCAGAGCGATTTTGGTCGGAAGCTGTGAATACGGCTTGCCATGCCATAAACCGCCTCTATCTTCATTGCCTCCTCAAGAAGATGGCATATGAGCTCCTAACCGGTAACAAACCCAATGTTTCTTACTTTCATGTATTTAGGACCAAATGCTATATTTTGGTTAAGAAAGGTAAGCATTCAAAGTTTGATCCCAAAGTTGTTGAAGGGGTTTTACTTGATTATGATTCAAATACAAAAGCATATAGTTAGAAGAAACTAATGGCTCTCCAAGAGAGCAAATCCTCTGGACTAGTTGAAGCCACGTGTGATGTTGTATTTGATGAAACTAATGGCTCTCCAAGAGAGCAATTTGATCTTGTCTTGTCCAGATGGATAGTTAGAAGAACTAGAGCTACTTGAGCTACGAATTCCATCTGGATAGGAAATGAAACCGAACGACATCGGCTGCTTATTGTCTCTCGCTATGAATGAGGTGCATCATGGTAAAAATCTTAAAACAATAACTAAACTATAAACTATTGGACATTCACATTTAACAATAACTAAATGTCGGGGACCATAATTAGGGGTACCCCCAAGGCTCCTAAATCTCAGCTGGTAACCCCCATCAGCACAAAGTTGCAAAGGCCTGATGGGTGCGATTAAGTCAAGGATCGGTCCATTCGAGGGATGCGATCACGCCTCGCCCGAGCCCAGCCTCGGGCAAGGGCAGCCGACCCCGGAGGACCTACGTCTCGCCTGAGGACCCCCTCCAGCAACGGACACATCTTCGGCTCGCCCGAGGCCCAGTCTTCACCAAGAAGCAACCTTGGCCAAATCGCCGCGCCAACCGACCAAATCGCAGGGGCATTTAATGCAAAGGTGGCCTGACACCTTTATCCTGACGCACGCCCCCCAGTCGACAGAGCCGAAGTGACCGCAGTCATTTCGCCGCTCTACTGACCGGTCTGACAAGAGGACAGCGTCGCCTACGCCGCTCCGACTGCTGAGCCACTCGACAGAGAGAGGCTGACAGCAGCCAAGTCCGGCCTCAGGCGTCATAGGAAACTCCGCCTCGCCCGACCCCAGGGCTCGGACTCGGGCTCAGCCCCAGAAGACGGCGAACTCCGCTCCGCCCGACCCCAGGGCTCGGACTCGGGCTCAGCCCCGGAAGACGGCGAACTCCGCTCCGCCCGACCCCAGGGCTCGGACTCGGGCTCAGCCCCGGAAGATGACGAACTCCGCCTCGCTCAACCCCAGGGCTCGGACACGGGCTCAGCCCCGGAAGACGACGAACTCCGCTTCGCCCGACCCCAGGGCTCGGACTCGGGCTCAACCCCGGAAGACGGCGAACTCCGCTCCGCCCGACCCTAGGGCTCGGACTCAGGCTCAGCCCCAGAAGACGGCGAACTCCGCTCCGCCCGACCCCAGGGCTCGGACTCGGGCTCAGCCCCGGAAGACGGCGAACTCCGCTCCGCCCGACCCCAGGGCTCGGACTCGGGCTCAGCCCCGGAAGACGGCGAACTCCACTCCGCCTGACCCCAGGGCTCGGACTCGGGCTCAGCCCCGGAAGACGACGAACTCCGCCTCGCCCGACCCCAGGGCTCGGACACGAGCTCAGCCCCGAAGGATGACGAACTCCGCTTCGCCCGACCCCAGGGCTCGGACTCAGCCCTGGCCTCAGCCGACGGTCTCCGCCTCGTCCGACCCGGGGGCTCGGACTCGACCTCGACCTTGGAAGACAGACTCGACCTCGACCTCGGAGGAGCCTCCACCTCGCCCAACCTAGGGCACGGACCGACCACGTCGACAGGAGGCGCCATCATTACCCTACCCCGAGCTGACTCAGGCTATGGGGAACAAGACCGGCGTCCCATCTGGCTCACTCCACCATACGAGTAATGATGGCGCCCCGCATGCCCTGTGACGACGGCAGCTCTCAGCCCCCTTACGGAAGCAAGAGGACGTCAGCAAGGACTCGACAGCCCCGACAGCTGTCCTTCCGCCAGGCTCCAGCGCTCCTCCGACGGCCACGACATCACACGAACTGGGTGCCAAAACCTCTCCGGCTGCCACGATGGCATGTACTTAGGGCGCTAGCTCTCCTCCGCTAGACACGTTAGCACACTGCTACACCCCCATTGTACACCTGGATCCTCTCCTTACGCCTATAAAAGGGAGGTCCAGGGCCCTCTTACAGAGGGTTGGCCGCGCGGGGAAGGACGGGACGGCGCTCACGTAAGGCCGCTCGCTCCCTCCCGCGTGGACGCTTGTAACCCCCTACCGCAAGCGCACCCGACCTGGGCGCGGGGCTAACACGAAGGCCGCAGGTTCCACCTCCCACGCCTGTCTCCCTCCGGCTGCTTCTCCCCCCTTCGCGTTCCGCCTCGCGCTGACCCATCTGGGCTGGGGCACGCGACGACGATTTACTCGTCGGTCTAGGGACCCCCCGGGTTTCGAAACACTGACAGTTAGCGCGCCAGGTAGGGGCCTGCTGCGTGTTGACGAACAGCTTCCCGTCAAGCTCTAGATGGGCAGTCTCCAGCAACCTCTCCAATCCGGGACGGTGCTCCGTTTCGAGAGTCTTGAGTTCATGTCCCCCGACGGCAGCTACGACATGATACTCCTTCCCCCACCGCGCGACAGCGACAATGGCGGTTGACAACCCGCCCGCCGGCGGGGAAATCGACGACGCCTTCCCCACGTGGTGGAAGGACGACATTCGGGCTTGTCCCGTCCCCTCCCCCGCCGACGGAGGAGGAGGCGGGGCAACCAAGGCCAAGCGGGAGGCGGCACCTCGTTGGCTGTCGAGCGAGTCGACGGTGCCAGTGCCCCAACGGGGAGCGCGTCGGGCATCGGCCTCGCGTCTGAGATGAAGACGAGCGCCGTCTCCCCGCAACACACCAACCTCAAGCAAACGGACGACGCCAGCATGCTCGCGAAGGACTTGCTGGGCGTCACCCTCGTACCTGAGACGACGGTGCAGTCAGTCCCTGACGTGACTTTGTCACCGCCCGTCGACCAAAAGGTACCGATCGATTCCCATCTCGCGTCTTTTGGATTCGGCCTCGACCCGCCAAGCAACTCCGCTTCGGTGGACACTCTCATAGAGGCGAGTCCAAACCCTCTGGGGTATCGTGTGCGGTCACCCTGGGACCGGCTGACGGCCGTCTTGACCTACGGGCCCTCGGGGTCCGAGGAAGATGGCGAGCCCGACCTCTGTTGGGATTTCTCCGGACTTGGTAACCCCAGTGCCATGCGGGACTTCGTGACCGCATGCGACTACTGCCTTTCCGACTGTTCCGACGGTAGCCGCAACCTCGACGACGAGGACTGCGGCCCAAGTCGCGAATGTTTCCACGTCGATCTAGGGGGTCCCGGCGAAGGCAACCATCTTGGTATGCCGGAGAACGGTGATCCCCCTAGGCCCGTGCCTCGTGTCGACATCCTTCGGGAGCTAGCCGTGGTCCCCATCCCGGCGGGGGGGTCCTGACCCACAGCTCGAGCAAATCCGCGAGATGCAGGCCAGGCTCGACGAGGGAACAGGAACGCTTGTGCCGATCCGCCGGGACATCGGGCAGGAATGGGCGGGCCAACCTCCGGCCGGAGAAGCACGTCATCTCCCCCAGGGCATCCAGCACCGCATCGCCGACGACGTTAGGGTAAGGCCGCCACCGGTTTCCAGTAGAGTCGGCCAGAACCTGCTGCAGCGGCAATACTTCTCCGCGCGATGCCGGAGCCATCAACCACCGAGGGGCGGCATATCCAGGGAGAGCTCAAGAATCTCCTGGAGGACGCCGCGGTCCGACGGGCCGAAAGCTCCGCCTCCCGAAGGCAGGGGTACCCCTCGGAACATCATGCCGCGACTTTCTGATTCATGCGGGAAGCCTCGGTCCACACCGGGCGCACGCGCAACACAGCGCCTGCGGCCCCGGGTCGCCTCGGCAACGAGCACCATCACCACAGCCGTCGGGCCCACCTCGACGAGAGGGTGTGCCGAGGCTACCACCCCAGGCGTGGGGGACGCTACGACAGCGGGGAGGATCGGAGTCCTTCGCCTGAACCACCCGGTCCACAGGTTTTCAGCCGCGCCATACGACGGGCGCCATTCCCGACCCGGTTCCGAAGCCCGACTACTATCACAAAGTACTCGGGGGAGACGAGACCGGAACTATGGCTCGCGGACTATCGGCTGGCCTGCCAACTGGGCGGAACAGACGATGATAATCTCATCATCCGCAACCTCCCCCTGTTCCTCTCCGACACCGCTCGAGCCTGGCTGGAGCACCTGCCTCCGAGGCAGATCTCCAACTGGGACGACCTGGTCCAAGCCTTCGCCGGCAATTTCCAAGGCACGTACGTGCGCCCTGGAAACTCCTAGGATCTCCGAAGCTGCCGCCAGCAGCCGGGAGAGTCTCTCCGGGACTACATCCGGCGATTCTCGAAGCAGCGCACCGAGCTGCCCAACGTCACCGATTCGGATGTCATCGGCACGTTCCTCGCCGGCACCACCTGCCGCGACCTGGTGAGCAAGCTAGGTCGCAAGACCCCCACCAGGGCGAGCGAGCTGATGGACATCGCCACCAAGTTCGCCTCTGGCCAGGAGGCAGTTGAGGCCATCTTCCGGAGGGACAAGCAGCCCCAGGGCCGCCCACCGGAAGATGTTCCCGAGGCGTCAACTCAGCGCGGCACCAAGAAGAAGGGGAAAAGAAGTCGCAAGCGAAACGCGACGCCGCCGACGCGGACCTTGTCGCCGCCGCCGAGTACAAGAACCCTCGGAAACCTCCGGGAGGTGACAACCTCTTCGATAAGATGCTCAAGGAGCCGTGCCCTTATCATCAGGGGCCCGTCAAGCACACCCTCGAGGAGTGTGCCATGCTTCGACGCCACTTTCACAAGGCTGGGCCACCCGCGGAGGGTGGCAAGGCTCTCGATGACGCTAAGAAGGAAGATCATAAGGCAGGAGAGTTCCCCAAGGTCTGCGACTGCTTCATGATCTACAGTGGGCAAGTGGCAAACGCCTCGGCTCGGCACCGCAAGCAAGAGCGTCGGGAGGTCTACTCGGTAAAGGTGGCGGGGCCAGTCTACCTAGACTGGTCCGACAAGCCCATCACCTTCGACCAGGCCGACCATCCCGACCATGTGCCGAGCCCGGGGAAATAGCCGCTCGTTGTCGACCCCATCATCGGCAACGTTAGGCTCACCAAGGTCCTCATGGACGGAGGCAGCAGCCTCAACATCATCTACGCCGAGACCCTCGGGCTCCTGCGGATCGATCTATCCTCGGTCCGGGCAGGCGCTGCGCCTTTCCACGGGATCATCCCCGGGAAGCGCGTCCAACCTCTCGGACAACTCGATCTACCCGTCTGCTTCGGGGCCCTCCAACTTTCGAAGGGAGACCCTCACGTTCGAAGTGGTCGGGTTTCGAGGAACCTACCACGCAGTGCTGGGGAGGCCCTGCTACGCCAAGTTCATGGTCGTCCCTAACTACACCTACCTCAAGCTCAAGATGCCGGGCCCCAACGGGGTCATCACCGTCGGGCCCACGTACTGACACGCGTACGAATGCGACGTGGAGTGCGTGGAGTACGCCGAGGCCCTCGCCGAGTCTGAGGCCCTCATCACCGACCTGGAGAGCCTCTCTAGGGAGGCGCCCGACGTGAAGCGCCACGCCGGCAACTTCGAGCCAGCGGAGACGGTCAAGTCCATCCCTCTCGACCCCTGCAACGACACCTCCAAGCAGATCCGGATCGGCTCTGAGCTCGACCCCAAATAGGAAGCAGTGCTTGTCGACTTTCTCCACACAAACGCCGACGTTTTTGCGTGGAGTCCCTCGGACATGCCCGGCATACCGAGGGAAGTCGCCGAGCACTCGCTGGATATCTGAGCTGGAGCTCGACCCGTGAAGCAGCCTCTGCGCCGATTCGACGAAGAAAAGCGCAGAGCCATAGGCGAGGAGATCCACAAGCTAATGGCGGCAGGGTTCATCAAAGAGGTATTCTATCCCGAATGGCTTGCCAACCCTGTGCTTGTGAGAAAGAAAGGGGGGAAATGGCGGATGTGTGTAGACTACACTGGTCTAAACAAAGCATGTCCGAAAGTTCCCTACCCTCTGCCTCGCATCGATCAAATCGTGGATTCCACTGCTGGGTGCGAAACCCTGTCTTTCCTCGATGCCTACTCAGGGTATCACCAGATCAGGATGAAAGAGTCCGACCAGCTCGCGACTTCTTTCATCACACCCTTCGGCATGTACTGCTATGTTACCATGCTGTTTGGTTTGAGGAATGCGGGTGCAACGTACCAGCGATGCATGAACCATGTGTTCGGCGAACACATTGGCCGAACGGTCGAGGCCTACGTCGATGACATCGTAGTCAAGACGAGGAAAGCCTCCGACCTCCTTTCCGACCTTGAAGTGACATTTCGATGTCTCAAGGCGAAAGGCGTGAAGCTCAATCCCGAAAAGTGTGTCTTCGGGGTCCCCCGAGGCATGCTCTTGGGGTTCATCGTCTCCGAGCGGGGCATCGAGGCCAACCCGGAGAAGATCGCAGCCATCACCAGCATGGGGCCCATCAAGGACTTGAAAGGCGTACAGAGGGTCATGGGATGCCTCGCGGCTCTGAGCCGTTTCATCTCGCGCCTCGGTGAAAGAGGCCTGCCTCTGTACCGCCTCTTAAGGAAGGCCGAGTGCTTCGCTTGGACCCCTGAGGCCGAGGAAGCCCTCGGGAACCTGAAGGCGCTCCTCACGAACGCGCCCATCTTGGTGCCCCCCGCTGCCTGAGAAGCCCTCTTGATCTACGTCGCCGCTACCACTCAGGTGGTTAGCGCCGCGATTGTGGTTGAGAGACGAGAAGAGGGGCATGCATTGCCCATCCAGAGGCCAGTATACTTCATCAGTGAGGTACTGTCTGAGACCAAGATACACTACCCACAAATTCAGAAGCTGCTGTACACGGTGATCCTGACGCGGCGAAAGTTGCGACACTACTTCGAGTCTCATCCGGTAACTGTGGTGTCATCCTTCCCCCTGGGGGAGATCATCCAGTCCCGAGAAGCCTCGGGTAGAATTGCAAAGTGGGCGGTGGGAATCATGGGCGAGACGATCTCGTTCGCCTCTCGGAAGGCCATCAAATCACAGGTCTTAGCGGACTTCGTGGCTGAATGGGTCGACACCCAGCTCCCAATAGCTCCGATCCAACCGGAGCTCTGGACCATGTTTTTCGATGGGTCGCTGATGAAGACGGGGCCGGCGCGGGCCTGCTCTTTTACAAATTTACCGTTGGCACTAATTTGCAGTCCCAGCAGATGTGTTGCTGGTTCGGTGAACGAGAAAAGGGCATCCATCGGAGACGATTCATCTTTCTATTTAAAATTAAATAGTAAGAAGATTTATTTTCTATATATCTCTTTCATTTTACTGGTCATCGAATCAACCGTAAGACAACAGAAACTATTCTATTCGTTTTTTTATTTGTCATGTTTTAGTTTAAAAATAAAGTAATGAACGACAAATATTTAGAAGGAGATAGTACTTCTATATCAAGATATATTTATTTATTTAATCAACAAACTAATATCATTAGAAGAGTGTCTTCGATCGATAATTTCTTGGGTCACCAACTTACCATCACCTTGAAACAAAATAAGTGCAAACTGCAATTTTTATGGTGTTAATAATATAGTTTATAGTATACTTTATGATGTCTTAATATCACATATAGCAAAAAAAATATGAACATATAATAGGTCTATTATAATATAAGCTATATATTTAATATCTGGTTCACTTCTTTCTTTTACATAGTGTCTTTGTGTCCGCGGGTAGTCTTTTTTCAGCTGACTAGTGATAAGTAGACATTTTTCTAAACTTTTTTTTATTTCTTTTTCTTTGGTGTTACGATAAATCTGATATAACATTTCTTGCAGCCCCACTACGCCACTTTGTTATAGTTGCTTTTAAATTCACTAGTGCTAATGTTTAGTTAGCTAGTATGTAAATAATTATTAGCAAAGTGTCGTTGTTTGATTCACGTATATGAACCATTAGCACATCTTCACCAACTAATGAATTTAGATTCGCCTCTCTATTTGCTAAGGGCATTATATTTTTTCAGTTACTGTAGCAGTCATTTAATATGTGTCACTGACACGAGTCACTGACATGGCAAATTATTTGCCACACACCTCCAAATAGCGAGAAATAGTTAATTTTTCCTATTTGTTAATAATGTTAGTTTTACAGCCTATTTGTTTGGCTTTAATCCGTACTTCTACAGTGTTTTTATCTCTATGCATTATAGTTACAGCAGAGCCGTTTTTAATTCGAAACGAACAGCGACTAACAATATTGGCAAGATTAGATCCAAACATGTCCAAAAGTAGAGTGGCATATTAATTATTTTGAATAGGGAGACTAGATCTCTAAATAAAAGTAGAAATGGTTTGGTTTGACCTGTTCTATTGTTTAATTATGATAGATCCAAAGAGATCAAACAAACTGCACAAACATCCAAAGACCCCAAGGGTCCGGAAGTTGCTAAAGTCATGATCCTTGCCGGCTGCATTTTATGCGAAAGTTCAAAATACTACTACGACTAGCGTCTCTAGTTCGCTAGAAGTCGCTTTCTGCGTTTACATCACAGGCATTGACCGAATCCTATTCCTACATGTCATCTTTCCTAAAAAAACATGTCACCTTCAGCTCCGACTGGATTGACCCAATTGAAACTGTTCGAACAGCGAGGGAATGAAAGCTTCGCTCAGATCTTAAAAACGCGTAGAATTAGCCGATGCTTTCTTCAACATCTCTTCGTACGCAGTCTTCCTCAGCCCACAGGCCCGTCTACTTTATGAGCCTGGTTAGTTGGAGCTCTCTAGGCAGCCCATACAACAATCTAAGTATCTGACTGACGCAGCGCTAGCCCTTCGGGTATTGATGGGTATCGAGCCAGTTCCACTCGTTATGACTCGTTAATGTAACGAGCGAGTTCGGCTCGGCTCATTATACTAATAAGTTAAACATCTGACTTGGTTTGGCTCGTTAGAGAACTCGAGTCAGCTCGTTAGGCTCGCGAGCCACACAACTAAAATACAAAGATCTATGTACATAAATATGTAATCGAAAAATTATATTTTAATTGTTTTAACACTACAAACCCAAAACATTTATAATATTATTATCATATTGTGGTCCTAGCTTCTAACTTTCAATATTAAATTGAATAACCAAATATGTATTAACTTACGTATTTACAAACCCTTTTATTATAATAAGATAGCAACAAAGATCATTATAAAGCAATTCATCATTCATTCCACAAATATGTAACGTTTCATTGCACAACAGTAACATCATATATTGCTAGAAAACAAAGTTCACAAAACCATAACCAACAATCAAATATTAAATATGCAACATAGGTATGTAGCCATGCAATAATGCAAATATTTAAGCACATGACACATCCATACATGTCCATATCACAGATCATAACTACGAAAACACAAGACTATGAGAGAAAAGACGACACCAACGACTAGACAAACTTGTATTATGGCTTGGCTCATTTGGCTCGCGAGCTAGCTCACGAGCTAACCCGAGTTGGCTCATTAGAGAACCGAGCTAAAATGCCAGCTTGGCTCGCTACAAAATTAAAACGAGCTGAGTCAAGCGAGTTATCGAGCACGAGTATTTCGTCTAGCCCTAGTATTGCCCGAGCTGAAACCAAATGGCCCCATAACTTGAAAGCTACTTTATTTTACTCCCTATGTTCTTCCTCCGTTCCAAATACTAGTTATTTTAGCTCTTAATTTTTATGTCTACATTCAAATAGATAAAGATAAATTTTATACACATATAAAACACATACATCAAGTGTTATGTGAATCTAATAAATTTCTAAAAGAAATTTTACTTTAGGACAGAGAGAGTATTCATTTTAGTGTGTTAATGAATTTATACAATATTTGATATATGTGTATTATAAATGTATCTAGATTTATCGTCATTCATTTAAATATAGAAAAAAATAAAGTGCTAAAATGACTAAGGATATGTTTGGTTGGGTTGTTGTTGTAAAAAAGCTGTTGTGGGCTGTGAGCTATTAAAAAGCTAAAAACCGTTTAGTCGAAACCACTAAAAATCATTAAAACTTCTTCGATATATGTTTTCACAGTTCCATCTGAAAGCCACTACAAACAAGTCCAGAGATACTTTTATTTTTGCACTGCGAGAAAGTCAGCTTTTAGAAAAAGCTGCTTTCTAGATCCAGCACTTTGGTTTAACTTTTGGCTTTTAGAGGACAAAAGCCAAAACCAAAAGCTAAACTAAACACACTCTAATATACGTTCCCCTACCTGGCCAGGCCTTCATCGTTGCGGTCAGCAGTGTCCGGTAAAAGTTTTGTTTCGCATATTAGGGCGTGTTTGTAGTAGTCACTAAAACAATTTAAATCTAGATTCATTAAAAAAATATTTCATATAACGAATCAAAATCAGAATCACTTGCGAGATGATTTGGCTGGGAGGTGAGGTTTTGAGAAAAAAGGATTTTATGATAATCATATAAATAATAAATAAAAATAATCTTAAAAAATTACAATATTTAAATAACTTCAAATATAACTTAGTTTAGCTCGTTTCGCTTAAAAGAATTAACTATAAAATTACGAGGTTGCTAGTACATAGTCGTGGGCTGTGTTTGTGAGAGTGTGGGGTGTCAAGAACAAAAATGGCGTAAATCAGCTCGTTGTCGTTTGTCCTTACTCTATACCTCTATATAATCTACCAGCTAAAATATCACTAAATGCATACAACAAATAACTCCTAGCCAAATCTCAGCATTAAAACCAACGATCGAGATCGCTTCATTTATCTTACCTCTCTTAATCAATCGCATCCAACTGCTAGTGTTTCTCGGATCATCCCTTCATCCCTCACCTACCTCTAGCCTTCCCATCCCCCATCCCTCCATTTCGCCAAGGAAGAAAAAGGAAAAAACACATAAGGGCATATTCGGTTCCTGGGGATCTAATCCTCAAGAGGAATATTTACACCCAGGGAACGAGTGATTCCCTTGCTGTAGCTAAATCCCTTTGGGGTATAATCCCTTCTAGGGAATAATCCCTGTGCATAAAACCTATTCGGTTAAGCCCATAACTGAAAATGCTAAAAACAAATTCAGAATGACAGCATTCAAAGATGGATCCATAGTCAGCATCATTGTCCTCTTCACATCCCAGTTCACATCCCGGAACAGCAGCACAATATAGATGTATCTCCAGCATATGACAGGGATACGAAGAATTCCATCACAATTCACACACATAAAACTTAGATTTGATACAATTCACAAGCAGGGTACAATTCAAAGATGTATGATACAATAGTGCAGGGTACAATTTATAGATATATGATCCACAAAATATGCAAAAAGAGATGATATCACAAATATCTTGTTCCTTCCATGCTAAAATGATCCATGATTTGATTTGTTTTGAGTTTTCGAGGGTAAATAGTTCTTTCCAGTAGAATGACTCATCATTGCATCAGGTGCCTCACTAAAAATGTAAGCAAACTTATTCACACACATGAAATTTTAAGAAACCTTGAAAATCCAATGTGTGCAATAGATTAAAAACATATATAACTTATGTACAACACACAAGGCACATGTACAAACTTATTATTACAATTAGACACTATCCTTCAGTCTAAGCCTACTGAAGTACCAATGAGCCAAACACCACAACCTGCATAATACTATGCTACAACAGTAAAGTGTGCTGCTCATTAAATAAGAAGTGCTAAACAACAATAAATATGATATGTTAACTAATTTACAGACTTTGAATATATCATTGTAAAGTCCACAAGCAAATTAGAAAAACTAAGAACTAGCAAGTAGCAACATACTGTTTGCTGATCTAAAATATGAAATAATGCAAGGTATGTAAAATCGAGTACGTAGTTAACCTTAGGTATACCTGCTAAGCCATCTCATCCCTCAACCACATCAATGCAACCTCTCTATCATCATTGCATGCACTCAAGAATATTTGTCGATTGTTAGGGTCATTGAACACCTTATATGCTTTGACCTTCTCCTCTTTTGTGACTTCCAATGTGTTTAGAACTGCTATGCAATTCTTAATTGAGAAATCATCACCTCCTCTTGCCTCCCTTTCTCTTGCCAATTGTGTCGCTTCATCTTCAGCTTGTTTGCTTCTAATGTCTAGATACCTCTCCATCAATACTTCTATGTTGGAACTCTTCTTCGGCCTCTTTGGTCCTTTTTCTTCTTCATTCCTTGAAACAGCAGAAGTCCTTTTTGACCTTTCATCCTGCCTATCAGCATTTACATCAATCCCTTCAACTTCATACACTATGTCTTCTACTTCATTTTGTCTGTGATCTGCCAAAGGGTCTCCCACATCTTCACGGTCTTCTACATTGATAGGAACATCTCCAGACCCAATTTGTGTGAGATCTGGACCATTTGGTTTAGTAGAAGTGAAGTTGTAGGTCCCTTCAGCAATATTACCTATACAATGAAGTTTTAGTGCAAGAAATAGTACAACATAGTGAATAAACTTAGTTACTGGTAAAAGAAAAACTAACCATCATGTAGCTCTCCCAAAGCTTCAAACAGAGGAAAAGATTTGTCACGGAATTTTTTAGCCCTTGGAAATGACTGCACAATAAAGTAAAAAACTAAATGTGAGATGAATAAAACAAACAACACTTAAATATTCATGTAAATGCCAAGCTAAGAACTGACAACACACAAAAAGATCTCAAGTTTACAGAAATATGGTAATAAACTTACTTTGATTATGTTGTCCCATATCGGTGGATCAGCTTGAATCATACACCTTTTCTCATCCCAAGAAACTCCGCTTTGTTTCCTCGCATCTTTCAACATCCTGTAATCTCTCTTTAACTCCTTTTCCTTTTCTTGGATTTGAACTTTTGAGAAACCTGCATATCTTTCCCTCTCTTGAAATTCCTTGGCAATCTTGTTCCATGCATCGGGTGTCCAACCATTGTTACCCTTATATTCAGGTGTATTGTGTTCATGTAACAAGTCAACAAGGGTCTTCTCTAACATAGAATTCCAATTTGCTCTTGTTTTCCCTACAAATCAGCACATAAGCAACATAAGAAAGAACAAAAACTAATCAGAAAGAACCAACGTGTATACCTTTTGGAGAGCCTCCATGTGTCTTTGAAGCAGTAGCTATAGGAGATTTTTTCTTTTGTGCACCTTTAGATAAGAGCATGTTAAATCTCGGAGACCCCCTTCCAAGCATGTTTAATCTTGGAGACCGTATTCCAATCATGTTAACTTATAGCATGAGCATAATTAGAACATGAAAGCATAGTTATGAATAACAATAAATTTTAGAGATTATTGAACTGAAAGCATATTTGAATAACATTAAAACATCATAACTAGTACAAACTACATTTCCTAAGAACTTATTGCAATCCTAATAACATTAAAACATATTCTAATGCATCACTAATTGTTTCTATGTTGTTGATAATCAACCCACATTTGTTGTGCAATTGTGTCTCTGAGATTGTTGCCTTGTTCATTGCCTTGATCATTGCTTTGATCTCCATCTGGAAGGTCAACAACATTGCCTTGAACATTTTCTATCTGATCTTCTAACCATTGTTCATCTCCTTTGAGACATCAAATAATGTTGTGCAACACGGCAGCTGCTACCGGTATCTTCACTTGGTTTTCTATTTTGTGAAATGTGGCAACCTTAAGGATGGGGAAGCGTTTCTTTATAACTCCCAAGGCCCTCTCAATATGATTCCTCAACACTGCATGGCGATGATTAAAGATCTCCTTGTAGTTTTGTGGTCTTCGACGACCTACCCCATATTCCTTCAAATGATACCTAACTCCGTGATATGGGGCAAGGAAAGATGTTGTGTTGGCATAACCACCATCTACTAAATAAAATTTCCCCAGGGGTACTTGAAAGCCACCGTTGATTGCAGCCCTAAGAACTCTAGCATCCGTCGCGGACCCCTCCCACCCACTGGATATGAAAGTTACATTGAGATCAAAATCACACGCTACCATTACATTTTGAGTAAGAGTGCCCTTCCTATTCCTAAATGGAGCGGCTTTGTTAGGTGATATCGATATAGGCACATGAGTGCCATCGATTGCGCCAATGCAATTCTGCATAGAAAAAACTACATGTGATTTTCTAAACATTGGAAGGAAAAGGACAATTATTGACATATGATAGAATAGTCCATGTAATCACCTTGAAGTAAGGATAAAACCTAGGATTCCTTTCGATTTTTTGATGGACATGATTAGGATTTGGTGGCTTCAGGAATTGCTTGGAGAGGACAGGAACAACTAGGTCAAAGAAATGCTTTATGTGATGATGAAATGTATCACCACTATGCCCAAATTCTTCTATTAGGTCTTCAAACGAGGCATTATGGCTGAGCATGTATAAGAAGAATGCTAGCTTTTCCTCGACCTTAATTCTTGTATCACGAACCAGCCCCTCCCTTCTAAGATAACTTGCCAATGATTTGAAAATTTCAGGCTCCATCCTGAACGCTACCGGACAGTTCTTCACATGACCTTGAAGCAACTCCTGAACATGTTCTTCGCCACTTAATTTTGATGTATGCCTTCACTTCTTTTCCCTTGTTGTGTTGGAACTAGAACCCAATATATGTAGCATAGGTAAAAAACAACATCATATCATCATCATCATCATCTCTCCTCTTCCTAAGGTGATCACTTAATGCCACATCCATTGCTAACTAAAAAGAAATTCATTGCAGAAAATAAACACCAACAAAAATAGAACATGATGTAATAAAGGACATATAGGATATAACAAGTACCTAAAGGAGAGGGTATAAGGTCCCAAGACGGTGGAAGCTCGTCTGCTCCAACTCGAACCGATGCAGGGATAATCTAGAAATATAATAGGTTTTTGTTAGAAATACATCTAGACAATTAATTGGGAATAAATGAGATTCGTATTGGTAGAGTTCTTCAAATAATTGGAAATAAATGATTGTACTGTTTGATATAGCATTTAGACCTAAGGGTATTTTCTTCAAAGCCAGAAGAGCAGGTAATCAGTGAGTAACTAATATATATATATGCTCTCGGGAGTATTATGTGCATATAACTAGTAGTTTTGACCAATCACAGTTCACAACTAATGACAAGAGCAAGTCACGGAAGAACCCAAGTAGCAACTTGTGAAAAATACATTTCTGTTTATTAGCTAGCATAAGTTGTTTACTAGCTAGCATGACCCTTTATTTCTCCATGCGTAACGAAACTGACTTGTCTACATGCAGTTACATGGCATGTGCTTCTCCTCATCACATGATTCTAGTGCCAACTAATCCTGTGCTTGTATAGATGGACAATGTTAAATATTCAGATATGAGAGATGCACTTGCAACAAGCAAAGATAACAAACAAGTGAGGTCACCGACGCTTAGTTGCTCTGAACCACCAAATGTAGCTGTCCAGACACTGAACTTGTAATTTCCTAGGAATCAGGATCCTCCTCTTCTGGGATTCAGCACACTTTTGCTTTGAATCATCCAAAGTCGTGTCCCACACAAAACGAACTGCAGCAGAACAGAATGGACCGAGCTCGCGTCAACGGATCACAGGCTCACAGTTCAAGCACCGGCACTAGCCTCCACACGCACGAGCTCAAACACCGGCACTGACGCTTGTGAGACGGAAGTGCTCGACAGCGACGATGGTGAGGAGGGAGGATACGTGCCCAAGTTCGCTTCGTCAGCGGCGGGCGCCTCGAAGTGGTGGTGATAGAACTCCGCGACGGCATCGACGCAAGAATCAAGAACCCTAAATGCTTGAGCAGATCGATGCCAGAGGAGATCCTAGGTGCAATAGAAGAGACAGAAGGAATAATAATACCTGGGAGAAGGTGGCAGCCGGAAGAGATCGACGTCGGAGGGGGAATCTCGCGTCGCCGCCACCATCTTCGCTTGCCTTCATGCGTGCTGCTTCCCGTACGTGCGCTTGACGGCGCTTGACGGGATATGTTCCACCTCCTATGGACCGGGCACCGTTCCTAGGCCAGGGTGGCGGGGAAAGGCCGGGCTCAGCCGGGATGCAGCCCATACGAGGCTTAATCGGACGCTATTTTCTTTTGGGCCGGGATTCCTTCCAAGCGGCGGAGATCCACGGGGATTAGGCTGTAATCCCCACCGGGAAGGGGCTAAGCGAACATGCCCTAAGGGGTTGGAGAGGAACGGACCAAGGACAAAAGGTTCAAGCCCTGGCGCAGTTATGACAGGTTGGTGCGAGGAGGCAGTGGCGTTGCTGCAGCACCACGTGGTGATGGAGATAGTCGTCGACGTGCTACTCTGTGTGGTGTCGATCTGGGCCACTATCATGATCGACCTCATCGTCGACTAGTCCTGGCACCCGCGTTAAACGGGGCTGCTCTTCCTTGACCTTCGCACCCGCCTCCGCTTCATCTGGGTGTCGCCCGGCCTCGAGACCCGGAGTCTCTGGTTCGCCTGCTCTGTCACGCCTAGGCTCCTCTCCTCTGCATTCTTCCACTTTAGAGGCAAGCAACTGGACAAGGCCTCTCCTGATGACGATGTCGTTGTAATCCAGGACAACAAAGGTTGCTCCGATGACAGGTGAATGTCTTAGTGGTTGAATCTATTTTACATTATGGCGGTGGGCGGCATTGGTCGGGGAGCACATGTAAGGGTTGTCAACAGTCTCCCTTGGAGACCATTTGTCTTTCAATTTGGATTTATATTGAATTATATTGTGGTTCACTCAGGGGTGACCCTATCCTTCAGTTTAGGAGATTTGAACTTTTTTCCCTCATGAAAATTATTGTACTATCTTTAAGCTGACTTGATGAGCTAACACATGTTGATAGAGTTGGAGTGGAATGCGTGATTGTATTTTGAATTGGTGACATAGAGCGATGTTGAAAACTTGTGCCTTCACTGGTAGAAGAGATTGTACTCTATAGCTCTGTCTTTGGTCCGTGAAAAATTGCTATTTATGTAAGCTATATAAAGATCTTTGGTGATTGGTTAGTTTTGTTCGCTTTTCACCATGGAAGGATTCACAACATAAACTTGCCTGCTGCTAGGGTTTCATTGTGGTTGTGGTTTATTCTATCCTTGTTTGGTGGTTGTAGTATGTGTTATTGCAGTGAACTTGTTCTTGTCAACATAAGAAAGCACCACATTTCATATTTTTTTGTGAAAACTTAGTTCGGTTTTTATTATTTTCTAATCACTAAGACAAATTTTGAGGGCGGACATGATATTGTATAATCTGTTTCACCAAATGGTTGAAAAGGGGCACGATGGTGACTTGGTTAAGTAGCGTGGTTGGCCAGGATGCGCGAGGACGGCGGCACGATGAGCACCTCCTCTTGCGGGCATTTTACTAGTAGGAATAAAAACGAGAAACAATTATAGTCATTCTCAAGAAAAATGTTTGTCTCTTGACCTATTGGACATCGATTCTATTGATCCTTGCAAAAGGATAAATGTTTCCAAATAGGGCCTTAGTAATCAAACAAATCTGTTTTATGAGCTATAGACAACCATATCTCTAATCTACCATATAGATTATGATTCAAAAGTCAAAAGTTTATCCCTTCTTTAGTTTGCTCGATCAACCTATTAGTTTTCTAAAATCTAGGTTAATGAAACCAACCTTAGTAAAAATCATGGCTCATGTTGTAGGGAAACCCTAGCTCCACAGTACCACCATGCTCCTTCATTTCTAGCCACCTTAACACCTTTGTTGCTTCCTACACCTCCTTGAGTCCATTAAGCATCCCCTTCGTGTCTCAGCCTCAGTCCCCCACCTCTCTTCTTCAGACTTGATAAGGCCACAATCGTGCACAAATGCCAAGCTACAGTACTAGAGAGGAGTAACCCTATGGAGTATATAGTTCATGAAGGCTTTAAAGAAGAAGGGTGCCCCAGTCACCCCTTAAATAGCTAAGGGACAGGGTTACAAAGAACACAAAGAAAGAGGCTAGAGGGTTCTTACTTCTGACACGTGAACTAATCATATGGAGGGTCCCTTGGATTGGCATCATGTTGTTCAATCATAATTAATGTTGCCATCCTACCGTGCTTGTGGTGGAGATCATGAGAGCAATTAACTCTAAGAGACCATGTCCACATCATAGCAGATAGAATATGGTTGTTACAATGGTCAATGTGACCTGACCTATATTGATGAGGACGTTACTTCTCCGGATACCACCATTGGAAACAAAGAGGGCCATGATGGGTGTCCAAGTTATGGTGGAGTCCAAGTACAACTTAAGTTGGCGTCTATATTAGATTCTAGGAGGAAATCTAGGTAAAAATGTCTAGTATGCATACATGATTCATTTTCAATGCTCCAGTATATGATTGGAAAGATAATTTCATTTGGCTTCAGATGGCCATAAAAGTTCCTGATGGACCTTGAGGGCCCCCTAGGATCCTAGATGGCCCTAAAGATCGCGAGAGCCCACGATGTCCTGAGAGCATTGAAGGATCCTTGATGTCCCAATGGCCACATCATCCTCCCCCTTGAAAGTCCTAAGGGCCTTGGAGGGCCCCCAAAACACCTAATGGCCACTAGGACCCCCAAACGTCCTAAGGGACACAGTAGGCCCCTAGGCATTAGAAGTGCGCCGCTCTCCCAAGAAACATTCAGACGCCCTGTGATCCAAAGTGGGCCTCATACATTCCAAGGCAAAGAGAGGTGAATTTTCCTAGAGACATTCAGGACTCGAACGTCCCAAAAGCCATATGATGCCTTAGGATGTCCTAAGAGACATGGGAGCTCTAGATATTACGAGGGCTACTAGAGATCCCCGGATGTTTCGAGAGCCATGGGCCCCAACGTATTTCATATATGCCTAGAATTAACTTGATTAAATTAGAAAAAAATGAGCCATAAACATATTAAACCTAACGAGTGTTTGGTTTAGCTTTATGGACCAGATTCACTGCCAAAAATCTGAAATCACAACTAAATGGGTTCTACAACAGAATAGATTCCTAAAAAACTACAGATTCCTCTGGTTCAATTCAGAATCACCTCCTACCCCAAATTTTCTAGATTCCTATCATCAATGTTATCAACCTATCATGCTCTTATAGAATCTATAGTAGTCCACACTTATTTCAACCAAATATATTTTAGTTTTTCCACAATCATCAGCTCGCAATAGCTTTCTCACACCTCACATCTAGAATCAGATTTTCAGGAATCTATTGTTGAACCAAATAGGCCCCTTAGGAGCCTCAGATTAATTAGTTGTTGAACATGTTGTATCTACGGTGATAAATCAAATATTGTAGGCGGCTGTCGGTCTTCAATGCCAAGCCCATGTTGTATCATGAGATGATATTGTTTTCCTCTCTTACATAACTGCATCATGCCACCTGACGATGAATTAACTTGGAATGGACTCAGAGGATCAGTTAGTACACTGAACATTGTACAACACATGAATGTGCATTCTCAGCTACAATAAAAGACCAGTATTTGGTGTGGGTGTCATACAAATATGTATGCATGTGCGGTAGGAGTGCACTACAGTAAAACAAGGCATTTCCGACGGCCAAATCTGTCGGAGATAAGCCCTATACCGTCGGAGATAAGCCCGAAGGCTTATGTCCGACGGTACCCGTCCCTTAGCCGTAAAGGGTCGGAAATAGTCTTATTTCTGATGGTGGACATCGGACATAAGCTATGTCCGTCGGCCACTTTCGGCCATCAACCTTTATCCTCGGTAACGGTCGTAACGGCCATCGGCGGGCCCACGTCGCTTATGTCCTACGGCCTATGATAAACCGTCGGGCATAAGGAAGTCTATGCCCAATGGTTTATGTTAAGCCGTCGGACATAATGAATTTCAGCAGTTGCAAAAAATCCTATTTTTGTAAATTTCTAACATTTACAGAAAAAACCACATATTTCATATATATACACAGATCTCATATGCAACCACATATTCACATTCACAATTATATTCACAAACATCAATTCACATAAGTATTCACATTCACAAACATCACCTCACATTCACAAACATATAGTTCTAAATACTTGCAACAAGTCTTTTACATCAACATATAGTTCCAAATTAAACACTGACATAGTTCGACACATAGTCTTTGACATGAACACTGACATAGTTCGACACATAGTCTTTGACATGAACACTGACATAGTTCCAAATCAAACACATTTGTTGAACTGTCACTCATATCCGTCACCTGGTTGGTTTGAGTTATAGCCACTTCCTCCGGCTAGACCTAGGTGTTGAAAAGGTTGTTCAACCAAGAATTCGATGCGTCGTCTTGACCAGACACATCTCCAAGTGCGGCAACTGAAGCGGGAGGTGTCTGAAATCCCTATAACATACGCACATGAAATATTAACCACTATGTTTTTCATTTTAACACATAAGCCATCTATGAACATGTCACACATGCATATGTGTACATACCACAGGGAATTGTGGCGGAGTTGGCATCATTGGCAGCAGCGGTAGTGCAAAGTCCAGAGGCGGCATCCCATATGTCGGCATCGGGACGCCCGCTTGTTGTGTCAGTTGCTACAAATTAGATACAAGACATTGTTAAGAAAATAAGGTACACATCATGTGTTTTTAGTTGTTACAAACAAAATGTTACTTCAACTTATTGAGAGTAGAGCTTGATTATGGGCCTGTAGGTTTGAATAATTTGCATCCTTCTTCTGGTACTCAGCTTGCTGCCTCTGGTATTTGTTCCCTCAAAACTGATTGATGATACTCTGCCTACTGACGCAACACTACAATCTCTATCTCTTGGGCAGATGATCGAGAACAGGACGACTACGAAGACGAGGATGTGAACTGTCGTCCACGATGTCTCAGCTCCTAGAATCAATTGTAGAATAAAAAATACCCAACCTACAAGAGTGAACCATGTACTTAGTAGAGTAAATTATGGACTCAGTTCAATCGGAAGCATATGAGAATAATTTTGAAATCCAAATCAAATACTCTCACCATCCATGGGCTTGTCCTCCTGAGCTAGCATATGCTGTTTGATGGTCGATTGGCTAGCTCGTCCAATCGTAGTCCTGCCCATGGTGCTGAACCATCTCCTGACCATACAAAGCCTGGAGGCAAACATACCAAATATAAGTGCATCACTAAGTTGATGCACAAACACATAATAGAGTACCAAAAACTCACTAGACGGTCGGTGGCTGTCTGAGTGCATAAAACATCAGGATTTTGAGGATCAGAACCCCTATGCCCTTGCATATACACCTCCACATCCGTGGGCGTATGGCCAGATTTGACTTCCTATACATACAAGTTAGAATGACACATTTCTATGTAATTTGAAGTTACAACATACTGTGACATACCATTCTCTTAGCCAAGCACACATGTCCATCGCCGCCGTAGTTGTGGAACGACTCAGTACCACGGTTTCCCCTGTTTCTTTCGGAAATGGCACGAAACTCAGGGGAACCCACCACCTACACAAGGCCTGATAACCCTCTAATTGGTTGGCCATCCACGACACAGAACTCTACATGAAATGTTTTTCAATCAAGCAAATAGATGGATTAACATGTACCCAAAACAAGAATTAGCAAAAAACGATATGAGATGCAACAACTTGTTTACCTCAAGGTATTGCTGCTCCGTAAGGTAAATTGATGACCACTCTGCCTTGGTATTCGGCATCGGCCGATCATCAGCACTTGCTCTGTATCATGCCTTTATAGCCTGAATTCGTGTATAGTACATTGCATCTGCAATGACATCGTTCGCATTATACTCAAACACGTAACGAGCGTTCATACCATATGATCCATCATCCGAAAACTTGTACCATTTCTACAAAAAAATAGTGTTATCATACAAGCAACCATATATGGGATAATGAAATTAGTAAAAACAATTCATACCCATAATGCATCCCAAACTAGTGCATGTGTGTTGCCAAACGTTCTACAGCCACCATAGCGATAATGCTCCCAAGTGGTGGCTGGGACAAACTCGCCACTAGGCAAAGTCATAAGACCAAGCCAATGTAGACGAACAAGATTATCAAGGACCATGTTCACCTACCTGTAGTGTCCTGTGCCTGTGAATGAGTCGTCGATCCAAGTCCTGCAAGCAGAAAACAATGTAGAAATAAAAACATAACTTTCAATAACAATTAAGCAAAGATATGGCACTCACTTTCCACTTGGCTTTATCAAAACCCGAGATTCGGGTGGAAGCTCTGGAGGTGGTCCAACAAAATGCAACTTCCTCGTTCTCCTAACTCGAGATGTTCTAGACCTAGCTGTGGAATCTCCACCAGCACTAGAATCCACACCTGCAAAATGTCCACCAGCATCGTCTCCAGCATCATCTCCCACATCATCTCCATCATCATCTTCATCATCATCTCTCGCATGGTCCTCTACCACCGCCCCAACTATAGCATCTTCTCTCGACCATCGCTCGATTTTAGTATCCTATGAAACAAGTAACTTACATCATACAACATTAAGTAACATACATAATGTAACTTAACAACTAACTTACATCGTCTAGAGGCATATGTTCTACCAGCGCTCTGTGTCTTCTCATGGTAGAACATGTGCCCTAAAAAACTGAATCCTCACTCCTCGAGCTGCTCCTCGTCCCAACCAAACTACAAGCAAAAGACCTCATTTTCTTTGACATCCTGTTTTAACAAAAAAACAAGTTAGTACATAAATTGACAACAAAATAATGAAACAAAGTAAAAAATATTAAATATACAATAAAATAATGATCCATACTTGTCAATCGTAATCGTAATCAAAATCAGGATCTAGTTGCTTTCGTCAATTCAGTGGACGCCAAGTAGCTTTCTTCTTTCTCGAAACTCGTTTTCTTTTTGGAGGAACCTCTACATCATTTTGATCGCCTAATAAAGATTCTTCCAACATTTTAGCTTGTACATTAAACGTGCTCGTAAGTTCATCATCTTGGAAAATCTCAGCAGCCCCCCATTTCCTGCTCGATTTGACTTTCAACATAACCAGCTTCATTAGAAGCATATAGCCGTTCACGAGGTTTAACTTTGTACACTACCCTCCAATCAACAAAACTCTTTTTCTTAAATGGATATGTCATATAATTAGGGATGAAAACGATCGAAAACGATCGGAAGAAAGCTCAACCACTTTCACTTTCATATTATTTTTTCAAAAACGATAGCGGTACGATATTTGACGGTAACGAAAACGGCGATAGTATTTAACGATAACAAAAACGATAACTAAAGGATCGAAGACGCATCAAAATCGATTGAAAACCATCAAAACGATATTTAAAAATGATAAACTCATAAACATGTCAAGCCGTAGAACATGATAATATCTATAAATCTTGATCATATAACAATACTTACTATTACGGCATAATCACAATACCTATATATTATATAACATCCAAAAAAGTGAAATAGCCATAAGTCCATACAACCGTAGCACAAACACAAGCACATATACCATAAATATCATAGTCCATATTCCATAACCATAGCTAGAAATAAAATGATACACTGCAAGTCCACAACCACAAGTGGCAAGACAATCCACAAAGACCAGAAGTTCATCTCACTAAACGTCAAATGACATATGTCATGTGATAAGTTTCAGACACAAGCACAGAAGCACTCACTCACTGACTCATTCAGACAACCAGATACAAACTGGCATACGTAGATACATAGCATAGTGCATTGCAATACTTATAGCTGAATCTCTGGAATGTCGTCATCATCTTTAAGTTGGCTTTAGAAGTCTTCAATGGTGGTTGTGATAAATACCTATCTAATTCAGTTGATTCCACACCAGCACCACATGACTCATTGTCAAATAGATAGTTATCAAGCTCCTCATCCATGTTGTTCACAAACTAATTAAAAATTGGAGGTGCATATCCTTGATCGGTATTGTTCTGTGAAATAGGTGCAGCCGAAACATAGCACTGAAACAAATTCTTTAGGACACCAATAAACTTGTCAATTTCAGACTGGTAGGTAATCCTATAGATCCTTTTCAAGTAAAATTCTACCATTTTTCTCTTGAACCTAGGATCAAGAACATTTGCTACAGCAAGAGCAATATTGGACTTCTTCCAGTACTTATCAAACTTGAAAGTCATAGCATTTGCCATGTCACAAATAATATTATCACTACTATTGCACCAATCAGATAGCAAAATCTTAACCTCACAAAAGCCTCTAAAAAACATATTGGCGGTTGGATATGTTGTACCGGAAAATATCTCAGTTAGTTCAAAGAATTTTTTCAAGAAAACCAGTCATTAGGTGAAGGTGCAATACTACCATACCTACGACGATCAATAGAAGTGAGCCTCTCAAAAGCATCCTTGTAGTAGAGAGCATCCCTCAACATTAAAAAATTTGAATTCCACCGTGTAGAGACATCAACTGAGAGTGAAGGTTTGGTGTCCAACCCACATTCAGTGGCACATTTCATAAACTCCTCCCATTGAAGTGGTGATCCCTTAACAGCAACAACAAAAGCTCTAATCTTTTCAGTTGCAGAGGCAATCACACGCATACCATCTTTAACTATCAAATTCAGAATCGCGGAGTCGCGGAGTGCCTGTGCCCCTGGTGGACTGGGGTGGACCGGCAGACAGGCGGCTGTGGGCGACCCGCGACTAGGCGTGCGGCGCTCCTTGGGCTAGGCGGACAGGCGGCTGTGCGGCCGAGACGCCGAGCTCCCTAGCGGCGTGCGGCGCATGGACCGGCGCCTGGGCGGCGCGCGGACAGGCGGCCGCGGCTGGGCTGGGCGGCGCGCGGACAAGCTGGGCGGCTAGGTGGCACGTGGACAGGCAGCCGCGGGTGTGCGGGCAGTGCGGCGCGTGTGGAGTGGAGGAGGACAGGAGATTGGAGATGGAGGGGATTAGGCCATTAGGTTACTAGATGGGCTTTTGGCTGGGCCTCTCCAATTGGGCTAGAATGTAATTCAAATTATCGACTAAATTATCGACGGTAAATTATCAAATAATATCGAAAACGGTCGGTACAACTAATATCGATTTCGGTTTCGTATTATTTTTACCGGAACTAATTTCGAATTGTCAATAACCATAATCGTTTTCGTTTATGCTGAAAAATCGATAAAAAGTCAAAAATGATTCCAAAAATTCGACAATTACCATTCTTGTTTTCATCCCTATATATAATACACCTGCTCGCATTGGTGGGCAAGGATGGCCTTGTAATCGATCGTTGTGTTTAACTTCCACCATGCCATATTGGTTTTCTCGCGTTGTATTGGAGTAAACCAATCACAATCAAAGAACACCACTTTGAGTTGTTTATTTTCGAAAAACTTGTATTCGAGTATATCATTAATGACTCCATAATAATTAGTCACTTTCCCTTTGTCATCGACAGCTCTAGTTACAACTCCGAAATTTGTTGTGGCTGCTAGAGGATGAGCATCTTCAAAACTTGTAGAACGGAAATGGAAACCATTGACATCATACTGACTATAACGTCTGGCAGTTACTGCTCCTAGGGACAATTGTCGAAGGTCCGAGTGTATATTGTCATTTATATCTACATAATCTCGAAACCAACACAAGAAATTAGGTCCCCCATCTTTTCTCTCTCGACGAATTTGATCTCGTTCATGACCAGACATCCAATTTTGAGAATCAAATTCACTGTTAGTACAAGGAAACAAAACTTTAGGATAAGAAAAACAAGGATAGCGACAATGACTAAAAATTAAGTTTACACTTACATGAGAAACTGACTCATCTCTTCCATGTTATTATACATGTAGAGTAAAGCAGTTTTCATTTGTCATTGGTGAAACAGTATGCTGTGTCGGGTCCTACAGTTTTGCCCCTCCATTGAAAAATTTCAAGATCATTGATAGGGGGCTCATTGACATGATACAGCAATGCAGGGACATTGACATTGTGTTCCTCTGCAAAGTACAGGCCCGTGAACGATGCTATCTCTTTGTATTTGAATTCTTCAGCAATGCACCCTTCAACTCGTCTCTTATTACCAACCATTGCACGTAGCTTCTTTAGCATCCTTTCGATGTGATACATCCATCTATACTGCACAGGACCACCTACCTTAGCTTTGTATGGTAGGTGAATAAGTAGATGTTGCATCAGATTGAAGAAACCTGAAGGAAATATTTTTTCAACTTTGCATACCAAAACCGGTATTTGTTGCTCAAGCTTCTCCATCATCTCTTTCTTTATTTCTTTAGCATAAAGATGTCTATAAAAGTAGCTTAGCTCCGCTAATGCTTTCCAGACACCAGTTTTTACAAAACCACGGATCATAACAGGAAGGAGTCTTTCCATTATTATGTGGTAGTCATGACTCTTCAACTCGGAAAACTTGCCCGTCTTCAAATTCACAGACCTTCTAATGCCTGCAGCATAACCATCTAGGAACTTTAAGTTTTTCAACCATTTCATTAATTGTTTATTCCTTTTAGGTTAAAACTGAAAGGAGCACGTGGCTTCTTCTCGTTCTGTCCTATCTCCAGAGTTGGTCGAATACAAATTATGGCCAAGTCTTTTCTAGCCTTAGGGTTGTCTTTTGTTTTGTTAGTGATATTCAGGCAAGTGCTGATAATGCTTTCACCAATATTTCATTCCTAGTGCATCACATCAATGTTATGCATTAGAATAAAGGCTTTCATATAAGGGAGTTCCCATAGACCACATTTGTGAGTCCAATTATGCTCGGTTCCATAACCTTCAAAACAATTTCCATGTTCGTTTAGTTTCAAATCATTAAGTCTCGCAAGAATCTCTGGACCACTAAGATGCTTGGGTGGTCCCCTCGTCACAATCGTGTCCTTTTTAAAAGCATTCCTATCGAAACTGAACGGGTGATCCTCTAGCAAAAAACTTCTATGGCAATCGAAGTAACATATCTTTCCACCAAACTTCAGTTGGAAGCATAAAGTGTATTCAACGCATATCAGACATGTTAGAATCCCATGACAACTCCATCCAGCAAAGATACCATAAGCCATAAAATCGTGAATACACCACAAAAACGCAGCTCTCAGGTTGAACTTCTGTTTCTTGTAACAATCGTATGCCTCGACATCTTCCCATAAAATTTTCAATTCTTCAATCAGGGGTCTCATCATCACATTGATCTTTGTTCCAGGATGATCCAGGCCAGGTATTACAAGACACAAGAAAATAAATTCATATTTCAAGCAAAGAGCTGGCAGAAGGTTATATGGAACAACAAAGACGGGCTAGCATTAGTAGGACGGTGCAGTTAGATTGAAAGGCGAGAAACCATCTGTTGCCAAACTGAAGTAGACATTTTGCACTTCATCAACAAAGCTGGAATCAAAGGCATCTAGTGCCTTCCATGCATCTGTATCAACTGGGTGTGCCATGACATATGGATTCTCAAGTACCCCTTCTTTGTGCCACCTCATGTGTCTGGCTATATTCTTGGAGATGAACAAGCGTTTCAACTGAGGTATAAGAGGCATGTAACGAAGCTACTTACGTGTTGTGCTATCTCAGTCGTCACGGTCAAACCATCATCAATTTCAACTTCTACGAATCTACACTCACCACATACTATACACTTCTTCTCACTCGTGGTCTCCTTCCAGAAAAGCATACAATTATTGTCACAGACATTGATTTTTTCATAGTCCATACCGAGACTAGAGAGCAACTTCTTGGACTGATACATGTCCTTTGGCATCTTGTGGTTCTCCGGAAGTACATCACTGATCAAGTTCAGAAGCTCCTTGTAGCAGTTGTTTGAGAATGCAAACTTAGACTTAATAGCCATAAGTCATGTCACAAACACAAGGACGGTCACTTTCATGTGCTCGTGCAATGGCTCTTCGGCAGCTTTAAGGAGCTCGAAGAACTTCTGAACCACAGGCGTAGGAGGATCCTCATAATCGGAGGGTTGACTGGGGTTCTTCGAATCAATGGGTAGAAGCTCATGGAGTACATCGTCAAGCATCTCTTCCATCCTATCGTAGTCCCCCTCTTCATGTGACTGAACTTCCGATATAATACGAGGAGGTGGGTCCTCACCGTGGTGCACCCACACCTCATAGGATGGCATATAACCGTTCTTACAAAGGTCTATCGACATAGTCCTCCTGTCAAGGAAATAATGTTCCAACACTTGCTACAAGGGCACCTAACATCGGTTCCAGTCTCCGACCGAGCAAAAGCATGGTCGAGAAACATGTCAGTCTTGGCAACCCACTCACTTCATATAGCACCACTTTTCTTCCAACCATCATACATCCATCGATGATTCTCCTCCATGAGGTAACTTGATTACGTTAACTTGATTAGTTAAGTAAATCACCCCCATATCTACAGGAAAGGATAAGTAAATTACGTAGTTCAACTAATAAACTACCACTAAGTAAACTAAAACATTGTCACGAGTTCAACAAATAAACTACCACAATAATTTATACGAAATAACATTATCACGAGTGACAAATCATATAAAATAACCTTATTTTTGAGGGCATATAATAATTACCCTCGGAAATTAAAATTTTAAATTATCTAAGCACCACTAAGTAAACTAAAACAAATTAAATTTATTACATAATCAAATTACGGCCGTCGGACATAACAAGCTAAACAATATTAAACATACAAAAATTTTAATAATGAAAAAGATAACTAGAAAATAATATATACATTGACAAACCTATACTAAAAATTTAAAATACTCACTTAGCGGCTCGGCGACGTGAACATCGGCGTGGGCGAAGCTGGTCCGGCTAGGCGGGGAGGGGGACAAGTCAGGGCCGTTGGCGTCAGGGCAGGTGCCGGGGCGACAGTGGTGGGCGACGGCACTGGGCAAGGGCGGTTGGCGGCGGCAGCGGCGGTTGCCGCTGCGGATAGGGCGACGCTAGGCGAGGGCGGGGGCGGTTGACGGCGGCGGGCAGGGCCGCGACAGCAGACAGCGCGGCAGCGGTGGCAGCACGGTGAAGATGGAAAAGAAACGGCGCTGCCTGGTCCACGTGTTAAAATCTCTTATCTACGACGGTCGGCCGTCGGACATAAGCTTATGTCTAACAGCTGTCAGTCGGACCGTCGGACATCCGACAGATGTCAGATAAGCCGTCAGAGATATGCTATTATATCCGACGGCCACCATAGGCCTTTGGACATAAGCTTATGTCCAACGGTGTTGTACGAGGCCGTCGGACATAAGAGACTGTCGGAGATATGTGTTTTGACTGTAGCGATGGGTGGATAACAATTGCGTAAAAGCTCAATTTGCCGCACCATTAGGGGACAGGGACACGTCCTAAGTCCGGCTTGTTGTTCCAGTGGTGTGCATGGCAAAAGTACGGTAATTTTTTTACCTCTCTTAGGCCTCTTTGTTTCAGCTTATAGATTATATAATCTAGATTATAATCTGTTTAGATTATAATCTGTCTAGATTATAATCTATATGTACCTGTTTGGCAGTCTAGATTATACAAATGTAGATTATTCATAAAGACAACAATATCCTTGTTTGTTTATATGACATTCTATCACTAGGAACAGCAAGAGGCAGCACGATGAACTACTAGCGGCGATAAAAAAGATTGGCAGCGAGAGGCATAATGGAGAATCTGATCGTGTATTAGGTGAGGAACGAAGGATGGCATATACTGTAATTTCTATTTACATAACCATCGGTAGTGGGTATTTTGTAAAAAATAATCTTAAATAAACTACTCTTGACGAGATTATGAGATTATCATAATCTGGTTTTTAGATTATATAATCTGAACCCATAATCTAGGTGTTTGTTTACCTGCAAGATTATTTGCGCTAGATTATATAATATGAAGAGATTAAAATCCGAAATAAACAATCCTTATTCTCTCTTTGTCCGTCCGTCGCTCACTTGTCTCTCTACCCATCGCCCCTATGCCCTAGCTCACTCTTCTCCGTTTTGAGTATAAAATACAAAACCTTCACACAACACTATTTATGTAATTATACCATATACTAGGTGAGTGCCCGTACGTTGCAACGGGAACATATAATACAATGATAACTTATATACAAAATATGTATTATACTGTTACGAGAAAATGTTTCATAATCCATTTATGATCCTGGCCATACATAAATTTTATTATTTTAATCTATCTGTTTCACTACTACATTACAACCATCAGTATCATGCAGACTTCAATATATGTCACGATTTGCATGGTTTTATCATTGGAGAGCATGTTCCACACCTGTTGGAAGAAGTTCCCTCGTACATCATCAGTCATCAGGCACGCACCATCATACGCGCTTGCTTAAATAAAAATGCAAGTGTGTGTTGGCAAAGAGAATTAAAGTCAGATCGGCACAAAAACTACCCCGACAGTGGCGAGGATGACGAACTAGTCATTGCTGTCGGTCCTCCTCTGTGTCATCTCCGACGCCGAGATGACGCCACAGTCCTTGATTGTTGGAACCTGTCTATCCAGGGATAGCAGAATCCAATAGGAAGGAGATGGGAGTAGTTTAATGCTTCTAAACATAGGGCGTCAAGACAATAGTGTTTTTTCTTCTCGTCCTCCGCTTTGGCACAGTACGGGGTATTTATAGGGAGTAGTTTAATGCTTCTAAACATACTTCGACCTGGTCGACTGAGGCGCATGTGTTAGGACACGGCGTCAGGCGTCCCCTGCATTGAATGCACCTGCGAAGCGGTCGGTTGGTGAGGCGGTCCGGCCAAGGTTGCTTCACAACGAAGCCTGCCCGAGCTGGGCTTCGGGAGAGCCGAGGAGGTGCCCGCTGCCTAAGGAGGCCCTCGGGCGAGGCGTGAACTCGTCTGGGACTACTGCTCCAGCCCGAGGCTGGGTTCGGGCGAGGTCGCGTCCCTTGGGTAGATGAAGCCTTGACTTGAACCGCGCCCGTCAGTTGGTCAGAGGGTGTTTACCAGCCGTGATTAGGAGTGTTGGGGGTACCCCTAATTATGGTACCCGACAATAGCCCCCGAGCCTCGAAGGGAGTGTTGGTACTCGCTTGGAGGCTTTTGCCGCATTTTCGGTGAGGGGACCGACCTTTCTTGGTTTTGCTTTATTCTGGTGGGTGCGCGCGAGCGCACCCGCCGGTGTAGCCCCCGAGGCCTCGGAGGAGTGGTTTGACTCCTCCGAGGTCTGAATGCTTTTCGTGGTGCCTCAGCCGGTCTGATCGTTCCCTCATGCGGCCTGGCCATAGCCCGGGTGCATGGTCAGGTTCCGAGTAATCACGCTGGTAGGTTGACGCTGTCAACAGTTTGGTCGTAGCCGGGCGCGAGAGCAGCCCCCGAGCCTCTGCACGGAGCGAGAGGACGATCAAGGACTTTCCCGACTTTTATCATACGCCCCTGCGTTGCCTTTCCGCAAGGAGGAGGGGGGAAAGCGCCATGTTGCCCACGGAGGGCGCCGAACATGGTGTTTCTAGTGAGCTGCTAACGGGTGATCCGAGTGGACGCCCGTGCCCCGTTCGTTAGGGGTCGGCTGGTGGCCCAGAGGCGCGCTCCAAAAGTACCTGCGGGTGATTCTGTAACACTCCTGGTGTTACTATAACTAAAACTTGAGCATGACATCATAACATCGGCATTGCATATGTTTGATACACCTAGAGTGCATTCATTAGGCAAAAATTTTAAACAAGTTGTACTGTTTTAAGGATTTTGCAAATAGGACCCTGGATGGGAAGCTTTACCCTAAACAGGGATTAAAGGGGTAAAACTTAACCCAACTTGAGAAAATCCAAATATTTTAGGGTAATAGTTATTAAATATCCCCAAAAACAAAGTTGAATCTCATTTATACCCCTGGGATACTAAAAACCCTAATTGGAACCCTGGAAAGCTCTAAACCCAAACCCTAGGGGCTTATGTGCAAAATTAGTCCACTTTTGGACTAAAGTGCAAAAACTAAGTCAAATAAGTTTCTTAAGTCCTTTGGTTCACAAATATGTGGACTTGAAAGCCAAACCCTAAGTTTTGGACTCAATTGCAAAATGGACCTCATTTGAATTCTATACTAAGTCTGAAATTTCAGTAAGATTGGCTCAACTTTAGGGCTTTGTAACTTTCAAAGCATAGGGTTTTTGCCCAAAGTGACCACAACAAGTTTGTAGCCCAATTATAGGAGAACAACTTTGCTTAAGGATGTGAGCTCAGTTGTTAAGAAAAATTTGGAGATAATCATACTCAAACCTTGGCTGTCAAGCTGGATTCATTCTGAAATTCAGCTTTTCAGTGTAACCGGGTCAACTTTGAGTGTGAATTGAACCTTGATCCAGTGCTCAAATGAGTTCAACCTCTATAGTCGAATTGTAGCTGGTTTGTAGCTCTGAAACTTTGCTACAGAGAGTGGAGCAAGTTACTAGAGAAACTTTAGAGAAAATTGGTCCTAAACTATGACTGTCAGGCTGTCTGAATACCATTTCCCCATGGTACAGTAACCCGAGTGGATCAGGTCGCTAGCGCGACTATCCTCGCCACCGATGACTCCCTCCGCCGCGATTCGTGCCGCCGCCGCTTCGATTCGTGCTCGGGTTGATCGGATAGCACCTAGTGACCATCGCCGTGGATAAGCCCGGTCAGTAAACTATTCCGGCTAGTCGCCGTACCCCCTCCCCTTGCTCATCGGTCACCCGGATAGATTTCCGCCGTCGTTGAGCCATCACTGCCGCCCGCCGCGTGTCCTGACGCTTTACCACGTCGCGGCTAACCGTGCTACACATATCCAGTGATCGCCGGAGGTGCCGCCACGGTAAAAGCCACGTTGCGCGGCCACCAGTGACTCACCCTTCGTCTCGACCGCCGGTCTCTCTACTCAGAATTGGGCACCACCGCTTAGCTTCCCTATAAATTGAAGCCACCGTGAGCTCCGCAAGGTCATCACGCAACCAGCCACCAGATATCGTCCTCAATCATTCACCTGAGAGCTTGAATTTCACAGTTTCCCCAATTCGGTTTCCGCCACCGCAAAAACACCCTCACCGTGGCCAGCCGTCCCAAGGTCTGCTCATTCCTTTTTCATCTCTGTTCTAGCATACTTACGTATGGGTGATGCTCTCCGACCCTTCCAATCGAACCGGACCGCCACCCATCGCCGGGAACACGGCTGTCTTGCCACGATGCTCACGGCCACCGTGGCCAGAGCTCCATATTTGACCATTAGTGAAATTGGGTTGGGGAAAGGGGTTAGGACGGGTCCTATTTCATTTCTGCTACTCGGGAGCGCCGGTCATGGACCCGTTCGGCCGGTACAGTGGCTCACCGGAGCGCGGCCACGTTCACCGTCATCAGGGACTACAAACCGAGAATAGATAGAAGTACGAGGGTGTCTTTGAAATTGTCAGCGGCTGTGTTAAATAGTGCTTTGGGCTTTGTCGGGATATTCAAGAAAACAGGGGCCTTTCTGTAAGACTGCCAGGGCGCGGGGGCGCGCGGGCGCGTTTCCACTCTAGGTTGGGCCGACTGGGCTAGAACTGGCCCAGTCCTGTTCAGCCTTTTCCTTTTTCTTTTTCAATAAAGCTTTAGAAATATGAAGAAAAATGTAGAAAAATGCTAAAATTGTGAAACTAATTTTCCTAGGCTTGTTATTTTCCCTAGTATTTAGTAAAAATAGTTTGGTGATTTTTGGTGGAAAAAAGAAATTTTAGGGTATTTAAAGTAGTTAAAAGTATTAGTTATGGATTTTTAGAAAATAATTGGTAAGTCCAAAAATGCCCAAACTTTTTATGGGCACTTAAACCAATATTTAGAAGCCTTGGGTAGAATTTGGGTTGATTTGGACCTTGTTTGATCACTAAACCCAAAACCACCCCCCTGCCCTATGAACTCCTTTACTGACTCCGGAAACCCTAGGTTCTCGGAGTACTGTGAAGGAAAGTTGTACTCAAGACTTAGATAATAAGTTCATATTATCTTTGCATCCTCATGAGCATCCCATGGCATCCATTCTTATGCATATATATGGTTATGTTAGAACACGAAGAAGAAGAAGAAGTCACTGAAGAAGGGATACCACCATCCTCAGATCCTGAAGCAGGCAACTGCTTTTATTTCGATATTTGTGGATCCGAGCAGGACTCACCTGATAACAAAGGCAAGCCCCGGTGCATTTGCCACCTCCTTTGATGTTTTTAAAATCTTTCTCACTTGCTTGCTGCATTAGGTGATAGGAGTTGATTGATTAAACAATTCTTGCATTATCTTCCTTGATCTTGATTACCCTCCTTGAAACCCTGTTTTACAAAGAGGTTTTACTATGCTTAGTATTGCTTAGAAAAAACAAAAGGATTTGTTTTACAAAAGATGTTTGGCAAAGTGGGAGGGTTGTTTTCGAAAATAAAACTTGATGGTGAATCCATCATGGCCATGATGGGTTCAACATCGGAAAAGATGTACCTCTGCCAGGTACCAAGTTTTTGGGATTAAATGATTAAGCTGAGACCGGGCGGGTGACTTGCACGAGAAGAGAGTCTCGGTGTAGTGTCTCCGTCTGAGTCGATTAAGGACCGTCTCGATGTAGGCTTGATGATTGAGGACCCTTTAACTGGTCACATGCCTCGTCATGGGTAAGCCTTGCCTCGGGCAGACTAAGGCCGGAATAAGATAACACGAAATGGGCGTGGAGCGGTGGCGAGAGTAGCGTGTACCCTCCGTGGCAAGAGGCTGGACGGTGGTGTATCTGTGCTCTCGGTTTGCGTGAACCTGATCTGGCCTTAAGAACCCCGGTGGCGGGTTGACATATGCAAGGGTTAAGTGCTACATATGTCGTGTGATTGGAGATCCTCAGCTGAGTATAATCGATTCGGATCGCTGTACCTTCGCGGTTATGAAGACTTGGTCACTGCCCTACACGTAGCATTCCACTAAAGATGATGGATATTTGTTAAGAAATTGGCTAGTGCAGGACCAGTGATTGAACTAGGGTAGAAAGAACTCTAGTTGCAGGTAATTGAACTTAACTGGTCAAATAAAATTGGATTTTTAAGGATCCACTTTAGTAAGCATTTATGCAAAACAGAGTCTTTGAGTATTGAGAAGCCTTACCTTGACTCCCTAAAAGCCAGCATACCCTTGAGAGTCTTTTCTTTTGTCGGGCAAGTCTTGCTGAGTAATTCCATACTCAGGGTTTATCCCTTCGTTGTTTTAGGTGAGGAAGGAGCAGATTTCTGCTGCTTCTGTGCCAAGGTGGTTCCCAAAGAAGAAACCCAAGACTGAAGTGCGGGAGGACTTGGTCCTCCTTATAGAACTTTTACTTAAATCTTCTCGGGAGGAGTTTTTGCCTCCCTTGGTTTGTATAATATTACTACTCAGCACTCGCTTTTAGTTCTGGTCTGTAATAAAACAACTTGTGCTTGCTTTTAAATAAATGTGAATTATGTAATCGCTTCCGCAATTCTTTATCTCCGATGTTCTGTAATGTCTGCAAGACGGGTGAATCGTTCCTGGTAAGGTAAGGAAAGATACCGAACTTATCAAGTAGTTCAAGGGCACCTATAGGGTTGTCTGAAGTCCGTTGGACAAGGACAACTGTAGGTGGGCCTAATTACTTGGGAGGTTCCGTCACAGCTGGTATCGGAGCGTAGCCCTTCTTTGCAGATATTATGAGGCATCTTCAAAAGGATTTTCGAAAATCTTACCCAAAAATTCTTTTCTCTTCTTACCTAAGTACTCTGAAGAGTTTATCTTAAAGACCAGATAGGAAGAGTGCAATGTATAGAAGGTTGAATCGGCTAAGGTTGATTCTGTATTTACACATGCATCATGCTAAGAATTATATTAATAAATTTTCCCCTTAGAAAGATGCCGCCACGCACAAGGCTAACAGCACGTAAGTCAATGGGACCAATTGGAGTACCCCGGCATCAACTAGCCCCTCGACACGAAAGCAGTAGCAGCGGAAGTAATGACCCCATAGGAGACCTTGAAGCCCAAGTGAGTCGACTTCAAGCAACGCTGCAACACAGGACCAATGCTTGGATCGCAGACGGAGATAGAATCAATGAACTAAGAAGGGACATCCGTCACCTGCAGGATCAGCTTGCTGATCGAGACTTAGCACTTGACTGGGCAGTACAGTCTCATATGCTGGCATGTGCTAAGGAAGCGAGGGCTCAGGCCCGAATTAAAGAACTTAGCTCAGCTGTCGACAACCTGCAGGTCTACTGCAATACGTTGCATGAGGAAGTCCATATACTATACTCACAATTACACCCTAGTGTGCCCGCACACTCTGCTGAGACGGAAGCCGGACCCTCTCACGTTGCGGGACGCGCGTTGGGTGGGGAGTTAGATCTTTTTGAACCCCCTCCTTCTTTGAAGTTGGTTGACGTCTGGACTCCCACACCAGACGATGAGGCCGCCAAAAGTAACGGAAAGCAGGACTAATGGTGTAATAGAAGTAGAGTAGGGTATTGTAGGGTGCACTGTTGTATAATAGGTTGAACTTTTGTATAATGGGTCATGTATCCTGTTATGTAATATCGAGTCTGTACCATTACTTTTTATAGTAATGTAAAATGGAAGGTCTCTTTGGCATATTATGTTTATTTCAAATGTTTTTGCCTCAGATGCCGACCAGGACTCGCGGACAGGACGCAGCCGGAACGTCTGGGGGTCGGGATGTCACCCCAAATCCACCTCCGGTTCCACCCACGCTAGCCGAGGCGATTGCCGCCTTGGTGAATGCCACCGCAGACAATACCCGCTTCCTTAGGGAAATGGCGGGTCAGCAGCAGTTCCAGCAGCAGGCAGGAAGAGGTTTTCAGCAAGGCCCTCGCGAAACTACTTACTTGGATTTCTCGGAAACTCGTCCACCTTTATTCACCAAAGCAGAAGACCCACTGGAAGCTGACGAATGGATACGGGTCATCGAACAGAAGTTTGGTCTTCTTCGTTGTTCTGAAACGCAGAAGCCATTGTTCGCGGCACAGCAACTCCGTGGCCCTGCCAGTACTTGGTGGGGAAATTTTGTGGCTATCCAACCTGACAACCATCAAATCACCTGGGAAGAATTTAAAGCAGCCTTCCGTGAGCACTACATACCGGAAGGGGTGCTGCATATGAAACAAGAGGAATTCATGAAGCTGAAACAAGGAGGAGACACCATCAATCAGTATCTTAACAAGTTTAATCACCTGTCGCAGTATGCCATCGACCAGGTGAATACTGATTTGAAGAAAAAGAACTGTTTTATGAGAGGTCTAAATGACCGGTTGCAGCGAAAGATGGCCACATGTATTGATCTCACATATGGAAAGGCTGTCAGTACAGCCTTATCTGTGGAAGCAAAATACGCAAGTTCTGGGAAGAATAAGGGATTCAGTGGTGAGAGGCCTAATCAGGGCCAGGCGAAGAGGCAACGGTTCGTCATCCGGCCTTCTAGCCAAAACCGTACTTTTTCCCGTCCACCAGCATTCCCTTTCAAACAGCCCATTATTATCCGCCCCAACAATACCTCCACTTCCCCAAATCAGCCGGGTGCCCCAGGCACTCGATTCCCCGCCTTGCCCAGCTCTTCAACTGGGTGTTTCAACTGTGGCAAGTCAGGACATTTTATCAAAGACTGCCCATACCCCAAGCAAAATCAATCCAATGCTCAGCAAGGAACTGGGAAATCCACTCAGCCCAAGGGAAATGCTGTGGGGAGAAATACCAAGAAAACGGGGCGTGTATATTACACTCAAGTGGCCACTACACCGGAAGGAGAGCGGTGATGATGGGTACGTTTCCCGTGGCCAGTCACCCTGCAATTATTCTTTTTGATTCTGGTGCTTCGCATACCTTCATTAGCAAGAAATTTGTGGAGCATCATCACATTGCATGTCATGAATCAAAAGAGGGATTTAAAATTCATTCACCTGGGGGACATATTTTTACTAGAGAAGTGGCCTATGAAGTGCCAGTAACAATGGCCGGACGGAACTTTCCTGCTAACATGATTGTTCTAAGAGGCCAGGATATAGATGTAATTTTGGGTATGAATTGGTTAACCCAACACAAGGCAATTCTCAACACTGAACTCAGAACCGTCAGGTTGAGCTATAATCAAGAAGAAATTCTTTTGTCTCTCCCCATGACCAATCCAGCCAAAGCTTCTGGTAGGATATATGAAGCTATTGTACCGGAGATCAAGAACATTCCGGTAGTATGTGAGTTTCCAGATGTATTTCCGGAAGATTTGCCTGGACTACCCCCTGAAAGAAATGTAGAATTCGTAATTGAGCTAAAGCCCGGTACGACCCCCATCTCCCGAAGATCGTACCGTATGCCCCCTAATGAGTTGGCAGAATTGAAGATTCAATTACAAGATCTACTGAATAAGGGATTTATTCGGCCAAGCTCGTCCCCATGGGGTTGCCCCGCCATCTTTGTGAAGAAGAAGGATCAAACCTTGCGGATGTGCGTGGATTATCGACCCCTGAATGAGGTCACCATCAAGAATAAGTACCCTCTTCCAAGGATCGACATATTATTTGATCAACTGACTGGGGCAAGGGTATTTTCCAAAATTGATCTCAGGTCGGGCTATCATCAAATCCGTATTCGGCCCGAGGATATACCGAAGACCGCATTTACTACGCGGTATGGATTGTTTGAATACTTAGTAATGTCTTTCGGGCTCACAAATGCTCCTGCCCACTTCATGTATTTGATGAACTCGGTGTTCATGCCCGAGTTGGACAAGTTCGTGGTGGTCTTCATCGACGATATCTTAATATACTCTAAAAATGAAGAGGAGCATGCTCAGCATCTACAGATTGTATTAACGCGCCTGAGGGAACATCAGCTGTATGCCAAGTTTAGCAAGTGCGCGTTCTGGCTGGAGGAAATTCAATTTTTGGGGCACGTGTTATCAGCTAAAGGAATTGCGGTAGATCCTAGCAAGGTCAAAGATATTCTGGAATGGAAACCTCCAACCACTGTTCACCAGGTCCGGAGTTTTCTTAGACTAGCTGGATATTATCGCAGATTCATACCCGATTTTTCTAAGCTTGTGAAGCCAATCACAAGTTTATTGAAGAATGATATTAAATTGAATTGGTCTTCTAAGTGTAATGGAGCCTTTGAGCAATTGAAGACATTATTAACCACTGCTCCGGTATTGGCTCAACCGGACATCACTAAGCCTTTTGATGTATATTGTGATGCATCTGGCAGTGGGATCGGCTGTGTACTGATGCAAGAAGGCCGAGTAATCGCGTATGCTTCAAGGCAGTTGCGCCGACATGAGGAGCATTATCCAACTCATGATCTGGAGCTAGCTGCTGTGGTTCATGCCCTGAAAATATGGCGTCACTATCTGCTGGGAAATATCTGTCACATATATACAGATTATAAAAGTTTGAAGTACATCTTTACCCAGTCAGAGTTAAATATGAGGCAAAGATGATGGCTTGAGCTCATTAAAGACTATGAACTAGAGATCCATTATCACCCAGGCAAGGCCAATGTGGTGGCAGATGCATTGAGTCGTAAGACTTCCTGCCACTGTCTTATGGCAAAGACCTCCGAGAGCACTTTATGTCAAGAAATGGAGAAGCTAAACCTGGGGATAATCCAGCAAGGGACTCTAAATCAGCTAAAGCTTGAGTCAATCATTCTGCAAAAGATAATTGATGCTCAAAAGGATAATCTGGGTATGAAGCACATACGAGAGAAGATAAGGGCTGGAACAGCCAAATGTTTCAAGGAAGATGATCAAGATGTGTTATGGTTTAACAACCGCATAGTAGTGCCAAAGAATGAAGAACTCCGCCAGCAAATCTTAGATGAAGCGCATCTTAGTCGCTATTCTATTCATCCGGGAAGCACTAAGATGTACCATGATCTAAAGCAGTACTACTGGTGGACGAAGATGAAAATTGAAATTGCACGCTATGTGGCTAAGTGTGACACTTGCAGACATATCAAGGCCATACACATGAAAACTGCCGGTCCATTGCAGTCATTATCAATACCAACATGGAAATGGGAAGACATAAGCATGGACTTCATTGTGGGATTGCCCAGGACCGCAAAAGGATATGACTCTATTTGGGTTATCATTGATCGACTTACCAAGATCGCCCACTTCCTCCCTGTCAAAGTAAAATATCCCGTCATTACCTATGCGGAGTTGTACATCGCCCGTATTCTCAGTTTGCATGGTGTTCCAAAGACTATAGTGTCGGATTGTGGGCCACAATTTGTATCTAAATTTTGGGAAGAACTTCATAAATCCCTGGGTACTAAGGTGCCGTTTGGTTCACATATTTGTAACGTAATGGGTAACGGATAACGTTAAATCATGTTTGTTTTAGTCCAACCGTAATCAGATACCACACTAAAATTTGATACCAGCCTATTCAAATTTGTTACCGCCAGTAATCGAGCCGAAACCATTACCATTACCATTTGCGTTACATTTTTTGAACCAAACGGCACCTAAGTTACTCCACAGTTCGTCCTATCATCCTTAAACCAGTGGACAAACTGAGAGAGTGAATCAGATACTTGAAGATATGCTGCGGGCATGTGTCCTGGATTTCTCACAGAAATGGGATGAATGTTTACCTTTGGCGGAGTTTTCATATAATAATAGCTATCAAGACAGTATCCAGATGGCACCCTTTGAAGCTTTATATGGACGACGGTGTCGGACTCCGCTAAACTGGTCTGAACCTGGTGAGAGGTGCTTCTTTAGACCTGATCTAGTGAAAGAAACCGAGGATAAGGTTCAGAAAATTATTCATAATCTAAAGAAAGCACAAGCTCGTCAGAAGAGTTATGCAGACAAACGGCGAATGCCCTTATACTTCTTAGAAGGAGACTACGTCTACTTAAAGGTTTCACCAATGAAGGGAGTATCGCGTTTCGGGGTAAAGGGAAAACTTGCACCCAGGTACATTGGTCCATTTCCTATTCTTCAAAGATATGGGCCAGTGGCGTATCGACTTCAACTTCCCGAAACATTGTCTACTGTACATAATGTGTTCCATGTATCGCAATTGAAGAAGTGTCTACGGGTTCCCGATCGAACCATTGAGGTGACAGATGTTGTCCTAAAACTAGACTTAACGTACTCGGAACATCCTATTCGAGTTCTGGATCAAAAGGACAGGGTTACCCGGAGAAAGACTCTCAAATTCTACAAAGTACAATGGAACCAACATTCTGAGGAAGAGGCTACGTGGGAAACTCAAGACTTCTTGAATAAGAATTTCCCAGGCTTTCTAGCCTCATGTAATTTGTAAAGTGTATATAGTTATTGCAATAAAGGAGTGAATCCCACACCACCCTGCCTTGTACCAGAAATGAGGAAATAAAAACATGACACATTTCCTTTTCCATTACTCACCCTAGGACTTTAAATCTCGGGACGAGATTCTTTTATGGGGGGAAGGATGTAACACTCCCGGTGTTACTATAACTAAAACTTGAGCATGACATCATAACATCGGCATTGCATATGTTTGATACACCTAGAGTGCATTCATTAGGCAAAAATTTTAAACAAGTTGTACTGTTTTAAGGATTTTGCAAATAGGACCCTGGATGGGAAGCTTTACCCTAAACAGGGATTAAAGGGGTAAAACTTAACCCAACTTGAGAAAATCCAAATATTTTAGGGTAATAGTTATTAAATATCCCCAAAAACAAAGTTGAATCTCATTTATACCCCTGGGATACTAAAAACCCTAATTGGAACCCTGGAAAGCTCTAAACCCAAACCCTAGGGGCTTATGTGCAAAATTAGTCCACTTTTGGACTAAAGTGCAAAAACTAAGTCAAATAAGTTTCTTAAGTCCTTTGGTTCACAAATATGTGGACTTGAAAGCCAAACCCTAAGTTTTGGACTCAATTGCAAAATGGACCTCATTTGAATTCTATACTAAGTCTGAAATTTCAGTAATATTGGCTCAACTTTGGGGCTTTGTAACTTTCAAAGCATAGGGTTTTTGCCCAAAGTGACCACAACAAGTTTGTAGCCCAATTATAGGAGAACAACTTTGCTTAAGGATGTGAGCTCAGTTGTTAAGAAAAATTTGGAGATAATCATACTCAAACCTTGGCTGTCAGGCTGGATTCATTCTGAAATTCAGCTTTTCAGTGTAACCGGGTCAACTTTGAGTGTGAATTGAACCTTGATCTAGTGCTCAAATGAGTTCAACCTCTATAGTCGAATTGTAGCTGGTTTGTAGCTCTGAAACTTTGCTATAGAGAGTGGAGCAAGTTACTAGAGAAACTTTAGAGAAAATTGGTCCTAAACTATGACTGTCAGGCTGTCTGAATACCATTTCCCCATGGTACAGTAACCCGAGTGGATCAGGTCGCTAGCGCGACTATCCTCGCCGCCGATGACTCCCTCCACCGCGATTCGTGCCGCCGCCGCTTCGATTCGTGCTCGGGTTGATCGGATAGCACCCAGTGACCATCGCCGTGGATAAGCCCGGTCAGTAAACTATTCCGGCTAGTCGCCGTACCCCCTCCCCTTGCTCATCGGTCACCCGAATAGATTTCCGCCGTCGTTGAGCCATCACTGCCGCCCGCCGCGTGTCCTGACGCTTTACCACGTCGCGGCTAACCGTGCTACACATATCCGGTGATCGCCGGAGGTGCCGCCACGGTAAAAGCCACGTTGCGCGACCACCAGTGACTCACCCTTCGTCTCGACCGCCGGTCTTTCTACTCAGAATTGGGCACCACCGCTTAGCTTCCCTATAATTTGAAGCCACCGTGAGCTCCGCAAGGTCATCACGCAACCAGCCACCAGATATCGTCCTCAATCATTCACCTGAGAGCTTGAATTTCACAGTTTCCCCAATTCGGTTTCCGCCACCGCAAAAACACCCTCACCGTGGCCAGCCGTCCCAAGGTCTGCTCATTCCTTTTTCATCTCTGTTCTAGCATACTTACGTATGGGTGATGCTCTCCGACCCTTCCAATCGAACCGGACCGCCACCCATCGCCGGGAACACGGTTGTCTTGCCACGATGCTCACGGCCACCGTGGCCAGAGCTCCATATTTGACCATTAGTGAAATTGGGTTGGGGAAAGGGGTTAGGACGGGTCCTATTTCATTTCTGCTACTCGGGAGCGCCGGTCATGGACCCGTTCGGCCGGTACAGTGGCTCACCGGAGCGCGGCCACGTTCACCGTCGTCGGGGACTACAAACCGAGAATAGATAGAAGTACGAGGGTGTCTTTGAAATTGTCAGCGGCTGTGTTAAATAGTGCTTTGGGCTTTGTCGGGATATTCAAGAAAACAGGGGCCTTTCTGTAAGACTGCCAGGGCGCGGGGGCACGCGGGCGCGTTTCCACTCTGGGTTGGGCCGACTGGGCTAGAACTGGCCCAATCCTGTTCAGCCTTTTCCTTTTTCTTTTTCAATAAAGCTTTAGAAATATGAAGAAAAATGTAGAAAAATGCTAAAATTGTGAAACTAATTTTCCTAGGCTTGTTATTTTCCCTAGTATTTAGTAAAATAGTTTGGTGATTTTTGGTGGAAAAAAGAAATTTTAGGGTATTTAAAGTAGTTAAAAGTATTAGTTATGGATTTTTAGAAAATAATTGGTAAGTCCAAAAATGCCCAAACTTTTTATGGGCACTTAAACCAATATTTAGAAGCCTTGGGTAGAATTTGGGTTGATTTGGACCTTGTTTGATCACTAAACCCAAAACCACCCCCCCTGCCCTATGAACTCCTTTACTGACTCTGGAAACCCTAGGTTCTCGGAGTACCGTGAAGGAAAGTTGTACTCAAGACTTAGATAATAAGTTCATATTATCTTTGCATCCTCATGAGTATCCCATGGCATCCATTCTTATGCATATATATGGTTATGTTAGAACACGAAGAAGAAGAAGAAGTCACTGAAGAAGGGATACCACCATCCTCAGATCCTGAAGCAGGCAACTGCTTTTATTTCGATATTTGTGGATCCGAGCAGGACTCACCTGATAACAAAGGCAAGCCCCGGTGCATTTGCCACCTCCCTTGATGTTTTTAAAATCTTTCTCACTTGCTTGCTACATTAGGTGATAGGAGTTGATTGATTAAACAATTCCTGCATTATCTTCCTTGATCTTGATTACTCTCCTTGAAACCCTGTTTTACAAAGAGGTTTTACTATGCTTAGTATTGCTTAGAAAAAACAAAAGGATTTGTTTTACAAAAGATGTTTGGCAAAGTGGGAGGGTTGTTTTCGAAAATAAAACTTGATGGTGAATCCATCATGGCCATGATGGGTTCAACATCGGAAAAGATGTACCTCTACCAGGTACCAAGTTTTTGGGATTAAATGATTAAGCTGAGACCGGGCGGGTGACTTGCACGAGAAGAGAGTCTCGGTGTAGTGTCTCCGTCTGAGTCGATTAAGGACCGTCTCGATGTAGGCTTGATGATCGAGGACCCTTTAACTGGTCACATGCCTCGTCATGGGTAAGCCTTGCCTCGGGCAGACTAAGGCCGGAATAAGATAACACGAAATGGGCGTGGAGCAGTGGCGAGAGTAGCGTGTACCCTCCGTGGCAAGAGGCTGGACGGTGGTGTATCTGTGCTCTCGGTTTGCGTGAACCTGATCCGGCCTTAAGAACCCCGGTGGCGGGTTGACATATGCAAGGGTTAAGTGCTACATATGTCGTGTGATTGGAGATCCTCAGCTGAGTATAATCGATTCGGATCGCCGTACCTTCGCGGTTATGAAGACTTGGTCACTGCCCTACACGTAGCATTCCACTAAAGATGATGGATATTTGTTAAGAAATTGGCTAGTGCAGGACCAGTGATTGAACTAGGGTAGAAAGAACTCTAGTTGCAGGTAATTGAACTTAACTGGTCAAATAAAATTGGATTTTTAAGGATCCACTTTAGTAAGTATTTATGCAAAACAGAGTCTTTGAGTATTGAGAAGCCTTACCTTGACTCCCTAAAAGCCAGCATACCCTTGAGAGTCTTTTCTTTTGTCGGGCAAGTCTTGCTGAGTAATTCCATACTCAGGGTTTATCCCTTCATTGTTTTTAGGTGAGGAAGTAGCAGATTTCTGCTGCTTCTGTGCCAAGGTGGTTCCCAAACAAGAAACCCAAGACTGAAGTGCGGGAGGACTTGGTCCTCCATATAGAACTTTTACTTAAATCTTCTCGGGAGGAGTTTTTGCCTCCCTTGGTTTGTATAATATTACTACTCAGCACTCGCTTTTAGTTCTGGTCTGTAATAAAACAACTTATGCTTGCTTTTAAATAAATGTGAATTATGTAATCGCTTCCGCAATTCTTTATCTCCGATGTTCTGTAATGTCTGCAAGACGGGTGAATCATTCCTGGTAAGGTAAGGAAAGATACCGAACTTATCAAGTAGTTCAGGGGCACCTACAGGGTTGTCTGAAGTCCGTTGGACAAGGACAACTGTAGGTGGGCCTAATTACTTGGGAGGTTCCGTCACAGATTCGCCGGACCCGGACCCCTTCGACAGGGTCTGAGGGCTCGATGCCTCCCTCCGGTGGGATTCCGTTACAAATCGTTCCCGCCGGTCTCGGAAATGTCCTAGGGTACCTCGGGAGTGTAGCCCGAGCCTCGGCCATGTATCGGACGTACCCAGAGTCATCCCTCACTCTGCGTGCTCTGGGGCGACTGTCGAACCCTTCCGAGGGGCCAGCCTTCGAACCCCTAATCAATAATGGGCGCGGAGCCCGGGTGCTCTAGGGCGGCTATCGAACTCTTTCGAGGGGCCAGCCTTCGAACCCCTGATCAGTAGGAGGGTTCGGGACCCGCTTCCTTCACCGAGAAGGATCCTTTCCGAAACGTCCCCTTTCCCGGTCCCTATAGCGAGAGAGAGAGAGGAGGAGGAAGGGAAGGATATGTATTTAAATAAGGTGGCGCACCTTTTTTGATGCGATCGTCATGGCGGAGGTGAAACGACGCCCGTTTCGCCTGCCAGAGGTATCGCTCGCTCTGCCGGGGAGTTAATGCGACAGGACGGGCGATTCGCGTGGCGCCCGTTGCGCGTGCGAGCCGTTCGAGGAACGGGACACGGGTGCATCGTCTTCACGCCGTGGGAGAGGACTCTCCCGTCGCTTCAGGAGGGGACGCGAGCCTGCAGGCGATTTGACCGCTGCTTCTGCTCGTCTGCCGCTGCAATTACTACCGGCCCACCTTTGGCCATGCCAACCGTCATGCCTATCCCCGTGGCTGACTGACCCATGGCCGTCGCCTTCAATTGGCACTGTTGGGTCACGCGCGGGGCCGCCTCGAGTCGCGGTACTGGTTCCGCAGTCGAGGAGTGGCATTGGCGCAGGCGGCGGCGCAATTTCCTCGCACATAGTGGTCGTCGCGCCGGTTGCATGGTAGGTGGGACCGGGCCCTCGTGCTGGTCCACCGGAAGTGACGAAGCCGAAAGGGTGCATAACTGTGGTGCGGTTGCATGCTCCCAGCGTGGCAGTTTGCCCTTCGGTCCGCTAGTTTCTGCGAAGATGGGAGAGCGCTTGTAACCGCAGGACGGTTACATGCCTCGCGTGCGGCGGTTTGCCTTCTTCGCTCTTCGGATCAGCTCGTATGACGGGTGGGACCTAGCCCCATGTCGTAGGTGGAGAACCCTAGAGCATGTCAGTGGAGACTTTGCCCGTGACGCTAGGGGGTGCAGTGAGGAGGTCTGCCTATAAAAGGGGATCGATCCCCTGGGCAGTGGTCATGCCTTCGTTCTCCCCTCATGCATTGCGCCCTTCCACCTTTCGAGCCCCCGGATGGGGTGCACCAGCGTCGCCTTGCTCTTGCTGTTCGTTGGAGGAGCGTGGCCTCGTGGAGACCGGCGCCCTTCAGCCATCGCTCGGCTTCAAGGATTTTCATCGTCCGGGCTGAGGCAGAGGGCAAGCTGAGCCGGGTTTCGCCTCCCGTGTGGGCCGGCGACCCGCTTCTTCCTCCAACATTTGGGGGAGAAGGGCATCCTCCAGCCCTGTGGAGGTGACGTCCTCCAGCCATGCGGGGGAAGGCGAACCGCTGCTGCCCGGCCAGGGCGCAGCCGTCCGTCCTCCACCCGGGCAACGGTCGTGCCGTACGCCGGTGGCTGCTGTCACCGCCTTTGCGGAGAGGGTGGACCTTGACAACATGGGTTCGGTCGGCTTTAGACGTCGTCATCTGCAGCATGTCCGGCTCGCTGGCCCAGCTGGCTCTAGCGCCGCTCCCGATGCTGCCTCCTGCCGCTTGTTCCTCGTGGGGACTGGCGCTGGCGAGTCCGCGAGGATTTGAGTGGGGATCTGCCAACGAGCCACTTGGAGTTCGTTGTCCCACAGGCCCCATGGTGTGGAGGTTGTTCATACCTGCGGGAGTGGAACCGGAGTCCCGTTTGTAAGGGGATATACTGGGTTTTTGCCGGAGCAAAATGTAACCGCTTCAAGGACTTAGACATTTGTCGTAGGCCGGGAGAACCGCCGAGGGTTCTGCTGACGTCTAAGTCTATGTAGCATAGTTACCCCAAGTATATGTGTTTGTTCTTTGTGGCTATCGAGGCCTGAACATTTGGGTATTCGAGTATAAAGCTGCGTTTCTTCCTCATTCCGAGCGCTGGGACTTGCCTGTTGGCTAGCCGAACCACTTAACCGAGCGTGAGTTGCCTTTCACGAAAGGTGACGAGTGAGGTATCCATATCTCGGAGGCGTAGGAGTCCCTCGGCTCAGTCAGCCTTGCTGCTCTAGGCCTCTCTCGCTCAGTTTTTTAGAACCCTCGGCTGCTCTGCGATGAGCCAGAGCCAGAGGCAGCGGTGTTGGCGTGGACAGAGGCGGAGTCGGCTCGAAAAGAGACTTCGTCGGCCCGGGAGTTTGCAGCTTCCTAGGCCGAGGAAGATGTGGCAGCAGCAGCTGGAGCTTGGCCAAGACGTCCGCTGGCACGGTGCTGACGTCCTCCCTTGGGTGGAGGTCCTTTTGCCCGGGTCGCCGTCCGAGGCCGGGCCAGGTTCCGCCGAGGGTGGAAACAACGCCGAGGGTGCTGCTGCTCCCCCTGCCGATGCCTAAACCTACAGGAACAGTTTGTCTGTAGCATGCGCATGTTTTTCGCGGCCACCGAGGCCTAAACACTTTATCGTCGTGTTAAAAAGCTGCGTTTTCTTTCCTCTCATTTCGAGCATCACGACTTGTCTGTCAGTAGCAGAATTGTTTTTCCAAGCGAGAGTTACTTTTCGTGGAAGGTGATGAGTGAGGTATCCGTATCCCGGAGGCGTAGGAGTTCCTCCGCTCGGTCGGCCTTGCCGCTTACGTGCACTCTCATTTGGTCGTAGGATTCCGTTATCGATACAGTCGAGAAGGCACGAAAGTCGTTTTCTACCCGAGTGTTTGGACTTGTTCGGTAGCAGGATCGCTTATCCGAGCGTGAGTTACTTCTCGCGAAAGGTGACGAGTGAGGTATCCGTATCCCGGAGGCGTAGGAGTCCCTCGGCTCGGTCGGCCTTGCCGCTTACATGTACTCCCGTCGTTTTCAGGATTTCGCTATCGATACAGAAGTCGAAAGCACGAAGGTCGTTTTGGTAGAAAATTTTTCCGAGGAAAATTTTGACGCAGAGGGTGTTCCCCCCTTCTAGCCCCCGAGGGAGGGTCGGGCTTTGCTGAGGCAAGGCCGACCCTTCCTTGACGGTTAGACTTTGCGTATGTAAAGAAAACGAGGTATATGAACGACTTGAAACATCTTAAGGGTAGAAGCGACGTAGCTGTTGGATGTTCCAAGCGCTGCTGTAGACCTTGCCTTGGTCGTTGGCCAGCTTGTATGTTCCAGGCTTCAAAATCTTGGCGATGATGAAGGGCCCTTCCCAGGGAGGAGTGAGCTTGTGGCGCCCTCGGGCGTCCTGTCGTAGACGAAGCACCAAATCTCCCACTTGGAAGCCTCGGGGCCGAACGCTTCGGGCGTGGTAGCGTCGCAGCGACTGCTGGTACCGTGCCGAATGTAGTAACGCATCGTCCCGAGCCTCTTCGAGCTAGTCCAGCGAGTCCTCTCGGCTGATCTGGTTGCTTCGGTCGTCGTACGCCCTGGTCCTCGGGGAGCCATATTCTAAGTCCGTGGGGAGAACGGCCTCGGCCCCATAGACTAGAAAAAACGGCGAGAAACCTGTGGCTCGGCTCGGCGTCGTCCTCAGACTCTAGACTACCGAGGGTAGTTCTTTCATCCACCGCTTGCCGAACTTGTTGAGGTTGTTGTAAATCCTCGGTTTGAGTCCCTGTAAGATCATACCGTTGGCACGCTCCACCTTCTCATTCGTCATGGGGTGAGCTACGGTGGCCCAGTCCACACGGATGTGGTGGTCGTCACAGAAGTCCAGGAACTTTTTCCGGTGAACTGCGTGCCATTGTCGGTGATGATGGAGTTTGGGACCCCGAATCGATGGATGATGTTGGTGAAGAATGCCACCGCCAGCTCGGACCTGATGCTGGTTAAAGGTCGGACCTCGATTCACTTGGAGAATTTGTCGATGGCGACCAGCAGGTGCGAGAAGCCCCTAGGTGCCTTCTGCAAGGGACCGACGAGGTCTAGACCCCACACAGCAAACGGCCAGGTGATGGGTATCGTCTGCAGGGCCTGAGCGGGCAGGCGTGTCTGCTTTGCGTAGAATTGACACCCCCGGCAGGAGCGAACAATCCTAGTGGCGTCGGCCACCGCGGTTGGCCAGTAGAAACCTTGTCGGAAGGCATTCCCCACGAGGGCTCGAGGTGCTGCATGGTGGCCGCAAGCCCCCGAGTGTATTTCTTGCAACAGCTCTTGTCCTTGGGCAATGGATATGCATCGTTGGAGGATGTCCGAGGGGCTGCGGTGATAGAGCTCCTTTTCATCACCCAGCAAGACGAACGACTTGTCGCGCCGAGCTAGTCACCGAGCTTTGGTCTCGTCGAGGGGAAGCTCTCCTCGGAGGAGATATTCCAGGTACGGGGTCTGCCAGTTCGGATCTGGCGCGACCCCATTCTGTTCCCCCTCGACGGGCAAGGCCTCCTCCTCGATGGCCGAGGGTACCTCGGGCTCGGCCGAGGCCTCCTCGGGCTCGGGCGAGGGTACCTCGGGCTGGGCCGAGGCTTCCTCGGGCTCGGGCGTGTCGTCGATCTTGACGGATGGTTGATGTAGGTCTCTGCAGAAGACGTCTGGGGGAACCGTCGTCCGCCCTGAGGCTATCTTCGCCAGCTCATCCACAGCCTCGTTGTACCGTCGGGCGATGTGTTTGAGCTCCAGCCCGTAGAACTTGTCTTCTAGGCGCCGGACTTCATTGCAGTAGGCTTCCATCCTCCAGTCGCGGCAGTGGGAGTTCTTCATGACTTGGTCGATGAAAAGCTGCAAGTCGCCACGAGCGTCGAGGCACCGGACCCCTAGCTCGACGGCGATGCGCAGCCCATTAACCAGAGCCTCGTACTCGGCCACGTTGTTTGATGCCAGAAAATGGAGGCGTATGACGTAGCGAAGATGCTTTCCGAGGGGTGAAACAAAGAGCAAGCCAGCGCCTGCTCCTATTTTCATGAGTGACCCATCGAAGTACATGGTCCAAAGCTTGGGTTGGATTGGAGTTGTTGGTAACTAGGTGTCAGTCCACTCAGCCAGGATGTCTACCAAGACCTAGGATTTTATGGCCTTCTGAGGGGCGAATGATAGTGTTTCACCCATGAGTTCCACCGCCCACTTTGCTATCCTACCCGAGGCCTCACGGCACTGGATGATCTCCCCCAGGGGGAAGGATGACACCACAGTCACCGGATGAGACTCGAAGTAGTGTCGCATCTTTTGTCGTGTCAGAATCACTGCGTAGAGCAGCTTCTGGATCTACGTGTAGCGGACTTTGGTCTCGGAAAGCACTTCGCTGATGAAGTAGACTGGCCTCTAGACGAGCAGTGCATGCCCTTCTTCCCGTCTCTCGACTACGACCGTGACGCTGACCACCTGAGTGGTTGCGGCTACATAGATCAAGAGGGCTTCTCCTGCAGCGGGGGCACCAGGATGGGTGCGTTTGTAAGGAGCGCCTTAAGGTTTCCGAGGGCTTCCTCGGCCTCGGTGGTCCAAGTGAAGCGCTCGGTCTTCCTTAAGAGGCAGTACAGAGGCATGCCTTTCTCGCCAAGGCGTGAGATGAAGCGGCTTAGAGCCGCAAGGCATCCCATGACCCTCTGTACTCCTTTCAAATCTTTGATCGATCCCATGTTGGTGATGGCCGCTATTTTTTTCCGGATTGGCCTCTATGCCCCGCTCGGAGACGATGAACCCTAGGAGCATGCCTCGGGGGACTCTGAAGACACACTTCTCGGGGTTGAGTTTCACGCCTTTCGCTCTCAGACACTTGAATGTCGTTTCAAGGTCAGAGAGGAGGTCTGAGGCTTTCTTCGTCTTGACAACGATGTCATCAACGTAAGCCTCGACTGTTCTGCCGATGTGTTCTCCGAACACATGGTTCATGCACCTCTGGTAGGTGGCGCCTACATTCCTCAAACCAAATGGCATTGTGGTGCAACAGTACATGCCAATAGGTGTGATAAATGAAGTCGCGAGCTGGTCGGACTCTTTCATCTTGATTTGGTGATATCCCGAGTAGGCATTGAGGAATGACAGGGTTTCGCACCCAGCAGCGGAGTCCACAATTTGATCGATGCGAGGTAGAGGGTAGGGAACTTTCGGACATGCTTTGTTTAGACCAGTGTAGTCTACACACATCCTCCATTTCCCATCCTTCTTCCTTACAAGAACAGGGTTGGCTAACCATTTGGGATGGAATACCTCTTTGATGAACCCTGCCGCGAGTAGCTTGTTGATCTCCTTGCCTATGGCCCTGCGCTTTTCTTCGTCAAAACGGTGTAGGGTTTGCTTCACGGGTCGGGCTCCAGCTCTGATGTCCAGTGAGTGCTCGGCGACATCCCTTGGTATGCCTGGCATGTCCGAGGGACCCCACGCAAAAACTTCGGCGTTTGCGCGGAGAAAGTTGACGAGCACTGCTTCCTATTTGGGTTCGAGCTCGGAGCCGATCCGGACTTTCTTGTTGGCATCGTTGCTGGGGTTGAGAGAGATGGACTTAACCGCCTCGACTAGTTCGAAGTTGTCGGCATGCCGCTTCGCGTCGGGCGCCTCCTTGGAGAGGCATTCCAGGTCGGCGATGAGAGCCTCAGCGTACTCCACGCACTCCACGTCGCATTCGTATGCGTGGTGGTACGTGGATCCAACGGTGATGATCCCATTCGGGCCCGACATCTTGAGCTTGAGGTAGGTGTAGTTGGGGACGGCCATGAACTTGGCGTAGCACGACCTTCCCAACACCACATGGTAGGTTCCTCGGAACCCGACGACCTCGAAGGTAAGAGCTTCCTTTCGGAAGTTGGAGGGTGTCCCGAAGCAGACGGGTAAGTTGATCCGTCCGAGGGGCAAGATTCTCTTTCCGGGCGTGATCCGTGGAAGGGTGCCGCACCGGCCCGGACCTCGAACCTATCAACCCCCAAGAGTTCCAGGGTCTCGGCGTAGATGATGTTAAGGCTGCTGCCTCCGTCCATGAGGACTTTGGAGAGCCTAACGTTGCCGATGATCGAATCGACGATGAGCGGGTACCTTCTTGGGCTTGGCACAAAGTCGGGGTGGTCGCCTCGGTCAAAGGTGATAGGCTTGTCAGACCAATCTAGGTAGACTGGCGCTGCCACCTTCACCAAGCAGACCTCCCGGCGCTCCTGCTTGCGGTGCCAAGCTGAGGCGTTCGCCGCCTGCCCGTCATAGATCATGAAGCAGTTGTGAACCTTCGGGAACTCCTCTTCCTTGTCGCCCTCCTTCTTGCTGTTGTCATGGCTTTTGCTATCTTCCGCCAGGGGTCCGGCCTTGTGGAAGTAGCGCCAGAGCATGACACATTCTTTGAGGGTGTGCTTGACGAGACCCTGGTGATAGGGACACGGCTCTTTGAGCATCTTGTCGAACGCGCTGGCCCCTCCAGGAGGTTTCCGAGGGTTCCTCTGCTCGGCCGCAGCGACGAGATTCGCGTCAGCGGCGTCGCGCTTCGCTTGCGACTTGTTCTTGGCCTTTTTCTTCGTGCCCCACTGGGCGAACGCCTCGGGGGCGTCTTTCTTCGGCTCTCCCTGAGGCTGCTTGTTCTTTCGGAAGATGGCTTCGATCGCCTCCTGACCCGAGGCGAACTTGGTGGCGACGTCCATCAGTTCGCTCGCACTGGTGGGAGTCTTGCGCCCCAGTTTGCCTACCAGGTCTCGGCAAGTGGTGCCGGCAAGGAAAGCCCCGATGACATCCGAGTCGGTAACGTTGGGCAGCTCGGTGCGCTGCTTCGAAAACCGCTGGATGTACTCTCGGAGGGACTCCCCTAGCTGCTGGCGGCAGCTTCGGAGATCCCACGAGTTCCCAGGGCGCACGTACGTGCCTTGGAAGTTTCCCGCGAAAGCCTTGACTAGATCGTCCCAGTCGGAGATCTGTGCAGGAGGCAGATGCTCCAGCCAGGCTCGGGCGGTGTCGGAGAGGAAAATGGGTAGATTACGGATGATGAGGTTGTCATCATCCGCCCCTCCCAACTGGCATGCCAGTCGGTAGTCCGCGAGCCATAGCTCCGGCCTCGTCTCCCTCGAGTACTTGGTGATGGTAGTCAGGGCTCGGAAACAGGCAGGGAACGACGCTCGTCGTATGGCCCGGCTGAAGACTCGCGGATCAGGCAGCTCGGTCGAAGGACTTCGATCCTCCTCACTGTCACAGCGTCCCCCGTGCCTAGGATGATAGCCTCGGCGCACCTTCTCGTCGAGGCGGGCTCGACGGTCGAGATGGTGGTGCTCGTTGCCGAGGCGATCCCGGGCGGCAGGCGCCTCATCCCGCATGCGCTCGGGATGAACCAAGGCCTCCCACATGTGTCGGGAGGACGTCGCATGATGCTCCGAGGGGTCACCTCGCCTCCGGGAGGCAAAGCTCTCGGCTCGTCGAACTGCGGCGCCTTCCAGGAAATCCTTGAGTTCGCCCTGGATATGCCGTCCCTCGGTGGTGGATGGCTCTGGCATGACTCGAAGTAGCATCGCCGCTGCAGCTAGGTCCTGGCCGGACCCGCTGACGGCCGGGGACAGCGCTGCCCTGGCATTGTTGATGATGCGGCGCTAGACGTCTTGGGCCCGATGACAGGCTCCTCCAGCGAGTGTCCGGCCTGCCCACTCCTGTTCGATGTTCTATCGGAGCTGCACAAGTCGGTCTGCTTCCCCGTCGACCCAGGCCTGCATCTCACAGATTTGCTCGAGCTGTGTGTCCCAACCCCCCACAGGGACTGGGACCACAGCTAGCTCCCGCGGGATGTCAACGTGAGATGCGGGCCTAGGGGGATCGTTAACCTCCGGCATACCGAGGTGGTTGCCTTCGTTGTGATCTCCCTGGTCGACGTGGAAACATTCGCGACTTGGGCCGTAACCCTCGTCGTCAAGGTCATGGCCATCGTCAGAACAACCGGAGAGGTAGTGGTCACATGCAGACATGAAGTCCCGCATGGCACCTGGGTCACCGAGGCCGGAGAAATCCCAGCCAGAGTCGGGGTCGTCTTCTTCCTCGGAACCCGCCGGTCCGAAGGTTGAGACGGCTGTCAGTCGGTCCCAGGTCGACCAAATATGGTACCCTGGAAGGTTTGGATACGCCTTTACAAAGGCGCTCACCGTAGCAGGGTCGCTAGGTGGATCGATGCTGAATCGAAAGGGTACAGGATGGAAAACGGACGGTACCTCTTGGTCGATGGACGGTGGTGAAGTCGCATCGGGGGCGGATCACACCGTCATCTCAGGTACGAGGGTAACGCCCAGCAGATCCTTTGCGAGGGTGCTGGCGTCATCAGTCCGCTTAGGGTTGACACGTTGCGGGGAAGTGACACCCTCCGTCGTCTCAGGTGCGAGGACATTGCCCGACATGTCCCCCAGGGGCGTGCCGGCGTCGTCGACTCGCTCTGGTGCGACAACCGACAAAGTGCCGCCTCCTGCGTGGCCATGGTTGCCCCGTCTACGCCTCCTCCGGCGAGGAGGGTGGCGGGGACGACCGGAGTGCTCCTCTTCTGTCACGGGGAGATGCTGTCGCCGAGCTCGCCTCCGCCGAGCGAGTCGAAGACCGTCGTCGTCGTCATCGCGCCGCGAGGGGAGGAGTACCATATCGTAGCTGCCGTCGAGGGACATGAACTCGAGACTCCCGAAGCGGAGCACCGTCCCGGGCTGAAGAGGTTGCTGAAGACTCCCCATCTAGAACTCAACGGGAAGGCGTTCGTTAACACGCAGCAGGCCCCTACCTGGCGCGCCAACTGTCGGTGTTTCGGACCCGGGGGTTCCCTGGACCGACGAGCGAGATTGTCGCTGCGTGCCCCTTCCCAGATGGGTTGGCGCGGGATGGAACACAAGAGGTGGGACAAGCCTTGTATTATCCTGCACTAGGGGTGCCGCTCGTAGTAGGGGTTACAAGCACGTCCTGAGATGGAGAGAGAGAGAGGGAGCCTGTTCATTCGCTCCTTCCCCCGCGCGAACCCCCCTCCAGGATGGCCCTGGACCTCCCTTTTATAGACGCAAGGAGAGGGTCCAATCGTACAATGGGGGTGTAGCTATGCGCTAACGTGTCTGGCAGAGAAATGCCTAAGCCCTGTGTACATGCCAACGTGGCTGTCGGGGGAGGGCTTGAGCCCTGTACACGTGATAGCGTGGCCGTCGGAGAAGCGCCTGAGCCCTGTAGGAGCACAGCTGGCAGTGCGACAAGGATCCTGCTGGCGTCTCGTTGCTGCCGTAAGGGGCTGAGAGCCACCGACGTCATGGTTGCACGCGGGGCACCATCATTACCCATCGCCGAGGTAAGCCAGATGGGACGCCGGTCTTGTTCCTTGTAGCCTGAGCTGGCTAGGGATAGGGTAATGATGTATCCCCTGTTGGCGCGGTCGGTCCGAGCCCAAGGTCGGGCGAGGCGGAGACTTCTCTCGAGGCCGAGGCTGGGGTCGGGCGAGGACGCGATTCCTCCTGAGACCGAGGTCGAGGCCGAGTCCGGGGGTTGGGCGAGGCGGAGACCTCCTCCCGAGGCCGGAGCCTGAGGTCGGGCGAGGCGGAGCTTCCTGTTGCGCCCGAGACCGAACTCGGTGGTTGATCGTGACTTGTTGTCAGCTTTGCCTGGGTGGTTGGCACGACAGTCGGAGCGGGGCGGGTGGCACTGTTTTCCTGTCATATCGGACAGTAAAAAGAGGGGTGAAGTGACTGCGGTCACTTCGGCCTGGCCGACTGAGGTGCGTGTGTCAGGACACGGCGTCAGGCGTCCCCTGCATTGAATGCGCTTGCGAAGCGGTCGGTTGGTGAGGCGGTCCGGCCAAGGTTGCTTCACAATGAAGCCTGCCCGAGCCGGGCTTCGGGAGAGCCGAGGAGGTGCCCGCTGCCTAAGGAGGCCCTCGGGTGAGGCGTGAACTCGTCTGGGACTACTGCTCCAGCCCGAGGCTGGGTTCGGGCGAGGTCGCTGTTGGGGCGAAGGCGAAGACGCCACCCTTCGCTTGAGGCCTTCGCCGTACTCGCTGCACCAACAGTGACAAGACAACGGGCAGACTTACCCTTCGTCTCATATGCCGACGAAGACCTGTGACGAGGTCGTCTCATCTTGCGACCTCGTCCAGAATGGAGGCCCGCGTGTGATCCGGCCCATTGTAACAGGCCCTGCGTGGCCGTTGCACGTTACGGGCCTAAATTGTAAAGGCCTCCCTGTAATTACGGTCTATAACCCCGCTTTATGGGAATATTCCGGGGATAACCTAGGTGTCTGAGGGCACATGCGTCCTTAACACGGGACGTTGGGCACTCAGATACCTATAAATACCCCCGCACAGTGCCCTTGAGAGGCTGGATTAACAGAGCTATTGCCAACACGTGCAAAAACCCTGTTTGCGTTACTACACTTCCCCGTTGGATCAACTTGCACCAGTGAGCAAGTTCCAACATTTGGCACCCACCGTTCGTGCTACGAAAAAAACCACCCGCGATGGCACCCAAGAAAGCTAGCTCGAAGGCTGACGAGGCTGCGAAGGCAGCACTGCTGGCCGCAAAAAAGGGCAAGGCCCTCGCCCTTACCCACTCCACCCACCAAGAGGCTACTGAAGACGACGCTCACCGCACCTGCGAAGACGACGCTCACCGCACCTGCGGCCCTGAAGGACAGCCGCAACCTCCCCCAGGCTTCGCTCCACCAGAGGGCACGGACTTCACCGAGGACGGTGAAGTCATCGGCGTCTCCGCAGAAGAACAGCTACAGCTGCGCGCCTTGCGCATCAAGAACCGCAATCTCCAGAAGCAAAAAGAGATACTTGAGGCCAAGCGCCAACGTGTGTCTGCACAAGCCAAGGTGCGGCAAATGATACGAGACGAAGAGCAGAAGGCCCAGGAGCTCGAGCAAGAGATCGCGCTAATGCAGCGCGAAGGCCACTTCGGCCTGCAACAAGGGCCACCCCTGCAACAGCGCGCACAAGTCGAAGACCTACACTTTCCCCACCACGACCGCGCCATCCCACACGCCGCGGCATTCCAAGGTGTCAACTACCTCGACGAGCGAAGTCCCCTGGCGCCACACCTGCAAGTGACACCCTGGCCTGCCAACTTCCGGGCAGGGACCTATCCCAAGTACAACGGCAGCATTGACCCAGCACAGTACATCATGAGTTATCAGGTCGCTGTTGCATCTTCCGGAGGGGACGACGCCACGATGGCCAAGTCTTTCATCATCGCCCTCGAGGGCCCAGCTCTCACCTGGTTCACCAGGTTGCCCCCGCTGTCCATTGACTCCTGGAGAAGCCTTCGGGACAATTTCCTGCTCAACTTCCAAGGGTACCGCCCAGATACCGACGCCTTGGCCGAACTCTCACTCTGCAAGCAGCTGGAAAAGGAGACTCTGCGGGAGTACTACCACAAATTTCTAACACTCAAGTCACAGCTACCCTCGGTCGATGACCAAATCGCTATCCACTACACCATCAATGGCCTTCGGGCCGGCGTCCTCTACAGCCACTGCATCAGGGATCCGCCCAAAAACCTCCAAGAGTTGTACCAACTATTTGAAAAATATGCCAAATCTGAAGAACTCCACCAGCGCAAAATTGAGTCTCAGAGGAAACCCAAAGATGCTCCACAGTCCAGCCACACGTGGACGAGGACTCCACAGCCAGACTCTAATCGGGATGGCCGCAATCAGCAGCAGGTGCACAACATCGCCAACCAGCACCCCGCTGGTGAGGCCCCTCACCGCCAGGAATATCCCCCCAGGGCTGCGGAAACGGAACTCGCGGACGAGGCCGGGGACGTGCGCAACCGCCGCGTCGATTTTACTGCCTGTTTCACGGCGAAGACTGCGCCCACCAAACCAGAGACTGCCCAGAGACGAAGGCCACCAGAGACGGGATGGCACGGGCGCAACCAGCCGACAACCCTAGAGTTGTTGCACACACATATCAGCAGCCCCCTCCACCATACATCCACGCCCCCGCTCCGCATCCACCGCACCACGCATACCAACACCACCAGGAAGTACAAATCGTACCTCCCCCACCCCCTCTTCCACATCAGCAACAACAAAACATCCACCACCCCCATGCCTCGAAACAAGAGGACTTCGCCGATCAGCCGTATCGCGGAGTCATACATATGATCACCGGGGGGTCCAGCGCCGACTTCGACACAAAGCGCCAGAAGAGGGATCACTACCGCAGCATCAACCACATCGCCGTCACCGGCCCGGTCGTGCAGACAAAGTGGTCCCACGTGCCATTGACCTTCGACGCCCGAGACGTCGATCTGCGCAGCGCCCCCCACATCGACGCCATGGTCATCAACTGTAGTGTGGCAGGCTGGGACTTGCACAAAGTCTTGGTCGACAATGGCAGCGAGGCGGACATCATCTTCCTCCATGCCTTCGATCGCATGGGCATAAGCCACAGCCTGCTCAAGCCCTCGGACAACCCCCTGTACGGCTTCGGCGGCAAGGGCACCTTTCCCGTCGGTAAAATAGAGTTGCCCCTCTCCTTCGGTGTAGCACCCAATGCCCGAAGCGAGCAGATCACGTTCGACATTATCGATATTGTGTACCCGTACAACGCCATAATGGGCCGGGGCTCCATCAATAAGTTTGAGGCAGCTATCCACGGACTTTACCTGTGCATGAAGATCCCGGGTCCTGGAGGCGCCATCACAGTTTACGGCAACCAGCAGGTTGCGCGTAACATAGAAAGAGACTTCGTCCCCAGGCAAAGAAATGTGCACTACCTCACGGCCCAACGCGAAGTCCCTGAGCCCGCCAATCCAACCACCAAGGGGCATGAAAAGGCACAACTACAGAGCAACGACGGGACCAAGACCGTCCCCCTCGACCAGGCAACGCCCCAGCAGATGGTTACCATCAGCGAAGACCTCACTTCGCACAACGAAGAACGGCTCCTCTGCTGTCTATCCAAGAATAAGGACGTCTTCGCCTGGTCCGCCCTCGACCTGGTCGGAGTCAGTCGCTCCATCATCGAGCATGGCCTAGGAATTGACCCTTCGGTGAGGCCAAAGAAACAACGGCTACGCAAGATGTCTGAAGAAAAGACAGAAGCCGCCAAGGCCGAGGTGCATCGCCTGCTTGAAGCCAAGTTCATCGAGCCGATCGCCTACCCCACATGGCTCGCCAATGTGGTGATGGTGCAGAAAAAGAGCGGAAAATGGCGGATGTGCATAGACTTCACCAGTCTTAACAAGGCCTGCCCCAAGGACAACTTCCCGCTGCCCCGAATCGACAAAATCGTCGATAGCGCAGCCGGGTGCGAAGTCATGTCACTCCTCGACTGCTTCTCCGGCTACCACCAAATATATATGAAGGAGGAGGACAAGGCAAGCACCAGCTTCATAACACCCTTCGGCACATATTGTTTCATCAGAATGCCAGAGGGACTCAAGAATGCCGGGTCCACTTTCTCTCGACTCACCAAAACGGTGCTCGAGAGCCAGATCGGCAGAAATATCTTCACATATGTGGACAACATCGTCGTTGCCAGTAGAAACAAGGCAGACCACCTGGCCGACCTCGCTGAAACGTTCGCAAGCATGCGAACCGCACGACTTCGCCTCAATCCTGAGAAGTGCGTTTTCTGGGTCCGCCAGGGAAAGATCTTGGGCTACCTAGTATCACACCGTGGAATTGAGGCCAACCCAACCAAAATCCAGGCAATCATCAATATGATGCCCCCGCAGTCAGCCAGAGAGGTGCAACGACTGACAGGCAGATTGGCCGCCCTCAATAGATTTATCTCCAAGTCCGCGGAGCGGAGTCTACCGTTCCTCAAAACACTCTGCGGCGCAAAAGACTTTGCATGGGGGCCAGAACAGGCAGCGGCCTTCGCCGCACTAAAACAGTACTTGTCGGAGCTGGCAGTTCTCACGAGCCCTGACCCTTCGCTACCCCTATTGCTCTATGTCGCGGCTTCGCCACATGCGGTCAGTGCAGCACTGGTTCAAGAGCAGACCAGAGAGGGCACAACCAAGCAGCGTCCAGTTTATTACGTCTCTGAAGTGCTCACAACATCAAAATGCAACATGACAGAGCTGGAAAAGATCGCCTACGCAGTCGTGATGGCCTCGCGCAAATTGCGCCATTATTTCGAGGCATTCAAGTACGGGTTACCTCAGACAGAGGACTCGGCGAGCTGTTTATAAACCCGTAGGCGTCAGTACGGATTGCCAAGTGGGCAGCCGAACTCTCCGGCTATCACATCACATTCAAACCCAAGACAGCCATCAAGTCACAAGTCTTGGCAGACTTCGTCGTAGACTGGACTGGTCCAATAACGCAACCGGAGCCGTCCGCAGAAAAAATGTGGACAATCCATTGTGACGGCGCATGGTGCCATGTGGGGGCAGGCGCCGCCACAGTTATTACTTCGCCCACCAGGATCAAGCATAAATACGCAGCGCGCCTCAGCTTTGCGTTGGAGTCTGATAAGTGCACCAATAACATAGCAGAATACGAGGCTGTCATCCTCGGCCTTCGCAAGCTAAGGGAACTCGGCGTCACCGCCTGCATCATCAAAACAGACTCCAAGGTAGTCGCTGGCCAGGTCGAGAAAGACTATGCAGCGAGGGACCCCGCACTCATGCAATACCTCGCGGCCATCCACAGCCTCGAAAGGCAATTCAAGGGCTTCACGCTACAGCACGTGGACCGAGCCAAGAATGAGGAGGCCGATGCTCTAGCCAAGGCAGCCGCCAGGGGCGAAGCCCTACCCTCCGACGTGTTCTACCACGTCATTGGCACGCCAGCCATCCGCAGCCCTGAAGGGCTCCAAATAACCAACGACAGCGAGGGCCACCGCATAATCAACCTCATCATGACCGAAGACTGGCGGGCACCAATAACCCTATACCTGCAGGGGTACTATCACCCAATCGACAGCAATGAGGCCAAGCGCCTCAAACACCAAAGTCGGGACTTCGCACTGATCGAGGGCCAACTTTACAAGAAGGGGGTCAGTCAACCGATGCTTAAGTGCGTCACCGAGACCGAAGGCGTCCAAATTCTGCGCAAAGTCCACAATGGGACCTGCGGCTCCCACGCAGGGCCTAGGGCCCTAGCAGCAAAGGTGATTCGCCAAGGTTTCTACTGGCCCGCCATGATTTGCGCCGCAAATCGGGTCGTCAGATCCTGCGAAGCCTGTCAGAAATTTTCCCCACGCTCGGGATGCCCCTCGCAGTTCACGAAGCTGATCGTCCACACGTGGCCCCTTCAGCGCTAGGGCCTAGACATTGTCGGGCCCCTGCCCACGGCTCAGGGGAACCTCAAGTTCACCTTCGTCGCCGTTGAATACTTCACTAAATGGATTGAAGCGAGGGCAGTATCCACTATCACATCGAAGACAGCCCAGAAATTCTTCTGGCAAAATATTGTTTGCCGCTTCGGAGTACCGTCCGAACTCACGGTCGACAACCGCAAGCAGTTCGACAACCAAGATTTCAAAGATTTCTGCTTCTCCATCGGCACCAAGCTTGCCTTCGCCTCCGTGTACCACCCCCAGTCCAACGAAGTCGTGGAGCGTGCCAACGGCAAAATTTTCACAGCCGTCAAGAAAATGCTCCTCGACGACAAAAAAGGCAAGTGGCCCGACCTGGCACCCGAAGTGGTCTGGGCGCTGAACACAACTGAGTGCAGGGCGACTGGGTTCACCCCCTTCCGCCTATTATACGAATCGGAGGCCATGACTCCGCAAGAAATAAAACATGGGTCGCCTCAGACATCCGCGTCGGCCGTCCCCGACGTAGACGAGCCGACTTCGAAGGACCTCATCGACGGAGACCACGTCTTCGCCCTACAGGCTCTGGACAAATACCAAGCCCAGACAAAAGCATGGCGCGACCACGCAGTCATCCCGAGGGAATTCAGCGAAGAGGACCTCGTACTCGTCCGGACAGCTCGGACAGAGTCCAGGGGCAAGCTGGAGCCCAAGTGGGAGGGCCCTTTCATTGTCAAGACGAAGGCATCCCCCAGCGCATACAGGCTCGCAACGCCAAACGGCGAAGACTTGGAGCATTCCTGGAACATCGACAATCTCCGCAAATTTTTTGTTTTACTCATCAGGGCCACCTCACCCTTGTAATTCACAAAAACAATTTTATTTTGGCCCACACTCTTTTCCTCCCGGGGGGTGAGGTTTTTAACGAGGCGGAGTCATGTAATATACGAGTGAAAAATCCCCCGCAAAAATCTACGTCGAAAAAAGACCGCGCCGACGGTCTTCGACATTCGACCAACACAAAGTCACCGCGAGGCCAAGCGCTAGCTACCCTCGCGTGCGACAATCCATGTAAAAGTCACCTAAGGGTGCAGCCGGATTAGCACAACAAGTGCGAAAAATCGAAGTCTTCCTCAAAAAAGACTATCCGTGCAAAAGTCGCCTAAGGGTGCAGCCGGACTAGCACAACAAGTGCGAAAAATCGAAGTCTTCCTCAAAAAAGACTATCCGCGCAAAAGTCGCCTAAGGGTGCAGCCGGACTAGCACAACAAGTGCAAGAAATCAAAGTCTTCCGCGAAGACTATCCGCGCAAAAGTCGCCTAAGGGTGCAGCCGGACTAGCACAACAAGTGCGAAAAATCAAAGTCTTCCGCGAAGAGTATCCATGCAAAAGTCGCCTAAGGGTGCAGCCGGACCATGCACAACAAGTGCGAAAAAGACTACACCAAACTGTCCGCGCAAAGACCGACTACAAGCGCGCCAGACAGACATAACAAATACACCAGACCAAGTGCGCAACGCCTTCGTGAGCATAGCCGAATGTGCGAAGGCACACAACCTCATCATACAAGCCATTACATATGTACAGCGAGGGCATCACACTTTACATCGGCTCAACCTTCGGAATAATTCTCATCTCCCTATAGTTAAACAACATTATCCTCAGCTCCTCACCCGCAAAAAGACCTCGTAGCTCCCCCTCACCTACACTCGCAGCGGCCGGCAAGGACAACAGTTCCTGCCTGCCAGCCCTACCCACATGAAGCCGACCGCCGTCCGCCTCACTCACTCTACGCTTCGCAACCGCCCTTCGCCGCCTACGCCCCACATTTGGACCAGGCACAACTTCAGCATCCACAGCACGCGGCGAAGCCTCCGCCGCTGCCACATCCAAGGCCACAAAGTAATCCAAGTCCTCATCCGACGACTCTTCAGTCCACCCAACCGAACTCCCAGAGTCACCAAAATTAGAAAGCTTAGACGCAGATTCATCCGATTCATTCCCATCATCCACGGTCGAAGCCGCCAAAAAATTAGCAATATCGGCTGCGTGCGCAGGCCCAAAATCTTGAACCTGGGCAGCAACCAAGGTTCAGCAACATATGCAAAATTCCCTAACTACCCACACCCACTAAGCCACCTGCGAAGACCCAGCCATCGCAGGATCCTCCGCTGCCGCCTCTGCCGCCATCTTCACAGGATCCTCAGCCCTCGGTGCAGCAGTTGGTGACGAGCCACCACCGGCCGCAGTGGCTGCGGGGGCATCAGGGGCGCCTTCGACGGTTTCTGGGGGTGGCGCCGGGGCGACCTCGGACACAGCCACCACCGGGTTCGACTCCGAATCAGGCTGCACGCTGTTCAAAGCCCCGAAGTCCTCCACTTTCTCGTTACGCGTCGCCTGAGACACAGCACACAGATTCAGCAAGCCCACATATAGCCCACACTCAGCAACACTAAACAAGAGTCAAACATTACCTGACCCCTCGCCGTGTTGGACCGCTCCCTGACCACCTCCCGACCATGGGGACCCCACATCCGGTCGAAGAGGGTTCCCGCGGATTCCTTCACCACAGGGTCCTCAACCTTGTAGATCTCGCGCTCGAAATCCTCATAAGCTTGGTCGAAGACCTCATAGTGTCGGCACCCTTTGCGGGACAGCGCGTTCATCGCCCCTTTGCAGGTGACCAGGGAGGCATAGGACATAAACCCCTCCACAATGGTGGGGAGCGCCAGCAACTCCTCCTGCAGCCACTTGAGGCAGCGAAGTCCGGGCTCTTGGTCTGGCACTTCGAAGTCAGCGGTCCGTGTGCCCAGCTCGTGGTATGAGTCCATAAGCTGTTTGCGCGTCCGCTTAGCCTCCGAGCGCGTCGAAGCCTCGGCCCTCTCCACACGGGTCTGCAGAGCGTTGAACCGCTCCTCCCATTCCTCGGCGCGCTGTCTGGCAAGGCTACCCTCCACCCGCGCCAAATTGGCCTCCGCCTGCGCAGACTGCGCCTTGGCGAGGGCCTCATTAGCCTCCCTTCTCTCCTCCGCCAGTTGGCGCCGGAGGTCAGCCCTCTCGCCCTCCATCGCGGCCACCTTCTCCGCTAGCTTGCGGCACTTGCTATCGGCGGCCGACTTTTCTCCGACGGCGTCAGCATGTTGCGCCCGAAGTTTCTCGACTTCGGCAGACACAACCGCCGTAAGGGCCCTCGACGCCACGCGGTCAGTGAAGTCAGCCGCCTACAAGACACACATAAGACCACAATCCCAACGAAACTGGTAAAAACCGAAGTCTAGCTCAACTTACCTGACTCAATGCCTCCTTCAGCCGGCGGGACACAGCGCCCGCCTCGTCCTCGATGGCAGTGAGCGCCGGAATCTCGCCACCGGCGCTGGGAGCGCTACCCCTCGCCATAGGCCCCACGGCAGCCGCCGCGGTCGCCACCGCAGGCGGAACAACAACAAGTTGCCCTTCGCCCGACCCTGCAACGCATCAACAGTTAAAAAAAACTCGGGCTAACGACTTACCAACGAGATAATCGTCCACGCTAATCTCGGTGGCGAAGTCGGCAACGCGCTTGCCCGGCGGAGGCAATTCTCGGGCCTTCGCAGCTCCGGCCGGGGCAGGCTTGGTTCCGCCGGCGCTGGCCGCCTTCACGGCCTCCGGCACCCTGCTGGACCCGGGGGCGGCAGTCTTCGCCGCCAGCGTCGGCTGGCTGCCGCCGGGGGCAGCAACCTTCGCAGTCCCCCGCAACCTCTTCGGCCTAGCCTCAGGCAGCCTGACAACCGCCTGGCGCTTCTACGCAGCTCCCTGACGATCCTTGTCCATCACTGCCGACACAACAGCAGCAATATTCCGTCCATAAGGAAACACTCTCCAGTCACGAACCATACGAGATGTAAAAAAGTCTTCGCCGGCCGCGTGGGGGACAGGAACATTCTTAGGCCACCAACCCCCGGTAACCTTCAGCATCCGCGCCGAAGACTCCTGGAGCTCGGGCGAAGACATCCTCCCCCGGGGGCCGCGCATGTCCTCATCAATTCCCTAGCAAAACCATCGGAAACCCCCAGTCCTCTCGTAGCAGTACCTAGCTTCCTCTTCTTAGAGGATGGGGCGGCCGCCGGCGCGAGGTCATCTCCAGTCTCTGCCGCCGGCTTCTTCCCGCGACGATCCACATCGTCTTGCCTAGGATAACCACCATACGGCAGACGGTTCAACTCGAAGACCCTGTTCAAGCGGTCGTTGGACCCGCGTATATCCCAGCTACGCTGGCCCTCCGTCTTCGGCACGTACCGACCAACAATCCGCACCGCCCCATCCTCCGCCTCACGCACAAATGCGGCAGGATCGCGGTTATGCAGATCTAGTGCGAAGGCGGGACTTCGCACCAGCATCCCACCACGGTAAGGCATCTGGCGAGGGCATACTTCGCCCAGCGCCCAGCCATGCGCCAAAGGCCACACCCCATACGCCACAAACTCCTCAACCAAGTTGCGCCCGCTACTTAGGCCGGCCGCGCACCGCAGGGCCCCTTCGTATGCATCCTCCTCCGCCACTTCAAACTGCGGGTATGCTGAGTAATAATGCGAGCACATCTCGGCCACGGGGAGCCCCGGATGGTCCTCGACTGTGCCCTCCACAACATAGAACCAAAACTCATACCAGTTGCCCCATTTATTGCGGGCGCAAGGAACTAACTCAACGACCTTCATCGAAGTCTTGCCGGTCTTCGGCGTAAATGTACAGGACCCAAACTGAGCAACCTTATTTCCGATCATCCTTTTCTGCCAGTGCAGACAATAGTACTTCGCGAAGACTTCGACCGATGGCTGTCCGCCGTACGAAGTCGTCGCCCAGACATATTTCGACAAGGCCACCACGACATTCGACGTCAGCTGGTGGATCTGGACGTTGAATCTGCGCAGGACTTCTCCGACGAATCGATGTGCAGGCAGGCGGAGACCAGCGGCAAAGAATGCCTCGAAGACAACCAACTCGCCTTGCGGCTCGGGGACCTCCTCCGCCCCCGGGACACGAGCGACTCCGCCACCAAAGTAACCAAGCCGCTGCATATCTTGCACGCGGACCGAGGACATCCGCGATACACCGAAATCCACCGTGTCGCCGGCGCGCAACTCCTCCGCCGCCACAGTGCTCAGTGTCTCCTCAGACGATGCATCGGCCGGCGGCATAGTGGCAGCAGAAGAAGAAGAGGTCGGCATCGCTACGTACCGTCGGCGGTGGTGGGCGGTCTGCTTCACACGAGCCAGATCTCCGGTGAACAAGAGCAAGGAGGGCAGACGAGCAGCGAGAGGTTTGAGAAGGCGGTTAGGGTTTTCGCGGAGCACGGAAAGATAAAGTTCAAAACGCGCCGCCCCCCGTCCCCTTTTATACACAGGGCGCGGCGCTTCGGGAAACTCGCAATCCAATAGTACGGCGTCAATCAACGGTCATGTCAAAAAAACCCCGCGGAACCACTTCGAGCGAGGGCAGCGTCTCCGCCATCTAGCGACGTCTTCGGCACCAGATGACTTAGTCGAACTGGTCCCTCGGAGGGCAAATGTTGGGGCGAAGGCGAAGACGCCACCCTTCGCTCGAGGCCTTCGCCGTACTCGCTGCACCAACGGTGACAAGACAACGGGCAGACTTACCCTTCATCTCATACGCCGCCGACGAACCTGTGACGAGGTCGTCTCATCTCGCGACCTCGTCCAGAATGGAGGCCCGCGTGTGATCCGGCCCATTGTAACAGGCCCTGCGTGGCCGTTGCGCGTTACGGGCCTAAATTGTAAAGGCCTCCCTGTAATTACGGTCTGTAATCCCGCTTTATGGGAATATTCCGGGGATAACCTAGGTGTCTGAGGGCACATGCGTCCTTAACACGGGACGCTGGGCACTCAGATACCTATAAATACCCCCGCACAGTGCCCTTGAGAGGCTGGATTAACAGAGCTATTGCCAACACGTGCAAAAACCCTGTTTGCGTTACTACACTTCCCCGTTGGATCAACTTGCGCCAGTGAGCAAGTTCCAACAGTCGCGTCCCTTGGGTAGACGAAGCCTTGACTTGAACCGCGCCCGTCAGTTGGTCAGAGGGTGTTTACCAGCCGTGGTTAGGAGTGTTGGGGGTACCCCTAATTATGGTACCCGACAGTGTTCTTCTGATGATGGCTCATGGATCCTGCAAAATATGTGTTAGGATTTGGAGATACAAGCGGGCACTACCATAGGGTGTTCGTTCCTTGTGTTCTTGGCTCTTGCAAACATTAGGTCGTTTCTGAGACCACATTGGCGCAATGGACTCCATGGTGTTTGAGGTTACTGAATTGGATGGAGCAACAACGATTTGTCACACTAACAGTAAAAGGAAAGGTTATTTGTTGGTTTTAAACGTTAGTAATTGCTACGAAGTACCATAATTTGTATGGAGTGCATCCAGTTTTTATTGATGCCTGACTTTAGCAACCACTCCATATTTGATCTATCTTTTTTATAAGTTTGAGTTCATGTGATTTATTTTATAAACTTGAGCTCACAAACTTTCTCTTATTTGGCCTCTGTATGGTGGAATTATATCATTCTATAATCTCTGTTCGTTCAGTCAGTCGTTGTGAACTATCTTCTAATCGCCCCCTTCATTGGTCGTGTTATATCAAGACATATTGGATGAAGTAAACAATAACATCAGTTAGTCAAATCAAAAAATATTATGCGGAGAGCGGAAACAATCAATAAAAAATTTTAAGATCTTTTTGGTGAATAGTTTACGTGGGTATTGTTGTGAGCCATCATAACGCACGGGCAACCGACTAATTTATTTTAAATGATGAGTCTGTTTTCTATTCCTTTGTTACACAAGCATAGATGCCCTTACCAGCCGTGTGTGGTGTGGTGTGAACAGGGAAAAAAAGGTTGCAGTATATATGATCAACTGCAGGCGGCAGCTAGCGGCCAGACAAGAGAACGACTGTTCCAGGCATGGCAATGCATATGTGTTCCTGTTGGGCATGAACTCCGCTTCTACCACTGTTTAACAAAGCCACATCTCGTCTCCATTTTTTTTTTTTTTGCTGACTGACTATTCTACCGAGGGAACGAATTAAATGCAGTATGCAAAGACTGAAACACCCCTGCCTTGTTTCCTGTGTATGGCACCGGTCAGAAAAAGTAACGGCAATAGGCGGAAAAAGTGCCGTCTCTTTTAACACCTCAAATTACTAGAGACTAAAACCAATTAATCGTTATTTTAGTCCATCCATTTAGTAAAAAAGAGGCTAAAGAGACTAAAAATCAGAGACTAATCTAGGCGCCTTAGTCAACTGTTCTGTTTCATATATATGAAGGCATCAATTAACAAGTGATTAACAATAATGGTCTGAAATGGTGATGCTGCACAGCTTGCACGACGACAGTCTGTCTGTCCAAGCTGTCTCTTTCGTAGGCTCGCAGACGAGACCCACATGCCAAACACCAACCGCACAGCACACAGTACTCCTGGTACCCCATCCATGCATGCATGAAGCTCCCACCATATATTGCAAAAAATAAAGAAGATTAAACATGTATTAATGTCCATTTCGATCACGGTAGATCCACGACGACGACCCACCGCGCGCGCACACAATGCAAGTAAAAAGGAAGAAAAGAAGAAAGAATTTGCAGGATTCAAGGGCGAATGACAAGGTACCATAATCCTATGCACACAATAACATCGATCACCACTGCACTGCCTCACAAATGTATTCACCTATATATATGATATTAATTAAACGGGAAAACAGCGATAAAGAGAGATGGGAGAAATAATTAAGTAATAATAGAAAGAAGAAAAAAAACATACTACTCAACTCCAAAATCTAGCTATACTCGTATATATGATTCACTCCGTGCATGATCCTAATCTCGATCGAACTCAAATTGGAACATCTCATCCAATGGATCACCTCGCATATCCGAGCTGCTTCTTTGATCAATTTGTTCAACACGAGGCATTGCATTGCATTGCCCACAACATATACGTCGGCGCCGGCCGACGTGCTGTTGGATCCGTGTATATGACGAATGGGAAGAATCGTACGTATTTGATTTGTTCACTGGAAGCAGGTGTGGTGTCCGTCGGCCCACGACCAGAACGGCGGCTGCTCGTCGACAGCGGCGCCGCACAGCAGGCTGCCAAAGGTGCCTGCGCCGCCACCGGCCGTGGCGGGGGGACTGCCGGGGGCGAGCTCCATCTTAGGCGGCGCCGCCGCGGCTGGGGACGGCTGGCCGCCGCTGTGCAGGAGCTGGTGGTGGATGTCGGCGCGGGCGGCAGCGGAGGCGTAGAACGGGAGGCCGCCGCGGTAGCTGTTCATGGCGGGGCTCTCGCCGGCGGCCGGATCAGGCCTGGAGACGTCGAGGTTGATCTCGGAGCTGTTATTCTCGCTGCAGGACGCCTCCGTCTCTCTGACGTTGAGGTTGATGAGCTCCGATGCCGCCTCCTGCCTCCCTCCTCCGCCTCCGCCTCCCTTGAGCGCCATGATCTGCATGCGAAGCACCAGCTCACGCACATCACATGACGACACGGACTGCAGAATGCATGGGCCGGGGTGTGGGGCTCACAAAGAGAGACGTACGGTACGTGATTGGTAGATGGATCGAGTGGCTAATCATGCTGCATGCACCACATCACAAAGGAATGCATGCATGTATGGGTGGCCGACAGCAGGCGCAGGCGTTCATATGGCCGGCACCGATCCCGACACGCGCACCACTTTCTGCAGACGACGCTCCTGAATGAAACCCACCACATGGATCCTATTCCTATCTATCTATCTATCTATCTATCTATCTATCTATCTATCTATCTCTAGCTTTTCTATGAATGCTATGGTAGTATATTAGTAGATCTGTATCTACACCATACATCCATCCCTAATCATGCATGCGTTCTGACGATAGCCAAGAACGAACAAATGACAAAGAGACCCATTCCAATTTCCAATCAAGAACAGCATATATATACTCTATATAGAATAGAATAATACTAATTGCAGCTGACACTAGCTGTCACGGCCGGCTGATCATCAAGAGATGTGAGAGTGATGAGAAGAAGGGACGCGCGCTACTAGCAGTAGCTAGCCAGTAGATCTCGAATTCTACGTACATACGAGATCCAGATGCGTGCGTTTTGTGGATGTGCATGCCGATGCCATTACTAGTAGTAGTATTGGTTCTTACCTCTGCCTGTAGCTTCTTGTTGTGGGAGAGGAGGGCGTCGTTCTCGGCGCGGGCGGCGTCGAGCTGGCGGCGCAGCGCGTCGTAGTCCTTCTCCAGCTGCTTGGTCTTCCACCTGGCGCGGCGGTTCTGGAACCAGATGGCCACCTGGCGGGGCTGCAGCCCCAGCGCGCGGGCCAGCTGCGCCTTGCGCTCGGGCTCCAGCTTGTTGGCCACCTCGAAGCTGCGCTCCAGGGTGCGCACCTGGTCCACGCTCAGCCGCCGCTTCCGCTCGCCGCCGCCCACCGCGGCGGACCCCTCCTCGTCGTCGTCCGACGCCTGCTGCTCCTGCTGCTGCTGGGGCTCCGCGTGCAGGTGGTGGCTGTCGTCGCCGGCCATCCCGCCGCCGTCTGGATACATGCGCTTGCCGCCGAAGCCGCCGGCCAGCATTGGCGGCGGCGGGGCGGCCGCCATGGCGCCGCCGAAGTCGTGCAGGAAAGGGCTGACGAGGGCCGCGGGAGGGGGTGCGAGGAGATGGTGCGCCGCCTCGTGGTCCTCGTCGTCGTGGCCTTCATGGTGCTGCTCCTGCTGCTGGTAGTGGTGAGGCAGGGCTTGCTGCATTTGGAGGAGGAAGTTGGCCGGGTAGAAGGAAGGGGCCATGCCATTGGTGGCCATTGGCTTCATCACAGGAGCGAGAGGAGCATGGGGGAGCTGGGGAGTATATCAACCTTCCTTCCTTCCCAACAGAAGCACAGATTATTGAGAGAGAGAGAGAGAGAGAGAGAGAGAGAGAGAGAGAGAGAGAGAGAGAGAGAGAGAGAGAGAGAGAGATGGCGCGTCTCTGTGCCAGAGACGCCGAGCTGGAACCTGCAATGCAAGATGGGAGCTGATGCAAATATAACAACATTATATATAATAAACAAATGTAATAAACATATTTAATAAACATGCATGGCGGATGTTTTGTGGACCCGGAAGAAAAACACTAGAGAATGAAGTGAAAGGAACAAAACTGACGGTCGTTCAGCCCGCCCGTGAAATTGTAAAAAAAAACACGCGCGACTAGCTGACGTCGCGTACGTTTGGCTTCTAATTTATTTTGAAGAGAGGTAAACGATGTCTTACTTATTAATTACTAGTCGGTTGCCCGTGCGTTGCGACGGTTTACAACAATACCCACGTAAACTATTCATCAAAAAAATTTCAATATTTTTTATTGATTGTCTCCGCTCTCTGTATAATATATTTTTTGATTTGGCTAACTGGTGTTATTGTTTACTCCATGCAAATATGTCTTGGTATAACACGGCCAATGAAGTGGACGATTAGAAGAGAGTTCACAATGATTGACTGAATGAACAGAGATTATAAAATGACATAATTCCATCATACAGAGACCAAATAAGAGAAAGTTTGTGAGATCAAAGTTTATAAAATAAGTCTCATGAAGTCAAACTTATAAAAAAGATAGATCAAAATATGGAGTGATTGCTAAAGTCAGGCATCAATAAAAACTGGATGCGCTCCATATAAGTTACGCTACTTCGTAGTAATTACTAACGTTTAAAACCAACAAATAACCTTTCATTTTGCTGTTAGTGTGACAAATCATTGCTGCTATATCCAATTCAGCAACCTCAAACACCATATTTAGTCCATTGCGCCAATGTGGTCTCAGAAACGACCTAATGCTTGCAAGAGCAAAGAACGTCGTGCCGTACTTGGGCTGTAGCCTCGATCCGTAGTGCTGACCCGGCCCGACACGATTATTTTTTTCTTTTACAAAAAAACGTATATACCTATAAATAATTTATATTCAATATTAAAAACATCTTAACGTGATGTTCTACTGGTTAGACAGTTTCACCCAGTGTCTCCCACCCTTTCCATCAGGGCATGTGTTCGAACCCCACCTCCTGCACCGTTTTTTAACATTTTACGCTGATTTAATTAAATAGATCGACGGGCTAACGGGCTGGCCCGACACAGTTAGCAGGCCGGCATGACATACTTGTGCCATAGTTGTGGCCCGCATGCATCTAGCCCGTGTCGGGCGTCGTTACGCTGATTTAATTAAATGGATCGACGGGCTAACGGGCTGGCCCGACACAGTTAGCAGGCTGGCATGACGTGCATGTGCCTTAGTTGTGGCCCGCGTGCATCTAGCCCGTGTCGGGCGTCGTTTGGCATCTATAGACGTGCAGCAGATTAATTTAAAATAGCTGTGAGGGGTTATTTGTAAAAAAATGACGCATGACGACCGTTGAAACTGGTGCTTTAAGTATAGTATAGATTACTAGCTAATTGTTTTGTTGAGCAAAGCTGCAAAGCTACCTAAATGCTCATCCTACTTTGACTTTAAACCAAACCCTTCCCCTGCATCCTTAATTTGCGTGACGTGCACGTACGCAAATAACGGTGGGTACCCAGCGCAACGCACGCAGCGTTTGCAAACGCGTGTCCCTGCTCCTGTACCAACCACACGGACCACTGCCGTTGTATTGTACCACGACCACACTGTTGTTGTGGCTTGCATTGCATGTCATGTACAGTTGACCTCACTAATACAGAGAAGTTCTATAGTGGCGGTTGTAAACCTATTTATAGTGGCGTTTTTCGTAACCGCCAGTGTTAGGGGCCAGTAGAAATCATCATTTTTACAGGCGGGTAACTGAGGACCGCCAGTGAAAATCGATTTTCACTGGCGGTCGGCGTAATAAAACCGCCAGTGAAAATCGATTTTCACTGGCGGTCGGTGTAATAAAACCGCCAGTGCAAATCGTTTTCAGGAAACATAAAACATATTTTAAAAATAGTTAAAAATTTATTTTTATTAGGGGGGCCTCACCCCACCCGTCTCCGTCGAAGTCGCAAGTCGTGGCATTTTTCGCGCGCTACGCGGTTGTTAGTATTCGAACCGTCGACCTCACCCTCGCGCGTACCCTTCCCTACCACTCCGTCTATGACATGTCTTGTGTCTAGTTTGTAGTTGTTTTCTCCACATATTACAACCATTTGAGTGTAAATTGCTTATTTGAGACACTAAACGAATTCAAATAAAAAAGTTGTCAACTACAAAGATAAATAACTTTTGAAGTTCTACAACTTTTATTTTGACACTTTTTTCATCCGAGGTAGTTTGCAAAATTTGAATTTTAAATTTGACATACTTAGATTCAATTTTTGAGAACCGAAATGAGTTCAAATAAAAAAGTTGTCAACTACAAAGTTTCATAACTTTTAGAGATCTACAACTTTTATTTTGGTGGTTTTGTCATACGAGGCCGTTTGAAAAACTCGAAAAATTAAGGATAAAAATGATTTCTAGTGGCTGTTCCTTAAGAAAACCGCCACTAGAAATCGTATTTCTAGTGGCGGTTCCTTAAGAAAACCGCCACTACAAATCATGGATTTCTACTGGCGGTTTTCTTAAGAAAACCGCCACTAGAAATCGTATTTCTAGTGGCGGTTCCTTAAGAAAACCGCCACTACAAATCATGGATTTCTACTGGCGGTTTTCTTAAGGAACCGCCAGTAGAAATACGATTTCTAGTGGCGGTTTTCTTAAGGAACCGCCACTAGAAATAACACAGTCGGTGGATAACCGAATCCGCCTGTAAAAATATATCGTCCCCGCAGGCTTTGAGCCTTTTTCTACTAGTGCCTCTCACACGGTTTCCATGCATGCCACGGTAATTCATCCTAGCTTGTACTTACTACTACTACCTGCTAACACACAACGCGGGCCGGCCCCACACATATATATGTTTGTGTGCAGTGTACGCATATAAATACACTTCTAGTGGTCCAGCGGCAGCTCATTATTCTCTGACAGAGCACGTAAATCCGGTGCACTCTCGTCCAAAAGCCAAGACACACACGATTATTTTACCGCGCAAAGCGTTGAAGGGACGACGATCGATGTTCTAATCATAGGACACGGATCCCAAAAGCTCATTCGATCATCATGATCATTCTTCCAATCCGCCTCGATCGGGAACCCAACTAAACTATAAACCAGCTTTCTACTTCTACTGCTGCTGCTGCTGCTGCGATGCGACCTTTTGGTAGCAGAGACTAATTAATCCGGTTTAATTAAGCTAGTAAAGTCGTACGCGGCCCGGTTGATTAATTTAAAATAAGGCGGCATGCATGCATGCATGCATGATCCTTCCAAAGGCGTGGCCGCAGATTCTTGCATGTGCTTCAGTTGGCGCGCGTTCCGGTGGTTGCAATATTCTTGTGTATGCGCCATGCGGATGGGCGCTCTCGAAAGTTGCTGGCTGCCATGTGAGGGGGGGAGCTAGGCAAGCCGTCGGAGAACCTTCCACCTTGTTTATTATTTATTCCAGCTGCGCGCCCCTAGCTCCATCACTTAATTGGCGCCCATGCCATCACGTACGCCGTACGTACAAGTTGTTTTTTTATATTAGGAGCTGCTACGCATATAGCTAGTTACATGCATTGGCTCCTAACGCACCAGTACATATAAGCTCTGCGGGGACGGTTCTATAACTAATTGCACTAAAGTTTTTTTTAGTACCGTCCATGCTAGGGTTGTTTTTCCACTTTTTTAAAATTTTCAAACAAAACTAAATTATATATATATACTAGTTGGTTGCACGTGCGTTATGATAGCTCACAACAACACCCACGTAAACTATCCATAAAAAAGATCTCAAATATTTTTTATTTGACTAACTGATGTTGTTCTTTACTCCATCTAATATGTCTTGGTATAACACGACCAATGAAGGGAGCGATTAGAAAAGAGCTTACAACGACTAATTGAACGAATAGAGATTATAAAATAACATAATTCCACCATACATAGACCAAATAAGAGAAAGTTTGTGACCTCAAGTTTCTAAAATAAGTCACATGAACTCAAACTTATAAAAAAGATTGATCAAAATATGGAGTGGTTGCTAAAGTCAGTCATCAATAAAAACTGGATACACTCTATTCAAATTATGGTACTTCATAGCAATTACTAACGTTTGAAACCAACAAATAACCTTTCCTTTTACTGTTAGCCTGACAAATCATTGTTGCTCCATCCAATTCAACAACTTCAAACACCATGGAGTCCGTTGCGCTAATGTGGTCTCAGAAACGACCTAATGTATGCAAGAGCCAAGAACACAAGGGACGCGAGCACCCTGTGGTAGTGCCCGCATGGATCTGCAAATCCTAACACATATTTTGCAGGATCCACGAGCCATCATCAGAAGAACACAACCCACGTGCAACCAAAAAATAAAGTATTAACAAACCAAAATTATGTTCAGTCCTTAGCACAACAAAAAACTAACACCCAAAACAATAGATGAACAACACAATAATTTTTGCAATGATAGAAGGATGGGTCACATGTACATAGAAGTGGTAGAAGCATACTGAGTCGACACTGTGGTAAGAGAAAGCGAGCGCGTGGATGAATGGTTTGCGGCGCTGACGAGCGAGGCCCGCGGGATAGAGAGAGAGAGCGGGGCGCGCGTGAGGGAAGTTGGCGGCGACAGGTTGGCCCCACCGGACAGAGGGAGACCGCGCGGGTGTGGGCTGTCGCTGACAGGTGGGACCCACCTGTCAGGCGGAGCTGGCGCGTGTGCACGGCCTAGCTGGGCTGGGTTGGGCTGCTTGGGCCGAATTAGTGTTTTCCTTTTACTAAGTTTTGAAATGCTTTTCTTTTTATTTTCTCTAGGAAATTCAAACCAAATTCAACCTCAATTCAAATTCAAATTATTCAAACATGTGCATCAAATAAAAGAATAATTTAGGCTCAGCATGATGCAACATTTTATGACTCACATAGGTTTTTGATATAGTAAAAAAATAGTTAATCTCCCACCTAATAGACACAATTCTAATAAAAAAATATAGAGAGAAGAAAACTAGAGAGAGAAACAAGAGGTAACATCTAAATTTGGTAGGCATTAGAGAAGAAATTTTATACCCCAAATTGAGGGTGTTACAACTGCCCTTCCCCCTGCCGGAGCCATATAATCCTAAAAATGATCCGGAGCTGAAAGATTTCTTGGCTGAGCTTGAGGTGGTACACAAAGCAATAGATGACGTTGTTGATAAAGCATTAAATGATATTGACGAAAGAGTTTTGAATGAAGACTTGAGAGCTGTTGTAAAAAACCTTTTTCAAGATATGTCTGTTGTGTATATGAACAGTTGTGTGAAATTCATGCTTCGTGTGAGGATTCTGTGATATTTCTTTATGCAGCGTGAAATAAGTATACGTACCATTTTGAGCCAAAGGTGAAAAACACCTTTCCATCTTTTCATGCTTCGTAAAGAAATCGTCTTTAAACTGAAGTTCCTATTTTAGTCGAAAATACCTTGGAAGATATCTAGCTGCTGAAGAAAATTGATTTTTCCTTCTTTGCCCTTATGTCTCTTTGTATACTCTTTACATAGATATGGAATGTTGGAAAATGTATGCGATACAAAAGTATAATGATAACGGGTAACTCAAATGTGCCTTCGTCTTTTAACATTTTGCTCTACGTTCTCTTGGGAACGGCTTCGAAGTCCTTTTCATCTGTACACCTTTACTAGGTGTTTTCTATGAGCTCTGCATTTCCTTAGAAACGACTTTGGAGCTTTTGCACCTTTTACTAGGTGTTTTCTATGAACTCTGTGTTCCCTTAGTAATGACTTTAGAACTTTTGCACCTTTACTTGGTGTATTCATTGAGCTCTGTTGTAACACCCTGTCCACTCCAGGACCGACAGTACTTACTCCTGGCAGCTCTCTAGGACCATATATCATCCCCACAGACTAACACGAGTCTTTTATGCTCACTTTGTCCTCACTCATGCGCACCCAAGAAAACTTATCGGTCGGTCACCCATCCTAAATTGCTAGAAGCCAAGCATGCTTAACTTGGAGGTTCTTTCGAGGTAGACTTCCGAAATAGTAGATGCACCTTGTTGATATGAGTAAATTATTAATTCTATTAAGCCTTGGGCCAGGATATCACCATCCTCTAGGGTCAGGATATCACATATGCATTCCCTTAGAAATGACATTGGAGCTTTTACACCTTTACTAGGTGTTTCATTGATCTTTGCAATCCCTTAGGAACAACTTCGGGGCTTTTACAAGTTTAGCATCACACTCGATGATGTAATCTCAGATTTATTACATATAGTCGAAGGGTATACCTGCTAATTTTTTCAGGGATGTAAAGAAAAGACATAAATTGAAATTACAATAGAATTTTTGAATTTGTCTTTTATAGCTTCGCCTCTTTGGCTCATTCCCTCAGGCGCTTTAGTAGATTTGCTTTGATTCTGGGGTGGCACTATTGACTATTCTGGCTTTAGATTGTTCCCTTGCATCTCGCTGCAGTGTGTTTTGTGCAGCAAACTATTGCTGGATATGGGATGGTCCTGAAGGTTGCTGCTCGTATGATGAACATGCTAGTATGAATGGCTAAGGCATGATCCAACAAGCCGAAGAGTGACTTGCTGAAGCAACAGACCCCGAGGCTTGTGGGTTTGGCTACTAATTACGAACATACTCTAGGATAAATGGAGAGTAGTATGAAGAGGTGTGAAAGACTTGTTTTGGCTGGCTTTGTCATGCTTCATCTTCGGTAATTTCTTTCTGCTTTTGGATTGTTACCTGACAAGTCCTTGTCATGTGTCCCTTGTTTTCTACACAGAAAAGACAAAACATCTTCCTTGGTTGAGAGTTAAAACTTCCTCCAAACTTCTTCCTCCTCTTCCACCTCCTTGGGCTAGTGGTCTGAAGATGTTCTGTGATTGTTGCTATTGGGTTCCTGTCAAAGGAGGTACACGAGTTTACTGAATTATATAAGATTAATAGCTCAATTTTTCCATATTACGCTCAGGACAATGGTCAGGTCGAGTCAAGTAATTGGACTTTAATCGGCCTTATTAAAAGAAAGATAGCTGATCATCCTAGACATTGGCACAATGTGTTATCTGAGGCTTTGTGGGCTCATAGAATATCTAAATATCATGCTACTAAAGTGTCTCCCTTCGAGCTTGTGTATGGACAAGAAGTTGTTTAACCTATGGAGATAAGCCTAAACGCTATCAGATTTGCTAGGCAAAATGACCATTCTATTGGTGACTATCATGATTTAATGATGGGCAACATTAATGAGGTGACCGACAAGAGGATGCTAGCTCTAAGGGAGATCAAGAAGGATAAGATCATTATCACCAAGGTCTATAACAAGAAGGTGAATGCTAAGTCATTCCAAGTTGGAGATCTAGTCTGGAAAACAGTATTGCCGTTAAGGAGTAGGGATCAGAAGTTTGGCAAGTGGTCCTCAAGCTGGGAAGCGCCTTTCAGAGTTGCACAAGTAATATCTGGTAATCGTTTATGTTACGGACTCTGTATGTTGATAAACTACCTAAGGCATTGAATGGTCATTTCCTGAAGTGGTATCATCCAAGTGTTTGACAAGATGCTTAGAAAACTGATGTTCACACATCAGGTTGCTAATGCTTGTGCTAGGTGCTTTTGGTTTGCTTAGATTTCCTAAAAGGCAGGGGCATGTGTTGAGAACCATATGTGCCACCTTGAGAGGATGGACGATCTGCCTATGCTGTCGAACGGTCCGGGACGCGGACGGTCCACCTATAGGCGGGACAGTCCACTTGAAGATCAGATCTATATAAATCCGCGGATTCTGTTGGGGAACGCCTAGGAACGGTCAAGACCTCCCTTATATATATGAAGGGGTACGACCGATTGCGGGCACCAACAATCGAACCAAATCGATCTATCTTTTTTTCCTTTACTTTCTTGCCCAAGAAGTAGCAGTGATGTAGCCTTCTTCTATCTCCATCTTCACCTCTCTTTGACTCTACGTTATCTGGAGGCGTCTTGGGGTGGCCTGCCGACCCCAAGGCAGACCCTAGGATCTCTTCTACCTGATGAAGTCCCTGTGGGGGGCGAGATCCAGGTGTTGTTGTTGATCGCCGCCGCACTAGCGCACGCGCCGACTGTCTTGGCTCCCCACATAGACCCTCCGACTCAATGCAGGGAACACCCGCTCCTGCTGCAGGGTCGCGGACCGTCTGGCACTAGGCCACGGACGGTCCGCGCCACCATAGAGAACACCACCGTCGGTACATCTCGTTAGTGATTGGTGCTAGATTAGCGCCAACAATATGTTATACTTGTTAATGTAACTGTCAATGTTACTTGATCTTGTAGACACATTCTAGTTTAGTTCTAGGACATTGGATATGATAGTGTGACATATCTAATATTTTGGATTGGTCGACTGATTTGGCATGAGGATTATTTCACTTTGCCTTCGTTGTTGTTGTTGTCGACTGATTCGTGCATAGTTAAGGCTAGTCCCGTGACACGCATCGTAGTTCTGGGCCGCCGGTTTCTAATTAGGCGGCTGTCGGCCCACGGTACCCCTTCGGCTAGGAATTTTTGCTAAAGAGACCCCGCCAAACTTTGGAAGCAACCCCCAGTCCCCTGGGTACTATTCACTGTGTCTCGGGGATCTTACACTGAGGCCCCTGACTTTTCTGGAATTCGAGGCCCGGTCCAGAAAAGGATTAAAAATAGAGAAATAATTATAGAAATTAGTTTTTAATACAAAAACAATTCTAGAAACTTGTAAAATGCATAGAAAATTCATTTTTAGTCAAAATTAATCCATTCCAATTTCTAAAATCTTGTAAATTTAATGTCTATCACCTAGAGTCTCTGTTTTGACATGAAAACAGTAATAAAATTTATTCTTCATTTAATCCTATTTCAAGCACATAAAACCTTTGGAAATTCATAATTTAAAATCCATAACTCCAAAATTAATGATTCATGTTCCTAGAATCTTAGTTTAATGTGTAGATTATTATTGTGTATTTTATTTACATGTTTGGTGTGATGTTAATTTTTGCTATACTATGTATGTATTGTGTTGATGCGAGTAGACGAGCAAGCTACTGTGGATCCTGAGGCCCAGCAGATAGAAGTAGCTGAGCAGGAGCTCATTGAAGGCAAGTTGTGCCCTTGATCACTTCTTTTTACCCAGCCATGTTCTTATTAATTATAATAATCCGCATAGGTTAATTTTGACGGGATCCAATAGGTTACCCCAGTTTTGGTTATCTTTATATCTTGTTCTACCACTGAAATATTTTTGGGTAGTACCTACTATTGCTTTTTGTGGTTTTGGGTATGGAGATACACTGTTCATGATTACATCTTTATTATCTTTTTATTATTACTGTTCATGTTAAGATCATTATGTTAATGGAAACATGGAGCGACCACCCGGGAAAACAGTGCTACCATAAGGGTTTAATGGGACGCCCTTGGCTAATTAACTAGGGAAGCTAGTGGAGGACTACCTTACCCGAAAGGGGCAAGGGCAATAGGGGAGTAGTCAGTGTAGGGAGGTCCTTGGGTTGATTTTGCTGCGATGGCGGTCAGGCGAGGGATTCCTGCACTAGAGCATCCTATAAACTGTAGCGAGTTTTATGAAACTAGTGGAACTTTGTAAAGGCCTCGTAGTGTTACCCTGCCTCGCCTCCTCGGTAGAGGTGTATGGGATTGGCCATCTCTTGGCAGATGGATAACATGACTTGTGGGTAAAGATGCGCAACCTCTGCAGAGTGTAAAACTGGTATACTAGCCGTGCTCACGGTCATGAGCAGCTTGGACCCTCACAAGATTAATCTATAGAATTAAAACTCAATTTGTCATTTGCATCGCATTGGGATTATTTTGTTATTACTTTTACTTATTATTATTAAGGTTTGGTATCTACTTATACTTAGTAATTGCTAATAAAATTTTGACCAACTTATAAAAGCAATGCTCAGCTTCAGCCTTTATTTTGTTGGTCAGCCTTACACTTCACTTGAACTTCCACCTTTGGTGAGTTCAAGCACATTATTCCCCACAACTTGTTGAGCTATGAACGTATGTGAGCTCACTCTTTCTGTCTCACACCCCCCACAGGAGAAGAACAGGTGGTCAAAGAGGATCCGCCTAACACTGAGGCTTTCGACTTGATCTAGGTGGCGTCTCCCAGTCAGCTTTGTGGCGCCAAGGAATAATATATATTTTGCTTTATTTTATCATTTATTTTTGTAAGACTTCCGCTATGTAATAATTATATTTATGATATTTATGACATTTATCTCTATGCACTCTGTTATTATGTGTGTTGTTCTTCCTTGGCGCATATATGAGATGCACCCGGATTTGTTCCTTAAATCCAGGTGTGACATCTCTCCTCTCTGACGAAGTCCCTCTGGGGGGCGAGATCCAGGTGCTGTTGTTGATCGCCGTCGCCTTAGCGCACGAGCCGACTGTCCGGGCTCCACGCACAGACCCTCGGACTCAACGCAGTGAACACCTGCTCCTGCCGCAGGGTCGCGGACCGTCTGACACTAGGCCACGGACGGTCCGCGCCACCATAGAGAACACCGTCGTCGGTACACTCGTTAGTGATTGGTGCTAAATTGGCGCCAACAATATGTTATATACTTGTTAATGTAACTGTCAATGTTACTTGATCCTGTAGACACATTCTAGTTTAGTTCTAGGACATTGGATATGATAGTGTGACATATCTAATATTTTGGATTGATCGACTGATTTGGCATGAGGATTATTTCACTTTGCCTTCGTTGTTGTTCGGCAAGGCTGTCTTTTTGCTATAGCGTTGCCTACACACAAGTGAATACCATCAAGGAAGAATAATATATATGAATTTTTCTAGATAGGATATCTTATATTTTAGTTCTGCTTTCGTTTGTAGTTCAGGTATGTGCCACGCCAATGTATCAATATAATTGTCCCTTTCCTAAGTAAAATGAAAAAACAATGAAAGGGCTAATCCCAGGATTTTGCTTGGAACATACTACCTACGTACGTGGTAAACGTGGTTAGCAATATCAAACTCACTCAAAAAAAAAAAAACGATTTTGCCTGGAATAGAACAAGGATGGTTTTCCATGCAACAATTCAAGCGCCATTTACCTACTAGGCACCGCTGAACAATAATAGTTGTGCAAGTTGAAGAACATGTGTGTACATACGAAAGCTATACTTGTTTATTGCGATTCCTGAGTTGGCTGGAGCGGTTTGTTTAGTAGTGGGAACATACTTGTGTAGATACTACTCTACTTTTCTCCCCATTGGGATTTAGGAACATGGCACTGGTGGTGGATGTTGAGGCGGCGGCGTGAACTGACGGGTGGGAAAGAATTTTATTGGAGGAACAATGAGCTGTCTAGAGGGAGGAGGAATCACAAGTTTTCTCCTCTCTTTTTGCTTAAGAAAATAGGTTTCAATGCTGGCCATGCTAGGTTTTAAATTTTAAGAGGAAGAAAAGGGTGTAGGAATAATGTAGGGCACGCTGGATCAGAATTCCATGCATTGAGTTATTGACGTTCAGATTCGCGATCTCGCGAAGGGGAGGAAAGGAGTTGACGCGACGACACGAGTGAGGGGGAGAGGGAGGGGGCAGCGCGGGAAGGGGTAAGCCTGGGGCGGCACACGCCGAAGGAGAGGATATTATTCATTAGATTTGATCGAGTGAGTAAAATAGAGTGGTTATCTAGCGATCTGAACTGTTGGTTTTGATGGTGTGCTAATTTTAGGTGCAATTTGTTTGGTGAATTTAATAGAATTTATGTGTGTGGGGTGATTTGGTTGGGTCAATTTTCAAAGTTTAAATTGTTGGATTATAGTGATAAATGAATGAATGAATGATGATGATGATAAGGGTGTTGATAACAGAGCTCTTTATACCCTTTTTAATATTATAATAGAGATTTTTGGTTAATGAAATCTTCAACGGACTCTTTAATTGGACCATGAAATATAGACGTTACCGCACGTGCACTCTCAGCCGACCGGAACTTTTCAGATTCCATATATAATGACGTGCTGCCGCCATTAGCTCCTCTTTCTTCTCCCGGTCTCTGTTTCCATAACCGTCTACACCACTGCAAAACCCCAACCCTCTCCGCGTGTCTCCAGGCTCTCCGTCGACTCAGCCCTCTCCGACGACTCCGCTCCATCCACCGCTCGCAGTCGATCCAGGCGCAATCGGTGATAGAGCGGCGCCTCCTTGTCGACCCCAATCCGAGCTTCTCTATCCTCGCTGCTGCAACTTTAGACGAGAGACCAGACCGGAGAAAACCCCAGTATCTCCGCCGACGCGACTGCTTCCACATTCTCCGCCGTCGTTCCACATTCTCCGCCGTCAACGGGTGCCGCTCCAATGGGTAGCCCATTCCCCAACCATCTACGGTGGGATCTTCCGAACCCTAGCTTGCCGCATTTTCTGGGATCGTCGTCGACTGTCAACAAAGTAAGTGTGGGGGACAGATATCCCCCGGGTCCACCAGAAGGATAAAAGACCTCACGAAAGGCCCAAGGGCCCCATAGTTCGTAAGGTCATCCCCCTCGTGGGCCTGGGGAGGAACGACCAATGAAGCGAATCGACACAAGGCTGTATCGGCACAAGCCCAAGACGGCCCAACGAATTCGAACAGTAATCACAGCAGAGGCCCAACCTTCCCGTGCAGGAGCCCTGTACAACGGAACCAAGCGAGAATGGGTCGGCAGGATTATAGGAGGATAAACTCAGTTGGTTCACTATTTCTTAGGTACACGTTGTTGTCATATCTACATGTACCGCCCCACGGTCGAGTATATAAGGCCTAGGGGGCACCCCTTCAGATCAGATACTCGCTACTTAGCCTCCCACCCAACTCTCTACGTTTTCAGCGCTAGAGAATCCTCTTGTAACCCACCACATAAAGCACTCTCGACAGGACGTAGGGTGTTACTGTCACACCCGGTTTTAGAAGGTAAACCGAATGCGAACCATGTACGTGCCAGGATCAGTTATTCACGTACACATCAGTTACATAACATGGACATCATCACACAGTGCTCAAAATAGTATTAAAAGGGGAAATAATAGTCGATTACATCATACGTCTGAGACGTCCATATAGTTCTTACAATAAATCAAAGTGCGGAAAGAAACGTAGATAACTGCGGCCTTCACAGGCAGCCGACTGGGGGTTGCCGCTAACCCACGCCTAGAACTCATCGTAGTCTTGGAACTCCTGGAAGTCTCCTTCCACAGCTTCATCTTCTCCTGAGCAGTGGTTGCATTGCTGACAACCTGGGGGGGGGGGATTTGGTGTGTAGAGCAAGGGTGAGTACACATCAACATACTCAGCAAGTATCCTGTTTGGCTGTAGTGGACTAGCTTTATGTGGGGATAAGTCAAGCAGTTGCTTTTAGTTGGTCAGGTTATTACTTACTAGTAGAAAGCCAGGTTTTAACATTAACCCAAGTTATTAGCCCAATGTATCCTTTCCAAACGGAAAGAATACCACTTACCAGCACCATAATCATAATCAGAACCATCAATCTCATAGCCACCTGTACCAAAGTATCTCTGATCAAGTATCACTAATCTCTGGAGCTCCCTTGGCCGCTCATAACCGCGAGCACGGCTGATATATCAGTTTCATAACACTCTGCAGAGGTTGTGCACTTTACCCACAAGCCGTGATTCCCTCTTGCCTCGGGCTGATCAAACCCTTAAACACTACCAAGGTGAATAGGCAGGGTCTCACTACGTAGCCTTTACAAAGATTCCCCGGGGCTGTAGCCACCCGTTAGGTTTCCTAAATGTACCGCACTCCTCCCCAAGGGACAAATCAACCTTGGCAGAGCGAGCCGCATACACCGAGCCCCATTGACGGCACAACGGCTAAGCGAACTACACCCCGGTTCCTCTAATTATTCAGCTAAGGGCGTCCCATTCCACCCTCATGGTTGCACTGTTTTCCCGGGCGGTCATCCATTGAACAGGTCCTTACGGAGAGGCACTTGAGAAACCGCTCGAGTCCCCTTAAATGCCACAAGTATGATCATAAATAAGAAGGGGAAAACAGCGTATCATAGATAATCACATCATGTTCATTGATTAGAGTTGGGCAATAGCATCAAACTAAGCAGTAATAATCCGACCCAAATAGGTAAACAAGGACATGAATAACAAAAGCTAGTCAATCCTTAGGTATAAATGTGTAATGCGGGAGGTGAATTAAAGAATGAATAGGACAGAGATAGGTCAAAGGACACTTGCCTCCACCAACCGACTGCTGCTCAGGGGCTTCTCCTGCGAATTCCTCGGGCTCTTCGACCGGATCGTTCTCTATGCGAGCGCAAACATACATACATCCACATATTTAATTCAAAAGAACAGTACACCATACAAGGGAACAGGTAAAGCGGATATGCATCAAGTATGACATTTGACATCGCATTGGTTATGGTTAGAAAGAAACGGGGAAAGGTCTCGCAGAGGGGTTAAATCTTATGCACTAATGATTAATTACAATTGGTTCTTAACAAAAGAATTCTGTTATATGCACTAATGGAAACCTAGTCATTTTTAGTTGATCAACATTGAATGAGATAAACAATTAATTACGTGAATCAACTAGCATAACGGAATTTTAAATTGAACTTCCTATTACAATAACATGAACAATGATTAGCCTACCTAAAATAAAGTAACCATGATCACAGAAAGTAAATAAAATAAAATAAAAAAATAATAAAAAAAACAGGGGGGCGGTTGAACCGGCCCTAGGCGGGGCGGCCGAGCTGGGGGCTGGCGCGGGCGCGGGTGGCCGAGCTGGGGGCCGGGGCGGCCGAGCTGGCCCGGTTGAACCGGCGGCCAGGACCGGCCGAGCCGGGGCGCGCGGGGGAGGGCGGGCTGGCCAGGCGGCCGAGCCGGCCAGGCGCGCGGCCAGGCGGGCGGCCGGGCGGGCTGGGGACGCGGCCGGGGGCGCGGCCAAGGGCTGGCCGGGGCCGGCCAGGGGCGGGCTGGGGCTGGCCGGGGGCGGCCGGGGCTGGCCGGGCGCGCGGCCAAGGGCCAGGGCGGCGCGGCTGGAGGCCAGGGCAGCGCGGCTGGAGGCCAGGGCGGCCGAGGGGAGGGGAGGGGAGGGGAGAGGGAGAGAGGAGAGAGGAGGGGGGGGGGGGGCTCACCGGCGTCGGCGGCCGACGGCGAGGGCGGCGAGCAGGGGACGGCGGCACTAGGGCAGGGGCGGGTAGGGGCGGCGGCTAGGGTGGGGAGGGAGAGGGAAAATGAGAGGGGAGAGAGAGAGGAATTGGGGGGAAAAGGGGAGGTGGGGGGGGGGGGCGGCTGGGCCTTTCAGGCCCAAGAGGGGGGGGGGCGCGCAGGGGCTTGGGCCGGCCGAGGTCGGCCCACGGCACGGGAGAGAGAGAGAACAAGAGGAGAGAGAGAAAGAAAAAGAGAGAAAGAAAAAGTTTTCTGCTTATTCTCGAAATCCGATATTTCCACATGAATGCATTTGCACTTTCAAAGCAATCAAAAAAATGCAAGGTTCGGCATGGTGCATCAAACAACATAAAGTATTTTTAGAGTTTTTCTTACACGGGAAACCCAAACCGAATCCCGCTAAACTTTTGGAAAAGGTCAAGGTGTAGCGAGGGGAAAAGAAAAGAAAAGGTAACGCCCGAATTTTGGCGACCGGGTGTGACATCATCACACAGTGCTCAAAATAGTATTAAAAGGGGAAATAATAGTCGATTACATCATACGTCTGAGACGTCCATATAGTTCTTACAATAAATCAAAGTGCGGAAAAGAAACGTAGATAACGCGGCCTTCACAGGCAGCCGACTGGGGGTTGCCGCTAACCCACACCTAGAACTCGTCGTAGTCTTGGAACTCCTGGAAGTCTCCTTCCACAGCTTCATCTTCTCCTGAGCAGTGGTTGCATTGCTGACAACCTGGGGGGGGGGGGATTTGGTGTGTAGAGCAAGGGTGAGTACACATCAACATACTCAGCAAGTATCCTGTTTGGCTGTAGTGGACTAGCTTTATGTGGGGATAAGTCAAGCAGTTGCTTTTAGTTGGTCAGGTTATTACTTACTAGTAGAAAGCCAGGTTTTAACATTAACCCAAGTTATTAGCCCAATGTATCCTTTCCAAACGGAAAGAATACCACTTACCAGCACCATAATCATAATCAGAACCATCAATCTCATAGCCACCTGTACCAAAGTATCTCTGATCAAGTATCACTAATCTCTGGAGCTCCCTTGGCCGCTCATAACCGCGAGCACGGCTGATATATCAGTTTCATAACACTCTGCAGAGGTTGTGCACTTTACCCACAAGCCGTGATTCCCTCTTGCCTCGGGCTGATCAAACCCTTAAACACTACCAAGGTGAATAGGCAGGGTCTCACTACGTAGCCTTTACAAAGATTCCCCGGGGCTGTAGCCACTCGTTAGGTTTCCTAAATGTACCGCTGTAACACCCCAGGTGTTACTTTATGTTAACTGCGAATATGGACTTCAGCGGGATGCCGATGAGAATAGTAATCTCAATATCCTAAACATATTCGCCTATCAGTATTCTGGTATCACTTCATCTATGTCTATTGGGACTGTCCAAATATTTCACGAAAATCGGACTTTAGTAACCTTTAAAAAAATATATAAGGCGTAGAGTTATTAATCGAATTGATTTCTAGTCGAATGTTCGGATAGCGGTCAAAAATTCGTCTAAATTTAACCGAAATGAATGTAAATTAAAATTTATCGATTAAGGCGAATTAGAAACGTCACCTAATTATTTCGCTCTTATTCGAGCGATCTCTACGAACTCTGTAGCGACAATATTAAGGGTGGACTATTTAGACTAAATCGAACTTGAACTAAATAAAACCAGAACAACGGTTAGCTGATTCGCTTTCCGATTTAAAAATCCCAATATTCAGAACATATGGGATTTATCTGTTTTAAACTAGATTTGACATAGTTTGAAATATCCATGTCGATCTTATTTGGTTTGGTCTGGTCAGTTGCTTTTTGCTCTAATCTGAGCATTCGGGTAACAGATGAGTTTAACGGGCCTCGGTTATTTCAAGAAAAATCTCCTATTTAGTCGACAATGTCATTTTGGTTTGACCAAGTTAAACCTTATTTATACCCTGGTACTAGATTCAGATATGAGAGCACGAATATATATGGATTATTGTGTACAAAGAAAAGACAAAAAAAAAGAAAATATCTTCCCAGCCTTATCCCTCACGACGCTCACCAAGCCTCATCCTCACCCAACCATACGCTTCAGCTCTCATCCTATCCGAGATACTTCCTGGTACCTGGATTATTTTTTTCCAGCGCCCAGATTATCCTCCCGCGCGGGCAGCAGTACTCATCTTTATCTTCTTCCCCGTCGAGCTTCTCAGTGTTTCCATGAAGATTTTTTTTCTCTCCCGCCACTCTTCGAGTGGAGATTTTTCAGCGCTCAGCCTTATCTCGTCTCCGTTCCTCCTCCTCTTGATATTTCCTAAAACCGTCGGCGCCCGTGCTTATCTCTAGTTCGTCCGTAGGTGAGCTCCCCACGCCATATCCTCCATCAGTGAGCAGGTGTGCATGCCAAGCCTAATGGAGCAGCTGGCGCTCATCTTCTGGCCGAAGTTCCCTGTCCACTCGACGCCTCTGCTCCTCCATCCATGGCTGCGCTCGGACCTCTCCGTCTCGGCCATTTTGTCGCGCCCAGCCATGGAGTTCTCGCGGTCCTCTACTCCTGCGCGTCCGTCCATGAGCTCCTGTGCCGCGGCACCTCTGTTCGGACCGCGCCTGATCGGATTTCTTGTGCCGTGGCTTCCCCTCCGAGCTCACCCAGCTCTATTGCCGCGCCCATGGCCAGCGCTCCCAGCTCGGTTCCGTCTGCCGTGCCGTCGCCTTGCTGCTCGCCCGTCCGCGCGCCCCCATGTCCATGGTCGCCGTCCGCCGTCGATCCCCTCGCGCAGGCCGCGAGCTCTCTGTTCGCCGTGGTCGAGCCGTTGTCAGTTGCTCGCTGTCGAAGCTCCCCTGTTGGCTGCGTCCTGCTCGCCTTTGCGTCGTGCGCGTAGCGTTTTGTTGTTCTTGCGTGCGTGAAGCTCTTTGCTCGTCAACACTCCAGCTCGTTGCGCGCCTGCTCCCTGTTGTCGCGAGCTCCAGCCCGGATTTCGCTTTGTCACCTAGCTCGTCGTTGCGTTGTTCACAGTCGAGTCGTCGAACCTGTCATCCCCTGCCCGACCCCCACCTCACCAGCTCGCTCAAGACTTCAATCGAAGGTCGTCGTCGATCCGCACGTCTTCAAGAAATCCCAAGAATCGGGTGAAGACGAAACTAGCCGCACGATATTCCCCAAGCGCTCGACAAATTGCCTGGATCGGAAAATCGCTACCGATCTTGCGGCCTCGAGTCAGCTGCTGAAACGGTAAGCTGATAAATTATTCAGAATAATTCGATCGTTGAATAAATTAATGTGCTAGTGCGATACTCATTAAGGTGCTCGATAAATTGCATAAGTCACGAAACTCTCGTCGACTTCGCAGTTCTTGCGATTATCGAGCCAGATTCAGCTATAGCGAATTATTTCGCTATTCCGGTCACTTAGCTGAATTAGTGAATCGAGTAGAATTTTGGTAGATATATATGTTGTGTGATGATAAAATATTTTTATCAATTATAAAGATGTAGTATAATTTATAAAGCAAAGGATTGGTTTAGAATTTAATTAATTAACTGATAAGTTGTGATTAGGCTAATTGTATTTTATGTGTATAGTTTGTTGTTCATGATGTTTGCGTTAGGTTCGTTTAATTTAGAGAAGCGTAATTATTACGCGTAGTCGTATATCGATAACTAGTATTTCCGTATGAGATAGTTCAACGCCTCGCTGCTAGGTGTTTAATGCGCTATCGTATAGCACTATTTAGATTTGTGCTATTCGTGTTTATATGCATTCATGTGCATCGTGCATCTCAATTAGGTACGATAATTAATCGCGCGATGCGGAAGACGATTCAAGTCGACCCCAAGCGCGGGCTAATCCACAAGATGAAGCTGATGAATCAACCTAAAGATGGTTAAATCAAGCAAGTGCTCGGTCGAAGAATACTCATCAAGTGGACGTCATCTAACAACACTAACCTAGTGTTACTCAGGCAAGCCCCGGTGCATTTGCCACCTTCCTTGATGTTTTTAAAATCTTTCTCACTTGATTGCTGCATTAGGTGATAGGAGTTGGTTGCTAAAACAATTCCTGCATTACCTTCCTTGAACTTGATTACCTTCCTTGATCACCCGTTTTACAAAAAGATTTTGATGCTTAGTCTTGCTTTAGAAAAACAAAATGTTTTGTTTTTACAAAATATGATGTGGCAAAAGTGGGTGGGATGTTTTCGAAAATAAAATTTGATGGTGGATCCATCATGGCCGTGATGGTTTCAACATCGGAAAAGATGTACCTCTGCCAGGTACCAAACTTTGGGTTGAAATGATTAAGCTGAGACCGGGCGGTTGACTTGCACGATAAAGGAGTCTCGGTGTAGTGTCTCCGTCTGAGTCGATTAAGGACCTTGTCGATGTAGGCCTGCTGACCGAGGACCCTTTAACTGGTCACATGCCTCGTCATGGGTAAGCCTTGCCTCGGGTAGACTAAGGCCAGAATAAGATAACACGAAATGGGCGTGGAGCGGTGGCGAGAGTAGCGTGTACCCTCCGTGGCAAGAGGCTGGACGGTGGTGTATCTGTGCTCTCGGTTTGCGTGAACCTGATCTGGTCTTAAGAACCCCGGTGGCGGGTTGACATATGCAAGGGTTAAGTGCTACATATGTCGTGTGATCGGAGATCCTCAGCTGAGTATAATCGATTCGGATCGCCGTACCTCCGCGGTTATGGAGACTTGGCCACTGACTTACACGTAGCAATCCAGTGAAGATGAAGGGTTGATAAGAAATTGGCTAGTGCAGGTCAAGTGCTTGAACTAGGGTAGACAGAACTCTAGATGCAGGTAACTTTACTTAACCTGACAATAAAATTGGATTTTAAGGATCCACTCGTAGTAAGCTTTTCTGCAAAACAGAGTCTTTGATTCTTGATAAGCCATACCTTGACTCCCTCTAGCCAGCATACCCTTGAGAGTCTTTTCTTTAGTCGGGTAAGTCTTGCTGAGTAATTCCGTACTCAGGGTTTTATTCCCTGTTGTTTTTCAGGTTCTAACTTTGTGCTGTTGTTGATGGTGTTAAGTGCCGGTGGGCTCGGCCTTCTTATAAGTCTAAGTAACCCTTCTATACTTCTTATTGAGGATGATCCCTTGAGCTAGCATATATTTCAAACTTATACTTTTGTAATCACTCCGATAAAATAATGTAAAACTTTTTGTAACTTGTAAAATTTGGTAGTAAGAATTCCGCTGCAAAAAGGTTGGTGTGTGTGATTTGTGTTACTTAATCCCGCGGTTCTGGTTGAAAGTGGTTTATCCGATGTCCTTGGGGCAATCGGACAGATCCTGTTGAGTTATCTGGTGCACATGCATGGCCGTCTGAGGTCTTTGGGACAAGGACAGGTGCATGTGGGCCCAATAACTTGGAGGTTCTGCCACAGGCTGGTATCGGAGCTGGATTAAGTATATACGGTCACATACGTATTTTTAAAATAAAAGTTTTGGTTTTGAAAAAACCTATTTTCAACTAAACACATTGTTTGGTTTTGAAAACTAGTTTTGAAAAAACTATAATGCTAGCGACATCCTCTCTTAAGCCCTAAAGTAAGGACTATCAGGTGGCTTAGTTGAAAACCACTAACCCACAACCGGGTGGGTATTGCATACATATGTATTGTTATTTTTGAGGCCATTCAGTTTTGAATGGATCGACGCTCAGGTAAGGTGAGTTGTGAGAGCATGACCGAACAACCGTCGGTCTAGGGGAGTGTTTAAATGTGGCGTCCGATTATATACATGTTCTACATATGTATATATGAAGACTGCGATGTGGAGTATTTACTTTTCTGGGAATTCAGTACCCCATGGATGTGTATGGGTATACAGACATGGGAATACTGAGAAGTGTAATGTACTTGTAACGACGCACCTACGCTCAGGTAAGAAGGTGAGTTACCATAATGAGTTGCCCTATGGTTAAAGTGTGGCAACGACGCCTATGCGTGGCTCGGCGCTTAATGATGAGCTGGCCTCCATATAGCAATATATGGAGTATAAACTGTGATAAACTGTCATGTGTGAATTGCATCATTGGGAATTGGGCTGCAATGGATTTTCTGCAGGTACACTAACCTCGAAAACGTAGGTGTTGTTGACGACTAGCAAAATACCGTGAGAGCTATACGTATGCCACCGATATAGAACGCTATTGCCACATTAGATTGGCAAAAACTCGTGAGGACGTGTAGGACGAGCATGCATCCTGATTGTTGCATCATGTTTGTCACCTATACACCCAAAATGCTTCTCTCATCCTTATTCCAATAACCATTGATTGTAGATAATGTGGTGTAATGCTGAAATATGAACTTCGATGAAATAGGTGTCCTCCATTCTTTAAGTAACCTCTTAGGGTGCTTTATATGTGCTCTTGTGCTTAATGTGTCGATAGAAGGTTAGAGACTTGATTGCCTAAACCCAAAACCAGGCCATATTCTTATTTAGTGAACCATGCCCAAATTTGAATTGTCCATTATTACTCCGTGACAAAGCCCATACGAATAAATGCGTAGACAATTTCCTTATCGGACATAAAATGTACCTAAGCTTAAAACAAGGATCTCAAGTCATGTCTCCTTCTAGAACCATTCCTTTGTTCAGTTGATGCCTTGGTTTCCTCATGTTTATCGAAGGCGTATCAACTTAATCCTTGACCTTGTGATCTCTACGATGGGCATAGAAATATGCTTGGGGCTGAATTAACAGTTTCCCATCGTACTCCTTCCAACAAGTTTATGTTATGGCCATACCTTGTTCGTTTCATCGGGCCATGATCTATCTGATCTCTACTTATAACCATTTTGACAGGTAGAGTCTCTTTGTACATTGCCACCCTTGCCCAATTCATTGGTATCGCGTGAGATTTCTTATTGGTTATGTCTGGCAATGGTGTTATGACTAAAACCGATGGCACCGCGATGAAACCGAGGGCCTCCTGTGGATGCACACACATGGTTGCGCTACTTGGCATCCGCTGGTATCACCGTTAGTAGTCATAATCCATTATTAGACTATATCGATATGTTATCTTTGCGCAAATTATTCTTACCACGTGAGATTCATTATTGGTGCCAGTTCGATAATGGCGTCTCGATTAATGACTTATGGTACCACAGCGAAACTAAGAGCCTCCTGTGAATGTGCACATAGGATTCTGCTGCTTGGCGCATGCTGGTATCGAGGTCTCTGGTCATGATCCATTGTGGAACTACACTGATGTGTGATCTTCTGTGGACTCCTCCCTTGAAACAATTTTCTATGTTGTTTGTGAAGTGATCAAGCAACATCTGTCATCTCCGTTGGATCAAAAGGGCATACCACTTTCATGTGTGGTCTTATTTCTTTTGATCTTGGTAGTGACTACCCATACAAGTTCCCTTTACATCCTTTGTGTAAAAGTGAAGCCTTGGAGCTTTTTAGTGTTGGAAAACAACTGATTAGCTCTCAAAATGGAGATTGGATTTCCCCTGCTACTGAGATGCGGGAGTTTGTTCATTCGCTCCCTTATTTAATCCAAGTATTCCCTAACCAAGTCGGTTCATCTCGCATGAAGAAACGGATGAACAACCTAACCAAATGGATTTCTACCCTAGTGCATGATCTCCTGTTAGCCAAAGTAAACTCTCGACCGTTGGCTTACCGATGGTACTGAGAGGATCTGCTCAATGTCAAAAGTAGTTCAACAAGTTGGTTTTACTAACTTGTAACTGCCCAGTGAACAAAGGTTGAGTTTAGAGATCGATTTATCGAGTATTTAAACTCACTTTGGCACAAACCATCCTGAGAAAGTATTTACAAAAACCAAGTTAATTCGACTAGTAACCCCCTAATCATCGCTCTAGTCGTGCCTCGATCGTCTCGCGTGTGCTTTTCCAGCATGAGTGATCATGTCGAGCCGTGCCTAGTGCTTGATAAAATGGATTGGTTGCAAAGTCAACATCAACGGATCTCTTCGTTGATATTTTCCGAGTCTTTATCATTTTTCTTGGACTTGGATTCTCTGGCTAACATGAGTTAACTGGGATGTTATTCGACATTCACACCCGTCTCGTGTGCTATAAACTTATCGTGACCACTTGTTGGTAAACCTCTTTCTGTGTGTTTTACCCAAGAGGTTGCATTTGGTTCTGTTTGGGCAAAATCGCGTATTCACCGCTCGCTCAACAGACTCAGATAGTACAATGTCATAAAAAAAAACTGCACACATGAAACCTTATGTGTTTCTCTAGCAGATATCATCTCTATTGGTGGACATTTCTAAATTGGTTTAAGTCAATACATGTTATGTCCACTAGAGAAAACAATATCCTAAGACACCCGTCTTTGTTTAGAAATGTCTCACGATTATCGCTGATATGGATATGAGTTATGTGCTTCTTCACTCTTAAAGGTCTTTCGCTCCGAATCTCGGGACGAGATTCTTTTAAGGGAGGAGGGCTGTAACACCCCAGGTGTTACTTTATGTTAACTGCGAATATGGACTTCAGCGGGATGCCGATGAGAATAGTAATCTCAATATCCTAAACATATTCGCCTATCAGTATTCTGGTATCACTTCATCTATGTCTATTGGGACTGTCCAAAATATTTCACGAAAATCGGACTTTAGTAACCTTTAAAAAAAATATATAAGGCGTAGAGTTATTAATCGAATTGATTTCTAGTCGAATGTTCGGATAGCGGTCAAAAATTCGTCTAAATTTAACCGAAATGAATGTAAATTAAAATTTATCGATTAAGGCGAATTAGAAACGTCACCTAATTATTTCGCTCTTATTCGAGCGATCTCTACGAACTCTGTAGCGACAATATTAAGGGTGGACTATTTAGACTAAATCGAACTTGAACTAAATAAAACCAGAACAACGGTTAGCTGATTCGCTTTCCGATTTAAAAATCCCAATATTCAGAACATATGGGATTTATCTGTTTTAAACTAGATTTGACATAGTTTGAAATATCCATGTCGATCTTATTTGGTTTGGTCTGGTCAGTTGCTTTTTGCTCTAATTTGAGCATTCGGGTAACAGATGAGTTTAACGGGCCTCGGTTATTTCAAGAAAAATCTCCTATTTAGTCGACAATGTCATTTTGGTTTGACCAAGTTAAACCTTATTTATACCCTGGTACTAGATTCAGATATGAGAGCACGAATATATATGGATTATTGTGTACAAAGAAAAGACAAAAAAAAGAAAATATCTTCCCAGCCTTATCCCTCACGACGCTCACCAAGCCTCATCCTCACCCAACCATACGCTTCAGCTCTCATCCTATCCGAGATACTTCCTGGTACCTGGATTATTTTTTCCAGCGCCCAGATTATCCTCCCGCGCGGGCAGCAGTACTCATCTTTATCTTCTTCCCCGTCGAGCTTCTCAGTGTTTCCATGAAGATTTTTTTCTCTCCCGCCACTCTTCGAGTGGAGATTTTTCAGCGCTCAGCCTTATCTCGTCTCCGTTCCTCCTCCTCTTGATATTTCCTAAAACCGTCGGCGCCCGTGCTTATCTCTAGTTCGTCCGTAGGTGAGCTCCCCACGCCATATCCTCCATCAGTGAGCAGGTGTGCATGCCAAGCCTAATGGAGCAGCTGGCGCTCATCTTCTGGCCGAAGTTCCCTGTCCACTCGACGCCTCTGCTCCTCCATCCATGGCTGCGCTCGGACCTCTCCGTCTCGGCCATTTTGTCGCGCCCAGCCATGGAGTTCTCGCGGTCCTCTACTCCTGCGCGTCCGTCCATGAGCTCCTGTGCCGCGGCACCTCTGTTCGGCCGCGCCTGATCGGATTTCTTGTGCCGTGGCTTCCCCTCCGAGCTCACCCAGCTCTATTGCCGCGCCCATGGCCAGCGCTCCCAGCTCGGTTCCGTCTGCCGTGCCGTCGCCTTGCTGCTCGCCCGTCCGCGCGCCCCCATGTCCATGGTCGCCGTCCGCCGTCGATCCCCTCGCGCAGGCCGCGAGCTCTCTGTTCGCCGTGGTCGAGCCGTTCTCAGTTGCTCGCTGTCGAAGCTCCCCTGTTGGCTGCGTCCTGCTCGCCTTTGCGTCGTGCGTGTAGCGTTTTGTTGTTCTTGCGCGCGTGAAGCTCTTTGCTCGTCAACACTCCAGCTCGTTGCGCGCCTGCTCCCTATTGTCGCGAGCTCCAGCCCGGATTTCGCTTTGTCACCTAGCTCGTCGTTGCGTTGTTCACAGTCGAGTCGTCGAACCTGTCATCCCCTGCCCGACCCCCACCTCACCAGCTCGCTCAAGACTTCAATCGAAGGTCGTCGTCGATCCGCACGTCTTCAAGAAATCCCAAGAATCGGGTGAAGACGAAACTAGCCGCACGATATTCCCCAAGCGCTCGACAAATTGCCTGGATCGGAAAATCGCTACCGATCTTGCGGCCTCGAGTCAGCTGCTGAAACGGTAAGCTGATAAATTATTCAGAATAATTCGATCGTTGAATAAATTAATGTGCTAGTGCGATACTCATTAAGGTGCTCGATAAATTGCATAAGTCACGAAACTCTCGTCGACTTCGCAGTTCTTGCGATTATCGAGCCAGATTCAGCTATAGCGAATTATTTCGCTATTCCGGTCACTTAGCTGAATTAGTGAATCGAGTAGAATTTTGGTAGATATATATGTTGTGTGATGATAAAATATTTTTATCAATTATAAAGATGTAGTATAATTTATAAAGCAAAGGATTGGTTTAGAATTTAATTAATTAACTGATAAGTTGTGATTAGGCTAATTGTATTTTATGTGTATAGTTTGTTGTTCATGATGTTTGCGTTAGGTTCGTTTAATTTAGAGAAGCGTAATTATTACGCGTAGTCGTATATCGATAACTAGTATTTCCGTATGAGATAGTTCAACGCCTCGCTGCTAGGTGTTTAATGCGCTATCGTATAGCACTATTTAGATTTGTGCTATTCGTGTTTATATGCATTCATGTGCATCGTGCATCTCAATTAGGTACGATAATTAATCGCGCGATGCGGAAGACGATTCAAGTCGACCCCAAGCGCGGGCTAATCCACAAGATGAAGCTGATGAATCAACCTAAAGATGGTTAAATCAAGCAAGTGCTCGGTCGAAGAATACTCATCAAGTGGACGTCATCTAACAACACTAACCTAGTGTTACTCAGGCAAGCCCCGGTGCATTTGCCACCTTCCTTGATGTTTTTAAAATCTTTCTCACTTGATTGCTGCATTAGGTGATAGGAGTTGGTTGCTAAAACAATTCCTGCATTACCTTCCTTGAACTTGATTACCTTCCTTGATCACCCGTTTTACAAAAAGATTTTGATGCTTAGTCTTGCTTTAGAAAAACAAAATGTTTTGTTTTTACAAAATATGATGTGGCAAAAGTGGGTGGGATGTTTTCGAAAATAAAATTTGATGGTGGATCCATCATGGCCGTGATGGTTTCAACATCGGAAAAGATGTACCTCTGCCAGGTACCAAACTTTGGGTTGAAATGATTAAGCTGAGACCGGGCGGTTGACTTGCACGAGAAAGGAGTCTCGGTGTAGTGTCTCCGTCTGAGTCGATTAAGGACCTTGTCGATGTAGGCCTGCTGACCGAGGACCCTTTAACTGGTCACATGCCTCGTCATGGGTAAGCCTTGCCTCGGGTAGACTAAGGCCAGAATAAGATAACACGAAATGGGCGTGGAGCGGTGGCGAGAGTAGCGTGTACCCTCCGTGGCAAGAGGCTGGACGGTGGTGTATCTGTGCTCTCGGTTTGCGTGAACCTGATCTGGTCTTAAGAACCCCGGTGGCGGGTTGACATATGCAAGGGTTAAGTGCTACATATGTCGTGTGATCGGAGATCCTCAGCTGAGTATAATCGATTCGGATCGCCGTACCTCCGCGGTTATGGAGACTTGGCCACTGACTTACACGTAGCAATCCAGTGAAGATGAAGGGTTGATAAGAAATTGGCTAGTGCAGGTCAAGTGCTTGAACTAGGGTAGACAGAACTCTAGATGCAGGTAACTTTACTTAACCTGACAATAAAATTGGATTTTAAGGATCCACTCGTAGTAAGCTTTTCTGCAAAACAGAGTCTTTGATTCTTGATAAGCCATACCTTGACTCCCTCTAGCCAGCATACCCTTGAGAGTCTTTTCTTTAGTCGGGTAAGTCTTGCTGAGTAATTCCGTACTCAGGGTTTTATTCCCTGTTGTTTTTCAGGTTCTAACTTTGTGCTGTTGTTGATGGTGTTAAGTGCCGGTGGGCTCGGCCTTCTTATAAGTCTAAGTAACCCTTCTATACTTCTTATTGAGGATGATCCCTTGAGCTAGCATATATTTCAAACTTATACTTTTGTAATCACTCCGATAAAATAATGTAAAACTTTTTGTAACTTGTAAAATTTGGTAGTAAGAATTCCGCTGCAAAAAGGTTGGTGTGTGTGATTTGTGTTACTTAATCCCGCGGTTCTGGTTGAAAGTGGTTTATCCGATGTCCTTGGGGCAATCGGACAGATCCTGTTGAGTTATCTGGTGCACATGCATGGCCGTCTGAGGTCTTTGGGACAAGGACAGGTGCATGTGGGCCCAATAACTTGGAGGTTCTGCCACAACCGCACTCCTCCCCAAGGGACAAATCAACCTTGGCAGAGCGAGCCGCATACACCGAGCCCCATTGACGGCACAACGGCTAAGCGAACTACACCCCGGTTCCTCTAATTATTCAGCTAAGGGCGTCCCATTCCACCCTCATGGTTGCACTGTTTTCCCGGGCGGTCATCCATTGAACAGGTCCTTACGGAGAGGCACTTGAGAAACCGCTCGAGTCCCCTTAAATGCCACAACTATGATCATAAATAAGAAGGGAAAACAGCGTATCATAGATAATCACATCATGTTCATTGATTAGAGTTGGGCAATAGCATCAAACTAAGCAGTAATAATCCGACCCAAATAGGTAAACAAGGACATGAATAACAAAAGCTAGTCAATCCTTAGGTATAAATGTGTAATGCGGGAGGTGAATTAAAGAATGAATAGGACAGAGATAGGTCAAAGGACACTTGCCTCCACCAACCGACTGCTGCTCAGGGGCTTCTCCTGCGAATTCCTCGGGCTCTTCGACCGGATCGTTCTCTATGCGAGTGCAAACATACATACATCCACATATTTAATTCAAAAGAACAGTACACCATACAAGGGAACAGGTAAAGCGGATATGCATCAAGTATGACATTTGACATCGCATTGGTTATGGTTAGAAAGAAACGGGGAAAGGTCTCGCAGGGGGGGTTAAATCTTATGCACTAATGATTAATTACAATTGGTTCTTAACAAAAGAATTCTGTTATATGCACTAATGGAAACCTAGTCATTTTAGTTGATCAACATTGAATGAGATAAACAATTAATTACGTGAATCAACTAGCATAACGGAATTTTAAATTGAACTTCCTATTACAATAACATGAACAATGGTTAGCCTACCTAAAATAAAGTAGCCATGATCACAGAAAGTAAATAAAATAAAATAAAATAATAATAAAAAAAACAGGGGGGGGCAGTTGAACCGGCCCTAGGGCGGTTGAACCGGCCCTAGGCGGGGCGGCCGAGCTGGGGGCTGGCGCGGGCGCGGGCGGCCGAGCTGGGGGCCGGGGCGGCCGAGCTGGCCCGGTTGAACCGGCGGCCAGGACCGGCCGAGCCGGGGCGCGCGGGGGAGGGCGGGCTGGCCAGGCGGCCGAGCCGGCCAGGCGCGCGGCCAGGCGGGCGGCCGGGCGGGCTGGGGACGCGGCCGGGGGCGCGGCCAAGGGCTGGCCGGGGCCGGCCAGGGGCGGGCTGGGGCTGGCCGGGGGCGGCCGGGGCTGGCCGGGCGCGCGGCCAAGGGCCAGGGCGGCGCGGCTATAGGCCAGGGCAGCGCGGCTGGAGGCCAGGGCGGCCGAGGGGAGGGGAGGGGAGGGGAGAGGGAGAGAGGAGAGAGGAGGGGGGGGCTCACCGGCGTCGGCGGCCGACGGCGAGGGCGGCGAGCAGGGGACGGCGGCACTAGGGCAGGGGCGGGTAGGGGCGGCGGCTAGGGTGGGGAGGGAGAGGGAAAATGAGAGGGGAGAGAGAGAGGAATTGGGGGGAAAAGGGGAGGTGGGGTGGGGGGGCGGCTGGGCCTTTCAGGCCCAAGAGGGGGGGGGGCGCGCAGGGGCTTGGGCCGGCCGAGGTCGGCCCACGGCACGGGAGAGAGAGAGAACAAGAGGAGAGAGAGAAAGAAAAAGAGAGAAAGAAAAGGTTTTCTGCTTATTCTCGAAATCCAATATTTCCACATGAATGCATTTGCACTTTCAAAGCAATCAAAAAAATGCAAGGTTCGGCATGGTGCATCAAACAACATAAAGTATTTTTAGAGTTTTTCTTACACGGGAAACCCAAACCGAATCCCGCTAAACTTTTGGAAAAGGTCAAGGTGTAGCGAGGGGAAAAAGAAAAGAAAAGGTAACGCCCGAATTTTGGCGAGTAAAGAAAAGAAAAAATTCAACTGCAAAATTCGGGGCGTTACAAACCTATCCCCCTTAAAAGAATCTCGCCCTCGAGATTCAGGGCTGGTTAGCAAAGAGCTCTGGGTACTTAGCCATCAAATCATCTTCACGCTCCCAGGTTGCTTCTTCCTCAGAGTGGTGACTCCATCTGACTTTGCACATCCTGATGGTCTTCCTTCGGGTGACTCTGTCTGCAACCTCAAGGATCTGAGCTGGCTTCTCAACATAGGTCAAGTCCTCCTGGACTTCAAGACCTTCCACTGGCAACTGCTCTTCTGGCACACGCAAGCACTTCTTCAACTGAGACACATGAAAGACATCATGCACAGCTGACAAATTCTCTGGCAGACTGAGCTGATAGGCCACTTCTCCACGCTTTGAGAGAATTTGATACGGACCAATGTAGCGCGGTGCTAGCTTGCCTTTGATTCCGAACCTTCTGACTCCTCTGATCGGTGACACTTTCAGATAGACAAAGTCTCCGACTTCAAAACTCAGCTCTCTTCTTCTTGTGTCTGCATAGCTTCGCTGCCTCGATTGCGCTATCTTCAGATTCTCTCGAACCATCTTGATGTTCTCTTCGGCTTCAAGCAGAATGTCTGGCCCAAACACTTGCTTCTCTCCAGGCTGATCCCATTGCAACGGAGTTCTACAACTCCTTCCATAAAGCGCTTGAAATGGTGACATCTTCAAACTGGCCTGATAACTGTTGTTGTAGGAAAACTCTGCATAGGGCAATCGCTTATCCCATCCGGACTGATCTTGCAACGCACAGGCTCTCAACATGTCTTCAAGAATTTGATTGGTTCTTTCGGTCTGGCCATCTGTCTGCGGATGATAAGCTGAACTGAAATTCAGATGTGTGCCCAAGGCTTCATGCAACTGCTGCCAGAAATGAGAGGTGAACTGCGTTCCTCTGTCTGACACTATCTTCTTTGGCACACCATGAAGACAAACGATCCGAGACATATACAGTTCTGCCAATACTGCACTGCTGTAGGTGGTCTTGACAGGTATGAAGTGGGCTGACTTGGTCAAGCGGTCCACTACTACCCAAATGGAATCGTAGCCGGCTCGAGTGCGAGGCAATCCGACTATGAAATCCATACCGATTTCATCCCATTTCCACTGAGGGATCTGCAACGGTTGCAACAATCCAGCAGGTCTCTGGTGTTCTGCCTTAATTCTTCGGCAACTATCGCACTTAGCCACATGCTCTGCGATTTCCCTCTTCATTCCGTACCACCAGAATTTCTTCTTCAGATCCTGATACATCTTCTCACTGCCAGGGTGAATCGAATAAGCTGTCTCATGAGCTTCCTTGAGAATCAACTCCCGAATGGACTGGACATTGGGAACACACAAGCGGTCTTTGAACCATATCACGCCTTCTGCATCTTCTCGAAAATCTTTGCCTCTTCCATCTAGAATTAGTCGCCGAATCTCACTGATCTTCTCATCATTCTTCTGCGCTTCTTTGATTTCGCGCTCCAAGGTAGGTTCCAATTCAACTGTGACTCCTCGCGAATTGTTCAGAAATCCGAGACTCAACCTGTCGAACTCCTTGGCCAGCTCATAAGGCATCGGACGAGCGACCATCAGATTAACTTGACTCTTTCTGCTCAAAGCATCTGCCACTACGTTTGCTTTGCCTGGATGGTAATGAATCTCCAACTCATAGTCTTTGATCAACTCTAACCATCTTCGCTGCCTCATGTTCAATTCTGACTGAGTGAATATGTACTTCAGACTCTTGTGATCTGTGTAAACATCGCATTTCTGTCCATACAGATAGTGCCTCCATGTCTTCAGTGCGTGAACCACTGCTGCCAACTCTAGATCATGGATTGGGTAATTCTTCTCATGAACCTTCAGCTGTCGGGACGAGTAAGCCACAACTCTTCCCTCTTGCATCAACACGCATCCCAAACCTGTGTAACAAGCATCACAGTACACAGAGAAGGGCTTGTGCACATCAGGCAAGACTAGGACAGGCGCTGTTGTCAACTTCTCTTTCAGCGCTTCAAAGGCCTCTTGACATTTCTGGGTCCACTTGAACTCAACCTTGTTGCCTAGCAACGCTGTCATTGGTTTCGCAATCTTCGAAAACCCTTCAATGAATCGCCGATAATATCCGGCCATTCCAATGAAGCTCTTGATTCCTCGAGCATCTGTTGGCGCTTTCCAGTTCAGAATGTCTGCCACTTTCTTCGGATCCACAGCCAATCCTTCTTTGTTGATTATGTGACCCAAGAACAGGACTTCACTGATCCAGAACTCACACTTGCTCAACTTTGCATACAACTGGTGCTCTCGCAATCTCTGCAATACCATCCTCAAATGATCTGCATGCTCTTCTTCACTTTGAGAATAAATCAGAATGTCATCAATGAATACCACCATAAACTTATCGAGATAATCCATGAATACACTGTTCATCAAGTTCATAAAGAACGCTGGTGCATTGGTCAAACCAAAAGACATCACTGTGAACTCATACAAACCATACTTGGTAATGAATGCCGTCTTCGGAATGTCCGAAGGTCGGATCCTGAGCTGATGATAACCTGACCTCAGATCGATCTTGGAGAACACACTGGCTCCTCTCAACTGGTCAAACAGATCTTCTGTTCTGGGCAAGGGATACTTGTTCTTGATCGTGACTTCATTCAAAGCTCGATAATCGATACACATCCTCTTTGTGCCATCTTTCTTCTCCACAAACAGGACAGGGGCGGCCCAAGGCAAGGTGCTTGGCCGGATGTAACCTTTCTCTGACAGCTCATCAATCTGCTTCTTAAGCTCAACCAACTCTGGTCCAGATATTCTGTAAGCTCTCTTAAAGATAGGGGCGGTTCCAGGAAGAAGCTCTATGGCAAACTCAACTTTCCGCTCTGGTGGCATACCCGGTAAGTCCTTTGGAAACACATCTGGGAATTCAGACACAACCTTGATACTCCCGATTGGGTCTGCTTCACTGCTATCGACAGCCATCTGATAACAACTTCCTTTCTTTGGCTCAGGCGGGACTAACTCGGTCACCACTTCCTCTCCTAGTGGGGACACCAACTTGATTGTCCTTTTATCACAACTGATAACTGCCTGATACTTATCTAGCCAATTCATCCCTAGGATGACATCTATTCCCTGAGTACCCATTACTATAAGGTTAGCGGGAAACGCTATCCCCCTTATTTCCACACTTACACCCAAACATATGCTATCAGCTCGAATTCTACCACCAGCTGAGTCAATTTGAATGGGGGTTGACATGGTAGTAATTGGAAGATTATGTGCTTCTACCCATGATGCAGTAATAAAAGAATGCGTTGCTCCAGTATCAAATAACACTTCTGCAATATGGGAGTCGACTGGGAACATACCTACTGTCATGCCGGGGGTCTCCTGAACTGCTTCAGCCTCCAAGTGATTCAGTCTTCCATGATTATAGCGCTGCTGAGGGCGGTTGCCTGCTCCAGACTGAGACACATTCTGCTTTGCTGGGGCATTGGGGCCTGACTGCTGCTGGGCTGCCTTCTTCAGACATTGCATCACCCAGTGGCCTTGCTCTCCACAGTGGAAACATGCTCTATTTCCAACCTGAGCTGGTGCTGCCTGATTGCTCTGCTGGCTTGCTGGGGCAGGAAGACGAGGTGTCTGCTGATTCTGCCTCTGAAACTGACCTCCTCCTGACTGATTGCTCTGACGATTCTGGTACTGATGCTGAGGATACTGCCTTTGGAACTGCTGATACTGCTGACGCTGCTGATGCTGCTGAGGTGGACGCTGGTTCTGCCTGAACTGCTGAGGTTGATTGCCTGAAAAACGAGGACGGCTGCTGCTTCCAGGCTGGGGTCCACTGATCTTGCGCTTACGATCTTCCATCTCCTTACGCTTCCTTTCTGTCATGATTGCTCTGTCAATCAGGTGCTGGAATGTCGGGAAGGTATGATTCATCAGTTGATACTGAAGAGGGTCGACCAAGCCTCTCAGAAAATGGTACTGTCGCTTGGCGTCAGTGTTGACATCTTCAGGAGCATAGCGGGACAACTGCAGAAACCTGTCTCGATACTCACTGACAGATGATGACCCTTGCTTAAGGGCCAGGAACTCCTCCTTCTTCACTGTCATCAGACCTGCAGGCACATGGTACTGACGAAAGCTACCTCTGAATTCTTCCCAGGTGATGGCATCGGGGTTGGCATGGGTGGCGAGGTAAGACTCCCACCATGATTGGGCTGCTCCTCTCAACAGACGGGGACCATACAAGACTTTCTCCCTGTCATCACACTGAGCGGTATGCAACTCCCGCTCCACAGTGCGCAGCCAATCTTCAGCATCCATGGGGTCAGAAGAGTGACCGAACGTTGGGGGATGACCTCTCATGAATTCAGCACGCTTGTCTCTGGGCATCTGAGGCATCTGAGGCTGGGGTGGTGCTTGCTGCTGCTGCTGCTGCTGCTGAATGGCGGCCAGGGTCTGACCAATGGCCTGAACTGCCTGAGTCTGCATCAGAAACATCTGCTCGATCGACATCGGGGGCGGGGGCGGCAGGTGCTGCTGCTGAGGCACCTCATCCTGTGGGGCGGCTTGCTTCTGCTGAGCACGCCTTCCTCCTCTGCGCCTGTTCTCTGACATCTGCAGAACGCAACCACACATCAGAACTGATCTGGCAAATCTTGCAGCATAAGAAAAGAGTATAGAATTTTCCAACAGCACTGAACAGATGAGCATCTTCACTGATCTCCAACACAGACCACACAGCTTCTCAGATAAAGAGGAAAGTAGAATAAAGGGTTTTCCCAACTATATAACTAACTCCATTAACATAATAGGTAAACCAAAATGCAGGGGATACCCACACTCTGGTGACAATCATTACAAAGATCCAAACCAAACATAGTTTATCATGACAAACATAAATGCACAGGATATAGCAAACTACCCTGTCTAACTAAGATTAACTAAGACCGAGACTAACGCTAAGACTGAAGCTTCTATGTATATATATTTCGTATTAATTACAAGATCCAACTCTAACGATCTATGGTTCTAGATTTATCTTGGTCTTGCAGTCGGGATTGCCATAAGACTGGCGTCCACGCCGAGGTGAGCGGTACGGGTGCTGAGTCCCGACGGGAGCGGGGGAACCATCATCCAGGTGACGACGCTCCGCGCGCTCAGCCCGCAGCAGGGCGATCTCAGCACGAGCCCTACTCAGCTCGTCTAATGCATGGTCCAGCTCCGTGTTTAGCACGGCGGCTAGGTTGACTGTGCTGCTCAACCTAGGATTGTCCTCACCAGCAGGTGAAACAATCACGCCTCCTGTGCTGCCAGATGGACGGCGGGGGTAATACTTCAGGTCGAGGCCGTCAGCTACCCCACCGAGAACCGAGCAGTAGTGCGAAAGTGCACGCCGTGCAGCATCCTGCATGGCTGCCTCAGCTGAGTCCCGCTCAGAGATAGAATAGTGCTCTGAGCAAGCCTCCGCGCCCTGGAGACTGTTCTCCGGACGGCGCACCAAACAGGTCGCCTCCCAGCGGTCCGGGTAGACCCCGCGACTATGCTGGTAGACCACATAGCGATACTCGATGGACCAAGTACGCCGGTCAAGTGCCCGACGTAGCAGGGTGTCGAGCGCGTCGTGGAAGTGACACCCGCGAGCAGCGTCGCGAGTGATGGGTCGAGCAACCCATCCTTCCGGCTCATGGTCAGCAGAGAAGTCGAGGTCGTGGCTCAAGCTGTCATCGCCACCTCCGTCGTCTGGGTCTCCTCCAGCAGCTACTCCAGAAGCTGGGGCGCCCAGTGGTGGTGCAGGGGGCGCCTCCAGGGGAAGCACAGGGGAGCAGCTCCTCACAGACTCTATCTCCTGCTGGAGCGAGAAAGAAGAGCCCTGCTGCTCCTGTCGTCGACGTTCCTGCTCCTCATGCAGGCGGTGGTGCAGTCTCTCCAAGTGGCTGGACTGTCCGGCCACGGGACGGCGAAGCGGACGCTCAGCAAGGCGGGAGGGTAAGAAGGGGATGACGGACTTTCGTGCAGTGTGTCTAAGTCGAGCCATCTAAAAAAGACATCGCAAGCAAAAGGGTGAGAACAGAATTAATATGACCAGCAAATAATGAATCATAAATGAATGAAGGATCAGAATAAAACATAATTTTCAGCAAGGTATAATATATAGTAGAACATAGGTTTGGTCAGTAGGACCAACTTTTGAAGGGATACCAAAGTCAAGGCAGGGACAGAGGTCTATAGTCCTTAGAACGACCATTCTACTCTAGGTTAGCGGTCCTACAGTCAGCACGGCTTTGATACCACTTATGTCACACCCGGTTTTAGAAGGCAAACCGAATGCGAACCATGTACGTGCCAGGATCAGTTATTCACGTACACAGCAGTTACATAACATGGACATCATCACACAGTGCTCAAAATAGTATTAAAAGGGGAAATAATAGTCGATTACATCATACGTCTGAGACGTCCATATAGTTCTTATAATAAATCAAAGTGCGGAAAAGAAACGTAGATAACGCGGCCTTCACAGGCAGCCGACTGGGGGTTGCCGCTAACCCACACCTAGAACTCGTCGTAGTCTTGGAACTCCTGGAAGTCTCCTTCCACAGCTTCATCTTCTCCTGAGCAGTGGTTGCATTGCTGACAACCTGGGGGGGGGATTTGGTGTGTAGAGCAAGGGTGAGTACACATCAACATACTCAGCAAGTATCCTGTTTGGCTGTAGTGGACTAGCTTTATGTGGGGATAAGTCAAGCAGTTGCTTTTAGTTGGTCAGGTTATTACTTACTAGTAGAAAGCCAGGTTTTAACATTAACCCAAGTTATTAGCCCAATGTATCCTTTCCAAACAGAAAGAATACCACTTACCAGCACCATAATCATAATCAGAACCATCAATCTCATAGCCACCTGTACCAAAGTATCTCTGATCAAGTATCACTAATCTCTGGAGCTCCCTTGGCCGCTCATAACCGCGAGCACGGCTGATATATCAGTTTCATAACACTCTGCAGAGGTTGTGCACTTTACCCACAAGCCGTGATTCCCTCTTGCCTCGGGCTGATCAAACCCTTAAACACTACCAAGGTGAATAGGCAGGGTCTCACTACGTAGCCTTTACAAAGATTCCCCGGGGCTGTAGCCACCCGTTAGGTTTCCTAAATGTACCGCACTCCTCCCCAAGGGACAAATCAACCTTGGCAGAGCGAGCCGCATACACCGAGCCCCATTGACGGCACAACGGCTAAGCGAACTACACCCCGGTTCCTCTAATTATTCAGCTAAGGGCGTCCCATTCCACCCTCATGGTTGCACTGTTTTCCCGGGCGGTCATCCATTGAACAGGTCCTTACGGAGAGGCACTTGAGAAACCGCTCGAGTCCCCTTAAATGCCACAAGTATGATCATAAATAAGAAGGGGAAAACAGCGTATCATAGATAATCACATCATGTTCATTGATTAGAGTTGGGCAATAGCATCAAACTAAGCAGTAATAATCTGACCCAAATAGGTAAACAAGGACATGAATAACAAAAGCTAGTCAATCCTTAGGTATAAATGTGTAATGCGGGAGGTGAATTAAAGAATGAATAGGACAGAGATAGGTCAAAGGACACTTGCCTCCACCAACCGACTGCTGCTCAGGGGCTTCTCCTGCGAATTCCTCGGGCTCTTCGACCGGATCGTTCTCTATGCGAGCGCAAACATACATACATCCACATATTTAATTCAAAAGAACAGTACACCATACAAGGGAACAGGTAAAGCGGATATGCATCAAGTATGACATTTGACATCGCATTGGTTATGGTTAGAAAGAAACGGGGAAAGTTCTCGCAGGGGGGGGGTTAAATCTTATGCACTAATGATTAATTACAATTGGTTCTTAACAAAAGAATTCTGTTATATGCACTAATGGAAACCTAGTCATTTTAGTTGATCAACATTGAATGAGATAAACAATTAATTACGTGAATCAACTAGCATAACGGAATTTTAAATTGAACTTCCTATTACAATAACATGAACAATGGTTAGCCTACCTAAAATAAAGTAACCATGATCACAGAAAGTAAATAAAATAAAATAAAAAAATAATAAAAAAACAGGGGGGGGGCGGTTGAACCGGCCCTAGGGCGGTTGAACCGGCCCTAGGCGGGGCGGCCGAGCTGGGGGCTGGCGCGGGCGGGCGGCCGAGCTGGGGGCCGGGGCGGCCGAGCTGGCCCGGTTGAACCGGCGGCCAGGACCGGCCGAGCCGGGGCGCGCGGGGGAGGGCGGGCTGGCCAGGCGGCCGAGCCGGCCAGGCGCGCGGCCAGGCGGGCGGCCGGGCGGGCTGGGGACGCGGCCGGGGGCGCGGCCAAGGGCTGGCCGGGGCCGGCCAGGGGCGGGCTGGGGCTGGCCGGGGGCGGCCGGGGCTGGCCGGGCGCGCGGCCAAGGGCCAGGGCGGCGCGGCTGGAGGCCAGGGCAGCGCGGCTGGAGGCCAGGGCGGCCGAGGGGAGGGGAGGGGAGGGGAGAGGGAGAGAGGAGAGAGGAGGGGGGGGGCTCACCGGCGTCGGCGGCCGACGGCGAGGGCGGCGAGCAGGGGACGGCGGCACTAGGGCAGGGGCGGGTAGGGGCGGCGGCTAGGGTGGGGAGGGAGAGGGAAAATGAGAGGGGAGAGAGAGAGGAATTGGGGGGAAAAGGGGAGGTGGGGGGGGGGGGGGGGGGGCGACTGGGCCTTTCAGGCCCAAGAGGGGGGGGGGCGCAGGGGCTTGGGCCGGCCGAGGTCGGCCCACGGCACGGGAGAGAGAGAGAACAAGAGGAGAGAGAGAAAGAAAAAGAGAGAAAGAAAAGGTTTTCTGCTTATTCTCGAAATCCGATATTTCCACATGAATGCATTTGCAGTTTCAAAGCAATCAAAAAAATGCAAGGTTCGGCATGGTGCATCAAACAACATAAAGTATTTTTAGAGTTTTTCTTACACGGGAAACCCAAACCGAATCCCGCTAAACTTTTGGAAAAGGTCAAGGTGTAGCGAGGGGAAAAAGAAAAGAAAAGGTAACGCCCGAATTTTGGCAGAGCGAGCCGCATACACCGTGCTGACTGCAGGACCGCTAACCTAGAGTAGAATGGTCGTTCTAAGGACTATAGACCTCTGTCCCTGCCTTGACTTTGGTATCCCTTCAAAAGTTGGTCCTACTGACCAAACCTATGTTCTACTATATATTATACCTTGCTGAAAATTATGTTTTATTCTGATCCTTCATTCATTTATGATTCATTATTTGCTGGTCATATTAATTCTGTTCTCACCCTTTTGCTTGCGATGTCTTTTGTAGATGGCTCGACTTAGACACACTGCACGAAAGTCCGTCATCCCCTTCTTACCCTCCCGCCTTGCTGAGCGTCCGCTTCGCCGTCCCGTGGCCGGACAGTCCAGCCACTTGGAGAGACTGCACCACCGCCTGCATGAGGAGCAGGAACGTCGACGACAGGAGCAGCAGGGCTCTTCTTTCTCGCTCCAGCAGGAGATAGAGTCTGTGAGGAGCTGCTCCCCTGTGCTTCCCCTGGAGGCGCCCCCTGCACCACCACTGGGCGCCCCAGCTTCTGGAGTAGCTGCTGGAGGAGACCCAGACGACGGAGGTGGCAACGACAGCTTGAGCCACGACATCGACTTCTCTGCTGACCATGAGCCGGAAGGATGGGTTGCTCGACCCATCACTCGCGACGCTGCTCGCGGGTGTCACTTCCACGACGCGCTCGACACCCTGCTACGTCGGGCACTTGACCGGCGTACTTGGTCCATCGAGTATCGCTGTGTGGTCTACCAGCATAGTCGCGGGGTCTACCCGGACCGCTGGGAGGCGACCTGTTTGGTGCGCCGTCCGGAGAACAGTCTCCAGGGCGCGGAGGCTTGCTTAGAGCACTATTCTATCTCTGAGCGGGACTCAGCTGAGGCAGCCATGCAGGATGCTGCACGGCGTGCGCTTTCGCACTACTGCTCGGTTCTCGGTGGGGTAGCTGACGGCCTCGACCTGAAGTATTACCCCCGCCGTCCATCTGGCAGCACAAGAGGCGTGATTGTTTCACCTGCTGGTGAGGACAATCCTAGGTTGAGCAGCACAGTCAACCTAGCCGCCGTGCTAAACACGGAGCTGGACCATGCATTAGACGAGCTGAGTAGGGCTCGTGCTGAGATCGCCCTGCTGCGGGCTGAGCGCGCGGAGCGTCGTCACCTGGATGATGGTTCCCCCGCTCCCGTCGGGACTCAGCACCCGTACCGCTCACCTCGGCGTGGACGCCAGTCTTATGGCAATCCCGACTGCAAGACCAAGATAAATCTAGAACCATAGATCGTTAGAGTTGGATCTTGTAATTAATACGAAATATATATACATAGAAGCTTCAGTCTTAGCGTTAGTCTCGGTCTTAGTTAGTCTTAGTTAGACAGGGTAGTTTGCTATATCCTGTGCATTTATGTTTGTCATGATGAACTATGTTTGGTTTGGATCTTTGTAATGATTGTCACCAGAGTGTGGGTATCCCCTACATTTTGGTTTACCTATTATGTTAATGGAGTTAGTTATATAGTTGGGAAACCCTTTATTCTACTTTCCTCTTTATCTGAGAAGCTGTGTGGTCTGTGTTGGAGATCAGTGAAGATGCTCATCTGTTCAGTGTTGTTGGAAAATTCTATACTCTTTTCTTATGCTGCAAGATTTGCCAGATCAGTTCTGATGTGTGGTTGCGTTCTGCAGATGTCAGAGAACAGGCGCAGAGGAGGAAGGCGTGCTCAGCAGGAGCAAGCCGCCCCGCAGGATGAGGTGCCTCAGCAGCAGCACCTGCCGCCCCCGCCCCCGATGTCGATCGAGCAGATGTTTCTGATGCAGACTCAGGCAGTTCAGGCCATCGGTCAGACCCTGGCCGCCATTCAGCAGCAGCAGCAGCAGCAAGCACCACCCCAGCCTCAGATGCCTCAGATGCCCAGAGACAAGCGTGCTGAATTCATGAGAGGTCATCCACCAACGTTCGCTCACTCTTCTGACCCCATGGATGCTGAAGATTGGCTGCACACTGTGGAGCGGGAGTTGCATACCGCTCAGTGTGATGACAGGGAGAAAGTCTTATATGGTCCCCGTCTGTTGAGAGGAGCAGCCCAATCATGGTGGGAGTCTTACCTCGCCACCCATGCCAACCCCGATGCCATCACCTGGGAAGAGTTCAGAGGTAGCTTTCGTCAGTACCATGTGCCTGCAGGTCTGATGACAGTGAAGAAGGAGGAGTTTCTGGCCCTTAAGCAAGGGTCATCATCTGTCAGTGAGTATCGAGACAGGTTTCTGCAGTTGTCCCGCTATGCTCCTGAAGATGTCAACACTGACGCCAAGCGACAGTACCGTTTTCTGAGAGGCTTGGTCGACCCTCTTCAGTATCAACTGATGAATCATACCTTCCCGACATTCCAGCACCTGATTGACAGAGCAATCATGACAGAAAGGAAGCGTAAGGAGATGGAAGATCGTAAGCGCAAGATCAGTGGACCCCAGCCTGGAAGCAGCAGCCGTCCTCGTTTTTCAGGCAATCAACCTCAGCAGTTCAGGCAGAACCAGCGTCCACCTCAGCAGCATCAGCAGCGTCAGCAGTATCAGCAGTTCCAAAGGCAGTATCCTCAGCATCAGTACCAGAATCGTCAGAGCAATCAGTCAGGAGGAGGTCAGTTTCAGAGGCAGAATCAGCAGACACCTCGTCTTCCTGCCCCAGCAAGCCAGCAGAGCAATCAGGCAGCACCAGCTCAGGTTGGAAACAGAGCATGTTTCCACTGTGGAGAGCAAGGCCACTGGGTGATGCAATGTCCGAAGAAGGCAGCCCAGCAGCAGTCAGGCCCCAATGCCCCAGCAAAGCAGAATGTGTCTCAGTCTGGAGCAGGCAACCGCCCTCAGCAGCGCTATAATCATGGAAGACTGAATCACTTGGAGGCTGAAGCAGTTCAGGAGACCCCCGGCATGACAGTAGGTATGTTCCCAGTCGACTTCCATATTGCAGAAGTGTTATTTGATACTGGAGCAACGCATTCTTTTATTACTGCATCATGGGTAGAAGTACATAATCTTCCAATTACTACCATGTCAACCCCCATTCAAATTGACTCAGCTGGTGGTAGAATTCGAGCTGATAGCATATGTTTGAATATAAGTGTGGAAATAAGGGGGATAGCGTTTCCCGCTAACCTTATAGTAATGGGTACTCAGGGAATAGATGTCATCCTAGGGATGAATTGGCTAGATAAGTATCAGGCAGTTATCAGTTGTGATAAAAGGACAATCAAGTTGGTGTCCCCACTAGGAGAGGAAGTGGTGACCGAGTTAGTCCCGCCTGAGCCAAAGAAAGGAAGCTGTTATCAGATGGCTGTCGATAGCAGTGAAGCAGACCCAATTGAGAGTATCAAGTTTGTGTCTGAATTCCCAGACGTGTTTCCAAAGGACTTACCGGGTATGCCACCAGAGCGGAAAGTTGAGTTTGCCATAGAGCTTCTTCCTGGAACCGCCCCTATCTTTAAGAGAGCTTACAGAATATCCGAACCAGAGTTGGTTGAGCTTAAGAAGCAGATTGATGAGCTGTCAGAGAAAGGTTACATCCGGCCAAGCACCTCGCCTTGGGCCGCCCCTGTCCTGTTTGTGGAGAAGAAAGATGGCACGAAGAGGATGTGTATCGATTATCGAGCTTTGAATGAAGTCACGATCAAGAACAAGTATCCCTTGCCCAGAATAGAAGATCTGTTTGACCAGTTGAGAGGAGCCAGTGTGTTCTCCAAGATCGATCTGAGGTCAGGTTATCATCAGCTCAGGATCCGACCTTCGGACATTCCGAAGACGACATTCATTACCAAGTATGGTTTGTATGAGTTCACAGTGATGTCTTTTGGTTTGACCAATGCACCAGCGTTCTTTATGAACTTGATGAACAGTGTATTCATGGATTATCTCGATAAGTTTGTGGTGGTATTCATTGATGACATTCTGATTTATTCTCAAAGTGAAGAAGAGCATGCAGATCATTTGAGGATGGTATTGCAGAGATTGCGAGAGCACCAGTTGTATGCAAAGTTGAGCAAGTGTGAGTTCTGGATCAGTGAAGTCCTGTTCTTGGGTCACATAATCAACAAAGAAGGATTGGCTGTGGATCCGAAGAAAGTGGCAGACATTTTGAACTGGAAAGCGCCAACGGATGCTCGAGGAATCAAGAGCTTCATTGGAATGGCCGGATATTATCGGCGATTCATTGAAGGGTTTTCGAAGATTGCGAAACCAATGACAGCGTTGCTAGGCAACAAGGTTGAGTTCAAGTGGACCCAGAAATGTCAAGAGGCCTTCGAAGCGCTGAAAGAGAAGTTGACAACAGCGCCTGTCCTAGTCTTGCCTGATGTGCACAAGCCCTTCTCTGTGTACTGTGATGCTTGTTACACAGGTTTGGGATGCGTGTTGATGCAAGAGGGAAGAGTTGTGGCTTACTCGTCCCGATAGCTGAAGGTTCATGAGAAGAATTACCCAATCCATGATCTAGAGTTGGCAGCAGTGGTTCACGCACTGAAGACATGGAGGCACTATCTGTATGGACAGAAATGCGATGTTTACACAGATCACAAGAGTCTGAAGTACATATTCACTCAGTCAGAATTGAATATGAGGCAACGAAGATGGTTAGAGTTGATCAAAGACTATGAGTTGGAGATTCATTACCATCCAGGCAAAGCAAACGTAGTGGCAGATGCTTTGAGCAGAAAGAGTCAAGTTAATCTGATGGTCGCTCGTCCGATGCCTTATGAGTTGGCCAAGGAGTTCGACAGGTTGAGTCTCGGATTTCTGAACAATTCGCGAGGAGTCACAGTTGAGTTGGAACCTACCTTGGAGCGAGAAATCAAAGAAGCGCAGAAGAATGATGAGAAGATCAGTGAGATTCGGCGACTGATTCTAGATGGCAGAGGCAAAGATTTTCGAGAAGACGCAGAAGGCGTGATATGGTTCAAAGACCGCTTGTGTGTTCCCAATGTCCAGTCTATCCGGGAGTTGATTCTCAAGGAAGCTCATGAGACAGCTTATTCGATTCACCCTGGCAGTGAGAAGATGTATCAGGATCTGAAGAAGAAATTCTGGTGGTACGGAATGAAGAGGGAAATCGCAGAGCATGTGGCTAAGTGCGATAGTTGCCGAAGAATTAAGGCAGAACACCAGAGACCTGCTGGATTGTTGCAACCGTTGCAGATCCCTCAGTGGAAATGGGATGAAATCGGTATGGATTTCATAGTCGGATTGCCTCGCACTCGAGCCGGCTACGATTCCATTTGGGTAGTAGTGGACCGCTTGACCAAGTTAGCCCACTTCATACCTGTCAAGACCACCTACAGCAGTGCAGTATTGGCAGAACTGTATATGTCTCGGATCGTTTGTCTTCATGGTGTGCCAAAGAAGATAGTGTCAGACAGAGGAACGCAGTTCACCTCTCATTTCTGGCAGCAGTTGCATGAAGCCTTGGGCACACATCTGAATTTCAGTTCAGCTTATCATCCGCAGACAGATGGCCAGACCGAAAGAACCAATCAAATTCTTGAAGACATGTTGAGAGCCTAGTGCGTTGCAAGATCAGTCCGGATGGGATAAGCGATTGCCCTATGCAGAGTTTTCCTACAACAACAGTTATCAGGCCAGTTTGAAGATGTCACCATTTCAAGCGCTTTATGGAAGGAGTTGTAGAACTCCGTTGCAATGGGATCAGCCTGGAGAGAAGCAAGTGTTTGGGCCAGACATTCTGCTTGAAGCCGAAGAGAACATCAAGATGGTTCGAGAGAATCTGAAGATAGCGCAATCGAGGCAGCGAAGCTATGCAGACACAAGAAGAAGAGAGCTGAGTTTTGAAGTCGGAGACTTTGTCTATCTGAAAGTGTCACCGATCAGAGGAGTCAGAAGGTTCGGAATCAAAGGCAAGCTAGCACCCCGCTACATTGGTCCGTATCAAATTCTCTCAAAGCGTGGAGAAGTGGCCTATCAGCTCAGTCTGCCAGAGAATTTGTCAGCTGTGCATGATGTCTTTCATGTGTCTCAGTTGAAGAAGTGCTTGCGTGTGCCAGAAGAGCAGTTGCCAGTGGAAGGTCTTGAAGTCCAGGAGGACTTGACCTATGTTGAGAAGCCAGCTCAGATCCTTGAGGTTGCAGACAGAGTCACCCGAAGGAAGACCATCAGGATGTGCAAAGTCAGATGGAGTCACCACTCTGAGGAAGAAGCAACCTGGGAGCGTGAAGATGATTTGATGGCTAAGTACCCAGAGCTCTTTGCTAACCAAGCCCTGAATCTCGAGGGCGAGATTCTTTTAAGGGGGATAGGTTTGTAACGCCCCGAATTTTGCAGTTGAATTTTTTCTTTTCTTTACTCGCCAAAATTCGGGCGTTACCTTTTCTTTTCTTTTTCCCCTCGCTACACCTTGACCTTTTCCAAAAGTTTAGCGGGATTCGGTTTGGGTTTCCCGTGTAAGAAAAACTCTAAAAATACTTTATGTTGTTTGATGCACCATGCCGAACCTTGCATTTTTTTGATTGCTTTGAAAGTGCAAATGCATTCATGTGGAAATATCGGATTTCGAGAATAAGCAGAAAACCTTTTCTTTCTCTCTTTTTCTTTCTCTCTCTCCTCTTGTTCTCTCTCTCCCGTGCCGTGGGCCGACCTCGGCCGGCCCAAGCCCCTGCGCGCCCCCCCTCTTGGGCCTGAAAGGCCCAGCCGCCCCCCCACCTCCCCTTTTCCCCCCCAATTCCTCTCTCTCTCCCCTCTCATTTTCCCTCTCCCTCCCCACCCTAGCCGCCGCCCCTACCCGCCCCTGCCCTAGTGCCGCCGTCCCCTGCTCGCCGCCCTCGCCGTCGGCCGCCGACGCCGGTGAGCCCCCCCTCCTCTCTCCTCTATCCCCCTTAAAAGAATCTCGCCCTCGAGATTCAGGGCTGGTTAGCAAAGAGCTCTGGGTACTTAGCCATCAAATCATCTTCACGCTCCCAGGTTGCTTCTTCCTCAGAGTGGTGACTCCATCTGACTTTGCACATCCTGATGGTCTTCCTTCGGGTGACTCTGTCTGCAACCTCAAGGATCTGAGCTGGCTTCTCAACATAGGTCAAGTCCTCCTGGACTTCAAGACCTTCCACTGGCAACTGCTCTTCTGGCACACGCAAGCACTTCTTCAACTGAGACACATGAAAGACATCATGCACAGCTGACAAATTCTCTGGCAGACTGAGCTGATAGGCCACTTCTCCATGCTTTGAGAGAATTTGATACGGACCAATGTAGCGGGGTGCTAGCTTGCCTTTGATTCTGAACCTTCTGACTCCTCTGATCGGTGACACTTTCAGATAGACAAAGTCTCCGACTTCAAAACTCAGCTCTCTTCTTCTTGTGTCTGCATAGCTTCGCTGCCTCGATTGCGCTATCTTCAGATTCTCTCGAACCATCTTGATGTTCTCTTCGGCTTCAAGCAGAATGTCTGGCCCAAACACTTGCTTCTCTCCAGGCTGATCCCATTGCAACGGAGTTCTACAACTCCTTCCATAAAGCGCTTGAAATGGTGACATCTTCAAACTGGCCTGATAACTGTTGTTGTAGGAAAACTCTGCATAGGGCAATCGCTTATCCCATTCGGACTGATCTTGCAACGCACAGGCTCTCAACATGTCTTCAAGAATTTGATTGGTTCTTTCGGTCTGACCATCTGTCTGCGGATGATAAGCTGAACTGAAATTCAGATGTGTGCCCAAGGCTTCATGCAACTGCTGCCAGAAATGAGAGGTGAACTGCGTTCCTCTGTCTGACACTATCTTCTTTGGCACACCATGAAGACAAACGATCCGAGACATATACAGTTCTGCTAATACTGCACTGCTGTAGGTGGTCTTGACAGGTATGAAGTGGGCTGACTTGGTCAAGCGGTCCACTACTACCCAAATGGAATCGTAGCCGGCTCGAGTGCGAGGCAATCTGACTATGAAATCCATACCGATTTCATCCCATTTCCACTGAGGGATCTGCAACGGTTGCAACAATCCAGCAGGTCTCTGGTGTTCTGCCTTAATTCTTCGGCAACTATCGCACTTAGCCACATGCTCTGCGATTTCCCTCTTCATTCCGTACCACCAGAATTTCTTCTTCAGATCCTGATACATCTTCTCACTGCCAGGGTGAATCGAATAAGCTGTCTCATGAGCTTCCTTGAGAATCAACTCCCGAATGGACTGGACATTGGGAACACACAAGCGGTCTTTGAACCATATCACGCCTTCTGCATCTTCTCGAAAATCTTTGCCTCTTCCATCTAGAATTAGTCGCCGAATCTCACTGATCTTCTCATCATTCTTCTGTGCTTCTTTGATTTCGCGCTCCAAGGTAGGTTCCAATTCAACTGTGACTCCTCGCGAATTGTTCAGAAATCCGAGACTCAACCTGTCGAACTCCTTGGCCAGCTCATAAGGCATCGGACGAGTGACCATCAGATTAACTTGACTCTTTCTGCTCAAAGCATCTGCCACTACGTTTGCTTTGCCTGGATGGTAATGAATCTCCAACTCATAGTCTTTGATCAACTCTAACCATCTTCAGCTGCCTCATGTTCAATTCTGACTGAGTGAATATGTACTTCAGACTCTTGTGATCTGTGTAAACATCGCATTTCTGTCCATACAGATAGTGCCTCCATGTCTTCAGTGCGTGAACCACTGCTGCCAACTCTAGATCATGGATTGGGTAATTCTTCTCATGAACCTTCAGCTGTCGGGACGAGTAAGCCACAACTCTTCCCTCTTGCATCAACACGCATCCCAAACCTGTGTAACAAGCATCACAGTACACAGAGAAGGGCTTGTGCACATCAGGCAAGACTAGGACAGGCGCTGTTGTCAACTTCTCTTTCAGCGCTTCAAAGGCCTCTTGACATTTCTGGGTCCACTTGAACTCAACCTTGTTGCCTAGCAACGCTGTCATTGGTTTCGCAATCTTCGAAAACCCTTCAATGAATCGCCGATAATATCCGGCCATTCCAATGAAGCTCTTGATTCCTCGAGCATCTGTTGGCGCTTTCCAGTTCAGAATGTCTGCCACTTTCTTCGGATCCACAGCCAATCCTTCTTTGTTGATTATGTGACCCAAGAACAGGACTTCACTGATCCAGAACTCACACTTGCTCAACTTTGCATACAACTGGTGCTCTCGCAATCTCTGCAATACCATCCTCAAATGATCTGCATGCTCTTCTTCACTTTGAGAATAAATCAGAATGTCATCAATGAATACCACCACAAACTTATCGAGATAATCCATGAATACACTGTTCATCAAGTTCATAAAGAACGCTGGTGCATTGGTCAAACCAAAAGACATCACTGTGAACTCATACAAACCATACTTGGTAATGAATGCCGTCTTCGGAATGTCCGAAGGTCGGATCCTGAGCTGATGATAACCTGACCTCAGATCGATCTTGGAGAACACACTGGCTCCTCTCAACTGGTCAAACAGATCTTCTGTTCTGGGCAAGGGATACTTGTTCTTGATCGTGACTTCATTCAAAGCTCGATAATCGATACACATCCTCTTTGTGCCATCTTTCTTCTCCACAAACAGGACAGGGGCGGCCCAAGGCGAGGTGCTTGGCCGGATGTAACCTTTCTCTGACAGCTCATCAATCTGCTTCTTAAGCTCAACCAACTCTGGTCCAGATATTCTGTAAGCTCTCTTAAAGATAGGGGCGGTTCCAGGAAGAAGCTCTATGGCAAACTCAACTTTCCGCTCTGGTGGCATACCCGGTAAGTCCTTTGGAAACACATCTGGGAATTCAGACACAACCTTGATACTCCCGATTGGGTCTGCTTCACTGCTATCGACAGCCATCTGATAACAACTTCCTTTCTTTGGCTCAGGCGGGACTAACTCGGTCACCACTTCCTCTCCTAGTGGGGACACCAACTTGATTGTCCTTTTATCACAACTGATAACTGCCTGATACTTATCTAGCCAATTCATCCCTAGGATGACATCTATTCCCTGAGTACCCATTACTATAAGGTTAGCGGGAAACGCTATCCCCCTTATTTCCACACTTACACCCAAACATATGCTATCAGCTCGAATTCTACCACCAGCTGAGTCAATTTGAATGGGGGTTGACATGGTAGTAATTGGAAGATTATGTGCTTCTACCCATGATGCAGTAATAAAAGAATGCGTTGCTCCAGTATCAAATAACACTTCTGCAATATGGGAGTCGACTGGGAACATACCTACTGTCATGCCGGGGGTCTCCTGAACTGCTTCAGCCTCCAAGTGATTCAGTCTTCCATGATTATAGCGCTGCTGAGGGCGGTTGCCTGCTCCAGACTGAGACACATTCTGCTTTGCTGGGGCATTGGGGCCTGACTGCTGCTGGGCTGCCTTCTTCGGACATTGCATCACCCAGTGGCCTTGCTCTCCACAGTGGAAACATGCTCTGTTTCCAACCTGAGCTGGTGCTGCCTGATTGCTCTGCTGGCTTGCTCGGGCAGGAAGACGAGGTGTCTGCTGATTCTGCCTCTGAAACTGACCTCCTCCTGACTGATTGCTCTGACGATTCTGGTACTGATGCTGAGGATACTGCCTTTGGAACTGCTGATACTGCTGACGCTGCTGATGCTGTTGAGGTGGACGCTGGTTCTGCCTGAACTGCTGAGGTTGATTGCCTGAAAAACGAGGACGGCTGCTGCTTCCAGGCTGGGGTCCACTGATCTTGCGCTTACGATCTTCCATCTCCTTACGCTTCCTTTCTGTCATGATTGCTCTGTCAATCAGGTGCTGGAATGTCGGGAAGGTATGATTCATCAGTTGATACTGAAGAGGGTCGACCAAGCCTCTCAGAAAACGGTACTGTCACTTGGCGTCAGTGTTGACATCTTCAGGAGCATAGCGGGACAACTGCAGAAACCTGTCTCGATACTCACTGACAGATGATGACCCTTGCTTAAGGGCCAGAAACTCCTCCTTCTTCACTGTCATCAGACCTGCAGGCACATGGTACTGACGAAAGCTACCTCTGAACTCTTCCCAGGTGATGGCATCGGGGTTGGCATGGGTGGCGAGGTAAGACTCCCACCATGACTGGGCTGCTCCTCTCAACAGACGAGGACCATACAAGACTTTCTCCCTGTCATCACACTGAGCGGTATGCAACTCCCGCTCCACAGTGCGCAGCCAATCTTCAGCATCCATGGGGTCAGAAGAGTGAGCGAACGTTGGGGGATGACCTCTCATGAATTCAGCACGCTTGTCTCTGGGCATCTGAGGCATCTGAGGCTGGGGTGGTGCTTGCTGCTGCTGCTGCTGCTGAATGGCGGCCAGGGTCTGACCGATGCCTGAACTGCCTGAGTCTGCATCAGAAACATCTGCTCGATCGACATCGGGGGCGGGGGCGGCAGGTGCTGCTGCTGAGGCACCTCATCCTGCGGGGCGGCTTGCTCCTGCTGAGCACGCCTTCCTCCTCTGCGCCTGTTCTCTGACATCTGCAGAACGCAACCACACATCAGAACTGATCTGGCAAATCTTGCAGCATAAGAAAAGAGTATAGAATTTTCCAACAGCACTGAACAGATGAGCATCTTCACTGATCTCCAACACAGACCACACAGCTTCTCAGATAAAGAGGAAAGTAGAATAAAGGGTTTCCCAACTATATAACTAACTCCATTAACATCATAGGTAAACCAAAATGCAGGGGATACCCACACTCTGGTGACAATCATTACAAAGATCCAAACCAAACATAGTTCATCATGACAAACATAAATGCACAGGATATAGCAAACTACCCTGTCTAACTAAGACTAACCAAGACCGAGACTAACGCTAAGACTGAAGCTTCTATGTATATATATTTCGTATTAATTACAAGATCCAACTCTAACGATCTATGGTTCTAGATTTATCTTGGTCTTGCAGTCGGGATTGCCATAAGACTGGCGTCCACGCCGAGGTGAGCGGTACGGGTGCTGAGTCCCGACGGGAGCGGGGGAACCATCATCCAAGTGACGACGCTCCGCGCGCTCAGCCCGCAGCAGGGCGATCTCAGCACGAGCCCTACTCAGCTCGTCTAATGCATGGTCCAGCTCCGTGTTTAGCACGGCGGCTAGGTTGACTTTGCTGCTCAACCTAGGATTGTCCTCACCAGCAGGTGAAACAATCACGCCTCCTGTGCTGCCAGATGGACGGCGGGGGTAATACTTCAGGTCGAGGCCGTCAGCTACCCCACCGAGAACCGAGCAGTAGTGCGAAAAGCGCACGCCGTGCAGCATCCTGCATGGCTGCCTCAGCTGAGTCCCGCTCAGAGATAGAATAGTGCTCTGAGCAAGCCTCCGCGCCCTGGAGACTGTTCTCCGGACGGCGCACCAAACAGGTCGCCTCCCAGCGGTCCGGGTAGACCCCGCGACTATGCTGGTAGACCACACAGCGATACTTGATGGACCAAGTACGCCGGTCAAGTGCCCGACGTAGCAGGGTGTCGAGCGCGTCGTGGAAGTGACACCCGCGAGCAGCGTCGCGAGTGATGGGTCGAGCAACCCATCCTTCCGGCTCATGGTCAGCAGAGAAGTCGAGGTCGTGGCTCAAGCTGTCGTTGCCACCTCCGTCGTCTGGGTCTCCTCCAGCAGCTACTCCAGAAGCTGGGGCGCCCAGTGGTGGTGCAGGGGGCGCCTCCAGGGGAAGCACAGGGGAGCAGCTATTCACAGACTCTATCTCCTGTTGGAGCGAGAAAGAAGAGCCCTGCTGCTCCTGTCGTCGACGTTCCTGCTCCTCATGCAGGCGGTGGTGCAGTCTCTCCAAGTGGCTGGACTGTCCGGCCACGGGACGGCGAAGCGGACGTTCAGCAAGGCGGGAGGGTAAGAAGGGGATGACGGACTTTCGTGCAGATGTGTCTAAGTCGAGCCATCTACAAAAGACATCGCAAGCAAAAGGGTGAGAACAGAATTAATATGACCAACAAATAATGAACCATAAATAAATGAAGGAGTAGAATAAAACATAATTTTCAGCAAGGTGTAATATATAGTAGGACATAGGTTTGGTCAGTAGGACCAACTTTTGAAGGGATACCAAAGTCAAGGCAGGGACAGAGGTCTATAGTCCTTAGAACGACCATTCTACTCTAGGTTAGCGGTCCTGCAGTCAGCACGACTTTGATACCACTTATGTCACACCCGGTTTTAGAAGGTAAACCGAATGCGAACCATGTACGTGCCAGGATCAGTTATTCACGTACACAGCAGTTACATAACATGGACATCATCACACAGTGCTCAAAATAGTATTAAAAGGGGAAATAATAGTCGATTACATCATACGTCTGAGACGTCCATATAGTTCTTACAATAAATCAAAGTGCGGAAAGAAACGTAGATAACTGCGGCCTTCACAGGCAGCCGACTGGGGGTTGCCGCTAACCCACGCCTAGAACTCATCGTAGTCTTGGAACTCCTGGAAGTCTCCTTCCACAGCTTCATCTTCTCCTGAGCAGTGGTTGCATTGCTGACAACCTGGGGGGGGGGGGATTTGGTGTGTAGAGCAAGGGTGAGTACACATCAACATACTCAGCAAGTATCCTGTTTGGCTGTAGTGGACTAGCTTTATGTGGGGATAAGTCAAGCAGTTGCTTTTAGTTGGTCAGGTTATTACTTACTAGTAGAAAGCCAGGTTTTAACATTAACCCAAGTTATTAGCCCAATGTATCCTTTCCAAACGGAAAGAATACCACTTACCAGCACCATAATCATAATCAGAACCATCAATCTCATAGCCACCTGTACCAAAGTATCTCTGATCAAGTATCACTAATCTCTGGAGCTCCCTTGGCCGCTCATAACCGCGAGCACGGCTGATATATCAGTTTCATAACACTCTGCAGAGGTTGTGCACTTTACCCACAAGCCGTGATTCCCTCTTGCCTCGGGCTGATCAAACCCTTAAACACTACCAAGGTGAATAGGCAGGGTCTCACTACGTAGCCTTTACAAAGATTCCCCGGGGCTGTAGCCACCCGTTAGGTTTCCTAAATGTACCGCACTCCTCCCCAAGGGACAAATCAACCTTGGCAGAGCGAGCCGCATACACAGAGCCCCATTGACGGCACAACGGCTAAGCGAACTACACCCCGGTTCCTCTAATTATTCAGCTAAGGGCGTCCCATTCCACCCTCATGGTTGCACTGTTTTCCCGGGCGGTCATCCATTGAACAGGTCCTTACGGAGAGGCACTTGAGAAACCGCTCGAGTCCCCTTAAATGCCACAAGTATGATCATAAATAAGAAGGGGAAAACAGCGTATCATAGATAATCACATCATGTTCATTGATTAGAGTTGGGCAATAGCATCAAACTAAGCAGTAATAATCCGACCCAAATAGGTAAACAAGGACATGAATAACAAAAGCTAGTCAATCCTTAGGTATAAATGTGTAATGCGGGAGGTGAATTAAAGAATGAATAGGACAGAGATAGGTCAAAGGACACTTGCCTCCACCAACCGACTGCTGCTCAGGGGCTTCTCCTGCGAATTCCTCGGGCTCTTCGACCGGATCGTTCTCTATGCGAGCGCAAACATACATACATCCACATATTTAATTCAAAAGAACAGTACACCATACAAGGGAACAGGTAAAGCGGATATGCATCAAGTATGACATTTGACATCGCATTGGTTATGGTTAGAAAGAAACGGGGAAAGGTCTCGCAGAGGGGTTAAATCTTATGCACTAATGATTAATTACAATTGGTTCTTAACAAAAGAATTCTGTTATATGCACTAATGGAAACCTAGTCATTTTTAGTTGATCAACATTGAATGAGATAAACAATTAATTACGTGAATCAACTAGCATAACGGAATTTTAAATTGAACTTCCTATTACAATAACATGAACAATGATTAGCCTACCTAAAATAAAGTAACCATGATCACAGAAAGTAAATAAAATAAAATAAAAAAATAATAAAAAAAACAGGGGGGGGCGGTTGAACCGGCCCTAGGGCGGTTGAACCGGCCCTAGGCGGGGCGGCCGAGCTGGGGGCTGGCGCGGGCGCGGGCGGCCGAGCTGGGGGCCGGGGCGGCCGAGCTGGCCCGGTTGAACCGGCGGCCAGGACCGGCCGAGCCGGGGCGCGCGGGGGAGGGCGGGCTGGCCAGGCGGCCGAGCCGGCCAGGCGCGCGGCCAGGCGGGCGGCCGGGCGGGCTGGGGACGCGGCCGGGGGCGCGGCCAAGGGCTGGCCGGGGCCGGCCAGGGGCGGGCTGGGGCTGGCCGGGGGCGGCCGGGGCTGGCCGGGCGCGCGGCCAAGGGCCAGGGCGGCGCGGCTGGAGGCCAGGGCAGCGCGGCTGGAGGCCAGGGCGGCCGAGGGGAGGGGAGGGGAGGGGAGAGGGAGAGAGGAGAGAGGAGGGGGGGGGGGCTCACCGGCGTCGGCGGCCGACTGGCGAGGGCGGCGAGCAGGGGACGGCGGCACTAGGGCAGGGGCGGGTAGGGGCGGCGGCTAGGGTGGGGAGGGAGAGGGAAAATGAGAGGGGAGAGAGAGAGGAATTGGGGGGAAAAGGGGAGGTGGGGGGGGGGCGGCTGGGCCTTTCAGGCCCAAGAGGGGGGGGCGCGCAGGGGCTTGGGCCGGCCGAGGTCGGCCCACGGCACGGGAGAGAGAGAGAACAAGAGGAGAGAGAGAAAGAAAAAGAGAGAAAGAAAAGGTTTTCTGCTTATTCTCGAAATCCGATATTTCCACATGAATGCATTTGCACTTTCAAAGCAATCAAAAAAATGCAAGGTTCGGCATGGTGCATCAAACAACATAAAGTATTTTTAGAGTTTTTCTTACACGGGAAACCCAAACCGAATCCCGCTAAACTTTTGGAAAAGGTCAAGGTGTAGCGAGGGGAAAAAGAAAAGAAAAGGTAACGCCCGAATTTTGGCGAGTAAAGAAAAGAAAAAATTCAACTGCAAAATTCGGGGCGTTACAGTTACGCATCTCAAAGCGGCCCAAACCTAGTAAACCGTCGTCCACTGTTTCTCGTGCATCCAGCACGAACCATCGAGCTACAGTCGATAACACCATCCTACTCCTGAAAGCACCTTGAGGGGTAACCCCAGGTGCACAGTCGGACCCAAAACACCGACAGCTGGCACGCCAGGTAGAGGGTGTGTCATCGATCCAGGCTAGCTCAATGGCCGTCACTTTCCAGCACAATATCATCCTCCGTCCCGGGTCCAAATTCTGCTTCGGAACTATCTCATCTGTAGCAGATGAGGAAGGAACTCTGCATCGCATCGCGGATCCATCGGAGAGAAAATCTTCCTCAGAAATCCTCGGGAAAATTGGGGCAAAGCAGGAAAAGGCGCAACCTCCAGCGCCCCGGAAAAAGATCACCTTCAGTAAACTAGGAGCCCAGGGCTCGTCAACCCGGAGAACTCCGTTGTCCACCTCTCCTACGGGAGAATGGACACGGATCACGAGGAAGAAAGAAACGAATGAGATCGAAAGGCGGCAAGCTGTCCTTCCTGTACCTTCGTCCTCAAAGGAGGACAGAAAGAAGGTCGCCACGACAACTGTTCCATTCTACCCTGACGTCCTCTTCATTGGAAGGGCAGAGTCGCCCCCCATCTCCGACGACGAACTGACCATACCTGGAGAGGAACTTCCTCAGTGGGAGTCCCGCCGATGAAGGAACCGACGCCGAAATATCCGACGACATCACAAGGCCGGAGAACTAGACCCGGCACAACCTGTATCGCGAGACGAGGTCTCAGAGATAGGAGAAACTCCGGAAGAACGTGTCTTCAGGGAAAGAAGGAATTCCCGACGACGCGATCGTCGACGGGCTCAAGAACAGGTCGAGCAGGAAACAAGGCAACGCCGGGAAAATCCATTCTTCGGACGCAACCTGAACCCCGATTTCGCCCGAGCCATGAACACGCCGAGTGAAGTCGGCGGAGTATTGGCTCGGATAGCAGATGGCCTCCCGCGGACTCCCGATGCCGAGGGCTATCGGCGGCTGTTCACTCAAGCAGCCAATCATCTCCTACCCCTCGCTCACCCGCCGAACGATCTACGACACGCCATCAACAGTCGGCGGGACGCACAGAGCTCCATCAATGCTTCGCACGAACGACGACATGAGAACGAAATTCGTTGTCAAGAAGAGTACGACTCGGATCACAGCATCCCAGCGCGAAGTCAGGCTACCAGGACCGAGTCGGCCACGGCTTCAACTGGTGGCACCACCCGAGGACGGTCGAGGCACCACGACAACCACTCTCCTCCCCGGGACCGGCATCATCATCAACGACAGGAGGACACGTGCGGAGTATCGGCACTCACTCCACGCCTCAGGGCCATTCAATGGCCCCCTAACTTCAAGGTCTCCAACGTCGACAAGTACGAACCTAAGCAGGATCCGGGAGGCTGGCTAGCCGTCTACACCACCGCTGCTCGAGTAGCAGGGGCAACCGAGGACGCGATGACCGCGTACTTGCCTATCGTCCTCGGGCAAGACGCGCTGCAATGGCTGCGACACCTACCCCGACACTGCATCGACGACTGGAGCGATTTCAGTCGGCGCTTCACCGCCAACTTTCAGTCTCTCTCCGACAAACCGGCGCAACCATGGGACCTCAAATCCATCAAGCGCCGAGGGGACAAAACTCTTCGGTCGTACCTAAAAAGATTCCAGACCATGAGAAATCGTATCCCCGAAGTCGTGGAAGCAACAGTGATCGAGGACTTCTACAGGGGATCCAATGACTCGGCATTCGTCCGAGCCATATTACAGAAGGCGCCGACTACCTCCGAGCAACTGTTCCGGGAGGCTGACCTCTACATCACCGCGGACGAACGAGCTCAGGACCTCATTGGAGGAGCGAAGCCTGCACCAGCGGCGCCATGACGCAACACGAACCAGCAACCCGACAAGCGCTGGGAGAAGAGGCCTCATGAGGAGGTCCACGCCGCCGGACCGCCCGCCTGTCGTGCCCGAGGAGGACCTCACGAAGGCGAACGCACACTGGACGACATCCTCAATGCCCAGTGCCCATACCACAAGGACATGCGCCACACCCTCCGGAACTGTAGGGACTTCAAACACTCCGTCGGGCACGGTCGACCTTTTCAACCTCTACCTCCTCCCCCGCCGCGAGGAGGACCGGGAGAACCGCAACAACCCCGACAGCAGGAGGAGGGAAGAGGAGGAGCATTCCCGCGTGTCGACAGAGAAGTCAACGTCATCTTCGGCGGACACAGGTCACAAGAAAGCAAGAGACAACAAAAGCTCAACGATCGTCAGATACTGGTGGCGGCCACCGGTCCTCCCGCCCCATACCGATGGTCTGAGCACCCGATCACCTTCACTCAGGCAGATCAATGGCTTAACTTCGATCACCTAGGCAAATACCCGCTTCTCGTCGATCCAGTAATCTGAGAGAGCAGGGTAAAGAAGGTACTAGTGGATGGGGGAAGCAGCATCAACGTCACCTTCCCCCGGACGCTCCAAGGCTTGGGAGTTCCCCTCAAAGAGCTCCATGAGTCGGACACACCCTTCTTCAGCATCATGCCGACTGAAGGAGAGTACCCGCTGGGCCACATCTACATGCCAGTCACCTTCGGAACTCCGAAAAACTACAGAACCAAGTTCCTGAGGTTCGAGGTGGCAAACTTCGACTGTGGATACAACGCCATCATCGGGAGGCCCGGATTAGCAAAGTTCATGGCTATTCCACATTATACGTACATGATATTGAAGATGCCAGGACCACAAGGGATCATAACTGTGCTCGCTGACTTCCAAGGCGCCGCAGAATGTTTCCGAGTGGCCATTCAGGTGGCCCTCACCACCAAACCATCGGCGATTTCCTCTGCACGGGCAAACTCAAAGCCTGAGGAAGACCTCGCGGTCCCCGCGAATGAAGCTCAAGCCGTGACCTCTATGCGGCCGACTGAAGAAACCAAAAGGATCAACCTCGGGTTTGCTGACGAGCACAAAACCGCCATCATCAGCTCTAGCCTAGATGACAAATAGGAAAGCGCGCTCGTCCAGTTTCTGCAAGATAACCGAGACGTATTCGCATGGCAATCTGCGGATATGTCGGGAGTCCCAAGAGAGCTGGCCGAGCATAAATTGAAGGTCTACCCCAGGCGAGGCCAATACGACAAAAATTACGTCGCTTTATGCCCGATAAGAGAGAAGCCATCCGTGCTGAGCTGGCTCGCTTGGTCGCGGCCGGATTCATTAGAGAGGTGTTACATCCTGAATGGTTAGCCAACCCTGTTCTTGTACTCAAAAAGAATAAAGTGGATTGGCGCATTTGCGTTGACTATACGGATCTCAACAAACACTGTCCGAAGGATCCCTTCGGGCTTCCTAGAATCGACCAGGTGGTGGACTCAACCGCCGGATGCTCTATGCTGTCTTTCTTGGATTTCTACTCTGGGTATCATCAGATTAGTTTGGCAAAAGAAGACGAGGAAAAAAACGGCATTTATCACCCCGTTTGGAGCCTTCTGCTATACCTCCATGCCGTTCGGCCTCAAAAACACTGGAGCAACTTATCAGAGGGCTATTCAGACATGCTTAGCCGATCACTGGGGCAAGCGTGTCGAAGCCTACGTGGATGACATGGTGATCAAGACAGAGGATTCAGAAAATTTCATCGAAGATTTACAGTTGGTCTTCAATAGTTTACGACGATACAAATGGAAGCTTAATCCCGAAAAGTGTGTTTTCGGAGTGCCGGCAGGAAAGTTGCTAGGGTTTATTGTTAGCCACCGGGGAATTGAAGCCAATCCAGAAAAGATCGAAGCTATCATGAGGATGGAAGCACCATGATCATAAAAGAAAGTTCAAAGACTCACCGGGTGTATGGCAGCCCTAAGCAGGTTCATATCAAGGCTGGGAGAAAAAGGCCTACCATTCTATAAGTTACATAAGAAGGTGGACAAATTTCAGTGGACTTCAGAAGCACAAGAAGCTCTAGATGCGCTGAAAAAATTCTTGACAACACCACCAGTGCTGAAACCGCCACACCGAGCCACGCCGACTCAACCAGCAGAAGATCTGCTATTATACATCTCTTGCACGACTCACGTGGTGAGCACCGCGTTAGTAGTCGAGCGAGCGGAAGAAGGACATGCATACCCAGTACAACATCCTATCTATTTCATCAGTGAAGTTCTGGGCTCTTCAAAGAAGAAATATCCTCAGGTTCAAAAGCTATTGTATGCAGTACTTCTAACTGCGCGCAAACTTCGGCACTACTTCGACGACCACAAAGTCATAGTAGTCACTGGATTTCCAATAGGGGATATTCTCCACAACAAAGAAGCCATCGGAAGAGTAGCCAAGTGGGCCTGTGAATTGGGATCTCATGCACCGAATTTCGACCTCGCACTGCTATCAAAACTCAAGCACTGGTTGACTTCGTATCAGAATGGACCGAGCAACAGGTACCGGATAACCCGGAAACCGCAGAAGTATGGCGAATGTATTTTGACGGCTCATTGAAGCTGCAGGGAGCAGGTGCAGGGATCCTCTTTATTGCACCCAGAGGCGAACAACTCAAGTACGCTCTTCAATTGTTATTCCCGGCATCTAACAACACAGCCGAGTACGAAGCTCTGATTCACGGGCTGAACATTGCCATATCACTGGGCATCAAGAGACTGATGGTATATGGAGATTCTGTGGTGGTCATAAGTCAGATAAACAAAGAATGGGATTGCTCGAATGATTCCATGGGAAAATATTGCACTGCTGTCCGGAAACTAGAAGATAAATTTGAAGGTTTGGAATTTCATCATGTGGAGAGAGATCGCAACGCGGCGGCTGACGCATTATCTAAGCTGGGGTCCAGTCGGACTCAGGTCCCGCCTGGAATTTTTGTCCAAGAAGTGTCGCGCCCGAGCATTTTAGTGGATCGGGTAGAAGAATGCAATACTCTGAGCCAACCAGAGTCGAATCCTGATGACTGGAGGGAGCCGATCATCAGATATATAAGGAATGAAGAGGAACCAGATGACAAAAATACCGCCGAGCGCATTACAAGGCAGTCAGCTCACTATACACTCATTGGGGAAACGTTATACAGAAGGGGCGCGTCAGGAGTCCTCATGAAATGTATTCTCTCAGCTACTGGAAAGCAACTTCTGGATGAGGTCCATGCTGGGCAATGTGGAGTGCACGCAGCATCCAGGACCCTAGTTGGGAAAGTCTTTAGGTCAGGTTTCTACTGGCCAACAGCAAAAAGTGATGCAGCCAAGTTAGTTCAGAGGTGCGAAGCCTGCCAGTACTTGTAAAAACAGCAGCATCTACCGACACAGCAACTACAAACCATACCCGTAACCTGACCGTTCGCATGCTGGGGATTGGATATGATTGGACCTTTCAAAAAAGCTCAAGGAGGATACACTCATGTACTGGTTGCTATCGACAAATTCACCAAGTGGATATAATTCAAACCCATTGCTTCCCTAACTTCAGCTAAGGCAGTGGAATTCATACAAGATATAATATTCAGGTTTGGAATACCAAATAACATCATAACCGACCTAGGATCCAACTTCAAAAGCTCAGAGTTCTTCGATTTCTACGAGCAAAAGAGCATTCAGATCAAATGTGCCTCGGTGGCACACCCAAGAGCCAACGGGCAGGTAGAAAGAGCCAACAGGGATGATATTGGAGGCGCTCAGAAAGAAAGTTTTCGACAAAAATGAAAAGTTCGCAGGAAAGTGGATCAGAGAATTGCCGTACGTCGTTTGGAGCCTGAGAACTCAACCTAGTCGAGCCCTGCATGGAAACACTCCTTTCTTCATGGTCTATGGTTCGGAGGCAGTGCTACCTGCTGATCTCAAGTTTGGGGCACCAAGGTTGATCTTTGAAAACATAGCAGAAGCTGAGGCTACTAGGCTGGAGGATGTTGATGTGCTCGAAGAAGAACGACTGAACGCGGTAATTCAATCAGCACGGTATCAGCAAACTCTGAGGCGCTATCACGATAAGGCCATACCACCTCAATCCTTCGCAGCGGGAGATCTCGTCCTCCGCCGAATTCTAACGGGGAAGGGACGACACAAATTGTCACCTCTATGGGAAGGACCATTCGTAGTAGCTGAAGTCACTCGGCCGGGATCATACCCCCTCACTCAGATGGACGGCACGGAAATTGGGAACTCATGGAACATAGAACACCTCAGGAAGTTTTATCCTTAGCTATATTTCAAAAGCTATTGGGGCGACAATGTATTCTGTAAACTGGGAAATGCATCATCAATAAAAAGACCTCAAGAATTGTTCATTGTCAATCTGCATTCTTGCTCAACTCGGGGTGACCACTATACCCTACTAACGGGGCAATCGGCTTAAGTCGGCGATGACTTAAGATGGTGCGACATGCCCACGCTTACTTAACTCAGGGTGACCACTATACCCTACTAACAGAGCAATCGGCTTAAGTCGGTGATGACTTAAGACGGTGCGACATGCTCGCGCTTACATAACTCAAGGTGACCACTATACCCTACTAACGGAGCAATCGGCTTAAGTCGGCTATGACTTAAGACGGTACGACATGCTCACGCTTACTTAACTAAGGGTGACCACTATACCCTGCTAACGGAGCAATCGGTTTAAGTCGGCGATCACTATACCCCTGATGGCGGAACGATCGATTTAAATTGGCAACGACTTAAATTGGCATGACACATTCGGCGCGTTCGTGACTATTCATCCCAGGGCGATCTCTATGCCCCACGAAAAAATTCAAAACCATCATAATGGACTTACTTTTACGACTGTAGATACCGTTGAATTCTAACAACGGGAAAACAATAACAGTATTCAGTACCAAAAAGTGTTTTCTAACGAAACATCCAAGCACACTAACCATAAACTCAAGGCATTCAGTGTTTTATATCTGGAAATGTTTTTCTCAGGAGCAACCGACGAGGTAGGACGACTCGAAGAATTGGGAGCGGCATTCACATCTGCCACTATGTCGTCGGGAACAACCACGCCAGGTCTCCTCATCAGAATTCGCCCCGCGCGAACGGCTTTGTCCATGGCTTTGTCGCGCTGGGCCTTTAGAGTAGCAGAAGTATCTTCAGCGGCCCTAACAGCCAACGAGCGGCTTCTAGCTCCCGGACTACCGACTTTTTGGAAGCACGCAGATCCATGATGACAGTATCCTTGTTCGACACCAATTGCCTGAGGCGAATCATATCATCTAGAGACTCTTGCAGCTTGTAGCGATGGTTATCCAAGTCCTCCATGGTAAAACGATGACTCCTCTCCAAGATAGTCAACGAGTTGCTGGACATCGCGGTATAACTTTTTCAGATTGTCGCGAGAAGTAGCAAGAGCACGTTTCTCCTCCTACAGACAAGAGCCGGTTTCTCCAACGTCAAGCAAGCACTAAAAGCATAACAGACAAGGGCAAGTGAAAGTTCAATTCAGTGGCCACCTTTTTAGAATCAAGTTGAGCACAGAGAGTGGAGTTAGCATCATTCAGAGAGGCAAAAACCTGGGCCAATGCAGCCTGACTTTGAGAATACCTTTCTTCAAGGTCAGAATATCGCCAAGCCATGTCTGTCAGGAAACAGTCAAGCAAGGGTGTTCAGCTATAAAGCAGATTACTCAAACAACCAATGAAGGAACAAAGGGCACTAACCAGCATTTGCCATCTCCAAGTCAGATACTCGCCGCTGAAGTAACACTGGATTCCAATGTGTTAGGGATAAAGCCCCTTCTGGGACAGAGGTCCCCTGTGTTTTCAACCGGCCAGCCATCTCATCCACCAATGCCTGACATTAAGAGAAGATGAGCATAATAACAGCAGTCTACCTGAAGTAAAAGTCAGGGCAGAAGAAACCAAGTTACCTGGAGGTTGGAGAAGAATGAGGGAACCCCCAAGTCGTGGGAAATCAACTGACGGCTTGCTGATGGGTCACCAACTGGGACAACCCGCAATGCATCATTGGGAACCAAGTTAGTGTCAGCAGCAGAAGTCACAACACTGTCATCAGGAACGCTGACCTCTAAAGCGACCTCTCGACATGAAACCCATGCTGCTGCCATACAATCAGAGTGCGGAGGAGGAGATCCCACGTGAACATCCATGGAAGTGTTAGAGGGAGAACCAACTCGGACTCCCTTGGGGGCTGGGTCATCGCTCGCGTTACCCATCCGAGCCGGATCATCCCCGGCAACACCCTCGGGGGCTGGGTAAGCACCTAGCGCTATCTTTGAGGGCCGAGCCCTCCAAGGCAGCCACCTCTAAGGCTGAAGGACCTTCAACCACTTCCATAGGAATAGTGCAAGCCGGTCCAACCTCCTGACCCTTAAGACTGTGCTCCAAGGTCGATGAGGTGCGGGACGCCGCCCAGGACAACTCCAGCCCAGCATCAGGCACATCAGCGCAAACGTCCATCATGCCACCATCTGCTGGCTCGGACAACAGGTCTTCTGGGACCATATCCTCAAGAGTTTGATCAAAGTTGGCCAGAGACAATTCTTGTAGACCAATAAGAGCGGACAGGGCTAGAGAAGGAACACCACTACTTTCGCCATTGGCAATATAGCGTCGGCTGTTCTTCCGAGTTAGAGGGATTTCATCCTCCTCCTCCTCACCCTCATCAACAACGCAGACAGTACACCCATTGGGGTCAGCGTCATCCAGGTCACACCCATTGGGGTCAGCGTCATCCAGGTCACACCCATTGGGGTTAATAGCAGGCAGGTTACACCCATTGGGATCAGTTTCAGCAAATGCAGGCACTAGCACTTCTTCAGCAGCAGGAACGGAAGGACCAGCATCCTGATCCAAACTAGACACTCGACAAAGACGTCTCTTCTTCTGTTTTTTTCCGTCAGCAGGAGAAGCAGGCTGATTGGCTCGGCGAGAACGCTTCGGACGAACATTGTCAGACTTCTGAATATCTAAAGCTTTGCTAGCCTCTGGGATGGGTGCTACCACCAATATTTCAGTAGGGACTGCATCAGAAGAATCTTCAGCTAGCATATCCAGCATGGCACTTATTTCTGCATCACTTGGATTTAAAGGCACCTCAAAATGAACCTGCCTCTCGTCGTCAGGAATTTCTTCAAGTGAGGCAACCAAAGCACTAACCTCTTCGGGAGAGGGTCGCACTCTAAGGCCCAAACTGCTATCACCAGCAGGAGGATTTGACACAAAACTGGTAAAGGCCTTAGAAGGAGGCAGATTCCAAACCGAGTATGCAATAGGACTGCCGACGTTCGACACCTTGCCTCTAAGTATCATCTCGAGCCGGCCCACCAAGTCCACGGCAAGAATTCTTCTGTTGGTTACCCGAGTCGAATCAGCAAAGCCTCGATACAGATAGGCTGGATATGCTCTGTCTTTCAGCAGTTGAATGTTCTTGAAAACAAAGTCAGCGACCACAGCTTCTACAGTCACACCCCTTTCTTTCAGCAATCCAACTTCAGCTAGCAAAGCCCCTTGCTTCAGTTACTTCCTGGTCTGTGGGGGATTCGATCCAGCTTGGAGTGCGAACATCCGGCTGTCTTCCTGACCGTGGGGGGAGAGAATTCCCATGATTCTCCACTGATGAACCATTCCAGACGCCATCCCTTGATGCTATCCTTGAGCGGGATGTCGAGGTAATCAGCCTTCCTCCCACGGTGCATCTCCAAGCTCGCGCCCCCCACCAGCTGGTGCTGCCCTCCGGCCATCCCAGGGCGACAGTGGTACAAATACTTCCACAGGCCAAAGTGTGGCAGAACTTCGAGAAAAGCTTCGCATAAATGAACAAAGATAGAGACTTGCAGAACGGAATTGGGATTCAGATGGGTCAGATTCAAGCGATAGAAATCAAGGAGACCGCGGAAAAAAGGAGAAATGGGAAGAGCAAGGCCGCGGAGGAGAAAAGGAACGTAGATGACAGATTCGTGAGTGTCCTCTGTTGGAACATTGACCCCACGGCAGATCCGCTAGGAACAGAGCTCCTTCGGAGGAAGAACCCCGATAGATATAAGATGGAGAAGGTCGGATTCAGAGACAACATACATATGGTTACCTGCGAAAGGCAACTGACTGTTGGGGTCGATGGGGGGGATGACCGCGACGGATGAACTCAAAGCTTTCCGCTTGGGCGCCATTTCAACCTTACCGGTGAACGGAGCGGAAGCAGCGTTGCAAGAGAGTGGAGAAGGCCTGGGTGCAGAAAAGCAAGAACTAGGGCACAGAATGTGGAGGCGCACGGCAGTACAGTGCATATGGGGTTTTCCAAAGCCAGATGCCGAATCTAAAAAGCGCCCAGTCATCACCCAGCTATTATCTCTAAAACGCTGGCGTGCCACGTCATCACCCGGCCGTTATTTCTAAAGCGCGGGCATGCCACATCATCACTCGGCCGTTATTTCCAAAACGGACGACGCGGTCCATTCTAACTCAGCGGTTATTTCTGAGAACGCTGACGCTACCAGACTCCACTTGGCCACTATCTCCAAAGCGGCCGGCGTGGCCCGTTATCACTCGGTTGTTACCTCTAAAACGCCGACGTTGCCATCGATCACTCGGCTGTTACCTCCAAAACACTGACGTCGTCATCAGCCGCCCGGTTGTTGTTCCTAAAGCGGTGACGCAGTTCCAAGGGATTCGGGTGTTACCTCTAAAACACCTGACATCACCAATAACCGCTCGGTCGTTATCTCTAAAACACTGACGTGGCCGCTATCGCTCAACCATTACTTCAAAAAGTGCCAACATCGCCAGTAATAACTCGGCCGTCACTCCTAAAGCAACAATGTGATTTCAGATGACTCGGCCGCTATCACCAAAGTGTTGACATCGCGAAGAAAATAGTCAGAAGCGTGATTCGTTGATTCCAAACATCTCTCAGGCATTAATGAGATCGGCGAATGTCGGGAAAGCAAAATAAAGCGCACAAGAAGTGAGGCAAAATCACACTTCATTATAAGGGAAGCATTACCGAACTTACAAACCAACTCATTATGAGTTGATGACCTCCCTACTACTACACTATACTACTAACTACTACTACATTATTTCATTATACTACTACTAATCTATACTAATAATTAAAACCAGTGGCATCTAGCCACTGGCCTTGTTGCTGCCCTTGCTGCTGCCCCTGCTGCCGCCCTTGCTGCCATCGCCACCATCGCCACTACCACCCTTGCCGCCGCCGTCGCCATCGCCTTCGCCGCCATCACCGCTGCCGTCGCCGTCGCCGTCACTACCATTGCCGTCGCCACCGCCCTCCTCGGATGAGTCCGAGGAGTTCTCCTCGTCTGAGGAGTACTCCGACTCATCCGAGCCCGCGAGCCCGGCGTGCTCGACGGACCGGATGTAAGTCCAGACCTCCGCGGCAATCCCTGGGAGTCGTCTGAATCATCAGACGACACCGGGGGAGAGGCAGGAGCCAGAGAGCCCTCGGACTCGGAGGAGAACTCCTCCTCCGAGTACTCCGAGTCGCCGAAGTCCTCTGAGGAAGGGGTTGGCTCACGCTTGTGTTTGTCACCAGAGCGATGTGAAGAACTACCACCTTTCTTACTCTTGCCCATGCTGGAAATGGAAGGAAGAAGAGGAGGGTAAACAACAAGCATCAGTAAGAGATGTGAAAATGCCGGAGAAGCAAGAGCACTATTTATAGAAGAAGAAGGCAACCGCTCACCTCCTACCACGGCCACTGAACAGTCACAAAAATTAAATATGCAATTCAAACCGTTTGAAGACACGTCAGGCGGCTGACGCCGTTTCACGTAACACGACACCCATTAGGACTCCTGTCAACTGCGCGGGCAATATGATTACGCCCGCGGTCACATCAAGTTACTACTCAGAAGCAGTTTGCTAAACGCTCAGCGTACCAAGCCGTCCCTTACCTACACCCATTGGGGGGGACGCCCAGGAATTATCAATATATTTTCAACACTGTCACATCTGAACAGTATATGCAATGAATACTTCAAGACAAAAGAAAGATATCAGCAGGGATCAAAGGAAAGCCAAATATAGCCGATGAGGTACAAGTCTAATCGACAGAAGCATCAAAGCACGAAGTGACATGAAGACTTGCCAAGGGCCATCTATCGAACATCCAATCAGTCACAGATCAAATAAATGGCAAGACCTAGCAAGATATGGGCAGATCGCGTACTCGGCCTCAAAGACAAAAATGTACGCTGACTTCTAAAGCGTAGTATCAATAATATAATGCTGATCTCCAAGGCATTCGGCAAAGGGGAAGGATGATTCCCGGAAAAAGGCATGAAATAAAGACCTTCGAGTGGATTATTTTCAAAAATCCACTCGAAGCTCGGGGGCTACACCCATTGGGTGCACCTCTGGTGCATCCAATGGATCATCATCCCTGAAGAAGTGAAGTGCTGACTTATAAAGCATAAGGCAAGATCAAGACAAGGCTGACCTCTGAAAAAGCAAGTGGAAGATAAAAGTGATCTCTGATAATAATTGAAGTAAGGACCTTCGAGTGGATTATCTGCAAAAATCCACTCGAAGCTCGGGGGCTACACCCATTGGGTGCACCTTCACCCAATGAAATTTGAAGTCCTACGGTATAAAAATGCTGACTTCTGAAAAATGAGTCTGAGATAGAACACCAAATTTTGAGTAATAAAGGCAGAAAGAGACAGTGAAAAATTGTTTCCACCGGATCATTCAGAACTCAGAAGCAGTGGCCCGGCAGGTTTATTTCCAAGGCATCCCTTGTAAAAGTCAAAGACTGCAAGCTGGATCTTGAGCCGTTTATTTCAGAACTGACTGCAAGCTGGACCTAGGATCCTTGGGCCGTTTATTTTAGAATCGACCCAAAGATCGGGGCTTGTGGGGGACAGATATCCCCCGGGTCCACCAGAAGGATAAAAGACCTCACGAAAGGCCCAAGGGCCCCATAGTTCATAAGGTCATCCCCCTCGTGGGCCTGGGGAGGAACGACCAATGAAGCGAATCGACACAAGGCTGTATCGGCACAAGCCCAAGACGGCCCAACTAATTCGAACAGTAATCACAACTGAGGCCCGACCTTCCCGTGCAGGAGCCCTGTACAACGGAACCAAGCAAGAATGGGTCGGCAGGATTATAGGAGGATAAACTCAGTTGGTTCACTATTTCTTAGGTACACGTTGTTGTCATATCTACATGTACCACCCCACGGTCGAGTATATAAGGCCTAGGGGGCACCCCTTCAGATCAGATACTCGCTACTTAGCCTTCCACCCAACTCTCTACATTTTCAGCGCTAGAGAATCCTCTTGTAACCCACCACATAAAGCACTCTCGACAGGACGTAGGGTGTTACGCATCTCAAAGCGGCCCGAACCTGTAAACCGCCGTCCACTGTTTCTCGTGCATCCAGCACGAACCATCGAGCTACAGTCGATAACACTGTCCTACTCCTGAAAGCACCTTGAGGGGTAACCCCAGGTGCGCAGTCGGACCTAAAACACCGACAGTAAGCAAACCCTAAAAAGGTAAATCGATCTCTTGAGGTATAAATGTGTTGTTTTTTTGTTCATACTGCATTCTAATGATTACGGCTGTTGGGGGCTTGTTCTCAAATACTATGAATTAAGAACAAGACAACATAAAAGTGTTAAATGTGGAACTCCTTCATCCTTAGAAACAGTATATCCCTTCGGGTATAATGAATCTCGGACGAAGGTTACGAAAGAAAAGACCTTCGTTAGGTTGATAAATGGTTAAACAGAGCAACTATATATAATGTGCGAGTAATAATACCAGCATTATCATCGATATATTTCCATTATTAAATTCATAAAAACGAATTACAAATGTACCTTCAGATTGATGTAAAGTAAAGGTACAAACGTGATGCGAAAAAGCGTATGCCAAGTCAGCGTGAACAGTACGGGAGTACTGTTCACCTATTTATAGGCACGGGACGCAGCCCGTGTAAAATTACATTGATGCCCTTTACATTTATCAATAACTATAGTAATTCTTCGAGGTCCAACTTGGCTTTTCATCTTTAAGTCGGTTCCTCTTTTCTGTTATTGTGCCGAAGCCTTTCTGCACATAGCTTTGTGATCGTCTTATCCTTCGTCATGATCGTTTTTCATTCCAGTCAAGCTTCGTCTTAACCATGCTCTTGTATATTCGCGACCTGACTCCGAAGGTGCCTGTTCCGAAGGTGCCTGTTCACATATTACACTTGGAAAATATTGTCAAACTATGTTTTTGAGGATCTTCGGGAGCCGAAGGCCCCCAACAGTAGCCCCTCACAATATCAATTTATTGTAAAGATAAATTCATATTGCGACATGGACGAAGGCTTTAAGCCGAAGGTCCGAAAAAACACCTTCCTTTTGCTAGAATAGCAACAGTCATTGACAAGCGGGGCCCTCCAGTTTTCGACATACTGGGTGTATAAATACAAGCTCACCACGAGTTTATTTGGCACGCCCTTTTGCCACCTGCTTTTTACTCACCTAGCTTTTAGCCTGCGCGCGACAGCATTTGCTCGGTCTTAAATTTTTAAGCTTCGGTTTCAAGTCTGGTTCGCCAGCATTCGCAAAGATGTCTGAGGATAAGATAGTTGCTGGTGCTTCGAAGCTAAGCCTTTCTGAGGAAATGCACCTGGGTTTTCTTGAGTCAATGTCGAAGACCAATACGGAAAAGATTGTCAAGGAAACTTTGGAGGGTTTATCTAAAGATACTGGCGACAGTGATAGTTATGATGTGGATAGTGGTGGAGAGGACTCTGAAGATCGGCCGTGGCGGCCTAGTCACTCAAACTTCGGAAAATCAACTATAAAGCAGAGTCACCTTGAAAATATGAGGGGGAGATATTTCCGAGATATATCCATCGTGAGGGCAGATGACGGAGAAAAAACTACGCCGACCCCCGAAGATAATGAAGTCGTGATCTTCCGAAGCTTTTTAAAGGCTGGGCTACGATTCTCTCTAAGCAGGTTTGTGGTAGAAGTTCTGAAAATATATCAAATTTACCTTCATCAACTTACCCCTGAGGCAGTGATAAGATTGGGAATCTTCGTCTGGGCCGTGAGGAGCCAGGGCCTGGAGCCAAGTGCAAAAAGTTTTTGCAATATACACGAGCTAGTATATGAGACGAAACCCTGGGGTAAGGAGCAATATCACAATAATTTTGGTTGCTATAGCTTCGGTGCCCGCTCTGGGTCAAGCTGTCCCGTGCCAACCTTTCAGAAGAGATGGCCCGGGGAATGGATGAAGGAATGGTTCTATGTGAAGAACGATTTGAAGGTTCGAGAAGATATCAAAGATATCATCATGCGCCCTATATGGTAGCGCTTCGGACTCCGGAAACCAAAGGTAGAAATGGACGAAGCAGCTGAAGAATGTCAGAGGGCCTTCGGCGTAGTCTGTTCTTTTATTGGGACCAGGGATTTAATGCAAGAGCACATTGCCTTCAGAGTGTGGCCACTTGCAGATAACTGGGAAATGCCGAAGGAGACCGTTAAAGAAACTGACGAGGGTGGACTAATCAGGCTGAAATATACATTCAAGTACAGAGATAAGTTTGTTGAACCGGATGATGATTGGCTGAAAAGCATTGAGAATGTAAGTGATGAATTGCTTGGGGCATACTCAAAGGCCGAAAACACTGCATTATCAGCGGCTTTCGGAGGCCGAAAGAAGAAGAGACTCAACCGAGTATTTGATGCAATTGGGTTTATCTATCCCGACTACTATTATCCATTGCGAGGTCAAAAGAGAAAAAATACTTCTCCTGCAAAGGACACTGCTTCGGCTACTCCCGGGGAGCCAGCGCCGAAGAGGAAGAAGGTAAAAGTGTTCACACACCCTCCACGCTGTATTGAGCCGGCCACAGTGCCCGAGTTTATTGGCGAGGCCTCTTCGGCCACCGAAGCCAAAGAACCAACTCCAGCGCCAAAATCCGAAGAAATGGCCGAAGCACCAGCAATAGAAAAAACAGGAGAAGAGAGAACTGAAGAAAGAAAAACACTAGATGCTTTAAGTCCTTCATCAAAAGTTGAGGCAGCTAAAAGCCAGAAGGGGCCAGCAGTGACCCCGAAAAGAAAAAGGATGGTTAATGTGCTGGTTGTTTTGGAGACAATTAAATCTTCAAGCACAACTCCAAAGAAAACTGTTGAAGTGTCTACTGAAGCCTTTGTTGCTGAAACTTCAAAGCAACAATTTGAAACTGAAGCTGGGCCTTCGGAATCCACCAAGATACAACCTTTGGAGGTCGAAAAATGTCAAAGGCAAGTTTAGAAACTGAAAAAGCAAAAATAACAGAGCCGATTCTGACTGAGGAAATTGGCACTGCCACCCCCGAAGCATCTTCCAAAATACATGATTATATTGTGCGACATGCTTCGGGGAAGAAACTATCTGAAGAAGAGATTTTTGAAGCCAATCACTATGCCCGAGAACTGAAGTATCCGAGGGGGGCCGTAGTGTTCAATGGGACAAACGAAGATGATTTCCTGTACTGTCTTCCAGACAATAAAGAATTATCCGTGTGCCGGGAGATGGCTAGAAGCATGGGGTTCCCGAAACTCGAAGCTGGCCTTTGCGCCATGACGAAGGACGATCTTGCGGATAGCCTGGCATACAATAGTCTGAAGGTACAAAAATTGTGAATTTTGAAGTTTATGAATTTTGAATTAGTTTTTTGCTCTTATGTTAACTCATCCATTCTTTTGAATAGGGCTTAATACTCAGCAATGCCTTAAGGGCTCAAAAGAATGCCGAAGATGAGAGCTGCACCATTGCTCTTAACAACCTTCGAACAGAGGTTATCAGGCTAAGAAACGAAGCCTTGGAGAAGGACAAAATTCTGCTTACATTAGTGGAAAAAATGAAGGAAGACGAAGCTAACTCTAAAACTCAAGCCAAAGCTCAGAAGCGTGAAATCGGAAGATCTTCGTAAACAACTAGCCCGAGCCAAAGAAGAACGCATTCTTGAAGAAACAAAACGAGAATTAAGCGATCAATGGGCAGATCATTTGGAAGTAAATGTTAAAGAGCTTCGTGCTTCGAAGAAGAGGTGCTACGATAAATCCATAGAATGTGTTAAGAAAATAAAATCCAGCTTCGCCAGCGTTGGCGGCATTCTCTAGTGAAGAAAATTTCACAAGAGGAAATCCAGAAGGCCCGATTGAATGGATTAGTCGCGAAGCTGATGTCTTCGACGAAATCTTGAATAGTCGCGGGGACATTTGTGCTTTTTCGGGCGCCAGGGGAATTGTTCCCATTTTAGAGAAGAAAGGGTGCGAGCATGTGAAATCTTTGGCGCAGTCTGAAGCTACTTTATCCTCTGAAGATATCAAAGACCCTTCAGCCGAAGCAAGCCAGGTTGGTGGAAAATTTTTCACTGACATTTGGGACAACGGCGGCCGAAAAATGGCTCAAGAGATCATTCAGAGAAGTGAAAAAGGCGTCCATGATGCTAGGGAGGTAGCGAGAGCTGCTGAAAAAAACACAGGGCCCGAAGGGCAAATAGGTATTAATTAGTGATTTTTATTTTGTTGTAATTTTTGATTTTGAACTTTATTCGTAGTTTGTAATAGTAATATAGCCGTGTCCTCTCCTCCCTCAGAACCCGCTGAGGCATCTGCGGACCCTCCTCCGAAGGGAGACGACGAAATTAGACAAATGGCCGAAGCCATCATGGACGAAGTTGTCAATCAGCTGCTAAACGAAGCTGCAAAAGTAGTTCTTAGGGAAGATTAAATGCTATTGTAAAAATACTTGGAACATGACAAGTGTAAAACTTTGTAACTTTGAATGTAATATATAATCTATTTACGGTTCAATTCTTTACGATGCTTGAAATTTTTTCATACATACCGCTTTTTGAGCCTTCGGCGAAAAAACACCTTCCCTTCTTTTCATGCTTCGTAAAGAAAATCTTTTATGTGTCACAAGAATTGCCATATATCTTTGATGAAGAATCTCCAAACTTCATGAAAACATTCTTTGAGTCCATAAAAAAGTCTTATGTTGCCTCTCAAATGAAGCTACACTTCTTCTCAATTTATCTTGTGCCTTGGCACGATTTTCTCTTTTTCAAAACATTCTTCGAAGATCAATGCTGTGTCCCCTTCCTGTTCTCCATGCGAAATGATGGATGATGCTTATGTTATGCAAAATGATGTAATGTTATGCAAAATGACATTTATGCTGAAAATACACATATCCCTGCCATAGAGCACACAATCTTTTTATCTCAGCGTTGACTTTTCGCTGTAAGCCTCCCTTAGGAGCTTCTTCGCTTTTTACTTTCAGCGGAATCAGCATTTATTTTTCGCTGTAAGCCTCCCTTAGGAGCTTCTTCGCCTTTTACTTTCAGCGGAATCAAGCGTTTATTTTTCGCTGTAAGCCTCCCTTAGGAGCTTCTTCGCCTTTTACTTTCAGCTGGAATCAGCGTTTATTTTTCGCTGTAAGCTCTGCATTCCCTTTGGAACGACTTTCGAGCAGAAAACTTACACTGCGCTCCCTTAGGAACGACTTTTTATTACTTCAAAAAAGTTACGGCTCATTCCTTAGAACAAGTTTTCGATAATCCGAAGGTTCTCCGTGCCTCCATAAATTCTTGTGCTTCGGTAACTCAAGCCTTTGGAGGAGATATATTTTCATTATGATAATACGGTAAACTGTTACCAGGATTTGAAAAACAATAAAAAACACTTAAACTCCCCATAATTGTTCTTTACTACGAAGAAAATAAAACTGAACGTGAAAGCATAAAAAACTGCTGTGGGAGTAGGATATTTTGTCAGTAAATGTGCTTCGACTCTGGCACAGTGCTATTGACTGTGCGAGCTTCAGATTCTTCTCTGAAGTCCCTCTAGGGGTGAGAGTGCTGGCTCCCTTCTGGCTGCGGAGCTCGTTGTATTGGTGGTGGCGGTGGAAGCTGTTGCCAGGAAGCTTGGGGTTGGCTTGCCGAAGCAACAGAGGCTGCAGGGTGATTGCCTACATATTCTGGAATGTAAGGCGAATGATACGAAGCAGTATGCATAACCTGCTTCGGCTGGCTCTGTTGTGCTGCAGCCTCTGCTAGCTCCTTTTTCTTTTGAATGGTAACATGACACATTCTAGTGGTATGACCCTTGCCTTCACCGCAGAATAAGCAGTAAATTTTTCTTGGTTGATCTCCAAATCTTCCCCCGAAGCCCCTGGCGCCTCTGCCTCTTGGCGCTGGCGGCCAAAAAGAGCTTTGCTGTTGCCCCGAAGCTTGCTGTTGCCCCGAAGCTTGCGAGGAATACTGTGACCTTTGCTGCTGACTCCCTTTGTCATCATTTTGAGTAGAATTGTGAATTGACCTGACATGCCTCGGATAAAACCTTCCTCCGAAGCCCTTGGTCATTTCAGAAAACCTGAGAGCTTCCTCCCTTCTTTGGCGAAAATCATTGTCAGCTCGAATATACTCGTCCATCTTCTGGAGCAGCTTCTCCAAAGTTTGAGGAGGTTTCCTAGCAAAGTACTGAGCTGAAGGTCCTGGCTGAAGCCCCTTAATCATGGCCTCAATGACAATTTCATTGGGCACTGTTGGTGCCTGTGCCCTCAGACGTAGAAACCTTCGGACATATGCCTGAAGGTACTCTTCGTGATCCTGGGTACACTGGAATAAAGCTTGAGCAGTGACTGGCTTCGTCTGAAAACCTTGGAAGCTGGTTATCAACATATCCTTCAGCTTTTGCCATGAGGTGATTGTTCCTGGCCTAAGGGAGGAGTACCAGGTTTGTGCAACGCTCCTGACAGCCATGACGAAGGACTTTGCCATGACCGCTGTGTTGCCACCATACGAAGATATAGTTGCCTCATAGCTCATCAAGAATTGCTTCGGGTCTGAATGACCGTCATACATAGGGAGCTGAGGTGGCTTATAGGACTGTGGCCAAGGTGTAGCCTGCAGTTCTGTTGACAGGGGAGAAGTGTCATCAAAAGCAAAATTTCCATGATGGAAATCTTCATACCAGTCATCCTCGTTGTAGAAACCCTCTTGATGAAGCTCTCTGCGTGGGGGCCTTTGATTCTGGTCATCTTGAGCGAGGTGTCGAAGCTCTTCAGAGGCTTCATCTATCTGCTTTTAAAGATCAGCTAGACGAGCCATCTTCTCCTTCTTCCGTTGAACCTGTTGATGGAGCATCTCCATTTTTTGTATTTCTTGGTCCAAGTCGTCTTCCGGAGGCGTTGGACTGATGGCCTTCCTCTTCTGGCTTTGGGCCTCCCTAAGAGAGATGACATCCTGATTGGGGTCCAGCGGCTGCAGAGTGGCAGCCCCTGTCGTTAAAGCTTTTTTCGGCGGCATGACGAAGGTGACGCTTGCCGAAGGTTTTCAAAACCCAAAAAGTGGAAGTGAGTTCACCGGAGGTGGGCGCCAATGTTGGGGGCTTGTTCTCAAATACTATGAATTAAGAACAAGACAACATAAAAGTGTTAAATGTCGAACTCCTTCGTCCTTAGAAACAGTATATCCCTTCGGGTATAATGAATCTCGGATGAAGGTTACGAAAGAAAAGACCTTCGTTAGGTTGATAAATGGTTAAACAGAGCAACTATATATAATGTGCGAGTAATAATACCAGCATTATCATCGATATATTTCCATTATTAAATTCATAAAAACGAATTACAAATGTACCTTCAGATTGATGTAAAGTAAAGGTACAAACGTGATGCGAAAAAGCGTATGCCAAGTCAGCGTGAACAGTACGGGAGTACTGTTCACCTATTTATAGGCACGGGACGCAGCCCGTGTAAAATTACATTGATGCCCTTTACATTTATCAATAACTATAGTAATTCTTCGAGGTCCAACTTGGCTTTTCATCTTTAAGTCGGTTCCTCTTTTCTGTTATTGTGCCGAAGCCTTTCTGCACATAGCTTCGTGATCGTCTTATCCTTCGTCATGATCGTTTTTCATTCCAGTCAAGCTTCGTCTTAACCATGCTCTTGTATATTCGCGACCTGACTCCGAAGGTGCCTGTTCCGAAGGTGCCTGTTCACATATTACACTTGGAAAATATTGTCAAACTATGTTTTTGAGGACCTTCGGGAGCCGAAGGCCCCCAACAACGGCAGGGGGACAAAATACTTATGCAGTTGCATTAATACATTTACGCACATTTACACAGGTGGTTACACACTTTTGAATACATGTTTATGCATCTCAGTTAGCGTTTTTTTACATAGATGATGTTCAATTGGTAATGGAAGCGGTCAACTAGTTGGTTTTTTTTGTAGAGTATATGATTCATTCAAAAGTTCATATATTTTTAGTGACTGCATACATTTATTTATTCTATTAGTTTATAGTTAATACATTACTGTTTACAACATGTATTTTTTATTGAATCATATCCAGTTCGTTATGATCATAAAATAGGACATTATTTATTCCATTAGTTCACAGTTAATACATTAATGTTTACAGCAAGTTTTGTTTTGTTCAAACATATTCAGCTTGCTATGATTATAAAACTGGACAGAACATGTATGCAAGTGATTTTTATAAAGGAGCAGTCAATTAGTTGTTTTTGGTAAAGTATATTATTTTATTCAGAATTTCTTATATGGGTAGTGATCTGCATTAATTTATGTATTCATTAGTCTATAGTTAATACACTACTGTTTACTGCAAGTTATGTTTTATTGAAACATATTCAAATTTTTGTGATTGTAGAACAGGACAGAACATGTATGCAACTGTTTTTAGTAAAGGATCAGTCAATTCGTTGTTTTTGATAGAGTATATGATTTATTCAAAATTTCATATATGTCTAGTGCATACATTTATTTATTCCAGTTGTTTATAATTAATACATTATTGGTTACAGCAAGGTCTGTTTTTATTGAAACATATTCAGATGTTTATGATGATAGAACATGACAGTATATGTATGCAAGTGTAACTTGAGAACAATATATTCAGATGTTTATTGAAACATATTATAAATACCTCGCAAACATTTACAGATTGCTTTTATGCTTGGTATTTTAAACAATTTGGTTCATTGATTCAATCATACCCCACAATCAATACATCTGCATATCCAACAGATTAATGTTTACAGTAGTGTGTATTATGCATGTAGTTTTGTCTTAAAAAAATGAAGCACGTGGACCGTCCTCCGAATAATCCCAAACGTATAACAATTCAGTCAAGCCAGGAGTGTTTCAGTGTTGACATTCCGTGCGCAGAACAGTCTAATCCATCTCCAGAAGTGGGAAATCCTCCAAATGTTGACAGTCAAAATTTGATCAATGAAACAGTTCAGCTGGATTCTGATGAAGATGACTTCATGCTAGCTGTTAAGAAGCGTAATGTTTCTCAAAGCCATACAAGAGTTCTAAGAAAAGTTGTGACAAAGAGAATAAAAGCTGAGGACCTTCCCCGATAGGTTAGTTTTATGCATACTCAATAAACAATTTCCTATTCGTAAGCTTCTGAATATTATTTTGTTTTTTATAATAACAAAATTGTTTCTGGTTCTATATTTTATAACAGAGGCTCAATGTAAGGTGCAACCCACAAGATGTCATTGCAAGCATTAACATATTGAATGAAAGACAACGTCAGGCCATAAGACGTAAAGGTTTCTCTAACATTCTTAATATGATAGTAGATGCGTTGTGTAGTAGATCACACCTTCAATGGCTGATGGACAAGCTGGACCACAAGGACATGACAATTCGTCCTGGTCCAGGAAAGGAACTAAAAATCACAAAGGACATTGTGCATCATATCCTTGGTGTACCAAATCATGGCTGTGGAAAACCATTGGGGATTGACGAAGCAGTCGCAGCAAGCAACTTGAGGGTAGAGCTTGGTTTGGCTGAAGACAAGTTTAATGTGACATTGCTACAGGATCGTCTAAGGAAAGGCAAGGATGATGACCTTACCATCAGATGTTTCTTCCTCATCTTATTCAACCGTCTGTTGTTTCCAACTGCTAGCTGGGGCATAACAAATCATGAAGTGCTTCTGACAGAAGAAATGCACCATTTTCCCGAGATCGATTGGTGCCAGCTGATTTTTAATGATCTTTGTCAAGCTGCGAAGAAGTGGCATAACCGAAGCACCACAAACATCTCCACAACTATATACGGATGCTCAATTGTTGTCCTTGTAAGTATAGAGTTTCGCTTATGTACATATATTGCAATTTTTGGTTTCTCAGGGTGGGACATGATATAACATATTTTATGATGTTTGTTATGTTTACTTTCACAGCATTACACATTGAATTTTTTTATGTAGTTGTATTACCTGGATCACCTGCATGCAGCCGCTGCCCCTCAAAATAAGTTTGGTACAACTCGCATAAAGTTCTTTGATAAGAATATCATAAAAGCTTTGACTAAAGCCGACAAGAGGAAGGGACGCCATGGGGCTGAACCTTTCAGATACTGTGAAGTAAGTTATTCATATTTAACCAAGTGTATTTTATGACAAATTTTATGTCACATATATGTGCTTTGATGTGAGTACCATTGTTTTGAATTACAAACTCATGGTCCAGTTCAACTTTCACTTAAATTTTATATTTCAGTTTCGAAGCTCGACCGAGACATGCTATTTAGTTGTACCTAAGCTCGATCGCCAATCCGAGGCAAGTTTTTGATGTATTATACATCTATTTTTAATATTTATGGAACAAAGGGATTTGGTGTGTGGTGATGGATTCTTATTTTTTTGCTGAACAACCAGCTGAAGTGCAGGACCAACATTTTTGATGCACCGCGCCCTGCCCCCACTCCTCGACCCACTTTAAACTTCCAACTTCCATCGATCAAGGAGATGATGTCGAGTAAGATCAACGAGCTCCCACCTCGTCATCGAGCTAAATTCACAGAGAAACTTGATTCATATGACTTGGAGGTTGACAAGGCATGCTTAGCCATAAAAGACAGCATTGACAAAATTATTGAGAAGCAATATGACATAGCAGACAAGTTTATAGAGATGATCGATGAGGTACTATGTGCCGAGTCTAATAATTCAGAAAACGAGACAGACGAGCCACAACAATCGAGGAATTCCGCTGATTCAGCAGGTCAGTCATATAATTTTCACTTTTTATACATTCAGAACCTTACACATACTACATGTGCATAGTTTTTTTATATGTACAGTAAACAACATTTTATTATTTTTAGTACATGCAGCAACATTTGATCTATAATGCAAGTTTTGACATTCATTATTTTCAATATAATTTTGTATAAGGACACACTGTCCATGCCACCCAACCCACACCAGATCTGTCATCCCAAGCATCGCAGCTTGAGACCCAGCTGGGTGGTACTCAGTTTGAAGAAATTCATGAAAGACAACAACATATTCTTAGAGTACTGGAGACTTGTCCTGACAAATCGGACGTTGATACAGACCGTCAGGTAATATATCCAACCCCATGAGCTTTTTTTACGCATCATACGTACATTGTTTGCATATTTCTTTTTAGCTGGATATGAGCCAGACTATTTGTCAATAGGATTTCTGCTTTGATGTTTGAAACAACATGTTGAGGAACACAAATATCACACCTCAACCCACACCAGCATGCACCCGTTTGCCGAAATTTGACGTGACACCGCAAAAAATGTTTGTTTAGCAGTCCTTGTCTCATGTTATAATTACATTCTACAATTACATTATTACAATACATATTATATAATTTTACTAATCATATACCTTTGTGTAGAGAGGTGAAATGGCAACAGATGAAATGGAACACCATGAGAGTGGACCAGTTTTTGATCAGACCCCAACCCGTCATGTCAGTATAATAACATACATCATCTATAACGCACTTTATGCCATTAAACTAATCATTCTTAGGTCCAAACACTTATAACCAGGTTGCATCTCAGGATGATAGACTGAAAGGACAACACCTTCTGGAACGGCTTCACTCCTTACAGAGCTTGATTGCATTCGTTCTCTATGGGACTTACTCTGTTCCAAGGACATTGACCAAAGCAGGTACATGTTACACAAAGTACGGACACCATTTTTATTAGTTTGTTTCATTTATGTAATATGAATATATAACTATATTCTTCATACAAGGTTGTCATAGATTATGGTGAATACAGTGGAAACTGTCTCGATATTTATGAATCGTTCGCAGAGGGGAAGTGTCTTGAGAATGTCTTCATGCAGTGCTTCATTGAGTGTGTTCGTGATGATTCCAAAAATCATCATTGAACTATGACTTCTAACAGATTATTACTTGATGTCAATGTTGGGGTATGTTCTTCTTCACAGTTATTGTAATTATTCACAGAATACACTTACACACTCTGTATGTTGTTTCTAGGCTCTGCTAAATTTTGAAGAGCAGGAACGTCATAGTAAGGATCCTCAACCGTTTGATCAAAATGTGTTACAGAATTGCTTACATAACACACTGCCTCCGTTGGTAAATCTGGATAAATGCAAGTCGGTAAGCCTCAGTATTCTTTTTTCACAGGTTCATTAGTATATTAACTGTACTTTTTACTCATCATGGCATTGTAACAGCAACATGTAACTTATTTACATTTTTTCATCAATAGATATTGGTACCTATGCTTAGTAGGGGACATTGGACACTGTATGTAATCAACCTACAGCATCGGTGTATACACATTTTAGATTCGAATCCGTATGTCATACAACTTGGTGGCACCACATGGAAGGACTACCATTATGACCCAATCTATTTAGGTGGAAGGAAATTCCCATGGGCCAGGGTCATAATGAGTAGGCTGAGCAAAGCGTTACAACATGTGTGCCCCAATGCATCCTTCCCCAAATTTGGTAACTTTCCAATGGATATGCCATCAGATTGCCCAACAATGAGAACAGGGTCAAACGACTGTGGCTTTTATGTAATGAATTACATGAAGTATTATGATCACAATTTAGGTGTCATCACTTCTTTCACTCAACCGGTAAGTGATTATGCTAAATATTTATCTTCCGGTTGCCATCGTTGTACATGTTAGTTATATACATGCATAATTAATGTTATGCTTGTATTGCAGGACAATTCTCGAGACCTACGCGCTCATGCCCTATATCATCTCATATTCCATCGCATGAACAAGGCGCTGCCACTACCAATAGAGATCCAGAGATTTATGTTTGCGCGCAAGTAGTTAACTAGGTGTCAGAACTAAGTAATGGTGCGGGCCATGTATCGTACTGTGGTATTTTGGTCATGCTTGTTAGTTAACAATGTTAGGATGCTTATTTACATGTGATGTTTACAACAGCTGTTATGCTACCTTGTCTTAGGTTGTTACCCAGGTACTTTTGTGAACATTGGTTGGTTGGATACTTCTGGTTACGCTGCGACGATGCTTTTATGTATTGTGAACATCAGATGTTTTAACGTTAGTGGGATTAAATATGATATTATTAGATGTTATGAAGTTATTCTGTTAATTGCATACTTTATTTATGCATACCACCTTTTTTAATATTACGACCAATTCATTTAAGGTTATACTTTTGGTTAATATGTTTATAAACTTATTGGTATCCCGATCATTTTTATACTCTTTTGTTATTCTGTTATTCACGATGCATATTGCTCATTCACATTTTCTGGTCATATAGTTTATATATTATACGATTATCATACAGGTTGTATACGATGTTTATAAGTACCAATTATGCAGCATTAGTAAGGAATATACGCTATATAAATCATCTGTGACACATGCAATGTTTATTGCAAAAAAGTATTGTTCCTATCACATACAACATACTAATCACTGCCTGACTCACTGTTATCGAAATCAATTGCATGTTTTTTTGATGTTGAGACATCCAATGAGGAGCGTTACTTCCAACCTTGTTCCTAGATCCAGGAGGTCGCCCTCTCTTATGTCAGCAAGGCTAGCCAACCGTAATCTATTCTCCTCCAATGTCAAACATGTCCTACTGTTGTGACCATCAGCAATTCCACACTTCTGGCATTTCCTATTCATTTCTTTGTACCTTTTGCTCCCAATTTAATAACCTTTTGTTCACTCCCCTTTATTGTTCTTCCTTTGGGTTTTGAGTTATTTGGTCTTGCCAAGCTTATCCCGTCGACTGCAAAATCCAGTTTCTGCAATTCAAAAGTATATATTTTTCAGCACATAATATTATGCAGTCCCACATTCAGTCTAATAACATTATTACCTTTCTGGCATGATCATTTTGTTCATGGTCACCACTCTCATTCATATCCGCGTGATCCTGCAAATTAATTTGTACTCGCCAATATATTTTTAAGCTCAATCATAAGCCAATAACACAAACCAATACATCATTTGTATGTACAACCGCAAATCAATATAGTTGTTAAAGTTATTACCACTTCAAATGAACGTATCGGTATAGGTATTTGTACATTGTCCACACCCCCTTCAAGTATATTAGATACGTCTTGAATTTCCTAAAAAATTGGTTGAAAGCTCAGTATACATCAGTTACAAATAAACATACACAACAATATAATAAAAACCTTGTTATTCCTTTCACCCATTTCACCATCTTTTTCGATGTCTCTATTGTCTTCTTCATCTTCCTGAAATTTTATTGTTTTGTACCTCATCAATGTATTAGGATGAATAATATGTTAATAATATATACATTAAAACATCACATACCTGTATACCATCTCCCCCACTAGTTCCACAAGTCTCATCAACTTCTATATTGGTCTCCAAACGTGAAAGTACCTCGAGAAGCTCATCCATTACTGCTAGGGCTCTATCATTACCTACCTTTGATAAACTAGCATGATGCACTACTTTCATTGCTTTTTTAGCAACATCTTCTGTCTATATGATTTTGTTTCACCATCCTTTCCCTTCAAACTCCTATCATCTCTTGAAAACGGAACATCTTGCCTTGCTAAGTAGGTGTATCTTTGTAAAATGTATTCCTTAGGTATCCGTTCAATCTGAAGATGCATAAATGCGCGTAGTACATGTACACAGAATAGACCTATAAAAACAATAATGATCATAAGAATTTTTTATATGTTTTTAATATAAAGGTATAAAATTACTATTTCGTACTCCATACCTGTATGTTCCTAATGTTTGCATTCACACGTATACTTTCCTGAATCTTCATCAGCTGTCACTTTGAATTGGTGTTGTCCCCACACAATTTTATTCGATCTTGTTGTATGTTGCACTACCCAATCATTTTCACCCCCTTCTTGATCACGCATTATCTTGAATGCAGTTGCATATTTCAAAGACTCCTGGAATTTATTCATTACAGCCCTTATGTATGCTCTTGCAACCCTTATCTCAAACATATATAGCGTGTTTGTTTCCTTTTGACCCTGTGTCATTTATAATTCAAATTAGATGACACTTATATTAAGGAATAAATATACTTCATAACATTTTGTCCTTACCATGCTTCCCACTGCTTCTTTTGACTCTTTCATCTTTCTACTGTGTAGAAGCTTCATCATTTGCTTAGCGAATTGATGAAGTGGAGTGTTTGCATCGACATGTGCACTTTTCACAAGCTTGTTCATGCTTTTGCTACGCTGTGTAGACAACATTAGACCACAATAATGATTCTTGAAAAAGGCAGGCACCCAATCCTTACGTATTCCTTACATCTTGTTGAGAGTAATGTTATCTTGCAGATGGAAATCTTCAAGTAGCATTGACCATGCAGTCTCAAACTCCAACTCAGTCAAAGGATGATGTATTATAGATTGGAACCTTGTCTTAAAGTCCATTTCCTCAAACCTTGCATACAACTCGTTTAGAAATGGCATAAACCTATTTTGCACATGCCATAGACACAACCGATGTATTGTGTGTGGGAAAACCCTCTCTAGTGCTACTGGCATTGTAGGATCTTGATCTGCAATCATAGATGTCAAAAATTGAATCAATCTTATTCCATGTTAGAAAGAAAATAAAATCAAATTTAAGACATATTTTATGTATATACATCTCCTTCATTATTATCAGTCGTACCTATCGGCATCACTCGTGGCCCTTCGGTTCCCATGCATGTTTTGAAGGCGTTGAATACCCATTCAAATGTATCAACAGTTTCATCTCCCAATAATGCGAAAGCAAATATGGTGCAATGGAGGTGGTGATTCGATCCAACAAACATACCTAGGTGGTTTTTCATACAGATTAGTCTTATGTGTTGTGTCAAATGTAACTGCATCACCAAAATCCATGTAGTCCCCTTGCTGGCTTGCATGTGACCAAAATATGCTCAAAATCTTTCCTTCTTTATCCAATTGGAAGTCAGAGAAAAACTGTGGATTATCCTTTTTGCATGTTGCAAAAAAAGATAGTAGCTTAGCCACATCATTTGCATTTCTCTCTCGTTGCTTTGCCTTTTTTCTGAAATTATTGTCAATAATTAGCATTGGGCGAAAACAACATTTATGGAAATTTCAATTCTGGATTAGAATCTAAAACTATTATAAACTTATAGGTTATACATGTGCTGTGCTGTTACAGGCACACTCTCAGGATCACCATGCATTTCTGAAACATAATTCATAATACAATGTTGCGGGATTCGACTCTCCTACATTGAACTTATGAACTCCATGTATTCAGGATCATGCGTCTTGTTGCATTGTAATTGATTCTTTTCTGTATCCTTTTTAAAAAATTGATGATTATGATCCAAGTGCAACAGATCAATACGCACTGATATAACTGTCTCTTTGGCATCATCATAAATTTTTTTAAGTTTCATACCGGCCTTGCATTGTGTCCGCTTCGAGCTGGTATTACGTACCTTTGGGTTTCATATTCCCCTTACTGCACTCTTTCCTTCAATCGAGCAATTCAACCACTTACAATTTTTCCGTTCCCTATACTTTTTCAACGGGAAGCAAACTTCATATGCATACCTACTATAAAATTGATATGCTTCATCCAAACCACTGAATGTCATACCAACTTTAGGTACCAACCTCGGATCAATTGTAACTTCCTGCGCAAATAAATAAAATATAACCTGTATGTACATACATCCATAACATGTATGCTGTATGGTGTCCTACATAATTTTCCATCGTATGCACAATATAACATTGTAACACCCCTGGTGTTACTGCTACTAAAACTTGAGCATGACATCATAAACATTGGCATTGCATATGTTTGATACACCTAGAGTGCATTCACTAGGTAAAAATTTCAAACAAATTGTATTGTTTTGGTGTTTTGCAAATAGAACCCAGGAATAGGATACTTAACCCTAAATAGGGATTAAGGGGGTAAAACATGACCCAAGTTGAGAAAACCCAAAAGCTTTAGGGGAATAGTCATAAAATGCTCCTAAGAATGAATTTGAATCTCATTTATACCCCTGAGATACTAGAAACCCTAATTGAAACCCTAAATCTAAACCCTAGGGGCCTATGTGCAAAAATAGTGCACATTTGGACTAAAGTGTAAAAACTACAATGTTAAAGCATATAAAGTCATTTGGTTCACAAATGTGAGGACTTGTAAGCCAAATCTTGGATTTTGGACTTAATTGCAAAATAGACCTCAATTGGGTTCTATACTAAGTCTGAATTTCAGGGTATAAGCTCAACTTTGGAGCTATATAACTTTCAAATTATAGGGTTTTCGCCCTAGGTCACCACATCAAAATTATAGACCTATCAAAGGAGAACAACTTTGCTTAAGGGTGTAAGCATAGTTGTTGAGAATAAATTGGAGATAATTAAGCCCAAAGTTGGACTGTCAGGCTGATACAGTCTGAATCTCAGACTAACAGTGACCTTGATCCAAGTTTGAGAACCGTTTCGACTAGGATCCAGTGAGAATCTACCTAGGGTTGCGATAACAAAGTTGTAGAGCTATTATAGAGGAAGAACTTTGCTAGCAGAACTCGGTACAAGTTGTCACAGAGATTTGAGAGAAAATCGAGTGCAAAGGTTGACTGTCAGGCTAACTGAATGCCGTTTGGCCATTGTACAGTAACAAAATATCAGAAGATGCAGTATATCTCACCGCCGACGACCACCGTGCACGAATTCGTGTTTTTGGTCGCTGTGATTTGTGCTGACCGAGTGGATAGCACTTGGGATCAAGCAAGGTTCCCCGCCGTGGATAACTCCGGCCATAAACAAATCCGGCCACTGTACTGCACACGCCGCAGTGGAAGTCGATAGGCACGCCGGTGAACGCCGCCTTTCGATCTTGTGCCACGTGCTCAGGTACCCCCATCGCATCGCCATGACTCTCTATAGCCGTCAAATCGTCGCCGGTGAAGTCGCCACGACGGTGGACACGAATCCACTGAGCCAAAATTCTTCTCGATCTCTGGCCGCCCGCACTGCCTGACCAAATTGCGCGCCACCGCCTAAGCCTCTTATAAATTGATGGCCGGGGCTGTTGCGCCATACAATCCTAAAGCCATAGCACCCGCTCCCACCATTAATCATTCACCGGAGTTCTTGAATTTCAAACTTCCCCCAAACTGGTTTCCGCCACCGTAAAGAGCACCTCGCCGCGGCCAGCGCGATCTAGGCCAGTACCTGTCTTCTGCTTCTCTGTTTAAGTATTCTCATGTGTCTACGATGCTCGCCGACCCACATAATTGAGCTAGACCGTCGCCAATCGCCGAGAACGCATGATTCTTTGGTTCATCCGCGCGGTTACCGTGGCCAGAGCGAATCAGGTCACCATTTCTGAAATTAACTTAGGGGAAACACTCGGGAAGGTTAAATTCGGTGATAGCCGCTCGGGAGCACCAGTCATTGCGTAAATCCACCGGCACAACCTCACTGGAGTTCATCCTCCGCGCTGCCGTCGTCGTGGACCTCGGGCGGTGAAGGATTAGAACGTGAGGGTCTTTTCTGTAAACCGTCAGTGACTCGAGAAAATAGTAAGCGAACCCAGTTCTAGTTAGCCAAAACCCCAAGGGCCTTTCTAAAAAGCCACCAGCGTGAACGCGAGCGCGCGCATTTCTGCCTGGGCTTGGGCCACTGCGATCAGATTAGGCCCAATACTGTTTAGGATTTTCCCTTTTCTTTTTCTATCCAACTTTAGAAATATGTAGAAAATTGTAGAAAAATGTTAAAAATGTCAAACCAATTTTGTTAGATTCCTTATTTTTCATAGTATTTAATAAAAATAGTTGTATGATTTTTAAGACAAATAGGGAATTTTGAGTCATTTAAAATAGCTTAAATCATTGGTTCTAGATTTTTAGAAAATAGTTAATAATTCCAAAATGCCCAAATTTTTTATATGAACTCAAAACATTATTTAGAAGCCTTGGGTAGAGTTTGGTTGGATTTGGACCTTGTTTGATAACTAGAACCCAAAACCCTACCCCCTGCCCTTTGAATTCCTTTACTGACTCCGGAAACCCTAGTTTTCCGGTGAACCGTGAAGGAAAATTGTATTTAAGAACCTTAGATAATAAATTCTTATTATCTTTGCACTCTCATGAGCATTAGCATGGCATTCATTCTTATATACACAAATATGGTAATGTTTAGAAAACGAAGAAGTCGAGGTAACTGAAGAGAAGACACCACCACCACCTTCGGACTCTCAGGCAGGAAATTGTTTCTACTTCGATATCTGCGGGTCCGAGCCTGACTCACCTATCAACGAAGGCAAGCCCCAGTGCATTTGCCACCCTCCTTGTTGCTTTTAAAATCTTTCTCACTTGATTAATGCATTAGGTGATAGGAGTTGAATGCTTAAACAATTCCTGCATTACCTTCCTTGAACTTGATTACCTTTCTTGAAACCCTGCTTTTACAAAAGGTTTTACTATGCTTAGTATTGCTCTAGCAAAACAAAAGGTTTTGTTTTACAAAAGGTGATTGGCAAAGTGGGAAGGATGTTTTTGAAAATAAAACTTGATGGTGGATCCATCATGGTTGTGATGGGTTCAACATCGGAAAAGATGTACCTCTGCTAGGTACCAAACTTTGGGTTGAAATGATTAAGCTGAGACCGGGCGGGTGACTTGCACGAGAAGGAGAGTCTCGGTGTAGTGTCTCCGTCTGAGTCGATTAAGGACCGTCTCGATGTTGGCCTGCTGACCGAGGACCCTTTAACTGGTCACATGCCTCGTCATGGGTAAGCTTTGCCTCGGGCAGACTAAGGCCAGAATAAGATAACACAGAATGGGCAGTGGAGCGGTGGCGAGAGTAGCGTGTACCCTCCGTGGCAAGAGGCTGGACAGTGGTGTATCTGTGCTCTCGGTTCGCGTGAACCTAATCTGGTCTTAAGAACCCCGGTGGCGGGTTGACATATGCAAGGGTTAAGTGCTACATATGTCGTGTGATTGGAGATCCTCAGCTGAGTATAATCGATTCGGATCGCCGTACCTCCGCGGTTATGGAGACTTGGCCACTGACCTATACGTAGAACTCCAGTAAAGATGAAGGACTTGTTAAGAAATTGGCTAGTACAAGTTAAGTGATTGAACTAGGTTAGAAAGAACTCTAGACACAGGTAATTTTACCTAACTTGACAATAAAATTGGATTTTTAAGGATCCACTTTTAGTAAGCATTTATGCAAAACAGAGTCTTTGATCATTGAGAAACCTTACCTTGACTCCCTTATAACTTAGCATATCCTTGAGAGTCTTTTCTTTAGTCGGGTAAGACTTGCTGAGTAATTCCATACTCAGGGTTTTATTCCCTATTGTTTTTAGGTGAGGAGTCAACAAATTTTTGTTGCTTTTGTACCAAGGTGGTGTCAAATGAATAAAAGCAAGAATGAAGCTGCGGGAGGACCTAGTCCTCATAAAAACTTTTATGTAAGAACTTATCGGGAGGAGTTTTTACCTCCCTTGGTATTGTAATAATAAGTACTCTGCACTCGTGTTTATATGCTGGTCTGTAATAACCAACTTAATCTTACTTTCAAATAAATGTAAGTTTATGTAATCGCTTCCGCATTTCTGTATCTCCGATGTTCTGTAATGTCTGCGTGACGGGTAAAACGATCTTGGGAAAGGTGAGAGAAAAGCAGATACCGAACTTGTCAAGTGATTCAGGGGCATCTACAGGGTTGTCTGAGGTCCGTTGGACAAGGACAACTGTAGGTGGGCCTAATGACTTGGGAGGTTCCGTCACAGCTGGTATCGGAGCGAAGCCCTTCTATGCAGATATTATGAGGCATCTTCAAAAGGATTTTCTAAAGACTCATCTAGAAAATTTCTTTCTTTCTTATCTAAGAAATTCTGAAGAGTTTATCTTAAAGACCAGATAGGAAGAGTGCAATGTATAGAAGGTGTGAATCAACTAAGGTTGATTCTGTAATTACACATGCATCATGCTAAGTACTATACTAATAAAATTTCCCCCTTAGAAAAATGCCGCCGCGCACAAGGAAAACCGCGCGCAAGTCAACTAGCCCAATTGGTGTACCCCGTCATCAACTCGCTCCCAGACATGATGATAGTAGTAGTGGGAGTAACGATCCAATCAGGGATCTTAAAGCCCAAGTGAATCAGCTTCAAGCGGAACTTCAACACAGGACTAACATATGTGTCGGGGACCATAATTAGGGGTACCCTCAAGACCCCTAAATCTCAGCTGGTAACCCCCATCAGCACAAAGCTGCAAAGGCCTGATGGGTGCGATTAAGTCAAGGATCGGTCCATTCAAGGGACACGATCGTGCCTCGCCCGAGCCTAGCCTCGGGCAAGGGAAGCCGACCCCGGAGAACCTACATCTCGCCCGAGGACCCCCCTCCAGCAACGGGCACACTGTCAGCTCGCCCGAGGCCCAGTCTTCACCGAGAAGCAACCTTGGCCACATCGCCACGCTGACCGACCAAATCGTAGGGGCAATTAATGCAAAGGTGGCCTGACACCTTTATCCTAACGCACGCCCACCAGTCGACAGAACCGAAGTGACCGCAGTCACTTCGCCGCTCTACTGACCGGTCTGACAAGAGGACAGCGCCGCCTGCGCCGCTCCGACTGCTGAGCCACCAGACAGAGTGAGGCTGACAGCAGCCAAGGCCGGCCTCGGGCGTCATAGGAAACTCCGCCTCGCCCGACCCAAGGCTCGGACTCGGGCTCAGCCCCGGAAGACGGCGAACTCCGCTCCGCCCGACCCAGGGCTCGGACTCGGGCTCAGCCCCGGAAGACGGCGAACTGCGCTCCGCCCGACCCAGGGCTCGTACTCGGGCTCAGCCCCAGAAGACGGCGAACCCCGCTCCGCCCGACCCAGGGCTCGGACTCGGGCTCAGCCCCGGAAGACGGCGAATTCCGCTCCGCCCGACCCAGGGCTCGGACTCGGGCTCAGCCCCAGAAGACGGTGAACTCCGCTCCGCCCGACCCAGGGCTCGGACTCGGGCTCAGCCCCGGAAGACAGCGAACTCCGCTCCGCCCGACCCAGGGCTCGGACTCGGGCTCAGCCCCGGAAGACGGCAAACTCCGCCTCGCCCGACCCCAGGGTTCGAACATGGGCTCAGCCCCGGAAGACGACGAACTCCGCCTCGCCCGACCCGGGGGCTCGACCTCAACCTCGACCTCGAAGGAGCCTCCACCTCGCCCAGCCTAGGGCATGGACCGACCACGTCAACAGGAAGCGCCATCATTACCCTACCCCGAGCTGACTCGAGCTACGGGGAACCAGACCGGCGTCCCATCTGGCTCGCCCCACCATGCGAGCAATGATGGCGCCCCGCATGCCCTGTGACGACGGCAACTCTTAGCCCCCTTACGGAAGCAAGAGGACGTCAGCAAGGACTCGACAGCCCCAACAGTTGTCCTCCCGCCAGGCTCCAGCACTCCTCCGACAGCCATGACACCACGCGAACTGGGTGCCAAGACCTCTCCGGCTGCCACGATGGCATGTACTTAGGGCGCTAGCTCTTCACCGCTAGACACGTTAGCACACTGCTACACTCCCCATTGTACACCTGGATCCTCTCCTTACGCCTATAAAAGGGAGGACCAGGGCCCTCTTACAGAGGGTTGGTTGGCCTGCGTGGAGAAAGACGGGACGGCGCTCGCGCAAGGCCGCTCGCTCCCACTCCCGCGTGGACGCTTGTATCCCCCTACTGCAAGCGCACCCGACTCAGGCGCGGGGCTAACACGAAGGCCGCGGGATCCACTCTCTCACGCCTGCCTGCCTCCGGCTGCTTCCTTTCCCCCCTTCGCGTTCCGCCTCGCGTTGACCCATCTGGGCTGGGGCACGCGGCGACGATTCACTCGTCAGTCCAGGGACCCCCGGGTTTCGAAACACCGACAGTTGGCGCGCCAGGTAGGGGCCTGCTGCGTGTTGACGAACTAGCTTCCCGTCAAGCTCTAGATGTGCAGTCTCCAGCAACCTTTCCAGCCCGGGACGGTGCTCCGTTTCGGGAATCTTGAGTTCATGTCCCTCGATGGCAGCTACAACATGATACTCCTTCCCCCGCCGCGCGACAGCGACAATGGCGGTCGACAACCCGCTCGCCGGCGGAGGAATCGACGATGCCTTCCCCACGTGGTGGAAGGACGACATTCGGGCTTGTCCCGTCCCCTCCCCCGCCGACGGAGGAGGCGGGGCAACCAAGGCCAAGCCGGAAGCGGCACCTCGTTGGCTGTCAAGCGAGTCGACGGCGCCGGCGCCCCAACAGGAGGGCGCGTCGGGCATCGATCTCGCGTCTGAGACGAAGACGAGCGCCGCCTCTCCGCAACATGCCAATCTCAAGCAAACGCACGACGCCAGCACGCTCGTGAAGGACTTGCTGGGCGTCACCCCCGTACCTGAGACAACGGTGCAGTCAGTCCCAGACACGACCTCGTCACCGCCCGTCGACTGAAAGGTACCGACCGATTCCCATCTCAGCGTCTTTTGGATTCGGCCTCGACCCACCAAGCGACCCCGCTTCGGTGAGCACTCTCATAGAGACGAGTCCAAACCCTCTGGGGTATCGTGTGCGGTCACCCTGGGACCGACTGACGGCCTGACTCGACCTATGAGCCCTCGGGGTCCGAGGAAGATGGCGAGCCTGACCTCTGTTGGGATTTCTCCGGACTTGGTAACCCCAGTGCCGTGTGGGACTTCATGACCGCATGTGACTACTGCCTTTCCGACTGTTCCGACGGCAGCCGCAGGCCTCGACAACTAGGACCGCGGCCCAAGTCGTGAATGTTTCCACGTCGATCTAGGGGGTCCCGGCGAAGGCAACCATCTTGGTATGCCAGAAAACGGTGATCCTCCTAGGCTTGTGCCTCGCGTTGACATCCTTCGGGAGCTAGCCGTGGTCCCCGTCCCGGCGGGGGGTCCTGACCCACAGCTCGAGCAAATTCGCGAGAGGCAGGCCAGACTCGACGAGGGAGCAGGAACGCTTGTGCCGATCCGCCGGGACATCGGGCAGGAATGGGTGGTCCAACCCCCGACCGGAGAAGCGCGTCATCTCCCCCAGGACATCCAGCACCGCATCGCCGACGACGTCAGGGTGAGGCCGCCGTCGGATTCCAGCGGAGTCGGCTAGAACCTGGCTGCAGCGGCAATACTCCTCCGCGCGATGCCGGAGCCATCAACCACCGAGGGGCGGCGTATCCAGGGAGAGCTCAAGAATCTCCTAGAGGACGCCGCGGTCCGACGGGCCGAAAGCTCTGCCTCCCGAAGGCAGGGGTTCCCCTCGGAACATCGCGCCGCGACTTCTCGATTCATGTAGGAAGCCTCGGTCCACTCCAGGCTCACGCGCAACACAGCGCCTGCAGTCCCGAGTCGCCTCGGCAATGAGCGTCATCATCACGGCCGTCGGGCCCACCTCGATGACAGGGCGCGCCGAGGCTACCACCCCAGGCATGGGGGACGCTACGACAGCGGGGAGGATCGGAGTCCTTCGCCCGAACCACCCGGTCCGCAGGCTTTCAGCCGCGCCATACGACGAGCACCATTCCTGACCCGGTTCCGAACCCCGACTACTACCACAAAGTACTCGGGGGAGACGAGACCGGAACTTTGGCTCGCGGACTATCGGCTGGCCTGCCAACTGGGTGGAACGGACGACGATAACCTCATCATCCGTAACCTCCCCCTGTTCCTCTCCGACACCGCTCGAGCCTGGCTGGAGCACCTGCCCCCGGGGCAGATCTCCAACTGGGACGACCTGGTCCAAGCCTTCGCCGGCAATTTCCAGGGCACGTACGTGCGCCCTGGAAACTCCTGGGATCTCCAAAGCTGCCGACAGCAGCCGGGAGAGTCTCTCCGGGACTACATCCGGCGATTCTCGAAGCAGCGCACAGAGCTGCCCGACGTCACCGATTCAGATGTCATCGGCGCGTTCCTCACCGGCACCACCTGCCGCGACCTGGTGAGCAAGCTAGGTCGCAAGACCCCCACCAGGGCGAGCGAGCTGATGGACATCGCCACCAAGTTCGCCTCATGCCAGGAGGCGGTTGAGGCCATTTTCCAGAAGGACAAGCAGCCCCAGGGCCGCCCACCGGAAGATGCCCCCAAGGCGTCAACTCAGCGCGGTGCCAAGAAGAAGGGCAAGAAGAAGTCGCAAGCGAAACGCGACGCCGCCGACGCGGACCTTGTCGCCACCGCCAAGTACAAGAACCCTCGGAAACCTCCCGGAGGTGCCAACCTCTTCGACAAGATGCTCAAGGAGCCGTGCCCCTATCGTCAGGGGCCCGTCAAGCACACCCTCGAGGAGTGTGCCATGCTTCGACGACACTTCCACAAGGCCAGGCCACCCGCGGAGGGTGGCAAGGCCCTCGACGACGCAAAGGAGGAAGATCACAAGGCAGGAGGGTTCCCAGAGGTCCACGACTGCTTCATGATCTGTGGCGGGCAAGTGGCGAACGCCTCGGCTCGGCACCGCAAGCAAGAGCGTTGGGAGGTCTGCTCGGTAAAGATGGCGGCGCCAGTCTACCTAGACTGGTCCGACAAGCCCATCACCTTCGACCAGGCCGACCATCCAGACTACGTGCCGAGCCCGGGGAGATACCCACTCGTTGTCGACCCCATCATCGGCAACGTCAGGCTCACCAAGGTCCTCATGGACGGAGGCAGCGGCCTCAACATCATCTACGCCAAGACCCTCGGGCTCCTGCGGATCGATCTGTCCTCAGTCCGGACGGGCGCTGCACCTTTCCACGGGATCGTCCCCGGGAAGCGCGTTCAACCCCTCGGACAACTCGACCTACCCGTCTGCTTCGGGACGCCCTCCAACTTTCCAAAGGAGACCCTCACGTTCGAAGTGGTCGGGTTTCGAGGAACCTACCACGCAGTGCTGGGGAGGCCATGCTACGCCAAGCTCATGGCCGTCCCCAACTACACCTATCTCAAGCTCAAGATGCCGGGCCCCAACGGGGTCATCACCGTCGGGCCCACGTACCGACACGCGTACGAATGCGATGTGGAGTGCATGGAGTACGCCGAGGCCTGAGAGCACCTAGAGGGGGGGGGGGTGAATAGGTGATCCTATAAAAACTTCAAACTTAAGCCACAAAAACTTGTTAAGTGTTAGCACGATTATTGCCAAGTGGCTAAGGTGAAGTCTCAACAAAACACAATACCACAAGAGATCAAGACAGAGGTGACACAGTAGTTTATCCCGTGGTTCGGCCAAGACCAACGCTTGCCTACTCCACGTTGTGGCGTCCCAACGGACGAGGGTTGCAATCAACCCCTCTCAAGCGGTCCAAAGACCCACTTGAATACCACGGTGTTTTGTTTTTCCTTTCACTATCCCGTTTGCAAGGAATCTCCACAAATTGGAGTCTCTTGCCCTTACAAGTATATGATCACAAAGAAGCACAGAGTAAGGGAGGGAAGCAACACACACAAATCCACAGCGAAACGCGCACACACACGGCCAAGAATCGAGCTCACAAGAGTATCACAAAGTTCTCACTAGAACAGAGCTCGAAACACTTAGAATGACAAACAAATGCGCAGAGACTGAGTGTGGATGATCAAGAATGCTCAAAGGTTGCTTGTGTGTCTCCTCCATGCGCCTAGGGGCTCCTTTTATAGCCCCAAGGCAGCTAGGAGCCGTTGAGAGCAAATCCGGAAGGCCATCCTTGCCTTCTGTCGTCGGGGGCACCGGACAGTCTGGTGCACACCGGACACTGTCCGGTGCCCGATTTGTTTCCATAACTGGCGCTTCCGACCGTTGCAGACCGTGGGAAATCTGAGAGCCGTTGGCGCACCGGACATGTCCGGTGCACACCGGACAGTCCGGTGCCGTCTTCCGACCGTTGGCTCGGCCACGTGTCCCGCGCGGATTGCGCGGCCGACCGTTGGCCCCGGCCGACCGTTGGCTCACCGGACAGTCCGGTGCACACCGGACAGTCCGGTGAATTTTAGCCGTACGCCGTCGGCGAATTCCCGAGAGCGGCCAGTTCGGGCGGAGTCAGCCTGGCGCACCGGACACTGTCCGGTGCACACCGGACAGTCCGGTGCTCCAGACCGAGCTGAGTCTTGGCAGCACACAGCCAAGTCATTTTCTCCTCTTCTCTTTTCTTCTTCTTTCTGTTTCTGACACTTAGACAAGTATATTAGTATTCAAAACCAATGTACTAAGGCTTAGAAACATACCTTTATCTCATGATTTGCACCTTGTTCATCCATGGACATAAATTCACAATTAAGCACATGTGTTGGCACTCAATCACCAAAATACTTAGAAATGGCCCAAGGGCACATTTCCCTTTCAATCTCCCCCTTTTTGGTGATTTATGCCAACACAACATAAAGCAACTAGAACAAGTGCAAACTCACTTCAAATAAAACTTAAATTTATTTTGAATCAATTTTGGCATATATGGATCATCTTTTGCCACCACTTGGTTTGTTTTTGCAAATCAAACAAAAATCTCTATCTCTAAGTTAAACACACATGTTGAAGCATAAAGAGAGTCATTCCAAAAGAGATTGATCAAAGATTTCAAAAAAACTCCCCCTTTTTCCCTTAATCAATACTTCTCCCCACAAGAAGCCAACTTTTGACAAGAGAGACAACATAAGAATTTTGACAAACCAAAATCTCTATTCTACTATTTTCAAAATCTCTCAAGTGGTAGCTGATCCATTTATTGCTTTGGCCTTTATTTTCTCCCCCTTTGGCATGAAGCACCAAAACGGGATCAATTTTGGCCCTTTAACCCCATTGCCTCACCAAAATCTTCAATTAAGAGCAAATGGCAATAAGAGTTCATAAGATGAACTTGGAATTAGTTACCCTCTCATCGGAGTGCAGTGGAAGTATTTCATGGTCCAAGTCCACCTTTTCCCTTTCAATTCTCCTTTGAGACTAAAACAAGCAAACTCAAGCATATGGTTAGTCTCAAAGGGTCAAGTTGTAACACATCTCCCCCTAAATATGTGCATCACTTTGCAACGGACTTGTGAGGTCCAGGGAGTGTTTGTACAACTTGAGCACCATAATAAGCAACAAAATGCAGAATGAACATGATCAAGGGCATAAGCACATGTATGCTATAATTCAATCCAAGTTCCGCGAATCTAAGACATTTAGCTCACTACGCAGCCTGCAAAAGGTCTTCTCATCTAAAGGCTTGGTGAAGATATCGGCTAGCTGGTTCTCGGTGCTAACATAAAACACTTCGATATCTCCCTTTTGCTGGTGGTCTCTCAGAAAGTGATGCCGGATGTCTATGTGCTTTGTGCGGCTGTGCTCAACAGGATTTTCCGCTATTCGGATAGCACTCTCATTGTCACATAGAAGTGGGACTTTGCTCAGATTGTAGCCAAAGTCCCTGAGGGTTTGCCTCATCCAAAGTAGTTGCGCACAACACTGTCCTGCGGCAACGTACTCGGCCTCAGCGGTGGATAGGGCAACGGAGGTTTGTTTCTTAGAGTTCCATGACACCAGGGACCTTCCTAAGAATTGGCACGTCCCTGATGTACTCTTCCTATCGACCTTACATCCAGCATAGTCGGAATCTGAGTACCCAATCAAGTCAAAGTTAGACCCCTTTGGATACCAGATCCCGAAGCAAGGCGTAGCGACTAAATATCTAAGAATTCGCTTCACCGCCACCAAGTGACACTCCTTAGGATCGGATTGAAATCTAGCACACATGCATACGCTAAGCATAATATCCGGTCTACTAGCACATAAATAAAGTAAAGACCCTATCATTGACCGGTATGCTTTTTGATCAACGGACTTACCTCCTTTGTTGAGGTCGGTGTGTCCGTCGGTTCCCATCGAAGTCTTTGCGGGCTTGGCGTTCTTCATCCCAAACCGCTTCAGCAGATCTTGCGTGTACTTCGTTTGGGAGATGAAGGTGCCGTCCTTGAGTTGCTTCACTTGGAACCCAAGGAAGTAGTTCAACTCGCCCATCATCGACATCTCGAATTTCTGCGTCATCACCCTGCTAAACTCTTCACAAGACTTTTGATTAGTAGAACCAAATATTATGTCATCGACATAAATTTGGCATACAAACAAATCACCATCACATGTCTTTGTAAAAAGAGTTGGATCGGCTTTCCCAACCTTGAAAGCATTAGCAAGTAAGAAATCTCTAAGGCATTCATACCATGCTCTTGGGGCTTGTTTAAGTCCATAGAGCGCCTTAGAGAGCTTACACACGTGGTCGGGGTACCGCTCATCCTCGAAGCCAGGGGGTTGCTCCACGTACACCTCCTCCTTTATTGGCCCGTTGAGGAAAGCGCTCTTGACATCCATTTGGTACAACCTGAAAGAATGGTGAGCGGCATATGCTAGCAAGATACGAATGGACTCTAGCCTAGCCACAGGAGCAAAAGTCTCCTCAAAGTCCAAACCTGCGACTTGGGCATAACCTTTTGCCACAAGTCGAGCCTTGTTCCTTGTCACCACTCCGTGCTCGTCTTGTTTGTTGCGGAACACCCACTTGGTTCCCACAACATTTTGCTTGGGACGAGGCACCAGCGTCCAAACTTCATTGCGCTTGAAGTTGTTAAGTTCCTCCTGCATGGCCAACACCCAATCCGGATCTAGCAAGGCCTCCTCTACCCTGAAAGGCTCAATAGAGGAGACAAAAGAGTAATGTTCACAAAAATTAACTAGTCGAGACCGAGTAGTTACTCCCTTGCTAATGTCACCCAGAATTTGGTCGACGGGATGATCCCTTTGAATCATCGCTCGAACTTGGGTTGGAGGTGCCGGTTGCGCTTCTTCCTCCATCACATGATCAACTTGTGCTCCCCCTTGATCACACGCCTCCTCTTGATGAACCTGTTCATCGTCTTGAGTTGGGGGATGCACCGTCGTTGATGAAGAAGGTTGATCTCGTTCATCTTGTTCCTGTGGCCGAACGTCTTCAATCGCCATGGTTCGTATAGCGGCCGTTGGAACATCTTCTTCATCTACATCATCACAATCAACAACTTGCTCTCTTGGAGAGCCATTAGTCTCATCAAATACAACGTCGCTAGAGACTTCAACCAAACCTGACGATTTGTTGAAGACTCTATACGCCTTTGTATTTGAATCATAACCTAATAAAAACCCTTCTACAGCTTTGGGAGCAAACTTAGAATTTCTACCCTTCTTCACTAGAATGTAGCACTTGCTCCCAAAAACACGAAAGTAAGATACATTGGGTTTGTTACCGGTTAGTAGCTCATATGACGTCTTCTTGAGGAGGCGGTGAAGGTAGACCCTGTTGATGGCGTGGCAAGCCGTGTTCACAGCTTCCGACCAAAAGCACTCGGGGGTCTTGAACTCGCCAAGCATCGTCCTCGCCATATCGATTAGCGTCCTGTTCTTCCTCTCTACCACACCATTTTGCTGAGGTGTGTAGGGAGCGGAGAACTCGTGCTTGATCCCTTCCTCCTCAAGAAACTCCTCCACTTGAAGGTTCTTGAACTCGGACCCGTTGTCGCTTCTTATCTTCTTCACCTTGAGCTCAAACTCATTTTGAGCTCTCCTGAGGAAGCGCTTGAGGGTCCCTTGGGTTTCAGACTTATCCTGCAAAAAGAACACCCAAGTGAAGCGGGAAAAGTCATCAACAATAACTAAACCATACTTACTTCCTCCTATGCTTAGATAGGCGACGGGTCCGAAGAGGTCCATATGCAGCAGCTCCAGAGGTCTTGACGTGGTCATCACATTCTTGCTGTGATGTGCTCCTCCCACTTGTTTACCTGCCTGACAAGCTACACAAGGTCTATCTTTTTCGAAATAAACATTGGTTAGACCTATCACGTGTTCTCCCTTTAGAAGCTTGTGGAGATTCTTCATCCCCACATGTGCTAAGCGGCGATGCCACAGCTAGCCCATGCAAGTCTTAGCCATTAAGCATGCATCTAGACCGGCCTCTTCTTTTGCATAATCTACTAAGTAAAGCTTGCCGTCTAGTACACCCTTAAAAGCTAGTGAACCATCACATCTTCTAAAGACAGACACATCTACATTAGTAAAAAGACAATTATATCCCATATTGCACAGTTGACTAACAGATAGCAAATTGTAACCAAGAGACTCAACTAAAAACACATTTGAAATTGAGTGCTCATTAGAAATTGCATTTTACCTAACCCTTTTACCTTGCCTTGATTCCCATCACCGAATATAATTGAATCTTGGGAATCCTTATTTTTGACGTAGGAGGTGAACATCTTCTTCTCCCCCGTCATATGGTTTGTGCATCCGCTGTCGATAATCCAGCTTGAACCCCCGGATGCATAAACCTGCAAGGCAAATTTAGGCTTGGGTCTTAGGTACCCAACTCATGTTGGGTCCTGCAAGGTTAGCACAAATGTCCTTAGGGACCCAAATGCAAGTCCTGTCTCCCTTGCATTTTGCCCCTAACTTCCTAGCAACTATTTTCCTATCCTTTCTACAAATAGCAAAGGAAGTGTTTAAAGCACAATAAATTATAGAGGGTTCATTCACTACTTTCCTAGGAGCATGACTAACATTCTTTCTAGGCACATGAGCAATATTTCTCCTAGGCATATGTACAACATTTCTCCTACACATATCCCTATCATGCTTATAAGAAGAACTAGAAGCAAACATGGCATGAGAATCATAAACATGTGAATCAAAATCATTATAAGCATTTCTAGCATTTCTCCTATCATTATACATAAATGCATGGTTCTTTTTCGCACTACTAGCCATAGGGGCCTTCCCCTTCTCCTTGACGAAGATGGGAGCCTTATGGCTTGTTAAGTTCTTGGCTTCCCTCTTGAAGCCAAGCCCATCCTTAATTGAGGGATGTCTTCCAATTGTATAGGCATCCCTTGCAAATTTTAACTTGTCAAATTCACTTTTGCTAGTCTTAAGTTGTGCATTAAGACTAGCCAATTCATCACTCAGTTTGGAAATTGAAACTAAGTGTTCACTACAGGCATTAACATCAAAATCCTTACACCTAGTGCAAATTGTAACATTTTCAACACAGGAATTTGATTTACTAGCTACTTCTAGTTTAGCACTTAAATCATTGTTAACACTTCTTAAGGTATCAATGGTTTCATGACAGGAAGATAATTCACTAGAAAGCACTTCATTTCTTTTAATTTCTAGAGCAAGAGAGTTTTGTGCACTAACAAATTTATCATGCTCCTCATATAAAAGATCCTCTTGTTTTTCTAGTAGCCTATTCTTATCATTCAAAGCATCAATCAACTCATTAATTTTATCTATCTTAGATCTATCTAAGCCCTTGAACAAGCATGAATAATCTATGTCATCATCATCACTAGACTCATTATCACTAGAAGAAGCATAAGTGGAGTCTTGAGTACTCACCTTCTTCTCCCTTGCCATAAGGCATGTGAGACGCTCGTTGGGGAAGAGAGCCGATTTGTTGAAGGCAGTGGCGGCGAGTCCTTCGTTGTCGGAGTCGGACGAAGAGCAATCCGAGTCCCACTCTTTTCCTAGATGTGCCTCGCCCTTTGCCTTCTTGTATTGCTTCTTCTTCTCTCTTTTGTTCCCCTTTTCCTGGTCACTTTCATTATCGGGACAGTTAGCGATAAAATGACCAAGCTTACCGCATTTGAAGCATGAGCGCTTCCCCTTTGTCTTGGTCTTGCTTGGCTGCCCCTTGCGACCATTTAGCGCCGTCTTGAATCTCTTGATGATGAGAGCCATCTCTTCATCATTGAGCCCGGCCGCCTCAACTTGCGCCACCTTGCTAGGTAGCGACTCCTTGCTCCTCGTTGCCTTTAGAGCAATGGGTTGAGGCTCGTGGAGTGGTCCGTTCAACGCGTCGTCGACGTATCTTGCCTCCTTGATCATCATCCGCCCGCTCACGAATTTTCCAAGTACTTCCTCGGGCGTCATCATCGTGTACCTAGGATTCTCACGAATATTGTTCACGAGATGAGGATCAAGAACGGTAAAGGACCTGAGCATTAGGCGGACGACGTCGTGATCCGTCCAACGCGTGCTTCCGTAGCTCCTTATTTTGTTGATAAGGGTCTTGAGCCGGTTGTAAGTTTGAGTTGGCTCCTCTCCCCTTATCATGGCGAATCGTCCAAGCTCGCCCTCCACCAACTCCATCTTGGTGAGCAAGGTGACGTCGTTCCCCTCATGAGAAATCTTGAGGGTGTCCCAGATTTGCTTGGCGTTATCCAAGCCGCTCACTTTATGGTATTCATCCCTGCACAAGGAAGCTAGAAGAACAGTAGTAGCTTGTGCATTCTTATGAATTTGTTCATTAATGAACATGGGACTATCCGAACTATCAAAGTGCATTCCACTCTCTACAATCTCCCAAATACTAGGATGGAGAGAGAATAGGTGACTATGCATTTTGTGGCTCCAAAATCCGTAGTCCTCTCCATCAAAGTGTGGGGGCTTGCCGAGTGGAATGGAGAGCAAATGTGAATGTGAACTTTGCGGAATACGAGAGTAATCAAAAGAAAAGTTCGAATTAACCGGTTTCCTTCTCTCGTAGTCGTTGTGGTCCTCGTCCTTTTGGGAAGAAGTAGACTCGTCGCTGTCGTAGTAGACGATCTCCTTGATGCGCCTTGTCTTCTTCTTCTTCCCTTCCTTCCGTCTTTGGCCCGAGCCGGAGTCGGTAGGCTTATCGTCCTTCGGCTCGTTGACGAAGGATTCCTTTTCTTTGTCATTGATCACAATACCCTTCCCCTTAGGATCCATCTCTTCGGGCGGTTAGTCCCTTTGTGAAGAGAACGGCTCCGATACCAATTGAGAGCACCTAGAGGGGGGGGGGGGGTGAATAGGTGATCCTGTAAAAACTTCAAACTTAAGCCACAAAAACTTGTTAAGTGTTAGCACGATTATTGCCAAGTGGCTAAGGTGAAGTCTCAACAAAACACAATACCACAAGAGATCAAGACAGAGGTGACACAGTAGTTTATCCCGTGGTTCGGCCAAGACCAACGCTTGCCTACTCCACGTTGTGGCGTCCCAACGGACGAGGGTTGCAATCAACCCCTCTCAAGCGGTCCAAAGACCCACTTGAATACCACGGTGTTTTGTTTTTCCTTTCACTATCCCGTTTGCAAGGAATCTCCACAAATTGGAGTCTCTTGCCCTTACAAGTATATGATCACAAAGAAGCACAGAGTAAGGGAGGGAAGCAACACACACAAATCCACAGCGAAACGCGCACACACACGGCCAAGAATCGAGCTCACAAGAGTATCACAAAGTTCTCACTAGAACAGAGCTCGAAACACTTAGAATGACAAACAAATGCGCAGAGACTGAGTGTGGATGATCAAGAATGCTCAAAGGTTGCTTGTGTGTCTCCTCCATGCGCCTAGGGGCTCCTTTTATAGCCCCAAGGCAGCTAGGAGCCGTTGAGAGCAAATCCGGAAGGCCATCCTTGCCTTCTGTCGTCGGGGGCACCGGACAGTCCAGTGCACACCGGACACTGTCCGGTGCCCGATTTGTTTCCATAACTGGCGCTTCCGACCGTTGCAGACCGTGGGAGATCTGAGAGCCGTTGGCGCACCGGACATGTCCGGTGCACACCGGACAGTCCGGTGCCGTCTTCCGACCGTTGGCTCGGCCACGTGTCCCGCGCGGATTGCGCGGACCGACCGTTGGCCCCGGCCGACCGTTGGCTCACCGGACAGTCCGGTGCACACCGGACAGTCCGGTGAATTTTAGCCGTACGCCGTCGGCGAATTCCCGAGAGCGGCCAGTTCGGGCGGAGTCAGCCTGGCGCACCGGACACTGTCCGGTGCACACCGGATAGTCCGGTGCTCCAGACCGAGCTGGGTCTTGGCAGCACACAGCCAAGTCATTTTCTCCTCTTCTCTTTTCTTCTTCTTTCTGTTTCTGACACTTAGACAAGTATATTAGTATTCAAAACCAATGTACTAAGGCTTAGAAACATACCTTTATCTCATGATTTGCACCTTGTTCATCCATGGACATAAATTCACAATTAAGCACATGTGTTGGCACTCAATCACCAAAATACTTAGAAATGGCCCAAGGGCACATTTCCCTTTCAATCTCCCCCTTTTTGGTGATTTATGCCAACACAACATAAAGCAACTAGAACAAGTGCAAACTCACTTCAAATAAAACTTAAATTTATTTTGAATCAATTTTGGCATATATGGATCATCTTTTGCCACCACTTGGTTTGTTTTTGCAAATCAAACAAAAATCTCTATCTCTAAGTTAAACACACATGTTGAAGCATAAAGAGAGTCATTCCAAAAGGGATTGATCAAAGATTTCAAAAAACTCCCCCTTTTTCCCTTAATCAATACTTCTCCCCACAAGAAGCCAACTTTTGACAAGAGAGACAACATAAGAATTTTGACAAACCAAAATCTCTATTCTACTATTTTCAAAATCTCTCAAGTGGTAGCTGATCCATTTATTGCTTTGGCCTTTATTTTCTCCCCCTTTGGCATGAAGCACCAAAACGGGATCAATTTTGGCCCTTTAACCCCATTGCCTCACCAAAATCTTCAATTAAGAGCAAATGGCAATAAGAGTTCATAAGATGAACTTGGAATTAGTTACCCTCTCATCGGAGTGCAGTGGAAGTCTTTCATGGTCCAAGTCCACCTTTTCCCTTTCAATTCTCCTTTGAGACTAAAACAAGCAAACTCAAGCATATGGTTAGTCTCAAAGGGTCAAGTTGTAACACATCTCCCCCTAAATATGTGCATCACTTTGCAACGGACCGACTGACGGCCGACTCGACCTATGAGCCCTCGGGGTCCGAGGAAGATGGCGAGCCTGACCTCTGTTGGGATTTCTCCGGACTTGGTAACCCCAGTGCCGTGTGGGACTTCATGACCGCATGTGACTACTGCCTTTCCGACTGTTCCGACGGCAGCCGCGGCCTCGACAACTAGGACCGCGGCCCAAGTCGTGAATGTTTCCACGTCGATCTAGGGGGTCCCGGCGAAGGCAACCATCTTGGTATGCCAGAAAACTGGTGATCCTCCTAGGCTTGTGCCTCGCGTTGACATCCTTCGGGAGCTAGCCGTGGTCCCCGTCCCGGCGGGGGGTCCTGACCCACAGCTCGAGCAAATTCGCAAGAGGCAGGCCAGACTCGACGAGGGAGCAGGAACGCTTGTGCCGATCCGCCGGGACATCGGGCAGGAATGGGTGGTCCAACCCCCGACCGGAGAAGCGCGTCATCTCCCCCAGGACATCCAGCACCGCATCGCCGACGACGTCAGGGTGAGGCCGCCGTCGGATTCCAGCGGAGTCGGCTAGAACCTGGCTGCAGCGGCAATACTCCTCCGCGCGATGCCGGAGCCATCAACCACCGAGGGGCGGCGTATCCAGGGAGAGCTCAAGAATCTCCTAGAGGACGCCGCGGTCCGACGGGCCGAAAGCTCTGCCTCCCGAAGGCAGGGGTTCCCCTCGGAACATCGCGCCGCGACTTCTCGATTCATGTAGGAAGCCTCGGTCCACTCCGGGCTCACGCGCAACACAGCGCCTGCAGTCCCGAGTCGCCTCGGCAATGAGCGTCATCATCACGGCCGTCGGGCCCACCTCGATGACAGGGCGCGCCGAGGCTACCACCCCAGGCATGGGGGACGCTACGACAGCGGGGAGGATCGGAGTCCTTCGCCCGAACCACCCGGTCCACAGGCTTTCAGCCGCGCCATACGACGAGCACCATTCCCGACCCGGTTCCGAACCCCGACTACTACCACAAAGTACTCGGGGGAGACGAGACCGGAACTGTGGCTTGCGGACTATCGGCTGGCCTGCCAACTGGGTGGAACGGACGACGATAACCTCATCATCCGTAACCTCCCCCTGTTCCTCTCCGACACCGCTCGAGCCTGGCTGGAGCACCTGCCCCCGGGGCAGATCTCCAACTGGGACGACCTGGTCCAAGCCTTCGCCGGCAATTTCCAGGGCACGTACGTGCGCCCTGGAAACTCCTGGGATCTCCAAAGCTGCCGACAGCAGCCGGGAGAGTCTCTCCGGGACTACATCCGGCGATTCTCGAAGCAGCGCACAGAGCTGCCCGACGTCACCGATTCAGATGTCATCGGCGCGTTCCTCACCGGCACCACCTGCCGCGACCTGGTGAGCAAGCTAGGTCGCAAGACCCCCACCAGGGCGAGCGAGCTGATGGACATCGCCACCAAGTTCGCCTCATGCCAGGAGGCGGTTGAGGCCATTTTCCAGAAGGACAAGCAGCCCCAGGGCCGCCCACCGAAAGATGCCCCCAAGGCGTCAACTCAGCGCGGTGCCAAGAAGAAGGGCAAGAAGAAGTCGCAAGCGAAACGCGACGCCTGCCGACGCGGACCTTGTCGCCACCGCCAAGTACAAGAACCCTCGAAAACCTCCTGGAGGTGCCAACCTCTTCGACAAGATGCTCAAGGAGCCGTGCCCCTATCGTCAGGGGCCCGTCAAGCACACCCTCGAGGAGTGTGCCATGCTTCGACGACACTTCCACAAGGCCAAGCCACCCGCGGAGGGTGGCAAGGCCCTCGACGACGCAAAGGAGGAAGATCACAAGGCAGGAGGGTTCCCAGAGGTCCACGACTGCTTCATGATCTGTGGCGGGCAAGTGGCGAACGCCTCGGCTCGGCACCGCAAGCAAGAGCGTCGGGAGGTCTGCTCGGTAAAGATGGCGGCGCCAGTCTACCTAGACTGGTCCGACAAGCCCATCACCTTCGACCAGGCCGACCATCCAGACTACGTGCCGAGCCCGGGGAGATACCCACTCGTTGTCGACCCCATCATCGGCAACGTCAGGCTCACCAAGGTCCTCATGGACGGAGGCAGCGGCCTCAACATCATCTACGCCGAGACCCTCGGGATCCTGCGGATCGATCTGTCCTCAGTCCGGACGGGCGCTGCGCCTTTCCACGGGATCGTCCCCGGGAAGCGCGTTCAACCCCTCGGACAACTCGACCTACCCGTCTGCTTCGGGACGCCCTCCAACTTTCCAAAGGAGACCCTCACGTTCGAAGTGGTCGGGTTTCGAGGAACCTACCACGCAGTGCTGGGGAGGCCATGCTACGCCAAGCTCATGGCCGTCCCCAACTACACCTACCTCAAGCTCAAGATGCCGGGCCCCAACGGGGTCATCACCGTCGGGCCCACGTACCGACACGCGTACGAATGCGATGTGGAGTGCGTGGAGTACGCCGAGGCCCTCGCCGAATCCGAGGCCCTCATCGCTGACCTGGAGAGCCTCTCTAGGGAGGCACCCGACATGAAGCACCACGCCGGCAACTTCGAACCAGCGGAGACGGTCAAGTCCGTCCCTCTCGACCCCTACAACGACGCCTCCAAGCAGATTCGAATCGGTTCCGAGCTCGACCCCAAATAGGAAGCAGTGCTTGTCGACTTTCTCCGCGCAAACGCCGACGTTTTCGCGTGGAGTCCCTCAGACATGCCCGACATACCGAGGGAAGTCGCCGAGCACTCTCTGGATATTCGAGCCGGGGCCCGACCCATGAAGCAACCTCTGCGCCGATTCGACGAAGAAAAGCGCAGAGCCATAGGCGAGGAGATCCACAAGCTACTGGCGGCAGGGTTCATCAAAGAGGTATTCCATCCCGAATGGCTTGCCAACCCTGTGCTTGTGAGAAAGAAAGGGGGGAAATGGCGGATGTGTGTAGACTACACTGGTCTAAACAAAGCATGTCCGAAGGTTCCCTACCCTCTGCCTCGCATCGATCAGATCGTGGATTCCACTGCTGGGTGCAAAACCCTGTCTTTCCTCGATGCCTACTCAGGGTATCATCAGATCAGGATGAAAGAGTCCGACCAGCTCGCGACTTCATTCATCACACCCTTCGGCATGTACTGCTATGTTACAATGCCGTTTGGTTTGAGGAATGCGGGGGCAACGTACCAGCGATGCATGAACCATGTGTTTGGCAAACACATCGGCCAAACGGTCGAGGCCTACGTCAATGACATCGTAGTCAAGACGAGGAAGGCCTTCGACCTCCTTTCCGACCTTGAAGCGACATTCTGACGTCTCAAGGCAAAAGGCGTGAAGCTTAATCCCGAAAAGTGTGTCTTCGGGGTCCCCTGAGGCATGCTCTTGGGGTTCATCGTCTCCGAGAGGGGCATCAAAGCCAACCCGGAGAAGATCGTAGCCATCACCAGCATGGGACCAATCAAGGACTTGAAAGGCGTACAGAGGGTCACGGGATGTCTCGCGGCTCTGAGCCGCTTCATCTCCCGCCTCGGCGAAAGAGGTCTGCCTCTGTACCGCCTCTTAAGGAAAGCTGAGTGCTTCGCTTGGACTCCCGAGGCCGAGGAAGCCCTCGGGAACCTAAAGGCGCTCCTCACGAACGCGCCCATCTTGGTGCCCCCTGCTGCCGGAGAAGCCCTCTTGATCTACGTCGCCGCAACCACCCAGGTGGTTAGCGCCGCGATCGTGGTTGAGAGACGAGAAGAAGGGCACACTTTTCCCGTCCAGAGGCCAGTCTACTTCATCAGTGAGGTACTGTCCGAGACCAAGATCCGCTACCCACAAATCCAGAAGCTGCTGTACGTGGTGATCCTGACACGATGGAAGTTGCGACACTACTTTGAGTCTCATCCGGTGACTGTGGTGTCATCCTTCCCCCTGGGAGAGATCATCCAGTCCCGAGAGGCCTCGGGTAGAATTGCGAAGTGGGCGGTGGAGATCATGGGCGAGACGATCTCGTTCGCCCCTCGGAAGGCCATCAAGTCCCAGGTCTTGGCGGACTTCGTGGCTGAATGGGCCGACACCCAGCTCCCGACGGCTTCGATCCAACCAGAGCTCTGGACCATGATTTTCGACGGGTCGCTGATGAAGACAGGGGCCGGCGCCGGCCGGCCTCCTCTTCGTCTCGCCCCTCGGGAAGCTCCTACACTACATGCTACGCCTCCACTTCCCGGCGTCCAACAACGTGGCTGAGTACGAAGCTCTGGTAAACGGGTTGCGAATCGCCATCGAGCTAGGGGTCTGACACCTCGACACTCGCGGTGACTCGCAACTCGTCATCGACCAAGTCATGAAGAACTCCCACTGCCGTGATCCGAAGATGGAAGCCTACTGCGATGAGGTTCGGCACCTGGAAGACAAGTTCTACGGGCTCGAGCTCAACCACATCGCCCGACGCTACAACGAGACTGCGGACGAGCTGGCTAAAATAGCCTCGAGACGAACAACAGTTCTCCCGGACGTATTCTCTCGAGACCTGCATCAACCCTCCGTCAAGACCGAGGACACGCCCAAGCCCGAGGCACCTTCGGCTCCGCCCGAGGCACCCTCGGCTCAGTCCGAGGTACCCTCGGCCCAGTCCGAGGTACCCTCGGCATGGTCCGAGGTACCCTCGGCTCAGCCCGAGGTACCCTCAGCCCTCGAGGGTGAGGCACTGCGCGTTGAGGGGGAACCGAGCGAGGTCACGCCTAATCAAAGCTGGCAGACCCCATACCTGCAATATCTCCACCGAGGAGAGCTGCCCCTCGACCAAGCCGAAGCTCGGCGGTTGGCGCGGTGTGCCAAGTCTTTCGCCTTTCTGGGAGATGGGAAGGAGCTCTATCACCGCAGCCCCTCAGGCATCCTCCAGCGATGCATTTCCATCGCCGAAGGCCAGGAGCTCTTGCAAAAGATACACTCGGGGGCTTGCGGCCATCACGCAGCACCTCGAACCCTCGTTGGAAACGCCTTCTGACAAGGATTCTACTGGCCGAAGGCGGTGGCCGACGCTACTAGAATTGTCCGCACCTGCGAAGGGTGTCAGTTCTACGCGAGGCAGACCCACCTGCCCGCTCAGGCTCTGCAGACCATACCCATCACCTGGCCGTTTGTTGTGTGGGGTCTGGACCTCGTTGGCCCCTTGCAGAAGGCACCCGGGGGCTACACGCACCTATTGGTCGCCATCGACAAATTCTCCAAGTGGATCGAGGTCCGACCCCTTAACAGCATTAGGTCCGAACAGGCGGTGGCGTTCTTCACCAACATCATCCATCGCTTTGGGGTCCCGAACTCCATCATCACCGACAACGGTACCCAGTTCACCGGCAGAAAGTTCCTGAACTTCTGCGAGGATCACCACATCCGGGTGGACTGGGCTGCCGTGGCACACCCCATCACGAATGGGCAAGTGGAGCGAGCCAACGGCATGATCCTGCAAGGACTCAAGCCTCGGATCTACAACGACCTCAACAAGTTCGGCAAGCAGTGGATGAAGGAACTCCCCTCGGTGGTCTAGAGTCTGAGGACAACGCCGAAGTTGCGTTCCTCCGATGACAAGACGGAAGGATTCCGGGCGTCCCCCGCCCAGGGCTCGGAAGGTGGGAAGACACGATGCATGTGGGGAAGCGCGAAGACATGGTTGCCCTCCAAGGAGGTCGCCCCCCTTTTAAAGGCGACTCTCCCCACTTGCGCCCTCAACCGTTGCGGGTTGAGTCTTCTCCAACACGCTCCAAGATTCTCCCCCCCACGGCGCGGGGACTGGGTCCCACACGTCATGCAAGCCGGTCCAGGGGAGAAGAAGCCAAACCGCCACGCGCGCGCGGTGCATGCAACCGCCCAGCGGTTACAAGCACTCCTCCACTTTCGCCCAGACCAGTGGGTGAAAGGGCGGACAGCCATGCAGGCGGCATGCAACCGTGCCAAGTGGGCACGCCCCTTCGCCTCCAACGAGCCCAGCATGGAGGTCCAGGCCCACGCGTCATGCAACCGGCGCGCCGGTTGCTACGTGTGAGCAACTGCACCGCCACTCCCGCCGCTACCGTGCCTCCTCGACTGTGGAGTCAATACCGCGACTCGAGGCAACCCTACAGTGCCAGCCAAGCGCGACGGTCAAACGCGGTCAGAATTGGGCCGGCAGTAATGGCGGTGACAGGCGGGCAGAAGCAGCGGTCACATCGTCAGCCAAGCTCACATCCCATCCAGGGGCAGCGAGGGAGCCCTCTCTCACGGCGTGAAGACGGCGCACCCGTGATCCGTTCCTCGAACGGCGCACGCACGCGCAACAACCGCCTCGCGAACCACTCGCCCCGTCGCATTAACTCCGCGGCGGGATAGGCGGCGCCTCAGGCGGGAGAAGCAAGCGACGCTTCGCCTTCGCCATAATAACCGCGTCGAAAGAGGTACGCCACGTCATTCGACTTCGCATCCTTTTCCTTTTCCTCTTTCTCTCTCTTACAATAGGGACCGGGAAAGGGGGGTACCCTGAAAAGGACCCTTCTCCGTGAAGGAAACAGGCTCCGAGCCTCCCTACTGATCAGAGGTTCGAAGGCCGGCCCCTCGGAGGGGTTCAACGGCCACCTCAGATCGATTGGGTTCCGCGCCCACTACTGGTCAGAGGTTCGATGGCTGGCCCCTCGAAGGGTTCAACGGCCGCCTCAGGCCACTCGGGCTCCGTGCCCATTACTGATCAGGGGTTCATAGGCTGGCCCTCGAAGGGTTCACAATCGCCTCAGACACAGAGCGAGGGATGACCCTTGGTACGTTCGATACATAACCAAGGCTCGGACTACGCTCCCGAGGTACCCTAGGACATTTCTGAGACCAGCGGGAGCGATCTTGTAACGGAATCCCATCAGAGGGAGGCATCGAGCCCTCGGACCCCGTCAAAGGGGACCGGGTCCGGCAGATCACCCGCAGGTACTTTTGGAGCGCGCCTCCGGGCCTCTAGTCGACCCCTAGCAAATGGGGCACGGGCGTCCGCTCGGATTACCCGCCAGCAGCTCACCAGAAACACCATGTTCGGCGCCCTCCGAGGGCAACATGGCGCTTTCCCTCCCTCCTCCTTGTGGAAAGGCGACGCAGGGGCGTATGTAAAAAAGACGAGTCTGTCCTTGACTGTCCTCTCGCCCTGTGCAGAGGCTCGGAGGCTGCTCTCGCAAACCCGGCTCCGGCCAAACCGTTGACAGCGTCAACATACCTGCCCGAGAACTTGGGACCCTGACCGTGCACTCGGGCTACGGCCAGCTCGCATGAGGGAACAACTAGACCAGTCGAAGTGTTGAGAAACGCACTAAGACCTCGAAGGAGTAAAACTACTCCTCCGAGGCCTCGGGGGCTACACCCGGCGGGTGCGCTCGCGTGCACCCACCGGAACAGAATGCAACTGAAAAAGGCTGGTCCCCTCGCAAAAAAGTGCGGCAAAAGCCTCCAAGCGAGTATTAGTACTCCCTTGGAGGCTCGGGGGCTACTGTCGGGGACCATAATTAGGGGTACCCTCAAGACCCCTAAATCTCATCTGGTAACCCCCATCAGCACAAAGCTGCAAAGGCCTGATGGGTGCGATTAAGTCAAGGATCAGTCCATTCAAGGGACACGATCGTGCCTCGCCCGAGCCTAGCCTCGGGCAAGGGAAGCCGACCCCGGAGAACCTACGTCTCGCCCGAGGACCCCCCTCCAGCAACGGGCACACTGTCAGCTCGCTCGAGGCCCAGTCTTCACCGAGAAGCAACCTTGGCCACATCGCCATGCCGACCGACCAAATCGCAGGGGCAATTAATGCAAAGGTGGCCTGACACCTTTATCCGGACGCACGCCCACCAGTCGACAGAACCGAAGTGACCGCAGTCACTTCGCCGCTCTACTGACCGGTCTGACAAGAGGACAGCGCCGCCTGCGCCGCTCCGACTGCTGAGCCACCCGACAGAGTGAGGCTGACAGCAGCCAAGGCCGGCCTCGGGCGTCATAGGAAACTCCGCCTCGCCCGACACAAGGCTCGGACTCGGGCTCAGCCCCGGAAGACGGTGAACTCCGCTCCGCCCGACCCAGGGCTCGGACTCGGGCTCAGCCCCAGAAGACAGCGAACTCCACTCCGCCCGACCCAGGGCTCAGACTCGGGCTCAGCCCCGGAAGACGGTGAACCCCGCTCCGCCCGACCCAGGGCTCGGACTCGGGCTTAGCCCCGGAAGACAGCGAATTCCGCTCCGCCCGACCCAGGGCTCGGACTCGGGCTCAGCCCCGGAAGACGGCGAACTCCGCTCCGCCCGACCCAGGGCTCGGACTCGGGCCCAGCCCCAGAAGACGGCGAACTCCGCTCCGCCCGACCCAGGGCTCGGACTCGGGCTCAGCCCCGGAAGACGGCAAACTCCGCCTCGCCCGACCCCAGGGTTCAGACGTGGGCTCAGCCCCGGAAGACGACGAACTCCGCCTCGCCCGACCCAGGGCCTCGACCTCGACCTCGACCTCGGAGGAGCCTCCACCTCGCCCAGCCTAGGGCATGGACCGACCATGTCAACAGGAAGCGCCATCATTACCCTACCCCGAGCTGACTCGGGCTACGGGGAACCAGACCGGCGTCCCATCTGGCTCGCCCCACCATGCGAGCAATGATGGCGCCCCGCATGCCCTGTGACGACGGCAGCTCTAAGCCCCCTTACGGAAGCAAGAGGACGTCAGCAAGGACTCGACAGCCCCAACATCTGTCCTCCTGCCAGGCTCCAGCACTCCTCCGACAGCCACGACACCACACGAACTGGGTGCCAAGACCTCTCCGGCTGCCACGATGGCATGTACTTAGGGCGCTAGCTCTTCACCGCTAGACACGTTAGCACACTGCTACACTCCCCATTGTACACTTGGATCCTCTCCTTACGCCTATAAAAGGGAGGACCAGGGCCCTCTTACAGAGGGTTGGTTGGCCCGCGGGGAGAAGGACGGGACGGCGCTCGCGCAGGCCGCTCGCTCCCACTCCCGCGTGGACGCTTGTATCCCCCTACTGCAAGCGCACCCGACTCAGGCGCGGGGCTAACACGAAGGCCGCGGGATCCACTCTCTCACGCCTGCCTCCCTCCGGCTGCTTCCTTTCCCCCCTTCGCGTTCCGCCTCGCGTCGACCCATCTGGGCTGGGGCACGCGGCGACGATTCACTCGTCGGTCCAGGGACCCCCCGGGTTTCGAAACACCGACAATATGGGTCGCGGATGGCGACAGAATAAATGAATTGAGAAGCCACATCCGCCGCTTGCAGGATCAGCTTACTGATCGAGATTTAGTGCTCGACTGGGCGGTTCAGTCTCGTTCGCTTGCCTGGGCTAAGGAAGCAAAGGCTCGAGCCCGAGTCGAAGAACTTAGCTCAGCTATTGATAATCTGCAGGCATATTGCAATACCCTACATGAAGAAGTTCATGTACTGTATTCGCAATTGCACCCCAGCGTACCTGCAAATCCTGTCGGGATAGAAGTCGGACCTTCTCATGAAGCAGGAGAAGCTTTTGGTGGTGAACTGGACCTTTTCAGGCCCCCTCCCTCCATGAAGTTGGTCGACGAATGGTCTCCTACGCCCGACAGTGAGGCTACTAAGAGTGATAGGAAGTAGGAATAGTACAGTTGTAAAATTAGTAGTGTTATTGTATAATGTGTACTGTACTCCTGTTGTAAACATTCGAGTCTGTAACATTACTCTTTTTAGTAATGTAAAATGGATGGTTTTTCTTTGGCATATTATATTTGTTTTCAAAGGTTTGTTGCCACAGATGCCGTCCAAGACCCGATCACAGGATGCAGCCAGAACCTCCAGTGGGAGGGAGTCCACCCCGAATCCACCTCCAGCCCTCCCACACTTGCCGAGGCTCTCGCCGCCTTGGTAAACGCGACAGCGGATAATACCCATTTCCTACGGGAAATGGCGGGTCAGCAATTTCAACAACAAGGCGGACTGGGCTATCCGCAAGGGCCCCATGAGACATCCTATTTAGACTTCTCCGAAACACGTCCACCGCTTTTTGTCAAAGCCGAAGACCCTTTAGAGGCAGACGAATGGATCCGTGTTATCGAGCAGAAGTTTGGACTTCTGCGATGTTCTGAAACCCAGAAGCCCTTGTTCGTAGCCCAGCAACTGTGTGGCCCTGCCAGGACTTGGTGGGGAAACTTTATGGCCGTTCAGCCGGCCAATCATCAGATAACATGGGAGGAATTTAAGTTGGCCTTCCCGAACACTACATACTGGAAGGTGTACTTCACATGAAACAAGAAGAATTTATGAAGCTGAAGCAAGGAGGGGATACTGTTAATCAGTATCTCAATAAATTTAATCATTTGTCACAGTATGCAATCAACCAAGTTAACACCGATCTGAAGAAGAAGAATTGTTTCATGCGAGGACTGAATGATAGGATGCAAAGGAAGATGGCTACTTGCATCGACCTTACCTATGGAAGGGCTGTCAGCACAGCGCTGGCAGTCGAATCTAAATATGCAAGTTCTGGAAAGATCAAGGGGAGTGGAGGAAACAGGCCTACTCAGGGCCCTGAGAAAAGGCAACGGTTTGTTATCCGGTCTGGTAATCAGGGTCGTTCTTCAGCACGTCCACCCTCCTTCCTATTTAAACAGCCAGTATTCATCCGTCCCAATATTGCCCCTACAACAACAAGTCAGCCGGGTGCCCCTGGCACTCGATTCCCTGCTCTTCCCAGTTCATCGACAGGATGTTTCAATTGTGGAAAATCTGGGCATTTTATCAAGGATTGCCCTTATCCGAAGCAAAACAAGTCAAACAATCCACAAGGATCTGGGAATTCATCTCAAGCCAAGGGAAATACTATGGGCAAAAATACAAAGAAGACGGGATGCATATATTATACGCAAGTGGCCACTACACCGGATGGTGAACCGGTCATGATGGGTACGTTCCTTGTGGCCAATCATCCCGTAGTTATTCTCTTTGATTCTGGTGCTTCGCATACATTTATCAGCAAGAAATTTGTGGAGCAACATTGCATTTCATTCCATGAATCAAAAGAGGGGTTTAAAATTCAGTCACCTGGGGGACAAATTTTTACTAGAGAAGTGGCCTATCAATGCCCGTAACATTGGCCGGACGGGACTTTTCTACTAATATGATTGTTCTGAAAGGCCAAGACATAGATGTGATTTTGGGCATGAATTGGTTGGCCCGACATAAAGCAACCCTCAACACTGATCAGAGAATCATCAGGTTGAGTCATAATCAAGAAGAAATTCTCTTGTCTATCCCCATTCCAACCAAAATTACTGGCAGAGTTTATGAAGCCATTATACCGGAGGTCAAGGATATTCCGATAGTATGCGAGTTCCCAAATGTCTTTCTACAGGATTTGCCTGGATTGCCACCCGAGAGAGATGTAGAGTTTGTAATTGAATTGAAGCCCGGTACGGCTCCCATTTCTAGAAGATCGTACCGCATGCCTCCAAATGAGCTGGCAGAACTGAAGATCCAGTTACAAGATCTACTATAGAAAGGATTCATCTGGCCAAGCTCATCACCATGGGGTTGTTCGGCCATATTCGTCAAGAAGAAGGATCAAACTTTATGGATGTGTGTGGATTATTGACCCCTGAATGAGGTCACTATCAAGAATAAGTACCCTCTTCCGCGGATTGACATTTTATTTGATCAACTGACCGGGGCGAGGGTATTCTCCAAGATTGATCTCAGATCGGGCTATCATCAGATCCGTATTCGGCCCGAGGATATACCAAAAACCGCATTCACTATGCGGTACGGATTATTTGAATACCTGGTAATGTCTTTTGGACTGACAAATGCTCCTGCCCACTTCACTTATCTGATGAACTCGGTACTCATGCCTGAGTTGGACAAATTTGTGGTGGTTTTCATAGATAATATTTTGATATATTCAAAGAATGAAGAGGAGCATGCTCAACATTTACGGGTCGTTTTAACGCGCTTGAGAGAACATCAATTATATGCCAAGTTCAGTAAATGCGCGTTTTGGCTGGAAGAAATTCAATTTCTGGGACATGTGTTATCTGCAAAGGGGATTGCGGTGGATCCCAGCAAAGTCAAGGACATTTTGGAGTGTAAACGCGCATTTTCGCCTGGGCTTGGGCCGCTGCGACCAGATTAGGCCCAATACTGTTCAGGATTTTCCCTTTTCTTTTTCTGTCCAACTTTAGAAATATGTAGAAAATTGTAGAAAAATGTTAAAAATGTCAAACCAATTTTTTTAGATTCCTTATTTTTCATAGTATTTAATAAAAATAGTTGTATGATTTTTAAGACAAATAGGGAATTTTGAGTCATTTAAAATAGCTTAAATCATTGGTTCTAGATTTTTAGAAAATAGTTAATAATTTCACAAATGCCCAAATTTTTTATATGAACTCAAAACATTATTTAGAAGCCTTGGGTAGAGTTTGGTTGGATTTGGACCTTGTTTGATAACTAGAACCCAAAACCCTACCCCCTGCCCTTTGAATTCCTTTACTGACTCCGGAAACCCTAGTTTTCCGGTGAACTGTGAAGGAAAATTGTATTCAAGAACCTTAGATAATAAATTCTTATTATCTTTGCACTCTCATGAGCATTACATGGCATTCATTATTATATACACATATATGGTAATGTTTAGAAAACGAAGAAGAAGTCGAGGTAACTGAAGAGAAGACACCACCACCACCTTCGGACTCTTAGGCAGGAAATTGTTTCTACTTCGATATCTACGGGTCCGAGCCTGACTCACCTATCAACAAAGGCAAGCCCCGGTGCATTTGCCACCCTCCTTGATGTTTTTAAAATCTTTCTCACTTGATTAATGCATTAGGTGATAGGAGCTGAATGCTTAAACAATTTCTACATTACCTTCCTTGAACTTGATTACCTTTCTTGAAACCCTGCTTTTACAAAAGGTTTTACTATGCTTAGTATTGCTCTAGCAAAACAAAAGGTTTTGTTTTACAAAAGATGATTGGCAAAGTGGGAAGGATGTTTTTGAAAATAAAACTTGATGGTGGATCCATCATGGCCGTGATGGGTTCAACATCGGAAAAGATGTACCTCTGCTAGGTACCAAACTTTGGGTTGAAATGATTAAGCTGAGACCGGGCGGGTGACTTGCACGAGAAGGAGAGTCTCGGTGTAGTGTCTCCGTCTGAGTCGATTAAGGACCGTCTCGATGTAGGCCTGCTGACCGAGGACCCTTTAACTGGTCACATGCCTCGTCATGGGTAAGCTTTGCCTCGGGCAGACTAAGGCCAGAATAAGATAACATGGAATGGGCGTGGAGCGGTGGCGAGAGTAGCGTGTACCCTCCATGGCAAGAGGCTGGACGGTGGTGTATCTGTGCTCTCGGTTCGCGTGAACCTGATCTGGTCTTAAGAACCCCGGTGGCGGGTTGACATATGCAAGGGTTAAGTGCTACATATGTCGTGTGATTGGAGATCCTCAGCTGAGTATAATCGATTCGGATCGCCGTACCTCCGCGGTTATGGAGACTTGGCCACTGACCTATACGTAGAACTCCAGTAAAGATGAAGGACTTGTTAAGAAATTGGCTAGTACAGGTTAAGTGATTGAACTAGGTTAGAAAGAACTCTAGACATAGGTAATTTTACCTAACTTGACAATAAAATTGGATTCTTAAGGATCCACTTTTAGTAAGCATTTATGCAAAACAGAGTCTTTGATCATTGAGAAACCTTACCTTGACTCCCTTATAACCAGCATATCCTTGAGAGTCTTTTCTTTAGTCGGGTAAGACTTGCTGAGTAATTCCATACTCAGGGTTTTATTCCCTATTGTTTTTAGGTGAGGAGTCAACAAATTTTTGTTGCTTTTGTACCAAGGTGGTGTGAAATGAAGAAAAGCAAGAATGAAGCTGCGGGAGGACCTAGTCCTCATAAAAACTTTTATGTAAGAACTTATCGGGAGGAGTTTTTACCTCCCTTGGTATTGTAATAATAAGTACTCTGCACTCGTGTTTATATGCTGGTCTGTAATAACCAACTTAATCTTACTTTCAAATAAATGTAAGTTTATGTAATCGCTTCCGCATTTCTGTATCTCCGATGTTCTGTAATGTCTGCGTGACGGGTAAAACGATCTTGGGAAAGGTGAGAGAAAAGCAGATACCGAACTTGTCAAGTGATTCAGGGGCATCTACAGGGTTGTCTGAGGTCCGTTGGACAAGGACAACTGTAGATGGGCCTAATGACTTGGGAGGTTCTGTCACAAACATTTCATACCATCTAGCTGCATTCCATTGTATACAATTTAATCTACAATACTGAAAATCCAAATCAGTTATATAGTACTTACATGTCTCTGCAGAATCACTGGTGTGTCCTGTTCATGCTCACCAATAGTACGCATAGTCATAAGTTGATGTCCTCCTCGATTTATGGTCATCCTCGATGCATCTAATGTGTTCTGATCATCAACCCCCAGCTCCCTCAAAGCTGCTGGTGGAGTAATTGCCCCTATGGCAGTAGCTGTTTGCATATGTGCACTTGCATCCGAGGCAAACTGGTTCCCTCCTTGTTGATCTTCCTGCACCATTGTTACGATATCCAAGCATGGATTTGATTGATGAACTGATGTCGGCGTCGTATACTCACTGATTGACTCTTTACCCCATGGCACCGCCATCTTCAAGATCAGGTTATGCCCTTCAGCCAGGCACACCCTAACAAATGATTCTTACAGTCTACCTTTTCTGGAAGCCTATGATTCTTTCCTTTTGCCCATGCACATATCCATTATCGTGGACGCGATAATCACGGTGAGGTCGCATGCGTATCTGCTTCATTCTAGGATCATGGGCGCGCTAATCGTGGGCGTAACAGCCATTTATGCAAGTTAGACATAGGTCTTATGCTGTTGCAACGCTCTGTTCAAACCTGCTTCCACAATGCTCGGGTGACACGTCACCGGCCCACGTCTAGATTAATGGCCCACGTTCTGTTACACATTTTTTCCTACCCTTTATACTTGCGTAAATGCAGTCCACAATCCAGGCCTCCTGTCTTGGCCCATTCGGTGCATCCGGCTCGGCTCCTGGCTGGGGCTCCCCCGCACCTATCTGAAGCCCAGGGCTCCCATTACCATCAGCCTATATATATGTAACGCCTCGAATTTTTGGAGTTGAATTTTTCTTTTCTTCGCTCACCAAATTTGGGCGTTACCCTTTCCTTTTTCCTTTTCCCCTCGCTAAGCCTTGATCTTTTCCAAAGTTATAGCAAGATTCGGCTTGAGATCTCGTGTAAAGTAAACCCTAGAAAAATACTTTCTTTTGTTTGTTGCACCATGCCGAACCATGCATTCGTTTTGATTGAGTGAAACTGTGAAAGCATTCATCTAGAAAATAGATTTTAAAAAGGAAAACCTTTTCTTTTTTCTTTTCCCCCCTCCTCCCCTTGCGGCCTGGCCAGGCGCGCGGCCTAGCCAGGCGCGTGGCCCCGCCAGGCGCATGGCCCAGCCGCGTCAGCCGCCCCCCTTCCCCCTTCGTGGGCTGGCTCGGCAGCCCAGCTCGCCCCCTCCCCTGCGTGGCCCAGCCGTGGGCCTAGCTCGCCCCCTCCCCTCGGTGGCCCAGCCCCGCCCCCTCCCGCTCCCCGCGCGTGGAACGCGCGGCGGTTGGAACCGCCACCGCCTTCCCCCGTGGGCCCCGCCTGTCATCCCTCTCCCCTCCCCAAAACCTCTCTCTCTCCCTCGCGCACGATTCCCACCCCCGCCTGCGCAGCCCCCTGCCCGACCGGCGCCACCCTCGCCCCTCCCCGCGTGGTAAGCCCCTCCCCCTCTCTTCCCCGTCTTCCCCCTCCCCTCCCCAGCTTGGCCGCGCCCCGGCCATGGCGGCTTGCCCGCGGCCCGGCGTCCCGCCCCGGATCGACGCCCCGCCCCTCCCCACGCGGCGTGGCCTAGCGTCCCACCCTAGCTCGGCGCGGCCCTCCTCCCTCCCTCCTTCCCCCACCCGCGCAGCCCCCTGCCCGCCCTTGGCGCGCGGCCTCGCGTCCACGCGGTCCGGCCTTGGCGGCTCGCCGGCGCGGCGCGCCCGCTCCGTCCCCGGCGCGGCGGCTCCGACCTCGGCGTGGCCAGCCATGGCGCCACCCGGCCCGGCCCCAGTGCCCCTCGGCGCGGCCCCGGCGTGCTCCCCCTTCCCCGTCTCAGCCCCCCTCCCTCCCCTGCTCGGCCGCCGCCCCCGACGTGCGTGAGCGCCCTAGCCCCTCCCCGCGGCGGCGCGGCGTGCCCCGCCCCCGCTCGACGCACTCGCCCGCCCCGGCACGGCGCCCTCCCGCGGCGCGGCGTGCCCCGCCCCGCTCGGCGCGCTCCCTTGCCCCATCCCCGGCGCGCTCAGCCGGTGCGGCCCGACCCTGTCCCCCTGCCCCGGCCATGGCGGCCCGACCTCACCGGCCATGGTGCACGGCCATGGCGTGGCCCCGGCAGCCCGCCCGCCTCGGCGTGCCCCGCCCCTGCCCGGCACGGCCACGGCGTGTCGGCCGGTGCGACCTTGAGCTCGGCCCGGCGTGCCTATGGCGCGTGGCCCCACGCGGTCGGCCTCGGCATGGCCCCATTGCCGCTCGCGGCACGTGCGCAGCTCGACCCCGACACGTGCGTGGCTCGTTCGCGGCACGTTAGCGTGGCTTTGCGCGCGCACGTGCTCGTGTGGTGCGCACGGTGCTTTGGCACGGCTCGCCATGCCCTCGGCGCGCTCGTCTACCCCCCTAGACGTGCCCTGTCTACCCCCCCCCCCAGTGTACTTCATGCGTAGTGATCGCTTTATTTATATCAATAAATTTAACTCAATTTTGAAATTGGTTACGTTAATTATTTCATGTAGCTAATCTTGGACCTCGTTTAATGTTGATCAATTGAAAATAGTTATAATTATATTAGTGCATGTGGCTAATACTTGTTAGTGTAACTCGATGGAATTAGATCACGTAACGATTAGTTATGCATCTAGCCGTAATACGCTTCGAGTATAGCTTTAACCACTGCGAGACCTTCTCTCTTCTTTTTCTAGCCATGGCGAATGCAATATCGTATGTCATACTCTATGCATATTCAATCTATCTGTTCTCTTGTATGGTATACTGTTTATTTCCTAATTCGAATGGATGGATGTATGCATTTTTGCGCTCGCATAGAGAACGATCTGGTTGAGGAGCCCGAAGAACTCGCAGGAGAAGCCCCAGAGCAGCAGTCGGTTGGTGGAGGCAAGTGTCCTTTGACCCATCTTTGTCCTATACATTCTTTAATTCACCTCCCGCATTTCACAGTTATACCTAAGGATTGACTAGCTTTTGTTATCCATGTCCTTGTTTACCTATTTGGGTTGGATTATTATTGTTTAGCTTTATGCTATTGCTCAACTCTAATCAATGAACATGATGAGAATTATCTATGATACGTTGTTTCCCCTCTTATTTATGATATCATACTTGTGGCATTTAAGGGGACTCGAGCGGTTTCTCGAGTGCCTCTCCGTAAGGACCTATTCGTTGGATGACCGCCCAGGAAAACAGTGCAACCATGAGGGTGGAGTGGGACGCCCTTAGTTGAATAATTAGAGGAACCGGGGTGTAGTTCGCTTAGCCGTCGTGCCGTCAATGGGGCTCGGTGTATGCGGCTCGCTCTGCCAAGTTTGGATTCGCCCCTTGGGGAGGAGTGCGGTGCATTTAGGAAACCTAATGGGCGGCTACAGCCCCGGGGAATCTTTGTAAAGGCTACGTAGTGATGCCCTGCTGGGTCACCTTGGTAGTGATCAATGGAGAGTCATGATCTCCGGGCAGAAAGGGAATCATGGCTTGTGGGTAAAGCGCGCAAGCTCTGCAGAGTGTTTGAAAACTGATATATCAGCCGTGCTCGCGGTTATGAGCGGCCAAGGGAGCTCCAATGATTAGTGGTACTTGATCAGGGATATTCGGATTACAGGTGGCAATGAGATTGATGGTTCTTGGCATTGACTCTGGTAATGGCAAGTGGTACTCTTTCCGTTTGGAAAGGAGTACGTTTGGTCTAATAACGTGGGTTAATTCTAAAACCTGGCCTTCTCTACTAGTAATAATAATCTAACCAACTAAAAGCAACTGCTTGACTTACCCCCACATAAAGCTAGTCCACTACAGCCAAACAGGACACTTGCTGAGTATGTTGATGTGTACTCACCCTTGCTCTACACACCAACCCCCCAGGTTGTCCGCATTGCAACCACTGCTCAGGAGAAGATGAAGCCGTGGAAGGAGACTTCCAGGAATTCCAAGATTACGATGAGTTCTAGGCGTGGGTTAGCGGCAACCCCCAGTTGGCTGCCTATGAATGCCGTGTTTATCTACGTTTCTTTTCTGCACTTTGATTATTGTAAAGACTATGTGGATGTCTCAGACATATAATGTAATCGACTATTATTTCCCTTTTTAATACTATTTGAGCACTGTGTGATGATGTCCATGTTATGTAAATGTTGTGTACGTGAATTGCTGATCCTGGCACGTACGTGGTTCGCATTCGGTTTGCCTTCCAAAACCGGGTGTGACAATATTATATCATCCATCTAAGCATAGACATAAATATCAAGAGCTAAAACGAATACTAATTTAGGATGGTGTATATTTTAGAAAGATTTTTGAAGATACTTTGCAAATGGTGACACAACATCACTGCTACTCATTTTCGGCGGCCAGGTCGAAGCTGCCGAAAGTAAGAGGTTATTTTTTGCGGCTGATTTTTGATGGCAAATGACCTATTTTTAGCTAATTTTTTTGGCAGTCAGAAGCTGCCAAAAATAGGCCTAAATATGTCGAAAATAGTTTATTTTCCATGGCAAAGGCCCTATTTTCGACGGCCCCTGGCCACCGAAAATGACTGTAGCTGTTGTAGTTTGAGTTGTTACCACAAAACCAAATAGCTCCAACATTTTCCAAAGCGAATTCACCCAACTTTCCTTCAATAATATGCTTCTTCACCCCCTATAACAACCGATCATGATGTTATGCCTCTAAAATCCTCTCAAACATAGCAGCTTCTAGAATTACTCTTGTCTCTGACTCAGACACTCCAACATAGCAATATAGAAATCCATCTGCTCAAACTCGACAATTAGGTAGTTCAATGTGGGTGACATTGGTTTGCGACTTAATGCATTGGCCACGACATTTGCTTTACCAGGACTAAGTGGATTGTAACAACTCAAGCCATCACATATGCCTCAAATTTAAATCCTTTTGGGTGAAGATGTACTTTAAATTTTTATGATCTATGTAAATATTATAAGGATCACTGTATAGAAAATTCCTCCATATATTTAATGCAAAGATGACTACAAGCTATAAATTATGAGTGGAATAATTTTCGTCATGCTTCCTCAGTTGTCTTGATACATAGACAATCACCTTCCCATCCTACATAGGAACACACCCAAGACCAAGTTGGGAGGCACCAGAATACACAGAATAGCGCTTACCAACCTGAAGGACCGGTGAGGCAACCAGAGAGGGTGAATAGGAGCCACTAAAAATTTTGCAATCAAGAGCATGTGGCTTGATTCCCTAACCTTATCCAAACATCCAGGGACACCAAAACACTCCACAAAAGAATAACTCAGCCACGTATCGATTGGCTATTCCTACCAGTTCCTGAGAAGAATATGAGCTTAAAGGGACAAAAGAACTTGATTTGAACCCAAACTTTCAGAGAAAAACCTGAAGGAAGATCTTCAATAATGAGCAGCAGCGCTAGGCCAAAGTCCTGCAGTGCCGGCAAGGAGAAGTGTCGCACGTACGAGCGACAGTGCCGCTCAACAAAAAATTGTCAGAATGTCTTAAAAATTTGAAGGCAACAAGGGTTGAGGAAGGAGAAGATATTTGTGAAGACTGAGCAGGAAAAGATCAAAACTACTCGAATTGATTCAAAATCTCAGTTGCGATTAGGGTTTTGTTGGTTTTTTTCTATTTCGAATCAAACTTCTAGAACGAAGCACATATCCATGATCTGCTCTAACTAGAGACTCAAAATGATCCAAGCATAGTGTCCCAACATCATGTGTCCCCAAGTAAATCCCTGAAAGGAAAATGTGCCCTTGGGCCATTTCTATAATGTTTTTGAGATTAAGTGCCCAACACACATTCTCTATGTTCTGAATGTGCCAAAGATTGAAGAAGTGCAAATCATGTAACAAGGTACGTTTCTAGACTGAGTACATTGTTTTGAGTACTAACATATTTTGTCTAATTGCTAGAAACAGGAGACAAGGAATTGGAAAAGAGTTGGCTCCTGCTCGGTCTGGGTGCACCGTACAGTGTCCGGTGGTGCACTGAACAGTGTTCGGTGCGCCAGGCGAGTCCAAGGTGAACTGGCCGCTCTCGGGACTCGACGGCGGCGGACGGCTATAATTCACCGGACTGTCCGATGGTGCACCGGACTGTCCGGTGAGTCGTCCGCGACGAAGTCGTCACTCTCGGGAAAAGGATCAGCGACGTACGGCTAAAATTCACCGGACTGTCCGGTGGTGCACCAGACTGTCCGGTGAGCCAACTGTCGACTGTGCAATGGTCGACCGCGCAATCCGCGGGCGACGCGTGGCCCGCTCCAATGGTCGGTAGGGGGCACCGGACTGTCCGGTGTGCACCGGACAGTGTCAGGTGCGCCAACTGCCACGAATCTGCAACAGTCGACTGCGCCAAAATAGGAAGGAGATCCACACCGAACTGTCTACAGTGACTGTCTGGTGGCGCACCGGACAGTCCGGTGCGCCACCCGACAGAAGGCAATCTTAGCCTTCCTTGTTGGTCTCCAACGACTCCTAGCTGCCTTGGGGCTATAAAAGGGACCCCTAGACGCATGGAGGAGTAACCCAAGCATTCACTAAGCATTCTAAGTCTCCCACACTCCATCTCCGCGCACTTGATCGATTGTGTTAGTGATTTGAGCTCCATTCTAGTTGTGAACTCTGTGTGCTTCATTTTGAGCTCAAGTCTTGGCTTGTGTGCGTGTGTGTGTGCTGCTGATTTGTGTGTGTTACTCCCAATCTTACTCTTGTGCTTTCATTGTGATCTTTGTTGTAAGGGTGAGAGACTCCAACTTGTGGAGATTCCTCCAAATGGGAAAAGATATAAGGAAGAAAAATTGTGGTATTCAAGTTGATCATTGGATCACTTGAAAGGGGTTGAGTGCAACCCTCGTCCATTGGGACGCCACAACGTGGAAGTAGGCAAGTGTTACATGGCCGAACCACGGGATAAAATCGTGTGTCTCTTGTGTTGATCTCTTTGTGACTGTTTTGCCCACAAGAACTCGCTTCTCAACTACTTAGTCGCACTAACAATTCTATAACCAAGTTTTGTGGCTATTTAGAGTTGAATTTTGCAGGATCACCTACACCACCCCTCTAGGTGCTCTCAATTGGTATCAAAGTCATTCTCTTCATGTAAGGGACTAATCGCCCGAAGAGATGGATCCTAAGGGAAAGGGGATGGTGGTCAACGACAAAGAGGAGTCCATCTTCAACGAGCCAAGAGATGACAAGCCCACTGACTCTGGCTCGAGTCACAAGAAGAAGGACGGGAAGAAGAAGAGGCGCATCAAGAAGATCGTCTACTATGACAGCGATGAATCTTCTTCTTCACCAAGAGACGACGATGACGACTCGTCTAAGAAAAAAACGGTTAATCAAAACTTTTCATTTGATTATTCTCGTATTCCTTTCAATTCCAATGCTCATTTACTTTCAATTCCTCTTGGTAAACCTCCACACTTTGATGGAGAGGACTACTCTTTTTGGAGTCACAAAATGCGTAGTCACCTATTTTCTCTCCATCCTAGTATTTGGGAGATAGTTGAAAATGGAATGCAATTCGATAGTATGGATAACCCTGTGTTTATTAATGAGCAAATTCATAAGAATGCACAAGCTACCACTATTTTGCTAGCATCCTTGTGCAAGGACGAGTACAACAAGGTGAGCGGCTTGGACAACGCCAAGCAAATCTGGGACGCCCTCAAAATATCACATGAGGGAAACGACGCCACCATGATCACCAAAATGGAGTTGGTGGAAGGCAAGCTGGGAAGGTTCGTGATGATCAGGGAGAGGAGCCAACACAAATGTACAATAGGCTCAAGACCCTGGTCAACAAGATTAGGAGCTATGGAAGCACAAGATGGACGGACCACGACGTCGTCCGACTTATGCTCAAGTCTTTTACTGTTATTGATCCTCGTCTTGTGAACCTCATCTGTGAAAATCCCAGGTACACAAAGATGACGCCCGAGGAGATACTCGGAAAATTTGTGAGCGGGCGCATGATGGTCAAGGAGGCAAGGTATGTTGATGATGCATTAAACAGCCTAATGCCCATCTACGAGCCGCAGCCCGTTGCGCTCAAGGCAACAAGCAGCAGGGAGGCGCTACCTAGCAAGGTGGCACAAGTTGAGGCTGCCGGGCTAAACTAAGATGAGATAGCCCTAATCATCAAGCGTTTCAAGACCGCACTAAAAGGACGCAAGGAGCACCCTAACAAGAACAAAGCAAAGGGAAAGCGCTCCTGTTTTAAATGCGGTAAGACTGGTCATTTTATAGCACAATGCCCCGATAATGACAATGACCAGGAACTAGAAAAGCATGGGAAGAGGGAGAAGAAGAAGGCCTACAAGAAGGCGAAGGGTGAGGCGCATCTTGGTAAAGAATGGGATTTAGACTGCTCTTCCTCCGACTCCGACGACGAAGGACTTGCTGCCTCAGCCTTCAACAAGTCCTCTCTCTTCTCCAACGAATGACACACCTGCCTCATGGCCAAAGAGAAGAAGGTAAGTAGTCGTGATACCCCTAAATATACTACTTCTAGCGATGAAAATTCTAGTGATGTTGAAGTAGATTATACTAATTTATTTAAGGGTTTAGATAGAACTAAAATAGATAAAATCAATGAGTTAATTGATGCTTTAAATGAAAAAGATAGATTGCTAGAGAAGTAAGAGGATATTTTGTATGAAGAGCATGATAAATTTGTTAGTGTGCAAAAATCCCTTGCGTTAGAGATTAAAAGGAATGAAATGCTATCATCTGAGTTATCTTCTTGCCATGAATCTATCTCTAGTTTGAAGACTTTGAATGATGATTTAAATGCTAAACTAGAGGTAGCTAATAAATCGAGTTCATGTGTAGAACATGTTGCAATTTGCAATAGATGCAAGGATTTTAATATTGATGCTTGTGATATACATCTTGCGTCCATTGCTAAATTAAATGATGAGGTGGCGAGTCTTAATGCTCAACTTAAGACTTGCAAGGTTGAGTTTGATAAGTTAAAATTTACTAGGGATGCCTACACCATTGGTAGACACCCCTCAATTAAGGATGGACTTGGCTTTCAAAAGGAAGCCAAGAACTTAATAAGCCAAAGGGCTCCCATTCCCAACAAGGAGAAAAGGAAGGCCCCCATGGCTAATAGTGCTCAAAGGAATCATGCTTTCATTTACAATGATAGAAAATTTTCTAGAAATGCTCATTATAATAGGAGTTATGATCATAATGCCTTTAATTCTCATGCTATGATTGCCTCTAGCTCTACTTTTGTGCATGATAGAAATAGGCCTAGGAAAAATCATGTTTTGCATCATGTGCCTAGAAAAATGTGTAATGAATCTGCTACTATATTCCATGCTTGCAACACCACTTTTGTACTTTCATGTAAAAATAAAAAAGTGGTTGCTAGGAAGTTGGGGGCCAAATGCAAGGAAGACAAGTCTTGTATTTGGGTCCCAAAGGCTATTGTGACTAACCTCGTAGGACCCAACAAAAGTTGGGTTCCTAAAACCCAAGTGTAAATTGCCTTGCAGGTTTATGCATCCGGGGGCTCAAGCTGGATTATCGACAACGGATGCACAAACCACATGACGGGGGAGAAGAAGATGTTCACCTCCTACGTCAAGAACAAGGATTCCCAGGATACGATCATCTTTGGAGATGGGAACCAAGGCAAGGTCAAAGGCTTGGGCAAGATAGCCATCACCAACGAGCACTCCATTTCAAACGTATTTCTAGTAGAGTCGCTTGGTTATAATCTCCTGTCTGTAAGTCAATTGTGCCACATGGGCTACAATTGTTTGTTTAAAAATGTTGATATTTCTGTCTTTAGAAGGAGTGATGGTTCATTAGCATTTAAGGGTGTATTAGATGACAAACTCTACTTAGTTGATTTTTCGAAAGAGGAGACCGATCTAGACGCATGCTTAATAGCTAAGACTAGCATGGGCTGGTTGTGGCATTGCCGTCTAGCACATGTTGGGATGAAGAACCTTCATAAACTTCTAAAGGGAGAACATGTGTTAGGACTAACTAATGTTTGCTTCGAGAAAGACAGACCTTGTGTAGCTTGTCAGGCAGGGAAACAAGTGGGGAGCACTCATCACAACTAGAATGTGATGACAACATCAAGACCACTGGAGATACTACATATGGACCTCTTCGAACCCGTTGCCTACCTTAGCATCGGGGGAAGTAAGTATGGTCTTGTTATTGTTGATGATTTTTCCCGCTTCACTTGGGTGTTCTTTTTGCAGGATAAATCAGAAACCTAAGAGACCCTCAAGCGCTTTCTAAGGCGGGCTCAAAATGAATTTGAGCTCAAGGTGAAAAAGATAAGAAGCGACAACGGGTCTGAGTTCAAGAATCTACAAGTGGAGGAGTATCTTGAGGAAGAAGGCGTCAAGCACGAGTTCTCCGCTCCCTACACACCACGGCAAAATGGTGTGGTAGAGAGGAAGAACAGGACGCTCATCGACATGGCGAGGACGATGTTTGGAGAGTTCAAGACGCCCCAGCGGTTTTGGTCGGAAGTTATGAACACAGCTTGCCACGCCATAAACCGGCTCTACCTACATCGCCTCCTCAAGAAGACCTCCTATGAACTCCTTACTGGTAACAAACCCAATGTTTCTTACTTTCATGTATTTGGGAGCAAATGCTACATTTTGATGAAGAAAGGTACACATTCTAAATTTGCTCCCAAAGATGTAGAAGGGTTTTTACTAGGGTATGACTCAAATACAAGGGCGTATAGAGTCTTCAACAAATCATCGGGTTTGGTTGAAGTCTCTAGCGACGTTGTATTTGATGAGACTAATGGCTCTCCAAGAGAGCAAGTTGATCTCGATGATGTAGATGAAGATGATGTTCCAACGACCGCAATACGCACGATGGCGATAGGTGATGTGCGACCACAAGAACATCAAGAGCAAGATCAACCTTCTTGATGCGTCACGATGCCTGATCTTCACGACGTAGGATCAATCTTCAGATAACTAGCTTCAAAGAAGCCAAGATAACTTGCTGCAAGCAGCGATAACTAGTGCAACCTGACAAATAAAACTCGAAGCCAACCACCGTCTTTAACCGGCAGCCTGAATCGAGGATTCTCCCAACCACACTCTCCAAGAACCAACCAACACAGCCTACAATCAATCGAGGAGACCTCGAAGGGAGTAGGAGCACCAATTGGGAGCGGATGAAGCCACCGCTTCTGCAATCCCGCGAAGGAATTCACAAGAGCAAAGGGGTAGAGATCACTCTCAATATTTGTTAGCACACAGCTGAACAAAAGGGGTTCTGTTTTAGATTATCATAAGCTGCTTTACATCATAGACATAGGGGGGTATTTATACTAGTAACAACCAGCCTTAGCGAGATATAAACACAAAACAAAAGTATTTTCACGAGCTAATGTGAAGGAGCCTCTTCGGAAGATCTGCAGAGCTGATTTCCGTGTGGCTGTTTGACTTCTGCGCAGCCTTCAGTATTTTGGCAATAACTTCTTCTAGGAATCTTCAAATGACGTGGGACTGGTTGCATTGGAAAGCTAACTTGATAAGCTTTCTCATCATATATAGCATGCTTAATGAAACTTCGTAGAATGATGCAGTTTAATACGAAAACTTGGTCATCAAGCAGACTGTTGACCTTCTGACCAGTCAGCACTAAAGTAGGTCGGCTGCCTTTCTGGTAGATGTGGTTAAGTCGGCTTTAGAAGCATTGGAAACTAGACTTCAAGAGCTTTCCAAAAAGTACTTATGGGCCTTCATAGCTTTTGGGAATCAAAAGATATGACTGTTTCTTCTGGACGGTTCTGTTGCGCTGGACTGACTCGGACATAGCTCTTCTTGTTGACTCGTCCTTGATACGTTTTGTCCTTCCTCTTTGGTGAACCTAAGTAATATCAACATACACGACTTAGGTAGCATAAAGTTCTCATTATTGTTTAATTGAAATTCATAAAGTAGCGCGTGCACCTCTTGCTGTAGCTTCTTAGCTCGGCTACGTGTAATTGGTCCATCAAAGACTCGGGTTGGTGACGATGTTGGTTGTACTTGAGTTGATGTAGTATAACTTGGGGGTTGTAATGTGTTGCTTAATGGCGTGGTCATATCATCCTCCTCCCCTTGAAAAGGAGTCGTCCTCGACTCTGAAGTGTCTTCACTTGTAAATGGTAAGAGGTCAGCAACATTGAACGTGTTGCTCACGCCATAGCTCGGTGGAAGATCTATCTTGTATGCATTATCATTGATCTTGGCAAGAACACGAAATGGACCATTCCCTCGTGGCTCATTCGTTGGAGCTGGCCAATCCTTGATGGCTTTCACCTTGGATTCATCCACCTCTATTCCTTTTGCTGAAACAACAAAGCCAAGAAACACAACATGGTCTGTGCAAAAACTACACTGCTCAAGATTAGCAAATAATTTCTCCTTTCTAAGCTCATCTAAGACTTGCCAAATGTGTTTCACATGTTCATTAAAAGATTTGTTGTAAATTAGAATATCGTCAAAGTAGACAACAATAAATTTTCCAATGAAAGTTCTTAAGACACGGTTCATTAATCTCATAAAAGTACTAGGAGCATTTGTCAAACCAAATGGCATCACTAACCATTCATACAACCCAAATTTTGTTCTAAATACAGTTTTCCATTCATCTCTAGTTTTAATTCTTATCTGATGGTATCCACTTCTCAAATCAATTTTAGTAAAAATTGTGGAACCACTTAATTTATCAAGCATACCATCTAGTCGTGGAATAGGATGGCGATAGCGAACGGTAATATTATTTATAGCTCTCCAATCAACACACATCCTCCAAGATCCATCTTTTTTAGGTACAAAAATCACAGGAACAGCACAAGGGCGTAAACTTTCACGAACGAAACCTTTATCAAGAAGTTCTTGCACTTGCCTTTGTATCTCCTTAGATTCTTCAGGATTGGTTCGATATGGTGGATGGTTAGGAAGTGTAGCCCCTGGAATGAGATCAATTTGATGCTCAATCCTACGAAGTGGAGGTAGTCCAGCTGGTGTTTCTTGTGGAAACACATCTTCAAAGTTCTGCAAAAGATCAGCCACAACACTAGGAAGAGATGTTATGTCATTAGGAGAAATCAAAGCTTCTTTGTTCACAAGTACAAAGAGCACTTGATATGGGTTGTTCCTCACTTCTCTCAGCTCAGATTTTGTGGCTAGCTTAACTAGATGTTCTCCCTCTTCCTTCTTTTTATCTCTTGAATTTGGCTTGTAGCACTCGCTCACCGAATTGTGGATGGCACTCAATTTCTTTTGCTCTCCTCCTCCTCTACTTGTTGTACTAATTTCAGTTTTCTTTTGTAAGTGTTCAGCCATGATTTGTTGAGGGGTCATAGGCTTGAGTACAAACTTTCTCCCTTTTAGATCTAGCGTGTATTGATTTGTTCTTCCACAATGCTGAGAATATCGGTCATATTGCCAAGGTCTTCCTAGCAGCATGTGACACACAGACATGGGTGCAACATCACACTCCATTGTGTCAACATACTCTCCAATCTTGAACAAAACTTTCACCTTATAACCAATCTTGATATCTCCCGACTCATTCAACCATTGGACATGATATGGATGAGGGTGTCGCTGCAACTTCAAACCAAGCTTTTCAACCATCTTACGACTTGCAAGATTATGGCAGCTCCCTCCATCAATGATCACCTTTACTACTTTGTCTTGCACTTTGGCTCGCGTTTGAAAAAGATTATGTCGCTGTCCAATTTCAGCTTCTTTCATTTGAACACTCAAGATTTGTGTAACCACAAGAGTAGTACCATGCTCAAATTCACATCCCGTATGTTCTTCAGATTTATCAATGTCATCTTCATTTCCTTCTTTAGCTTCCTCTTCACTAGCTGATGTATATTCTCCATCATCAGTCACAAGGATCACACGATTATTTGGACATTCCTTTATGACATGACCACGACCTCCACACTTGAAGCACTGAATACCGCTACTCTTGGCTGTAGAGCCCACTGATGTAGAAGTGGATGCTGCTGATTTAGAATCCATGATTGGACCAGCAGCGTTCTTTCCACTATAATTGCTTTGATTGTGGGATCGCAAGTCTCCAGTTGAAACTTTTGACATTAAGGGTGCAACAGTAAACCTTGAGCTTCCTCCAGTCATGGTTCGTGCACCATATGACAAAGGTTTGTTGTTCTTAGCATCTTGCTGTAGCTGGCGTTCAGCTTTGGTGGCTTGATGTACCAAATCAATAAGACGTTGGTACGGCTGAAACTCAACAATACGCTGAATGCTGCGGTGTAACCCAGCCATGAAACGTGCAATGGTTTGCTCTTCGTCTTCATATACATTGGCTCTAATCATGGCCTTCTCCATCTCCTTATAATACTCCTCAACAGAGAAACTTCCTTGCCTCAAATTCTGCAATTTATCAAAAAGATCACGCCGATAATGCTTCGGCACAAAACGAATTCTCATTTCTCGCTTCATCTCTTGCCAAGTAACAATAGGGTCCTCTCCATCTTCTTCACGATCACGAAGAAGTTGCTCCCACCAAATCAGAGCATATCCCTCAAACTCAAGAGATGCCATTGCGAGTTTCTTCTCCTCTGAATAATTATGTAGGCGGAAGATTTTCTCCACCTTTAATTCCCATGTGAAATAATCTTCAGGATCAGATCTACCATCAAATTTTGGCATGGTAAACTTAAGTTTCCCAAATCTCTCTTCTTGGTTGACACCTCTATGATGACGACGACCATAGCGATGTTGAGACTGATCATCCCCAAATTCAGATTCTTCATTGTCATTATTTCTTCGATTCCGGCCTCTTCCTCTACCATATGCAGCACCTTGATTTCTCCTCCCATGTTCACTTGTTCTTCTAGAATAATTTCCTTTATCTTCTTCCCCATCTTCATCATGGTTTCTTACACCATCCGGGAGTCGATGACGACCTCTGATTTCAGCCATAAGTGTCTGAAGATCTTGTGCCAACAGATCTTGCTTGGCTTCTATGCTTTGTTTGAGCTCATTGAATTGTATCACGGTGACACATTCTTCAATCTCAACGTTGGGATCCATCTTCCTGTGAAGTTAGTGGAAACAGGACAACAAATATAGGTGGAATATGAAGCTATATAGAATCTCACAACCTCACCACTCTTACCAACCAAAGCTCTTATGAGTTCCCTGCGGGTTGCAAGAAAATGTGTGGCGGTAACAAGAAAGTGGTGGTTAAGCGAATACAAGACCAGAGTACCGATTACGATGGCTTATATGTGGAGCTTGGTGGGGATTAATAAACAAGGGATACAATCTGAATTCTAGTTGTTGTTAAGTTAAATAACCATCCGACTAGAAGTTCCCTGCCTAGTGCTGACCACAAGATACGAGTGATGTAAATAGATCAAACACACGCGTAAGAAATTTCAGATTTGATGCAGACAAGGAGTATGATTGGAATGCAAGTGTTGCAATCAGATCCAACCAAAATTTTGCACCAAATGACAATAGCAAACTGGTTGAACAACTTGATAAAATTTTCAGCACTTGTGCACATAAACAAACTGATTGTTTTACTTTTCTTTCACATTCTTGTTCAACACTTTTTTTTGGTACTTTTCTTTCTTCTCTTTTTTTTCGATACTCTTTTTTTTATCGAACTAAACACAGAGATCTGATATGATATTGCACACTTTATAATACTTAACAAAGAACTCAACCAGCAGCTATAACTTAAATAGGATCAAAGTTAACGCGAAGGAAATGATGAGAGTTTTTAGATTTTTCTTTTTGTGGATATTTTCAGATATATATAAGAGGCTCAAAGGGAACACAAAGGATAGAGTGACCAGCAACTAAACAAAGACTCTAAGGACTGAAACTTAACAAAACTCACTGGAACAACAGATTGAAACAAAGGGCTATGACAAAATATTTTATGGCTTTTTGGTGGATAGGACGAACACAAAATATATGTAGCTAAGGGTAAAGAATCCTACCGTGGCAACTGAGGCTTTGATACCAGATGATGCGTCACGATGCCCGATCTTCACGACGTAGGATCAATCTTCAGATAACTAGCTTCAAAGAAGCCAAGATAACTTGCTGCAAGCAGCGATAACTAGTGCAACCTGACAAATAAAACTCGAAGCCAACCACCGTCTTTAACCAGTAGCCTGAATCGAGGATTCGCCCAACCACACTCTCCAAGAACCAACCAACACAGCCTACAATCAATCGAGGAGACCTCGAAGGGAGTAGGAGCACCAATTGAGACCTCGAATCAAAAGATATGACTGTTTCTTCTGGACGGTTCTGTTGCGCTGGACTGACTCGGACATAGCTCTTCTTGTTGACTCGTCCTTGATACGTTTTGTCCTTCCTCTTTGGTGAACCTAAGTAATATCAACATACACGACTTAGGTAGCATAAAGTTCTCATTATTGTTTAATTGAAATTCATAAAGTAGCGCGTACACCTCTTGCTGTAGCTTCTTAGCTCGGCTACGTGTAATTGGTCCATCAAAGACTCGGGTTGGTGACGATGTTGGTTGTACTTGAGTTGATGTAGTATAACTTGGGGGTTGTAATGTGTTGCTTAATGGCGTGGTCATATCACTTCTTCCTTGACAACGGTGCATCCCCCAACTCAAGATGATGGACAGGTTCCTCAAGAAGAGGCGTGTGATCAAGGGGGAGCACAAGAAGAACAAGTGATGGAGGAAGAAGCACCACTAGCCCCTCCAACTCAAGTCCGAGCAACGATTCAAAGGAATCACCCCGTTGACCAAATTCTAGGTGACATAAGCAAGGGAGTAACTACTCACTCAAGATTAGCTAACTTTTGTGAGCATTACTCGTTTGTCTCTTCTATTGAGCCTTTCAGGGTAGAAGAGGCCTTGCAGGATCCGGACTGGGTGTTGGCCATGCAGGAAGAGCTCAACAACTTCAAGAGGAACGAAGTTTGGAGCCTGGTGCCACGTCCCAAGCAAAATGTTGTGGGAACCAAGTGGGTGTTCCGCAACAAACAAGACAAGCACGGGGTGGTGACAAGAAACAAGGCTCGACTTGTGGCAAAAGGTTATGCCCAAGTCGCAGGTTTGGATTTCGAGGAGACTTTTGCTCCTGTGGCTAGGCTAGAGTCCATTCGAATATTATTAGCCTATGCCGCTCACCACTCTTTCAGGTTGTTTCAAATGGATGTGAAGAGCGCTTTCCTCAACGGGCCAATCAAGGAGGAGGTGTATGTGGAACAACCCCCTGGCTTTGAGGATGACAGGTACCCAGACCATGTGTGTAAGCTCTCTAAGGCGCTCTATGGACTTAAGCAAGCCTCAAGAGCATGGTATGAATGCCTTAGAGATTTCTTAATTGCTAATTCTTTCAAGGTTGGGAAAGCCGATCCCACTCTTTTCACTAAGACTTGTAATGGTGATCTTTTTGTGAGCCAAATTTATGTCGATGACATAATATTCGGTTCTACTAACCAAAAGTCTTGTGAGGAGTTTAGCAGGGTGATGACTCAAAAGTTTGAGATGTCGATGATGGGCGAGTTGAAATACTTCCTTGGGTTCCAAGTGAAGCAACTCAAGGACGGCATCTTCATCTCCCAAACGAAGTACACTCAAGATCTTCTCAAGAGGTTTGGGATGAAGGACGCCAAGCCTGCAAAGACACCGATGGGAACCGACGGACATGTCGACCTCAACAAAGGAGGTAAGTCTGTTGATCAAAAGGCATACCGGTCTATGATAGGGTCATTACTTTATTTATGTGCTAGTAGACCAGATATTATGCTTAGCATATGCATGTGTGTTAGATTTCAATCCGACCAAAGGGAGTGTCACCTTGTGGCCGTTAAGTGGATTCTTAGATATTTAGTTGCTACGCCTTGCTTCGGGATCTGGTATCCAAAGGGGTCTACCTTTGACTTAATTAGATATTCCGACTCCGATTATGCTGGATGCAAGATTGATAGGAAGAGTACATCAGGGACGTGCCAATTCCTAGGAAGGTCCCTGGTGTCTTGGAGTTCAAAGAAACAAACCTCTATTGCCCTATCCACCGCTGAGGCCGAGTATGTTGCCGCAGGACAGTGTTGCGCGCAACTACTTTGGATGAGGCAAACCCTCCGGGACTTTGGCTACAATCTGAGCAAAGTCCCACTCCTATGTGACAATGAGAGTGCAATCCGCATGGCGGATAATCCTGTTGAACATAGCCGCACTAAGCACATAGACATCCGGCATCACTTTCTGAGAGACCACCAGCAAAAGGGAGATATCGAGGTGTTCCATTTTAGCACCGAGAACCAGCTAGCCGATATCTTTACCAAGCCACTAGATGGGAAAACCTTTTGCAGGCTGCGTAGTGAGCTAAAAGTCTTAGATTCGTGTAACTTGGATTGATCTATAGCATACATGTGTTTTATGCCTTTGATCATGTTACTTCATGTATTTATGTGAATTGTTGCTTACTTATGGTGCTCAAGTTGTGCAAGGGATCCCCGGACCTCACAAGTCCATGTGTGAATGATGCACATATGTAGGGGGGAAGTGCTACAACTTGACCCTTTGAGACTAACTTTTGTGTTTGAGTTTACTGGATTTAGTCTCAAAGGTGAATTGACAGGGAAAGGTTGACTTGGACCATGCAAAGACTTCCACTGCACTCCGGTATTAGTTTAATTAACTCCAAGTTCATATCTATGCTCTTATTGCTTTTTTGCCTTTAATTGACAATTTTGGTGAGGCAATGGGGTTAAAGGGCCAAAAACTATCCCGTTTTGGTGCTTAATGCCAAAGGGGGAGAAATTAAGGCCAAAGCAAATGGATCAGTTACCACTTGAGAATTTTGAAAATAGTAGAGTTAGAATTTTGATTTGACCAAAATGCTCTTATTGCGCAATTCTGTCTCTTGTGGGAGAGAAATTATGATTATGGGAAAAAGGGGAGTTTTTGGCACTCGATCAATTTTTCCATTGGAATATCTCTCTTTGTGCCCAAACAAGTGAGGTTGACTTAGAGATAGGAAAATGAATTTGATTTGCAAAAACAAATCAAGTGGTGGCAAATAATGATCCAAATATGACAAATTAGAGTCAAAAACAATTTGGTTCTCTTTTTTGCATTGATATTGCACTTATTTTGGTTGTTTTGTGAAGTGTTGGCATAAATCACCAAAAAGGGGGACATTGAAAGGGAAATGTGCCCTTGGGCCATTTCTATAATGTTTTGGTGATTAAGTGCCCAACACACTTCTCTAAGTTCTGAATGTGCCAAAAATTGAAGAAGTGCAAATCATGTAACAAGGTACGTTTCTAGACTGAGCACATTGTTTTGAGTACTAACATATTTTGTCTAAGTGCTAGAAATAGGAGAAAAGGAATTGGAAAAGAGTTGGCTCTCCTACTCGGTCTGGGTGCACCAGGCAGTGTCCGGTGCGCCAGGCGAGTCCAAGGTGAACTGGCCGCTCTCGGGACTCAACGGCGGCGTACGGCTATAATTCACCGGACTATCCGGTGGTGCACCGGACTGTCCGGTGAGTCATCCACGGCGAAGTCGTCACTCTCGGGGAAAGGATCAGCGGCGTACGGCTAAAATTCACCGGACTATCTGGTGGTGCACCGGACTGTCCGGTGAGCCAACGGTCGACTGCGCAACGGTCAACCGCGCAATCCGCGGGCGACGCGTGGCTCGCTCCAATGGTCGGCAGGGGGCACCGGACAGTGTTCGGTGCACCAACTGCCATGAATCTGCAACGGTCGACTGCGCCAAAATAGGAAGGAGATCCGCACCGGACTGTTTGCAGTGACTGTCCGGTGGCGCACTGGACAGTCCGGTGCGCCACCCGACAGAAGGCAATCTTAGCCTTCCTTGTTGGTCTCCAACGGCTCCTAGCTGCCTTGGGGCTATAAAAGGGACCCCTAGGCGCATGGAGGAGTAACCCAAGCATTCACTAAGCATTCTAAGTCTCCCACACTCCATCTCCGCGCACTTGATCGATTGTGTTAGTGATTTGAGCTCCGTTCTAGTTGTGAACTCTGTGTGCTTCATTTTGAGCTCAAGTCTTGGCTTGTGTGCGTGTGTGTGTTGCTCCCAACCTTACTCTTGTGCTTTCATTGTGATCTTTGTTGTAAGGGTGAGAGACTCCAACTTGTGGAGATTCCTCACAAACGGGAAAAGATATAAGGAAGAAAAACCATGGTATTCAAGTTGATCATTGGATCACTTGAAAGGGGTTGAGTGCAACCCTCGTCCATTGGGACGCCACAACGTGGAAGTAGGCAAGTGTTACTTGGCCGAACCACGGGATAAAATCGCGTGTCTCTTGTGTTGATCTCTTTGTGACTATTATGCCCACAAGAACTCGCTTCTCAACTACTTAGTCGCACTAACAATTCTATAACCAAGTTTTGTGGCTATTTAGAGTTGAATTTTGCAGGATCACCTATTCACCCCCCCCCCACTCAAGGTGCTCTCAATCCCCAAACTCAAGAAATCAAATATTCTCACAAAATTCAACAAGAGAAGAGAAGGAGAGAGAGCGAAGACAAAGTTAAATAAAAAATTGTAGCAACCACAAACTAAGCACATAATTTGACGAACACTGGACCACGGATGGTTATGGTCACCCTTCCTTAAAATGATGATATAAGAACATAGACATGGAGTTCAAAACATCTTTGGATCTCATGCTAAACTAGAAAAATGAAAGACTAGGGCTTTCTAAACAAGAGCCTATTGAAAAATAGCCAAAGAGATGGATGTCCACAACACCCCACCCACCTATTTATAAGGGGTTATTTTACTAGACTAAACTACCGCTAGATACATAGAGTTCATCCACTTAACCAGGGGAAAAATGGACCAACTATTGAAATATGCATCCGACGACCACATGCTCCACACGAAGTTGTTTCGTCTTGACGCATCCTTCGCGATGACGCTACATGCCACCCCTGATTCCCGCCAAACTGCACCATCGAGTTTTGAGGCCCAAACTCGGTGAAACCTGCCATCCCTTGCACTAGGTGGTTTTGAGGCTCAACCACCAAACTATCATGAGTAGAGTACCGCATACGCATCCCCACGTCCAAGACACGTGCCCTGCCAGTCTGCGATCGTGTCGGTGACACGATCCGCTTTGCCATGTCCTCATGCGGGTCAAGTCCCAGCGCTCGTCCTTCGCCACTCTTGATCCATCGGCACGAACCCGCATGACCTTCACCTTTGCCGTCGACCACCATCCCTGTGCTCCACACCTGCACACCACAAGTAGACAGACATGGTTGCATAATACATAATCCCATGCTCTGGTTAGTCCATCGACTACAACAAAGTACTACCCATGTTGACAATCACACATCATCAATCTGAACCACAAGGGACAAGTCAACCTTGTGTTCACACAACCTAGGCAAGGGTAATAACAACAATAGACATCAATCTCTCCTTTAATATTTGGAAGTTGCACTTGGAATCATTCATCCATTTGAACTTCACAATCTTGTGAGTGAGCCTAGACAAAGGATGAGCAATAATAGAGAAATCCTTCACAAATAATTGATAATATCCATCCATGTCTAGAAACCTTCTCACCACTTTGACGTTTGCCATTGCACTATCATGGAAACCTTGCTTGGATCAGTATAGATGCTCTTATTATTGATTATGTGACAGCCCTTTCAAATTATCAGGCCCACATGCACGAATCCTTGCCATAATGGCCTCATATGGCTATGCACGTGTATTGGGTAACTTAACAAGGCTATTGAGTTCATCGACTCAAACTCATCATCCCCAAGGATCTCCCATAAACATGTACGTTACAGTAATAAATATTTGATAAACATACACCAGAGATAGATAGGAAGACTTTGTAAAAAAATATACTTTTATTTTCAAAGCTCAAGTTTTAAAACATAGAAAGAGTTGTTTTTATTACAAGTCCTAATAGTACTCAGAGTGCATAACCTATTACAACACATGAAAAGGTAAAGCCTTTCCAAAGAGATAACACATAAGCACTATGATCTTCAAGGCCTCCACATGAAGCAACTAACAAAAGCCAAAGATATCAAGAATATTTCCTACAATAACATAGGGAATAAAACACTGGGTTGGCAATTACTTAGCAAGACTTATCCAACTAAGGAAAAGACTCATAAGGATATGCTAGCTTTTAGGAATCAAGGTAAAGCTCATCGAATTTTCAAGGACTCTTTTTTCAGAAAAGCTTACTAATAATGGATCCTTAAGCCAAGTTTTACTTCACCAGTTAGGTTATTACCTGAATCTAGATTCAACTAATCTATATCATTCACTTGGCCTATATTAGATTGCTTTTAATCAAATCTTTGTTATACTTGTTACTACGATGCAGAGAAGTGATCTAGTCTTCATAACCGAGAAGTAAGGACAATCTGAATCGATTAATACCTAGCTAGGGATCTCCAACCGCATGATATATGTAACAGTTAACCCTTGCATATGTCAACAATTCCCATAGATCCCCAAACATTAACCGGTGCGCGCTACCCGGGAGCACATTACCCTACCATCCAGCCCCATTGCCAGGAGGGTACTTGGCTATCTGCCACTCCCACCATCTCCCATGCCCAGTGTGTAGTTGTCTTTTCACGTATGAAATAGTCAGATTTAGGCTTACCCCTGACGAAGGATGTAACCAGCTAAAAGGTCCTAAATCAGCAGACCTATAATCAGTACGGTCCTTAATCGACACTAACAGAGACACTACACCTAGACTCCATTCTAGTGCAAGTTAACCACCCAGTTGTTAGTCACTTATTCTCAATGTACAATCAGAAACAAGGCAACATAATATTAAAAAGAGATAATCAACCTTCGTTCTTAAGCAGTTATCCCTTTGGGATTACTTCTTCGAAGACGAAGGTTAAGGTTTGACTGAGTGAATTATGACTTGTCATTATAAATTAAATAAATAAATAAGTATGTAAAGAATGTTAAGGAGTTTAAACGTAATAACTTATCCTCAGATATATCATTAATACACTTCTCCTCCTTCGTATAATGAATTTACAAACGTACCTTTGGCTCTATAGAGTGATTTAGAGTGAAGGTGTGGTAGAGAGAAGATTACACACAGCAATCGTTCGGTCCTCCAAAAAAGTACTTTATGCTGGACACTATTCATCTATTTATAGGGAACCGTACAGCTTCGTACGAAATTGCATTTATGCCCACAATGATTACACACAAGATTTATAAATAATATAAGGGCAATATCGTCTTTTACCTTCAGCATTCAGGATGACACCTTCTTCTTACTTAGCCTTCTTGTGCTGTTATGACGAAGGTAGCTTGGTGCTCTGATGTCGATGCTCCTGCAATGCTTGACAACATATTGACAACCAATGGTTAACCCTATTTTTGAGAACCTTTGAAAGACGAAGACCCCTAACACCAGTCTCAAGTTTTCAACATTCTTTATTTTAAAAACTTAGTACTTATAGAGGTACCATGCTGGTGATAAATTCATCAACGTTTTAATGCCATCCTCATTTAAAAACATGAGCAGTAGATAAAAACATTTTATTCTTAATCTATAAGCAACGCTAGCTTTTATAAAAGGTATGGTAATCAATCTTTCATGAATAGTAATGCATCAAGTGTTTAATCAATCAACTCCTATCATCTAATACATCATATAAGGTGATACAATTTTATAAATATAAGGAAAGTGGCAAATACACTAAGGCGTTGACTCTGTTGCAGGAGAAAATTCAAGACCTTCTATCAAGATAACCCAGTTAGCATTAAACCCAACTGATGGGCATTCAGGCACGGAAGCAGACTCCTCTTCGATGACAACTTCTTCTTAAAACTCTACATGAAATAACAAGCTCATGAATGCTTGCTGTGTCATGAAAATACAACCCTACATATAGAATACATGCATCAAACTTGTAAAAAACACTTCCTTACAAGGAGCTAAGCATCCTTAAACATCGTTCAAAAATCTCAAAACTCAACTAACTTTATCTCTCCTCTAAGACACTAGGTGCCCTAATTACCTAAGGTGAAACTCTTTTCTATTTTGAGCAACAATTAGTTTGCTGAGCAGATCATTTTCAAACAGCTTCAAACCTAAACCTAACCTAAAGGTTAATATGACCAAGATAAGCTTACTCAAATTTTCCTATAATCTTTAGTGCTCCATTTTTATTGCTAAAATTCATATAAACATTTTTAAGGGCACTTCTTAATTATCTAAAAATCAATCATTTGCCAGAAAACCATAAAACATTTTTATTGCGAACCCAACACAATTTATGTCACAATATATTTTAATTAAGTGAAAATTAGTTAATCAACTAAACACACTCCAATATAAATCAAACTTTTCGGAGAGCCACTCTAAGCCTGCAATACCAAACTCAAGTCGAGATTCGTGAAGACTGCGACTAATCACTACCGGACACAGCTCCTTTGCCGAGTGTCTGAGACACTCGGCAAAGAACGCTCGGCGAACTGTACATCGGCAACAGCCTCTTTGCCGAGTACTTTTCGTCGGGCACTCGGCAAAGATTTTGCCGAGTGCCATTTGACACTCGGCAAAGAAAAGTCACTGTCACGGCGCCAAGTGACGGTGACGGATCCTTTGCCGAGTGTCTCCTTTGGCACTCGGCAAAGAGGCTAATTTTGCCGAGTGTTTGCTCTAGAGGCCCTCGGCAAAGACGAGTCCAATGGGCCCCACCGCCAGCCCCTGTGCCGAGAGCTCTCGTAGACACTCGGCAAAGGAGGCTTCTTTGCCGAGTGTCTGGTGGACTGGCACTCGGCAAAGAGTCCTCCAGTGGGCCCCTTTGCCAGTCCCTTTGCCGAGTGCCTTGGCAACAGCACTCGGCAAAGATGGCTTTGCCGGTTCCCAGGTTTCCTTCTTTGCCGAGTGCCATGGTCAGCACTCGGCAAAGATGGCTTTACCGGTTCCCAGGTTTCCTTCTTTGCCGAGTGCCAAGGTCATAGCACTCGGCAAAGCTACCCTTTGCCGAGTGTTACACTCGGCAAAGTGACCAGGATGTCCCTTTTTTATTTGTTTTTGCTGTTCCATCCAAACAAACAAAAGATATATATCATTCACATCACATTATATATCAATCGCATCACAGAATGAACATATTTATCATCAACACCATATATATCACAAAGTCTCACTAATATAAGTCTCACAAATATAAGTCAGGATCATCACAAAACAGATATAAGTCTGGATCATCACTAACATCACCAAGTATCTCACAAGACCAAGTCTAACTAACATCACCAACACTCACAAATATAAGTCTGGATCTTCACAAAACAAATCATCAACGAGGTGGGCATCTGGACTGGTTCGGCGAAGGGCTGGACGAAGCATGAGAGTTGTTCGACGCCGCCGATTGACCCTGCACAGAGAAGAGATTGTATGTGTGAGAACATATGAATATATATCATGCCGTACTAAAATTTTGATACTCACAGGAGTAGTGAACTCAGCAGGGTCAGCTGCAGGGAACAACGGAGGTGGTGGAGCATGACCCTGTGCGGCGCCAAGGCTCTGCATGTACGTGAACATCTCCGCCATCCTCTTCTCTAGCTCCTCACGTTGCCTCCTCTCATCATCTAGCTGAGTCTGTAATATTTTGCCCTAATGTTACGATAATGCAAAGAGAAGATATATGATAATCAATGAACGATGAATAGATAAGGAATAACCTGGAGTTGCTGGATACGATGCTGTGAGCTGTCCTGCCGAGGTCGTATGGCTGGGCTCGTGCTCGTGCTCCTTGCTCGCACCTGAGAGAGAGTGGGAGTGGAGGACGAGTCGATTGCCCCGTCGGCAATCCAGTACCGCCCATGCCTCTTGCCTCCTCCGACCCTCATGAGGACATCTCCATCGATGTCCTCGGTCCTCGGATCGTAATCTGGCCCATGGACCTCCTTGGCCATGGTGGTGTACTCACTGAGGCGACTGTGGATGGCGGGGTTGGTGTACACCTCGGGCCCGTCATCCGGGTTGTAGGTGACGTCGGACGTCGCCTTCCCCTTGTGGGCCATAGCATATGCCAAGAACGTGGAGCAAGGCGCGCCACCATGTGCCGCCGACTGCAAGAAAACCAACGAGATGTTAGAAATCATGTCTAATCGAAAGTTATATACCTAAATAAAAAAGAGCGCGTACCCATGCTTCCGCGTATTTGCCCAGGTTGCGGCTGCCTTGATGGTGGGAGGGACCTTGCATCAGCAAACGCCGTTCCCGGCTAGCGATGTGCGCCTCGTCCCACTCAGCCGAGCACCACCTCTGCACCATCTGCTCCCAGCACTCAGGATGCGCGGCGCACCAATGAGGAATCATCTAAAAAAATATAAGTACACCGCATATCAGAAGATAAAAATAAGCATATTTAGTACCAATAATAAAGTTTTGTATTTACCTGCAAGTACTGGTCCGGAGTCAACGACATGGTTCGGGCGTCCTTCTTGCTCACCTTCTCCCCAAGGACGGAGCCGTGGTAAGTGACGATGGCCTGGATGCGCGCCTCATAGTGCATGTCCACGACGAGCTTCTTACAGCACGTAATAGACACCACATCCGCCCTGATCTCATATCCAGCATCGCATCTGAAGAAATCCTACATACAAAGACGATGTATCCATACATTATTTCAAGAATATGCAACAAATGCTACTTATTAAACAATATAGTGCGAGGAAGACTTACCCACAGCTCTTGCTTCACCCGCTCCGCCTTGTTGTTGAATTGTCTGCCGTCCCGATCTACTGCATCGGGGACGACAGCGTAGTGGTCGAAGGTGTATGCTGGGCTCGTCACTCCGGCGTACTCGACAAGTCTAGGGAAGTGTTCCCTGCATAGAAGGCCGAGGATGCCATTGGGGTTGCGGCCGTGACCCCCTGCAGTCTCCAAAACCATCCAAGACCTGTCCAAGTGATTAAGATAAAGTATTAGTTTCTATTATTAATTTGAACATATAATATGAAAAAGCATCAACAACATCTAAAGTTACCTACCTCTCTCCATCGGGCCGTATCAGCAGACGTCTATCATGAAGTATGGGTCGCTTAGGGAGACTCGCGGGACCTCGCATGTAGATACTCCTCGAACCTGAGGAGCCAGAACCTGAGACGTCCTGCTGAGCGGCGGCGGCGTCGTCGTCGTCGTCCTGCTGCGCCGCATCGTCGTCGTCCTGCTGTGCCGCATCGACAGCGGCTTGCTGCTCCACCTGCTGCTGTACGGCGTCGTCCTGCTGCGCCTCCTCCTCCGTCCTACGGGTGCTCCTCCTCCCCTCCCCCTCCCCCTCCTCGTCCTCGTCCCACCGCCCACCAGCTTTGTCGAACAACCTGCAATTAAGAGTAAACAATTAAGCACAGATAAAAAAAATATGTATTTAGAAACATATGCAAAATAAATGAAATATAGCATTACATCGATTAAAAATAATCTTCATATGTGTCCGGGTTAGCCGGATCATAAGTGTCATCATCACTATCAACCATTTCATAGTCAACACCATCTGAAGGCGCAATTTCGTCATTGGCATTGCCTTCAAGCATTTCTAAGTCATTCTCATTTTGCACCTCATCAACAACCATTTCATCAACAACCATTTCAATATCTACTTCCATTCTGATCGCTTCGGTTAAGTCTATCTCAAATCGCCCTTCGAGCCCATCTTCTTGGAAGAACTCTCCATCATATGTGTCCGGGTCTAAGTTATAATCTTCATCATTTGGAACAGGTAATTTAGCGTGCCGTGATACCTTATACACAGCATCCCAACCCTTAAGATGTTGTTTCGTTTGGCACGCATATGGAAGATAATACACATGTGTGGCCTGTTGGGCCACAATATAGACATCGTCTCCTGGTAAGGTGGAATCCTGTCGAATTTCGACTAGCCCAAGATTAGAATGTGTCCGTCTCATAACTTCAGGGTCAAACCAATGACATTTGAATATCACTGGAGTAAGAGGTTTGGAACCATAAAAATTGAGTTCATATATTTCTTCAATTCTTCCATAATACTCGACCTCGTCAAGCCCGGGCGTAAAGACTCCAGAACACGTGGTTTTTCGATTGGGCCGACTTTGGTCGTAGCTTGTTGTGCGAAAACGGTATCCATTGACGTCATACCCAGAAAATTTCCTGACCCTATAGGCAAAGCCATTGGCTACTTGTCTCAACTCGGCACTCATAGACGACTCTCTTTGGCCCTGCAAGTTCAAACACGCTAGATTGTTATATTATTCGCACGTAAGAGCAACTTCAAATGACAAACTAAGCACGTACCTTACATTTAAACCAGGAAATGAAATCGGGCAATCCATTTCCCGCACCCTTTCCAAGAAGGGTATCATATTCCTGTGGAGTTGGGTCCCTTGATCGACGCCAGAATTCATGAAGAAATTGCTCCATGTATGGCGTCACCTCTTCAAGGTTGGTCAATACATATAGCATGATATGGCGCCACTCTTCATGTCTCAGGGTCTTGGTGGTCGAACCACTTGCGCTTCCGAGTTGCCCTCGAAAAATGCTGAGGTTCGATTCATTGTCGCCATCATTGTAACGAGGGGGTGGATTATGCACGCTCGGCAGTTTGTCACCATAGTAAGTTGTTGTGAAGTTTGACACCTCCTCCAGTATGTATGCCTCTGTAATGGAAGCCTCGATTTTGCATTTATTTCTACATTTCTTTCGGATAGTCTTTAGACATCTCTCGATTGGATAGCACCAACGTCCCTGCACGGGCCCCCCCCATTCGTGCCTCATACGGGAGATGAAGAATCAAATGCTGCATCGGATTGAAGAAGCTGGGTGGAAAGATCTTCTCCAGCTTACACAGTAACACGGGTGCCATCCTTTCCAAGTCTGCAATCATGGTCCGAGCTAACTCTTTTGCACAAAGCTGGCGAAAGAAATAGCTCAACTCTGCAAGCGCTAGCCAGACATGCTCAGGGACATAGCCTCGAACCATCGCCGGAAGAATTCATTCAATCCATATGTGGAAGTCATGACTCTTCATCCCTAAGACTCGCAGAGTAGATAAGTTCACCCCCCTACTAAGGTTAGCTGCATAGCCATCAGGGAACATTAACATCTTGATCCACTGTAGTACTTCTGTTGGGGGCTTGTTCTCAAATGCTAAAAGTTAAGAACAAGGCAACACAGAAAATGTTAAATATTAAGGTTCTTCGTCCTCCACTTCGTTATATCCCTTCGGGACATAAGGAATTTCGGACGAAGGTTACGAAGAACGCACCTTCGTAAGCATAATAACATAGGGTGGAGCATTCATACAAACCATGAGATAAAAATGAACATTTAAATGTTGACATAGAATCATTTCCATTTCAATTAATACGAATGAATATGAATGACAAATGTACCTTCGGTCCTGAGGAAGGCAGGAATACAAGTGTAATGCGAAAGCAAATGACAGGTTCGCGTGAACAGTAAAGAGGTACTGTTCATCTATTTATAGGCACAGGTCGCAGCCTGTGACAAATTACAATCATGCCCCTTACAAATGTTTACAACATTGACTCAGACCTATATGAATAAAAAGGTCATTCTATCTCTATGTCGGTTTAAAACGCCGAAGCTCCATGAAAAGGAACCTTCGGCCATCTCTTGAAGACAACTCCAGCCGAAGCTGCTTCTTCGTGTGAGACCTTCGGCGCACCGAAGCACGACCCCAACAGTAGCCCCTTTCGCGGTGCTAGATCGTTTTTCGTAACGAGCTTGACCCGTGAAAAAAAAAAAACCTCTTCAGCTTCGGGAAGCCGAAGGTCCAAAAAAACACCTTCCCTGAGCTCGTTGCGGAGAAACGATCCGGATTCCGGGCACGTGCCAGGCCCACCTTGCAGAGTTACTGTTTGATCTTTGCGGTCCACTGCTCAGCGAGTACAAGTGACCGCCCGTCTGGTGTAAAAATCTTGCCGCTTCGCCTTCTTACCTGCAGCACTATATAAACAAGCGGGTAGGTGTGAAGTTACCACAGCATTCATTGCTATTTGCACTGTTTTTCTGCCAAAATTTTCCACCATAGCCGAAGCTTGACACTCATAATCGAACGAAGGTCCGTCTCGACGCTTGCTTCGTCAGAAAGGAGAGCTTCGGAGAAAAGAAAAAAGAAAAAAGTTTCTAACTTCCCCAAACTAAGAATTACATGGCACGAGTGCGATCTACTGCCAAAGTTGTGCGCGAGGGAGACGAAGCCGAAGGTTCAGACACTGTGCCCATCTCCGAAGCGATGCAGCGCTCCGGTCTAGTTACTGCGGAAGAGAGGCCTGCCGCCGAAGCAAACCCGACAACAGCCGAAGAAGAAGAAGAAAACATTGATGGGACTGACTCCGAAGATGACTACCACATTGCTACGCCCAGCAAGCCCAGTCATCTGGATTTTGGAAAATCAACTGTTTCAAAAGCTGAACTGTCGAAGATGGTGAAAGCGGGTTATTTCACTGAAGATCAGAAGAAGCTACTCCGCTTCGGGGGAGAAGAAACCACCCCGAAGCCAGGGAAGGATGAGATTGTTATTTTTAAAAGCTTTTTAAAGGCTGGGCTGAGATTTCCTCTGCACAATATTATTGCAGAGATATTGAGGAGGTTTGGTATCTTTTTTCATCAATTGACTCCTAACGCCATCGTTAGGCTCAATGTTTATATCTGGGCCCTTCGGAGCCAAGCTGTGGAACCTTTTGCCGACAGCTTCTGCCGGGTTCACGAATTACACTACCAGACAAAGGCCAGAAAAGATGGACTTCATGAAAATTTTGGCTGCTATAATTTTGCCTACCGAAAGACAACAAAGTGCCCTGTCATCAGCTACCGAAGCAAATGGCCAGCAGGCTGGAAATCTGAATGGTTTTATGTGAAAGTTGACGAAGACAGGGAAAAATTGGTACAAAGCCCTCTGGAGTTAATCTTCGGAGAGACGAGGCCACGCTGCCGCATCGGCGACTTAAAGGGTCCTACCTGGGCTGCTCTGGGTGAGTTTGAAATCATTTCAAAACATATTGGCACCAGGGATCTAGTTCAGGAATTTTTGGCATTCAGAGTCTTCCCTACTCTAAAAGAGTGGGAAATGCCGAAGCTGAAGGGAGAAAAGAAGAAGGGGGAGCTGGTCCGTCTGCCCTATCACTTTAAATTCAAGAAATACTTTAAGAAGCCCTGCAAAGAGTGGTTAGAAACAGTTGAGACAATGTGCAATGAAATCTTGGGGAATTATTCCAAAAAGGAGGATCAATTAATGACAGCGGCCTTCGGCACCCGACCGAAGCGAAGGCTGAACCGAGTATTTGATGCCCTGGGCTTCGAGTACCCAGACTATGAGCAGTTGAACAAGGGTGCCGAGGGCCTCAAAAGGAAAAGAGTAACTGAAATTCTGACAAAGGATGAAGAGCAACCAGCAGCAGAGAAGAAAATCCCGAAGAAAAGGAAAATATCGAGTCCGAAACGGAAAATATCCGAAGAAGAGAGGACCCCCACACCGCCTTCTACCAGCGACGTGGAAGAAATTTTAAAGGTAATGACTGAACCTATGCCCACGAAGCTAAGTCCATTAGGGCTCCGACTGACGAAGCTTTTTCAAAAGGTGGACAAGCCGGATCAGGCGAAGATGAGCAAACACAAACGGCAAAGAATCATTGCGGTAACTGAAGTTATCGATAAAACACCTCCAAGAGCTTCAGTTCAGAAAACAGCAGCTGCCGAAGGCACCAAGAACATTGAAGTCGCCCCTTCGGAGGTCGCGGCTGGCGAAGCCGCTACAGCCGAAGAGGTTAATTTAGAAACAACCATTGAGAATATTAACAAAATTTTGGAAGACATAGATGCAGAAGAAGCCGGTGCTGCTACTGAAAAATCCATGGCCACAGTGCCTGAAAAAGGAAAAGAAATAGCCGAAGATACTTCGGATGACGAAGCTTACTCCTTTCAGAATTTAATTGGGCAGAAGCTGACAAAGGACGAAATAGAAGAACTTAAAGAATATGCCAAATCCTGCGGCTACAAGCCAGGTGCCCTCCTATTTGGAGGTGTAGATGATGAAAAACTAGGCTGCATTCGAGACCAGACCGGTGCTAAGGTAATCGGTACTCTATCAAAGAGTATCGGTTTTCCGAAGCTAGAGTCAGACATCAGCCGCTACCGACGACAACATGTCGTTGGTAGTTTATTTTACTCCAACTTTAAGGTGAACAGCTTGCCATCTAATTTTTGTCGCTTCTAATAAAAACATGTCTGACGAAGATTGTGTTCGTGCAGAGTATGCTGCTGAGCAAAGCCTTGCAAATGCAACAAGATCTTGAAGATAAAAAGCATGAAGTTATAATTGGAAATTTGGAAAACAAAATAAAGGAGCAATCAGATGCTTTCGAGAAGAAGAACTTTGAGCTCCAGGCAACCGAAGGTTTATTGGCGGAAGCTGAAGCAAAGATATCAGAACTGAATACGAAGCTTCTCCGCCAGTCTGAGCAGTTCGAACGAGAAAAACAAGATCTTAGTGCAAAACTTGAAGCCGAAGCTCAGCAAAATTCAGATTTGAGAAAACTACTGACAAATCTTCAAGAAAACTGCTTGAATTTTAGCAACAAGTGCATTCAACGACTAAGAAAGATTTTTTACTCAGTCGGAGCCAGCAGTGAAAAATTCACCCCCTCAGCTGAAGATCTGCCGAAGACCTTCGAACATATTGAGGGGGAGATTGACGAGCTCGACGAAGTCATAGCTGGGCATGGTGACTTCTGTGCCTGGGTGGCTTCTCGGGGCACTGCTGCTGCATTTCTGAAGGCCGGCTGCGACCACGGAAAAATTGTCAACAGGCCCAACTTCAGCTTATCTCCATCAATCCTGGATGATATGCCTGACCTCGCCCGAAGTATCTCCAATAGATTTATAAAAATGATATGGACAAAGGGCGGGCGGGAGAAAGCTGGAGACGAAGCACGCAGTCATCTTGAACCAGTAAGAAATGATACTTCGGAGTTACCTTTTCCTTTGCTCTTGATTTTTACTTATAATCTCTTAATTCATGTAGGATGTCGAAGGTGAAGATGATGCCTAAGTTATGTTGCCGAAGCTGCTGCCGTAGCTGAAACTTGATGAAGATCAGTAGAAACGTTCTGTAGAAAAACTCAGGATGCTTTTGTAACAATTCTTGTAAATACAATTAAACTGTCTTCAAGGAACTTTGTACATACCTTGTAATATTCTTACCCTTTGCTTGAGGCGCTTTGATGTGGACGAAATCAGTATTTTGAGCCGAAGGCGAAAAAACACCTTCCCTTCTTTTCGTACACAACGAAGCCTAATAGACCACTTCTTCTTTCTGCCGAAGCTTTTCTTTACATAAGAAAACATAAAAGACTACAACTCTTTTCTGCCGAAGGTCTTCTTTACATAAGAAAACATAAAAGACTACAACTCTTTTACATAACGATTCATAAAAAACCACTTCGAAACTTTTCTTTTACATAATGAATCATAACAAACCATTTCTCCGAAACTTTTCTTTGTGCCGAAGCAACCACTTAGGAACACAAATGCTACGAATGAATGCTTATGCATGCACATGCCATGATGTAATGTAATGTGCAAATGAATGTCCGAAGCGTATGTCCGAAGCCACATTCTCAACGATTACTCCTTTAGAATCGACCACACATCAGCTCTGCATTCCCTTGGGAACGACTTTGGAGCTTCTTTGCCTTTTACTTAGGCAGTATCAGCGTTGACTTTTCGCTGTAAGCTCTGCATCCCCTTAGGGACGTCTTTGGAGCTTCTTCGTCTTTTACTTAGACGGTATAAGCTCTGCATTCCCTTGGGAACGTCTTTGGAGCTTCTTCGCCTTTTACTTTCGGCGGAATCAGCGTTGACTTTTCGCTGTAAGCTCTGCATCCCCTTAGGGACGTCTTTGGAGCTTTTTTCTCTTTTTCGGTTTCGGCACTCGATGGTGCGCTCTCAGCTTTTACATTTACATCTTTTGGGGGATTTTGCTCTTATAAAACTAAAAAGGAAAATTACATATGATGGCCCCATTAAAAACCTTTCTCCCCCTTTGGAAAGGAAAAGGGTGCCATAAAAAAGAAAAGAAAAGGTAAAATTACATCAAGTTATACATAGAACCGCCGAAGCTCATCGGCATTCCAAGATCTTGGAATTTCTTTTCCATCCATGTCCTTTAGTCTGTACGAACCAGGCCTTGACGAAGATGCTACTAAGAAAGGTCCTTCCCATTTCAGTTGCAACTTGCCCACTGTATCCGGGTTGGCCACTCTTCGAAGCACGAAATGTCCTGGCTCAATGTTTTTTAGCCGGACTTTTCTATCTCGCCATTTGATTGTTTCAGCCTGGTATTTGTTGATATTTTCCACGGCCTGAAGCCTGATCCCCTCTAAGGCATCTTTTTCCACAAGGCAAGTATCTTCGGCACCTGATTCTGCCGAGGCTACCACTCTTATTGATCCAGCCTTAGCTTCTTCTGGAGTTATTGCTTCGTCACCAAATAATAACTTGAATGGGGTAAAGCCTGTAGACCTTGATGTTGTTGTATTGTGGCTCCACACCACTTTGGTCAACTGATCTGGCCATTTTCCCCTTGGTTGATTAAAAATTAGCTTCATTATTCCTGTCATTATGATGCCGTTGGCCCTTTCAACAAGCCCATTCGACTCCGGATGCCTTACTGATGCAAAGTGGATCTTCGTGCCAATTTGGTCACAGAAATTTCTGAAATCTTCGGAGTCGAACTGTGTTCCATTATCTACAGTGATAGCCTTCGGCACTCCGAAGCGACAGACAATACTCTGCCAGAAAAATTTTTGGACGGTGGCCGAAGTTATTGTGGCTAAGGGCTTCGCCTCAATCCACTTGGAAAAATATTCCACAGCTACTATAACATATTTTAGGTTGCCTTGGGCCGGTGGCAATGGACCCAACAAGTCAAGACCCCACCTTTGCAATGGCCAGATGGGTTGTATCAGCTGTGTTAATGACGAAGGTTGTTTTTGATCTCTTGCACATTTTTGACAACCTTCGCACTTTTGGACTAACTCCGCTGCATCCGAAGCTGCCTTCGGCCAATAAAATCCTTGGCGGAACACTTTTCCAAGTAACGGCCTGGATCCAATGTGGGATCCGCACAAGCCTGCATGTATCTCCTTCATCAACTCTATACCTTCGGCCCTAGACAAGCATTTGAGCAGCGGGGCACAAACTCCATGTTTGTATAACTCCCCTTCTATCATGACATAAGGACGAGCTCTTGCCTCTATCCTCTTATTATAAGCTTCGTCATCTGATAGAAAGTTTCCCTGAAGGTAAGAGATTATTTCTGTTCTCCAATCTTCACTGTAGACAGGAGAAATGTTAAGGACTGCTCTTTCAAGTAGCTCCACTGAAGGTGCCTTTATTGTTTCAAAGAACACGTCCGAAGGTAGCGGCAGCCTCTGTGCTGCAGACTTGGCCAACAAATCAGCATGCTCATTCTGCCCTCGAGGGATATTCTTAACAGAAAATCCTTCGAAGGAAGCTTCGATCCTTCGGACCGTGTCTAGGTACTTTTCAAGCTTCGGGTCTTTAGCCTTACAACTTTTGTCAATGTGACCCGAAACAACCTGAGAATCAGTTTTAAGGATCGCCCTTCTGACCCCCATTGCCTTTAGTTTCCGAAGACCCAGGAGCAAAGCTTCGTACTCAGCAATATTATTTGTGCAGCTGAAGTCAAGTCTTGCTGCATAGCAAGTTTTGACCTTGGACGGAGAGACCAACACAGCAGCTGCACCTGCTCCGAAGGTTCCCCAGGAGCCATCACAAAACACTGTCCATGCTTCGGCATCTTTATTTGCTTCTTCGTCCTGAGCCCCTGGCGTCCAGTCGGCAATGAAATCTGCCAATGCTTGAGACTGAATTGAGGATCTATGCACATAATCAATGTAAAATTCATTGAGTTCCGCAACCCATTTTCCAATACGCCCAGTAGCTTCTCTGTTCCTCATGATGTCCTTCAACGGCTGCGAAGAGGGAACAATAATGTTGAATGCCTGAAAGTAATGCCGAAGCTTCCTGGATGCCATTAAAACGGCATACAATATCTTCTCCAGCTCTGTATAATTTTTCTTTGAGACACTGAGGACCTCAGACACAAAATATACTGGGACCTGCTTTTTAGCTTGTCCATCAAACTTCTCCTGGACAAGCGCCGCACTTACTGCTGAATGCGAAGCTGCCACATACAACAACAGAGGAGCCCCTGGCGTTGGTGGAGTTAATGTTGTGAGATCTATTAAGTATTGCTTCAGCTCTTCGAAGGCTTTTTGCTGACTTGGGCCCCATTGAAAGACTTCAGCTGACTTCAGCACCTCGAAGAATGGTAAGTTTCTTTCTGCTGATCTAGATATAAATCTGTTGAGAGATGCCAGCCTTCCTGTCAATCTTTGGGCCCCCTTTCTTGTGGTTGGTGGCTCCATTCGAAGTATAGCTTCGATTTTATTTGGGTTAGCTTCGATTCCCTTCGTTGAAACCAAACACCCAAGAAATTTGCCCTTCTTCACTCCGAAGACGCATTTTTCTGGATTCAGCTTCAGACCAGCCTGTCTGAAGCTGGCGAAGGTCTCCTGCAAATCAGCAATATGATTTTCTTGCTTCGTGCTCTTTACGATAATGTCATCAACATAGGTCAACACATTTCTGCCTATCTGAGATTGGAGGACCTTCGCAGTCATTCTGCTGAAGCTCCCTCCAGCATTCTTGAGCCCCTCAGGCATCCGAAGATAGCAATATGTACCACTTGGGGTTATGAAGCTAGTCTTCGGCTCATCTTCCTTCTTCATCCAGATTTGATGATAGCCTGAGTAGCAGTCTAGGAGACTCATGAGCTCCGAAGAAGCTGCTGCATCAACTAAAGAATCTATCCTTGGCAGCGGAAATTCATCCTTCGGACAAGCCTTGTTGAGATCTGTGAAATCAATACACATTCTCCACTTGCCATTGGCCTTCTTCACCATAACAGTGTTAGCTAGCCACTCTGGGTACTTCACCTCTCTGATAACTCCTGCACTGAGGAGTCTTTTTACTTCATTACGAGCCCCTTCGGCCTTATCATCAGACATTTTCCGAAGCCTCTGCTTTCGGGGTCTGAAGGATGGATCAACATTAAGCGAATGTTCAATAACATCGCGATTTACTCCACAGAGATCATTAGCTGACCATGCAAAGACATCTTTGTTGTTGAATAAAAACCTTATCAAGGTTTTCTCCTGATCTTCAGATAATTGGGAGCCCAACAACACCTTCTGCTCTGCTATATCTTCGCACAATAACATGGGCTTCGGCTGGTCTGCTGAAGCTGCCTTCTCCCTCCTGAATTTATACTGTTCACAAGCTTCAGCTCCATCTATATTATGGATTGCCTTAGAATCAGTCCAGCTTCCTTCGGCCCTTCTAGCAGCTTCCTGGCTTCCATGAATAGCAATGGGTCCTTGGTCCGAAGGTATCTTCATGCAGAGATAAGCTGGGTGAAGAATTGCTTCGAAAGCATTAAGAGTTCCACGACCAATGATAGCATTATAAGGATACTCCATGTCAACGATGTCAAACACAATTTGCTCAGTCCTTGTGTTGTTGACAAATCCGAAGGTTACCGGCATGGTAATTTTCCCAAGAGCCACAATCTGCCGCCCCCCGAAGCCACAAAGAGGGTGCGTAGCATCATGGATCTTGTCTTCGGGCTCTTGCATTTGTCTGAAGGCTTTAGCAAATATAATGTCAGCTGCACTGCCTGTATCAACTAGGACATTGTGGACCAGAAATCCTTTGATCACGCAAGAAATAACCATAGCATCATTGTGAGGATAATCCTTAAGCTGAAGGTCTTCCTGAGAGAAGGTAATTGGAATATGGGACCATTTTGACTTGATGAAGGGTCCCTGCACTCCAACATGCTGCACCCTTCTCTGAGCCTCCTTCTTCTGCTTCTTGTTAGCCGGCTCTGAGCAAGAACCGCCTGTTATTGGGAGCACCAGCTTCGAAGCCGAAGCACCTTCAGCTTGATTGTTGAACGAAGCCATCAGCTCAGAAAAGTGGGAGTGAGTTCACCGGAGGTGGGCGCCAATGTTGGGGGCTTGTTCTCAAATGCTAAAAGTTAAGAACAAGGCAACACAGAAAATGTTAAATATTAAGGTTCTTCGTCCTCCACTTCGTTATATCCCTTCGGGACATAAGGAATTTCGGACGAAGGTTACGAAGAACGCACCTTCGTAAGCATAATAACATAGGGTGGAGCATTCATACAAACCATGAGATAAAAATGAACATTTAAATGTTGACATAGAATCATTTCCATTTCAATTAATACGAATGAATATGAATGACAAATGTACCTTCGGTCCTGAGGAAGGCAGGAATACAAGTGTAATGCGAAAGCAAATGACAGGTTCGCGTGAACAGTAAAGAGGTACTGTTCATCTATTTATAGGCACAGGTCGCAGCCTGTGACAAATTACAATCATGCCCCTTACAAATGTTTACAACATTGACTCAGACCTATATGAATAAAAAGGTCATTCTATCTCTATGTCGGTTTAAAACGCCGAAGCTCCATGAAAAGGAACCTTCGGCCATCTCTTGAAGACAACTCCAGCCGAAGCTGCTTCTTCGTGTGAGACCTTCGGCGCACCGAAGCACGACCCCAACAGTTCCTTCCTCTAGGCCCTGCTCAGGACGAAATCGGCCTTAGGCCTTCTCCATGTCTTACCACCACTAGGCGGCTTCATCTCTTGGTTTGGTCTATCACATAACTCTGCCAGATCCACTCTTGCTTTTACGTTATCCTTTGACTTATCAGGAATCTCCATAATTGTTGCCCAAAGTGCCTCGGCGACATTCTTTTTAGTGTGCATCACGTCAATGTTGTGTGGAAGGAGTAGGTCATCATAATAGGGGAGCCGAGTCAAGCCCGACTTATGTGTCCACATATGTTGCTCACCATATCCCACAAAACCACCTTCTGGGTTGGCCACGAGACCATCTATCTATTGGCGAACTTCGGCACCAGTCATCATTGCAGGTGGGCGGTCTGTCGCCATGACACCTTTCATAAAGTTCTTGATGTCTAGTCGGAATGCATGGTCAGGAGGGAGAAATTGTCGATGTTTATCGAATGACGAATATTTGCCACCCTTCTTCAACCAAATGAACCTAAGAACTTCCTTGCAAACTGGGCATGGGAACTTACCGTGAACACACCAGGCGCAAAATAGCCCATACGCCGGAAAGTCATGCATGGAGTACTGGTACCAAACATGCATTTTGAAGTTTGTCTTCGTAGCTCGGTCGTACGTCCATACCCCTTCCTCCCAAGCACGGACCAATTCATCAATCAAAGGCTCCATGTACACGCCCATTTTATTCCCCGGGTGTCCAGGGATTATCAACGACACGAATATGTTCTATCTTTGAAAGCATACGTCAGGGGGGAGATTGATGGGGATAACGAACACGGGCCAACATGTGTATGGGGCAGCGGTCATTCCATAGGGATTGAACCCATCTGTGGCCAGCGCAACACGAACATTACGAGCCTCTTTGGCTTTCTCATGGTGAATGGCATCAAAGTGGGTCCATGCTTCACCATCGGATGCGTGAACCATCTTGTCAGGATTGTATCGTTTGCCATTTTTGTGCCATGTCATCTGTTTCGCGGATTCCTCTGTCATGTATAGACGCTGGATCCTTGGTATGAATGGAAGGTGGCGTAGGATTGTCATGGGGATGTCGAGCTGCCTCTTCTGTCCATCACCAGAGTCTACCTCCATGAACCTAGACGATTTACACTTCGGACAGTACTTTGCCTCAGTGTGTTCTTTCCTAAATAGGACGTAGCCCTTCGGACAAGCATGTATCTGCTCATACGTCATCTTGAGTGCACGAAGGAGTTTCTGTGCCTCGTACATGCTCTTTGGTAGAACGTGATCCTCCGGAAGCAGGCTGCCAATAACTGTCAACAAACCATCGAAGGCGTCTCGACTCATGCTATACTGCGACTTGAACGCCATTATACGCCCAATGGCATCCAGTTGAGAAACCTTTGTCTTGCCGTGAAGGGGTTTCTGTGCCGCGTCAAACATGTCGTAGAATGCCTTTGCGGTCGCCTCTGGCTCGTCCTCCGTACGTCCTTCGGCGAACTGTGCCTCGTGATAGTTGTACAACATGTCTGCTACCCCGACATCAGGATCGTAATCCTCGACGCGTTGTCTCACCACCTCCTCTCTCGTGCGATGCGCTTCACCATGGAAAATCCACCGAGTATAGTCCGGCGTAAATCCATTCTTCCAAATATGTTCTACCATGGCCTTCTTTGGTTTTCTTTTCCGGTTGTCACATTTGCTGCACGGACAAGAGACTAGGCTAGCTCCTTTAGCAGCTTCGCCATATGCCCGTTCCACGAAAGCATCGGTCTTCCTAATCCATTCTGGGGTGACATCATTACGTCGAACGCGGCCCGTGTACATCCACTCACGGTCCTCCATCCTCTAACATATATAACAGAGTATAGTTTAATATAGACATGTAATGCATGTACACTACGTTCCTACCTTCTAATAGGTGATGATAGGTCCTAATCCCACCCGTGGTTGCGTAGATGGAGTTAGTTTCCATGCTCTACTCAGATCCGAGATAGAATTTCGGCAGCACCTCCCCGCTGTTCTCCGGATACATGTCCTGGCAGGGAGAGTGTACTGTCCGGAGAACAACAGGGAGGTGACGCCGAAACTCTATCTTGGACCGGAATAGAGCATGAAACTAACACCATCTACGCAACCGCGGGCTGTCCAAAAAACGTGGACAATTCAAAACTGATACATTTGTAGATATGCAGAGATCTGCATATCTACACCGTATCACTTTCGAACGGGAGACGCCTAACTGGGTTACGTGATCTACGACCATGATGAGGAAATAGAGGTTATACCTAGGGTGGCGGTGGAGTAAGGCTAGTGGGGCTGTGGCGGGTCAGTGCAGTGGCGACGCGACGCGGTGCAGGCAGACCCGCAGCAGCTAGGAAGACAAGTATCTTCTCTGTAAAAAAGAAGCACAAGTCTGTTAATACAAAAAAAAATCGACAGCACCTCCCCTGTACGTTGAGGTTTTTAAAACCTGTAAATAAAACTAACAGCACGATGGCTGACATGCACATAGTAACAAGTTTATAAATGGTTGGGTGACCTCGGCTTACATGATTTATACATTCTATCATCTAATCAATAATAAATATAAATTGACACATAAAAAGTTTATACCTTTGCCGAGTGTCGTGGCGTGGCGTGGTACGCGTGGCCGGGAGGCGGTGGGCACGGCGGGGGCACGGCGTACGGCGCGGGCAAGGCGGGTGCACGGCGGGGGCACGGCTTGGGCATGGCGGGGGCATGGCGCGGGCACGGGCAGGGCGGGGGCGAGGGTGAGGGAGCGGCGCGGGCAGGGCGAGGGCGTGGGCACGGGCTGCGGCGGCGAGGGCGCGGCTGCGGCGGCGCGGCGAGGGCGTGCGCGGCGTGGGCGTGGGCGCGTGCGCGGCGGGGGCGTGCGTGGGGGAAGGCGGTGTGGCGGTGGCGGCCAGTGGTGGTTGCCGGCCGAGCGCGTGGGGGAAGACGGTGGCGGTGGCGGTGGCAGAGCGCGTGCGCGGCGGGGGCGTGCGTGGGGGAAGGCGGCGTGGCGGTGGCGGCCGGTGGTGGTTGCCGGCCGAGCGCGTGGGGGAAGACGGTGGCGGTGGCGGGCCGGTGGCGGTGGCGGAGCGCGTGGCGGGCCGGTGGTGGTGGCGGTGGCGACCGGGCGCGTGGGGAAGACGACACGACGGTGGCGGCGCTCGGGGAAGACGGCACGGCGGGCGTCGGTGTGAGAGTGAAAGGAGGAGAGAAGGAGAAGAAGAGGGCCGACCCGGCTGTATTTTTAACGTCTTTGCCGAGTGCCCGCGATCTGGCACTCGGCAAATATTTTTTTAAAAATTAAAAAATATATTTTGCCGAGTGCTCCTGATCTGGCACTCGGCAAAGAAGCCTTTGCCGAGTGCCAACAGACAGGCACTCGGCAAAGACTAGACTTAGGGTTTTAAAAAAACTTTGCCGAGTGTCGCACGGCAGGCACTTGGCAAAGCATTCTTTGCCGAGTGTCCAAGCTGGAGCACTCGGCAAAATATATTTTTATTTTTTTTATTTTCTTTACCAAACTTTTTGTGGTATGTTCCTACACTATGTAGACCTACATGTATCATTTTTGGGACAATTATAACTGTTTTTCAATAGCTAGTAGATTTAGTTCGTTTATTTGAATTTCTTCGTAAAATTTAGATTTGAACTGCAAGTCACTCGAAACTTGGAAAACCGTGCATGCAAAAATGATATCCATTCTACTTAGCACAAGTTACGACCGATTTCAGGATCGGACCGAAAACTTCGAGCACCATGCTCACTCAACATGGCCGTGAACTTGCCATCCAGCTGTTTAAAAATTTTATAAAACACAAATAAACTCAGAAAATCATGAAACTTGTCCACGTGTCATGATATCATATGTAGAGGCTGTGATAAAAAATTTAGAATGTTTAGAGAAAGTTGTGAGACACTATGTGTAGAAACCTAAGAGAACTACACATGAAATCATAGAGTTTCAATGTGGATCTCTTAGGTTTGTACACATAGTGTCTCACAAATTTCTCCAAACATTCTAAAATTTTTATCGCAGCCTGTACATATGATATCATGACACGTGGACAAGTTTCAGGATTTTCTGACTTTGTTTGTGTTTTATACAATTTTTAAACATGTGGATGGCAAGTTCACGGCCATTGTCGGGGACCATAATTAGGGGTACCCTCAAGGCTCCTAAATCTCAGCTGGTAACCCCCATCAGCACAAAGCTGCAAAGGCCTGATGGGTGCGATTAAGTCAAGGATCGGTCCATTCAAGGGACGCGATCACGCCTCGCCCGAGCCCAGCCTCGGGCAAGGGCAGCCGACCCCAGAGGACCTACGTCTCGCCCGAGGCCCCCCTCCAGCAACGGACACACCTTCGGCTCGCCCGAGGCCCAGTCTTCACCAAGAAGCAACCTTGGCCAAATCGCCACACCAACCGACCAAATCGCAGGGTCATTTAATGCAAAGGTGACCTGACACCTTTATCCTGACGCACGCCCTCCAGTCGACAGAGCCGAAGTGACCGCCGTCACATCGCCGCTCCACTGACCAGTCTGACAGGAAGACAGCGCCGTCTGCGCCACTCCGACTGCTGAGCCACTCGACAGAGCGAGGCTGACAGCGGCCAAGTCCGGCCTCAGGCGTCATAGGGAACTCCGCTCCGCCTGACCCCAGGGCTCGGACTCGGGCTCAGCCCCGGAAGACGGCAAACTCCGCTCCGCCCGACCCCAGGGCTCGGACTCAGACTCAGCCCCGAAAGACGGCGAACTCCGCTCCGCCCGACCCCAGGGCTCGGACTCGGGCTCGGCCCCGGAAGACGACGAACTCCGCCTCGCCCGACCCCAGGGCTCGGACTCGGGCTCAGCCTCGAAGGACGACGAACTCCGCTTCGCCCGACCCCAGGGCTCGGACTCAACCATGGCCTAAGCCGACGATCTCCGCCTCGTCCGACCCCGGGGCTCAGACTCGACCTCGACCTCGGAAGACAGACTCGACCTCGACCTCGGAGGAGCCTCCACCTCGCCCAACCTAGGGCATGGACCGACCACGTCAACAGAAAGCGCCATCATTACCCTACCCCGAGCTGACTTAGGCTACGGGGAACAAGACCGGCGTCCCATCTGGCTCGCTCCACCATACGAGTAATGATGGCGCCCCGCATGCCCTGTGACGACGGCGGCTCTCAGCCCCCTTACGGAAGCAAGAGGACGTCAGCAAGGACTCGACAGCCCCGACAGCTGTCCTTCCGCCAGGCTCCAGCGCTCCTCCAACGGTCACGACACCACGCGATCTGGGTGCCAAGACCTCTCCGGCTGCCACGATGGCATGTGCTTAGGGCGCTAGCTCTCCACCGCTAGACACGTTAGCACATTGCTACACCCCCGTCGTACACCTGGATCCTCTCCTTATGCCTATAAAAGGGAGGACCAGGGCCCTCTTACAGAGGGTTGGTCGCGCAGGGAAGGACGGGACGGCGCTCGCGCAAGGCCGCTCGCTCCCTCCCGCGTGGACGCTTGTAACCCCCTACTGCAAGCGCACCCGACCTGGGCGCGGGGCTAACACGAAGGCTGCGGGTTCCACTCTCCCACGCCTGCCTCCCTCCGGCTGCTGTCTTCCCCCTTCGCGTTCCGCCTCGCGTTGACCCATCTGGGCTGGGGCACGCGGCGACAATTCACTCGTCGGTCCAGGGACCCCCCGAGTTTCGAAACACCGACAGTTGGCGCGCCAGGTAGGGGCCTGCTGCATGTTGACGAACAGCTTCCCGTCAAGCTCCAGATGGGCAGTCTCCAGCAACCTCTCCAACCCGGGACGGTGCTCCATTTCGGGAGTCTTGAGTTCATGTCCCTCGACGGCATCTACGACATGATACTCCTTCCCCCACCGCGCGACAGCGACAATGGCAGTCGACAACCCGCTCGCCGGCGGGGAAATCGACGACGCCTTCCCCACGTGGTGGAAGGACGACATTCGGGCTTGTCCCGTCCTCTCCCCCGCCGACGGAGGAGGAGGCGGGGCAACCAAGGCCAAGTAGGAGGCGGCACCTCGTTGGCTGTCGAGCGAGTCGACGGCGCCGGCGCCCCAAAAGAGGGCGCGTCGGACATCGACCTCGCATCTGAGACGAAGACGAGCGCCATCTCCCCGCAACATGCCAATCTCAAGCAAACAGACGACGCCAGCATGCTCGCGAACGACTTGCTGGGCGTCACCCTCGTACCTGAGACGACGGTGCAGTCCGTCCCCGACGTGACTTCGCCACCGCCCGTCGACCGAAAGGTACCGACCGATTCCCATCTCGCGTCTATTGGATTCGGCCTCGACCCGCCAAGCGACTCCGCTTCAGTGGACACTATCATAGAGGCGAGTCCAAGCCCTCCGGGGTATCGTGTGCGGTCACCCTAGGACCGGCTGACGGCTGTCTTGTCCTGCGGGCCCTCGGGGTCCAAGGAAGATGGCGAGCCCGACCTCTGTTGGGATTTCTCCGGACTTGGTAACCCCAGTGCCATGCGGGACTTCATGACCGCATGCGACTACTGCCTTTCCGACTGTTCCGACGGTAGCCGCAGCCTCGACGGCGAGGACTGCGGCCCGAGTCGTGAATGTTTCCACGTCGATCTAGGGGGTCCCGGTGAAGGCAACCATCTTGGTATGCCGGAGAACGGTGATCCCCCTAGGCTCGTGCCTCGCGTTGACATCCTTCGGGAGCTAGCTGTGGTCCCCGTCCCGGCGGGGGTTCCTGACCCACAGCTCGAGCAACTCCGCGAGAGGCAGGCCAGGCTCAATGAGGGAGCAGGAACGCTTGTGCCGGTCCGCCGGGACATCGGGCAGGAATGGGCGGACCAACCTCCGGCCAGAGAAGCATGTCATCTCCCCCAGGGCATCCAGCACCGCATCGCCGACAACGTCAGGGTAAGGCCGCCACCGGATTCCAGTGGAGTCGGCCAGAACCTGGCTGCAGCGGCGATACTTCTCTGCACGATGCTGGAGCCATCAACCACCGAGGGGCAGCGTATCCAGGGAGAGCTCAAGAATCTCCTTGAGGACGCCGCGGTCCGACGGGCCGAGAGCTCCGCCTATCGAAGGCCGGGGTACCCCTCGGAACATCGCGCCGTGACTTCCGGATTCATGCGGGAAGCCTCGGTCCATACCGGGCGCACGCGCAATATAGCGCCTGCGGCCCCGGGTCGCCTCGGCAACGAGCACCATCATCACAGCCGTCGGGCCCACCTCGACGACAGGGTGCGCCGAGGCTACCACCCCAGGCGTGGGGGACGCTACGACAGCGGGGAGGATCAGAGTCCTTCGCCCGAACCACCCGGTCTGCAGGCTTTCAGCCACACCATACGACGGGCGCCGTTCCCGACCCGGTTCCGAACCCCGACTACTATCACGAAGTACTCGGGGGAGACGAGACCGGAACTGTGGCTCGCGGACTATCGGCTGGCCTGCCAACTGGGTGGAACGGACGATGATAATCTCATCATCCGCAACCTTCCCTTGTTCCTCTCCGACACCGCTCGAGCCTGGCTGGAGCACCTGCCCCCGGGGCAGATCTCCAACTGGGACGACCTGGTCCAAGCCTTCGCCGGCAATTTCCAAGGCACGTACGTGCGCCCTGGAAACTCCTGGGATCTCCGAAGCTGCCGCCAGCTGCCGGGAGAGTCTCTCCGGGACTACATCCAGCGATTCTCGAAGCAGCGCACCGAGCTGCCCAACGTCACCGATTCGGATGTCATCGGCGCGTTCCTCGCCGGCACCACCTGCCGCGACCTGGTGAGCAAGCTGGGTCGCAAGACCCCCACCAGGGCGAGCGAGCTGATGGACATCGCCACCAAGTTTGCCTCTGGCCAGGAGGCGGTTGAGGCCATCTTTCGAAAGGACAAGCGGCCCCAGGGCCACCCACCGGAAGATGCTCCCGAGGCGTCAACTCAGTGCGGCACCAAGAAGAAGGGCAAGAAGAAGTCGCAAGCGAAACGCGACGCCGCCGACGCGGACCTTGTCGCCGCTGTCAAGTACAAGAACCCTCGGAAACCCCCGGGAGGTGCCAACCTCTTCGACAAGATGCTCAAGGAGTCGTGCCCTTATCATTAGGGGCCCGTCAAGCACACCCTTGAGGAGTGTGCCATGCTTCGACGACACTTCCACAAGGCCGGGCCACCCGCGGAGGGTGGCAAGGCTCTCGACGATGCAACAAAGGAAGATCACAAAGCAGGAGAGTTCCCCGAGGTCTGCGACTGCTTCATGATCTACGGCGGGCAAGTGGCGAACGCCTCGGCTCGGCACCGCAAGCAAGAGCGTCGGGAGGTCTGCTCGGTAAAGGTGGCGGCGCCAGTCTACCTAGACTGGTCTGACAAGCCCATCACCTTCGACCAGGCCGACCATCCAGACCACGTGCCGAGCCCGGGGAGATACCCGCTCGTTGTCGACCCCATCATCGGCAACGTCAGGCTCACCAAGGTCCTCATGGACGGAGGCAGCAGCCTCAACATCATCTACGCCGAGACCCTCGGGCTCCTGCGGATCGATCTGTCCTCGGTCCGGACGGGCGCTGCGCCTTTCCACGGGATCATCCCCGGGAAGCGCGTCCAACCCATCGGACAACTCGATCTACCCGTCTGCTTCGGGACGCCCTCCAACTTTCGAAGGGAGACCCTCACATTCGAAGTGGTCGGGTTTCGAAGAACCTACCACGCAGTGTTGGGGAGGCCATGCTACGCCAAGTTCATGGCCGTCCCCAACTACACCTACCTCAAGCTCAAGATGTCGGGCCCCAACGGGGTCATCACCGTCGGGCCCACGTACCGACACGCATACGAATGCGACGTGGAGTGCGTGGAGTACGCCGAGGCCCTCGCCGAGTCCGAGGCCCTCATCGCCGACCTAGAGAGCCTCTCTAGGGAGGCGCCCGACGTGAAGCGCCACGCCGGCAACTTCGAGCCAGTGGAGACGGTCAAGTCCGTCCCTCTAGACCCCTACAACGACGCCTCCAAGCAGATCCAGATCAGCTCTGAGCTCGACCCCAAATAGGAAGCAGTGCTCGTCGGCTTTCTCCGCGCAAACGCCGACGTTTTCGCGTGGAGTCCCTCGGACATGCCCGGCATACCGAGGGAAGTCGCCGAGCACTCACTGGATATCCGAGCTGGAGCCCGACCCGTGAAGCAGCCTCTGCGCCGATACGACAAAGAAAAGCACAAAGCCATAGGCGAGGAGATCCACAAGCTAATGGCGGCAGGGTTCATCAAAGAGGTATTCCAACCCGAATGGCTTGCCAACCCTGTGCTTGTGAGAAAGAAAGGGGGGAAATGGCGGATGTGTGTAGACTACACTGGTCTAAACAAAGCATGTCCGAAAGTTCCCTACCCTCTGCCTCGCATCGATCATATCGTGGATTCCACTGCTGGGTGCGAAACCCTGTCTTTCCTCGATGCCTACTCAGGGTATCACCAGATCAGGATGAAAGAGTCCGACCAGCTCGCGACTTCTTTCATCACACCCTTCGGCATGTACTGCTATGTCACCATGCCGTTTGGTTTGAGGAATGCGGGTGCGACGTACCAGCGATGCATGAACCATGTGTTCGGCGAACACATCGGCCGAACGGTCGAGGCCTACGTCGATGACATCGTAGTCAAGACGAGGAAGGCCTCCGACCTCCTTTCCGACCTTGAAGTGACATTCCGATGTCTCAAGGCGAAAGGCGTGAAGCTCAATCCCGAAAAGTGTGTCTTTGGGGTCCCCCGAGGCATGCTCTTGGGGTTCATCGTCTCCGAGCGGGGCATCGAGGCCAACCCGAAGAAGATCGCTGCCATCACCAGCATGGGGCCCATCAAGGACTTGAAAGGCGTATAGAGGGTCATGGGATGCCTCGTGGCTCTGAGCCGTTTCATCTCGCGCCTCGGCGAAAAAGGCCTGCCTCTGTACCGCCTCTTAAGGAAGGCCGAGTGCTTCGCTTGGACTCCTGAGGCCGAGGAAGCCCTCGGGAACCTGAAGGCGCTCCTCACAAACGCGCCCATCTTGGTGCCCCCCGCTGCCGGAGAAGCCCTCTTGATCTACGTCGCTGCGACCACTTAGGTGGTTAGCGCCGCGATTGTGGTCGAGAGACAAGAAGAGGGGCATGCATTGCCCGTCCAGAGGCCAATCTACTTCATCAGTGAGGTACTGTCCGAAACCAAGATCCGCTACCCACAAATTCAGAAGTTGTTGTACGCAGTCATCCTGACGCGGCGGAAGTTGCGACACTACTTCGAGTCTCATCCGGTGACCGTGGTGTCATCCTTCCCCCTGGGGGAGATCATCCAGTCCCGAGAGGCCTCGGGTAGAATTGCAAAGTGGGTGGTGGAGATCATGGGCGAGACAATCTCGTTCGCCCCTCAGAAGGCCATCAAGTCCCAGGTCTTGGTGGACTTCGTGGCTGAATGGGTCGACACCCAGCTCCCGACAGCTCCGATCCAACCGGAGCTCTGGACCATGTTTTTCGACGGGTCGTTGATGAAGACGGGGGCCGGCGGGCCTACTCTTCGTCTCGCCCCTCGGGAAGCACCTACGCTACGTGCTACGCCTCCACTTCCCGGCGTCCAACAATGTGGCTGAGTACGAGGCTCTGGTAAACGGGTTGCGAATCGCCATCGAGCTAGGGGTCCGACGCCTCGACGCTCGTGGTGACTCGCAGCTCGTCATCGACCAAGTCATGAAGAACTCCCACTGCCGCGACCCGAAGATGGAAGCTTACTGCGATGAGGTTCGGTGCCTGGAAGACAAGTTCTACGGGCTCGAGCTCAACCACATCGCCCGACGCTACAACGAGACTGTGGACGAGCTGGCTAAAATAGCCTCAGGGCGAACAACGGTTCCCTCGGACGTATTCTCCCGAGACCTGCATCAACCCTCCATCAAGACCTACGACACGCCCGAGCCAGAGAAAGCCTCGGCCAGCCCGAGGCACCCTCGGCTCAGTTCGAGGTACCCTCGGCTCAGTCTAAGGTACCCTCGGCTCAGCCCGAGGTACCCTCGGCCCCCGAGGGTGAGGCACTGCGCATCGAGGAGGAGCAGAGCGAGGTCACGCCTAATCAAAACTGGCAGACCCCGTACTTGCAATATCTCCACCGAGGAGAGCTGCCCTTCGACCAAGCCGAGGCTCGGCGGTTGGCGCGGCGCGCTAAGTCTTTCGTTTTGCTGGGAGATGGGAAGGAGCTCTACCATCGCAGCCCCTCTGACATCCTCCAGTGATGCATTTTCATCGCTGAAGGTCAGGAGCTCTTACAAGAGATACACTCAGGGGCTTGCGGCCATCACGCAGCACCCCGAACCCTTGTTGGAAACGCCTTCCGACAAGGCTTCTACTGGCCGAAGGCGGTGGCCGACGCCACTAGAATTGTCCGCACCTGCGAAGGGTGTCAGTTCTACGCAAGGCAGACCCACCTGCCCGCTCAGGCCCTGCAGACCATACCCATCACCTGGTCGTTTGCTGTATGGGGTCCGGACCTCGTCGGCACCTTGCAGAAGGCACCCGAGGGCTACACGCACCTGCTGGTCGCCATCGACAAAATTCTGCAAGTGGATCGAGGTCCGACCCCTAATCAGCATCAGGTCCGAACAGGTGGTGAAGTTCCCTCACCAACATCCCCGTTCACACACAAAGTCTGCTCGTCAAGGAAGGGTCAGCCTTGCCTCGGCCTGCGAGATGGAGTTGGGGCTAAGGTTGTGCAACTCCACCCCGTAGTTATGCAGGATCGCCCGCATGAAGCGGCTTGCCGGCACGCTGAATCCCCGCTCAAGGAAGGAGACGAAGCTCACGACGAACCCCGGCGGCGGGGACGGGGCGGCTCCGTTCGGGGGGGGGGGGAATCCACTCCGGCTGCCTCTCATCACAGAGAGGGCGAAGCAAACCCTCAGCAACGAGGTCCTCCAAGTCACCCGCCATGACTGTGGAGAAAGGCCATGGTCGTGCGGCAGAACAATGGTCACCCGGTTGGCCATCACCGAGCAGAAGGGGTGGCGGCGAAAAGGACTGGGCGAGCGGTTTCCTTTTCTCTGGCTAAATCTCTCAGGTTGCGAAAACCTAAGAGGAAAGCAAGAAGCAGAGCAAAGAACCGTCACCAGTCCCACCCCCAGGTATATAAAGACCAAGGCAAGACCCGTTCAACGCGTCGCCCGAACCCGCCGCGGGATTCAAAGACTCAAAGGCAAAACGACCGTTCCTCGAACGGCCCGCGCACGCGCAACAGTCGCCTCACGAACCACTCGCCCCGTCGCGTTAACTTCGCGGTGGGACAGGCGGTGCCTCAGGTGGGAGAAGCAAGCGACGCTTCGCCTTCGCCATAATGACCGCGTCGAAAAAGGTACGCCACGTCACTCGATTTCGTATCCTTTTCCTTTTTCCTCTTTCTCTCTCTTACAACAGGGACCGGGAAAGGGGGATACCCGAAAAGGATCCTTCTCCGTGAAGAAAACAGGCCCCGAGCTTCCCTACTGATCAGAGGTTCGAAGGCTGGCCCCTCGGAGGGGTTCAACGACCGCCTCAGAGCGCTTGGGTTCTGCGCCCACTACTGGTCAGAGGTTCGATGGCCGGCCCCTCGGAAGGGTTCCACGGCCGCCTCAGGCCGCTCGGGCTCCGCGCCCACTACTGATCAGGGGTTCGTAGGCTGGCCCTCGAAGGGTTCATAGTCGCCTCAGACACAGAGCGAGGGATGACCCTGGGTACGTTCGATACATAACCAAGGCTCGGGCTACGCTCCCGAGGTACCCTAGGACATTTCCGAGACCAGCGGGAGCGATCTTGTAACGGAGTCCCATCAGAGGGAGGCATCGAGCCCTCGGACCCCGTCAAAGGGGACCGGGTCCGGCAGATCACCCGTAGGTACTTTTGGAGCGCGCCTCCGGGCCTCTAGCCGACCCCTAGCAAATGGGGCACGGGCGTCCGCTCGGATTATCCGCCAGCAGCTCACCGGAAACACCATGTTCGGCGCCCTCCGAGGGCAGCATGGCGCTTTTCCCCCCTCCTCCTTGCAGAAAGGTGACGCAGGGGCGTATGCAAAAAAGTCGAGTCTGTCCCTGACCGTCCTCTCGCCCTGTGCAGAGGCTCGGGGGCTGCTCTCGCAAACCCGGCTCCGGCCAACCCGTTGACAGCGTCAACATACCAGCCCGAGAACTTGGGACCCGACCGTGCACCCGAGCTACGGCCAGCTCGCATGAGGGAACAACTAGACCAGCCCAAGTATTGCAAAACGCACTAAGACCTCGAAGAAGTAAAACTACTCCTCCGAGGTCTCGGGGGCTACACCCGGCGGGTGCGCTCGCGCGCACCCCACGGAACAAAATGCAACCAAGAAAAGGCTGGTCCCCTTGCAAAAAAGTGCGGCAAAAGCCTCCAAGCGAGTGTTAACACTCCCTTCGAGGCTCGGGGGCTACTGTCGGGGACCATAATTAGGGGTACCCTCAAGGCTCCTAAATCTCAGCTGGTAACCCCCATCAGCACAAAGCTGCAAAGGCCTGATGGGTGCGATTAAGTCAAGGATCGGTCCATTCGAGGGACGCGATCACGCCTCGCCCGAGCCCAGCCTCGGGCAAGGGCAGCCGACCCCAGAGGACCTACGTCTCGCCCGAGGCCCCCCTCCAGCAACGGACACACCTTCGGCTCGCCCGAGGCCCAGTCTTCACCAAGAAGCAACCTTGGCCAAATCGCCACACCAACTGACCAAATCGTAGGGGCATTTAATGCAAAGGTGACCTGACACCTTTATCCTGACGCACGCCCTCCAGTCGACAGAGCCGAAGTGACCGTCGTCACTTCGCCGCTCCACTGACCAGTCTGACAGGAAGACAGCGCCGCCTGCGCCGCTCTGACTGCTGAGCCACTCGACAGAGCGAGGCTGACAGCGGCCAAGTCCGACCTCAGGCGTCATAGGGAACTCCGCTCCGCCCGACCCCAGGGCTCGGACTCGGGCTCAGCCCCGGAAGATGGCGAACTCCGCTCCACCCGACCCCAGGGCTCGGACTCAGGCTCAGCCCCGGAAGATGGCGAACTCCGCTCCGCCCGACCCCAGGGCTCGGACTCGGGCTCGACCCCGGAAGACGACGAACTCCGCCTCGCCCGGCCCCAGGGCTCGGATTCGGGCTCAGCCTCGAAGGACGACAAACTCCGCTTCGCCCGACCCCAGGGCTCGGACTCAACCATGGCCTAAGCCGACGGTCTCCGCCTCGTCCGACCCGGGGGCTCGGACTCGACCTCGACCTCGGAAGACAGACTCGACCTCGACCTCGGAGGAGCCTCCACCTCGCCCAACCTAGGGCACGGACCGACCACGTCAACAGGAAGCGCCATCATTACCCTACCCCGAGCTGACTCAGGCTACGGGGAACAAGACCGGCGTCCCATCTGGCTCGCTCCACCATACGAGTAATGATGGTGCCCCGCATGCCCTGTGACGACGGCGGCTCTCAGCCCCCCTTACGGAAGCAAGAGGACGTCAGCAAGGACTCGACAGCCCCGACAGCTGTCCTTCCGCCAGGCTCCAGCGCTCCTCCGACGGCCACGACACCATACGATCTGGGTGCCAAGACCTCTCCGGCTGCCATGATGGCATGTGCTTAGGGCGCTAGCTCTCCACCGCTAGACACGTTAGCACATTGCTACACTCCCCGTTGTACACCTGGATCCTCTCCTTACGCCTATAAAAGGGAGGACCAGGGCCCTCTTACAGAGGGTTGGCCGCGCGGGGAAGGACGGGACGGCGCTCGCGCAAGGCCGCTCGCTCCCTCCCACGTGGACGCTTGTAACCCCCTACTGCAAGCGCACCCGACCTGGGCGCGGGGCTAACACGAAGGCCGCGGGTTCTACCCTCCCACGCCTGTCTCCCTCCGGCTGCTGTCTTCCCCCCTTCGCGTTCCGCCTCGCGTCGACCCATCTGGGCTGGGGCACGCGGCGACAATTCACTCGTCGGTACAGGGACCCCCTTGGTTTCGAAACACCGACAGCCATGTTTAGTGAGCATGTTGCTCGAAGTTTCCAGTTCGCTCCTGGAATCGGTCGTAACTTATGCTAAGTAACATGAATATCATTTTTGCATGCACGGTTTTCCAAGTTTCGAGTGACCTGCAGTTCAAATCTAAATTTTTCGAAGAAATTTAAATAAACGAACTAAATCTACTAACGATTGAAAACTCTGTTAAAATTGTCCACAAATGATACATGTAGGTCTATATAGTGTAGGAACATACCACAAAAATTTTGGGAGACAAAATAAAAAAATAAAAATATACTTTGCCGAGTGTCTAGAGATGACACTCGGCAAAGCCGCCTTTGCCGAGTGCCTACTATGTGGCACTCGGCAAATAAGCCTCTTTGCTGAGTGCCAGCCGTTGGCTCTCGGCAAAGACTAACGACCGTCAGCTTTGGGACGGCCACTGACGGCCCTTTGCCGAGTGGTTGACACTCGGCAAACTTGTCTTTGCCGAGTGCCGTCCTATGCCGAGTGTTTAGCACTCGATAAAGGGCTCTTTGCCGAGAGCCTAACTTTACCGAATGCGGCACTCGGCAAAGCCTTCTTTGCCGAGTGCCCGACAAAAGACACTCGGCAAAAAATACAACACTCGACAAAGCCTGCGATTCCGGTAGTGAATCCACTTAAACGTAACACTGAACAGCTAGTGTTACAGCTAGCGAAACACTGACGGAACTTTTTTTACCATTTAATCACTTCTGTCCACTTATCATACGATTGCGACACGCATGCAAAATTACAAGGTCCCATCCAATAGCGCGAGTCACAAGCCGGCTACAAACACTCGTGAATTTTTTTTTCCCTGGACGGACACTCACAAGGATTCTATTCATTGGAACACTTACTTAGGTCTACGACGGACGCTGTCGAACTTTGAAGAAAATGGAGCGTGAGCGGCAAAGACTGCGACGAGGTCAGAGGTAGGACGTACGTCAAGTAAACATCGCGGTTGTAGTTTCCTTCCCTGGCACATGGCCACACGACCAATAGGGACTGAGGCACCGCAGCGGTGCGGCGATCTGCAGGAATTGACGCCGAACAAAACAAAGGAACTCTGCCGACAGTTTCCACAATTAAAATACAACGACGAACCGGTGAGGCGAGACAAAGGACGCCGAATAAATAGGGTGACGACGGCGGTGCGGAGGCTAGGATCTACTCCGACGACGAGGTTGCTGCGCCCCATGGTTCGGACGGGAAGGAGCCGAGGACGAGCTGAGGCAGCGCGTCGGGTTGAAGCGAGCTCGCGCAGGACACGCCGAAGTTGAGTCGTGGCGGCACACGGCTCACAAGTGAGCGCGTTGAGGTAGTAGAGGAGGGCAGGATCTGGCGATAGTTGACGACGCCAGCGAGTGCTACGGATGCAAAGGCGCGAAGGTGGACGATGCTGCACTAAAGAGCTGGAGCCTGGAGCACGCACGACGGCGCGACGACGACGTCGTGATGGCGAGGCGAGGATGCCGACTGGGTGCCGGCGAGAGCGCACACCAAGGAGTGCGGCGAGCAGCGGCGTACGTCCAGATGCAGCGACGAGAGAGGTCGAGCAGTGAGACACACCGGCGTCTCGGAGCTCGAGCACGAGGCTAAAGGCGAGCGGCTGAGGAAGTCGACGTCGAGCTGCTGCTGCTCCACCGATGGGGAGAACCAGGGTGGGTGTGTTGAGGAATCAGGGACTTGCGGCTGTGGAAGAGTGCGTGACCTGAGAGCCGTATGGGAGATAGAACAGCAGTGGGACTTCCCCAGAGGATAGAACCGTGCGTGGGAAAGAAACGTGCGTGCTTGATGCTCAGGATAAGAAAAGGGAAAGAGAGCGAGGTGAGCGATTGCCAGCACCTGCTCGGAAGTGCCACGCCGATCTACCATGTGCCAAGACACGAATAACGCCTTTTTCGTTTGTGTCGGATTACACCGGAATCGTTCAAACTAATCAAAGTTTATATAAATTAGAGAAATAATCCGGTTAGAAATCCTTCACCAATCCAGCACAAGCGAAGAAGGCCTAAAAGATGTCGAGGTCGGTGGCGTTCAGATCAACGGCGAGCAGACAAGCGAGCTACCGTGCACGTCTGAACCCAGAATTTATACTCCGATTTACACCCAGCTTTATATATTAACTCAAGAATCCATTTTACTAACAATTGATTATTGAGGATTACTTTCCATCTTTGCTTCAATAGTTAGTAGTTATAGTTAAAACTCAACTGACTTTGGAACTCCAAAGTTGGAGCAACATTACCGAACTGCAGCAATTCAGCTAACTAAGTTTCGTTCAGCACACAACAGAGCAACTTGAAGCTCAATTTACTCACAAATTTCAGTGGTAACAGGAGATCCCCGTTAACCAAACTTATTAAAAAAATATAGATCCACAAATTTTCTGCAGCAACCTAAGGTCGAAAGCTCACAAATTGATAACTATAGAGCTTCAAATTTGGTTGAAAATACTGCAACTCGGCTTCAGCTAACTGAACCAGAAACTACACACCACACGCCTGACAGCAAAAGTTTAAGCACATTTTTACTCCATTTTTCATGCCATATAAAGCCAAACTTGCTTAAGGAGATTTGTTCACCATTATATGGTATTCAACTCTTCCATAAAAACCACAACCCATAACTTCATCTATTAGCCAAAAAGAAGCTCCAAAACTGCACTAGCAACACTAAAATTCAGACTCGGTTTGTTGCACTAAGTCTGAAATCCAAAATATGTCAACCCAGTTTATATCACTTTTTATCCTAGTTCCATATGGTTCTAGGGCAATAACACTTAATAAAAGTTGTTCCCCTATAGTCACTCTACAAGTTCGCTATAGAAAACTTCTGTCAAAACCCAAAGATAGAAAGATACATGGATCCAAAATCAGCTCAAGGTCACAATTTTCAGAAATCCAAAAGTTGACCAATTTTGAACTTTTACAAATTACTTCAATTTTTTACACAAGATACAAATCTTCAAATATGAAAGTTTCTTAGTTTTCCAAGCTCTACAACTTTGGTATATGGACTTTAGCAAAAATCCCTTCTAAAAGAAGTCATGTTTAATTAGTCCCCTCCTTTGTTTATAAAAGGAGAAGGGTCAGCCCAATGAGGGAGCAAACGAGCAGAGGATACATAGATCATCTAGCCAAATCACACATAGAGACCTGGTATCCATCCCTCTCTCGCCCGCTTGTAACCTAGCTCGAGCCACTGAAGACTAGAAGTAGGGATATTCTTCCCAAACGAGTATAAATCTTGCGCCCACTGAGCACACCATCCGGATCCAAAACACGCATACATAAATTTACTCGTTGGTGCTAGTTCAAAACACCAAGACTTACAAACTTATCTTTTGTGATGTTTTTAGAGCTTTACAATATTGTTGGAAGACCTAATGTATTTGTTTATGGTGAAAGAGGATATGGGTCAGTTTATGAGGTTAGTTTATCTATAGCACTCATGTATGTGAATTTCTAGGAAGCCTCTGATAGTAATTTTCCTATGTTTTTCAAAGCAAAAGAGTATACTCATGTTTTTTAATTGTATGCTAGAAATGGTTAGTTTTTTATGTTTAGTTCATCTCCATTTTTGGGAGATGTGAAATACTTGTTTCGATTATTTTCACTTATATCAATGTATGCACACTAGCTAAATTCACTATTTTCCCTATGGCTTTCTTTAACGCACGGATGCGAGGGATCTGCCTCCTTCCATCTGTGGCCACGTGCGCGAGGAGAATCATGAGTGGCCGTCGCTGCAAGCGGCGATCAACCTTACCTTGTTTCCACGCCACCATGTGTATTCTTTTGCTCAAATGCAGAATATGTGTCCTGGACCCAAGAGTTCTAGGACTGACAAATTCTAGGCCTGCAATCAACCAGTCGGATACGGATGTTCTTCTAGTGGATTAATATAATATCGTGGTTATTTAATAAATATTATGTTTTGTTATTAATAAAGCAATGTGTTTTGGTATAATCCATAGTATGATGTCGCTATACATGTGATTCTTGATTTGATTGCATGTATAGTAGACTTCCAGTTTTGTCCTTTAAACCTGGTGTGACACATGGCTGTGTACACATGAACTTAATGGGTCACAAACTTAAGGGGTTAGCATAGTTTTATAGATGATTGACTCTAGTGTAAGTGTAAGATTGTAGGTTATTTGTCCAAAAGAAAATAATGGTCCACAAAGAAAGTTAATGGATCTTTATGACAAAAGGCTATTAGTAGGGATCTATGTATCCAAAGGAACTCGTGTACATCCCACAACCTAGCTATTATCGCCTCTCTTTCTAGGATTATGGGTGTTCAAGCCATGGTCGTCCTTCCTCTTACTGCAAACGTGGTGCTAGCGTATCGGCGTCACGATGTTTCATCCTCACTCATGTACATGCCAATTACTTTGGAGATGTTGTTGTTGCGGTGTTGATTGGCAATAAACACAAGGAGCACCACCGAATGTGTCATTTCTACTATTAGGCAAGAACATATGATTACTTTTACTATATGGACATACTTGTAACACCCTAAAAATTAAACCATTTTTATAATCCAAATATGGTGTGTCCTATGGATGATCTGAGGCCGTAGATGTATAGATCTCATCAAGATGATTCCGATCAATCACTAGTTTGCCTTGTTTGGAGTCCGGATGAGTCTTTTCGAGTGTTGAAAGGGAAATGTGCCCTTGGGCCATTTCTAAGTGTTTTGGTGATTTAGTGCCCAACACAGGTGCCTAATTGTAAAATGGGACAAAGTACAAATCATGGAGTAAAGGTATGTTTCTAATCCTTAGTACATTGGTTTTGTGTACTAATATATTTGTCTAAGTGTTAGGAACAGAAAGAAGAAAAAGAGAAAAGGGGAGAGAATGACTTGGCTGTGTGCAGCCAAGTCTCAGCTCGGTCTGGAGCACCGGACTGTCCGGTGTGCACCGGACAGTGTCCGGTGCGCCAGGCTGCCTCAACTCGAACTGGCTGCTCTCGGGAATTCGCCGACGGCGTACGGCTAAAATTCACCGGACTGTCCGGTGTGCACCGGACTGTCCGGTGAGCCAACGGTCGGCCAGGGCCAACGGTCGGCCGCGCAATCCGCGCGGGACATGTGGCCGAGCCAACGGTCGGAAGACGGCACCGGACTGTCCGGTGTGCACCGGACTGTCCGGTGCGCCAACGGCTCGCAGATCTACGGCAGTCTTCCAACGGTCGGAAGCGCCAGAAAAGGAAACAAATCGGGCACCGGACAGTGTCCGGTGTGCACCGGACTGTCCGGTGCCCCCGTCGACAGAAGGCCAGGATAGCCTTCCAGAATTGCTCTCAACGGCTCCTAGCTGCCTTGGGGCTATAAAAGGAGCCCCTAGGCGCATGGAGGAGACACACAAGCAACCTTTGAGCATTCTTGATCATCCACACTCAATCTCTGCGCATTTGATTGTCATTCTAAGTGTTTCGAGCTCTGTTCTAGTGAGAACTGTGTGAAACTCTTGTGAGCTCGATTCTCGGCCGTGTGTGTGCGAGTTTCTCTGTGGATTTGTGTGTGTTGCTTCCCTCCCTTACTCTGTGCTTTCTTGGTGATCATATACTTGTAAGGGCAAGAGACTCCAATTTGTGGAGATTCCTTGCAAACGGGATAGTGAAAGGAACAACAAAACACCGTGGTATTCAAGTGGGTCTTTGGACCGCTTGAGAGGGGTTGATTGCAACCCTCGTCCGTTGGGACGCCACAACGTGGAAGTAGGCAAGCATTGGCTTGGCCGAACCACGGGATAAACCACCGTGTCACCTCTGTCTTGATCTCTTGTGGTATTGTGTTTTGTTGAGACTTCACCTTAGCCACTTGGCAATAATCGTGCTAACACATAACAAGTTTTTGTGGCTTAAGTTTGAAGTTTTTACAGGATCACCTATTCACCCCCCCCCCTCTAGGTGCTCTCATTTGGTATCGGAGCCGTTCTATTCACAAAGGGACTAACCGCCCGAATAGATGGATCCTAAGGGGAAGGGTATAGTGATCAACGACAAAGAAAAGGAGACCTTCGTCAACGAGCCGAAGGACGACAAGCCTACCAACTCCGGCTCGGGCCAAAGACGGAAGGAAGGGAAGAAGAAGAAGACAAGGCGCATCAAGGAGATCGTCTACTACGACAGCGACGAGTCTACTTCTTCCCAAAAGGATGAGGACCACAACGACTACAAACAAAAGACGGTTAACTCAAACTTTTCTTTTGATTATTCGCGTATTCCACAAAGTTCACATTCACATTTGCTCTCCATTCCACTCGGCAAGCCCCCACACTTTGATGGAGAGGACTACGGATTTTGGAGTCACAAAATGCGTAGTCACTTATTCTCTCTCCATCCTAGCATATGGGAGATTGTGGAGAACGGAATGAAATTCGATAGCTCGGATAGCCCTATGCTTATAAATGAACAGATTCATAAAAATGCACAGGCTACTACTGTTCTCTTAGCATCTTTGTGCAGGGAAGAGTACAATAAGGTGAGCGGCTTGGACAATGCCAAGCAGATATGGGACACCCTCAAGATCTCTCACGAGGGGAACGACATCACCATGCTCACCAAGATGGAGTTGGTGGAGGGCGAGCTTGGACGGTTCGCCATGATAAGGGGAGAGGAGCCAACTCAGACGTACAACCGGCTCAAGACCCTTATCAACAAAATAAGGAGCTACGGAAGCACGCGTTGGACGGATCACGATGTCGTCCGCCTAATGCTCAGGTCCTTTACCGTTCTTGATCCTCATCTCGTGAACAATATTCGTGAGAATCCCAGGTACACGATGATGACGCCCGAGGAAGTACTTGGAAAGTTCGTGAGCGGACGGATGATGATCAAGGAGGCAAGATACGTCGACGACGCGTTGAACGGACCACTCCACGAGCCTCAACCCATTGCTCTAAAGGCAACGAGGAGCAAGGAGTCGCTACCTAGCAAGGTGGCGCAAGTTGAGGCGGCCGGACTCAATGATGAAGAAATGGCTCTCATCATCAAAAGGTTCAAGACGGCGCTAAATAGTCGCAAGGGGCAGCCAAGCAAGACCAAGACAAAGGGGAAGCGCTCATGCTTCAAGTGCGGTAAGCTTGGTCATTTTATCGCTAACTGTCCCGATAATGAAAGTGACCAGGAAAAGGGGAACAAAAGAGAGAAGAAGAAGCAATACAAGAAGGCAAAGGGCGAGGCGCATCTAGGAAAGGAGTGGGACTCGGATTGCTCCTCCTCCGACTCCGACAACGAAGGACTCGCCACCACTGCCTTCAACAAATCGGCTCTCTTCCCCAACGAGCGTCTCACTTGCCTTATGGCAAGAGAGAAGAAGGTGAGTACTCAAGACTCCACTTATGCTTCTTCTAGTGATAGTGAGTCTAGTGATGATGATGACATAGATTATTCTTGCTTGTTCAAGGGCTTAGATAGATCTAAGATAGATAAAATAAATGAATTGATTGATGCTTTGAATGAAAAGGATAGGCTTTTAGAAAAGCAAGAGGATTTATTGTATGATGAACATGATAAGTTTGTAGAGGCACAAAAATCATATGCTTTAGAAGTGAAAAGAAATGAAGTGCTTTCTAGTGAAATATCTTCTTGTCATGAAACCATTGCTACTTTACAAAGTGTTAACCATGATTTAAATGCTAAATTAGAAGTAACAAATAAATCTAAGTCTTATGTTGAAAATGTTACAATTTGCACTAGGTGTAAGGATTTTGATGTTAACACTTGTAGCAAACACTTAGTTTCAATTTCAAAACTAAAAGATGAAGTGGCTAGTCTTAATGCTCAACTTAAGACTAGCAAGAGTGAAGTTGAAAAGATAAAATTTGCAAGGGATGCCTATACAATTGGAAGACATCCCTCAATTAAGGATGGGCTTGGCTTCAAGAGGGAAGCCAAGAACTTAACAAGCCATAAGGCTCCCATCTTCGTCAAGGAGAAGGGGAAGGTCCCGATGGCTAGTAATGCTAAAAAGAATCATGCTTTTATGTATTATGATAGGAGACATGCTAGAAATGCTTATAATCATTTTGATTCACATGTTTATGATTCTCATGCCATGTTTGCTTCTAGTTCTTCTTATAAGCATGGTAGAGATATGTGTAGGAGAAATGTTGTACATATGCCTAGGAGAGATATTGCTCATGTACCTAGAAAGAATGTTATTCATGCTCCTAGGAAAGTAGTGAATGAACCTTCTACCATTTATTATGCTTGTAATGCTCCCTTTGCTATTTGTAGAAAGGGTAAGAAGGTAGTTGCTAGGAAATTAGGGGCTAGATGCAAGGGAGATAAATCTTGCATTTGGGTCCCTAAAGATATTTGTGCTAACCTTGCAGGACCCAACATGAGTTGGGTACCTAAGACCCAAGCCTAAATTTGCCTTGCAGGTTTATGCATCCGGGGGTTCAAGCTGGATTATCGACAGCGGATGCACAAACCATATGACGGGGGAGAAGAAGATGTTCACCTCCTACGTCAAAAATAAGGATTCCCAAGATTCAATTATATTCGGTGATGGGAATCAAGGCAAGGTAAAAGGGTTAGGTAAAATTGCAATTTCTAATGAGCATTCCATATCAAATGTATTCTTAGTGGAGAGTCTTGGATATAATCTGCTATCTGTTAGTCAATTATGTCAAAAGGGATATAATTGTTTATTTACAAATATAGATGTGTCGGTCTTTAGAAGATGTGATGGTTCACTGGCCTTTAAGGGTGTACTAGACGGCAAGCTTTACTTAGTTGACTTTGCAAAAGAAGAGGCCGGTCTAGATGCATGCTTAATGGCTAAGACTTGCATGGGCTGGCTGTGGCATCGCCGCTTAGCACATGTGGGGATGAAGAACCTCCACAAGCTTCTAAAGGGAGAACACGTGATAGGTCTAACAAATGTTTATTTCGAAAAAGATAGACCTTGTGCAGCTTGTCAGGCAGGTAAACAAGTGGGAGGAGCACATCACAGCAAGAATGTGATGACCACGTCAAGACCTCTGGAGCTGCTGCATATGGACCTCTTCGGACCCGTCGCCTATCTAAGCATAGGAGGAAGTAAGTATGGTTTAGTTATTGTTGATGACTTTTCCCGCTTCACTTGGGTGTTCTTTTTGCAGGATAAGTCTGAAACCCAAGGGACCATCAAGCGCTTCCTCAGGAGAGCTCAAAATGAGTTTGAGCTCAAGGTGAAGAAGATTAGGAGCGACAACGGGTCCGAGTTCAAGAACCTACAAGTGGAGGAGTTTCTTGAGGAGGAAGGGATCAAGCATGAGTTCTCCGCTCCCTACACACCACAGCAAAATGGTGTGGTAGAGAGGAAGAACAGGACGCTCATAGACATGGCGAGGACTATGCTTGGAGAATTCAAGACCCCCGAGTGCTTTTGGTCGGAAGCCGTGAACACGGCTTGCCACGCCATCAACAGGGTCTATCTTCACCGCCTCCTCAAGAAGACGTCATATGAGCTACTAACCGATAACAAACCCAATGTATCCTACTTTCGTGTTTTTGGGAGCAAGTGCTACATTCTAGTAAAGAAAGGTAGAAATTCTAAGTTTGCTCCCAAAGCTGTAGAAGGGTTTTTATTAGGTTATGATTCAAATACAAAGGCGTATAGGGTCTTCAACAAATCATCGGGTTTGGTTGAAGTCTCTAGCGACGTTGTATTTGATGAGACTAATGGCTCTCCAAGAGAGCAAGTTGTTGATTGTGATGATGTAGATGAAGAAGATGTTCCGACGGCCGCTATACGAACCATGGCGATTGGAGACATTCGGCCACAGGAACAGGATGAACGAGATCAACCTTCTTCCTCAACGACGGTGCAACCCCCAACTCAAGACGATGAACAGGTTCATCAAAAGGAGGCGTGTGATCAAGGGGGAGCACAAGACGATCATGTGATGGAGGAAGAAGCGCAACCGGCACCTCCAACCCAAGTTCGAGCGATGATTCAAAGGGATCATCCCGTCGACCAAATTCTGGGTGACATTAGCAAGGGAGTAACTACTCGGTCTCGATTAGTTAATTTTTGTGAACATTACTCCTTTGTCTCCTCTATTGAGCCTTTCAGGGTAGAGGAGGCCTTGCTAGATCCGGATTGGGTGTTGGCCATGCAGGAGGAACTCAACAACTTCAAGCGCAATGAAGTTTGGACGCTGGTGCCTCGTCCCAAGCAAAATGTTGTGGGAACCAAGTGGGTGTTCCGCAACAAACAGGACGAGCACGGAGTTGTGACAAGGAACAAGGCTCGACTTGTGGCAAAAGGTTATGCCCAAGTCGCAGGTTTGGACTTTGAGGAGACTTTTGCTCCTGTGGCTAGGCTAGAATCCATTCGCATCTTGCTAGCATATGCCGCTCACCATTCTTTCAGGTTGTACCAAATGGATGTGAAGAGCGCGTTCCTCAACGGGCCAATAAAGGAGGAAGTGTACGTGGAGCAACCCCCTGGCTTCGAGGATGAGCGGTACCCCGACCACGTGTGTAAGCTCTCTAAGGCGCTCTATGGACTTAAACAAGCCCCAAGAGCATGGTATGAATGCCTTAGAGATTTCTTACTTGCTAATGCTTTCAAGGTTGGGAAAGCCGATCCAACTCTTTTCACTAAGACTTGTAATGGTGATTTGTTTGTGTGCCAAATTTATGTCGATGACATAATATTTGGTTCTACTAATCAAAAGTCTTGTGAAGAGTTTAGCAGGGTGATGACGCAGAAATTCGAGATGTCGATGATGGGCGAGTTGAACTACTTCCTTGGGTTCCAAGTGAAGCAACTCAAGGACGGCACCTTCATCTCCCAAACGAAGTACACGCAAGATCTGCTGAAGCGGTTTGGGATGAAGGACGCCAAGCCCGCAAAGACTCCGATGGGAACCGACGGACACACCGACCTCAACAAAGGAGGTAAGTCCGTTGATCAAAAAGCATACCGGTCAATGATAGGATCTCTACTTTATTTATGTGCTAGTAGACCGGATATTATGCTTAGCGTATGCATGTGTGCTAGATTTCAATCCGATCCTAAGGAGTGTCACTTGGTGGCGGTGAAGCGAATTCTTAGATATTTAGTCGCTACGCCTTGCTTCGGGATCTGGTATCCAAAGGGGTCTAACTTTGACTTGATTGGGTACTCAGATTCCGACTATGCTGGATGTAAGGTCGATAGGAAGAGTACATCGGGGACGTGCCAATTCTTAGGAAGGTCCCTGGTGTCATGGAACTCTAAGAAACAAACCTCCGTTGCCCTATCCACCGCTGAGGCCGAGTATGTTGCCACAGGTCAGTGTTGCGCGCAACTACTTTGGATGAGGCAAACCCTCAGGGACTTTGGCTACAATCTGAGTAAAGTCCCACTCCTATGTGACAATGAGAGTGCTATCCGAATAGCGGAAAATCCTGTTGAGCACAGCCGCACAAAGCACATAGACATCCGGCATCACTTTTTGAGAGACCACCAGCAAAAGGGAGATATCGAAGTGTTTTATGTTAGCACCGAGAACCAGCTAGCCGATATCTTTACCAAGCCTTTAGATGAGAAGACCTTTTGCAGGCTGCGTAGTGAGCTAAATGTCTTAGATTCGCGGAACTTGGATTGAAATATAGCATACATGTATTTATGCCTTTGATCATGTTCATTCTGCACTTTGTTGCTTATTATGGTGCTCAAGTTGTACAAACACTCCCTGGACCTCACAAGTCCGTTGCAAAGTGATGCACATGTTTAGGGGGAGATGTGTTGCAACTTGACCCTTTGAGACTAACCATATGCTTGAGTTTGTTTGATTTAGTCTCAAAGGAGAATTGAAAGGGAAAAGGTGGACTTGGATCATGCAAGACTTCCACTGCACTCCGATGAGAGGGTAACTTATTCCAAGTCCATCTCTGAACTCTTATTGCCATTTGCTCTTAATTGAAGATTTTGGTGAGGCAATGGGGTTAAAGGGCCACAATTGATCCCGTTTTGGTGCTTGATGCCAAAGGGGGAGAAAATAAAGGCCAAAGCAATAAATGGATCAGCTACCACTTGAGAGATTTGAAAATAGTAGAATAGAGTTTTTGGTTTGTCAAAATTCTTATGTTGTCTCTCTTGTCAAAAGTTGGCTTCTTGTGGGGAGAAGTATCGTTTATAGGAAATAGGGGGAGTTTTTGAAAGCTTTGATCAATCTCTTTTGGAATGACTCTCTTTGTGCTTCAACATGTGTGTTTAACTTAGAGATAGAGATTTGAGTTTGATTTGCAAAAACAAACCAAGTGGTGGCAAAGGATGATCCATATATGCCAAAATTGATTCAAAATAAATTTGAGTTCTTATTTGAAGTGTTTTTGTACTTGTTCAACTTGCTTTATGTTGTGTTGGCATAAATCACCAAAAAGGGGGAGATTGAAAGGGAAATGTGCCATTGGGCCATTTCTAAGTGTTTTGGTGATTTAGTGCCCAACACAGGTGCCTAATTGTAAAATGGGACAAAGTACAAATCATGGAGTAAAGGTATGTTTCTAATCCTTAGTACATTGGTTTTGTGTACTAATATATTTGTCTAAGTGTTAGGAACAGAAAGAAGAAAAAGAGAAAAGGGGAGAGAATGACTTGGCTGTGTGCAGCCAAGTCTCAGCTCGGTCTGGAGCACCGGACTGTCCGGTGTGCACCGGACAGTGTCCGGTGCGCCAGGCTGCCTCAACTCGAACTGGCTGCTCTCGGGAATTCGCCGACGGCGTACGGCTAAAATTCACCGGACTGTCCGGTGTGCACCGGACTGTCCGGTGAGCCAACGGTCGGCCAGGGCCAACGGTCGGCCGCGCAATCCGCGCGGGACATGTGGCCGAGCCAACGGTCGGAAGACGGCACCGGACTGTCCGGTGTGCACCGGACTGTCCGGTGCGCCAACGGCTCGCAGATCTACGGCAGTCTTCCAACGGTCGGAAGCGCCAGAAAAGGAAACAAATCGGGCACCGGACAGTGTCCGGTGTGCACCGGACTGTCCGGTGCCCCCGTCGACAGAAGGCCAGGATAGCCTTCCAGAATTGCTCTCAACGGCTCCTAGCTGCCTTGGGGCTATAAAAGGAGCCCCTAGGCGCATGGAGGAGACACACAAGCAACCTTTGAGCATTCTTGATCATCCACACTCAATCTCTGCGCATTTGATTGTCATTCTAAGTGTTTCGAGCTCTGTTCTAGTGAGAACTGTGTGAAACTCTTGTGAGCTCGATTCTCGGCCGTGTGTGTGCGAGTTTCTCTGTGGATTTGTGTGTGTTGCTTCCCTCCCTTACTCTGTGCTTTCTTGGTGATCATATACTTGTAAGGGCAAGAGACTCCAATTTGTGGAGATTCCTTGCAAACGGGATAGTGAAAGGAACAACAAAACACCGTGGTATTCAAGTGGGTCTTTGGACCGCTTGAGAGGGGTTGATTGCAACCCTCGTCCGTTGGGACGCCACAACGTGGAAGTAGGCAAGCATTGGCTTGGCCGAACCACGGGATAAACCACCGTGTCACCTCTGTCTTGATCTCTTGTGGTATTGTGTTTTGTTGAGACTTCACCTTAGCCACTTGGCAATAATCGTGCTAACACATAACAAGTTTTTGTGGCTTAAGTTTGAAGTTTTTACAGGATCACCTATTCACCCCCCCCCCTCTAGGTGCTCTCAAGTGTCGGTTGATCTAAGCCATTGGATATTAGGATTGTGGAAGTTTTCTTCTATTTATACCTCCCTAACCCTAGAATCCACATGCTCCCACCCCTAGCAGCCATCACCCTTTTGTGCCTTGCCCCAAGAGAAGAGAGGAAGAAAAAGGGAGAGAAGAGAGGGGACATGAGGGCATACCGTCGCCCATCATCGTCGTTCCTCTCCAAGAATTGGTTGGATTTCCTTTCCTCTCTCTCTTTTCTCCACTTGATGAATGTTTTCCCTTGTTTTGGATGAGTTTTAGGCCCTGCAATTAGCCTTTTTTGGTTGGATTAGATGGGAGATTAGATTTTGATCTCGAAATTAGTTTCTGCAGAATGGCAGATTCAACAGTTTCTGTTCATGTCAGTTTTCCGTGGTCTTAGTGGCCTCAAAAAAAGTAAAAAGTATTTATATGAGTCGTAGATAATTTGTAGATCTTTCCGTGGTCGTGAAGAACACCTCAATCGAACATCAGATCAGAAAGTTATTGCAGTTTGATTATAGCAGTTTTTCAGTCTCATAATTTTGTGCAGAATGTGTTCTCTTAAGATTTAGGCAATTTTATCAACAAAATTAAACTTTAGGATTGTAAAAGAAGTTGTAGACAATTTCATACGCTTTCCAGATTGTTAAATAGCGCATTAATATGAATTATGAAACTCCAGTTATGTTTCTGTTCACTGGTGGGTTTCATATAGTAAATAGCCGAATTGGCTGTTCCAACTATGGAGACATTTGTAGAGGGATAAACATTCTTACTGCCAGCAGAATTTCATAATTTTTGGTTAAGTAGTTTGGGAGATATTGAATTTGAAGTTAACTATGCTGCTGTCTGAAACAGATTCAGACATTTATCTTATCAGATGTTTTAGAACTTATAGATGGCAGAATTTAATTATTCATTGAATACCGAAGTTGTAGAGTATTTTGTGTAGACACTCCTAGAGTATTTGTTTAATATCACCACTGTTATAATTTTAAAGATACAAAATTAATAAACAGTGCTGATGTTGTTTGGCATGTGGTTCAGGGTGGGAGTCTTTCCACCGGGTCTTGGTTTCAAGTGTAGGAGCGATTTGTTGATTGTTGGCAAATGTTTGTGAAATATTTATACTAAGTTTTATGCCCGCTAGCAGGTGGCTACACTCTGGATCATGCCTAGTACATCTTTCTTCTTCGATGAAGGCAAGTGAATGTAGCAGTGGTTGCTACCGTTTTGACTTGTTGTTTTTTTATCGCCTACACTCTAATATTCAGAATTATGGAATTATTTCATAATTGAACTCTATGGTGATGCTTTACTTGCTTGTATTATACTGATGCTCAATCATATATTGATGATGATTATGGTTCGAGTATGACCCATGAGATTAATTTACACCCCTAAAGGCAGATAAAGTATTATTTGAGGTTTGTATTGTATCTAAAGGCAGATGAAGTATTATTTGAGGTTTGTTTTGTATCTGAAGGAAGTGATGTATATTGATAAATGCAGCATGCCATATGCATTACATGATTCATTTGCATCTGAAGTTTGGTCGTGACCTATGGTCCGACCGTACAGGTACAACTTAGCATCGTACGTTGGCCGAGGAGGGGTACGATGTGGCTTCATACCCTTAGAGGTATGAAGGCAGAGGACATATGCATTGCATTTATATGCATTCATTGAAGTGATATTAGCAGATGATGTGGTTTTATACTCTCAGAGATATGAGGGTAGAGGACTTACACATTGCATTCCTATGCATACATTGAAGTGATATCTGCAGGTATTGTTGACGCAGGGAAGGGTTATACAACCTATTGTGGTTGTTCGAGGAAATGAGATGGTATTGGTTATATTGGGACTATCGAGTTCTATATCTACAAGTATTTCTGATCTCAATTGTGATTCCTTTAAAATGTTGTTTAATTCAATTTGTGGTTTAAATATCTCGTCAAAACAATTTGCTTGCTGAGATGTATCATCTCACTATTGCATTACTCAATACAGGTACTTGATTCATGTTAGGAATGAGGAAAGTAGCAGCACGTCCACCTTCACTATTATAATAACGCTGCCCAGTTGCAGCCATGATTTAATTAAAAACTCGATGCCAAATGATGTTTGTTTTTGTCACACCCGGTTTTAGAAGGCAAACCGAATGCGAAACATGTAAGTGCCAGGATCAGCAATTCACGTACACAGCCATTACATAACTAGACATCATCACATAGTGCTCAAATAATAACATAAAAGGGTAATAATAGTCGATTACATCATATGTCTGAGACATCCACATAGTCTTTACAATAATCAAAGTGCGGAAAAGAAACGTAGATACACGCGGCCTTCACAGGCAGCCGACTGGGGGTTGCCGCTAACCCACGCTTAGAACTCGTCGTAATCTTGGAACTCCTGGTGGTCTCCTTCCACGGCTTCATCTTCTCCTGAGCAGTGGTTGCAATGCGGACAACCTGAGGGGGGGTTTGGTGTGTAGAGTAAGGGTGAGTACACATCAACATACTCAGCAAGTGTCCTGTTTGGCTGTAGTGGACTAGCTTTATGTGGAGTTAAGTCAAGCAGTTGCTTTTAGTTGGTCAGGTTATTATTTACTAGTAGAAAGCCAGGTTTTAGCATTAACCCAAGTTATTAACCCGATGTACCCTTTCCAAATGGAAAGAATACCACTTACCAGTACCATAGTCATAACTAAAACCATCAATCTCATTGCCACCTATAAACTAAAACATCTCTGATCAAGTATCACTAATCACTGGAGCTCCCTTGGCCGCTCATAACCGCGAGCATGGTTGATATATCAATTTCATAACAATCTGCAGAGGTTGCGCACTTTACCCACAAGCCGTGATTCCCTCTTGCCTCGGGCCGATCAAACCCTTAAACACTACCAAGGTGAATAGGCAGGGTTTCACTACGTAGCCTTTACAAAGATTCCCCGGGGCTGTAGCCGCCCGTTAGGTTTCCTAAATGTACCGCACTCCTCCCTAAGAGGCGAACCAAACTTGGCGGAGTGAGCCGCATACACCGAGCCCCATTAACGACACGACAGCTAAGCGAACTACACCCCGGTTCCTCTTATTATTCAGCTAAGGGCATCTCATTGCACCCTCATGGTTGCGTTGTTTTCCCGGTCGGTCATCCAACGAACAGGTCCTTATGGAGAGGCACTCGAGAAACCGCTCGAGCCCCCCCCCTTAAATGTCACAGTACCATCATCATAATCAAAAGGGAAAGCAGCGTATCATAGATAATCTTATCATGTTCATTGATTAATGTGAAGCACTAGCATAAAGCTAAACTATAATAATCCAACCCAAATAGGTAAACAAGGACATGGATAACAAAAGCTAATAAATCCTTAGGTATAACTGTGAAATGCGGGAGGTGAATTTAAAGAATGTATAGGACAAAGATAGGTCAAGGGACACTTGCCTCCACCAACCGACTGCTGCTCAGGGGCTTCTCTCGCGAGTTCTTCGGGCTCCTCAACTAGATCATTCTCTATGCGAGCGCAAACATACATACATCCATCCATTCGAATTAGGAAATAAACAGTACACCATACAAGAGAGCAGATAAGTTAAATATGCATAAGATATGACATACAATATTGCATTCGCCATGGCTAGAAAGAGAAGAAAGAAGGTCTCGCAGTGGTTAAAGCTATACTCGAGGCGTATTACGGGTAGATACATAACTAATCATTACGTGATCTAATTCCATTGAGTTACACTAACAAGTATTAGCCACATGCACTAATAGAATTATAGCTATTTTCAATTGATCAACATTAAACGAGGTCCAAGATTAGCTACATGAAATAATTAACGTAACCAATTTCTAAATCGAGTTTCCATTTATTGATATGAACAACGTGCTTAGCGCACATAAAATACACGGGGGGGGGGGGGGGGGGGGGGGGTAGACGGGCATGTCTAGTGGTAGACGAGCGCGCCGGGGCACGACGAGCCGTGCCAAAGCACCACGTGCACTACGCGAGCACGCGCGCGCAAGGTCGCGCTTACGTGTCGCAAATGGGTCGCGCACACGCCGGGGCCGAGCTGCGCACGCGCCGCGCTACGCAGGGGCACCGCGGCCGCGCGAGCTGAAGCTGCGCCGGGCCGGGGCCGCGCTGCGCAGGGGAATGGAAGAAGGGGCGAGGGGGAGCAAGAAGGAGAGCTGGGGCTCACCACGGAAGGGGCGATGGCGGCGCGGGCGGACGGCGGGCGAGCCGGGATGGGGCAGGGGCGGTCGCGCGGGGTGGGGAGGAGAGGGATCGTGCGCGCGGGGGTTAGGGAAGGGAGAGAGTGATTTTGGGGGGGGCTGGCAGGTGGGCCCCACACGACAGGGCAGAGGCGGCTCCAACCGCCCGCGCAGGGCACGCCGCGCGCGTAGGGGCAAGGCGGCTGGGCCTCTAGGGGGCGTGGGGCAGGTCGCGGTTGGGCTGCCGAGCCGACCCAAGGAGGGGAAGGGGGGCGAGCTGGGCCACCGGGGGGGGCGCCGGCTGGGCCGCCAGGAAGCCGGCCCAAAAGGGGAAAAGGGGGGTTCCTTTTCTATTTTCTTTTTTGCTCCAAAGACTCTGGATTAATAAATAAATGCTTCACAAAGACCAAGCAAAACACTCGAAGGAAAAGATGCGTGGCTCGGCATGATGCAACAACTAAAGAAACCCACTCCTAGGTTTTTATTATTACACTACATAAAGTTTTGGAAATGGGTAAGGTTTAGCGAAAAGACATGGGAAAAGAGAGGTAACGCCCAAGTTTGGTGAGTAAAAAAGAAACAAAAAAATTCAACTCAAAAAAATTCGGGGCGTTACAAACCTATCCCCCTTAAAAGGAATCTCGCCCTCGAGATTCAAGGTTGGCTAGCAAAGAGCTCAGGGTATTTAGCCATCAGATCATCTTCACGCTCCCAGGTTGCTTCTTCCTTAGAGTGATGTCCCCATCTGACTTTGCACATTCTGATAGTTTTCCTTCGAGTGACTCTATCTGCAGTCTCAAGGATTTGCGTTGGCTTCTCAATGTAGGTCAAGTCCTCCTGGACTTCAAGACCTTCCACTGGCAACTGCTCTTCTGGCACACGCAGACGTTTCTTCAACTGTGACACATGAAAGACATTATGCACAGCAGACAAATTTTCTAGCAGACCGAGCTGATAGGCCACTTCTCCATGCCTTGCGAGAATCTGATAGGGACCAACATAGCGAGGTGCTAGCTTGCCTTTGACTCCAAACCTTCTGACTCCTCTGATCGGTGACACTTTCAGATAGACAAAATCTCCAACTTCGAAACTCAGCTCTCTTCTTCTTGTGTCTACATAGCTTCGCTGCCTTGATTGTGCTATCCTCAGGTTCTCCTGAACCATCTTGATGTTCTCTTCAGCTTCAAGTAAAATGTTCGGCCCGAACACTTGCTTTTCTCTAGGCTGGTCCCATTGCAACGGAATTCTACAACTCCTCCCATAAAGCGCCTGAAATGGTGACATCTTCAAGCTGGCCTGATAACTATTGTTATAGGAGTACTCTGCATAAGGCAACCTCTTGTCCCATCCGGACTGATCTTGCAACGCACAGGCTCTCAACATGTCTTCAAGGATTTGATTGGTTCTTTTGGTCTGACCATCTGTCTGCGGATGATAAGCTGAACTGAAATTCAGATGTGTGCCCAAGGCTTCATGCAATTGCTGCCAGAAATGAGAGGTGAACTGTGTTCCTCTGTCTGACACTATCTTCTTTGGCACACCATGTAGACAAACGATTCGAGACATGTATAGCTCTGCCAATACTGCACTGCTGTAGTTGGTCTTGACTGGTATGAAGTGGGCTGACTTGGTTAAGCGGTCCACTACTACCCAAATGGAATCGTAGCCGGCTCGAGTGCGAGGCAATCCGACTATGAAGTCCATACCGATTTCATCCCACTTCCACTGAGGAATTTGCAATGGTTGCAACAATCCAGCGGGCCTCTGATGCTCTGCCTTGATCCATTGACAACTATCACACACCGCCACATGCTCTGCGATTTCCCTCTTCATTCCATACCACCAGAATTTCTTCTTCAGATCTTGATACATCTTCTCACTTCTGGGGTGAATTGAATAAGTTGTCTCATGAGCTTCCTTGAGGATCAACTCCCGAATAGACTGGACATTGGGAACACACAAGCAGTCTTTGAACCATATCACACCTTCTGCATCTTCTCGAAAGTCTTTGCCTCTACCGTCTAGAATCAGTCGCTGGATTTCACTGATCTTCTCATCATTCTTCTGTGCTTCTTTGATTTCCCGCTCCAAGGTGGGTTCCAGCTCAACTGTTACTCCTCATGTATTGTTCAGAAATCCGAGGCTCAACCTGTCAAACTCTTTGGCCAACTCATAAGGCATCGGATGAGCGACCATCAGATTGACCTGACTCTTCCTGCTCAAAGTGTCTGCCACTACGTTCACTTTGCCTGGATGGTAATTAATCTCCAGTTCATAGTCCTTGATCAACTCTAACCATCTTCGTTGCCTCATATTCAACTCTGACTGAGTGAATATGTACTTCAGACTCTTGTGGTCTATGTAAACATCACATTTCTGCCCATACAGATAGTGCCTCCATGTCTTTAGTGCGTGAACCACTGCTGCCAACTATGGGTCATGGATTGGGTAATTCTTCTCATGAACCTTCAGCTGTCGAGATGAGTAAGCCATAACTCTTCCCTCCTGCATCAACACGCATCCCAAACCGAACAAGAATCGCAATACACCGAGAAGGGCTTGTGCACATCAGGCAAGACTAAGACAGGCGCTGTAGTCAACTTCTCTTTCAGCGCTTCGAAGGCTTCTTCACATTTCTGGGTCCACTTGAACTCAACTTTGTTGCCTAGCAAAGCTGTCATTGGTTTCGCAATCTTCGAAAACCCTTCAATGAATCGCTAATAATATCAGGCCATTCCAATGAAGCTCTTGATTCCTCGGGCATCTGTTGGAGCTTTCCAGTTCAGAATGTCTGCAACTTTCTTCGGATCCATAGCCAATCCTTCTTTGTTGATTATGTGACCCAAGAATAGGACTTCATCAATCTAGAACTCACACTTGCTCAACTTTGCATACAACTGGTGCTCTCGCAATCTCTGTAATACCATCCTCAAATGATCTGCATGTTCTTCTTCGCTTTGAGAATATATCAGAATATCATCAATAAATACCACCACAAACTTGTCGAGGTAATCCATGAATACACTGTTCATCAGATTCATAAAGAAAGCTGGTGCATTTGTCAAACCAAAAGACATCACAGTGAACTCATACAACCCATACTTGGTAATGAATGCCGTCTTCAGAATGTCTGAAGGTTGAATCCTGAGCTGATGATAACCTGACTTCAGATCTATCTTTAAGAACACGCTGGCTCCTCTCAACTGGTCGGACAGATCTTCTATTCTGGGCAAGGGGTACTTGTTCTTGATTGTGACCTCATTCAGAGCGCGATAATCAATACATATCCTTCTAGTACCATCTTTCTTCTCCACGAAAATAAGACAGGGGCGGCCCAAGGCGAGGTGCTTGGCCGGATGTAACCTTTCTTTGACAGCTCATCGATCTGCTTCTTAAGCTCAACCAACTCTGGTCCAGATACTCTGTAAGCTCTCTTAAAGATGGGGGCGGTTCCAGGAAGAAGCTCTATGGCAAACTCAACTTTCCGCTCGGGTGGCATACCTGGTAGGTCCTTTGGAAACACATCTGGGAACTCAGACACAACCTTGATAATATCAATTGGGTCTGCTTCACTGCTATCGACAGTCATCTGATAACAACTTCCTTTCTTTAGATCAGGCGCGACTAACTCAGTAACCACTTCCTCTCCTAGTGGGGACATCAACTTGATTGTCCTCTTATCACAACTGATAACTGCTTGATACTTATCTAACCAATTCATCCCTAGGATGACATCTATTCCCTGAGTACCCATTACTATGAGATTAGCGGGAAACGCTATCCCCCTTATTTCCACACTTACATTCAAACAAATGCTATCGGCTCGAACTCTACCACCGGCTGAAATCAATTTGAATGGGGGTTGACATGGTAGTTATTGGAAGATTATGTGCTTCTACCCATGATGCAGTAATAAATGAATGTGTTGCTCCAGTATCAAATAACACTTCTGCAATATGGGAGTCAACTGGGAACATACCTACTATCATGCTGGGGGTCTCCTGAACTGCTTCAGCCTCCAAGTGGTTCACTCTCCCATGGTTGTAGCGTGGCTGAGAGCGGTTGCCTGCTCCTGGCTGAGGCGCATTCTGCTTTGCTAGGGCATTGGGGCCTAACTGCTGCTGGGCTACCTTCTTCGGACATTGCATCACCCAATGGCCTTGCTCTCCACAGTGGAAACATGCTCTGTTTCCAACCTGAGCTGATGCTGCCTGATTGTTCTGCTGGGCTGCTGGGGGAGGAAGGCGAGTTGCCTGCTGATTCTGCCTCTGGAACTGACCTCTTCCTGACTGGTTATTCTGGCGATTCTGATGCTGGTGCTGAGGATACTGCCTTTGGAACTGCTGCTGTGGAGGTGGACGCTGGTTCTGCTTGAACTGCTGAGGTTGATTTCCTGAGAAACGAGGGCGATTGTTGCTTCCAGGCTGGGGTCCACTGATCTTGCGCTTGCGATCCTCCATCTCTTTGCGCTTCCTCTCTGTCATGATTGCTCTATCCATCAGGTGCTGAAATGTGGGGAAGGTATAATTCATCAGCTGATAATGCAGGGGATCAACTAATCCTCTTAAGAAGCGATACTGCCTCTTAGCATCTATGTTGACATCCTCAGGAGCGTAGCTGGGACAGCTGCAGAAACTTGTCTCGGTACTCAGTGACAGACATCGGCCCTTGCTTGAGCGCCAAGAACTCCTCCTTCTTCAATGTCATCAGACCTGCAGGAACATGGTACTGACGGAAATTATTTCTGAATTCCTCCCAAGTAATAGTGTCAGGGTTGGCATGGGTGGCGAGGTAAGACTCCCACCAGGACTAGGCTGCTCCTCTCAATAGACGGGGACCGTACAGAACTTTCTCCCTGTCATCACACTGAGCGGTATGCAACTCCCGCTCCACTGTGTGCAGCCAGTCTTCAGTATCCATGGGATCAGATGAGTGAGCAAATGTTGGGGGATGACCTCTCATGAATTCAGCACGCTTGTCCCTGGGCATCTAAGGCATCTAAGGCTGAGGTGGTGGCTGCTGCTGCTGCTGAATGGCGGCCAGAGTCTGACCGATGGCTTGAACTGCCTGAGTCTACATCATGAACATCTGCTCGATCGACATCGGGGGTAGGGGTGGCAGCTGCTGTTGCTGGGGTACCTCATCCTGCGGTGCTGCCTGCTCCTGCTGAGCACGCCTTCCTCCTCTGCGCCTGTTTTTGGACATCTGCAGAATGCAATCATATTTCAGAACTGATCTTGCAAATCTTGTAGCATAAGAAAAGAGTATAGAATCCTTCAACAACACTGAACAGATGAACATCTTCACTGATCTCCAACACAGACCAACACAGCTTCTCAAATAAAGAGGAAAGTAGAATAAAAAAGGCTTCCCAACTAGATAACTAACTCCATTAACACATAACGGGTAAACCAGAATGCAGGGGATACCCACACTCTGGTGATAGTCATTACAAAGATCCAACTCCAACATTGTTCATCATAACAAGCATAAAAGCATAGGATAAGCAAACTACCCTGTCTAACTAAGACTAACTAAGAGCGAGACTAACGCTAAGACTGAGACTGAGACTAAGACTAAAACTTCTATATTAAGCATTCTATTACATGACTCAACATTGATGATCTATGGTTCTAAATCTATCTTGGTCTTGCAGTCGGGGTTGCCATAAGACTGGTGTCCACGCTGAGGTGAGCGGTACGAGTGCTGGGTCCCGACAGGAGCGGGGGAGCCATCATCCATGTGACGACACTCCGCGCGCTCAGCCCACAGCTGGGCGATCTCAGCATGAGCCCTACTCAGCTCGTCTAGTGCATGGTCCAGCTCCGTGTTTAGCACGGCAGCTAGGTTGACTGTGCTGCTCAACCTAGGATTGTCCTCACCAACAGGTGAGACAATCGCGCCTCCTGTGTTGCCAGATGGACGGCGGGGGTAATACTTCAGGTTGAGACCGTCGGCTACCCCGCCGAGAACCGAGAAGTAGTGTGAAAGCGCACGCCGTGCAGCATCTTGCATGGCCGCCTTAACTGAGTCCCGCTTAGAGATGGAATAGTGCTCTGAGCAGATCTCCGCACCCCGGAGACTGTTCTCCGGATGGCGCACCAAGCAGGTTGCCTCCCAGCGGTCCGGGTAGACCACGCGAATGTGCTGGAAGACCACACAGCGATACTCGATAGACTAAGTATGCCGGTCAAGTGCCCGACGTAGCAGGGTGTCGAGCGCATCGTGGAAGTGACACACGCGAGCAGCGTCGCGAGTGATGGGTCGAGCAACCCATCCTTCCGGCTCCTGGTCATTAGAAAAGTCGGTGTCGTGGCTCGAGCTGCTGTCGCCACCTCCGTCGTCTGGGTCTCCTCCAGCAGCTACTCTAGGGGCTGGGGCGCTCAATGGCGGTGCAGGGGGCGCCTCCAGCGGGAGCACAGGGGAGCAGCTCCTCATAGACTCTATCTCCTGCTGGAGCGATAAAGAAGAGCCCTGCTGCTCCTGCTCCTATCATCGACGTTCCTGCTCCTCATGCAGGCGGTGGTGCAGCCTCTCCAAGTGGCCGGACTGACCGGTCACTAGACGGCGAAGCGGACGCTCAGCGAGACGAGAAGGCAAGAAGGGGATGACGGACTTCCGTGCAGTGTGTCTAAGACGAGCCATCTACAAAAGACACCGCAAGCATAAGAGTGAGAACAGAACTAATATGATCAGCAAGTGAACCATAAAGAAATGAAGGATTAAAATAAAACACAATTTTCAGCAAGGTATAACATATAGTAGAACATAGGTTTGATCGATATGACCAACTTTTGAAGGGATACCAAAGCCAAGGTGATAATGGGGGTCTATAATCCTTAGAACGACCATTCTACTCTAGGTTAGCGGTCCTACAGTTAGCATGGGCTTTGATACCACTTATGTCACACCCGGTTTTAGAAGGCAAACCGAATGCGAACCATGTACGTGCCAGGATTAGCAATTCACGTACACAGCAGTTACATAACTGGACATCATCACACAGTGCTCAAATAATAACATAAAAGGGTAATAATAGTCGATTACATCATATGTCTGAGACGTCCACATAGTCTTTACAATAATCAAAGTGCGGAAAAGAAACGTAGATACACGCGGCCTTCACAGGCAGCCGACTGGGGGTTGCCACTAACCCACGCCTAGAACTCATCGTAATCTTGGAACTCCTGGTGGTCTCCTTCCACGGCTTCATCTTCTCCTGAGCAGTGGTTGCAATGCGGACAACCTGAGGGGGGGTTTGGTGTGTAGAGCAAGGGTGAGTACACATCAACATACTCAGCAAGTGTCCTATTTGGCTGTAGTGGACTAGCTTTATGTGGAGTTAAGTCAAGCAGCTGCTTTTAGCTGGTCAGGTTATTATTTACTAGTAGAAAGCCAGGTTTTAGCATTAACCCAAGTTATCAACCCGATGTACCCTTTCCAAACGGAAAGAATACCACTTACCAGTACCATAGTCATAACCAAAACCATCAATCTCATTGCCACCTATAAACCAAAACGTCTCTGATCAAGTATCACTAATCAATGGAGCTCCCTTGGCCGCTCATAACCGCTGAGCACGGCTGATATATCAGTATCATAACACTCTGCAGAGGTTGCGCACTTTACCCACAAGCCGTGATTCCCTCTTGCCTCGGGCCGATCAAACCCTTAAACACTACTAAGGTGAATAGGCAGGGTTTCACTACGTAGCCTTTACAAAGATTCCCCGGGGCTGTAGCCGCCCGTTAGGTTTCCTAAATGTACCGCACTCCTCCCCAAGAGGCGAACCAAACTTGGCGGAGCGAGCCGCATACACCGAGCCCCATTAACAACATGACGGCTAAGCGAACTACACCTCGGTTCCTCTAATTATTCAGCTAAGGGAATCCCATTCCACCCTCATGGTTGCGCTGTTTTCCCGGGCGGTCATCCAACGAACAGGTCCTTACGGAGAGGCACTCGAGAAACCGCTCGAGCCCCCCTTAAATGTCACAGTACCATCATCATAATCAAAAGGGAAAGCAGCGTATCATAGATAATCTCATCATGTTCATTGATTAATGTGAAGCACTAGCATAAAGCTAAACTATAATAATCCAACCCAAATAGGTAAACAAGGACATGGATAACAAAAGCTAATAAATCCTTAGGTATAACTGTGAAATGCGGGAGGTGAATTTAAAGAATGTATAGGACAAAGATAGGTCAAGGGACACTTGCCTCCACCAATCGACTGATGCTCAGGGGCTTCTCCCGCGAGTTCTTCGGGCTCCTCAACCAGATCATTCTCTATGCGAGCGCAAACATACATACATCCATCCATTCGAATTAGGAAATAAACAGTACACCATACAAGAGAGCAGATAAGTCAAATATGCATAAGATATGATATACAATATTGAATTCGCCATGGATAGAAAGAGAAGAAAGAAGGTCTCGCAGTGGTTAAAGCTATACTCGAGGCGTATTACGGGTAGATACATAACTAATCATTACGTGATCTAATTCCATCGAGTTACACTAACAAGTATTAGCCACATGCTCTAATAGAATTATAGCTATTTTCAATTGATCAACATTAAACGAGATCCAAGATTAGCTACATGAAATAATTAACGTAACCAATTTCTAAATCGAGTTTCCATTTATTGATATGAACAACATGCTTAGCGCACATAAAATACACAGGGGGGTAGACGGGCACGTCTAGGGGTAGTCGAGGGCGCTGGGGCACGACGAGCCGTGCCAAAGCACCGCGCGCACTACGCGAGCACGCGCGCGTAAGGCCACGCTGACGCGTCGCGAACGGGTTGCGCACACGCCGGGGCCGAGCTGCGCAAGCGCCGCGCTACGTAGGGGCATCGCGGCCGCGCGAGCCGAAGCCGGGCCAGGGCCGCGCTGCGCAATGGAAGGGGAAGAAGGGGCGAGGGGGAGGAAGAAGTGGAGCTGGGGCTCACCACGGAAGGGGCGATGGCGGCGCGGGCGGACGGCGGGCGAGCCAGGATGGGGCAGAGGCGGTCGCGCGGGGTGGGGAGGAGAGGGATCGTGCACGTGGGGATTAGGGAAGGGAGAGGGAGAGGGCGATTTTGGGGGGGGGGGGCTGGCAGGTGGGCCCCACACGGCAGGGCGGCGGCGGCTCCAACCGCCCGCGCAGGGTGTGGCACGCGCGTAGGTGCAAGGCGGCTGGGACGTAAGGGGGCGCGGGGCAGGCCGCGGCTGGGCTGCCGAGCTGGCCCAAGGCGGGGAAAGGGGGGCGAGCTGGGCCGCCGAGGGGGGGCGCCGGCAGGGCCGCTAGGAAGCTAGCCCAAAAGGGGAAAGGGGGGTTCCTTTTCTATTTTCTTTTTTTCTCCAAAGACTCTGGATTAATAAATAAATGCTTCACAAAGACCAAGCAAAACACTCGAAGGAAAAGATACGTGGTTCGGCATGATGCAACAACTAAAGAAACCCACTCCTAGGTTTTTATTATTACACTACATAAAGTTTTGGAAATGGGTAAGGTTTAGCGAAAAGACATGGGAAAAGAGAGGTAACGCCCGAGTTTGGTGAGTAAAAGAGAAAGAAAAAAATTCAACTCGAAAAAATTCGGGGCGTTACAGTTTTTTCTAGTCGTGTGCACTGGTTAATTCAGTTCATGTCGTTATGTTTAACTTTCCTTTGCTAGCAGATTAATAATGATTAGTATGTTTTTTTGTCATGATATATGTTTATATACGGTTGCCCCTCATTTATGCAATCTTTCAAAGGAGATGCTGCCGAAATTTTATATATGGATGTCAGATGTGTAGTTCAGTAGCATTCCGGGGTGTTTGTGGACCCCGGGGTGTTACAGTTGGTATCAAAGCATAGGCTTTAGATTCTTGGCAATTTGAAGATATGACACACTTGCACATATAGAAAGGGTATGGGTTCAAATATCTTTGATATATATTAGTGTCTTTGAAGTGCAGATGACAATAATTTCACCCCTCCCTATTCCTTTACGGTGATGTGATAAGTTGTTTATGACTTAATACCTAATATGATTTATCTCTAAATTTTTATATTGTTTTATTAATGCGATTGATATCGCTGGTCTTTGGTGAGATTGAAGTTGTTATTATGCTTGTGATATACAAGTATGTCTATGTTGTTTTCATCATGTTTTTCATGGTTGAGTTTTATTGCAATAATATTGTTATATATGCTTGATTGAGGATGTTCCTAAGAGGAGTGTGAATTGCGTGATTTTGGGTTACAAGGTAACCATCAATTTGAATTTAAGTTGTTGAGCGGTTGGTGGATAGTTCCAACTATCTTTGCAAAGAATGATTGTTTATGTCGAGAAACCAGTTCTGAAAGAAATGAATATTGGTACTTTTATATGAATTTTGGGGAAGTCTTTACATAGCCAGAATGGCTTACATGTCTCTCTTCTATTGTGTGTTTTAGTAGCCACAAAGCCTAGAGGTGGTTTAAAGTGGTTGCATGTTAGTCATGCTAGTTGTAGAATAAATCTTTGTTTTCTTGATCCATTGATTATGTATTAATACATTGAGGATCAGATAGTTCCCTCCCCAATGCATGCTGGTGGAGCCATTGTTGGACCACCTATCTATTGGTTTGAATGAAGTCATTGCCTAGCCTAGAGTTGGTTGTGTGTGGTTAGTCACCTATTCCTAAATGATGTGGTTTTTACATCAACTTGAGATGTTTGTCAAATGTGTGAAGGATTACGGGGATATTATTGACCTCGTATGTCTGGTACTTTGAGTGCATCGTATGATAGAATGAAATGTAAGTTTCTGAACTACAGTAGATGAAGACTTATATTATGTGTAGGTTAACCTTACTAGTTTGGATATTTTTCTTAGTTGAGTTGTTGGATGAAGTATAGCGACATTGGTTAAGCAAGTATTGTGTTGTTGTTGTGCTATCAATGCTCTTTGTGGAGTTTTTGGCATTTCTTCGATGAAATGTGCCGCGCAGAATGTTATGGGCTTCTTATCGGCTTTATTGCTCCATTAGTTCTGTAGGCTTTCTCCCTTTTGTGGGGTGCAAAGAATGTTAGATTACATGATTATCTTTTCATGATGGCAAGACTGGGGTTTAGGAAGATTAGGAGTTTTGTTTCAATAGAACTACTTGTCTTGTGGTGCTGTGAGGTGAGGTGTTTGATCTTCTTATTCGTTCATCTGGTGTGGATGTTTTACCATTGAATTAAAATGAATTGTTGAAGTTGGTAAGGGTTGTGCTTAGTGCATATTACCCCTTCATAAAAGAGTGTCGTTTTAAGACATTGATGCTGATGTATGGCTGCATCCAAATTCGATGTTGTGAAATCGTAGTGTTGATTGCATCTATGACTTGCTTTGAGCTTCATTGCAGGTTGTTTCATGCTTATTGTCAGGTTGTGTAGCTTCCTTAGACCATTAGTCCGAGGTAGAAGTTCTTGTGTTGATTAATACCAATAATAGACCCATGTTTTGAATGGTGGTGCTATTTCGGGTACCTTGGATGTTTTGCTTGGAGTGGTCGAATTCGAGGACGAATTCTTTTTAAGGGGGGTAGAATGTAACACCCTAAAAATTAAACCATTTTTATAATCCAAATATGGTGTGTCCTATGGATGATCGGAGGCCGTAGATGTATAGATCTCATCAAGATGATTCCGATCAATCACTAGTTTGCCTTGTTGGAGTCCGGATGAGTCTTTTCGAGTGCCGGTTGATCTAAGCCATTGGATATTAGGATTGTGGAAGTTTTCTTCTATTTATACCTCCCTAACCCTAGAATTCACTGTGCTCCCACCCCTAGCAGCAATCACCCTTTTCTGCCTTGCCCCAAGAGAAGAGAGGAAGAAAAAGGGAGAGAAGAGAGGGGAGATAAGGGCATACCGTCGCCCATCATCGTCGTTCCTCTCCAAGAATTGGTTGGATTTCCTTTCCTCTCTCTCTTTTCTCTACTTGATGAATGCTTTCCCTTGTTTTGGATGAGTTTTAGGCCCTGCAATTAGCCTTTTTTTGGTTGGATTAGATGGGAGATTAGATTTTGATCTCGAAATTAGTTTCTGCAGAATGGCAGATTCAACAGTTTCTATTCATGCCAGTTTTCCATAGTCTTAGGCCTCAAAAAAATAAAAAGTATTTATATGAGTCGTAGATAATTTGTACGTCTTTCCGTGGCCATGAAGAACACCTCAATCGGATATCAGATCAGAAAGTTATTGCAGTTTGATTATAGCAGTTTTTCAGTCTCATAATTTTGTGCAGAATCTGTTCTCTTAAGATTTAGGCAATTTTATCAACGGAATTAAACTTTAGGATTGTAAAAGAAGTTGTAGACAATTTCATAAGCTTTCCAGATTGTCAAAAAGCGCATTCATATGAATTATGAAACTCCAGTTATGTTTGTTTTACTGTGGTTGTTTCTGTTTGCCTGACAAAAATGAGCGGGTCTGTTCACTGGTGGGTTTCATATAGTAAATAGCCGAATTGGCTGTTCCAACTATGGAGACATTAGTAGAGGGATAAACGTTCTTACTGCCAGCATAATTTCATAATTTTTGGTTTAGTAGTTTGGGAGATATTGAATTTTGAAGTTAACTATGCTATTGTCTGAAACAAATTCAGACATTTATCTTATCAGAACTTATAGATGACAGAATTTAATTATCCATTGAATACCGAAGTTATAGAGTATTTTGTGTAGGCACTCCTAGAGTATTTGTTTAATATCACCACTGTTATAATTTTGAAGATATAAAATTAACAAACAGCGTTGCTGCTGTTTGGCATGTGGTTCAGGGTGGAAGTCTTTCCACCGGGTCTTGGTTTCAAGTGTAGGAGCGATTTGTTGATTGTTAGCAAATGTTTTTGAAATATTTGTACTAAGTTTTATGCCCGCTAGCAGGTGGCTACACTCTGGATCATGCCTAGTACATCTTTCTTCTTCGATGAAGGCAAGTGAATGTAGCAGTGGTTGCTACTGTTTTGACTTGTTTTTTATCGCCTACACTCTAATATTCAGAATTATGGAATTATTTCATAATTAAACTCTGTGGTGATGCTTTGCTTGCTTGTATTATACTGATGATCAATCATATATTGATGATGATTATGGTTCGAGTATGACCCATGAGATTAATTTACACCCCTGAAGGCAGATAAAGTATTATTTGAGGTTTGTATTGTATCTGAAGGCAGATGAAGTATTATTTGAGGTTTGTTTTGTATCTGAAGGAAGTGCAGTATATTGATAAATGCAGCATGCCATATGCATTACATGATTCATTTGCATCTGAAGTTTGGTCATGACCTATGGTCCGACCGTACCGGTACAACTTAGCATCGTACGTTGCCCGAGGAGGGGTACGATGTGGCTTCATACCCTTAGAGGTATGAAGGCAGAGGACATATGCATTGCATTTATATGCATTCATTGAAGTGATATTAGCAGATGATGTGGTTTTATACTCTCAGAGGTATGAGGGCAGAGGACTTACACATTGCATTCCTATGCATAAATTGAAGTGATATCTGCAGGTATTGTTGACGCAGGGAAGGGTTATACAACCTATTGTGGTTGTTCGAGGAAATGAGATGGTATTGGTTATATTGGAACTATCGAGTTCTATATCTACAAGTATTTCTAATCTCAATTGTGATTCCTTTAAAATGTTGTTTAATTCAATTTGTGGTTTAAATATCTCGTCAAAACAATTTGCTTGCTGAGATGTATCGTCTCACTCTTGCATTACTCAATGCAGGTACTTGATTCATGTTGGGAATGAGGGAAGTAGCAGCACGTCCACCTTCACTATTATAATAACGCTGCCTAGTTGCAGCCATGATTTAATTAGAAACTCGATGTCAAATGATGTTTGTTTTTTTCTAGTCGTGTGCACTGGTTAATTCTGTTCATGTCGTTATGTTTAACTTTCCTTTGCTAGCAGATTAATATTGATTAGTGTGTTTTTTTTCATGATATATGTTTATATACTGTTGCCCCTCGTTTATGCAATCTTTCAAAGGATATGCTACCGAAATTTTATATATGGATGTTAGATGTGTAGTTCAGTAGCATTCCGGGGTGTTTGTGGACCCCGGGGTGTTACAATACTTTTCTACGGTTGTATTACGTGTCTAGTGATAATAATGTATCATCTTTCACTCATGTCGGCGTTTCGGACCCGCGAGGACCGTCAACCGACCAGTAAATTTGTTGCTGCGTGTCCTTACCCAGATGGGTTGATGCAAGATGGAACAAAAGAGGGAAATGAGGCTTATGTTATCTTGTACCGGGGTGCTCGTAGTAGGGGTTACAAGCGTTGCGGGGGAGCGAGAGCGAGAGAGAGAGAGAGAGGGTTCGGCCTTGAGGCGAGCTATCTGAGTCTGCCTCTACCGCGTCTCTCCTACTCTACCAGCCTCTGCTCGCCTGCGTCCGTGTGTTCATACGTGCGTTTTCCCTCCGTTTTTTCCCCTTGGAAGGCCCTGGACATCCCCTTTTATAGATACAAGGAGATGCCCTGTACAATGGGGGTGTAGCTATGAGCTAACGTGGCTGGTGGGGAAGTGCCTTGAGCCCTGTACATGTACCAACGTGGCCGTCGGAGAAGTGCCTTGAGTCCTGTAGAAGCATAGCTGGCGGTGCGGCATGGATCCTGCTAACTTCTCCTTGCTTCCGTAGGAGGTTGGGAGCAGTCCAACGTCATGGGCGCACGTGGGGAACCATCATTACCTGTTTCCGGAGTAACCTTAGATGGGACACCGGTCTTGTTCCTTCATAGCCTGAGGCAGCTAGCTGGGAGTAGGGCAATGATGTATCCCCTGTAGCGTAGTCGGTCCGAGGCCGAGGTCGGGTGAGGCGGCGACTTCTCCGAGGCTGAGGTCGGGAGAGGCGGCGTCCTTCTCCCAAGGTCGTGGTTGGGCGAGGCGGATTCCTTCTCCCGAGGCCGAGGCTGAGGCCAAGGTCGGGGTCGATCGAGGCAGAGACCTTCTCCCGAGACTGAAGCTGAGGCCAAGGCCTGGGGTCGGGCGAGGCGGAGCTCCCTATTGCGCCCGAGGCCGAACTCGGGAAAGGCCGTGACTGTTGTTAGTCTTTCCCTGGTGGCTGGCACAGTTGCCGGAGCGGGGTGAAAAGTGTTGTTTTCCTGTCAGAACGGTCAGTAAAGGGGCAAAGTGACTGCGATCACTTTGACCTTGCTGACTGAGGCATGCGTGTCAGGACAAGGTGTCAGGCGATCCCCGCATTAAATGCGCATGCGATACGGTCGGTTGGTAAGGCGATTCGGTCGAGGTCGCTGCGCGACAAAGTTTGCCCAAGCTTAGCCTTGGGTGAGACGGGGGTGCGCCTGTTGACAGATGGGACCCTCGGGAGTGGCGTGAATTTGCCCGGGACTATTGTCTGCGCCCGAGGCTGGTCTCGGACGAGGCGATGTTTTGTCCTACGAGGCCCTAACTTGAACCATGCTTATTAGTTGTTGATGGTTTGTTCCGAAGATGTTTTTCGGCCAGGTTAAGGAGTATTGGGGGTACCCCTAATTACGGTCCCCGACAGTAGCCCTCGAGCCTCGAATGGAGTGTAGGTACTCGCTTGGAGGTCCTGCCGGATTTTTTGCAAGGGGACTGGCCCTTCTCGGTTATGCTTTGTTCCGGTGGGTGCGCGCAAGCGCACCCGCCGGGTGTAGCCCCCGAGGCCTAGGAGGAGTGATTTGACTCCTCAGAGGTCTTAATCCTTTTTGTGATGCTTCGGTCAGCCTTGTTGTTCCCTCATGCGGCTTGGCCGCAGCCCGGGTGCACGGTAAGGCTGCGAGTTTTTGAGCTAGTTTGTTGACGTGGTCAACAGTTTGGCCGTAGCCTGGCGCAAGAGCAGCCCCCGAGCCTCTGCATGGAGTGAGAGGACGATCAAGGACCGTCTCAACTTTTATTGTACGCCCCTTCGTCACCTCTCCGCAAAGAGGAAGGGGGGAAAAGCGCCATGTTAGCCTCGGAGGGCACCGAACATGGTGTTTCCAGTGAGTTGCTAGCGGGTGATCCGAGTGGACGCCCGAGCCCCATTCGATAAGGGTCGGCTAGTGGCCCAGAGGCACGCTCCAAAAGTACCTGCAGGTGATTTGCTAGACCTAGACCCATTCGATAGGGTCCGAGGGCTCGGTGCCTCCCTTCGGTGGGATTCCATTACAAATCGTTCCCGCTGGTCTCGGAAATGTCCTAGGGTACCTCGGGAGCGTAGCCCGAGCCTCGTCCATGTAACGGACGTACCCAGGGTCATCCCTGACTCTGTGTGCTCTGGGGCGGCTATCGAACCCTTCCGAGGGGTCAGCCTTCGAACCCCTGATCAGTAAAGGGCTCGGAGCCCGAGTGCTCTGGGGCGGTTTCCGAACCCCGGAGGGCGCAACCTTCGAACCCCTGATCAGTAGGAGGGCTTGGGGCCCGTTTCCTTCACCGAGAAGGATCCTTTTCGCAATATCCCCTTTCCCGGTCCCTGTGGCAAGAGAGAGAGAGAGGAAAAGGATATAAATTTAAATAATGTGGCGCACCTTTTTTGACGCGGTCATCATGACGGAGGTGAAACAGCGCCCGCTTCGCCTGCCGGAGGTGTCGCTTTCCCTTCGAGTTTGAATTTCGTGGCGGGTTCGGGTGAAGCTTTGGGTGGACTTCGCCCAGGCCTTTATATACCCGGAAGAGGGGCCGGCGGTGGTTCTTTACCCTCATCCCCTCCGCCTCCACCACCTCCGTTCGGCGATGGCTGACAAGGTGACCGTCGTTCTGCCGCGCGACCCGTGGCCTTTCTCCACCGTTGCTGTGGAGGATCTTGAGGCCCTTGTTGCTGATGGTTTGCTCCGTCCTCTCTCTGGTGGGCCGCAGCCGGAGTGGATGGCCCCCGTGAGCGAGGCCGACTAGACTCCGCCGCCGGGGTATGTGGTCAGTTTCATCCCCTTCCATGAGCGGGGGTTTGGAATGCCAGCGAGCCGCTTCATGCAAGCGCTCCTGCACCACTACGGGGTGGAGCTGCATAACTTCAACCCCAACTCTATCATGCAAGCGGCCATCTTCGCGGCGGTTTGTGAGGGTTTTTTGGGGATTGACCCTCACTAGGACTTGTGGACCCATCTCTTCTCCATGGAGTTCTTCGCCGCGATGATGGAGGCGAAGAAGGTTCGCATGGTAGTGCGGGCTGGTGGCTGTACCCTTCAGCTGAGGCCGCGGCGCGCAGCAGTACATCCCTGCCTCCCTTATGTCTTCGAACAAGGGATGGCAGAACCGATGGTTTTATCTCCGAAACGACGACGAGATGCTTCTGCCGTTTTCTCAACGAGTGGTGACCGCCGCCGGCAATAACAGGCGCTGGGGGGCCACGTGCGAGAACCAGGAGAAGCTCCAGCCCATTCTGCAGGCCTTGCAGAAGTTAGGAGATGAGGGCCTTACCGCTGCGGGGGTCATTGCCGCTATCCATCGTCGGAGGGTGCGCCCTTTGGCAGAGCGACAGTTGCGGCTTGCGGAGATGAAGCCGGGGCTCGATTTGGAGGGCTCGCGGATGTCCCCGACCTCCCTCTCCGCCGATGACCTTCTCAAGTAGGTAGCAGGTACGGTAGGGAGGCTGGATGCTGGCGCCCTTAGCCAGCCCGCGATGTGTCCCGGCCGTGGGTATGTGTCCCTGGTACGCGCCCGGTCCTTCTCCTATTTTGCGCCGAGTTTTCTGCGCCTTTGATTCTTACTGTTGGGATTTTTGTTCGTCCCCAGGGGTTGAGGATTTATAAACCCGCCCGGCCACCGGTCCTGGAGGACGCGGTGGACCGAGCCGAGCGAAGGCTTGCCGCGGAGAAGGAGAAGGAGAAGAAGGACGTGAAAAAGGCCCGAGCTCGCAAGAGGATGCGAGCTCGAGAAGCCTTGGAAAAGCGTCGTCGGAGGCAGGCGAGGGACGGGCTCCCGAGGGAGGCGTCGCCGGAGACGCCTGACGATGATGATGATGATGACGACGAAGACGATGATATGGCGGCCCGACTTGGCCTCAGCCTGAACCCGAGGCTGGGCCAGGGGTCGCCGAGACAGCCCCCAAGTGGGCTGGCCCCATCAGTGCCCGGGGTCGGGGCACCAGGGTCCCGGTCCGAGGAGCGGAGCTAGGCCGAGGGGGTACTTGACCCCTTGGCCGAGATAATGGGGGTGACTCCGGGGAGCCAGGCCGATCCGCCTATCCCCCAAGAACAAGCGTCGTGCCGGCTGTACAGGAGGTTGTTCCCCCGACCGTTGTGTCAACGCCTGGGAGCGCTGCCCCCTTGGTGCCTCGTTCGCCCAAGGCAGAAGCGACGCCGAAGCCGGCTGGCAGGGCAATCCTCGGTAGCGCCTGTGGAGGCCAGGGCCCGAGGGGCCTCCTCGCAGGCACGATTGGCCTTGCCCCGGAGCGGGTAAGTATCTGAGGATACCTTTATTTCGGTTTTTTCACTGTGTGTCTTGAACTTGTCGTCTCTCTCCTTTAGCAAGCGAAGGTAGGGCTTGGCTGGTCTGGCCCCCACGAAGGCCCTTAAGACGAAGCCGGCTTCGGCGACCGGTGCTGCGGTGTGCCATGCCGGTTGGTTGGCCTCTGCGCAAGGTGCCCTCCAACAGGGGGCCCAGGCGGCACGAGTTGCCATGGGGCAAGCCTCCCCGCCCCCCCTGTCGGAGCGACCATCATGCCGGGGGAGGCTGCTGACGCGGCCGCGGCCCCGGGCCCGCCTGACTTGTTGTCGGCGCCGGCATCGACTCCCGCCGGGGCCGTCACTGATTCGCCCGCGGAACCGCCCGTCGCTGCCGACATTAGGATGGTTGAGGTGCCACCGCCCGTGGTCATCCCCGACCTCCCCGTTCTCGGCCACGAGGAGGGGGCGACCGTCGTTGCCGAGGCTGGTGATCGGAGGCCCGCCACCTTAGCCGAGGAGAGGCCCAGTACGTTGACGGCGGTGGTATCTGACGCGTCGGCTGCAGGGGGACCCGATGCCTTAGTGGACGGACGTGCAGAACCGTGGCCTGTCCTGGGGAGCAGCGGCCTTATCCCTACGCAGCTCAATCCCAACGAATGGTGCGGGCAGCCGCTCCGGTTCTGGGGCCACGGCACCTCAGAACCCCTCCTCCTCCTCAACGATGAGTTGGAGGAGAAGGCTCGGGATAGTTTTTGTGAGTATACCGAGGCAGCGATGAGGTCGCTTCGGTCGACCATGGAAACCCTTTCCAGGGACGTTCCTAGGGTTTTCCAGGTAAGGACTTAGACGCACACCTTGCATGACCAGGGCATTCTTCGTAACATCTTGTTTTCCTTTCTTAGGAGCTCGCGGACATGAGCACCGCCAAGTCGCTGTTCATCCGCCGCGAAAGCGACATTTGGAGGTCGCTGCGATCCTAGCGGGCCACGCTTGCCGAGGCCAATGAGCGCCTTGCCCAACTAGAGCGCCGAGGTGGTGGACCTTCGGTTGCTCTGCGACGGGCTGAAGTCGGAAGCAGCAGTGGCGCGGACAGAGGCGACGTCGGCACGAGCGGAGGCTTTGTCGGCCCGGGAGCAGGTGGCTTCCCAGGCCGAGGAGATGCGGCAGCAGCAGCTGGAGCTTGGCCAGGCTATCGGCGAGCGGGACCTGTCTCAGAGCCAAGCTGCTGAGGCCGTGAGCCGGGCTGAGGCCCTTAGGAGTCAGCTGGCTGAGGCTACGGAGCGGCTAGCCGAGGCGTCCGCCCGGGCTGAAGGTATGTTTTGCCCACTTTGTGACTTTGTTTTTGTCTCCATTCTTCTCCTTGTGTCTGAAGAATGTTGTCCTGCTGTCTGCAGGTTTCAAGACGGCTCTTAACTTGTCCGTCAAGAACTGCAAGGCACTTGCCGAGGCGGCTGATCAGAAGGAGACCGATCGCGTGGCCATGTCTGAGGCCATCTCGGCTTTCTACCGGGCCTTTGGCCTCGACGACGTCCCCTCGGGTAGCTCCCCCCAATGTCACCTATGGGCCTTGGGCGACCATGTGCGTAGCAGACTCCGCGGGACGCTGCACCACGGCGTTAGGCGGGCCTTCGCCGTGCTCGCCTCCCACTACGATGTGGATCTAGAGCGGGTCAGTGATGGGTACTGCTTACCCGACGAAGAGGAGGCTGCCTTAGCCGAGGTCCAGAGGCTTGACGCGGCTGTCGAGGGCCCAAGCACGGTGCTGGCTTCCTTCTTTGAGGTGGAGGTCCTTCCGCCCATGTCACCGTCTAAGGCCAGGCCAGATCCTGCCGAGGGTGGAAACGACGCCGAGGGTGTTGTTCCTCCCCCTGCCGATGTCTGAGCCTGCAGGAACAGTTTGTTCTAAGTATGTGTATGTTTTTTGCGGCCGCTGAGGCCTAAACATTTTTATTGTCGAATTATAAAGCTGCATTTCCTTTCCTCTTGTTTCGAGCATTAGGACTTATTCAGTAGTAGAGTCACTTATCCGAGCGTGAGCTACCCTTCGTGGAAGGTGACGAGTGAGGTATCCATATCCCAGAGGCGTAGGAGTCCCTCGGCTTGGTCGGCCTTGCCGTTCAAGGTCTCTCTCGCTCGTTTTAAGGGTTCTATTACCGGTGTAGTCAAAATGGTACGAAAGTCGCTTTCTACCCGAGCGTTAGGACTTGTTCGGTAGCAGAATCGCTTATCCGAGCGTGAGCCGCCTTTCCTGGAAGGTGACGAGTGAGGTATCCATATCCCGAAGGCGTAGGAGTCCCTCGGCTCGGTCGGCCCTTGCCGTTCAAGGTCTCAGTCGCTCGTTTTTAGGATTCTGTTATCAACATAGTCGAAAGGCACGAAAGACGTTTCGGTAGAAAACTTTTCCGAGGAAAATTTTGACATAGAGGGGGTTCCCCCCTTCTAGCCCTCGAGGGAGGGTCGGGCTTTGCTGAGGCAAGGCTGATCCTTCCTTGATAGCTAGACTTTATTTATGCATGTAAAGAAAGCGAGATACATGAACGACTTGAAACATTTTAAGGGTAAAAGCGACGTAGTTGTTCGATGTTCCAAGCATTGTTGTAGACCTCGCCTTGATCGTTGGCCAGCTTGTATGTCCCAGGCTTCAAAATCTTGGCGATGATGAACGGCCCTTCCCAGGGAGGAGTAAGCTTGTGGCGCCCTCGGGCGTCTTGTCACAGCCGAAGTACCAAGTCTCTCACTTGGAAGTCTCGGGGCTAAATCCTTCGGGAGTGGTAGCATCGCAGGGACTGCTGATACCGCGCTGAGTGTAGCAAGGCTACGTCCCGAGCCTCTTCCAGCTGGTCCAATGAATCCTCTCGGCTGGTTTGGTTGCTTTGGTAGTCGTAAGCCTTTGTCCTCAGGGAACCGTATTCCAAGTCCGTGGGTAAGATGGCGTCGGCCCCATAGACTAGGAAAAACGGCGAGAAGCCCGTGGCCCGGCTCGGCATCGTCCTCAGACTCCAAACCACCGAGGGTAGTTCTTTTATCCACCGCTTGCCAAACTTGTTGAGGTTGTTGTAGATCCTCGGTTTTAGTCCCTGTAAAATCATACCATTGGCGCGCTCCACCTGCCCATTCGTCATTGGGTGAGCTACGGCGGCCCAGTCCACACGGATGTGGTGGTCCTCGCAGAAGTCCAGGAACTTTTTCCCAGTGAACAGCATGCCATTGTCGGTGATGATTGAGTTTGGGACCCCAAAGCGATGGATGATATTTGTGAAGAACGCCACCGCCTGCTCGGACCCGATGCTGATTAAGGGTCCGACTTCAATCTACTTGGATAATTTGTCGATGGCGACCAGCAGGTGCGTGAAGCCCCTGGGTGCCTTTTGCAAGGGACCAATGAGGTCCAGACCCCACACGACAAACGGCCAAGTGATAGGTATTGTCTGCAGGGCTTGAGCGGGCAGGTGCGTCTGTCTCACGTAGAATTGACACCCTCGACAGGAGCGTACAATCCTAGTGGACGTCGGCCACTGCGGTTGGCCAGTAGAACCCTTGTCGGAAAGCATTTCCCACGAGGGCTCAAGGTGCTGCATGGTGACTGCAAGCCCCCGAGTGTATTTCTTATAACAGCTCTTGTCCTTGGGCAATGGATATGCATCGTTGGAGGATTCCCGAGGGGCTGCGGTGGTATAACTCCTTTTCATCACCTAGTAAAATGAATGACTTGGCGCGCCGAGCCAGTCACCGAGCTTCGGCCTTGTCGAGGGGCAGCTCTCCTCGGAGGAGATATTCTAGGTACGGGGTCTGCCAGTCTTGGTTTGGCGCAACCCCGTTCTGTTCTCCCTCAACACGCAGGGCCTCACCCTCGGTGGCCGAGGGTACCTCGGGCTGGGCCTGAGGTCTCCTCAGGTTCGGGCGCGTCGTCGAGTTTGACGGATGGTTGATATATGTCCTTGGAGAAGACGTCCGGGGGAACCATTGTTCGCCCCGAGGCTATTTTCGCCAGCTCATCCGTGGTCTCGTTGTACCGTCGAGCAACATGGTTGAGCTCCAGCCCATAGAACTTATCTTCCAAGCGCCGAACTTCGTCGCAATAGGCCTCCATTTTTCGATCGTGGCAGTGGGAGTTCTTCATGACCTGGTCAATGACGAGTTGCGAGTCGCCACGAGTGTCGAGGCGCTGAACCCCTAGCTCGATGGCGATGTGCAGTCCATTAACCAAGGCTTCGTACTCGGCCACGTTGTTTGACGCCGGAAAATGGAGGTGCAGCACGTAACGCACATGTTCTCCGAGGCGTGAGATGAAGAGCAAGCCCGTGCCTGCTCCGGTTTTCATCAACGACCCGTCAAAGTACATGGTCCAAAGTTCGGGCTGGATTGGGGCCGTTGGCAACCGAGTGTCAGTCCATTCAGCTAGGGAGTCTGCCAAGACTTGAGACTTTATGGCCTTCCGAGGAGCGAATGAAAGTGTTTCGCCCATGAGTTCCACTGCCCATTTTGCTATCCTACCCGAGGCCTCTCGGCACTGGATGATCTCTCCCAGGGAGAAGGATGACACCACAGTCACCGGATGAGACTCGAAGTAGTGTCGCAACTTTCGCCGTGTCAGAATTACTGCGTACAGTAGCTTCTGGATTTGTGGGTAGCGGATCTTGGTCTCGGATAGCACCTCGCTGATGAAGTAGACCGGCCTCTAGATGAGCAGTGCATGCCCTTCTTCTTGTCTCTCGACTACGATCGCGGCGCTGACCACCTGAGTGGTTGCGGCTACGTAGACCAAGAGGGCTTCTCCCTCAGCGGGGGGCACCAAGATGGGCGCGTTAGTAAGGAGTGCCTTTAATGTTTCCGAGGGCTTCTTCGGCCTCGGGGGTCCAAGTGAAGCGCTCGACCTTCCTTAGGAGGCGGTACAAGGGCAATCCTTTCTTGCCAAGGCGCGAGATCAAGCGGCTCAGAGCTGCAAGGCATCCCATGACCCTTTGTAGTCCTTTCAAATCTTTGATGGGCCCCATGTTGGTGATGGCCGCAATTTTTTCCGAGTTAGCCTCGATGCCTCGTTCGGAGATGATGAACCCTAGGAGCATGCCTCGGGGGACTCCGAAGACACACTTCTCGGGGTTGAGTTTTACGCCCTTTGCACGTAGGCACCCGAAAGTCGCTTCGAGGTCGGAGAGGTGGTCGGAGGCTTTCCTTGTCTTGACAACGATGTCATCGACGTAAGCCTCGACCGTTCTGCCGATGTGTTCTCCGAACACATGGTTCATGCACCTTTGGTAGGTTGCACCTGCATTCCTCAAGCCAAATGGCATTGTAGTATGACAATACATGCCAAAGGGTGTGATGAAAGAAGTCGCGAGCTGGTCGGACTCTTTCATCTTGATTTGGTGATAGCCCGAATAGGCGTCGAGGAAAGACAGGGTTTCACACCCAGCAATGGAGTCCACAATTTGATCGATGCGATGCAGAGGGTAGGGAACCTTTGGACATGCTTTGTTCAAACCAGTGTAGTCTACGCACATCCTCCATTTCCCACCTTTTTTCTTTACAAGCACAGGGTTAGCTAACCATTCGGGATGGAATACCTCTTTGATGAACCCTGCAGCCATCAGCTTGTGGACCTCCTCGCCTATGGCCCTATGCTTTTCTTCATCAAAGCGGTGCAGGGACTGCTTCACGGGTCGAGCACCGGCTCAAATGTCCAGTGAGTGCTCGGCGACATCCCTCGGTATGTCAGGCATGTCTGAGGGACTCCACGTAAAAACTTTAGTGTTTGCGCGGAGAAAGTCGACGAGCACTGCTTCCTATTTGGGGTCGAGCTCTGAGCCGATCTTGACTTTCTTGCTGGCGTCGTTGTTGGGGTCGAGAGGGACAGACTTAACTGCCTCGGCCACTTTGAAGTTGCCGGCGTGCCGCTTTGCGTCAGGCGCTTATTTGGAGAGGCAATCCAGGTCGGCGATGAGGGCTTCGGACTCGACGAGGGCCTCGCCGTACTCCACGCATTCCACGTCGCACTCGTAGGCGTGGCGGTATGAGGACCCGACGGTGATGGTTCCATTGGGGCATGGCATCTTGAGCTTGAGGTACGTGTAGTTGGGGACGGCCATGAACTTGGTGTAGCCCGGTCTTCCCAACACCGCGTGGTAGGTCCCTCGGAACCCGACCACCTCGAAGGTGAGGGTTTCCTTTCGGAAATTAGAGGGAGTTCCGAAGTAGACAGGCAAGTCAAGTTGCCCAAGGGGCTGGACATGCTTACCGGGTTTGATCCCATGAAAAGGTGTTGCACCGGCCCGGATCGTGGATAGATCGACCCCCAAGAGTACTAGGGTCTCGGCGTAGATGATGTTGAGGCTACTGCCTCCGTCCATGATATCCTTAGAGAGCCTGACGTTGCTGATGATCGGGTCGACAACGAGCGGGTACCTTCCTGGGCTCGACACGTAGTCGGGGTGGTCGCCTTGGTCGAAGGTGATAGGCTTGTCGGACCAGTCTAAGTAGACTGGCGTTGCTACCTTCACCGAGCAGACCTCCCGGCGCTCCTGCTTACGGTGTCGAGCCGAGGCGTTCGCCGCCTGTCCGCCGTAGATCATGAAGCAGTTGTGGACCTCTGGGAACTCTTCTTCCTTGTCACCCCCTTCCTATTGTTGCCTTGGTCCTTGCCACCTTCTGCCGAGGGTCTAGCCTTGTTGAAGTAGCGCTGGAGCATGTCGCACTCTTCAAGGGTGTGCTTGACGGGACCCCTGTGATAGGGGCACGACTCCTTGAGCATCTTGTCGAACGTGTTGGCTCCTCCGGGAGGCTTCCGAGGGTTCCTGTGCTCGGCAGCAGCGACGAGATCCGCGTTGATGACGTTGCGCTTTGCTTGCGCCTTCTTCTTGGCCTTCTTCTTCGTGCCACACTGGACGGATGCCTCGGGGGCGTCTTCCTTCTGCCCTCACTGAGGCTGCTTGTCCTTCCAGAAGATGGCTTCGACCGCCTCCTGACCAGAGGCGAACTTGGTGGTGATGTCCATCAAGTCGCTCGCCTTGGTGGGAGTCTTGCGTCCTAGTTTGCTCACTAGGTCTCGGCAAGTGGTGTCAGCGAGGAATGCCCCGATGACGTCCGAGTCAGTGATGTTGGGCAGCTCGGTGCGCTGTTTGAAAACCGCCGGATGTAACCTCGCAGGGATTCCCCTGGCTGCTGGTGGCAGCTTCGGAGATCCCATGAGTTCCCAGGGCGTACGTATGTACCCTGGAAATTTCCAACGAAAGCCTTGACCTTGTCGTCCCAGTCGAAGATCTGCGCAGGAGGCAGATGCTCTAGCCAGGCCTGGGCAGCGTCAGAGAGGAAAAGGGGGAGGTTGCGGATGATGAGGTTGTCGTCGTCCGTCCCTCCCAACTGGCATGCCAGCCGGTAGTCCGCAAGCCACAACTCCGGCCTTGTCTCCCCTGAGTACTTGGTGATGGTAGTCGGGGCTCGGAACCGGGCCGGGAACGGCGCTCGTCGTATGGCCCGACTGAAGACTCACGGACCTGGTGGCTCGGGCGAGGGACTCTGATCCTCCTCACTGTCGTAGCGTCCCCCACGCCTGGGGTGGTAGCCTCGGCGCACCTTCTCCTCAAGTCGGGCTCGACGGTCGCGGCGGTGTTGCTCGACACTGAGGTGATCCGGGGCTGCAGGCGTCCCGTTCCGTGTGCGCTCGGTGTGTACCGAGGCCTCCCGCATGCGTCGGGAGGGCGTTGCGTGATGCTCCGAGGGGTCTCCTCGCCTCCGGGAGGCAGAGCTCTCGGCTTGTCGGACAGCGGCGTCTTCCAGGAGGCCCTTGAGCTCGCCCTAGATATGTCACCCTCGGTGGTGGATGGCTCCAGCATTGTTCGAAGTAGCATCGCCGCTGCAGCTAGGTTCTGGCCAGCCCCGCTGAAGGCTGAGAGCAGCCCTGCCCTGGCATCGTCAACGATACAACGCTGGACTGTCCCGAGCCCGATGACGCGCTCCTCCGGCGAGTGCCCGGCCTGCCCACTCCTGCTCGATGTTTTGTCAGAGCTGCACAAGCCGCCCTGCTTCTTCGTCGAGCTTGGCCTGCATCTCACGGAGTTGCTCAAGCTGTGTGTCCTGACCCCCCACAGGGACTTGGACCACAGCTAGCTCCCGCGGGATCTCAACGCGAGACGCAGGTGCAAGGGTGCCGTCACTTCCTGGCATGCCAAGGTGGTTTTCTCCGTCGTGATCCTCCTGATCGATGTGGTAGCACTCGCGAGTTGGGTCGCAACCCTCGTCGTCAAGGCTGTGGCCGTCATCAGAGCAGCGAGAGAGGCAGTGGTCACATGCGGACATGAAGTCACGCATGGCACCGGGATCACGAAGTCCGGAGAAATCCCAACTGACGTCGGGGTCATCCTCTTCCTCAGAACCCGTGGGTCCGGAGGTTGAGACGGCCGTCAGTCGGTCCCAGGTTGACCACATATGGTACCCCGGAAGGTCAGGATATGCCCTAGCGAAAGCGCTCACCGAAGCAGGGTCGCTTGGTGGATCGAAGCTGAATTTAAAGGGAACAGGATGAAAAACGGATGGTACCTCTTAGTTGATGGACGGTGGCGAAGTCGCATCAGGGGACGGACTGCACCGTTATCTTAGGTACGAGGCTAGCGCCCAACAAGTCCTTCATGAGGGTGCTGGCGTCATCAGCCCGCTTGGGGTTGGCATATTGCTGGGAAGTGACACCCACCAGTTGTCTCAGGTGCGAGGACAACACCCGACATGTCGCCCGCAGGGGTGCCAGCGTCGTCGACTCGCTCTGGTCCGACAGCTGATGAGGTGCCGCCTCCTGCCTGGCCACAGTTGCCCGTCTCCTCCTCCTCCGGCGAGGAGGGTTGCAGGGCAAACCTGGGTGTTCCTCTTTGTGAGCACCTAGAGGGGGGTGAATAGGTGATCCTGTAAAAACTTAAAACTCAAGGCCACAAACTTGATTAAGTGTTAGAACAATAAAGACAAGTGGCTAGAGAGGAGTTCTTGCTAAACATGATAACCACAAAGAAATCAACACAGAGAGGCACAGTGGTTTATCCCGTGGTTCGGCCAAGTCCAACACTTGCCTACCCCATGTTGTGGCGTCCCAACGGACGAGGGTTGCACTCAACCACTTTCAAGCGGTCTAAAGACCCACTTGAATACCATGGTGTTTCTCTTCCTTTCACTATATCCCGTTTGCGAGGAATCTCCACAACTTGGAGCCTCTCGCCCTTACAATTTGATGATCACAAATAAGCACGGAAGTAAGGATGGGATGAGCAACACACACAAGACACAAAATCAGAGCAACAACACGCACACAAGTCACAACTTGAGCTCGCAACACAACTCAAAGAGTTCTCTACTCAAATGGAGCTCTAGATGCTATCACAAAGAATCAAAAGCGCGGAAATGGAGTCTTGGTGCTTAGGGATGCTCAAAGAATGCTTGGTATACTCCTCCATGTGCCTAGGGGTCCCTTTTATAGCCCCAAGGCAGCTAGGAGTCGTTGGAAGCAATCCAGGAAGGCAAATCTTGCCTTCTGTCGGGTGGCGCACCGGACAGTCCGGTGCACCACCGGACACTGTCCGGTGCGGATTGCTTTCCTAATCTGGCACAGCCGATCGTTGAAGATTTGGAGCCGTTGGCGCACCGGACACTGTCCGGTGCACACCGGACAGAACGGTGCCCCCATCCGACAGTTGGCTCGGCTACGCGTCACGCGCGGATTGCGCGGCCGACCAGTTGGCGCCCCCGACCGTTGGCTCAACGGACAGTCCGGTGAATTATAGCCGTACGCTGTTGACTTGGTTTCTGAGAGCAGCGACTTCGCCGTAGACGACTCACCGGACAGTCCGGTGCACCACCGGATAGTCCGGTGATTTATAGTCGTAGACAGCCGTCGAGACCCGAGAGCAGGCAGTTCACCGAGACTGGTCCTGGCACACCGGACACTGTCCGGTGCACCACCGGACACTGTCCGGTGCACAACCGGACAGTCAGATGCACCCAGACCGAACAGCCCTTTGGCTGAACATAGCCAACTAATCTCCAAAGTGATTTCTCCTGTTTCTAGCACTTAGACATAGCACATTAGTCTTCAAAACAATGGACTAAGACTAGAAACATACCTTTAATCTTGATGTTCACTTCTTGAATCTTTGGCACAAATATCACTCAAAGCATTTTTGTGTGATGCCCTAAATCACCAAAATCTTATAGAAATGGCCCAAGGGCACATTTCCCTTTCAATCTCCCCCTTTTTGGTGATTTATGCCAACACAACAAAAAGCAACTAAGGAAGTGCAACATCAATGCAAATGAAAACAAAAATTTGTATTTGATTCAAATTTGACATATTTGGATCATTCTTTGCCACCACTTGGTCTGTTTTTGCAAATCAAACTCAATCTCCTATCTCTAAGTCAAAGTCACTTGTTAAGGCATAGAGAGAGGTATTCCAAGAGAAATTGATCAAAGATTCAAAAACTCCCCCTTTTCCCATAATCAAACATTCTCCCCACAAGAGACAGACTTTTGATAATAAGAGTATTTTGACAAAACAAAAGCTCTACTCTACTATTTTCAAAATTCTCAAGTGGTAGCTGATCCATTTCTTGCTTTGGCCTTAATTTCTCCCCCTTTGGCATCAAGCACCAAAACGGGATCATTTTTGGCCCTCAAACCCCATTGCCTCACCAAAATCTTCAATTAAGAGTAAAAGGCAATAAGAGCACGGAGATGAACTTGGAGTAAGTTACCCTCTCATCGGAGTGCAGTGGAAGTCTTGCATGGTCCAAGTTCACCTTTTCCCTTTCAATCCTCCTTTGAGACTAAATTAAGAAAACTCAAGCACACGGTTAGTCTCAAAGGGTCAAGTTGTAGCATTTCTCCCCCTAAATATGTGCATCATTCACACATGGACTTGTGAGGTCCGGGGGATCCCTTTGTAACACCCTGAATTTGGGGTATAAAATTTCTTTGCTCATATTCACAAATTCAGGTGTTACTCCTCTCTTCTCATCTCCCCCAATCTCCTCTTTCTCTTTTCTATAGAAGAAGATTGGTTATTTTTATTTGTAAATGTAATTATAATCTAGTAGGCTAAACTCCAAGGGAGTATGAAATGTTGCGTCATGTTGAACCCTAAACTCCACTTTTGTTTGATGCATATGCTTGAGGGTGCTAATTTGAAATTCTGGCATATTTGGATTTGAGTCAAATGGAGTAAATAAAAAGAAAAGGGAAAACAATTTCTGAAATAAAAGAAAAGAGTAAAGTGGCCCGCAACCCCTTTCCCCTCGGCCTTTCGGCCCAGCCGGCCCACCGCGTGCGCGCCCGCTCCCTCTTTCTCTCTCTGCCCCGGCGGGCCCGCCCTGTCGGTGCTGCCGCTTCCCCTGCGCGTGCGCTCGCTCCCTCTCTCTCTGCTCGTGGGCCCCCTCTGTCAGCTCCCTCGTCCCCATGTAACCGCCCTCCCTCGCTGCGCGCACGCCGAGGACACCACGCCCATGTCACGCGTCGAGCTCGCAACCGCCCCACCCTCGGCCACTTGAGACCCCAGAGCCCCACTCACTCTCCCCCTCCCTCATTTTCAAACTCGCAAAGCCTCATTTCAACCCCCCCTGCGGGGAGGAGCCGCCGTTGTCCGCTGCCGTCCCGAGCCCGTTTCCCCGTCGACGTCGGAGCCCGGTCGTGCCCTCTGCCACGGTGAGCTCTACCTTGACATCCGCAGGACACGCTCCAATTTCTCCTCTCCCTCCCTGATTTCCTCTGCCCGCGCTCACCCGCCGTCCTCCGCGCAGTCCCGGTGCCGCCACCGTTGACCCGAGCCATCGTCGCGCCTTTACCGCCACCGAGAGGTTCCTAGGGTACGCCTTGAGGTAAGGAACCTCCCCTGCCCTCTCCTTTTCCCTCCGTTGCTCTCTATTGTGCTTGATTTCTCGTCAGAGTCGGTTGGCGCCGCCGCCGAGCCGTCTCGCCGTGGGCCGCCACCCTCCGGTACCCCTATCGCGACATAGCCCTCACCATTGGGTTCCCCGTGCCTTCCCCAACCTCCCAGACCATCCCGGTCGCCCTAAGACCCGCGGAGCACCCGCGCCCCTTGTCTCCGGCGAGCTCCCCGCCGCGGGTACGAGCGCCACCACCTCTGCTGGCCGGAGAAGAGGGCCAAAGCCGGCCGCCAGATCCCCGTCGTCCATCTCAGATCAGACGGTTCCTTTTTAAATAACCCAAGTCTAATCTTAACCGTCCGCCTGGAATCTGACGGCCCAGAGCCACCCCCGCACCCCGCCTTCCTGTCGCTGGGCCCCGTTTATCAGCCGCCTGTGCCCGAGCCCCTGCCCGCGCGGCCCCGCCTGTCAGCCGCTCGTACCCCCGCGCGCTCGCACGCCTGCCGCCGATCTAATCTCGAGCGTCGATCCAAGATCCAACAACCGAGGGAGCTCGATACCCCTTCGCCCGCGCAAATTTCTTAAAGAGACCCTCGGTTTTCTGCAAATTAACCCGCCGTCCCTGGTATTTTGCAGATAGGTCCTCAGACTTTTATTTAATCAGGAATAAGTATTTAAAAGAGTATTTTTAATCCCTAATCTTGTAAAATTCATAACTTTGTCATATGAACTCCAAATTAGGTGCTTCAAATTGCAAAATGTTCATAATTTTTTTATCTACCTGTTTAAAACAATGTTCCCCTACTGTTTTTATGTCCCAATTAATAGTTGATCTCTAGTTTAGAATTAATGTTATTGGAACCCTAATAGAAATAAAATAAAGATAGTAGACTCTAATAAAAGTTGGAGTACTTAAGTTTATAGACTTAACACCATATAATGATTAACCCCACCACTAAACTAACTTTATCTGAACAATATGATAGTGACATAGACCTGGTTAGTGAATAATGAATCACTTTGTATAGTCATCTACCCTAGACCTAGGGAACACCATATTGTCGATCTTTTTCTATTTGAACCTGTGATCTCTCTGCTGCACATGTTTGGTATATTGCTCTTTTGTTATTTCCCAAGTGTATAGAATGAATGATTGCTTTGCATAGACAACGAGCAGTCTGTGTTTCCCGAGGAAGTTGCAGGAGAAGTCCTTGAGCAGCAGCTTGGTGAAGGCAAGTGTCCTCTGACCCATTATGTCCCATTTACTTTATAATACACTGTCCCGCATACTATGAACAACCTAAGGATTTACTAGCTTTCTATTTACCTTGTCCTTGATTTACCTTTTTGGGTTACTATGGTTAGCTACATGCTAGCGCTTTACTTTAATCAATGAACATGATGAGATACAATGATGATACTATGATTTTAATCTAGATATGATGATATACTTGTGGCATTTAAGGGGACTCGGGTTGTTTCCCGAGTACCTCTCCGTAAGGACCTGTTCGTTGAGAGACCACCTGGGATAATAGTGCAACCATGAGGGTGAAATGGGACGCCCTTAGCTAATTAATTAGAGGAACTAGAGGTGTAGTTTCTTCACCGTCGTGCTGTCAATGGGGTCCAGGCACAGTGCTTGCTCTGCCGAGGCTGGGTGCCGAGGTTCTTTCGTTTTGCTTTTGTTAGTCACCCTCCTGTGGGGAGAGGTACTGTGTTTATCAAACTGGAGAAACCTAATGGGTGGCTATGACCTCTAGGGAATCTTTGTAAAATCTATGTAGTGATACCCTGTCGGACCACCTAGGAAGTGATCAATGGGGAGTCATGATCCCCGGGCAAAACGGGAATCACGGCTCATGGGTAAAGTGTGCGACCTCTGCAGAGGGTAATGAAACTGATATATCAGTCCGTGCTCACGGTTAAGTGTAGCCTTGGGATCCTCTTTGATTAGAGATACTCCGGATACACCTCAGACGATGACTTTAATGATGATAATTAATGATGGTGACTCTAATTATGTATTTTAGTATTTCCTCTCTAAGGAGGTACTTTTTGGGATTATAACTTGGGTTTTATGATAAAATCCGGCTTCTACTAACAATAAATACCTGACCAACTAAAAGCAACTGCTTGAGCCTAACCCCACATGAAAGCTAGTCCACTTCAGCCAAACGGGGCATTTGCTGAGTACGTTGATGTGTACTCATCCTTGCTTTACCACAAAACACCAGGTTGTCCACATTGCAACCACTGCTCAGGAGAGGATGAAGCTGTGGAAGGAGACTTCCAGGAGTTCCAAGACTACGACGAGTTCTAGGTGTGGGTTGGCGGCAACCCCCAGTCAGCTGCCTGTGAAGGCCCTATCTTTACTGTGTTTCGCTTAGCACGTTGATTTACCCGTTAAGTTGATGACTATGTGGATGTCTCTGACTCTGTGATGTAATAAGTTAATACTCTTTTATGTTATTAATCGAGCACTGTGCGATGATGTTCATTTATGTAATCGCTGTGTACGTGAATTCTGATCATGGCACGTACATAGTTCGCATTCGGTTTGCTTTCTGAAACCGGGTGTGACATAAGTGGTATCAAAGGCATGTTGACTGTAGGACCACTGACCTAGAGTAGCACTGGTCGTACTAAGGACTATTGACCTTCACTCTCACCTTGACCTCTGGTGTCACTTCAAAAGCTGGTCACCTCGACCAACCCTATGTTCTACTACATATATATATATACATATATTATACCTTGCTAAAATTTTATTTTGTTCTGTCTATGGTTTACTTACTTGTAATATTAGTTCTATTCTTACTCTTATGCTTACGGTGTTTTTTGTAGATGGCTCGTCTTAGACACACTGCTCGTAAGTCGGTGATTCCTTTCCTGCCATCTCGCCTTGCGGAGCGTCCTCTGCGCCGCACCGTGTCCGGTCAGTCGAGTCACCTGGAGAGGCTGCACCACCGCCTGCGTGAGGAGCAAGAGTGCCAGCATCAGTAGAGGGAGCAGCAGGGCTCTTCCTCCCCGCCTGAGCAGGAGGTGGAGTCCGTGAGGCGTCGTTCCCCTGTTCCCCAGCTGGAGGCGCCCCCTGCACCACCGCAGGACGCCCCGGCTATTGGAGGAGCTACTGGAGGAGGTCCTGGAGGAGACCCCGACGACGACGATGGCTCAGACCACAGTACTGAGTCCTCTGAGCCGCAAGAGGCGGAGAGATGGGTCGCCCGACCCATCACCCATGACGCCGCTCGCGGTTCACTTCCACGACGCACTCGACACCTTATTGCACCGGGCTTTCGACCGACACACCTGGTCGATCGAGTATCATTGTGTAGTCTACCAGCATAGTCGCGGGAGGTACCTGGACCGCTGGGAGGCTACCTGCCTAGTACGCCGTCCGGAGGATGACCTCCGGGGTGCAGAGGCCTTCTCGGAGCATTATACCATCTCCGAGAGGGACACTGCGGAGGCGGCTATGCAGGACGCAGCACGGCGTGCACTCTCCCAGTACTGTTCCTTATTCGGTGGGGTGGCCGACGGTCTTAACCTTAGGTACTACCCCCGCCGTCCTACTGGTAGCACAGAGAGTGTGGTTGTCTCGCCTATTAGTGAGGATAACCCTAGGTTGAGCCGCACAGTCAACCTAGTCGCTGTGCTTAACACCGAGCTGGACCACTCTCTGGACGAGCTGAGCAGGGCTCAAGCAGAAATTGCTGAGTTGCGTGCTGAGCTGGCAGAGCGCCGCCACCAGGAGGGTGGTTCTCCCGCTCCTGTTGGGACTCAGCACCCTTACCGCTCGCTGCCACGTGGTCACCACACCTATGGTTCCCCTGCCTGTAGGAACAGGATAGATCTGGGTCCTTAGATCGTTAGCGTCGGAGTTTGTAATAAATTCTTAAGTCAGGTGTCTCAGTCTTAGATGGTCAGTTTAGTTTGCTTATCAGTTGCTTCCATGCTTGTTATGATGAACTTGTGCTGGATTTGGATCTTTGTAATGACTGTTGCCAACATGTGGGCTTCCCCTGCAGCATGGTTTAGCTAGTGATATTAATGAAGTCAGTTATTTAGTTGGGAAACCATTTACTTCTACTTTCCTTTTTTATCTGAGAAGTTGTATTGGATCGTAATGGGGATCAGTGAAGTTCTTTGTTCACTCAGTATCATGAAGAATTCTATATACCCTTTTCTTATACTGAAGGATTGTAAGATCAATGCTGATGTGTGAATGTCTTCCACAGATGTCTAACAACAGACACCGAGGCAACAGGCGTGTTTAGCAAGAGCAGCGTGTCCAGCAGGAGGAACCCCAGCAACACCGGAGGCAGCCTCCCCCGCCACCCCCGGTGACAGTGGAGCAGATGTTCTTGATGCAAACTCAGGCAGTGCAGGCTATTGGGCAGACTCTGGCAGCCATGCAGCAGGCTCAACAGCAACCCCAACCCCAGTTACAAGTGCATATGCCTCAGATGCCACGGGACAAACGTAGCGAGTTCATGAGAGGGCACCCTCCTACCTTCGCCCATTCTGCTGACCCCATGGATGCAGAAGACTGGCTGCGTGCAGTGGAAAGGGAACTGCGCACCGCCCAATGTGACGACAGGGAGAAGGTGAAAGGGAAATGTGCCCTTGGGCCATTTCTAAGTATTTTGGTGATTTAGTGACCAACACAGGTGCCTAATTGTAAAATGGAACAAAGTACAAATCACGGAGTAAAGGTATGTTTCTAATCCGTAGTACATTGGTTTTGTGGACTAACATATTTGTCTAAGTGTTAGAAACAGGAAGAGAGAAGAGGAGAAAAGACTTGGCTGTGGGCTGCCAAGTCCCAGCTCGGTCTGGAGCACCGGACTGTCCGGTGTGCACCGGACAGTGTCCGGTGCGCCAGACTGACTCGACTCGAACTGGCCGCTCTCGGGATTTTGGCCGGCGGCGTACGGCTAAAATTCACCGGACTGTCCGGTGTGCACCGGACTGTCCGGTGAGCCAACGGTCGGCCAGGGCCAACGGTCGGCCGCGCAATCCGCGCGGGACACGTGGCCGAGCCAACGGTCGGAAGACGGCACCGGACTGTCCGGTGTGCACCGGACTGTCCGGTGCGCCAACGGCTCGCAGATGCACGGCAGTCTTCCAACGGTCGGAAGCGCCAGAAAAGGAAACAAATCGGGCACCGGACAGTGTCCGGTGTGCACCGGACTGTCCGGTGCCCCCGTCGACAGAAGGCCAGGATAGCCTTCCAGAATTGCTCTCAACGGCTCCTAGCTGCCTTGGGGCTATAAAAGGAGCCCCTAGGCGCATGGAGGAGACACACAAGCAACTCTTGAGCATTCTTGATCACCCACACAAGTTCTTTGCGCATTCGTTTGTGATTCTAAGCGATTCGAGCTCTGTTCTAGTGTGAACTCTGAGATAGTCATTCGAGCTCGAGTCTTGGCCGTGTGTGTGCGCTTTTGTTGTGGATTCGTGTGTGTTGCTTCCCTCCCTTACTCTGTGCTTTCTTTGTGATCATATACTTGTAAGGGCAAGAGACTCCAATCTGTGGAGATTCCTTGCATACGGGATAGTGAAAGGAACAACAAAACAACGTGGTATTCAAGTGGGTCTTTGGACCGCTTGAGAGGGGTTGATTGCAACCCTCGTCCGTTGGGACGCCACAACGTGGAAGTAGGCAAGCATTGGCTTGGCCGAACCACGGGATAAACCACCGTGTCACCTCTGTCTTGATCTCTTGTGGTATTGTGTTTTGTTGAGACTTCACCTTAGCCACTTGGCAATAATCGTGCTAACACTTAACAAGTTTGTGGCTTAAGTTTGAAGTTTTTACAGGATCACCTATTCACCCCCCCCCCCTCTAGGTGCTCTCAATTGGTATCAGAGCCGTTCTATTCACAAAGGGACTAACCGCCCGAATAGATGGATCCTAAGGGGAAGGGTATTGTGATCAACGACAAAGAAAAGGAGACCTTCGTCAACGAGCCGAAGGACGACAAGCCTACCGACTCCGGCTCGGGCCATAGACGAAAGGAAGGGAAGAAGAAGAAGACGAGGCGTATCAAGGAGATCATCTACTACGACGATAGTGATGAATCCACTTCTTCCCAAAAGGACGACGACAACGACTACAGGAAGACGGTCAATTCGAACTTTTCATTTGATTATTCCCGTATTCAACATAGTTCGAATTCGCATTTGCTTTCCATTCCTCTTGGCAAACCTCCACACTTCGATGGGGAGGACTACGGATTTTGGAGTCACAAAATGCGTAGTCACTTATTCTCTCTCCATCCTAGCATATGGGAGATTGTGGAGAACGGAATGAAATTCGATAGCTCGGATAGCCCTATGCTTATAAATGAACAGATTCATAAAAATGCACAGGCTACTACTGTTCTCTTAGCATCTTTGTGCAGGGAAGAGTACAATAAGGTGAGCGGCTTGGACAATGCCAAGCAGATATGGGACACCCTCAAGATCTCTCACGAGGGGAACGACATCACCATGCTCACCAAGATGGAGTTGGTGGAGGGCGAGCTTGGACGGTTCGCCATGATAAGGGGAGAGGAGCCAACTCAGACGTACAACCGGCTCAAGACCCTTATCAACAAAATAAGGAGCTACGGAAGCACGCGTTGGACGGATCACGATGTCGTCCGCCTAATGCTCAGGTCCTTTACCGTTCTTGATCCTCATCTCGTGAACAATATTCGTGAGAATCCCAGGTACACGATGATGACGCCCGAGGAAGTACTTGGAAAATTCGTGAGCGGGCGGATGATGATCAAGGAGGCAAGATACGTCGACGACGCGTTGAACGGACCACTCCACGAGCCTCAACCCATTGCTCTAAAGGCAACGAGGAGCAAGGAGTCGCTACCTAGCAAGGTGGCGCAAGTTGAGGCGGCTGGCCTTAATGATGAAGAGATGGCTCTCATCATTAAAAGATTCAAGACGGTGCTTAAAGGTCACAAGGGACAACCAAGCAAGACCAAAGCCAAGGGGAAGCGCTCATGCTTCAAATGCGGTAAGCTTGGTCATTTCATTGCTAACTGTCCCGATAATGAAAGTGACCAGGAAAAGGGGAACAAAAGAGAGAAGAAGAAGCAATACAAGAAGGCAAAGGGTGAGGCGCATCTAGGAAAGGAGTGGGACTCGGATTGCTCCTCCTCCGACTCCGACAACGAAGGACTCGCCGCCACTGCCTTCAACAAATCGGCTCTCTTCCCCAACGAGCGTCTCACTTGTCTTATGGCAAGAGAGAAGAAGGTAAGTACTAAAGACTCCACTTATGCTTCTTCTAGTGATAGTGAGTCTAGTGATGATGATATAGATTATTCTTGCTTGTTCAAGGGCTTAGATAGATCTAAGATAGATAAAATCAATGACTTGATTGATGCATTGAATGAAAAGGATAGGCTTTTAGAAAAGCAAGAAGATTTATTGTATGATGAACATGATAAGTTTGTAGAGGCACAAAAATCATATGCTTTAGAAGTAAAAAGAAATGAAATGCTTTCTAGTGAAATATCTTCCTGTCATGAAACCATTTCTACCTTAAGAAGTGTTAATATTGATTTAAGTGCTAAACTAGAAGTAGCTAGTAAATCAAATTCTTGTGTTGAACATGTTGAAATTTGTACTAGGTGTAAGGATTTTGATGTTAATGCTTGTAGTGAACACCTAGTTCTAATTTCCAAATTAAATGATGAAGTGGCTAGTCTTAATGCCCAACTTAAGACTAGCAAGAATGAAGTTGATAAAATAAAATTTGCAAGGGATGCCTACACGGTTGGTAGACACCCCTCAATTAAGGATGGGCTTGGCTTCAAGAGGGAAGCCAAGAACTTAACAAGCCATAAGGCTCCCGTCTTCGTCAAGGAGAAAGGGAAGGCCCCTATGGCTAATAGTGCTAAAAAGAACCATGCTTTTATGTATTATGATAGGAGACATGCTAGAAATGCTTATAATCATTTTGATTCACATGTTTATAATTCTCATGCAATGTTTGCTTCTAGTTCTTCTTATAATCATGGTAGAGATATGTGTAGGAGAAATGTTGTACATATGCCTAGGAGAGATATTGCTCATGTACCTAGAAAGAATGTTATTCATGCTCCTAGGAAAGTAGTGAATGAACCTTCTACCATTTATTATGCTTGTAATGCTCCCTTTGCTATTTGTAGAAAAGGTAAGAAGGTAGTTGCTAGGAAATTAGGGGCTAGATGCAAGGGAGATAAATCTTGCATTTGGGTCCCTAAAGATATTTGTGCTAACCTTGCAGGACCCAACATGAGTTGGGTACCTAAGACCCAAGCCTAAATTTGCCTTGCAGGTTTATGCATCCGGGGGTTCAAGCTGGATTATCGACAGCGGATGCACAAACCATATGACGGGGGAGAAGAAGATGTTCACCTCCTACGTCAAGAATAAGGATTCCCAAGATTCAATTATATTCGGTGATGGGAATCAAGGCAAGGTAAAAGGGTTAGGTAAAATTGCAATTTCTAATGAGCATTCTATCTCAAATGTATTCTTAGTGGAGAGTCTTGGATATAATTTGCTATCTGTTAGTCAATTATGTCAAATGGGATATAATTGTTTATTTACAAATGTAGATGTGTCTGTCTTTAGAAGATGTGATGGTTCACTAGCTTTTAAGGGTGTACTAGACGGCAAGCTTTATTTAGTTGACTTTGCAAAAGAAGAGGCCGGTCTAGATGCATGCTTAATGGCTAAGACTTGCATGGGCTGGCTGTGGCATCGCCGCTTAGCACATGTGGGGATGAAGAACCTCCACAAGCTTCTAAAGGGAGAACACGTGATAGGTCTAACAAATGTTTATTTCGAAAAAGATAGACCTTGTGCAGCTTGTCAGGCAGGTAAACAAGTAGGAGGAGCACATCACAGCAAGAATGTGATGACCACGTCAAGACCTCTGGAGCTGCTGCATATGGACCTCTTCGGACCCGTCGCCTATCTAAGCATAGGAGGAAGTAAGTATGGTTTAGTTATTGTTGATGACTTTTCCCGCTTCACTTGGGTGTTCTTTTTGCAGGATAAGTCTGAAACCCAAGGGACCCTCAAGCGCTTCCTCAGGAGAGCTCAAAATGAGTTTGAGCTCAAGGTGAAGAAGATAAGGAGCGACAACGGGTCCGAGTTCAAGAACCTTCAAGTGGAGGAGTTTCTTGAGGAGGAAGGGATCAAGCACGAGTTCTCCGCTCCCTACACACCACAGCAAAATGGTGTGGTAGAGAGGAAGAACAGGACGCTAATCGATATGGCGAGGACGATGCTTGGAGAGTTCAAGACCCCCGAGTGCTTTTGGTCGGAAGCCGTGAACACGGCTTGCCACGCCATCAACAGGGTCTACCTTCATCGACTCCTCAAGAAGACTTCGTATGAGCTACTAACCGGTAACAAACCCAATGTATCGTACTTTCGTGTATTTGGGAGCAAGTGCTACATTCTAGTGAAGAAGGGTAGAAATTCTAAGTTTGCTCCCAAAGCTGTAGAAGGGTTTTTATTAGGTTATGATTCAAATACAAAAGCGTATAGGGTCTTCAACAAATCATCGGGTTTGGTTGAAGTCTCTAGCGACGTTGTATTTGATGAGACTAATGGCTCTCCAAGAGAGCAAGTTGTTGATTGTGATGATGTAGATGAAGAAGATGTTCCAACGGCCGCTATACGAACCATGGCGATTGGAGACGTTCGGCCACAGGAACAGGATGAACGTGATCAACCTTCTTCCTCAACGACGGTGCATCCCCCAACTCAAGACGATGAACAGGTTCATCAAAAGGAGGCGTGTGATCAAGGGGAAGCACAAGACGATCAAGTGATGGAGGAAGAAGCGCAACCGGCACCTCCAACCCAAGTTCGAGCGATGATTCAAAGGGATCATCCCGTCGACCAAATTCTAGGTGACATCAGCAAGGGAGTAACTACTCGATCTCGATTAGTTAATTTTTGTGAGCATTACTCTTTTGTCTCCTCTATTGAGCCTTTCAGGGTAGAGGAGGCCTTGCTAGATCCGGATTGGGTGTTGGCCATGCAGGAGGAACTTAATAACTTCAAGCGCAACGAAGTTTGGACGCTGGTGCCTCGTCCCAAGCAAAATGTTGTGGGAACCAAGTGGGTGTTCCGCAATAAACAGGACGAGCACGGGGTGGTGACGAGGAACAAGGCTCGACTTGTGGCAAAAGGTTATGCCCAAGTCGCAGGTTTGGACTTTGAGGAGACTTTTGCTCCTGTGGCTAGGCTAGAGTCCATTCGTATCTTGCTAGCATATGCCGCTCACCATTCTTTCAGGTTGTACCAAATGGATGTGAAGAGCGCGTTCCTCAACGGGCCAATAAAGGAGGAGGTGTATGTGGAGCAACCCCCTGGCTTCGAGGATGAGCGGTACCCCAACCACGTGTGTAAGCTCTCTAAGGCGCTCTATGGACTTAAGCAAGCCCCAAGAGCATGGTATGAATGCCTTAGAGATTTCTTACTTGCTAATGCTTTCAAGGTTGGGAAAGCCGATCCAACTCTCTTTACAAAGACATGTGATGGTGATTTGTTCGTATGCCAAATTTATGTCGATGACATAATATTTGGTTCTACTAATCAAAAGTCTTGTGAAGAGTTTAGCAGGGTAATGACGCAGAAATTCGAGATGTCGATGATGGGCGAGTTGAACTACTTCCTTGGGTTCCAAGTGAAGCAACTCAAGGACGGCACCTTCATCTCCCAAACAAAGTACACGCAAGATCTGCTGAAGCGGTTTGGGATGAAGGACGCCAAGCCCACAAAGACGCCGATGGGAACCGACGGACACACCGACCTCAACAAAGGAGGTAAGTCCGTTGATCAAAAAGCATACCGGTCAATGATAGGATCTCTACTTTATTTATGTGCTAGTAGACCGGATATTATGCTTAGCGTATGCATGTGTGCTAGATTTCAATCCGATCCTAAGGAGTGTCACTTGGTGGCGGTGAAGCGAATTCTTAGATATTTAGTCGCTACGCCTTGCTTCGGGATCTGGTATCCAAAGGGGTCTAACTTTGACTTAATTGGGTACTCAGATTCCGACTATGCTGGATGTAAGGTCGATAGGAAGAGTACATCGGGGACGTGCCAATTCTTAGGAAGGTCCCTGGTGTCATGGAACTCTAAGAAACAAACCTCCGTTGCCCTATCCACCGCTGAGGCCGAGTACGTTGCCGCAGGTCAGTGTTGCGCGCAACTACTTTGGATGAGGCAAACCCTCAGGGACTTTGGCTACAATCTGAGCAAAGTCCCACTCCTATGTGATAATGAGAGTGCTATCCGAATAGCGGAAAATCCTGTTGAGCACAGCCGCACAAAGCACATAGACATCCGGCATCACTTTTTGAGAGACCACCAGCAAAAGGGAGATATCGAAGTGTTTTATGTTAGCACCGAGAACCAGCTAGCCGATATCTTTACCAAGCCTTTAGATGAGAAGACCTTTTGCAGGCTGCGTAGTGAGCTAAATGTCTTAGATTCGCGGAACTTGGATTGAATTGTAGCATACATGTATTTATGCCTTTGATCATGTTCATTCTGCATTTTGTTGCTTATTATGGTGCTCAAGTTGTACAAACACTCCCTGGACCTCACAAGTCCGTTGCAAAGTGATGCACATGTTTAGGGGGAGACGTGTTACAACTTGACCCTTTGAGACTAACCATATGCTTGAGTTTGCCTGTTTTAGTCTCAAAGGAGAATTGAAAGGGAAAAGGTGGACTTGGACCATGCAAGACTTCCACTGCACTCCGATGAGGGGTAACTTACTCCAAGTCCATCTCATTAACTCTTATTGTAATTTGCTCTTAAGTGAAGATTTTGGTGAGGCAATGGGGTTAAAGGGCCACAATTGATCCCGTTTTGGTGCTTGATGCCAAAGGGGGAGAAAATAAAGGCCAAAGCAATAAATGGATCAGCTACCACTTGAGAGATTTTGAAAATAGTAGAATAGAGATTTTGAAAATAGTAGAATAGAGTTTTTTGATTTGTCAAAATTCTTAAGTTGTCTCTCTTGTCAAAAATTGGCTTCTTGTGGGGAGAAGTATTGATTATGGGAAAAAGGGGGAGTTTTTGAAATCCTTGATCAATCTCTTTTTGAATGACTCTCTTTATGCTTAAACATGTGTGTTTAACTTAGAGATAGAGATTTGTGTTTGATTTGCAAAAACAAACCAAGTGGTGGCAAAGGATGATCCATATATGCCAAATTCGATTCAAAATAATTTGAGTTATTATTTGAAGTGTTTTTGTACTTGTTAAACTTGCTTTATGTTGTGTTGGCATAAATCACCAAAAAGGGGGAGATTGAAAGGGAAATGTGCCCTTGGGCCATTTCTAAGTATTTTGGTGATTTAGTGACCAACACAGGTGCCTAATTGTAAAATGGAACAAAGTACAAATCACGGAGTAAAGGTATGTTTCTAATCCGTAGTACATTGGTTTTGTGGACTAACATATTTGTCTAAGTGTTAGAAACAGGAAGAGAGAAGAGGAGAAAAGACTTGGCTGTGGGCTGCCAAGTCCCAGCTCGGTCTGGAGCACCGGACTGTCCGGTGTGCACCGGACAGTGTCCGGTGCGCCAGACTGACTCGACTCGAACTGGCCGCTCTCGGGATTTTGGCCGGCGGCGTACGGCTAAAATTCACCGGACTGTCCGGTGTGCACCGGACTGTCCGGTGAGCCAACGGTCGGCCAGGGCCAACGGTCGGCCGCGCAATCCGCGCGGGACACGTGGCCGAGCCAACGGTCGGAAGACGGCACCGGACTGTCCGGTGTGCACCGGACTGTCCGGTGCGCCAACGGCTCGCAGATCCACGGCAGTCTTCCAACGGTCGGAAGCGCCAGAAAAGGAAACAAATCGGGCACCGGACAGTGTCCGGTGTGCACCGGACTGTCCGGTGCCCCCGTCGACAGAAGGCCAGGATAGCCTTCCAGAATTGCTCTCAACGGCTCCTAGCTGCCTTGGGGCTATAAAAGGAGCCCCTAGGCGCATGGAGGAGACACACAAGCAACTCTTGAGCATTCTTGATCACCCACACAAGTTCTTTGCGCATTCGTTTGTGATTCTAAGCGATTCGAGCTCTGTTCTAGTGTGAACTCTGAGATAGTCATTCGAGCTCGAGTCTTGGCCGTGTGTGTGCGCTTTTGTTGTGGATTCGTGTGTGTTGCTTCCCTCCCTTACTCTGTGCTTTCTTTGTGATCATATACTTGTAAGGGCAAGAGACTCCAATCTGTGGAGATTCCTTGCATACGGGATAGTGAAAGGAACAACAAAACAACGTGGTATTCAAGTGGGTCTTTGGACCGCTTGAGAGGGGTTGATTGCAACCCTCGTCCGTTGGGACGCCACAACATGGAAGTAGGCAAGCATTGGCTTGGCCGAACCACGGGATAAACCACCGTGTCACCTCTGTCTTGATCTCTTGTGGTATTGTGTTTTGTTGAGACTTCACCTTAGCCACTTGGCAATAATCGTGCTAACACTTAACAAGTTTGTGGCTTAAGTTTGAAGTTTTTACAGGATCACCTATTCACCCCCCCCCCTCTAGGTGCTCTCAGAAGGTTCTGTATGGTCCCCGCCAACTAAGGGGAGCAGCCCAGTCCTGGTGGGAGTCCTACCTCGCCACCCATGCTGACCCCGAAGCCATCACTTGGGAGGAATTCAGAGAGAATTTCCGCAGGTACCATGTTCCAGAGGGACTGATGATCATGAAGAAGGAGGAGTTTCTGGCTCTGAAATAGGGACCCCTGTTTGTTAGTGAATACAGGAACAGGTTTCTGCAGCTATCTCGTTATGCACCTAAAGACGTCAACACTGGTGTTAAAAGGCAGTACAGGTTCATGAGGGGTTTGGTGGATCCCCTGCATTACCAGCTGATGAACCACACCTTCCCCACCTTCCAACACCTGATCGATAGAGCAATCATGACCGAGAGGAAGCGCAAGGAAATGGAAGATCGGAAGCGCAAGATGAGTGGACCACAGTCCGGGAGCAACAGCCGCCCCCGCTTCTCAGGCAGTTCATCTTAGCAAAGCAAGCCTGGTCACCCACAGGGATACCAGCATCAGAGTCAGCGCCCGTACCAGCAGCAGTTTCAGAGGCAATACCCACAGCAGTAGCAGTACCGTCAGAATAGCCAGCAGGGAGGTAACCAGTATCAGAGGCAGAACAACCAGGCACCTCGCCTTCCTGCCCCAGCAGCGAATCAGAACAACCAAGCAGCCCCAGCACAAGGAGGAGGCAGAGGATGCTTCCACTGTGGAGAGCAAGGCCACTGGGCGATGCATTGCCCAAAGAAGATGGCACAGCAGCAGACAAACCCCAATGCTACAGCAAGGCAAGGTGTACCTCAACAGGCTACAGGTAATCGTGGCCATGCATACAACCATGGAAAGGTGAACCACTTGGAGGCCGAAGCGATCCAGGATGCACCAGATGTGGCAGTAGGTATGTTCTCAGTCGAATCTCATCCAGCAAAAGTGCTATTTGATACTGGTGCAACTCATTCATTTGTCACTGCAACATGGGTAGAAATGCATAACATCTCAGTAGAGTCAATGATGCCACCCATGAGGGTTAATTCGATTGGTGGTAAAGTGCAAACAGATAAGATATGCTTAAATGTAAGGGTGGAAATAAGGGGGATAGGGTTCCCCAGCGACCTAATAGTAATAGACAGCCCTAGGGTAGATGTCATCCTAGGGATGAATTGGTTAATGAAGTATGAAGCGAATGTTAGCTGTGACAAGAGGACCGTAACATTGAAGTCCCCGCCCGGAGAGGAGGTAGTGGCTGAGCTAAGGATGCCTAAAACAGCGAAAGGAGATTGTCACCAGATTTCGGTTGATAGCAAGGAGGCCAACCCGCTCGAGGCTATCAGGGTTGTGTCGAACTTTCTAGATGTGTTTCCCGAGGAACTACCGGGCATGCCACCCGAGAGAAAAGTCGAATTTGCCATAGAGCTTATCCCTGGCACCGCCCCCATTTCTAAAAGAGCCTATCGAGTGTCTGGACCAGAATTGGTGGAACTCAAGAAGCAGATAGATGAGCTATTAGGGAAGGGTTACATCAGACCAAGTACCTCGCCTTGGGCCGCTCCAGTATTGTTTGTAGAGAAGAAAGATGGTACCAAAAGAATGTGCATAGATTACAGAGCCCTGAATGAAGTCACCATTAAGAACAAGTACCCCCTGCCAAGGATAGAAGATCTGTTTGACCAGCTCAGAGGTGCCAGCGTATTCTCGAAGATAGATCTGAGATCAGGTTACCATCAACTCAGAATCCGACCCTCAGACATATCGAAGACAGCATTCATCACCAAGTATGGGTTATATGAGTATACAGTTATGTCCTTTGGTTTGACAAATGCGCTAGCCTTCTTTATGTATCTGATGAACAGTGTGTTCATGGTCTACCTAGACAAGTTTGTGGTAGTGTTCATCGATGATATTCTCATATATTCTCAAAGTGAGGAAGAACATGTGGAACATTTGAAGATGGTATTGCAAAGGCTATAAGAGCATCAGTTGTATGCCAAGCTGAGTAAATGCGAGTTCTGGATTCATGAAGTCTTGTTTTTGGGTCACATCATAAACCAAGATGGGTTAGCTGTGGATCCAAAGAAAGTAGCCGACATTCTGAACTGGAAAGCACCGAAGGATGTTCGTGGAATTAAGAGTTTCATTGGAATGGCCGGATACTATAGGCGTTTCATTGAAGGCTTTTCAAAGATTGCTAGACCAATGACAGCGTTGCTAGCGAAGAAAGTTGAGTTTAAGTGGACCCAAAAGTGCCAAGAGGCATTTGAAGAACTGAAGAATAGATTGACTACAGCACCCGTGTTGGTTCTGCCTGATGTTCACAAGCCATTCTCGGTGTACTGCGATGCTTCCTACACCGGATTGGGATGTGTGCTATTGCAAGAAGGAAGAGTTGTAGCGTACTCATCTCGACAGCTGAAGATCCATGAGAGAAATTATCCCACACACGACCTAGAATTGGCAGCAGTGGTTCATGCTTTAAAGACATGGAGACATTACCTGTATGGGCAGAAGTGCAATATCTACACAGATCACAAAAGTCTAAAATACTTATTCACCCAGTAAGAGTTAAACATGAGGCAATGAAGATGGTTGGAATTGATCAAGGACTACGAGTTGGAGATACATTACCATCCAGGCAAAGCCAATGTTGTTGCAGATGCTCTGAGCAGGAAGAGTCAAGTCAATATGATGGCCGCGTACCCAATGTCATACGAGTTAGCCAAGGAGTTCGACAGACTAAGTCTCGGTTTTCTGAACAGAACACAAGGAGTAACGGTGGAATTAGAGCCCACCCTAGAGCGGGAGATCAAAGAAGGGCAGAAGGATGATGAAAACATCAACAAGATCCGGCAGCTGATCTTAGAAGGAAGAGGCAAGGACTTTCGAGAGGACGAAAAGGGAGTAATATGGTTCAAGGACCGATTGTGTGTCCCCAACATCAAACATATTCGGGAGCTGATTCTCAAGGAAGCTCATGAGACAGCTTACTCCATACACCCTGGAAGTGAAAAGATGTATCAGGATTGAAAAAGGAGGTTTTGGTGGTATGGCATGAAAAGAGAAATCGCAGAATATGTCGCCATCTGTGATAGCTGTCAAAGAACCAAAGCAGAGCATCAGAAGCCCACCGGACTGTTGCAGCCATTGCAAATTCCTCAGTGGAAGTGGGATGAGATCGGGATGGATTTTATAGTTGGCCTACCTCGTACCCGGGCCGGCTATGATTCCATCTGGGTGGTTGTGGACCGCTTAACAAAGGTGGCCCATTTCATACCTGTGAAGACAACATACACCGGAGCAACATTAGCTGAGTTATACATATCCCGGATAGTCTGCCTACATGGTGTGCCGAAGAAGATAGTGTCAGATCGAGGAACACAGTTCACCTCTCATTTTTGGCAGCAGCTACAAGAAGCTTTGGGCACGCATTTGAACTTCAGCTCGGCTTATCACCCGCAGACAAACGGTCAGATCGAAAGAACTAATCAAATCCTAGAAGATATGTTGAGAGCCTGTGCGTTGCAAGACAAGTCAGGATGGGACAAAAGGTTACCTTATGCAGAATTCTCCTACAACAATAGTTTCTAGGCCAGCTTGAAGATGTCACCGTTTTAGGCGCTCTATGGACGGAGTTGTAGGACTCCGCTGCATTAGGACTAGCCTGGGGAGAGACAGGTGTTTGGCCCCGACATTTTCTTGAAGCCGAATAGAACATCAAAATGGTTCGGGAGAATCTGAAGATAGCACAATCAAGGCAGCAAAGCTATGCTGACAGAAGGAGAAGAGAACTGAGTTTTGAAGTGGGAGATTACGTCTATCTGAAGATGTCGCCTATCAGAGGAGTCAGAAGGTTCGGAGTCAAGGGCAAGTTAGCACCCCGGTACGTTGGACCATATCAGATTCAAGCAAAGCGTGGAGAAGTGGCCTACCAGCTCAACCTACCAGAAAGTCTGTCGACAGTGCACAATGTGTTCCACGTGTCGCAATTGAAGAAGTGTCTGCGAGTACTAGAAGAACAGTTGCCAGTGGAGGATTTGGAAGTCCAAGAGGATCTGACATACATAGAGAAGCCAACGCAAATTTTGGAGTTTGCAGACAGAGTCACCCAGAGGAACACCATCAGAATGTGCAAAGTCAGATGGGGTCACCACTCTGAGGAAGAAGCAACCTGGGAACGAGAAGATGATCTGAAAGCCAAATACCCTGAACTCTTTGCTGACCAACCTTGAATCTCGGGGCGAGATTCTTTTAAGGGGGATAGGTTTGTAACACCCTGAATTTGGGGTATAAAATTTCTTTGCTCATATTCACAAATTCAGGTGTTACTCCTCTCTTCTCATCTCCCCCAATCTCCTCTTTCTCTTTTCTATAGAAGAAGAGTGGTTATTTTTATTTATAAATGTAATTATAATCTAGTAGGCTAAACTCCAAGGGAGTATGAAATGTTGCATCATGTTGAACCCTAAACTCCACTTTTGTTTGATGCATATGCTTGAGGGTGCTAATTTGAAATTGTGGCATATTTGGATTTGAGTCAAATGGAGTAAATAAAAAGAAAAGGGAAAACAATTTCCGAAATAAAAGAAAAGAGTAAAGTGGCCTGCAACCCCTTTTCCCCTCGACCTTTCGGCCCAGCCGACCCACCGCGCGCGCGCGCCCGCTCCCTCTTTCTCTCTCTGCCCCGGTGGGCCCGCCCTGTCGGTGCTGCCGCTTCCCCTGTGCGTGCGCCCGCTCCCTATCTCTCTGCTCGTGGGCCCCCTCTGTCAGCTCCCTCGTCCCCGCGTAACCGCCCTCCCTCGCTGCGCGCACGCCGAGGACTCCACGCCCATGTCACGCGTCGAGCTCGCAACCGCCCCGCCCTTAGCCACTTGAGACCCCAGAGCCCCACTCACTCTCCCCCTCCCTCATTTTCACACCCGCAGAGCCTCATTTCAACCCCCCTATAGGGAGGAGCCACCGTTGTCCGCTGCCGTCCCGAGCCCGTTTCCCTGTCGACGTCGGAGCCCGGTCGTGCCCTCTGCCACGATGAGCTCTACCTCGACATCCGCAGGACACGCTCCAATTTCTCCTCTCCCTCCCTGATTTCCTCTGCCCACGCTCACCCGCCGTCCTCCACGTAGTCCCGGTGCCGCCACCGTTGACCCAAGCCATCGTCGCGCCTTCACCGCCACCGAGAGGTTCCTAGGGTACGCCTTGAGGTAAGGAACCTCCCCTGCCCCTCTCCTTTTCCCTCCCTTGCTCTTTGTTGTGCTTGATTTCTCGTCGGAGTCGGTTGGCACTGCCGCCGAGCCATCTCGCCGTGGGCCGCCACCCTCCGGTACCCCTATCGCGACTTAGCCCTCACCATTGGGTTCCCCGTGCCTTCCCCAACCTCCCAGACCATCCTGGTTGCCCTAAGACCCGCGGAGCCCCCACGCCCCTTGTCTCCGGCGAGCTCCCCGCCGCGGGTACGAGCGCCGCCACCTCTGCTGGCCGGAGAAGAGGGCCAAAGCCGGCCGCCCGATCCCTGTCGTCCATCTCAGATCGGACGATTCCTTTTTAAATAACCCAAGTATAATCTTAACCGTCCGCCTGGAATCTGACGGCCCAGAGCCGCCCCCGCACCCCGCCTTCCTGTCGCTGGGCCCCGTTTATCAGCCGCCCGCGCCCGAGCCCCTGCCCGCGCGGCCCCGCCTGTCAGTCGCTCGTACCCCCGCGCTCTCGCGCGCCTGCCCGCCGATCTAATCTCGAGCGTCGATCCGAGATCCAACGACCGAGGGAGCCCAATACCCCTTCGCCCGCGCAAATTTCTTAAAGAGACCCTCGGTTTTCTGCAAATTAACCCGCCGTCCCTGGTATTTTGCAGATAGGTCCTCAGACTTTTATTTAATCAGGAATAAGTATTTAAAAGAGTATTTTTAATCCCTAATCTTGTAAAATTCATAACTTTGTCATATGAACTCCAAATTAGGTGCTTCAAATTGCAAAATGTTCATAATGTTTTTATCTACCTGTTTAAAACAATGTTCCCCTGCTATTTTTATGTCCCAATTAATAGTTGATCTCTAGTTTAGAATTAATGTTATTGGAACCCTAATAGAAATAAAATAAAGATAGTAGACTCTAATAAAAGTTGGAGTACTTAAGTTTATAGACTTAACACCATATAATGATTAACCCCACCACTAAACTAACTTTATCTGAACAATATGATAGTGACATAGACCTGGTTAGTGAATAATGAATCACTTTGTATAGTCATCTACCCTAGACCTAATGAACACCATATTGCCGATCTTTTTCTATTTGAACCTGTGATCTCTCTGCGGCACATGTTTGGTATATTGCTCTTTTGTTATTTCCCAAGTGTATAGAATGAATGATTGCTTTGCATAGACAACGAGCAGTCTGTGTTTCCCGAGGAAGTTGCAGGAGAAGTCCCTGAGCAGCAGCTTGATGAAGGCAAGTGTCCTCTAACCCATTATGTCCCATTTACTTTATAATACACTGTCCCGCATACTATGAACAACCTAAGGATTTACTAGCTTTCTATTTACCTTGTCCTTGATTTACCTTTTTGGGTTACTATGGTTAGCTACATGCTAGCGCTTTACTTTAATCAATGAACATGATGAGATACAATGATGATACTATGATTTTAATCTAGATATGATGATATACTTGTGGCATTTAAGGGGACTCGGGTTGTTTCCCGAGTACCTCTCCGTAAGGACCTATTCGTTGAGAGACCACCCGGGATAACAGTGCAACCATGAGGGTGAAATGGGAAGCCCTTAGCTAATTAATTAGAGGAACTAGAGGTGTAGTTGCTTCGCCGTCGTGCCGTCAATGGGGTCCAGGCACAGTGCTTGCTCTGCCGAGGCTGGGTGCCGAGGTTCTTTCGTTTTGCTTTTGTTAGTCACCCTCCTGTGGGGAGAGGTACTGTGTTTATCAAACTGGAGAAACCTAACGGGCGGCTATGACCTCTAGGGAATCTTTGTAAAAGCTACGTAGTGATACCCTGCCGGACCACCTAGGAAGTGATCAATGGGGAGTCATGATCCCCGGGCAAAACGGGAATCACAGCTCATGGGTAAAGTGTGCGACCTCTGCAGAGGGTAATGAAACTGATATATCACCTGTGCTCACGGTTAAGAGCAGCCTTGGGATCCTCTTTGATTAGAGATACTCCGGATACACCTTAGATGATGACTTTAATGATGATAATTAATGATGGTGACTCTAATTATGTATTTTAGTATTTCCTCTCTTAGGAGGTACCTTTTGGGATTATAACTTGGGTTTTATGATAAAATCCGACTTCTACTAACAATAAATACCTGACCAACTAAAAGCAACTGCTTGAGCCTAACCCCACATAAAAGCTAGTCCACTTCAGCCAAATGGGGCATTTGCTAAGTATGTTGATGTGTACTCATCCTTGCTTTACCATAAAGCACCAGGTTGTCCACATTGCAACCACTGCTCAGGAGAAGATGAAGCTGTGGAAGGAGACTTCCAGGAGTTCCAAGACTACGATGAGTTCTAGGTGTGGGTTGGCGGCAACCCCCAGTCAGCTGCCTGTGAAGGCCCTATCTTTACTGCATTTCGCTTAGCACGTTGATTTACTCGTTAAGTTGATGACTATGTGGATGTCTCTGACTCTGTGATGTAATAAGTTAATACTCTTTTATGTTATTAATCGAGCACTATGCGATGATGGTCATTTATGTAATCGCTGTGTACGTGAATTCTGATCCTGGCACGTACATAGTTCGCATTCGGTTTGCCTTCTGAAACCGGGTGTGACACCCTTGCACAACTTGAGCACCATACATAAGCAATAAAATGCATGATGGAACATGATCAAAGGCATAAAACACATGTATGCTCTATATCAATCCAAGTTACGCGAATCTAAGACATTTAGCTCACTACGCATCCTGCAAAAGGTCTTCTCATCTAAAGGCTTGGTAAAGATATCGGCTAGCTGGTTCTCGGTGCTAACATAAAACACTTCGATATCTCCCTTTTGCTGGTGGTCTCTCAAAAAGTGATGCCGGATGTCTATGTGCTTTGTGCGGCTTTGTTCAACAGGATTGTTCGCCATGCGGATTGCACTCTCATTGTCACATAGGAGTGGGACTTTGCTCAGATTGTAGCCAAAGTCCCTAAGGGTTTGCCTCATCCAAAGTAGTTGCGTGCAACACTGTCCTGCGACAACATACTCGGCCTCAGCGGTGGATAGGGCAACAGAGGTTTGTTTCTTAGAACTCCACGACACCAGGGACCTTCCTAGGAATTGGCACGTCCCTGATGTACTCTTCCTATCGACCTTACATCCAGCATAGTCAGAGTCTAAATATCCAATCAAGTCAAAGGTAGACCCCTTTGGATACCAGATCTCAAAGCAAGGCGTAGCGACTAAATATCTAAGAATTCGCTTAACGGCCACAAGGTGACACTCCCTTGGGTCGGATTGAAACCTAGCACACATGCATACGCTAAGCATAATATCCGGTCTACTAGCACATAAATAAAGTAAAGACCCTATCATAGACCGGTATGCCTTTTGATCAATGGACTTACCTCCTTTGTTGAGGTCGACATGCCCGTCGGTTCCCATTGGAGTCTTTGCGGGCTTGGCGTCCTTCATCCCAAACCACTTGAGCAAGTCTTGCGTGTACTTTGTTTGAGAGATGAAGGTGTCGTCCTTGAGTTGCTTCACTTGGAATCCAAGGAAGTAGTTCAACTCGCCCATCATCGACATCTCGAATTTCTATGTCATCACCCTGCTAACCTCTTCACAAGACTTTTGGTTAGTAGAACCAAATATTATGTCATCGACATAAATTTGGCACACAAATAGATCACCATCACAAGTCTTAGTGAAAAGAGTTGGATCGGCTTTCCCAACCTTGAAAGCATTAGCAATTAAAAAGTCTCTAAGGCATTCATACCATGCTCTTAGGGCTTGCTTAAGTCCATAGAGCGCCTTAGAGAGCTTACACACGTGGTCGGGGTACCGTTCATCCTCAAAGCCAGGGGGTTGCTCCACGTACACCTCCTCCTTGATTGGCCCGTTGAGGAAAGCGCTCTTCACGTCCATTTGGAACAACCTGAAAGAATGGTGAGCGGCATAGGCTAACAAAATACGAATTGACTCTAGCCTAGCCATAGGAGCAAAAGTCTCCTCAAAGTCCAAACCTGCGACTTGGGCATAACCTTTTGCCACAAGTCGAGCCTTGTTCCTTGTCACCACCTCGTGCTCGTCCTGTTTGTTGCGGAACACCCACTTGGTTCCCACAACGTTTTGCTTGGGACGCAGCACCAGTGTCCAAACTTCATTTCGCTTGGAGTTGTTGAGCTCTTCCTGCATGGCCAACACCCAGTCCGGATCTAGCAAGGCCTCTTCTACCCTGAAAGGCTCAATAGAAGAGACAAAAGAGTAATGCTCACAGAAATTAGCTAATCTAGAGCGAGTGGTTACTCCCTTGCTAATGTCACCCAAAATCTGGTCGACGGGATGATTCCTTTGAATCATTGCTCGAACTTGAGTTGGAGGGGCCTGTGGTACTCCTTCCTCCTCATCTTGGACATCCTGTGCTCCCTCTTGATCACACGCCTCCTCTTAAGGTACCTGTTCATCATCTTGAGTTGGGGGGTGCACCATCGTTGAGGAAGAAGGTTGATCTTGCACTTGGTGTTCCTGTGGTCGCACATCTCCAATCGCCATGGTACGAATCGCGTCCGTTGGAACATCATCGTCATCTACGTCATCAAGATCAACTTGCTCTCTTGGAGAGCCATTAGTTTCATCAAATACAACGTCGTTAGAGACTTCAACCAAACCCGATGATTTGTTGAAGACTCTATATGCCTTTGTATTTGAGTCATAACCTAACAAAAACCCTTCTACAGCTTTGGGAGCAAATTTTGATATTCTACCTTTCTTCACCAGAATGTAGCATTTACTCCCAAATACTCGAAAATACGAAACATTGGGTTTGTTACCGGTTAGAAGCTCTTATGACGTCTTCTTGAGGAGGCGATGAAGGTAGACACGGTTTATGGCGTGGCAAGCCGTGTTCACAGCTTCCGACCAAAACTGCTCGGGCATCTTGAATTCTCCAAGCATCGTCCTTGCCATGTCTATAAGCGTCATGTTCTTCCTCTCTACCACACTGTTTTGCTGTGGTCTGTAGGGAGCGGAGAACTCGTGCTTGATTCCTTCCTCCTTAAGAAACTCATCCACCTGCAGGTTCTTGAACTCGGACCCGTTGTCGCTCCTTATCTTCTTCACCTTGAGCTCAAATTCATTTTGAGCTCTCCTTAGGAAGCGCTTGAGGGTCCCTTAGGTTTCATATTTATCCTGCAAAAAGAATACCCAAGTGAAGTGGGAAAAATTATCAACAATAACAAGACCATACTTACTTCCCCCGATGCTGAGGTAGGCGACGGGTCCGAAGAAGTCCATATGCAATAGCTCTAGAGGTCTTGATGTAGTCATCACGTTCTTGACGTGATGAGCACTTCCCACTTGTTTACCTGCTTGACAAGCTGCACAAGGTCTATCTTTTTCGAAAGTTACATTTGTTATACCTAACACATGTTCTCCCTTTAGAAGCTTGTGAAGGTTCTTCATCCCCACATGTGCTAGACGGCGATGCCACAGCCAGCCCATGCTAGTCTTAGCGATTAAGCATGCATCTAGACCGGCCTCCTCATTCGAAAAATCAACTAAATAGAGTTTGTCGTCTAGTACACCCTTAAAAGCTAATGAACCATCACTTCTTCTAAAGACAGACACATCTACGTTTGTAAATAAGCAATTGTAACCCATGTTACATAATTGACTAACGGACAACAAGTTATATACGAGCGATTCTACTAAAAACACATTAGAAATGAAATGCTCGGAAGAAATAGCTATTTTTCCTAGTCCTTTAACCTTGCCTTGATTCCCATCACCGAATATGATTGAGTCTTAGGAATCTTTGTTCTTGACGTAGGAGGTGAACATCTTCTTCTCCCCCATCATGTGGTTTGTGCATCCGCTGTCGATAATCCAGCTTGAGCCCCCGGATGCATAAACCTGCAAGGCAATTAGGCTTGGGTTTTAGGTACCCAACTCTTGTTGGGTCCTACAAGGTTAGTAACAATAGCCTTAGGGACCCAAATGCAAGTCTTGTCTTCTTTGCATTTGGCTCCCACCTTTTTAGCAATCACCCTTTTATTTTTACATGAAAGAACGAATTTAGCATTGCAAGCATGAAAGATAGTGGTAGATCCATTAAACACTTTCCTAGGAGCATGAGACACAAAATTCCTCCTAGGTCTACCATTAATGCTAGAACTTGAAGCAATCATGGCCTGAGAGTCAAATGCATTATAACTCCTATCATAATGATCATTTCTAGAATATTTCCTATCATGATACAAGAAAGCATGATTTTTATGAACACTATTTGCCATAGGGGCCTTCCCTTTCTCCTTGGCGGAGATGGGAGCCTTATGACTTGTTAAGTTCTTAGCTTCCCTTCGAAAGCCAAGCCCATCCTTAATAGAGGGGTGTCTACCACTAGTTTAGGAATCCCTTGCAAATTTTAGTTTATCAAAATCATTTTTTCTAGTCTTAAGTTGGGCGTTAAGACTAGCTACTTCATCATTTAATTTAGAAATGGAAATCAAATGTTCATTGCAAGCATCAACATTAAAATCCTTACACCTATTGCAAATTACTACATGTTCAATACAAGAACTAGATTTATTTGCAATTTCTAGCTTAGCATTTAAATCATCATTCAAAATCTTCAAGCTAGAAATAGATTCATTGCAAATAGACAATTCAGAAGATAGTAATTCATTTCTTTTAATCTCTAAGGCAAGAGATTTTTGAACATTAATAAATTTATCATGTTCCTCATACAAGATGTCCTCTTGCCTCTCTAAAAGTCTATCTTTTTCATTTAATGCATCAATCAGCTCATTAATCTTTTCTATCTTAGCTCTATCTAATCCCTTGAACAAGCTAGTGTAATCAACTTCATCATCATCACTAGATTCCTCATCACTAGAAGTAGAGTACTTAGGAGTTTCTCTAGTGATTACCTTCTTTTCCTTTGCCATTAGGCAAGTGTGGTGCTCGTTGGGGAAGAGCGACGATTTGTCGAAGGCGGTGGCGGTGAGCCCCTCGTCGTCGGAATCGGACGAAGAACAATCCGAGTCCCACTCTTTGCCAAGGTGTGCCTCGCCCTTAGCCTTCTTGTACGCCTTCTTCTTTTCCTTCTTCCCGCTTTTCTCTTGTCCCTGGTCACTATCATTATCGGGACAGTTAGCAATAAAGTGACCAGTCTTACCATACTTGAAGCAGGAGCGCTTTCCCTTCGTCTTGTTCTTTTTGGGATGCTCCTTGTGACCCTTTAGCGTCATCTTGAAGCGCTTGATGATGAGGGCCATTTCTTCCTCGTTGAGCCCCGCCGCCTCAACTTGCACCACCTTGCTAGGTAGCGCCTCCCTGCTACTTGTTGCTTTGAGAGCAACGGGTTGAGGCTCGTGGATTGGGCCATTTAACGCCTCATCAATGTATCTCGCCTCCTTGATCATCATTCGCCCGCTTACAAACTTCCCAAGTATTTCCTCGGGCGTCATCTTGGTATACTTAGGATTTTCACGAATAGAGTTAACAAGATGAAGATCAAGGACAGTGAAGGACCTTAGCATTAGGCAAGCGACGTCGTGGTCCGTCCATCTCGTGCTTCCATAGCTCCTTATTTTGTTGACCAGGGTCTTGAGCCTGTTGTATGTTTGGGTTGGCTCCTCCCCCCTGATCATTGCGAACCTTCCCAGTTCGCCCTCCACCAACTCCATCTTGGTGAGCATGGTGACATCATTTCCCTCATGCGAGATCCTGAGGGTGTCCCAAATCTGCTTGGCATTATCCAAGCCGCTCACCTTATGGTACTCTTCCCTGCACAAGGATGCTAAAAGAACAGTGGTAGCTTGTGCATTTTTGTGAATTTGTTCATTAATAAACATGGGATTATCAGAACTATCAAAATGCATTCCATTCTCTACTATCTCCCATATACTTGGATGAAGAGAGAACAAGTGACTACGCATTTTGTGACTCCAAAATCCGTAGTCCTCTCCATCAAAGTGTGGAGGTTTACCAAGAGGAATGGAAAGTAAATGTGCATTTGAATTATGTGGAATACGGGAGTAATCAAAAGAAAAGTTTGAGTTAACCGTCTTCTTTTTCTCGTAGTCGTCGTCGTCGTTGTCCTTTTGGGAAGAAGAAGACTCATCGCTGTCGTCATAGTAGACGATCTTCTTGATACGCCTCTTCTTCTTCCCGTCCTTCTTCTTATTACTTGAGCCCGAGTTAGTGGGCTTGCCGTCTTTCGGCTCATTGATGAAGGACTCCTTCTCTTTGTCGTTGATCACTATCCCCTTTCCTTTAGGATACATCCCTTCGGGCGATTAGTCCCTTTCTTGAAGAGAACGGCTCTGATACCAATTGTGAGCACCTAGAGGGGGGTGAATAGGTGATCCTGTAAAAACTTAAAACTCATGGCCACAAACTTGATTAAGTGTTAGAACAATAAAGCCAAGTGGCTAGAGAGGAGTTCTTGCTAAACACGATAACCACAAAGAAATCAACACAGAGAGGCACAGTAGTTTATCCCGTGGTTCGGCCAAGTCCAACACTTGCCTACTCCACGTTGTGGCGTCCCAACAGACGAGGGTTGCACTCAACCCCTTTCAAGCGGTCCAAAGACCCACTTGAATACCATGGTGTTTCTCTTCCTTTCACTATATCCCGTTTGCGAGGAATCTCCACAACTTGGAGCCTCTCGCCCTTACAATTTGATGATCACAAATAAGCACGGAAGTAAGGATGGGATGAGCAACACACACAAGACACAAAATCAGAGCAACAACACGCACACAAGTCACAACTTGAGCTCGCAACACAACTCAAAGAGTTCTCTACTCAAATGGAGCTCTAGTTGCTATCACAAAGAATCAAAAGCGCGGAAATGGAGTCTTGGTGCTTAGGGATGCTCAAAGAATGCTTGGTATACTCCTCCATGCGCCTAGGGGTCCCTTTTATAGCCCTAAAGCAGCTAGGAGCCATTGGAAGCAATCCAGGAAGGCAAATCTTGCCTTCTGTCGGGTGGCGCACCGGACAGTCCGGTGCACCACCGGACACTGTCCGGTGCGGATTGCTTTCCTAATCTGGCGCAGCCAACCGTTGAAGATTTGGAGCCGTTGGCGCACCAGACACTGTCCGATGCACACCGGACAGTCCGGTGCCCCCATCCGACCGTTGGCTCAGCCACGCGTCACGTGCGGATTGCGCGGCCGACCGTTGGCGCGCCCGACCGTTGGCTCACGGACAGTCCGGTGCCTCACCAGACAGTCCGGTGAATTATAGCCGTACGCTGTTGACTTGGTTCCCAAGAGCAGCGACTTTGCCGTAGACGACTCACCGGACAGTCCGGTGCACCACCGGACAGTCCAGTGATTTATAGCCGTACGCCGCCGTCGAGACCCAAAAGCAGGCAGTTCACCAGGACTGGTCCTGGCACACCGGACACTGTCCGGTGCACCACCGGACAGTCCAGTGCACCCAGACTGAACAGCCCTTTGGCTGAACATAGCCAACTAATCTCCAAAGTGATTTCTCCTGTTTCTAGCACTTAGACACAGCACATTAGTCTTCAAAACAATGGACTAAGACTAGAAACATACCTTTAATCTTGATGTTCACTTCTTGAATCTTTGGCACAAATATAACTCAAAGCATTTTTGTGTGAGGCCCTAAATCACCAAAATCTTATAGAAATGGCCCAAGGGCACATTTCCCTTTCACTCTTCCGCGCGTGGGAGGAAGTCGTCGTCGAGTTCGCCTTCGCCGGGCGAGCCAACGACCGTCGTTGTTGTTGTGCTGCGAGGGGAGGAGTTCCATGTCATAGCTGCCGTCGCGGGACATGAACTCGAGACTCCCGAAGCGAAGCACCGTCCCGGGCTGGAGAGGCTGCTGAAAGCTACCCATCTGGAACTTCAACGGGAAAGTGTTTGTCAACACGCAGCAGGTCCCCTACCTGGCGCGCCAACTGTCGGCGTTTCGGACCCGTGAGGACCATCAACCGACCAGTAAATTTGTCGTTGCGTGTCCCTGTCCAGATGGGTTGATGCAAGATGGAACACAAGAGGGAAATGAGGCTTATGTTATCTTGCACCGGGGTGCTCGTAGTAGGGGTTACAAGCGTTGCGGGGGAGCGAGAGCGAGAGAGAGAGAAAGTGAGGGTTTGGCCTTGAGGCGAGCTGTCTGAGTCTGCCTCTACCACGTCTCTCCTACTCTACCTGCCTCTGCTCGCCTGCGTCGTGCGTCCGTGTGTTCGTACGTGCGTCCCCCCCCCCGTTTTTTCCCCTTGGAAGGCCCTGGACATCCCCTTTTATAGATACAAGGAGATGCCCTGTTGTACGATGGGGGTGTAGCTATGAGCTAACGTAGCTGGCGGGGAAGTGTCTTGAGCCCTGTACATGTACCAACGTGGCCGTCGGAGAAGTGCCTTGAGTCCTATAGAAGCATAGCTGGCGGTGCGGCATGGATCCTGCTGACGTCCCCTTGCTTCCGTAGGAGGTTGGGAGCAGTCCGACGTCATGGACGCACGCGGGGAACCATCATTACCTGTTACCGGAGTAACTTTAGATAGGACACCGGTCTTGTTCCTTCATAGCCTGAGGCAGCTAGCTGGGAGTAGGGCAATGATGTATCCCCTGTAGCGTAGTCGGTCCGAGGCCGAGGTCGGGCGAGGCGGCGACTTCTCTGAGGCTGAGGTCGGGCGAGGCGACGTCCTTCTCCCGAGGCCGTGGTCGGGCGAGGCGGAGTCCTTCTCCCGAGGCCGAGGCTGAGGCCGAGGTCGTGGTCGGTCGAGGCGGAGACCTTCTCCCGAGACCAAAGCTGAGGCCAAGGCCTGGGGTCGGGCGAGGCGGAGCTCCCTGTTGTGCCCGAGGTCGAACTCGGGAAAGGCCGTGACTGTTGTTAGTCTTTCCCTAGTGGCTGGCACAGTTGCCAGAGCGGGGTGAACAGTGTTGTTTTCCTGTCAGAACGGTTAGTAAAGGGGCGAAGTGACTGCGGTCACTTCGACCTTGCCGACTGAGGCACGCGTGTCAGGATAAGGTGTCAGGCGATCCCCGTATTAAATGCGCATGCGATACAGTCGATTGGTAAGGCGATTCAGTCGAGGTCGCTGCGCGACAAAGTTCGCCCAAGCTTAGCCTTGGGTGAGATGGGGTGCGCCTGTTGACAGAGGGGACCCTCGGGCGAGGTGTGAATTTGCCCGGGACTATTGTCTGCGTCCGAGGCTGGGCTCGGACGAGGCGAGGTCGTGTCCTACGAGGCCCTGACTTGAACCGTGCTTATCAGTTGTTGATGGTTTGTTCCGAAGATGTTTTTCGGCCAGGTTAAGGAGTATTGGGGGTACCCCTAATTACGGTCCCCGACAACTCATAATATAAATTTTGATTGGAGTAAAATGCACTAGCGGTTCTTGAAGTTAGCACACTGTGTCATTTGGGTCACCAAACTTAGAAAACCAATAAAACGACTCATCTAACTTTGTCAGCCTGTGCAAAATAGTCCAAAACCATGTTTACTCAAACTCGATGTCGACATGGCATGCCATGTTGGAGCATATTAATGGTAGTTCGGGGAACTAAGTGACATAACATTTCAAGTTCGAGGACTCAATTGATGGCTAGCGAGTAAGGTATCCATTGAGCATCTTCAGGACCTCGAGGAACACGGCTGCCGGATGGATCACAGCTGTCGGCTAGACTGGCCAAGACTAGCTAGGAGGTAATCCCTCTATCCCAATTTATCATTCGTTTGAATTTTTTATTATAAATTTGACCAACCATCTTATTTAAAAATTTAGAAAACCCGAAAGAACTCGTTATATATATATATATATATATATATATATATATATATATATATATATATATATATATTACATATGACTTACCCTTTTTAGTTTTTGAATAAGACGGGTCGTTAAAATTAGGGTTAAAAAAATCAAACGAATTATATTCTGAAACGGAGGGAGTATCATTTTGTGGCCCTGTCGGACTGAAGCGGCATCTTCAACAGACTGAAGAAAAGCACGCTCATGACACGTCGAGGTTGTCACGGCTGGGAATACGATCATGAATCCATGACAACTCGGACGCCCAATTGGAGGACGATTATGTCATCATGCCGCCAATCTCCTGCTAACTGGATATCGAATGCATGAAGGAGCGCTCATCTCGACTCACCGTTTTTTTTTTTTTTGTGTCCCGACGTCCGTCCAATTTTTTTTCCCAGATGAATAGCCGACACGTTGTGTGTTCGTGTAAAACTTTTCCTTTACAACCCAGCGAAACAGATTGTTCGTCATGATCCGGCCTAGAAATGGTTCAAACACCTGGCCGTCCAACTCCCAAAGGTAAAAGAATCGTGAACCACAGTAGTGGACCATGCATCCTAGAGTTGTGATCATCAGTGGCCTCCTCCCATGGAGACGGACCGGAAGCTGGTCTTGGGCTGCTTTGGCAGCATGATGATCCCTGCGACGGCAGCGGTGAAGGCGAAGACGGCGGCGAGCCCGAACGCCGGGATGTTGCCCTTGGCGAACAGCTCGTCCCACGGCCCAGAGCCAATGGCGATGACCATCTGTGGCACCACGATGGAGATGTTGAGGACCCCCGTGCACAGCCCTGCACAACAGACACACAGTTGGTAATCGATCCACCAGGCCAACTAGGTCGATGGAAAGCAAAGCAAGCGAGTCCACGCACCCTGCCCGCCGCCCTTGGCCGCCGCCAGCTGTGCCGTCACGGCGAACGGAACGCTGCATAGGACCGCGAATGGGAAGCCGAGGAAGACGAAGATGGCGAGCGCGGTGCTCTTGAGGCCCTTATCCACGGCGGCGGCGTCCTGCACGTTGCCCCCGATGTCGCCGAGCGACCAGGAGCTGAGGACGGTGACCAAGGCCATGGCGACGCAGACGAGGAAGCTGCTCATGACCCACACGACCTTGGCGGTGAGCTTGCGGCACATGGGCTCGATGAGGAAGGAGCTGGCTCCGAGGACGACGGAGTTGAGGAGCAGGCCGAAGGCGCCCTGCCGGACGCCCTCCTGGAACCTGGCCACCTCCTCGGGGCTGCCGTCGGGCCTGCCGTGGTACATCTCGCGGCCCATCCAGTCGGTGTCGAAGAGGATGAAGGGGAACCAGGAGAGCCAGGTGAGGCCCGTGACGATGAGCACCTGCGGCATGCCGGGGGGCAGGTTCTTCATGCCCTTGAAAACGGCGAACGGGCCCGACGGCTCCCCGGCCTCGTCCTGCTTCGACGCCGGCGCCGCTGCAGGGTCCAGCGGCACCTCGCGGGCGAAGATCATGGTCACCACCGTGGACAGGCCCAGGAACACCACCGACACCAGGAAGGCGGCCTTGAGGTTGGCGCACGCCTCGCAGCACGCCCTCGTCTGCAGGAACGGGAACCAGGTGTGCCACTTGTCGGTGGACCCCGACGAGTAGCCCAGGATGTTCCCGATCGCCATCCACGACACGAAGATGGCGTTCGCCGTGCTGGGCCCGTGGCTGCCTGCGAGGTCCGCCATCAGCGCGCGTGCGGGACCCTGCACCGTGTTGTTGGAAAAGTCCAGCAGCCAGAATCCCATCACGAAGAACAAGGCCGCGTGCAGCCGCTTCCCCGTGTAAACACTGCACGAACGATACAACCATCATTCAGTTTGTTGGCTGCAGACTGCAGTGGCCGGCCTATATATGTATTATTACTTGCAGTCTTCCGTCGTGTCACCGAGAGCGTAACCGATGTCTGAGGAGAAACCGATGACTATCACCTGTACGTGGATCATATGGAAATAATAATAACAATAATAATAATAATAATAAATGAATGAATGAATGAATAATCCCTAGCTAGCTACTCACAGATATACAGATGATGATGCATCCTGTAAAGATGAATGGCCTCCGTCTCCCAAGCTTAGAAGTGCATTTGTCACTATAGAGGCCGACGCAGGGTTGTACCTGCGCATGGTGCAATCAACAATAAGTTAGAACTATATAGGTATTAAATGATTGTATAAACCAAAATTTCTAAGAATAAACTAGCTACTACTTCCAAAAAATTCTTGCTTTGTTTTCATTTCCAAATATTCGACAAATTGTCTTATATACACACACACAGAGAGAGAAGTAACAATTAAATATTCTCTTCAAGTTTATTTTTTTCCTATCTACATCTACATACTCTGATACTCACATGCAGGTACTTACAAGTAAGCCAGCAATAGGTCCACAGAGCCACATGACTGATGTAAGAGCATGAGGAATCCCCAGTGTCTGGTGCAAATATATGGTACAAAGAACCCAAATAGTTAGTGAATTTCTGGTGTATATGCAGCATGTAACCCACCCACACCCTATTCAAGCTAGATATATAATCGATGCACTAGCTTGGATTATATCTCTTTTAGGCCTTGTTCGTTTGTGTTGGATTAATGTGTCAGAATGATTCCTAGTCGGATTGCTTCTCTAATCTATATAAACTTTGATTAGCTGGAACGATTTCAGGTGCAATCTGATGTAAACAAACAAGGCCTTAGGAACTTGGACCATGAGTTAGATGCACATGTAAACTCTACATTCTACATGCAGCAAAACTTGGACCATGGGTTAGAATGCACAAGTCAAGGTTCGCCTAATTATTTGTTCGTTTAAGCATCATGTAAACTCTACATAGTATACTCTATTTTTATTTAATCGAATCGATTTAATTGGTTGTTTAGTCTGTCTAAATGACCAAAGCCTTAATAATAAAAATAATAATAAATGATAGGTGACCAATCGTTTACCATTTAATATTTCAAAAGAAAAATACTAGTTATAGTAGTAGAATAAATTATATGCTATAGGAATGCGATCATCCATTAAAAGTCCTACCGTATTCAAGGTATATTTCAATTTTGTGAATTCAAGGACATCCATGCAGGAACCACTGGTGAATGTTTGAATAATGTAAAAACCATATTTGAAAAGCAATTGTGTCAAACCAAATGAAAGTGCTGTGAAATTTCTATAAAATACTATACAATAACAACATAACACTTTTGTGGGTAGAGTTAAGACCTGTATCTAATAATCTTATGCAAATTAACTCAAAATTTAAAAATGTACAAAAAGATCGAAAGCATGCAATGCTCATAATAATGGACAAACCTGGGTAAAAGCCATCCCACTTTAAATGATATATCGATACAACAATACATAATTCTCATCATATCAAAATAAATAAATGAGATGATCTCACCACGGACAGGAGAATAACAATGGATCACAATTCATTCAGGCAATAATTTGAAGGTCTTCATTAATTTGGTAAATAAATAAATAAATAAATACAATAACAGCAGAACAAATAAAAAAGATGGAGAGAGTGCAAAAAAGAACATTTTCGTAAAGAAATGCCGACCATATTCATCAATCATCATATCCAGAAGCAACACACACACACAGATATATCCATGCATATACCTGGACGTAGGGGGTGAGAAGGGAGAGCTGCAGCGCCCATCCGTACTGCACGCCGCCGGCGACCATGCAGGCGAGGAACAGCCCCAAAAGGCTGATCTGCGGCTGCTTGTTGCCGCCGCCACCCCCGCTGGCAGATACCTCCATGCCATCACCAGCCATGTTGTACCAGAGTGGTAACCTAGCTAGCTAGCCTAGCCCGAGGGAGACCGAGGGAGGAGACCTTTTGGGGACGGATGTAATTATTAATGGAGGGAAAGGACGAGCAAGGGGATGTCAAGAGCTTAGAGGCCGGGAAAGCGAGGTGGGGGCGGCTGACACGTGGGGTTAAAGGGAGCGGCCCTTCTTGTTTTGAGCAAGCATGCGTTGTTCCGTTTTGTTGCATGCCTGCATGTCCTGGCTCATTCTATTTCAGGGATCTCCTAAATATGTGGATAATGATCAGTTAATTGGATTCCTCTTTGTGAGAATAAGCATGCCTGTGGTGGTGGTGGGGGAGCGTGGATTTGGGATATGTCTCGTCTCTATTTTAAAGCACCACTTCTACCTAAATCTACCGTGACAGAAAGTCCCACAGAGAGCAACAATCTCATATAGTATCACCTCACTAACTGAAGATCATACTCATTTTCAACTCATATATTTATCGGTCTTTTGACTGTGAGAAAGTGTAATATTTATTCTTATTAGTTTAATATGATATATGAATATATACTTACTTTGATATTAAATTTATTTTTATGGGTATTGTTGGGGACTTGTTCTCAAATGCTATGAATTAAGAACAAGACAACACAAAAAGAGGTTAATGGTTAATATCCTTCGTTCTTCGAAGCATTATTTCCCTTAGGATATAACGATCTTCGGACGAAGGTTATGAAGGACATATCTTCATCATCACAGTACATGTTAATGAAAGACGAAGCATATGAAACATGAGAAATAACATGAACAATCATATGACATTATTAATATATCTTTATTATATCATCATGAATGAATAAGAACAACATTGAATTACATTTGTACCTTCGGCTTGACAGAAGGTAAAAAGTCCAAGCGTGATGCACAAGTGAGTACAAGTCAGCGTGAACAGTACGGGGGTACTGTTCATCTATTTATAGGCACAAGACGCAGCCTGTGTAAAATTACATTCATGCCCTTTATGTTTACTATTGACTTAAGGACAATCCACCGAGGACTAGATAGTCTTTTCCCCTTTAAGTCGGTTTCTTTTTCTGCCGTTGAGCCGAAGCACCCTTACGCGTAGCTTCAGATCTGCATCAACCTTCGTCTCGACCATGCTCTCTATATCGTGTACAGTTTTATTTCGAGTCCGAAGGTACCTGTATGTATATTACACTTGGGAAACATTGTTAAATCATGTTTTTGAGGACCTTCGGAAGACAAAGGCCCCCAATAGTAGCCACTCGCATTATTAATTTGTTATAATAACGAATTCAGACTGCGATATGAACGAAGGCCTTAAGCCGAAGGTCTAAAAAACACCTTCCCTTTGCTAGAATAGCAATAGTCAATGACAAATGGGTCCCTCCAAGTTGCAACGCACTGGGCATATAAATATGAACACACACCTGTAGCATTCTGCACGCCATCCCTGCCATTTGCAATATTTTCTCAAACTTTTAGTTCTTGCTCACTAGCTCTCGCTAGATTTTCAATCTTTTTGAGCTTCGGCTTAAAGACGTTTGCACCATGTCTGGGAAAAAATGGCTGAGGAGGCGAAGCTGTTTGAAGAGAAGAAGGTTGCAGATCCTTACATTGTTGGATTTATTGAGTCCATGGCAAAAACAAATACAGAGAAAATCACTAAGGAGATCCTGGAGGGTTTATCCGAAGATTCTGATGAGAGTGATAGTTATGACGTAGAAAGCGGAGACGATGATTCTGAAGATCGGCCCTAGCGACCAAGCCATACTATCTTCGGAAAATCGACTATTAAACAGAGTCATCTTGACAACATGAGAGGAAAAGGTATTTTTGGGACATGTCTATTGTGAGAGCTGGCGGAGACAACAACGTTCCTGCTCCTGAGGAAAACGAAGTCGTCATCTACGGAAGCTTCTTTAAGGCTGGTCTTCGGTTCCCTTTAAGCAAGTTTGTGGTTGAAGTGCTAAAGATATACCAGATTTTCCTTCATCAGATCACCCCCGAAGCTATAATGAGGATGGGGATTTTTGTCTGGGCTGTAAGAAGCCAGGGGCTGGAGCCAAGCGCGAAGTGCTTTTGCAATATGCACGAGCTCTTATATGAGACGAAGGCTACTGGCAAAGAACAGTACCACAACAACTTCGGTTGTTATGGATTTATTGCTCGCCCCAACGCAAGCCACCCGGTTCCAACATTTCGGAAGAGATGGCCCGGAGCCTGGATGGAAGAATGGTTTTATGTGAAGAATGATTTAAAGGCAAGGGAAGACATAAAAGAGATCATCCAGCGCCCCATCTGGTCTCGCTTCGGCCTCCGAAGGCCGAAGGTGGAAATTGATGACGCTGTCGAAACGTGTCAGAGGGCCTTCAACACTGTTTGCTCCTTCATTGACACAAGAGATTTGATTCAAGAACATATAGCCTTCAGGGTGTGGCCGCTTGTGGAAAGCTGGGAAATACCGAAGGTGACCACCACTGATTCTAGTGATGGTGGTCTGGTCCGACTGAAATATACCTTCAGATTTCGGGAGAAGTTTGATGAGCCAAACGACGATTGGCTAAAGTGTATTGAAGCTACCAGCGATGAGCTGCTTGGAGCTTACTCCAAGGCCGAAAATAATGCTCTATTCGCAGCCTTCGAAGGTCGAGGGAAGAAAAGGCTGAACAGGGTATTTGATGCTATTGGCTTCGTATACCCTGATTACCGCTACCCGCTGTGAGGACAAGAGAAAAAAGAGGAAGATTGTTGCTTTGGTCACCCTAGTTGAGCCTGTACCGAAGAGCAAAAAGGTGAAGGTTCTGACCCACCGGTCGCGTTACATTGAACCGGCCGTGGTGCCGAACTTTGGCGCAGGGTCCTCTTCAGCAGCCGAAGCAATACATACTGCTCCGATTACACAAAGCGCTGAAGAACCAACTGTAATGTCGAAGACGCATACAATTGAGCCAGTCGAAGATAAGGTTGATAAGGCTGAAAAGCCAAAGGTTGAAGAGATAATAAAAATGCCAAAGATTCTGAGCCCTCCGACAGAGGCAAATCTGCCGAAGACGCAAAAGGCTTCTGTTGCAACTCCCAAGAGGAGGAGAATGGCCAACGTGCTGGATGCTGTGCTAGAAACTACGAAGGTGTTAAGACCTGCTGCTACAAAGAAAGTTGCTGAAACTACAAAAACGCAGGCCGAAGCCAAAACTGGCAAGCAGAAACCGAAGCTGCGAAAGCTCAAACTGAAGCTGAAGCTGGGCCTTCAGTGCCCACCGAGATGGAGCCTACTGAGCCTAAGGAAAAAATGACAGAGCTGATTGCATCTGAAAAGATCGAAGCTCCTGCTCCCGAAGCTCCAAACAAAAGCACTGACTACATCAATCGTCATACTTCGGGAAAAGAACTATCCCAAGAAGAAATGCTAGAAGCACGACACTACGCCCAAAAATTGAAATATCCGAAGGCGGCGTTAGTGTTCAATGGTAGTGACGAAGAATATTTTCTGTACTGTCTCCCGGATAACAAAGAAATATACGTTTGCCGGGAGATAGGTAAAAGCATCAGATTCCTGAAGCTAGAAGACGGCCTTTCGATTTTATTGAAGGATGAACTTGCTGACAGCCTAGCATACAATAGTATAAAGGTATAAAAGTTTACTTTTAAGTTGGAAACTAGCATATTTCATTGTCATACTTAACTCTTTCTTCTTATTTACAGGGCTTGATTCTTAGTAATGCCCTGAGGGCACAGAAGAATATTGAAGATGAAAGCTATACAATGGCTCTGAATAACCTTCATTCAGAAGTTATTGAATTGAGAAGCGAAGGTCTGGAAAAAGACAAAATCTTAATTTCAATGGTAAATAAAGTAAAGGAAGACGAAGCTAACTATAAAGCTCAGGCTGAAGCCCAGAAAATGGAGATTGAAGATCTTCGGAGGCAACTGGCCGAAGCTAAGGAAAATACGCAGTCGCTCAAACTAATCAAGAAATCAGCGAATATTGGAAAAATCATCTAGAGAAAAATTTTGAAGAACTTCGCACATCCAAGGAAAGGTGCTTTGAGAAGTCTTTGAATTGCGTAAAGAAAATAAAAGCTAGCTTCGCCAAAGTGGGTGCTTATTCTACTGAAGAAAACTTCATAAGAGGCGACCCGAAGGCGTTGTGGAATGGATAAGTGGAGAGGCCGAGACCTTCGAAGAAATTTTGAGTGATCGCGGGGATGTTTGCGTGTTTTCCGGTGCGCAGGGAATTCCAGCCATCTTGGAGAAGGCGGGATGTGATCACATTAAAGCCATGGCCCAGGCCGAAGCTGCCTTCTCTGTAGATGATACGAAGGATCCTTCAGCTGAAGCGACCTTGATGGGCGGAAAATTTTACAATGATGTCTGGGTGAATGGTGGCCGAGAGATGGCCCATGAAATTATAAAGAAAATTGAAAAGGATACCCATGACACTCGAGCAGAAGCAAGGCTAGTTGAAGAAGCTGCAAAGCCCGAAAACCGTATAGGTATTGTTTTTTGGCTTTTAGCTTCGGCATTTGTTTTTGTGGCTTCGGACTGATTAACTTTTCCTACTTCAGCTGAATTATCTCCGCCGCCGGAACCGTTCGATCCCCTAGCCGATCCAGAAATGAAGGAAGCGCTGGACATTATAAACATGACTGAATCCATTATCGATGAAGTCGTCAACAAATTGCTGAATGAAGTTGCAGAGAAAGTCCTTAAAGAGGAATAGATTTTATTGTAATAAAAAATTTGGAAAGCTTGATGTGTATAACAAATGAAGGAAGATTAGATTTATACTATAACAACATTATTGTCGGCGTTCCGAGACCGGGGGGTCCCCGAGCCGACGAGTGAGTGTGCCGCGTGCCCCAGCCCAGATGGGTCGAGCGCGTGGGCGAGCGCGAAGGGGGGAGAGAGAGCGAGAGCGAGGTGGCCGGAGCCGGGTCGTGAGGGAGACGGAGAATTCCCGCGGCCTTCGTGTTCGTCCCGCGCCCAGGTCGGGTGCGCTTGCAGTAGGGGGTTACAAGCGTCCGCGCGAGGTGAGGGGAGCGAGCGGCCCCGAGAGAGCGCCTGCCCCTGCCCCTCGTCCCCGCGAGGCCAACCTTCTCTAAGAAGGCCCTGGTCCTCCCTTTTATAGGCGTAAGGAGAGGATCCAGGTGTACAAATGGGGGTGTAGCAAGGTGCTACGTGTCTAGCGAGGGAGAGCTAGCGCCCTAAGTACATGCCAAGGTGGCAGCCGGAGAGATCTTGGCACCCTGTTGGTGTGGCGTCGTGGCTGTTGGAGAAGCAGTGGAGCTTGATGGAGGGACAGCTGTTGGAACAGCTGTGCTCTTGCTGACGTCTCCCTGCTTTCGTAAGGGAGTCAAGAGTCGCCGTCGTCATGGTCCAGTGAGGCGCCATCATTGCCTATCTGGCGGAGCTGGCCAGATGGGACACCGGTCTTGTTCTCTGCGACCTGAGTCGGCTCAGGGCAGGGTGATGATGACGCTTCCTGTTGACGTGGCGGTCTTGTGTCCTAGGTCGGGCGTCGTGGAGGCTCCTCCGAAGTCGAGGTCGAGTTCGTCCTGCATGACAGAGGCCGAGCCCGAACCCCTGGGTCGGGCGAGGCGGAGGTTGTTCGGCAGAGGCCGAGGCGGAGTCCGAGCCCTGGGTCGGGCGAGGCAGAGTTCGTCGTCTTCCGGGGCCTTAGCCCGAGTCCGAGCCCTGGGTCGGGCGGAGCGGAGTTCGCCGTCTTCCGGGGCCTTAGCCCGAGTCCGAGCCCTGGGTCGGGCGGAGCGGAGTTCGCCGTCTTCCGGGGCCTTAGCCCGAGTCTGAGCCCTGGGTCGGGCGGAGCGGAGTTCGCCGTCTTCCGGGGCCTTAGCCCGAGTCCGAGCCCTGGGTCGGGCAGAGCCCCCCATGGCACCTTTGGCGAAGTTCGGTCGCCCGTCGGTCTTACCTTTTGCGTTAAACGCCCCGGTGACTTGGTCGGTTGGCGCGGTGATTTAGTCAGGGTTACTTCTTATCGAAGGCGGGGCCTCGGGCGAGCCGGAGATGCGTCTGCTGTGAAAGAGGAGGCCTCAGGCGAGACGGAGTCATCTTAGGGTCGGCTGCCCTCGCCCGAGGCTAGGCTCGGGCGTGGCGTGATCGAGTCGCTCGTATGGACTGATCCCTGACTTAATCAAACCCATCAGGCCTCTGCAGCTTTATGCTGATGGGGGTTACCAGCTGAGAATTAGGCGTCTTGAGGGTACCCCTAATTATGGTCCCCGACAGTAGCCCCCGAGCCTCGAAGAGAGTGTTAACACTCGCTTGGAGGCTTGCGTCGCACTTTTTTGCAAGGGGACCAGCCTTTCTCGGTGGTACTTTGTTCCGGTGGGTGCGCGCGAGCGCACCCGCCGGGTGTAGCCCCCGAGGCCTCGGAGGAGTGGTTTCACTCCTTCGAGGTCTTAATGCCTTGCGTAATGCCTCGGCTGGTCTGGCGGTTCCCTCATGCGAGCAGGGCGTAGCCCAGGTGCACTGTCGGGGCCCAAGTTCTCGGGCTGGTATGTTGACGCTGTCAACGGTTCGGCCGGAGCCGGGTTTGCGAGAGCAGCCCCCGAGCCTCCGCACGGAGCGAGAGGACGATCAGGGACAGACTCGACTTTTTACATACGCCCCTACGTCGCCTTTCCGCAAGGAGGAGGGGGGGAGAGCGCCATGTTACCCTCGATGGGCACCGAACATGGTGTCTCCGGTGAGCTGCAATCGGGTAATCCGAGTGGACGTCCGTGCCCCGTTCGTTGGGGGTCGGCTAGGGGCCCGAAGGCACGCCCAAAAGTACCTGCGGGTGATCTGCCGGACCCGGTCCCCTAGCGACGGGGTCCGAGGGCTCGTTGCCTCCCTCCGATGGGATTCTGTTACAGAGTCGTTCCCGCTGGTCTCGGAAATGTCCTAGGGTACCTCGGGAGCGCAGCCCGAGCCTTGGTTATGTATCGAACGTACCCCTGGTCATCCCTCGCTCGGCGTCTGAGGCGACTGTGAACCCTTCGACAGGCTAGCCTTCGAACCCCTGATCAGTAATGGGCGCGGAGCCCTAGTAGCCTGAGGCGGTCGTGGAACCTTTCGGGAGGCCGACCTTCGAACCCCTGACCAGTAGTGGGTGTCGGGCCCACGCGATCTGAGGCGGCTGTTGAACCCCTCGGGGGGCCAGCCTTCGAACCCCTGATCAGTAGGGAGGCTCGGAGCCTAGTTCCTTCACGGGGAAGGATCCCTTTGGGGGTATCCCCTTTCCCGGTCCCTGTTGCAAGAGATAGAGAAAGAAGGAAAAGGGAAAAAGGATTCGAAATTGAACGTCGTGGCGTACCTTTTTCGGCGTGGTTGTTTTGGCGAAGGCGAAACGTCGCCAGCCACTCCCGCCCGTAGCGCTGTCCGTCGGGCCGCGGAGTTAATGCGCCGGGGTGAGTAGTTGGCGAGGTTGCCGTTGCGCGTGCGCGAGCCGTTCGAGGTACGGGTCACGGGCGCGTCGTCTTCGCACCGCGAGAGGGGGTTCTCTTGCTGCCTCCAGATGGAACATGAGCTTGGCTGATGGCGTGGTCGTTGCACTTGCGCGCCTGCCACTGTCATTACTGCCGGCCCGCTTTTGACCGCGTCTGACCGCTGCGTCAGGCTGGCGCAGCTGGGCCACGCGCTGGGCCGCCTCGAATCGCGGTATCGGTTCCGCAATCGAGGAGGTGCGGTGGTGGAGCGAGTGGCACAGCGGTTCGCATGCAGCACCCGGCGCGCCAGTTGCACGACGCGTGGGCTTTCGGGGCCTAAACATGTATGTAACCACGGCACGGAGCCGTGCTTTTTCCTCATTCCCGAGCACTAAGACTCGTCCGCTGATTGCCTGAACTGCTTCACTAAGCATGAGTCGCCTCGTGTCAAGGTGACGAGTGAGGTATCCGTATCCCGGAGGCGTAGGAGTCCCTCGGCTCGGTCGGCCCTGTTGTCTGAGGCTTCTCTAGCTTAGTTAAAGAGACCCCTCGGCCGCTCTTCGACGAGCCAAGGCCGGGGGTAGCGATATCAGCATGAGCAGAGGTGGAGTTGGCTCGGAAATGAAACCTGGTTGGCCGGAGCCTAGCCGGGTTGTCTGTTGGCAGGATTGTCGTCGGAGCTGATCAGCCGAGGCTTCGGATCGAGCTGGCGCCCTCGGAAGGCGGTCGGCCGAGGCCCCGGAGGTGGCCGGCCGAGCCGTCCGCTCGGGCCGGGTTCTCGGAGAAGTCCCTGGCAGAGATTGCTCGAGCGTGGTGATGACGTTGTCCTTCGGAGCGGAGGCCCTCGGACCGCGTCGCCGTCCGAGGCTAGGTCGGGCCTTGCCGAAGGTGCTGTCGATGCCAAGGGTGTCATCGCCCTCTTCCAGCGTCAAGATCCGAGCCTGCAGGGTCAAATCGTCTTGTAGCGTGGGCCTTGTGCGGCCGTCGAGGCCAGAACACACACCCTTGCTGCGTTATAAAGCTGCGTCTCTTTTCCTCTTGTTTCGAGTATCTGGACTTTTTGTCGGTAGCAGGGATGTTAGTGCGAGCAAGAGTTGCTTCTCGCGGAAGGTGATGAGTGAGGTATCCGTATCCCGGAGGCGTGGGAGTCCCTCGGCTCGGTCGGCCTTGCCGCTTACGCGTACTTTTACCCGTCCATGAGGCCCTGTCACCGACTCGGTCGAGAAGGCTCGAAGAATCGCTTCGACAGAAGAGCTTCCGTACGTAAAGACTCGTTCGATCCGCGGATTCACCTTATCCGAGCGTGAGTTACTTATCGCAGAAGGTGATGAGTGAGGTATCCATATCCCGGAGGCGTAGGAGTCCCTCGGCTCGGTCAGCCTTGACTGCTTACGTGTACCCCGTCGTTTCCAGGACCCACTTTTCGAAGTAGTCAAAAAGCACGAAAGATGTTCTGGTAAAAGAGATTTTTTGTTCGAGGAAAATTTTGACGCAGAGGGGGTTTCCCCCCTTTTAGCCCCCGAGGGAGGGTCGGGCTTTGCCGAGGCGAGGCCGACCCTTCCTTGTTGACTAAACTTTGCGTGGGTGCGGGGTATATGAACAACTTGGAAACATCTTAAGGGTAGAAGCGACGTAGCTGTTGGATGTTCCAAGCGTTGCCGTAGACCTCGCCTTGACTGTTGGCCAGCTTGTACGTTCCGGGCTTCAGAACTTTGGCGATGACGAACGGCCCCTCCCAGGGGGGCGTGAGCTTGTGCCTCCCTCGGGTGTCTTGCCGAAGCCGAAGCACCAGATCGCCCACCTGGAGGTCTCGGGGTCGGACCCCTCGGGCGTGGTAGCGTCGCAGGGACTGCTGATACCGCGCCGAGTGTAGTAAGGCCCTGTCCCGAGCCTCATCCAGCTGGTCCAGCGAGTCTTCTCGGCTAGCTTGGTTGCTTTCTTCATTGTAGGCCTTTGTCCTCGGGGAGCCGTATTCCAGGTCGGTGGGCAGGATGGCCTCGGCCCCGTAGACCAGGAAGAACGGCGTGAAACCCGTGGCTCGGCTTGGCGTCGTCCTCAGGCTCCAGACCACCGAGGGGAGTTCCTTCATCCACCGCTTGCCAAACTTGTTGAGGTTGTTGTAAATCCGAGGCTTGAGCCCTTGTAGGATCATGCCATTGGCGCGCTCTACTTGCCCATTCGACATGGGATGAGCTACGGCGGCCCAGTCCACCCGGATGTTGTGATCCTCGCAAAAATCCAAGAATTTTTTGCCGGTGAACTGGGTGCCATTGTCGGTGATGATGGAGTTCGGGATCCCGAAGCGATGGATGATGTTGGTGAAGAACGCCACCGCCTGCTCGGACCTGATGCTGTTCAGGGGTCGGACCTCGATCCACTTGGAGAATTTGTCGATGGCGACCAGCAGGTGCGTGTAGCCCCTGGGCGCCTTCTGCAGAGGGCCAACGAGGTCCAGACCCCACACAGCGAAGGGCCAGGTGATGGGTATCGTCTGCAGAGCCTGAGCGGGCAGGTGGGTCTGCTTCGCATAGAATTGGCACCCTTCGCAGGCGTGGACAATTCTGGTGGCGTCAGCCACCGCCGTTGGCCAGTAGAAGCCTTGGCGGAAAGCGTTCCCGACGAGGGTTCGGGGTGCTGCATGATGGCCGCAAGCCCCCGAGTGTATTTCTCGCAGGAGTTCCTGACCTTCGGCGATGGAGATGCATCGCTGGAGGATGCCCGAGGGGCTTCGGTGGTAGAGCTCCTTCTCATCGCCCAGCAAGACGAACGATTTGGCGCGTCGCGCTACCCGCCGAGCCTCGGCTCGGTCGAGGGGCAGTTCTCCTTGGTGGAGATATTGCAGGTACGGGGTTTGCCAATCTTGATCTGGCACGACCCCGTTCTGCTCCTCCTCGATACGCAGCGCTTCGCCCTCGGGCTCCGAGGGTTCCTCGGGTTGAGCCGAGGATGGCTCGGGCTGGGCCGAGGTCACCTCGGACGAGGCCGAGGGTGCCTCGGGCTCGGGCGCGTCGCCTATCTTGACGGAGGGTTGGTGCAGATCCCGGGAGAAGACGTCCGGGGGAACCGTCGTTCGCCCCGAGGCTATCTTCGCCAGCTCGTCCGCAGTCTCGTTGTAGTGCTGGGCGATGTGGTTAAGCTCGAGCCCGTAGAACTTGTCTTCCAGGCGTCGAACCTCGTCACAGTAGGCCTCCATCTTCGGGTCGCGGCAGTGGGAGTTCTTCATGACTTGGTCGATGACGAGCTGCGAGTCGCCGCGTGCATCGAGGCGTCGGACCCCTAGCTCGATGGCGATTCGCAGTCCGTTGATCAGAGCCTCGTACTCAGCCACATTGTTGGACGCCGGGAAATGGAGGCGGAGCACGTAGCGCAGGTGTTTCCCGAGGGGCGAGACGAAGAGCAGGCCCGCGCCGGCTCCCGTCTTCATCAGCGACCCGTCGAAAAACATGGTCCAGAGCTCCGGTTGGATCGGAGCCATCGGCAACTGGGTATCGACCCATTCGGCTACGAAATCCACCAGTACCTGGGACTTGATGGCCTTCCGAGGGGCGAACGAGATTGCCTCACCCATGATTTCCATCGCCCACTTCGCGATCTGTCCTGAGGCTTCTCGGCACTGGATGATCTCCCCCAGGGGGAAGGATGACACCACAGTCACCGGATGAGACTCGAAGTAATGTCGCAGCTTTCGCCTCGTCAGGATCACTGCATATAGCAGCTTCTGGACTTGTGGGTAGCGGATCTTGGTCTCGGACAACACTTCGCTGATGAAGTAAACTGGCCTCTGAATGGGCAAAGCATGCCCCTCTTCCTGCCTTTCGACCACGATCGCGGCGCTGACCACCTGAGTGGTTGCGGCGACGTAGATCAGGAGGGCTTCTCCATCAGCTGGGGGTACCAAGATGGGCGCCTGGGTGAGGAGCGCCTTCAGGTTCCCGAGGGCTTCCTCGGCCTCGGGAGTCCAAGTGAAGCACTCGGCCTTCCTTAAGAGACGGTACAGGGGTAGGCCTCTTTCGCCGAGGCGCGAGATGAAACGGCTCAAGGCCGCGAGGCATCCCATGACCCTCTGTACGCCTTTTAAGTCCTTGATGGGCCCCATGTTTGTGATGGCCGCGATCTTCTCCGGGTTGGCTTCGATGCCCCGCTCGGAGACGATGAATCCCAAAAGCATGCCCCGGGGCACCCCGAAGACGCACTTCTCGGGATTGAGCTTGACGCCCTTCGCCTTGAGACACCGGAATATCAGTTCGAGGTCGGAGAGAAGGTCAGAGGCTTTCCTCGTCTTGACTACGATGTCATCGACGTAGGCCTCGACCGTGCGACCGATGTGTTCGCCGAACACATGGTTCATGCACCGCTGGTACGTTGCACCCGCGTTCCTCAAACCGAACGGCATTGTGACATAACAGTACATGCCGAAGGGCGTGATGAAAGAAGTCGCGAGCTGGTCGGACTCTTTCATCTTGATTTGATGATACCCTGAGTAGGCATCGAGGAAAGACAGGGTTTCGCACCCTGCAGTGGAGTCCACGATTTGATCGATGCGAGGTAGAGGGTAGGGGACCTTCGGATATGCTTTGTTGAGACCAGTGTAGTCTACACACATCCGCCATTTCCCCCCTTTTTTCCTCACAAGTACAGGGTTGGCAAGCCATTCGGGATGGAATACCTCTTTGATGAACCCTGCTGCCATCAGCTTGTGGATCTCCTCTCCTATCACCCTGCGCCTTTCCTCGTTGAATCGGCGCAGAGGCTGTCTGACCGGTCGGGCTCCGGCCCGAATATCCAGCGAGTGCTCGGCGACTTCCCTCGGTATGCCGGGCATGTCCGAGGGACTCCACGCAAAGACGTCGACGTTCGCGCGGAGAAAGTCGACGAGCACTGCTTCCTATTTGGGGTCGAGCCCGGAACCGATTCGGATCTGCTTGGAGGTGTCGCCACTGGGGTCGAGAGGGACGGCCTTAACCGTCTCCGCTGGCTCGAAGTTGCCGGCATGTCGCTTCACGTCCGGCACCTCTCGGGAGAGGCTTTCCAGGTCGGCAATGAGGGCCTCGGACTCGGCGAGGGCCTCGGCGTACTCCACGCACTCCACGTCGCATTCGAATGCGTGTTTATACGTGGGGCCGACGGTGATGACCCCGTTGGGGCCCGGCATCTTGAGCTTCAGGTAGGTGTAGTTGGGGATGGCCATGAACTTCGCGTAGCATGGCCTTCCCAACACTGCGTGGTAGGTTCCTCGGAACCCGACCACCTCGAACGTCAAAGTCTCCCTTCGGAAGTTGGAGGGTGTTCCGAAGCAGACAGGGAGGTCGAGCTGTCCGAGGGGCTGGACGCGCTTCCCGGGAATGATCCCGTGGAAGGGCGCAGCGCCTGCTCGGACGGATGACAGATCGACGCGCAGGAGCCTGAGGGTCTCAGCGTAGATGATGTTGAGGCAGCTGCCCCCATCCATCAAGACCTTGGTGAGCCTGACGTCGCCGATGACGGGGTCGACGACGAGCGGGTACTTCCCCGGGCTCGGCACGTGGTCGGGGTGGTCGTCCCGGTCGAAGTTGATGGGCTTGTCGGACCAGTCTAGGTAGACTGGCGCCGCCACCTTCACCGAGCAGACCTCCCGACGCTCCTGCTTACGATGCCGAGCCGAGGCGTTTGCCGCATGCCCTCCGTAGATCATGAAGCAGTCGCGGACCTCGGGGAACTCTCCTGCTTGGCGATCTTCCCCTTTGTCGGCGTCGTGAGCCCTGCCGCCCTCTGCGGGTGGCCCGGCCCGATGGAAGTGGCGCCGAAGCATAACGCACTCTTCGAGGGTGTGCTTGACGGGCCCCTGATGGTAGGGGCACGTCTCCTTGAGTGCCTTGTCGAAGAGGTTAGCACCTCCGGAGGGCTTCCGAGGGTTCTTGTGCTCGGCGGCGGCAACAAGGTCTGCATCGGGAACGTCGCGTTTCGCTTGCGACTTCCTCCTGCCTTTCTTCTTGGCGCCGCGCGGAGTAGACGCCTCGGGAGCATCTTCTGACGGGCGGCCCTGGGGCTGCTTGTCCTTTTGGAAGATGGCCTCTACCGCCTCCTAGCCGGAGGCGAACTTGGTGGCGATGTCCATCAGCTCGCTCGCCCTGGTGGGGGTCTTGCGACCCAACTTGCTCACCAGGTCACGGCAGGTGGTGCCGGCGAGGAACGCGCCGATGACATCGGAGTCGGTGATGTTGGGCAGCTCGGTGCGCTGCTTCGAGAACCGCTAGATGTAGTCCCGGAGAGACTCTCCCGGCAGTTGCCGACAGCTTCGGAGGTCCCAGGAATTCCCTGGGCGCACGTACGTGCCCTAGAAGTTGCCGGCGAAAGCTTGGACCAGATCCTCCCAGTTGGAAATCTGCCCCGGAGGCAGGTGCTCCAACCAGGCACGAGCAGTGTCGGAGAGGAACAGGGGGAGGTTGCGGATGATGAGGTTGTCGTCGTCCGTCCCACCCAGCTGACAGGCCAGGCGGTAGTCCGTGAGCCACAATTCCGGTCTCGTTTCCCCCGAGTACTTTGTGATAGTAGTCGGGGGTCGGAATCGGGTCGGGAACGGCGCCCGCCGAATGGCTCGGCTGAAGACCTACGGACCGGGTGGTTCGGGCGAGGGACTCCGATCCTCCCCGCTGTCGTAGCGTCCCCCACGCCTGGGGTGGTAGCCTCGGCGCACCCTTTCGTCGAGGCGTGCCCGACGGTCGCGATGAGGGTGCTCGTCGCCGAGGCGGCCCGGGGCCGCAGGCGCGGTGTTGCGCGTGTGCCCGGTGTAGACCGAGGCTTCCCGCGTGAGTCGGGAAGTCGCGGCACGAGGTTCCGAGGGGTACCCCTGCCTTCGGGAGGCAGAGCTCTCGGCCCGCCGGGCCGCAGTTCCTTCCAGAAGATGCTTGAGTTCTCCCTGGATTCGCCGACCCTCGGTGGTTGATGACTCCGGCATCGCGCGGAGGAGCATCGCTGCAGCGGCCAGGTCCTGACCGGTTCCGCCGGATGCGGGAGGCGGTCTGTCCCTGGCATCGTTGGCGATGCGGTGCTGGAGACCTTGGGGCAGGTGACGTATTCCTCTGGCCTGGGGCTGGCTCGCCCATACCTGCCCGATGTTCTGGCGGATTGCCTCGAGCGCTCCTTCTCCCTCATCGAGCCCGGCCTGCGCCCCGCGGACTTGCTCGAGCTGTGGGTCGTGACCCCCCGCCGGAACGGGGACCACAGCTAGCTCCCGCGGGATGTCGGCGCGAGGCGCTGGCCTAGGGGGATCACCATCCTCCGGCATGCCGAGACAGCCGCCTCCGGAGGGATCCCCTAGCTCAATGTGGAAACATTCGCGGCTCGGGCCACAGTCCTTGTCGTCAAGGCTGCGGCTGCCGTCGGAACAGTCGGAGAGGCAGTAGTCACATGCGGTCATGAAGTCCCGCATGGCACTGGGGTTGCCAAATCCGGAGAAATCCCAGCAGATGCTGGGGTCATCATCTTCCTCGGACCCAGAGGGTCCGTAGGTCGAGACACCCGTCAATCGGTCCCAAGGCGACCGCACACGAAACCCCAGAGAGGTTGCACTCGCCTCAACGTGAGCGCCCGCCAAAGCGAGGTCGCCAGGCGGGTTGAGGCCGAGTCGAAATGACGAAAGATGGGTAGCAGTCGGTACCTTTTTGTCGACGAGGAGCGATGAAGTCACGTCGGGGGCTGATCGCGCCGTCGTCTTGGGTACGAGGGCGATGTCCTGCAGGCCCTTCGCGAGCGTGCTGGCGTCGTCCACCTGCTCGGAGTCGACGTGCTGCGGGGGGATGCTGCTCGCCTTTGCCTCGAACGCGAGGGCGACGCTTGGCATGTCCTCCGTTGGGGCGCCGGGGATGTCGATTTGCTCGATAGCCGTCGGAGCGCGGCCTCCCGCTCGGCCCTGGTTGCCCCGCCTCCTCCTCCTCCGATGGCGAGGGAGAGGATGGGGCGAGCTCGAAAGTTGTCCTTCCCCCACGCGGGAAAGACGTCGTCGATTCCGCCGCCGGCGAGCGGGCTGTCCGCCACCATTGTCGCTGTCGCGCGGCGGTGGAAGGAGTATCATGTCGTAGTTGCCGTCGAAGGACATGAACTCGAAGCTCCCGAAACGGAGCACCGTCCCGGGTTGGAGAGGTCGTTGGAGACTGCCCATCTGGAGCTTGACGGGAATCTACTCGTCAACACGCAGCAGGCCCCTACCTGGCGCGCCAACTGTCGGCGTTCCGAGACCGGGGGGTCCCCGAGCCGACGAGTGAGTGTGCCGCGTGCCCCAGCCCAGATGGGTCGAGCGCGTGGGCGAGCGCGAAGGGGGGAGAGAGAGCGAGAGCGAGGTGGCCGGAGCCGGGTCGTGAGGGAGACGGAGAATTCCCGCGGCCTTCGTGTTCGTCCCGCGCCCAGGTCGGGTGCGCTTGCAGTAGGGGGTTACAAGCGTCCGCGCGAGGTGAGGGGAGCGAGCGGCCCCGAGAGAGCGCCTGCCCCTGCCCCTCGTCCCCGCAAGGCCAACCTTCTCTAAGAAGGCCCTGGTCCTCCCTTTTATAGGCGTAAGGAGAGGATCCAGGTGTACAAATGGGGGTGTAGCAAGGTGCTACGTGTCTAGCGAGGGAGAGCTAGCGCCCTAAGTACATGCCAAGGTGGCAGCCGGAGAGATCTTGGCACCCTGTTGGTGTGGCGTCGTGGCTGTTGGAGAAGCAGTGGAGCTTGATGGAGGGACAGCTGTTGGAACAGCTGTGCTCTTGCTGACGTCTCCCTGCTTTCGTAAGGGAGTCAAGTGTCGCCGTCGTCATGGTCCAGTGAGGCGCCATCATTGCCTATCTGGCGGAGCTGGCCAGATGGGACACCGGTCTTGTTCTCTGCGACCCGAGTCGGCTCAGGGCAGGGTGATGATGACGCTTCCTGTTGACGTGGCGGTCTTGTGTCCTAGGTCGGGCGTCGTGGAGGCTCCTCCGAAGTCGAGGTCGAGTCCGTCCTACATGACAGAGGCCGAGCCCGAACCCCTAGGTCGGGCGAGGCGGAGGTCGTTCGGCAGAGGCCGAGGCGGAGTCCGAGCCCTGGGTCGGGCGAGGCAGAGTTCGTCGTCTTCCGGGGCCTTAGCCCGAGTCCGAGCCCTGGGTCGGGCGGAGCGGAGTTCGCCGTCTTCCGGGGCCTTAGCCCGAGTCCGAGCCCTGGGTCGGGCGGAGCGGAGTTCGCCGTCTTCCAGGGCCTTAGCCCGAGTCCGAGCCCTGGGTCGGGCGGAGCGGAGTTCGCCGTCTTCCGGGGCCTTAGCCCGAGTCCGAGCCCTGGGTCGGGCAGAGCCCCCCATGGCACCTTTGGCGAAGTCCGGTCGCCCGTCGGTCTTACCTTTTGCGTTAAACGCCCCGGTGACTTGGTCGGTTGGCGCGGTGATTTAGTCAGGGTTACTTCTTATCGAAGGCGGGGCCTCGGGCGAGCCGGAGATGCGTCTGCCGTGAAAGAGGAGGCCTCAGGCGAGACGGAGTCATCTTAGGGTCGGCTGCCCTCGCCCGAGGCTAGGCTCGGGCGTGGCGTGATCGAGTCGCTCGTATGGACTGATCCCTGACTTAATCAAACCCATCAGGCCTCTGCAGCTTTATGCTGATGGGGGTTACCAGCTGAGAATTAGGCGTCTTGAGGGTACCCCTAATTATGGTCCCCGACAATTATGTAATATTTGGAGTGTACAATGTTGAATTGAATATGTAAATTATTGTAGTTTATTTCTTTGTGATGCATGAAATTTACACACATACCGTTTTTGAGCCTTCAGCGAAAAAACACCTTCCCTTCTTTTCATGCTTCGTAAAGAAAAAAGATCCATGCTTCGTAAAGAAAGATATCCTTGCTTTATAAAGAGAGATCCCTTCTTGTAACAAGGCTGATAAAATTGTATTTCCCAAAACTTACTTCGTGCCTTAGCACCTTTTTATTTTGACGAAGCATAATCCGAAGATGAGCTTCGTATTCAATCCTCGTGTCATTGATGCAATATGATGTATGATGTGATGTTATGCGAAATGATGTGATGATATGATGCAAAATGATGAGGATGCCGAAGACACACACCCACACGCCCACACTGGAACACACAAGCTCTGCATCCCCTTAGGAACGTCTTTTGAGCTTCTTCACCTTCTATTTCGGTCATATAAGTTCTGCATCCCCTTAGGAACGTCTTTTGAACTTCTTCGCCTCCTATTTCGGCGGTATAAGTTCTGCATCCCCTTAGGAACGACTTTTGAACTTCTTCGCCTTATATTTCGGCGGTATTTGGCTCTGCATTCCCTTTGAAACAACTTTTGAGCAGAAAACATACGCTGCGCTCCCTTAGGAACGACTTTTTTGTAGCTTCGGCAAATTTTGCTCTGCATTCCCTTAGTGTCGGGGACCATAATTAGGGGTACCCTCAAGACGCCTAATTCTCAGCTGGTAACCCCCATCAGCATAAAGCTGCAGAGGCCTGATGGGTTTGATTAAGTCAGGGATCAGTCCATACGAGCGACTCGATCACGCCACGCCCGAGCCTAGCCTCGGGCGAGGGCAGCCGACCCTAAGATGACTCCGTCTCGCCTGAGGCCTCCTCTTTCATGGCAGACGCATCACCGGCTCGCCCGAGGCCCCGCCTTCGATAAGAAGTAACCCTGACTAAATCACCGCGCCAACCGACCAAGTCACCGGGGCGTTTAACGCAAAAGGTAAGACCGACGGGCAACCAGACTTCGCCAGAGGTGCCATAGGAGGCTCTGCCCGACCCAGGGCTCGGACTCGGGCTAAGGCCCCGGAAGACGGCGAACTCCGCTCCGCCCGACCCAGGGCTCGGACTCGGGCTAAGGCCCCGGAAGACGGCGAACTCCGCTCCGCCCGACCCAGGGCTCGGACTCGGGCTAAGGCCCCGGAAGACGGCGAACTCCGCTCCGCCCGACCCAGGGCTCGGACTCGGGCTAAGGCCCCGGAAGACGGCGAACTCCGCTCCGCCCGACCCAGGGCTCGGACTCGGGCTAAGGCCCCGGAAGACGACGAACTCCGCCTCGCCCGACCCAGGGCTCGGACTCCGCCTCGGCCTCTGCCGAACGACCTCCGCCTCGCCCGACCCAGGGGTTCGGGCTCGGCCTCTGTCATGCAGGACGGACTCGACCTCGACTTCGGAGGAGCCTCGACGATGCCCGACCTAGGACACAAGACCGCCACGTCAACAGGAAGCGTCATCATCACCCTGCCCTGAGTCGACTCGGGTCGCAGAGAACAAGACCGGCGTCCCATCTGGCCAGCTCCGCCAGATAGGCAATGATGGCGCCCCGCTAGACCATGACGACGGTGGCTCTCAGCTCCCTTACGAAAGCAGGAGGACGTCAGCAAGGGCCCAGCCACTCCGACAGCTGTCCCTCCGTCCGGCTCCGTTACTCCTCCAACAGCCACGACGCCACACCAACAGGGTGCCAAGATCTCTCCAGCTGCCACCTTGGCATGTACTTAGGGCGCTAGCTCTCCCTCGCTAGACACGTAGCACCTTGCTACACCCCCATTTTGTACACCTGGATCCTCTCCTTACGACTATAAAAGGAAGGACCAGGGCCTTCTTAGAGAAGGTTGGCCTCGCGGGGACGAAGGGCAGGGGCAGGCGCTCTCTCGGGGCCGCTCGCTCCCCTCACCTCGCGCGGACGCTTGTAACCCCCTACTGCAAGCGCACCCGACCTGGGCGCGGGACGAACACGAAGGCCGCGGGAATTCTCCGACTCCCTCACGACCCGGCTCCGGCCACCTCGCTCTCGCTCTCTCCCCCCCCTTCGCGCTCGCCCACGCGCTCGACCCATCTGGGCTGGGGCACGCGGCACACTCACTCGTCGGCTCGGGGACCCCCCGGTCTCGGAACGCCGACAGTTGGCGCGCCAGGTAGGGGCCTGCTGCGTGTTGACGAGTAGATTCCCGTCAAGCTCCAGATGGGCAGTCTCCAACGACCTCTTCAACCCGGGACGGTGCTCCGTTTCGGGAGCCTCGAGTTCATGTCTCTCGACAGCAGCTACGACATGATACTCCTTCCACCGCCGCGCGACAGTGACAATGGTGGCGGACAGCCCGCCCGCCGGCGGCGGAATCGACGACGCCTTTCCCGCGTGGGGGAAGGACAACTTTCGAGCTCGCTCCGTCCTCTCCCTCGCCATCGAAGGAGGAGGCGGGGCAACCAAGGCCGAGCGGGAGGCTGCGCTCCGACAGCTGTCGAGCAAATCGACATCCCCAGTGCCTCAACGGAGGACACGCTAGGCGTCACCCTCGCGTTCGAGGCAAATGCGAGCGCCATCCCCCCGCAACACGTCGACCCCGAGCAAGTGGACGACGCCAGCACGCTCATGAAGGGCCTGCAGGACGTCGCCCTCGTACCCACGACGACGGCGCGATCAGCCCCCGACGTGGCTTCATCGCTCCTCGTCGACAAAAAGGTACCGACTGCTACCCATCTTTCGTCATTTCGACTCGGCCTCAACCCGCCTGGCGACCTCGCTTTGGCGGGCGCTCACGTTGAGGCGAGTGCAACCTCTCTGGGGTTTCGTGTGCGGTCGCCTTGGGACCGATTGACGGGTGTCTCGACCTACGGACCCTTTGGGTCCGAGGAAGATGACGACCCCAGCATCTGCTGGGATTTCTCCGGATTTGGCAACCCCAGTGCCATGCGGGACTTCATGACCGCATGTGACTACTGCCTCTCCGACTGTTCCGACGGCAGCCGCAGCCTTGACGACAAGGACTGCGGCCCGAGCCGCGAATGTTTCCACATCGAGCTAGGGGATCCCTCCGGAGGCGGCTGTCTCGGCATGCCGGAGGATGGTGATCCCCCTAGGCCAGCGCCTCGCGCCGACATCCCGCGGGAGCTAGCTGTGGTCCCCGTTCCGGCGGGGGGTCACGACCCACAGCTCGAGCAAGTCCGCGGGGCGCAGGCCGGGCTCGATGAGGGAGCAGGAGCGCTCGAGGCAATCCGCCAGAACATCGGGCAGGTATGGGCGAGCCAGCCCCCGGCCGGAGGAATACGTCACCTGCCCCAAGGTCTCCAGCACCGCATCGCCAACGATGCCAGGGACAGACCGCCACCCGCATCCGGCGGAACCGGTCAGGACCTGGCCGCTGCAGCGATGCTCCTCCGCGCGATGCCGGAGTCATCAACCACCGAGGGTCGGCGAATCCAGGGAGAACTCAAGCATCTCCTGGAAGGCGCTGCGGCCCGGCGGGCTGAGAGCTCTGCCTCCCGAAGGCAGGGGTACCCCTCGGAACCTCGTGCCGCGACTTCCCGACTCACGCAGGAAGCCTCGGTCTACACCGGGCGCACGCGCAACACCGCGCCTGCGGCCCCGGGCCACCTCGGCGACGAGCACCCTCATCGTGACCGTCGGGCACGCCTCGACGAAAGGGTGCGCCGAGGCTACCACCCCAGGCGTGGGGGACGCTACGACAGCGGGGAGGATCGGAGTCCCTCGCCCGAACCACCCGGTCCGCAGGTCTTCAGCCGAGCCATTCGGCGGGCGCCGTTCCCGACCCGATTCCGACCCCCGACTACTATCACAAAGTACTCGGGGGAAACGAGACCGGAATTGTGGCTCGCGGACTACCGCCTGGCCTGTCAGCTGGGTGGCACGGACGACGACAACCTCATCATCCGCAACCTCCCCCTGTTCCTCTCCGACACTGCTCGTGCCTGGTTGGAGCACCTGCCTCCGGGGCAGATTTCCAACTGGGAGGATCTGGTCCAAGCTTTCGCCGGCAACTTCCAGGGCACGTACGTGCGCCCCGGGAATTCCTGGGACCTCCGAAGCTGTCGGCAACTGCCGGGAGAGTCTCTCCGGGACTACATCCGGCGGTTCTCGAAGCAGCGCACTGAGCTGCCCAACATCACCGACTCCGATGTCATCGGCGCGTTCCTCGCCGGCACCACCTGCCGTGACCTGGTGAGCAAGTTGGGTCGCAAGACCCCCACCAGGGCGAGCGAGCTGATGGACATCGCCACCAAGTTCGCCTCTGGTCAGGAGGCGGTAGAGGCCATCTTCCGAAAGGACAAGCAGCCCCAGGGCCGCCCGTCGGAAGATGCTCCCGAGGCGTCTACTCCGCGCGGCGCCAAGAAGAAAGGCAGGAGGAAGTCGCAAGCGAAACGCGACTTTCCCGATGCAGACCTTGTCGCCGCCGCCGAGCACAAGAACCCTCGAAAGCCCCCCGGAGGTGCTAACCTCTTCGACAAGGCACTCAAGGAAACGTGCCCCTACCATCAGGGGCCCATCAAGCACACCCTCGAGGAGTGCGTCATGCTTCGGCGCCACTTCCACAGGGCCGGGCCACCCGCAGAGGGTGGCAGGGCTCACGACGACGACAAAAGGGAGGATCGCCAAGCAGGAGAGTTCCCAGAGGTCCGCGACTGCTTCATGATCTACGGAGGGCATGCGGCGAATGCCTCGGCTCTGCATCGTAAGCAAGAGCGTCGGGAGGTCTGCTCGGTGAAGGTGGCGGCGCTAGTCTACCTAGACTGGTCCGACAAGCCCATCACCTTCGACCGGGACGACCACCCCGACCATGTGCCGAGCCCGGGGAAGTACCCGCTCGTCGTCGACCCCGTCATCGGCGACGTCAGGCTCACCAAGGTCTTGGTGGATGGGGGCAGCTGCCTCAATATCATCTACGCTGAGACCCTCAGGCTCCTGCGCGTCGATCTGTCATCCGTCCGAGCAGGCGCTGCGCCCTTCCACGGGATCATTCCCGGGAAGCGCGTCCAGCCCCTCGGACAGCTCGACCTCCCTGTCTGCTTCGGAACACCCTCCAACTTCCGAAGGGAGACTTTGATGTTCGAGGTGGTCGGGTTCCGAGGAACCTACCACGCAGTGTTGGGAAGGCCATGCTACGCGAAGTTCATGGCCATCCCCAACTACACCTACCTGAAGCTCAAGATGCCGGGCCCCAACGGGGTCATCACCGTCGGCCCCACGTACAAGCACGCATTCGAATGCGATGTGGAGTGCGTGGAGTACGCCGAGGCCCTCGCCGAGTCCGAGGCCCTCATTGCCGACCTGGAAAGCCTCTCCCGAGAGGTGCCGGACGTGAAGCGGCATGCCGGCAACTTCGAGCCAGCAGAGACGGTTAAAGCCGTCCCTCTCGACCCCAGTGGCGACACCTCCAAGCAGATCCGAATCGGTTCCGGGCTCGACCCCAAATAGGAAGCAGTGCTCGTCGACTTTCTCCGCGCGAACGCCGACGTCTTTGCGTGGAGTCCCTCGGACATGCCCGGCATACCGAGGGAAGTCGCCGAGCACTCGCTGGATATTCGGGCCGGGGCCCGACCGGTCAGACAGCCTCTGCGCCGATTCGACGAGGAAAGGCGCAGGGTGATAGGCGAGGAGGTCCACAAGCTGATGGCAGCAGGGTTCATCAAAGAGGTATTCCATCCCGAATGGCTTGCCAACCTTGTACTTGTGAGGAAAAAAGGGGGGAAATGGCGGATGTGTGTAGACTACACTGGTCTCAACAAAGCATGTCCGAAGGTCCCCTACCCTCTACCTCGCATCGATCAAATCGTGGACTCCACTGCAGGGTGCGAAACCCTGTCTTTCCTCGATGCCTACTCAGGGTATCATCAAATCAAGATGAAAGAGTGCGACCAGCTCGCGACTTCTTTCATCACGCCCTTCGGCATATACTGTTATGTCACCATGCCGTTCGGTTTGAGGAACGCGGGTGCAACGTACCAGCGGTGCATGAACCATGTGTTCGGCGAACACATCGGTCGCACGGTCGAGGCCTACATCGATGACATCGTAGTCAAGACGAGGAAAGCCTCCGACCTTCTCTCCGACCTCGAACTGACATTCCGGTGCCTCAAGGCGAAGGGCGTCAAGCTCAATCCCGAGAAGTGCGTCTTCGGGGTGCCGCGGGGCATGCTTTTGGGATTCATCGTCTCCGAGCGGGGCATCGAAGCCAACCCGGAGAAGATCGCGGCCATCACAAACATGGGGCCCATCAAGGACTTAAAAGGCGTACAGAGGGTCATGGGATGCCTCGCGGCCTTGAGCCGTTTCATCTCGTGCCTCGGCGAAAGAGGCCTGCCCCTGTACCGTCTCTTAAGGAAGGCCGAGTGCTTCACTTGGACTCCCGAGGCCGAGGAAGCCCTCGGGAACCTGAAGGCGCTCCTCACCCAGGCGCCCATCTTGGTACCCCCAGCTGATGGAGAAGCCCTCCTGATCTACGTCGCCGCAACCACTCAGGTGGTCAGCGCCGCGATCGTGGTCGAAAGGCAGGAAGAGGGGCATGCTTTGCCCATTCAGAGGCCAGTTTACTTCATCAGCGAAGTGCTGTCCGAGACCAAGATCCGCTACCCACAAGTCCAGAAGCTGCTATATGCAGTGATCCTGACGAGGCGAAAGCTGCGACATTACTTCGAGTCTCATCCGGTGACTGTGGTGTCATCCTTCCCCCTGGGGGAGATCATCCAGTGCCGAGAAGCCTCGGGGCGGATCGTGTAATACTCAAGTTGTATACCAAGTGTAATAGAGAGAGACCCTTATTTTGTGTGTTTCATTTGCATCATAAAAAGAGCACCTATGTAATTGAGAGTGACTAAATAAAACAATTATTCTAAAATAAAGAAAAAAAATGCATTTGTTGGAGTTTTATGTGTTGTGCATTAAATAAAACCATAATGATAAAAAAATGATAAGGTAATAATTATTGAAAGCTTGATTAAGCCACATTGAAAACTAGGGTTTAAAGGAAGTAGAGAAATGTTATGAAAATAAAGAAAATAATATAAATATATTCCAAAAATTTGTATTTCATATTCCAGAATATGGTTTGATAACAAATGTGCACAAGGGTTGAAGACTAAACTCAAATTCAAATTTAAACCTAGAAGAAAGAAAACAGAAAACAAAATAAAAAGAAAAAAAAATAAAGCTTACCTGGGCTCTCCTCCTCTGTATTCGGCCCACCAGGGGGGAAATCTCGCGCTCGGCCCATTCCTGGGATCTGCTCCCGCGCACTCGCGCCGACAACTGGGGCCCGCGGGTCAGCTTCCCTCGCGCGCGCGGCCCGTGCTCTCACCTCCGTGCGCACCCGACAAGCGGGACCCGCCGTCAGCCTCTCCAGCTTCTTCGCGTGGCTCGCTCGTGCGTTGCGGCGTCGTGGTCCCACCGGTCAGCTCATCTCCTCCTTTCTTCGTCAACGGCCAACGCAGCTACCGCCGGAGATCGCGCGATCCGTGCGGACTCTTCTCTCGTTTTTCCCCTTCAGCCGTTATAAGGAAGCCAGGTCGAGGTCCTTCCCTTCCTCTTAGTCTCGCGCCCACCAACAGGCACCGTCGCGTTCGCCATTGCCGTGTGAGGAGGAGTCGAAGTGGGCTGCGTGATCGCTCCGCCGCAAGTGAAGCTCGCCATCGTGGGGACTCCGTCCTCGGGGTGGAGCCAGGCGGGGTCGCCATCGTCTAGGGTGGCCACCCGTGAGCTCAATTGGAAGGCGGGCCTTGGGGAGCGTGGGCAATTTCTCACCGTGATCCCGTCACCGGCGTGTTTCCGCCCGTCGCCGCGGACCGACCTTCTCGCCGCGACGATTACCGGTGAGACACCTCCTCCATGTTCTCCTAGCCATCAATTTGGTTTTCCTCACGCGATTAATTGAGCTTAGTCACCGGAGCGGTAGAATTTGGGGAGCACCGGCGAGATGGCCGCCGTGGGCTGGAGCGCTCACCAGCTCGGCTCTGTTGGGGGGGGAAGATGGCGATCTGCCGTCGGATGGCCGCGGGACGGTGTAGATGAGTGCGCGCTTGCCGGATGGATCCGTGACCGTTGATGCGGGATCGTGCGCGTGGGATCAGATTCTGAGTTCATGAAATCCTGGACGTAGGATCTCGATCGGGTGGAATCCGTGCGCTAACAGCATGTGGCGCGTCTGGTTTAATCTGCGCCCTCGGTGTCTAATCCAACGGCCGAGATCGCACCGTACCCTTTCGCCGAGCCGAAATTGTAAAAGAGCCCCCGCAGAATCATAGAATAAACCCGCCGTCCACCTATCACTGTACACTGAGTCTCGGATTTTATTCGCCAGACCCCCTGTGTTTTCTGGAATTTGACGCCCAGTCCAGAGACATTTAAAAACAGAGAAATAATATTAGAAATTCATTTTTAATACAAAAACAAATCTAGAAACTTGTAAAATGCATAGAAAATTCATTTTAGCTCCAAATTGAGTCATTCCAATTCCTAAAATTTTGTAATAATATTCTCTATCATTTAGAATCACTGTTTTGACATGAACTCTGTTAGAAAATTTATTTAACATTTAATCCTATTTTAATCACATTAAATCTTAGGAAATTCATAACTTGAAAACTATAACTCCAAATTTAGTGATTCCAGTTCCTATAATTTCATTTTAATGTGTAGATTTTTACTGTATATTTTATTCATCTGTTTGGTGTGATGTTGATTTTGGCTATACTATGTATGTATTGTGTTGATGCGAGTAGACGAACAAGCCACTGTGGAAACTGAGGTTCAGCAAGTAGAAGTAGCTGAGCAGGAGCTCATTACAGGCAAGTTGTGCCCTTGATCACTTACTTTTCCCAGCCATGTTCTTATTAATTTTAATGATCTGCATAGGTTAATTTTGATGGGAACCTTTTATGATACCCCAGTTTTGATTATCTCGATACCTTGTTCACCCCTGGAATATTTTTGGGTAGTACTTGCTATTGCTTTATGTGGATTGGGTATAGAGATTCATTATTCATGATTATTCTGTTATTATCTTGTTATTATTGCTGTTCATGTTAAGATCATTAAATTAATGGGAACATGGAGCGACCACCCGGGAAAACAGTGCTACCACAAGGGAGGAATGGGACCCCTTGGCTGATTAATTAGGAAAGCTAGTGGAAGTCTACCTTACCCGAAAGGGGCAAGGGCAGTAGGGGAGAGGTCAGTGCGGGGAGGTCCCTGGTTGATTTTGCTGCGATGGCTATCAGCCAGGAACCCTTTACTGGATCTTCCCATAAACTGTAGCGGGTTTTCGGAAGCTAGTGGAACTTTGTAAAGGCCTCGTAGTGGATCCCTAGCCATTCACCTCGGTAGTGTCTAAGGGCCTTGCAAACCCAGGCGACATGGGATACACGACTTGTGGGTAAAGATGCGCAACCTCTGCAGAGTGTAAAACTAGTATACTAGCCGTGCTCACGGTCAAGAGCGGCTCGGACCCTCACATGATTAAATATGGAACTTAAGTTTAATTTGACATTTGCATCGCATTTGGGATTATTTTGTTATTACTGTTCTTTATTATTATTAAGGTTTGGTATTTACTTACACCTAGTAATTGCTAATAAAATTTTGACCAACTTATAAAAGCAATGCTCAGCCTTAGCCTTTATTTCATTGATTAGCCTTACACTACTTGAACTCCCACCTTTGGTGAGTTCAGGCCACATTATTCCCCACGACTTGTTGAGCTATGATCGTATGTGAGCTCACTCTTGCTGTCTCACACCCCCCCCACAGGAGAAGAACAGGTTGTTGAAGAGGAGCTGCCTAATACTGAGGAGTTCGATCTGATCTAGGTGGCGTTTCTCAGTCGACATTGGCGCCATCGATCCTTAGTTCGATTTATCTTTATTATTTTATTTTGTAATAAGACTTCCGCTATGTAATAAGTACTCTGATGTTTTGTGACATTTATCTCTATACATTCTGTTATTATATATGTTGTCTTCTTGGCGCATGTATGAGATGCACCCGGCTTTGTTCTTTAAAACCGGGTGTTACAGATCGCGAAGTGGGCGGTGGAAATCATGGGCGAGGCAATCTCGTTCGCCCCTCGGAAGGCCATCAAGTCCCAGGTACTGGCGGACTTCGTAGCCGAATGGGTCGACACCCAGTTGCCGACGGCTCCGATCCAACCGGAGCTCTGGACCATGTTTTTCGACGGGTCGCTGATGAAGACGGGAGCTAGCGCGGGCCTGCTCTTCGTCTCGCCCCTCGGGAAACACCTGCGCTACGTGCTCCGCCTCCATTTCCCGGCGTCCAACAATGTGGCTGAGTACGAGGCTCTGATCAACGGATTGCGAATCGCCATCGAGCTAGGGGTCCGACGCCTCGATGCACGCGGCGACTCGCAGCTCGTCATCGACCAAGTCATGAAGAACTCCCTCTGCCGCGACCCGAAGATGGAGGCCTACTGTGAGGAGGTTCGACGCCTGGAAGACAAGTTCTACGGTCTCGAGCTTAACCACATCGCCCGGCGCTACAACGAGACTGCGGACGAGCTGGCGAAGATAGCCTCGGGGCGAACAACGGTTCCCCCGGACGTCTTCTCCCGGGATCTGCACCAACCCTCCGTCAAGATAGGCGACGCGCCCGAGCCTGAGGCACCCTCGGCCTCGTCCGAGGTGACCTCGGCCCAGCCCGAGCCACCCTCGGCTCAACCCGAGGAACCCTCGGAGCCCTCGGGCGAAGCGCTGCGCATCGAGGAGGAGCAGAACGGGGTCGTGCCAGATCAAGATTGGCAAACCCCGTACCTGCAATATCTCCACCAAGGAGAACTGCCCCTCGACCGAGCCGAGGCTCGGCGGGTAGCGCGACGCGCCAAATCGTTCGTCTTGCTGGGCGATGAGAAGGAGCTCTACCACCGAAGCCCCTCGGGCATCCTCCAGCGATGCATCTCCATCGCCGAAGGTCAGGAACTCCTGCGAGAAATACACTCGGGGGCTTGCGGCCATCATGCAGCACCCCGAACCCTCGTCGGGAACGCTTTCCGCCAAGGCTTCTACTGGCCAACGGCGGTGGCTGACGCCACCAGAATTGTCCGCGCCTGCGAAGGGTGCCAATTCTATGCGAAGCAGACCCACCTGCCCGCTCAGGCTCTGCAGACGATACCCATCACCTGGCCCTTCGCTGTGTGGGGTCTGGACCTCGTCGGCCCTCTGCAGAAGGCGCCCGGGGGCTACACGCACCTGCTGGTCGCCGTCGACAAATTCTCCAAGTGGATCGAGGTCCGACCCCTGAACAGCATCAGGTCCGAGCAGGCGGTGGCATTCTTCACCAACATCATCCATCGCTTCGGGGTCCCGAACTCCATCATCACCGACAACGGCACCCAGTTCACCGGCAAAAAATTCTTGGATTTTTGCGAGGATCACAACATCCGGATAGACTGGGCCGCCGTAGCTCATCCTATGTCGAATGGGCAAGTGGAACGTGCCAACGGCATGATTCTACAAGGGCTCAAGCCCCGGATTTACAACGGTCTCAACAAGTTCGGCAAGCGATGGATGAAGGAACTCCCCTCGGTGGTCTGGAGCCTGAGGACGACACCAAGCCGAGCCATAGGATTCACGCCGTTCTTCCTGGTCTACGGGGCCGAGGCCGTCTTGCCCACGGACCTGGAATACGGCTCCCCGAGGACGAGGGCCTACAACGAAGAAAGCAACCAAGCTAGCCGAGAAGACTCGCTGGACCAGCTGGACGAGGCTCGGGACAGGGCCTTACTACACTCGGCGCGGTACCAACAGTCCCTGCGACGCTACCACGCCCGAGGGGTCCGACCCCGAGATCTCCAGGTGGGCGACCTGGTGCTTCGGCTGCGGCAAGACGCCCGAGGGAGGCACAAGCTCACGCCCCCCTGGGAGGGGCCGTTCATCATCGCCAAAGTTCTGAAGCCTGGAACGTACAAGCTGGCCAACAATCAAGGCGAGGTCTACGACAACGCTTGGAACATCCAACAGCTACGTCGCTTCTACCCTTAAGATGTTTCCAAGTTATTCATATACCTCGCACCCACGCAAAGTTTAGTCAACAAGGAAGGGTCGGCCTCGCCTCGGCAAAGCCCGACCCTCCCTCGGGGGCTAAAAGGGGGGAAACCCCCTCTGCGTCAAAATTTTCCTCGAACAAAAAATCTCTTTTACCAGAACATCTTTCGTGCTTTTTGACTACTTCGAAAAGTGGGTCCTGGAAACGACGGGGTACACGTAAGCAGTCAAGGCTGACCGAGCCGAGGGACTCCTACGCCTCCGGGATACGGATACCTCACTCATCACCTTCTGCGATAAGTAACTCGCGCTCGGATAAGGTGAATCCGCGGATCGAACGAGTCTTTACGTACGGAAGCTCTTCTGCCGAAGCGATTCTTCGAGCCTTCTCGACCGAGTCGGTGACAGGGCCTCATGGACGGGTAAAAGTACGCGTAAGCGGCAAGGCCGACCGAGCCGAGGGACTCCCACGCCTCCGGGATACGGATACCTCACTCATCACCTTCCGCGAGAAGCAACTCTTGCTCGCACTAACATCCCTGCTACCGACAAAAAGTCCAGATACTCGAAACAAGAGGAAAAGAGACGCAGCTTTATAACGCAGCAAGGGTGTGTGTTCTGGCCTCGACGGCCGCATAAGGCCCACGCTACAAGACGATTTGACCCTGCAGGCTCGGATCTTGACGCTGGAAGAGGGCGATGACACCCTCGGCATCGACAGCACCTTCGGCAAGGCCCGACCTAGCCTCGGACGGCGACGCGGTCCGAGGGCCTCCGCTCCGAAGGACAACGTCATCACCACGCTCGAGCAATCTCTGCCAGGGACTTCTCCGAGAACCCGGCCCGAGCGGACGGCTCGGCCGGCCACCTCCGGGGCCTCGGCCGACCGCCTTCCGAGGGCGCCAGCTCGATCCGAAGCCTCGGCTGATCAGCTCCGACGACAATCCTGCCAACAGACAACCCGGCTAGGCTCCGGCCAACCAGGTTTCATTTCCGAGCCAACTCCGCCTCTGCTCATGCTGATATCGCTACCCCCGGCCTCGGCTCGTCAAAGAGCGGCCGAGGGGTCTCTTTAACTAAGCTAGAGAAGCCTCGGACAACAGGGCCGACCGAGCCGAGGGACTTTTACGCCTCCGGGATACGGATACCTCACTCGTCACCTTGACACGAGGCGACTCATGCTTAGTGAAGCAGTTCAGGCAATCAGCGGACGAGTCTTAGTGCTCGGGAATGAGGAAAAAGCATGGCTCCGTGCCGTGGTTACATACATGTTCAGGCCCCGAAAGCCCACGCGTCGTGCAACTGGCGCGCCGGGTGCTGCATGCGAACCGCTGTGCCACTCGCTCCACCACCGCACCTCCTCGATTGCGGAACCGATACCGCGATTCGAGGCGGCCCAGCGCGTGGCCCAGCTGCGCCAGCCTGACGCAGCGGTCAGACGCGGTCAAAAGCGGGCCGGCAGTAATGACAGTGGCAGGCGCGCAAGTGCAACGACCACGCCATCAGCCAAGCTCATGTTCCATCCGGAGGCAGCAAGAGAACCCCCTCTCGCGGTGCGAAGACGACGCACCCGTGACCCGTACCTCGAACGGCTCGCGCACGCGCAACGGCAACCTCGCCAACTACTCACCCCGGCGCATTAACTCCGCGGCCCGACGGACAGCGCTACGGGCGGGAGTGGCTGGCGACGTTTCGCCTTCGCCAAAACAACCACGCCGAAAAAGGTACGCCACGACGTTCAATTTCGAATCCTTTTTCCCTTTTCCTTCTTTCTCTATCTCTTGCAACAGGGACCGGGAAAGGGGATACCCCCAAAGGGATCCTTCCCCGTGAAGGAACTAGGCTCCGAGCCTCCCTACTGATCAGGGGTTCGAAGGCTGGCCCCCCGAGGGGTTCAACAGCCGCCTCAGATCGCGTGGGCCCGACACCCACTACTGGTCAGGGGTTCGAAGGTCGGCCTCCCGAAAGGTTCCACGACCGCCTCAGGCTACTAGGGCTCCGCGCCCATTACTGATCAGGGGTTCGAAGGCTGGCCTGTCGAAGGGTTCACAGTCGCCTCAGACGTCGAGCGAGGGATGACCAGGGGTACGTTCGATACATAACCAAGGCTCGGGCTGCGCTCCCGAGGTACCCTAGGACATTTCCGAGACCAGCGGGAACGACTCTGTAACGGAATCCCATCGGAGGGAGGCAACGAGCCCTCGGACCCCGTCGCTAGGGGACCGGGTCCGGCAGATCACCCGCAGGTACTTTTGGGCGTGCCTCCGGGCCCCTAGCCGACCCCCAACGAACGGGGCACGGACGTCCACTCGGATTACCCGATTGCAGCTCACCGGAGACACCATGTTCGGTGCCCATCGAGGGTAACATGGCGCTCTCCCCCCCTCCTCCTTGCGGAAAGGCGACGTAGGGGCGTATGTAAAAAGTCGAGTCTGTCCCTGATCGTCCTCTCGCTCCGTGCGGAGGCTCGGGGGCTGCTCTCGCAAACCCGGCTCCGGCCGAACCGTTGACAGCGTCAACATACCAGCCCGAGAACTTGGGCCCCGACAGTGCACCTGGGCTACGCCCTGCTCGCATGAGGGAACCGCCAGACCAGCCGAGGCATTACGCAAGGCATTAAGACCTCGAAGGAGTGAAACCACTCCTCCGAGGCCTCGGGGGCTACACCCGGCGGGTGCGCTCGCGCGCACCCACCGGAACAAAGTACCACCGAGAAAGGCTGGTCCCCTTGCAAAAAAGTGCGACGCAAGCCTCCAAGCGAGTGTTAACACTCTCTTCGAGGCTCGGGGGCTACTGTCGGGGACCATAATTAGGGGTACCCTCAAGACGCCTAATTCTCAGCTGGTAACCCCCATCAGCATAAAGCTGCAGAGGCCTGATGGGTTTGATTAAGTCAGGGATCAGTCCATACGAGCGACTCGATCACGCCACGCCCGAGCCTAGCCTCGGGCGAGGGCAGCCGACCCTAAGATGACTCCGTCTCGCCTGAGGCCTCCTCTTTCACGGCAGACGCATCACCGGCTCGCCCGAGGCCCCGCCTTCGATAAGAAGTAACCCTGACTAAATCACCGCGCCAACCGACCAAGTCACCGGGGCGTTTAACGCAAAAGGTAAGACCGACGGGCGACCAGACTTCGCCAGAGGTGCCATAGGAGGCTCTGCCCGACCCAGGGCTCGGACTCGGGCTAAGGCCCCGGAAGACGGCGAACTCCGCTCCGCCCGACCCAGGGCTCGGACTCGGGCTAAGGCCCCGGAAGACAGCGAACTCCGCTCCGCCTGACCCAGGGCTCGGACTCGGGCTAAGGCCCCGGAAGACGGCGAACTCCGCTCCGCCCGACCCAGGGCTCGGACTCGGGCTAAGGCCCTGGAAGACGGCGAACTCCGCTCCGCCCGACCCAGGGCTCGGACTCGGGCTAAGGCCCCGGAAGACGGCGAACTCCGCTCCGCCCGACCCAGGGCTCGGACTCGGGCTAAGGCCCCGGAAGACGACGAACTCCGCCTCGCCCGACCCAGGGCTCGGACTCCGCCTCGGCCTCTACCGAACGACCTCCGCCTCGCCCGACCCAGGGGTTCGGGCTCGGCCTCTGTCATGCAGGACGGACTCGACCTCGACTTCGGAGGAGCCTCCACGACGCCCGACCTAGGACACAAGACCGCCACGTCAATAGGAAGCGTCATCATCACCCTGCCCTGAGTCGACTCGGGTCGCAGAGAACAAGACCGGCGTCCCATCTGGCCAGCTCCGCCAGATAGGCAATGATGGCGCCCCGCTAGACCATGACGACGGCGGCTCTCAGCTCCCTTACGAAAGCAGGAGGACGTCAGCAAGGGCCCAGCCACTCCGACAGCTGTCCCTCCGTCCGGCTCCGTTACTCCTCCAACAGCCACGACGCCACACCAACAGGGTGCCAAGATCTCTCCGGCTGCCACCTTGGCATGTACTTAGGGCGCTAGCTCTCCCTCGCTAGACACGTAGCACCTTGCTACACCCCCATTTTGTACACCTGGATCCTCTCCTTACGACTATAAAAGGAAGGACCAGGGCCTTCTTAGAGAAGGTTGGCCTCGCGGGGACGAAGGGCAGGGGCAGGCGCTCTCTCGGGGCCGCTCGCTCCCCTCACCTCGCGCGGACGCTTGTAACCCCCTACTGCAAGCGCACCCGACCTGGGCGCGGGACGAACACGAAGGCCGCGGGAATTCTCCGACTCCCTCACGACCTGGCTCCGGCCACCTCGCTCTCGCTCTCTCTCCCCCCTTCGCGCTCGCCCACGCGCTCGACCCATCTGGGCTGGGGCACGCGGCACACTCACTCGTCGGCTCGGGGACCCCCCGGTCTCGAAACGCCGACACTTAGGAACGACTTTTGAGCTTCGTAACTTACGCTGCGCTCCCGTAGGAACGACTTTTTTGTAGCTTCGGCAATTTTAGCTTTGCATTCCTTTAGGAACGACTTTTGAGCTTCGTACATCTATGAGGAAGATTTTGAGCTTCGTAATTCTGTGAGGAAGATATATTTCATTCTGATAGAAGCAAAATCATTACAAGAATTTAAAACTAAATTTACATTACTTGTTCCTTATTAAAAAGCAAAATGGCATAGAACAAAAAAGCATTTCAGAAGTAGGATATCGCTCAGTATATGTGCTTTGATTCTGGTACAGTACTATTGACTGTACGAGCTTCGGACTCCTCCCTAAAGTCACGTTGTTGCTTGGAGTGTTGGTGCCCTTCTGGCTGCTGGCTTCGGGAATAAGTAGGTTGCAGTGGTGGTGGCGGTGGAAGCTGAGGCCAAGAAGCCTGTGAATGGCTTGCCGAAGCAACAGAGGCTGCAGGTTGGTTGCCCACGTATTCTGGTATGTAAGGAGAGTGGCACGAAGCAGTGTGCAAGACCTGCTTCGGCTGATTCTGCCGAGCTTTGGCTTCGGCGATCTCCTTTTGCTTCAGAATAGTGATTTGTATGTTCTTGTAGTATGGCCCTTGTCCTCACCACAGAATAAGCAATAAATTTTCCTGGGCTGATCCCCATAGCTTCCTCCGAAGCCCCTGCCGCCTCTGCCCCTTGGAGCTGGTAGCCTGAAGGAGCTTTGCAGCTGTCCCGAAGACTGTGAGGTATGCTGTGGCCTATGAAGCTGGCTTCCTTTGTCATCATTCTGACTGGAGCTATGGATTGATCTGACATGCCTAGGGTGGATTCTTCCTCCAAAGCCCCTAGTCATCTTAGAGAATCTGTAAGCTTCCTCCCTTCTTTGGCGGAAGTCGTTGTCAGCCCGGATGTACTCATCCATTTTCTGAAGAAACTTTTCCAGAGTCTGGGGGGCTTCCTGGCAAAGTATTGAGCCGTAGGTCCTGGCCGAAGACCCTTGATCATGGCCTCAATGACAATTTCATTGGGCACTATGGGCGCTTGTGCTCTCAGTCGCAAGAACCTTCGGACATACGCCTGAAGGTATTCCTCATGGTCTTGTGTGCACTGGAACAAGGCCTGAGCTGTGACTGGCTTCGTCTGAAAGCCTTGAAAACTGGTAACCAGCATGTCCTTGAGCTTCTGCCATGACATGATTGTCCCTGGTCGAAGAGAAGAATACCATGTCTAGGCCACGTTTCGGACTGCCATGACGAAGGACTTTGCCATGACAGCTGCGTTGCCTCCGTATGAGGATATTGTTGCCTCATAGCTCATCAAGAATTGCTTTAGGTCTGAGTGCCCATCATACATGGGTATCTGAGGTGGCTTATAAGATTGTGGCCATGGGATAGCCTGCAATTCTGCTGCCAGGGGAGAAGCATCATCAAAAGTAAAGCTACCATGATTGAAGTCATCGTACCATTCGTCTTTGTTGAACGAGCCTTCTTGACGAAGCTCCCGATATTGAGGCATTTGGTCGTGATCATCTTGAGTAAGATGACGCACTTCCTCAGTAGCTTCGTCAATCTTCTTCTGAAGGTCGGCCAGCCGAGCCATCTTCTCTTTTTTCCTTTGCACCTGCTGGTTAATGATTTCGAGGTCCCTGATCTGCTGGTCCAACTCCTCCTCCTGAAGTGTTGGACTGGTGGCTTTCCTCTTTTGGCTTCTGGCCTCTCGGAGAGAGAGAGAGTGTCTTGGTTTGTGTCCAGTGGTTGTAGTGCAGCCCCTGGCGCTATTATCTTCTTCGGCGGCATGACGAAGGTTGATGCTTTGCCGAAGGTTGTGGAAGCGAGTACACCGGAGGTGGGCGCCAATGTTAGGGACTTGTTCTCAAATGCTATGAATTAAGAACAAGGCAACACAAAAAGAGGTTAATGGTTAATGTCCTTCGTCCTTCAAAGCATTATTTCCCTTAGGATATAATGATCTTCGGACGAAGGTTATGAAGGACATACCTTCATCATCATAGTACATGTTATTGAAAGACGAAGCATATGAAACATGAGAAATAATATGAACAATCATATGATATTATTAATATATCTTTATTATATCATCATGAATGAATAAGAACAACATTGAATTACATTTGTACCTGCGGCTTGACAGAAGGTAAAAAGTCCAAGCGTGACACACAAGTGAGTACAAGTCAGCGTGAACAGTACGGGGGTATTGTTCATCTATTTATAGGCACAGGGCGCAGCCTGTGTAAAATTACATTCATGCCCTTTATGTTTACTATTGACTTAAGAACAATCCACCGAGGACTAGATAGCCTTTTCCCCTTTAAGTCGGTTTCTTTTTCTGCCGTTGAGCCGAAGCACCCTTGCGCGTAGCTTCGGAACTGCATCAACCTTCGTCTCGACCATGCTCTCTATATCGTGTACAGTTTTATTCCGAGTCCGAAGGTACCTGTATGTATATTACACTTGGGAAACATTGTTAAATCACGTTTTGAGGACCTTCGGAAGACGAAGGCCCCCCAACAGGTATCAAATATGATTTTTGTGTTTTATTAATACAAAATCTATCTATCAATACTAAAGTGAGTTCTTTAGTACTAGTTCATGGGTATAATTGGTACTAAAGAGGATATATGGCCTATATATTTATTTACATAACTTATTATATATATATATATATTAAAATCCTTATATTCATGAATTACACATGTATACATAATTAAGAGTTGTGGGTCACTTGTTTTTTATTCTTTCGATAGACCAAAACAAGGCAACACAATTAAATTAAGCTTTGTCTTCATCCTTCACTATGTCTATCTCAAGGAGAAAGATAGAACAAAGCATGAAGATATTAAGAGTCATTAGAAAACAAGTAATGAACACTAGTGATGAAAATACCATAATGTAAAGGTGAAATATATGAATCAACCTTATAGAACAATGATTCTTGTGAATTTAGTGAGACCATGCCCTCTAGTGTTTTTAGTGATATCTAAGCACCAGTTTTGTGCTATTCTTGTGAATTCTTGAACTTGTGCTCTTGTCTTTGTGTTTCTAGCGTGCGTTGCTATGATTTGCTCTTGTGTGTGTATTCTATATCCCTTCCTTACTCTAAGTTGTGACTTTGATCTTTTGTTAAGGTTGTGAAAGAGTCTAAGTTGTGGAGATTCCTCACAAACGGGAACATTTGAGATATAAGGAAGAACTATGGAACTCAAGTTTGATCTATGTGATCATGTGAGAGGGGTTGATTGCAACCCTTGTCCAAAGGAGGACACCATAATGTGGAGGTAGGATTTGGCCGAACCATGGGATAAAAATTGATGTTTCACTTGTCTATTTTACTTTATTGCGATTTTTCCTTTTTCCCAAGTTTTCCATTCTCACTTGTGATATTGCTCTTAGTATAATTCACATCTTGGAAGAACACTCAAGTGAAGAGAACTTTTCTCTCTTTTTCTTGTCTCAAACTTGGTTTTAGTTTACTCTAACTTGATTATTAGACCAAGTTTTTGTTGTTTGGAGTCATTTTTGTAGGACTACCTTTTCACCCCCCCCCCTCTAGGTGCTCTCAATTGGTATCGGAGCCGATCTCTTCCGTTGGGTCTAACAACCCGAAGAGATGGCCAGTGGCGACGCTAAAGGGAAGGGCAAGGTGACCGATGAGAAGGAGATGATCAACGGCGAGCCCAAGGGAGACAAGCCCATTCACTTAGGGTCGAACAATAAGGAGTGCAAGAGGAGGAAGCGCACCAAGAAGATTATCTACTACGACACGACAGCGACTCCTCCTCTTCGCACAATGACAATGATGACTCCTTCAACAAAAAGACGGTCAAACAAAAATACTCTAAAATAACTTCCAATTACTCATGCATTCCTTACAATTCCAATGTTCATTTACTTTCTAAACCTCTTAGCAAGTGTAACACCTCAAATCTTATTTTAGAAGTTAATAAAATTCTCCCAAAGATTTTCGGTTAAAATATAACTTTCATAAGAATTGTCTTACCTTTCAAGCTACTTTCCCCAAAAATATTGTTTTCAGAAAAAATATAAATAATAATTTATTTGTCCCTTTGGAAAAATAATATATTTCTAAATTTGTTCTCTTAAGGATCTTATACACTAGAATTTTCTTTGTTGAAATACATGTTTTGTGGGTGTGCATTAAGAAAACATTTGCATAAATAAATGAGATGGTAGATAAATTACTATCATAAATTATATTGTGCATGCTGGATTTCTATTTATTGTGATCAAGTTTAATTCAAAGTCAAATTTGTATTTGAAATGGAATAGGAATGCAAAATAGAAAGTAGAAAAGAAAAGAGAAAAAAGGGAAAAGACTATATACTATAACGAAAAATATATAAATAAATATATTCCTTCATGTTAGTACTTTTATTTATGCATTTAATTTCTGTGTGAAGCCCACACACTAATTTGAATTCAAATATTAGATTTTGAAAACAAAACAAGAAATAGAAATAACAAAGAAAAAGAAAAGAAAAGGCTAAAACTGGTTCTGGGCCCAATTTACTCTACACACGACCCTGGAAGCAGCCCAGTCCTCCAAACCGCTCACACACCGACGAGTGGGCTCCACATGTCAGCCACTTGGACTCTCGACCGCGCACGGACTGTGGGTCTTCGAGCGCCGACCTGTGGGCCCATTTCAGCAGCCACCCTCGGTTGATACTGTCTCTGGGCTGTGGGGTCCTCTTGTCATCCCCGTCATGGCGCGATTTCAATGAACTTGCGCGCAGCACCAGGAATCCCTCCCCGAATAGCTCGGTGAGGCGTTTAAAACGGCCGAGTCCACCAGCTGGGGGCCCGATGCGGTTGAGGACTATAAGCCAGGACCCCAGACATCGGATAGAATCACTGGCCACCCCAACCAGTGCATCGAAAGAAAGGGGATAGGTTGGGCGAGCACCGCCGCACGCGAAATGCCGCAAGGGCATCGGCTCGACCCATAGAACCTGGCCACAGAGTAGAGCAAGGTGCGGTGGAGGTGCGCGTCAGTATCTATTAGCGCGGATGGGTCTAGGTCACCGGCAATTTATCGTCGGCGTTGCTCACCGTCGCGAAGCCGCCTCGCGTCATGGGCTGGTACTTCTCCGCTACACGTGCCGGTAAGAACCCTATTGTGATCTTAGTTGTTGTCTACGCTTCGCTTGGATCGATCGGATTTGGAGCTTTGGGGCAGTAGAGCGGGGACCGTACATCACCGGCGATGGTGCCGCCGTGGTACCTCTGCATAGTCGCCCTTGAGTCATTAGGTAGGCAGGGCCCCGTGGCCGTAGATCTGAACACGGGCAGCTGTGATTGGGGCCTGGTGGCCAGTTCAGGCGGGTGAATGTGGTTCGCCCGATCTGCATCGATGGTGTGGGGTTGATTGGCTGGTTGCTCTGATCTCGGCCGTTGATCACCAATCCACTTGCCCGCGTCCCATACCGCTTCAGTGAAACCTAGATCTCATCCTGACCGCAAAAATCATAATCGTGCGGTGCAGATTCTAAGTTACCCCTTCGGCCTCGTCCGTTTTGCAAATGAGACCCTGTAGTTTTATTGAATGAACCCACAGTCCTCGGCTGTTGTACACTAATTGCGGTCAGGCCCTAATATTTATAAAACAACCCCCAAACTCACTATGTTTTCTGCCCATGGTCTAGGGGAATTCAAGAAAATAGTGGAAATACAAAAAATGATTTTAATGGATAAATAATACCTATAAACTTGGAAAATTCATAAGTATTTCATTTTAACTCTGATTTGACCCATTCAAATTGAGTTAACTTCGAAATAAAATTGCCCACACATTAGTAACATTGTTTTATCATGTAACATGCTTTAAAAATAATTGCATACATACGTTTATTAGGTTAACTATTCTAGCCCAAGCTAAAAGAAGTATTTTAATTTGATCCCTCTAGAATTTGACTAAAGTATGATCTCTGAGTAAGTGATAACTCAAATTAAAGATTAAATTAGTTAATTATTTAGATTATTTTCATCACATGGTTTATAAAATCAACACAAAACCTAGTTTTAATTACTTAACCATGTAGTTCTTCCGAAAATCATAACTTTATAACCGTAACTCCGAACTTAGTGGTTATCGAACCCACGATCTCGTAGCATCACGTAGAATATTATTATCTTGTTTGTGCTTATGTTTGATGTGATGTTAATTTTTCCTATACCATATTTGTTTGTATTGCTACGAATAACAGTGAGGTCCCAAGAATCTGAAGATCATCCTGGTACCCGGAATCTCGAGTCTAAGGCAAGTTGGGCCCTTGATCACTTTTCTTTACCTAATAATGTTCCTATTAATCATTGTGACATACTCAGGTTAATTTGATGGGACCTAATAGGTTTCCCTAGTATTGTTTATCCCACACCTTGTTTACCACCGAACTTTTGGGTAGTTTTGCTATTGCTCTACCTGGTTTTGGATTAATATTACATTATGATCATGTTTCAGTTATTGTCGGAGACCATAATTAGGGGTACCCCCAAGACTCTTAAACTCGGCTAGTAACCACCATCAGCACAAGCTATAGAGGCATGATGGGCGCAATTCAGGTCAAGGCTCCGTCCACCCAAGGGACACGATCTTGCCTCGCCCGAGCCCAGCCTCGGGCAGGAACAGAAGACCCAAGCGGATTCATGCCTCGCCCGAGGGCCTCCTCAAGCAACGGGCGCACCCTCGACTCGCCCGAGGTCCAGTTTGGGCAGGCTTCACAGTGAATCAACCTTGGCCAGATCGCCTCGCCAACCGACCATATCGCAGGAGCATTCAATGCAAGGATTGCCTGACACCTTATCCTGACGCGCGCTCCTCAGTCGGCGGGACCGAAGTGACCGCAGTCACTTCGCCCCTCCACTGACTGACCTGACAGGAAAACAGCGCCGCTTGCCCCGCTCCGACTGTTGTGCCACCCGCCAGGGTGAGGCTGACAGCAGCCGAGTCCGGCCTCAGGCGCCATAGGAAGCTCCGCCTCGTTCGACCCCAGGGCTCGACACCCGCCTCGACCTCGGAAGATGGTCTCCGCCTCGCCCGACCCCAGGGCTCGGCCTCAACCTCGACCTCGGAACGCGGTCTCCGCCTTGCCCGACCCCAGGGCTCGGCCTCAACCTCGACCTCAGAAGACGGTCTCCGCCTTGCCTGACCCCAGGGCTCGGCCTCGACCTCGGAGGAGTCACCACCTCGCCCGACCTTGGGCTCGGGCTGACCACGCCACAGGGGGGTACATCATTACCCTACCCCTAGCTAGCTTAGGCTACAGGGAACAAGACCGGCGTCCCATCTGGCTCGCCCCGGTAAAACAAGTACTGATGACACCCCGCATGCTCTCGTGATGACGGCGGTTCTCAACCCCCTATGGAAGCAAGGAGACGTCAGCAAGGTCCCGTCAGCCCCGACAGCTGTGCTTCTATAGGGCTCAAGCGCTCCTCCGATGGCCACGACGCCACATGCATAGGGCACTAGCACCTCTCCGACAGCCACGTCGGCATGTACATAGGGCTCTGGCTCCTCTCTGCTGAACACGTTAGCATATTGCTACACCCCCATTGTACACCTAGACCCTCTCCTTACATCTATAAAAGGAAGGTCCAGGGCCCTCATACGAGAAGGTGGCCGCGCGGGAGGACGGGCTGACGAGCAGGCTCTCCCCCTCCCTCGCGAACGCTTGTAACCCCCTACTGCAAGCGCATCCGCCCTGGGCGCAGGATAACACGAGCCGTGGTTCCCTTTTCCCCCCTTGTGTTCCATCTCGCGCCGACCCATCTAGGCTGGGACACGCAGCGACAATTTACTCGTCGGTCCATGGACCCCCCGGGGTCGAAACGCTGACAGTTGGCGCGCCAGGTAGGGGCCTGCTGCGTGTTGATGAACAACTTCCCATCAAGCTCCAGATGGGTAGTCTCCAGCAACCTCTCCAGGCCGGGACGCTGCTCGGTTTCGGGAGTCTCGAGTTCATGTCCCTCGACGGCAGCTACGACATGGTACTCCTTCCTCCGCCGCGCGACAGCGACAATGGCGGCCGTCAACCCGCCCAGCGGCGGCGGACTCGACGACGTCTTCCCCCCATGGCGGAAGAGCAACATCCAGGTCTGTCCCGCCACCTTCCTCGCCGCAGGAGAAGGAGGCGGGGCAACCGTGGCCAAGCAGGAGGCAGCATCTCATCGGCCGTCGAGCGAGTCGACGGTGCCAGCGCCCCCGCGGGGGACACGTCTGGCGTTGACCTCACGCCTGAGACGACGACGAGCACCGTTTCCCCGCAACACGCCAACCCCAAGTGGACAGATGACGCCAGCACTCTCGCGGAGGACTTGCTGGGCGTTAGCCTCGTACCTGAGATGACGGTGCAGTCCGTCTCCAGCGTGACTTCGTCACCGTCCATCGATCGAGAGGTACCATCCGTTTTCCACCCTGTGCCTTTTAGATTCAGCTTCGACCCACCAAGCGACCCCGCTTCGGTGGACGCTTTCATAAAGGCATATCCTAACCTTCCGGGGTACCATATGTGGTCAACCTGGGACCGACTGACGGCCGTCTTGACCTACGGGCCCCCGGGGTCCGAGGAAGATGACGAGCCCGACTCTGGTTGGGATTTCTCCGGGCTCCGTGCTCCTAGTGCCATGCGGGACTTCATGACCGCATGTGACTACTGCCTCTCCGATTGCTCTGAAGATGGCCACAGCGTTGATGACGAGGGCTATGACCCAAGTCGCGAATGTTTCCACGTCGATCTAGAGGGTCTCGATGAAGGCAACCACCTTGGTATGCCAGAGGACGACGATCCCCCTAGGCCTGCGCCTCGCGTTGACATCCTTCGGGAGCTAGCTGTGGTCCCAGTCCCTACGGAGGGTTAGGACACACAGCTCGAGCAAATCCACGAGATGTAGGCCAAGCTCGATGAGGAAGCAGGACAACTTGTGCAGCTCCGGCAAAACATCGGGCAGGAGTGGGCAAGCCGAGCGCTAGCCGGAGAAGCGCATCATCAGGCCCAGGACGTCCAGCACCACATCACCGATGATGCCAGGGCAAGGCTGCCCCCGGCCTCCAGTGGGGTCGGCCAGAACCTGGCTGCAGCGGCAATACTACTCCGAGCGATGCCGAAGTCATCCACCACCGAGGGGCGGCGTATCCAGGGAGAATTCAGAAATCTTCTGGAGGATGCCGCGGTCCGACGGGCCGAGAGCTCTGCCTCCCGACGGCAGGGGTATCCCCCGGAGCATCGCGCTGCGACTTCCCGATTCATGCGGGAGGCCTCGGTCCACACCGGGTGCACACGGGACGCAACGCCTGCAGCCCCGGGTCGCCTCGGCAACGAGTACCACCGCCGCAACCGTCGAGCCCACCTCGACAAGAAGGTGCCCTGAGGCTACCACCCCAGGCGTGGGGGACGCTACGACAGCGGGGAAAATCAGAGCCCCTCGCCCGAACCACCCGGTCTGCAAGCTTTCAGCCGGGCCATACGACGGGCGCCGTTCCTGACCCGGTTCTAGGCCCCGACTACCATCACAAAGTACTCGGGGGAAACAAGGCCGGAACTGTGGCTCGCGGACTACCGGCTAGCCGGCCAGCTGGGTGGGACGGATGATGACAACCTCATCATCCGCAACCTCCCCTTGTTCCTCTCCGACGCCGCCCGGGCCTGGCTGGAGCATCTGCCTCCTGCGCAGATCTCCAACTGGGACGATCTGGTCAAAGCCTTCGCTGGAAACTTCCAGGGCACATACGTGCGCCCTAGGAACTCCTGGGATCTCCGAAGCTGCCGCTAGTAGCCTGGAGAATCCCTGCGGGACTACATCCAGCGATTTTCGAAGCAGCGCACCGAGCTGCCCAACATCACCGACTCGGATGTCATCGGCACGTTCCTCACCGGTACCACTTGCCGTGACCTGGTGAGCAAGCTGGGTCGCAAGACTCCCACCAGGGCGAGCGAGCTAATGGACATCGCCACCAAGTTCGCCTCTGGTCAGGAGGTGGTCGAGGCCATCTTCCGGAAGGACAAGCAGCCTCAGGGACACCAACAGGAGGACGTCCCCGAGGCGTCCGCCCAGCGTGGCACAAAGAAGAAGGCCAAGAAGAAGTCGCAAGCGAAACGCGACGCCATCAACGCAGATGTTGTCGCCGCCGCCGAGCACAGGAACCCTCGGAAGCCTCTCGAAGGGGCCAACCTGTTCGACAAGATGCTCAAGGAGTCGTGCCCCTATCACTAGGGTCCCGTCAAGCACACCCTTGAGGAATGCGTCATGCTTCGGCGCTACTTCCACAAGGCCGGGCCCCCGGCGGAAGGTGGCAGAGCCCACGACAACGACAAGAAGGAAGGCAACAAGGCAGAAGAGTTCCCCGAGGTCCATGACTGCTTCATGATCTACGGTGGGCAGGTGGCAAACGCCTCGGCTCGGCACCGCAAGCAGGAGCGCCGGGAGGTCTGCTCGGTGAAGGTGGCGGCGCCAGTCTACCTAGACTGGTCCGACAAGCCCATCACCTTCGACCAAGGCGACCACCCCGACCACGTGCCGAGCCCGAGAAAGTACCCGCTTGTTGTTGACCCCGTCATAGGCAACGTCAGGCTCACCAAGCTCCTCATGGACGGAGGCAGCAGCCTCAACATCATCTACGCCGAGACCCTCGGGCTCTTGCAGATCGATCTGTCCACGATCCAGGCCGGTGCAACGCCCTTTCACGGGATCATCCCCGGGAAGCGCGTCCAGCCCATGGGACAACTCGATCTGTCCGTCTGCTTCAGGACTCCCTCCAACTTCCGAAAGGAAACCCTCACGTTCGAGGTGGTCGGGTTCCGAGGAACCTACCACGCCGTACTGGGAAGACCATGCTACGTCAAGTTCATGGCTGTCCCCAACTATACCTACCTTAAGCTCAAGATGTCGGGCCCCAACGGGGTCATCACCGTCGGATCCACATACCGACATGCGTACGAATGCGACGTGGAGTGTGTGGAGTACGCCGAGGCCCTCATCGCCGACCTGGAGAGCCTCTCCAAGGAGGTGCCAGATGCGAAGCGCCACGCCGGCAACTTCGAGCCAGCAGAGGTGGTTAAGTCCGTCCCTCTCGACCCCAACAACGATGCCTGCAAGCAAGTCCGGATCGGCTCTGAGCTCGACCCCAAATAGGAAGCAGTGCTCATCGACTTTCTCCGCGCGAACGCCGAGGTTTTTGTGTGGAGTCCCTCGGACATGCTTGGCATACCGAGGGATGTCGCCGAGCACTCGCTGGATATCCGAGCTGGAGCCCGACCCGTGAAGCAGCCACTGCGCCGATTCGACGAAGAAAAGCGCAGAGCCATAGGCGAGGAGATCCACAAGCTGATGGCTGCAGGGTTCATCAAAGAGGTATTCCATCCCGAATGGCTAGCTAACCCTATGCTTGTGAAAAAGAAAGGTGGGAAATGGAGGGTGTGTGTAGACTACACTGGTCTAAACAAAGCATGTCCGAAAGTTCCCTACCCTTTGCCTCGCATCGATCAAATCGTGGATTCCACTGCTGGGTGCGAAACCCTGTCATTCCTTGATGCCTATTCAAGGTATCACCAAATCAGGATGAAAGAGTCCGATCAGCTCACGACTTCTTTCATCACACCTTTTGGCATGTACTGCTATATTAATATGCCATTTGGTTTGAGGAATGCAGGCGCGACATACCAAAGGTGCATGAACCACGTGTTCGGAGAGCACATCGGCCGAACGGTCGAGGCTTACGTCGATGACATCATAGTCATGACGAGGAAAGCCTCCGACCTCCTCTTTGACCTTGAAACGACATTCAAGTGTCTGAGAGCGAAGGGCGTGAAACTCAATCCCGAGAAGTGTGTCTTTGGAGTCCCCCGAGGCATGCTCCTAGGGTTCATCGTCTCCGAGCGGGGCATCGAAGCCAACCTAGAGAAGATCGCGGCCATCACCAACATGGGGCCTATCAAGGACTTGAAATGAGTACAGAGGGTCATGGGATGCCTTGCGGCTCTGAGCCGCTTCATATCACGCCTCGGCGAAAGAGGCCTACCCTTGTACCGCCTCTTAAGGAAGACCGAGCGCTTCACTTGGACCCCCGAGGCTGAGGAAGCCCTCGGGACCTTAAAGGCGCTCCTTACAAGCATGCCCATCCTGGTACCCTCCGCTGCGGGAGAAGCCCTCTTGATCTACGTAGCCGCAACCACTCAGGTGGTCAGCGCCGCGATCGTAGTCGAGAGACGAGACCAAGGGCATACATTGCTCGTCCAGAGGTCGGTCTACTTCATCAGTGAAGTACTATCCGAGACCAAGATCCGCTACCCGCAAATTCAGAAGCTACTGTATGCGGTAATTCTGACACGGCAAAAGTTGCGACACTACTTCGAGTCTCATCCGGTGACTGTGGTGTCATCCTTCCCCCTGGGGGAGATAATCTAGTGCCGAGAGGCCTCGGGTAGGATCGCAAAGTGGGCAGTGGAGATCATGGGCGAGACGATCTCGTTCGCTCCTCGGAAGGCCATCAAGTCCCAAGTCTTAGCGGACTTTGTGGCTGAATGGATCGACACCCAGCTTCCAGCAGCTCCGATCCAACCGGAACTCTGGACCATGTTTTTCGATGGGTCGCTGATGAAAACAGGAGCGGGTGCGGGCCTGCTCTTCATCTCACCCCTCGGAAAGCACCTCCGCTACGTGCTGCGCCTCCATTTCCCGGTGTCAAACAATGTGGCCGAGTACGAGGCACTGGTTAACGGGTTGCGCATCGCCATCGAGCTAGGGGTTCGGCGCCTCGATGCTCGTGGCGACTCGCAGCTCGTCATCGACCAAGTCATGAAGAACTCGCACTGCCGCGACCCAAAGATGGAGGCCTACTGTGACGAGGTTCGGCGCCTGGAAGACAAGTTCTACAGGCTCGAGCTCAACCACGTCGCCCGATGGTACAACAAGACTACGGATGAGCTGGCTAAAATAGCCTCGGGGCGGACAACGGTTCCCCCGGACGTCTTCTCCTGAGACCTACATCAACCCTCTGTCAAGACAAACGACACGCCCGAGCCCGAGGAGGCCTCGGCCCAGCCTGAGGCACCCTCAGCCCCCGAGGGTGAGGCACTACGTGTCGAGGAAGAGCGGAATGGGATCACACCTAATCGAAACTGGTAGACCCTGTACCTGCAATATCTCCACCGAGGAGAGCTACCCCTCGACAGAGCCGAAGCTCGGCGACTGGCGCGGCACGCCAAGTCGTTCGTCTTACTGGGTGATGAAAAGGAGCTCTACCACCGCAGCCCCTCAGGCATCCTCCAACGATGCATATCCATCACCGAAGGTCAGGAGCTATTGCAAGAGATACACTCGGGGGCTTGCGGTCACCACGCAGCACCTTGAGCCCTTGTTGGAAACGCCTTCCGACAAGGTTTCTACTGGCCCACCGCGGTGGCCGACGCAACTAGGATTGTACGCTCCTGCCGGGGGTGTCAATTCTACGCAAGACAGACACACCTGCCCGCTCAAGCCCTGCAAACAATACCCATCACCTGGTCGTTTGCTGTCTGGGGTCTGGACCTCGTCGGTCCCTTGCAGAAGGCACCCGGGGGCTTCACGCACCTGCTGGTCGCTATCGATAAATTCTCCAAGTGGATCGAGGTCTGACCCCTAAACAGCATCAGGTCCGAGCAGGTGGTGGCGTTCTTCACCAACATCATCCATCGCTTTGGAGTCCCGAACTCCATCATCACCGACAACGGCACCCAATTCACTGGCAGGAAGTTCCTGGACTTCTGCGAGGACCACCACATTCGTGTGGGCTAGGCCGCCGTAGCTCACCCCATGACGAATGGGCAGGTGGAGCGTGCCAATGGCATGATTCTGCAGGGACTTAAGCCGAGGATCTACAATGACCTCAACAGGTTCGGCAAGCGATGGATGAAGGAACTCCCCTCGGTGGTCTGGAGTCTGAGGACGACACCAAGCCGAGCCACGGGCTTCACGCCATTTTTTCTAGTCTATGGGGCCGAGGCTATCTTGCCCACAGACTTAGAATACGGTTCCCCGAGGACGAGGGCGTACGACGACCGAAGCAACTAGACCAGCCGAGAAGACTCACTGGACCAGCTGGAGGAGGCTCGGGACATGGCCTTACTACACTCGGCGCGGTATCAGCAGTCTCTGTGACGCTACCACGCCCGAGGGGTTCGGTCCCGAGACCTCCAGGTGAGGGACTTGGTACTTCGGCTACGGCAAGACGCCCGAGGGCGCCATAAGCTCACTCCTCCCTGGGAAGGGTCGTTCATCATCGCCAAGATTTTGAAGCCCGGAACATACAAGCTGGCCAACAGTCAAGGCGAGGTCTACAACAACGCTTGGAACATCCGACAGCTACGTCGCTTTTACCCTTAAGATGTTTTCAAGTCGTTCATATACCTCGTTTCTCTTTACATACACAAAAAGGGTCTAACCATCAAGGAAGGATCAGCCTTGCCTCGGCAAAGCCCGACCCTCCCTCGGGGGCTAGAAGGGGGGAACCCCCTCTGCGTCAAAATTTTCCTCAGAAAAAGTCTTTCTGCCAGAACATCTTTTCGCGCTCTTCGACTGTTTCGATAGCGGGATCCTGAAAACGACGGAGTACACGTAAGCGGCAAGGCCGACCGAGCCGAGGGACTCCTACGCCTCCGGGATACGGATACCTCACTCATCACCTTCTGCGATAAGTAACTCATGCTCGGATAAGTGATTCTGCTGACCGAACAAGTCTTAACGCTCGAAAACTTTTTTGCTAGAACGATTTTTCGTGCCTTCTCGACTATATCGATAACAGAATCCTGCGGACGAGTAAGAGTACACGTAAGCGGCGAGGCCGACCGAGCCGAGGGACTCCTACGCCTCCGGGATACGGATACCTCACTCATCACCTTCTGCGATAAGTAACTCTCGCTCGGACATGTAATTCTGCTACCGACTAACAAGTCCTGATACTCGAAACAAGAGGAAAAGGAACGCAGCTTTATAACACGACAATGATATGTTTGGGCCTCGGCGGCCGCAAAAGACATACGCATGCTACAGACAAACTGTTCCTACAGGTTCAGACATCAACAGAGGGAACAGCAGCACCCTCGGTGTTGTTTCCACCTTCGACGGGATCTGGCCCGGCCTCGGACGGCAACACGGGCGGAAGGACCTCCACCTCGAAGGAAGATGTTGGCACCGCGCCTGGGCCATCGCCGCCAGGGTCTCCTCCAAGGTCCTGGCCCGGGCAAACACCTCGACCGGCTACTCCATAACCTCAGCTAGTTGTCCCCCGAGGACATCAGCCCGGCTCATGGCCTCGGCAGCATAACTCTGAAGATGGTCTCGCTCACGGATGACCCGACCAGGCTCCGGCCGCCGCTGCTGCACCTCCTCGGCCTGGGAAGCCGCTTGCTCCTGGGCCGACGAAGCCCCTTTTCGAGCCGACTCCGCCTCTGTCCATGCTGACACCGCTGCCTCCAGCTCTGGCTCATCGCAGAGCAGTCGAGGGTTCCTTAACTGAGCAAGAGAAGCCTTGAGCGGCAAGGCCGACCGAGCCGAGGGACTCCTACGCCTCCGGGATACGGATACCTCGCTCGTCACCTTCTGCGCAAAGCAACTCACACTCGGTTAAGCGGCTCAGCTAGTCGACAGGCAAGTCCCAATACTCGAAACAAGGGGAAGACACGGCTACACGCCCAAATACACAGATGTTCAGGCCCCGATAGCCGCAATGAACATACACCGGCACTCAAGGTGCCATTACAAATGGAACTCCGGTTCCACTCCCGCGGGTATGAATAACCTCCACATCGGAGGGCCTGCGGGACGACAAACTCCGGGTGGCTTGCCGGCGACCTCTGCAGCAGCAGCGATGGCCCCAGGGCGAACGCTACTGCCTGGAAGGCTCTCGTTCGTGTCCCCTCACAGGGGACAAGAACCAGACATTAAAGCCAAAGAGCCGGAGGCCCGGAGCGTAGGTGACGCCGACGATCTCATCGGCAGAGAAACCTTCTCCGGCTACCACCACCTCAGCACCGACGGTGGCGTCCACCTGCCCACCAACACCGCACCAGCGAGCGCCGGCCGCTCCAAAGCGCACCGGCAGGTCCTCACTCCCGTCCTCGCCACGAAAACAAGAATGGGACCGTCCCAGAACATGAGTACCACCCTCGCGGCGTACGACGTGTTGTGAGACCCCCCTAGTGCGGCTAGCCACCGTCGCCCGGACAGAGGACGGAATGCTGCACCCTGGCTGGGCAGCAGCAGTTCGCCTTCCCCGACATGGCTGGACGACGCCTCCTCCGCAGAGCTGGAGGATGGTTTCCACCCCCAGATGCCGGAGGAAGAAGCGGGATGCCAGCCCACGCGAAGGCAGGCCCCGGCTCGCCTCGCCGTCCTCCCCAGCAAGGATGATGAAGATCCTTGAAGCTGAGGGCGGGGCAGAGGCCGCAGCCCGGCTTGCTTCTCCCCACCATCGAACTGGTGGTCACCGTCTTGGGTGACAATTGGTGAGGGGATGCAGCCGGGCTGCCTGATGAAAATCCTTGAAGCCGAGTGTCGGCGTTTCGAGACCGGGGGGTCCCTAGGCCGACGAGTGAATGTCGCCGCGTGCCCCAGCCCAGATGGGTCGAGCGCGAGGCCGAGCGCGAAGGGGGGAAGCGAGGTGGCCGGAGACCGGCGTGAGAGAGGTGGGAATCCCGCGGCCTTCGTGTTCGTCCCGCGCCCAGGTCGGGTGCGCTTGCAGTAGGGGGTTACAAGCGTCCACGCGGGAGAGGGAGCGAGCAGCCTTACGCGAGCGCCTGTCCCGTCCTCGTCCCCGCGCGGCCCACCCTCTCTAAGAGGGCCCTGGTCCTTCCTTTTATAGGCGTAAGGAGAGGATCCAGGTGTACAATGGGGGTGTAGCAGAGTGCTATGTGTCTAGCGGAGGAGAGCTAGTGCCCCAAGTACATGCCGCCGTGGCAGCCGGAGAGATTTTGGCACCCTGCTGGTGTGATGTCGTGGCCGTCGGAGGAGCGATGGAGCCTGGCGGAGGGACAGCTGTCGGAGCTGTTGAGTCCTTGCTGACGTCCTCTTGCTTCCGTAAGGGGGCTGAGAGCTGCTGTCGTCACAGAGTATGCGGGGCGCCATCATTGCCTATCTGGCGAAGCGAGCCAGATGGGACGCCGGTCTTGTTCCCCGTGGCCCGAGTCAGTTCGGGGTAGGGTGATGATGGCGCCTCCTGTTGTCGTGGCTGGTCTGCGCCCTAGGTTGGGCGACGTGGAAGCTCCTCCGAAGCTGAGGTCGAGTCTGTCTTCCGTGGCCGAGGTCGAGTCCGAGCCCCTGGTTCGGGAGAGGCGGAGATCGCCGGCTGATGCCGGGGCGGAGTTCGAGCCCTGGGGTCGGGCGAAGCGGAGTTCGTCGTCTTCTGGGGCCGAGCTCGAGTCCGAGCCCTGGGTCGGGCGGAGCGGAGATCGCCGGCTGATGCCGGGGCGGAGTCCGAGCCCTGGGGTCGGGCGAAGCGGAGTTCGTCGTCTTCTGGGGCCGAGCCCGAGTCCGAGCCCTGGGTCGGGCGGAGCGGAGTTCGCCGTCTTCTGGGGCTTAGCCCGAGTCCGAGCCCTGGGTCGGGCGGAGCGGAGTTCGCCGTCTTCCGGGGCTTAGCCCGAGTCCGAGCCCTGGGTCGGGCGGAGCGGAGTTCGCCGTCTTCTGGGGCTTAGCCCGAGTCCGAGCCCTGGGTCGGGCGGAGCGGAGTTCGCCATCTTCTGGGGCTTAGCCCGAGTCCAAGCCCTGGGTCGGGCGGAGCGGAGTTTCCTATGGTGCCTGCGGCCGGGCCTGACTACCTGTCAGCCTCACTCTGTCAAGTGGCACCGCAGTCGGAGCGACGCAGGCGGCGCTGTCTTTCTGCCAGGCCAGTCAGGGGAGCGGCAAAGTGACGGCGGTCACTTCGGCTCTGGGGGGGCGCGCGTCAGGATAAAGGTGTCAGACCACCTTTGCATTAAATGCTCCTACGACTTGGTCGGTCGGTGCGGCGATTTGGTCAGGGTTGCTTCTTGGCGAAGACAGGGCCTCGGGCGAGACAGGAACACGTTCGCCACTGGAGGGGGGCCTCGGGCGAGACGGAGATCCTCCGGGTTCGGCTGCCCTTGTCCGAGGCCAGGCTCGGTCGAGGCGTGATCGAGTCCCTCGTATGGACTGACCCCTGACTTAATCGCACCCATCAGGCCTTTGCAGCTTTATGCTGATGGGGGTTACCAGCTGAGAATTAGGAGCCTTGAGGGTACCCCTAATTATGGTCCCCGACAGTAGCCCCCGAGCCTCGAAGGGAGTGTTAGCACTCGCTTGGAGGCTTTCGTCGCACTTTTTTGCAAGGGGACCAGCCTTTCTCGGTTGCGTTTTGTTCCGGTGGGTGCGCGCGAACGCACCCGCCGGGTGTAGCCCCCGAGGCCTCAGAGGAGTGGTTTCACTCCTCCAAGGTCTTAATGCCTCGCGTAATGCTTCGGCTTGTCTGGTCGTCCCCCATGCGAGCTGGCCGTAGCCCGGGTGTACGGTCGGGTCCCAAGTTCTCGGGCTGGTATGTTGACGCCGTCAACGGTTCGGCCGGAGCCGGGTTTGCGAGAGCAGCCCCCGAGCCTCTGCACAGGGCGAGAGGACGATCAGGGACAGACTCAACTTTTTTACATACGCCCCTGCGTCGCCTTTCCGCAAGGAGGAGGGGGGGAAAGCGCCATGTTGCCCTCGATGGGCGCCGAACATGGTGTCTCCGGTGAGCTGCAAGCGGGTAATCCGAGTGGACGTCCGTGCCCCATTCGTTGGGGGTCGGCTAGGGGCCCAGAGGCACGCCCAAAAGTACCTGCGGGTGATCTGCCGGACCCGATCCCCTGGCGACGGGGTCCGAGGGCTCGATGCCTCCCTCCGCTGGGATTCTGTTACAAGATCGTTCCCGCTGGTCTCGGAAATGTCCTAGGGTACCTCGGGAGCGCAGCCCGAGCCTCGGTTATGTATCGAACGTACCCATGGTCATCCCTCGCTCGGCGTCTGAGGCGGCTGTGAACCCTTCGGGGGCCAGCCTTCGAACCCCTGATCAGTAATGGGCGCGGAGCCCGAGTAGCCTGAGGCGGCCGTTGAACCCTTCCGAGGGGCCGGCCTTCGAACCTCTGACCAGTAGTGGGTGTAGAGCCCACACGATATGAGGCGGCTGTCGAACCCTTCCGAGGGGCCAGCCATCGAACCTCTGATCAGTAGGGAGGCTCGGAGCCTGGTTCCTTCATGGGGAAGGATCCTTTTCGGGGTATCCCCCTTTCCCGGTCCCTGTTGCAAGAGAGAGAAAGAGGAAAAAAGGAAAAGGATACGAAATCGAACGACGCGGCGTACCTTTTTTGACGCGGTCATTATGGCGAAGGCGAAGCGTCGTCCGCTTCTCCTGCCAGAGGCGCCGCCTGTCCCGCCACGGAGTTAATGCGACAGGGCGAGTGGTTGGCAGGGCGGTCGTTGCGCGTGTGCGAGCCGTTCGAGGAACGGATCACGGGCGCGTTGTATTCACGCCGTGAGAGAGGGTTCTCTCGCTGCCCCCGGATGGGACGTGAGCTTGGCTGACGACGTGGCCGCTGCTCCTGCCCGCCTGCCACCGCCATTACTGCCGGCCCATTTTTGGCCGCATTGACCGCCGCGCCAGGCTGGCGTTGCTGGGTCATGCGCTGGGTCGCCTCGAGTCGCGGTATTGGTTCCGCAGTCGAGGAGTCGCGCCGGTTGCATGACGCGTGGGCCTGGGCCTCCATGCTGGGCGTGTTGGGAGTCGGAGAAGTGCGCCCACTTGGCGCGGTTGCATGCCGCCTGCATGGCTGCCCGCCCCTTTTGCCCGTTGGTCTGGGCAAAAGTGGAGAGTCGCTTGTAACCGCTGGGCGGTTGTACGCACCGCGCGCGGCGGTTTGGCTTCTTCTGCTCTGAGCCGGCTTGCATGACGTGTGGGACCTAGCCCCCGCGCCGTAGGGGAGGACGTTGGAGTGTGTTGGAGAAGACTCAGCCCATGACGGCTGGGGACGCAAGTAGGGAGAGCCGCCTTTAAAAGGAGGGTGACCCCCTTGGAAGGCGACCATGTCTTCGCGCTCCCTTATGCATCGTGTCTTTCCACGTTCCAAGCCCCCGGATGGGGGATATCCGCCGTCTTTCCGCCTTGTCGTTGGAGGAACGCAACTCCGTGGGAGTTGGTACCTTTCAGCCATCGTTCGGCTTCAAGGATTTTCATCAGCCAGCCCGGCTGCTCCCCCTCGTCGGGGGTCACCCAAGACGGTGACCACCAGCCCCTGGATGGGGAGGAGCAAGCTGGGCTGTGATGTTGGCCCCGCCCCCAGCTGGTCTTCATCATCCTCGCTGGGGCGGGGGCCGGGCTGAGCCGGTGCTCTGCCCCCCGCGTGGGTCGGCCGACCACCTCCTCTTCCAGCTTTTGGTGGTGGAGACCATCCTCCAGTTCTGTGGAGGAGACGTCCTCCAGCCATGCTGGGGGAGGCAGGCTGTTGCTGTCCAGCTAGGATGCAACATTCCGTCTTCTTCCTCGCTTGCGTGGCGAGGACAGGAGTGAGGACCTGCCGGTGCGCTTTGGGGCGACCAGCATTTGCTGGTGATTCGCCCAGAGCTTGTCGCTCCACGGGCTTCCCCGGCGTGGAGGTTGTCCATACCTGCGGGGACGGAACCGGAGTTCTGTTTGTAATGGCACTTTGAATGCCAGTGTTTTTGTTCATTGTGGCTGTCGGGGCCTGAACATGTATGTATTTTCGGCATGGAGCCGTGTTTTTTCCTCATTTTCGAGCGCTAAGACTCGCCTGTTGGTTGTCTGAACCGCTTCACCAAGCGTGAGTCGCCCCGTGTAAAGGTGACGAGTGAGGTATCCGTATCCCGGAGGCGTAGGAGTCCCTCGGCTCGGTCGGCCTTGTTGTTTGAGGCTTCTCTAGCTTAGTTAAAGGAACCCCTTGGCCGCTCTCCGATGAGCCGAGGCCAGGGGTAGCTGTGTCAGCACGAACGGAGGCAGAGTTGGCTCGGTGAGAAGACCTGGTCGGCTGGAGCCTGGCCGGGCCGTCCGTTAGCGGGACCGACGCCGGGATTGACCAGCCGAGGCCTCGGGTCGGGCTGACATCCTTGGAGAACAGCTGGCCGAGGCCCCGGGGTGACCGGCCGAGCCGCCTGCTCGGGCCAGATTCCCGGAGAAGACCCTGGCAGCGATGGCCCGGGCGTGGCGATGACGTCGTCCTTCAGAGTGGAGATCTTCGGACCACGTCGCCGTCCGAGGTTAGGTCGGGCCTCGCCGAAGATGTTGCTGACGCCGAGGGTGCTGCTGCTCCCTTCAGCCGTCAAGATCCGAGCCTGCAGGATCGGATTGTCTTGTAGCGTGTGTTTCCTGCGGCCGCCGAGGCCAAAACACACCCTCGCCGTGTTGTAAAGCTGCGTCTCTTTTCCTCTTGCTTCGAGTATCTGGACTTTTTTGTTGGTAACAGAAATGTTTGTGCGAGCGAGAGTTGCTTCTCGCGGAAGGTGATGAGTGAGGTATCCGTATCTCGGAGGCATAGGAGTCCCTCGGCTCGGTCAGCCTTGACGCTTACGCGCACTCTTACCCATCCTTGGGGTTCTGTTACCGACGCAGTCGGGAAGGCTCGAAGAATCGCTCCGGCAGAAGAGCTTCCGAACGAGAAGACTTGTTCGGTCCGCGGAATCACTTATCCGAACGCGAGTTACTTATCGCAGAAGGTGATGAGTGAGGTATCCGTATCCCGGAGGCGTAGGAGTCCCTCGGCTCGGTCAGCCTTGGCTGCTTACGTGTACTCCGTCGTTTTCAGGGTCCGCTTTCGAAGTAGTCAAAAAGCACGAAAGACATTCTGGCAGAAAAGATCTATTTTCGAGGAAAATTTCGACGCAGAGGGGGTTCCCCCCCTTTTAGCCCCCGAGGGAGGGTCGGGCTTTGCCGGGGTGAGGCCGACCCTTCCTTGTCGACTAAACTTTGCGTGGGTGCGAGGTATATGAACAACTTGAAAACATTTTAAGGGTAGAAGCGACGTAGCTGTTGGATGTTCCAAGCGTTGCTGTAGACCTCGCCTTGACTGTTGGCCAGCTTGTACGTTTCGGGCTTCAGAATTTTGGCGATGACGAACGGCCCCTCCTAGGGGGGCGTGAGCTTGTGCCGCCCTCGGGCGTCTTGTCGCAGCCGAAGCACCAGGTCGCCCACTTGGAGGTCTCGGGACCGGACCCCTCAGGCGTGGTAGCGTCGCAGGGACTGCTGGTACCGCGCCGAGTGTAGTAAGGCCTTGTCCCGAGCCTCCTCCAGCTGGTCCAGCGAGTCTTCTCGACTAGCTTGGTTGCTCTGGTCGGCATAGGCCCTTGTCCTCGGGGAGCCGTATTCCAGGTCTGCGGGCCAGACGGCCTCGGCCCCGTAGACTAGGAAGAACGGCGTGAAGCCCGTGGCTCGGCTCGGCGTTGTCCTCAGACTCCAGACCACCGAGGGGAGTTCCTTCATCCATCGCTTGCCGAACTTGTTGAGGTCGTTGTAGATCCGAGGCTTGAGCCCTTGTAGAATCATGTCGTTGGCACGCTCTACTTGCCCATTTGACATGGGATGAGCCACGGCGGCCCAGTCCACCCGGATGTGGTGATCCTCGCAGAAGTCCAGGAACTTTCTGCCGGTGAACTAGGTGCCGTTGTCGGTGATGATGGAGTTCGGGACCCCGAAGCGATGGATGATGTTGGTGAAGAACGCCACCGCCTGCTCGGACCTGATGCTGTTCAAGGGTCGAACCTCGATCCACTTGGAGAATTTGTCGATGGCGACCAGCAGGTGCGTGTAGCCCCCGGGTGCCTTCTGCAAGGGGCCGACGAGATCCAGACCCCACACAGCGAAAGGCCAGGTGATGGGTATCGTCTGCAGAGCCTGAGCTGGCAGGTGGGTCTGCCTTGCGTAGAACTAACACCCCTCGCAGGTGCGGACAATTTTAGTGGCGTCGGCCACCGCCGTCGGCCAGTAGAAGCCTTGTCGGAAAGCATTCCCGACAAGGGCTCGAGGCGCTGCGTGATGGCCGCAAGCCCCCGAGTGTATCTCTCGCGGGAGTTCCTCACCTTCGGCGATGGAGATGCATCGCTGGAGGATGCCCGAGGGGCTGCGGTGGTAGAGCTCCTTCTTATCTCCCAGCAAGACGAACGACTTGGCGCGTCGCACCAGTCGCCGAGCTTCGGCTCGGTCGGAGGGTAGCTCTCCTTGGTGGAGATATTGCAGGTACGGGGTCTGCTAGCTTTTATCAGGCGTGACCCCACTTTGCTCCCCCCCAACGTGCAGCGTCTCGCCCTCGGGGGCCGAGGGTACCTCGGACCGAACCGAGGGTGCCTCGAGCCGAGCCGAGGGTGCCTCGGACTGTGCCGAGGGTACCTCGGGCTGGGCCGAGGGTGCCTCGGGCAGAGCCGAGGGCGCCTCGGACTGTGCCGAGGGTACCTCGGGCTGGGCCGAGGGTGCCTCAGGCTCGGGCATGTCGTCGATCTTGACGGAGGGCTGACGCAGATCTCGGGAGAAGACGTCCGGAGGAACCGTTGTTCGCCCCGAGGCTATTTTAGCCAGCTCGTCCGCAGTCTCGTTGTAGCGCCGAGCGATGTGGTTGAGCTCGAGCCCGTAGAACTTGTCTTCCATGCGCCGAACCTCATCGCAGTAGGCCTCCATCTTCGGGTCGCGGCAGTGGGAGTTCTTCATGACTTGGTCGATGACGAGCTGCGAGTCACCGCGAGCGTCGAGGCGTCGGACCCCTAGCTCGATGGCGATCCGCAACCCGTTGACCAGAGCCTCATACTCGGCCACATTGTTGGACGCCGGGAAATGGAGGCGTAGCACGTAGCGTAAGTGCTTCCCGAGGGGCGAGATGAAGAGTAGGCCTGCACCGGCTCCTGTCTTCATCAGCGACCCGTCGAAGAACATGGTCCAGAGCTCCGGCTGGATCGGAGCTGTTAGGAGCTGAGTGTCGACCCATTCAGCTACGAAGTCCGCCAAGACCTGGGACTTGATGGCCTTTCGAGGAGCGAACGAGATTGTCTCGCCCATGATTTCCACCGCCCACTTTGCAATCCTACCCGAGGCCTCTCGGCACTGGATGATCTCCCCCAGGGGGAAGGATGACACCACAGTTACCGGATGAGACTCGAAGTAGTGTCGCAGCTTCCGCCGCGTTAGGATCACCGCGTACAGCAGCTTCTGAACTTGTGGGTAGCGGATCTTGGTTTCGGATAGTACCTCGCTGACGAAGTAGACTGGCCTCTGAACGGGCAATGCATGCCCCTCTTCTTGCCTCTCGACCACAATCGCGGCGCTAACCACCTGAGTGGTCGCGGCAACGTAGACCAAGAGGGCTTCTCTGACAGCTGGGGGTACCAAGATAGGCGCCTTCGTGAGGAGCGCCTTCAGGTTCCCGAGGGCTTCCTCAGCCTCAGGGGTCCAAGTGAAGCACTCGGCCTTCCTTAAGAGGTGGTACAGAGGTAGACCTCTTTCGCCGAGGCGTGAGATGAAGCAGCTCAGAGCCGCGAGGCATCCCATGACCCTCTGTATGCCTTTCAAGTCCTTGATGGGCCCCATGCTGGTGATGGCTGCGATCTTCTCCGGGTTGGCTTCGATGCCCCGCTCGGAGACGATGAACCCCAAGAGCATGCCTCGGGGCACCCCGAAAACACACTTTTCGGGATTGAGCTTGACGCCCTTCGCCTTGAGACATCGGAATGTCACTTCAAGGTCGGAAAGGAGGTCGGAGGCTTTCCTCGTCTTGACTACGATGTCATCGATGTAGGCCTCGACCGTGTGGCCAATGTGTTCACCGAACACATGGTTCATGCACCGCTGGTACGTCGCGCCCGCATTCCTCAAGCCGAACGGCATGGTGACATAGCAGTACATGCCGAAGGGTGTGATGAAAGAAGTCGCGAGCTGGTTGGACTCTTTCATCCTGATTTGGTGATACCCCGAGTAGGCATCGAGGAAAGACAGGGTTTCGCACCCAGCAGTGGAATCCACGATTTGGTCGATGCGAGGCAGAGGGTAGGGAACCTTCGGACATGCTTTGTTGAGACCAGTGTAGTCTACACACATCCGCCATTTCCCCCCTTTCTTTCTCACAAGCACAGGGTTGGCAAGCCATTCGGGATGGAATACCTCCTTGATGAACCCTGCCGCCATTAGCTTGTGGATCTCCTCGCCTATGGCTCTGCGCTTCTCCTCGTCGAATCGGCGCAGAGGCTGCTTGACGGGTCGGGCTCCAGCTCGGATGTCCAGCGAGTGCTCGGCGACATCCCTCGGTATGCCGGGCATGTCCGAGGGACTCCACGCGAAGACGTCGGCGTTTGCGCGGAGAAAGTCGACGAGCACTGCTTCCTATTTGGGACCGAGCTCGGAGCCGATCCGGACTTGCTTGGAGGCGTCACTGCTGGGGTCGAGGGGGACGGACTTAACCGTCTCCGCTGGCTCAAAGTTGCCGGCATGACGCTTCACGTCTGGCACCTCCTTCGAGAGGCTCTCTAGGTCGGCGATGAGGGCCTCGGACTCGCCGGGGCCTCGGCGTACTCCACGCACTCCACGTCGCATTCGAACGCGTTTTTGTACGTGGGGCCGACGGTGATGACCCCGTTGGGGCCCGACATCTTGAGCTTCAGGTAGGTGTAGTTGGCGACGGCCATGAACTTCGCGTAGCATGGCCTCCCCAGTACCGCGTGGTAGGTTCCTTGGAACCCAACCACCTCGAACGTCAGGGTCTCCCTTCGGAAGTTGGAGGGTGTTCCGAAGCAGACGGGAAGGTCGAGCTGTCCGAGGGGCTGGACGCGCTTCCCGGGAATGATCCCATGGAAGGGCGCAGCGCCTGCCCGGACGGAGGACAGATCGACACGGAGGAGCCCGAGGGTCTCGGCGTAGATGATGTTGAGGCTGCTGCCTCCATCCATGAGGACCTTGGTGAGCCTGATGTCGCCGATGACGGGGTCGACGATGAGCGGGTATTTCCCCGGGCTCGGCACGTGGTCGGGGTGGTCGGCTTGGTCGAAGGTGATGGGCTTGTGGGACCAGTCTAGGTAGACTGGCGCCGCCACCTTCACCGAACAGACCTCCCGGCGCTCTTGCTTGCGGTGCCGAGCCGAGGCGTTCGCCGCTTGCCCACCTTAGATCATGAAGTAGTCGCGGACCTCGGGGAACTCTCTTGCCTGGTGATCTTCCTTCTTGTCGTCGTCACGGGCCTTGCCACCCTCCACGGGTGGCCCGGCCCTGTGGAAGTGGCGCCGAAGCATGACGCACTCCTCAAGGGTGTGCTTGACGGGCCCCTGGTGATAGGGGCACGGCTCTTTGAGCATCTTGTCGAAGAGGTTGGTGAGAGCACCTAGAGGGGGGGGGGGTGAATAGGTGATCCTGTGAAAACTTAAACTTATAGCCACAAAAACTTGTTAAGCGTTAGCACAATAATCGCCAAGTGGCTAGAGAGGAGTCTCAACAAAACACAATACCACAAGAGATCAAACACAGAGATGACACAGTGGTTTATCCCGTGGTTCGGCCAAGACCAACGCTTGCCTACTCCACGTTGTGGCGTCCCAACGGACGAGGGTTGCAATCAACCCCTCTCAAGCGGTCCAAAGACCAACTTGAATACCACGGTGTTTTGCTTTGCCTTTCAATATCCCGTTTGCAAGGAATCTCCACAAATTGGAGTCTCTTGCCCTTACAAGTATATGATCACAAAGAAGCATAGAGTAAGGGAGGGAAGCAACACACACAAATCCACAGCGAAATGTGCACACACACGGCCAAGAATCGAGCTCAAATGACTATCTCAAAGTTCTCACTAGAACGGAGCTCGAATCACTTAGAATCACAAACGAATGCGCAAAGAATGAGTGTGGATGATCAAGAATGCTCTAAGGTTGCTTGGATGTCTCCTCCATGCGCCTAGGGGTCCCTTTTATAGCCCCAAGGCAGCTAGGAGCCGTTGAGAGCAAATCTGGAAGGCTATCCTTGCCTTCTGCCGTCGGGTGCACCGGACAGTCCGGTGTACACCGGACACTGTCCGGTGCCCGATTTCTTTCCTTAAACAGCACTGCCGACCGTTGCCGACCGTTGCAGATCTGGGAGCCGTTGGCGCACCGGACATGTCCGGTGCACACCGGACAGTCCGGTGCCCCCTTCCGACCGTTGGCTCGGCCACGTGTCCCGCGCAGATTGCGCGGCCGACCGTTGGCCCGGCCGACCGTTGGCTCACCGGACAGTCCGGTGCACACCGGACAGTCCGGTGAATTTTAGCCGTACGCCGTCGGCGAATTCCCGAGAGCGGCTACTTCACGCCGAGTCAGCCTGGCGCACCGGACACTGTCCGGTGCACACCGGACAGTCCGGTGTGCCAGACCGAGCTGAGTCTTGGCTGTACACAGCCAAGTCTTTTGCACCTTTCTTCTTTTCTTCTTCTTTCTGTTTCTAACACTTAGACAAGTATATTAGTATACAAAACCAATGTACTAAGGCTTAGAAACATACCTTTACTTCATGATTTGCACTTTGTTCATCCATGGACATAAATTCACATTTAAGCACTTTGTGTTGGCACTCAATCACGAAAATACTTAGAAATGGCCCAAGGGCACATTTCCCTTTCAATCTCCCCCTTTTTGGTGATATATGCCAACACAACATAAAGCAACTAGAACAAGTGCAAACTCACTTCAAATAAAACTCAAATTTATTTTGATTCAATTTTGGCATATATGGATCATCCTTTGCCACCACTTGGTTTGTTTTTGCAAATCAAACTCAAATCCCTATCTCTAAGTCAAACACACATGTTGAAGCATAAAGAGAGTCATTCCAAAAGAGATTGATCAAAGATTTCAAAAACTCCCCCTTTTTCCCATAATCACTACTTCTCCCCGCAAGAAGCCAACTTTTGATAAGAGAGACAACAAAAGAGTTTTGACAAACCAAAAACTCTATTCTACTCTTTTCAAAATCTCTCAAGTGGTAGCTGATCCATTTATTGCTTTTGTAACACCCGGATTTTAGGGGTCCAAAACCCGGGGTTAACATAAACACCAGGTATGCTGGGACCAAGTCTCAAACATATGATGTATAGTGGCACAGGATCGAATGTCACATCTTTATATATAACAGGAATTCTATACAAAATAAATAATTACATTATAAGGAGACAACAGTCCAGCAACCCAAAAGTTGACTGGGAGACGACGACCTAGACCTCTCACGAACTCATCACAGCATCCTCCATGAGCATCATCCTGCAGTACCTGGTCTTGACCTGTGGTGTATGTGAGACCGCAAGAGTGAGCTCACATACGTTCATCGCTCAACAAGTTGTGGGGAATAATGTGCATGAACTCGCCAAAGGTGGGAGCTCACATAAAGTGTAAGGCTTACCAAAGAAGATGGTTAGAGCTGAGCATTGCTTTTAAAGTTGGTCAAAATTTTATTAGCAATTACTAAGTATAAGTAAATACCAGCCCAATTAAATAGTAGAACAAAAGTAATAGCAACATCACCTGCAATGCAATGCATATGACCAATTGAATTTAGTTCCATAAATTAATCATGTGAGGGTCCGAGCTGCTCATGACCGCGAGCACGGCTAGTATACCAGTTTTACACTCTGCAGAGGTTGCGCATCTTTACCCACAAGTCGTGTTACCCATCTGCCAAGGGGTCATGAATCCCATACACCTCTACCAAGGAAGTGAGGCAGGGTAGCACTACGAGGCCTTTACAAAGTTCCACTAGCTTCCGAAAACCCGCTACAGTTTATAGGAAGATCCAGTACAGGAATCCCTTGCAGGACCGCCATCGCAGCAAAATCCTCCCGAGGGCACTTCCCGCACTGACCTCTCCCCTACTGCCCTTGCCCCTTTCGGGTAAGGTAGTCTTCCACTAGCTTTCCTAATTAATCAGCCAAGGGCATCCCATACTACCCTTGTGGTAGCACTGTTTTCCCGGGTGGTCGCTCCATGTTCCAATTAACATAATGATCTTAACATGAACCATAAATAACAACTGATAACAAAGTATAATCATGAATAGTAAGGTGTATCTCTATACCCAAAGCCACATATAGCACTAGCAAGTACTACCCAGAAAGATCAGTGGTAAACAAGGTATAAAGATAATCAAACTAGGGTAACCTATTGGGTCCCATCAAAATTAACCTATGCAGATCATTATGATTAATCAGAACATGGCTGGGTAAAAAGAAGTGATCAAGGGCACAACTTGCCTGGGCCTTGAGAATCCAGGTACCAGGATGATCTTCTGATGACTCGTGACCTCACTGCTAGTCGTAGCAATACAAACATACATGGTATAGGCAAAATTAACATTACACCAAACATATATGCAAAATTCATATTAATAATCTACATATTAAATTAAGATCACAGGAAAAAGAATTATTAATTTTGGAGTTGTAGAATTCAAGTTATGAATTTCCTAAGATTTAAGGTGATTATAATATGATTAAATGATAAATAAATTTTCGGACAGAGTTCATGTCAAAACAGTGATTCTAAATGATAGAGAATATTATTACAAAATTTTAGGAATTGGAATGGTTCAATTTGGAGCTCATATACATTTTCTATGAATTATATATATTCTAGGAATTATTTTTATATTAAAAACTCATTTTCTAATTAATTTCCCTGATTTTCTAACTCACTGGACTGGGCCTCAATTATAAGAAACTGCAGGGGGCTCGGGGTAAGTTTCCCTAAGACTCAGACTTCACCCGCGGTGGACGGCGGGTTGTTTTCTTAAAAGGTCGGGGTCTCTTTTGCATAATGGCATGGCCGAAAGGGTAGGATCTATTATGAGCCGTCCGATCCGTTATCCACGACCCAGATTAAATCACTCCCCCGCCCGAACCGGTACGCGCTGGTAGCCGCAGGATCGGATTCCAACGACCCTGATTTTATGAAGCTTAATCCTCCCCGAACCGTTCGATCAAAGGCGAACGACATGGATTCATTCACGTTGAAGCGTTACGCAACTCTAATCCTGGCCGTTTGCTAAAGATCCAGCGACCAGGGGACATCGTCCCCAACCACACCCCTACGACGGCGACGTCGGACGCCCACCGCGGTGGAGAACCTCGCCGGCGAAGCGAGCCCTTGGTCCCAGCGCCCAATCCTCGAATCCAAATGGCTTTACACGATGCGGGAACAAAAGCGAACACGATGGACGGATACTTACCGACAATCGTACCGAGATGGTGCCCGACCACGGCGAGCGGCGGAGATCGAAGTGCGACGAGCAATTGCTCGAGTCACGGCGGCGTTCGACTCAAATCAATGGCACAGACGGCTTCCCCAGGTAGAAGCGACACTCCACGACCTGATTTCGAGAGCCCAGGCCCCCCGACAACGGCTGTCCTCGGCGGCGGCGCTCCCCTCCTTTCTCTCTCGGTGTCCGGCTTGCAAAGGGCTATGGCTCAGGGTCACGGGCGCTCGGGTTTTATAGCTCGGAGGAGGGGATAAGTCCGCGCGATGTGCACGGCCGTTAGCTCCGCCCACGGCGTGAATTTCGCGCGAGCAAAACGACCACGGACACCGCGCGCCATGAGCGGGTTGTTCCTGGGCGCGCGAGGTCGTTTGTTCGGGTCAGCGCATATCTTGTGAAGTTCGGCCGAGGAGATGACGGTGAATCCCGACAGTGACCGCGCTTCCCGGATTTCACATCGCCCGCCGCGACCGAGCTCGCCTGAGCCGAGCGGCGAAGGAAGGGGAAAGACCCTGACAACGCGGTCCCGCGAACCAGAGAGAGGGAGAGCAGGCGAGCGCGGGATGAGACTGGGCGGAGGGCCCCGCATGTCAGCGAGACAACGAGAGCGCGCGTGAGGGATGAGAGGCTGCCCGTGGGGCCCGCGTGTCGGCGCCCGATTGTGGAATGGGCCACGCGCGCGGTAGGGAATCCTTAGGTGGGCCGAATTCTAGGTAGCCGGCCCAGTTAGGGTTTTTATTCTTTTTCTTTTTCTTTTCTATTTTCTTTTCTCCATTTTTCAAATCCAATTTGAATTCCAAGTTTGAGTTCAAACTTTTGGCTCATAATTACGAATTATATTTGTGCAACAATAATACCAAGTCTGAAAATATTTATTTATATATTTTATTTATTTATCTGTATCCTTTTTCTTTTTCTTATTTCCAAAGTCTAATTTCCATTTAGGGTTTAATCCATCTTCTATTAATTATTATCCTTATTATTTTATGTAATGCACAAACACATAAAACTCCAACAAAATGTACTTTCTTTTATTTTGTATCATTTGTTTTTAATTAATCACTATTGATTATATGTGTGTTCTTTTTATGATGTAAATAGGGCACATAAAGCAAGGAAACCCAATATAGTATCCCTGTATACATTTTGGGTATTACAAATCCTACCCCCCTTAAAAATAATCTCGTCCTCGAGATTTGTAAGGAAAAAGGATGCATACTCATATGCACAAACAAAGAGATCTCAGCATGAGGTATAATTCTTTAACAAAACATTGGGTCAATAGACCTTTATTATTTCTTCTAAAATATTATCATATTACTAAAGTAACACCTAGATCTTACAAATCATCATAATTTATATCTATGTAGCTTGGTGAAGCTGGTGGTGGTGGAGGTTGTTGTTGTTGTTGTCTCTCCAGCCGTGCTTGCCTTATTTCTTGGCGGGCTTGACGTATTTCCTCGCGTTGTTGTCTTATCTGATTCTGCATCTCGGTCACCATGTCTGTTAACTGTTGTATTACCAGTCTTTGGGTAGCAACCACTTGATTGAGGTCAACAGGTGGAGGATTTGGAGGATTCATTTTCTGTTTGTTGTTATGTGATAATCTTTCCTTTCCTGGTATCGACCATGAAAGTTAGAAGCATGTGATATTAGTTTTGCAAAGGAAGTTACTAAGCGGAATGGATAAGCTAGTAGTTGGTTATAATCTATAGATTCTTTGGTAGGGCTTAATTTATGTCCAGATTGGGGTAACCAATCATATAAGGTGAATATCCAAGGGTAAGATAGAATCTGTCAAGATGAGAGATATACATGGTGAGATAGGCTACAAGATGTAGGTTAAAAGTTTGTTTGTTATTAGGTGGGAATAGAAAGGTCATACTATTCATTATGGCACTATGGGTTGGGTTAGCTCATGGTTGAATTGATCCAATGTGCTAAGATAAGTTAATACATGGCTAGTGGGGTCTAATCTCTTCTACTAGTGTCATTAATCTGTTTAAGTGGACCACATTAAGTTAGATAACATTAGACCACAATAGATCAGGTCACATTAGGTAGGATAAGAATTGGATATGACTAGATTAGACTAGTTTAGGCTTAGATAGGTCCAACTGGGTAGAATATGTATTATTAAGATATGTTAGGATGTTTTAGGATTAATTTGATACGTTATGATGAGATAGAATCTCTTGCTAGGTTAAAATTGAGGGGTTATGCAACTATCAGATAGTTGAGGTAGTTGTATATAGCCAAGTTGATCTATCATTCTTAATTTAGTGCGGGGTGAACTAAGTTAAGACTTGTTCTATAGGGGTAGAGTCTAAACTATTCCATCAGTGTTATCTAACATATTTGATAAGTCACTTTAGATTTGATCAGATCTAGGTTAGATTGGTGTGACTAGTTTGACTAGATAAGATCTAATTAATTTGTATTAGATCATGGTTGTTAAACTAGGGTGGATAAGTATGCTTATTAGGATAAGACAGATCCCTAAAGATAAGATAGAATCTTCTGAGGCCAGTTAGATCTATTAGGATAAGGATAAAATCTTTTCAAGATAAGATGAGTATCTTTTAAGATAAGATGGATCTAGTAAGATAAGAGAGAATCTTTTAAGATAAGATGAATTGGTTAGAATGAGATCTTTTAGGATAAGATAAATCTCTTAAGCTAGATATGTTCCAATGGGGATAATCTAGGTTGCCTAGTTATTTTATAAATATATATTTTTATACCTATGTGTATATATAGATGCAATTGTGGACATTACTTCACAACCCATCACACTCAATCAAAGATCCAAATCAGACAGGTATCATAAGAACAAACATTCAAGTGCATAGATAACCAGATAAAAATAGTTTTGTTTTTATTCCTAGGAGTAGGTCTCCTATTCCTAAAGGTCACTCTAGGCACAGGATTTCAAAGTGTGAAATCCACATTTGTCTTTAGAAGGAAAAAGGTAAGAATAATCAGAGTAAAGCGGAAATAGATGAGAAAGATTAAGGAAAGTTTAGAAAAGAATCAGAGTAGCAGAGGTAAGTGTGTAGGGGTTGTCCAGTTCTATCTAGGTTTCGTCCTACAGTCAACATTCCTCTGATACCACTTCTGTAACACCCGGATTTTAGGGGTCCAAAACCCGGGGTTAACATAAACACCAGGTATGCTGGGACCAAGTCTCAAACATATGATGTATAGTGGCACAGGATCGAATGTCACATCTTTATATATAACAGGAATTCTATACAAAATAAATAATTACATTATAAGGAGACAACAGTCCAGCAACCCAAAAGTTGACTGGGAGACGACGACCTAGACCTCTCACGAACTCATCACAGCATCCTCCATGAGCATCATCCTGCGGTACCTGGTCTTGACCTGTGGTGTATGTGAGACCGCAAGAGTGAGCTCACATACGTTCATCGCTCAACAAGTTGTGGGGAATAATGTGCATGAACTCGCCAAAGGTGGGAGCTCACATAAAGTGTAAGGCTTACCAAAGAAGATGGTTAGAGCTGAGCATTGCTTTTAAAGTTGGTCAAAATTTTATTAGCAATTACTAAGTATAAGTAAATACCAGCCCAATTAAATAGTAGAACAAAAGTAATAGCAACATCACCTGCAATGCAATGCATATGACCAATTGAATTTAGTTCCATAAATTAATCATGTGAGGGTCCGAGCTGCTCATGACCGCGAGCACGGCTAGTATACCAGTTTTACACTCTGCAGAGGTTGCGCATCTTTACCCACAAGTCGTGTTACCCATCTGCCAAGGGGTCATGAATCCCATACACCTCTACCAAGGAAGTGAGGCAGGGTAGCACTACGAGGCCTTTACAAAGTTCCACTAGCTTCCGAAAACCCGCTACAGTTTATAGGAAGATCCAGTACAGGAATCCCTTGCAGGACCGCCATCGCAGCAAAATCCTCCCGAGGGCACTTCCCGCACTGACCTCTCCCCTACTGCCCTTGCCCCTTTCGGGTAAGGTAGTCTTCCACTAGCTTTCCTAATTAATCAGCCAAGGGCATCCCATACTACCCTTGTGGTAGCACTGTTTTCCCGGGTGGTCGCTCCATGTTCCAATTAACATAATGATCTTAACATGAACCATAAATAACAACTGATAACAAAGTATAATCATGAATAGTAAGGTGTATCTCTATACCCAAAGCCACATATAGCACTAGCAAGTACTACCCAGAAAGATCAGTGGTAAACAAGGTATAAAGATAATCAAACTAGGGTAACCTATTGGGTCCCATCAAAATTAACCTATGCAGATCATTATGATTAATCAGAACATGGCTGGGTAAAAAGAAGTGATCAAGGGCACAACTTGCCTGGGCCTTGAGAATCCAGGTACCAGGATGATCTTCTGATGACTCGTGACCTCACTGCTAGTCGTAGCAATACAAACATACATGGTATAGGCAAAATTAACATTACACCAAACATATATGCAAAATTCATATTAATAATCTACATATTAAATTAAGATCACAGGAAAAAGAATTATTAATTTTGGAGTTGTAGAATTCAAGTTATGAATTTCCTAAGATTTAAGGTGATTATAATATGATTAAATGATAAATAAATTTTCGGACAGAGTTCATGTCAAAACAGTGATTCTAAATGATAGAGAATATTATTACAAAATTTTAGGAATTGGAATGGTTCAATTTGGAGCTCATATACATTTTCTATGAATTATATATATTCTAGGAATTATTTTTATATTAAAAACTCATTTTCTAATTAATTTCCCTGATTTTCTAACTCACTGGACTGGGCCTCAATTATAAGAAACTGCAGGGGGCTCGGGGTAAGTTTCCCTAAGACTCAGACTTCACCCGCGGTGGACGGCGGGTTGTTTTCTTAAAAGGTCGGGGTCTCTTTTGCATAATGGCATGGCCGAAAGGGTAGGATCTATTATGAGCCGTCCGATCCGTTATCCACGACCCAGATTAAATCACTCCCCCGCCCGAACCGGTACGCGCTGGTAGCCGCAGGATCGGATTCCAACGACCCTGATTTTATGAAGCTTAATCCTCCCCGAACCGTTCGATCAAAGGCGAACGACATGGATTCATTCACGTTGAAGCGTTACGCAACTCTAATCCTGGCCGTTTGCTAAAGATCCAGCGACCAGGGGACATCGTCCCCAACCACACCCCTACGACGGCGACGTCGGACGCCCACCGCGGTGGAGAACCTCGCCGGCGAAGCGAGCCCTTGGTCCCAGCGCCCAATCCTCGAATCCAAATGGCTTTACACGATGCGGGAACAAAAGCGAACACGATGGACGGATACTTACCGACAATCGTACCGAGATGGTGCCCGACCACGGCGAGCGGCGGAGATCGAAGTGCGACGAGCAATTGCTCGAGTCACGGCGGCGTTCGACTCAAATCAATGGCACAGACGGCTTCCCCAGGTAGAAGCGACACTCCACGACCTGATTTCGAGAGCCCAGGCCCCCCGACAACGGCTGTCCTCGGCGGCGGCGCTCCCCTCCTTTCTCTCTCGGTGTCCGGCTTGCAAAGGGCTATGGCTCAGGGTCACGGGCGCTCGGGTTTTATAGCTCGGAGGAGGGGATAAGTCCGCGCGATGTGCACGGCCGTTAGCTCCGCCCACGGCGTGAATTTCGCGCGAGCAAAACGACCACGGACACCGCGCGCCATGAGCGGGTTGTTCCTGGGCGCGCGAGGTCGTTTGTTCGGGTCAGCGCATATCTTGTGAAGTTCGGCCGAGGAGATGACGGTGAATCCCGACAGTGACCGCGCTTCCCGGATTTCACATCGCCCGCCGCGACCGAGCTCGCCTGAGCCGAGCGGCGAAGGAAGGGGAAAGACCCTGACAACGCGGTCCCGCGAACCAGAGAGAGGGAGAGCAGGCGAGCGCGGGATGAGACTGGGCGGAGGGCCCCGCATGTCAGCGAGACAACGAGAGCGCGCGTGAGGGATGAGAGGCTGCCCGTGGGGCCCGCGTGTCGGCGCCCGATTGTGGAATGGGCCACGCGCGCGGTAGGGAATCCTTAGGTGGGCCGAATTCTAGGTAGCCGGCCCAGTTAGGGTTTTTATTCTTTTTCTTTTTCTTTTCTATTTTCTTTTCTCCATTTTTCAAATCCAATTTGAATTCCAAGTTTGAGTTCAAACTTTTGGCTCATAATTACGAATTATATTTGTGCAACAATAATACCAAGTCTGAAAATATTTATTTATATATTTTATTTATTCATCTGTATCCTTTTTCTTTTTCTTATTTCCAAAGTCTAATTTCCATTTAGGGTTTAATCCATCTTCTATTAATTATTATCCTTATTATTTTATGTAATGCACAAACACATAAAACTCCAACAAAATGTACTTTCTTTTATTTTGTATCATTTGTTTTTAATTAATCACTATTGATTATATGTGTGTTCTTTTTATGATGTAAATAGGGCACATAAAGCAAGGAAACCCAATATAGTATCCCTGTATACATTTTGGGTATTACAGCTTTGGCCTTTATTCTCTCCCCCTTTGGCATCAAGCACCAAAACGGGATCAATCTTGGCCCTTTAACCCCATTGCCTCACAAAAATCTTCAATTAAGAGCAAATTGCAATAAGAGTTCATTAGATGAACTTGGAATAGGTTACCCTCTCATCGGAGTGCAGTGGAAGTCTTTCATGGTCCAAGTCCACCTTTTCCCTTTCAATTCTCCTTTGAGACTAAAACAAGCAAACTCAGGCACATGGTTAGTCTCAAAGGGTCAAGTTGTAACACATTTCCCCCTAAAACTGTGCATCACTTTGCAACGGACTCCTTTGTTGAGGTCGGTGTGTCCGTCGGTTCCCATCGGCGTCTTTGCAGGCTTTGCGTCCTTCATCCCAAACCTCTTTAGCAAATCTTGCGTGTACTTCGTTTGGGAGATGAAGGTGCCGTCCTTGAGTTGCTTCACTTGGAACCCAAGGAAGTAGGTCAACTCGCCCATCATCGACATCTCGAATTTCTGCGTCATTACCCTGCTAAACTCTTCACAAGGCTTTTGGTTAGTAGAACCAAATATTATGTCATCGACATAAATTTGGCACACAAACAAATCACCATTGCAAGTCTTAGTAAAAAGAGTTGGATCGGCTTTCCCAACCTTGAAAGCATTAGCAATTAAAAAGTCTCTAAGGCATTCATACCATGCTCTTGGGGCTTGCTTAAGTCCATAGAGCGCCTTAGAGAGCTTACACACATGGTCGGGGTACCGTTCATCCTCGAAGCCAGGGGGCTGCTCCACGTACACCTCCTCTTTGATTGGCCCGTTGAGGAAAGCGCTCTTCACATCCATTTGGTACAACCTGAAAGAATGGTGAGCGGCATATGCTAGCAAGATACGAATTGATTCTAGCCTAGCCACAGGAGCAAAAGTCTCCTCAAAGTCCAAACCTGCGACTTGGGCATAACCTTTTGCCACAAGTCGAGCCTTGTTCCTCGTCACCACCCCGTGCTCGTCCTGTTTGTTGCGGAACACCCACTTGGTTCCCACAACATTTTGCTTGGGACGAGGCACCAGTGTCCAAACTTCATTGCGCTTGAAGTTGTTGAGTTCCTCCTGCATGGCCAATACCCAATCCGGATCTAGCAAGGCCTCCTCTACCCTGAAAGGCTCAATAGAAGAGACAAAAGAGTAATGCTCACAAAAATTAACTAGTCGAGATCGAGTAGTTACTCCCTTGCTAATGTCACCCAAAATTTGGTCGACGGGATGATCCCTTTGAATCACCGCTCGAACTTGGGTTGGAGGTGCCGGTTGCGCTTCTTCCTCCATCACGTGATCATCTTGTGCTCCCCCTTGATCACACGCCTCCTTTTGATGAACCTGTTCATCGTCTTGAGTTGGGGGATGCACCGTTGTTGAGGAAGAAGGTTGATCTCGTTCAACTTGTTCCTGTGGCCGAACGTCTCCAATCGCCATGGTTCGTATCGCGGCCGTTGGAACATCTTCTTCATCTACATCATCACAATCCACAACTTGCTCTCTTGGAGAGCCATTAGTTTCATCAAATACAACGTCGCTAGAGACTTCAACCAAACCCGATGATTTGTTGAAGACCCTATACGCCTTTGTATTTGAATCATAACCTAATAAAAACCCTTCTACAGCTTTGGGAGCAAATTTAGAATTTCTACCCTTCTTCACTAGAATGTAGCACCTGCTCCCAAATACACGAAAATAAGACACATTGGGTTTGTTACCGGTTAGTAGCTCATACGACGTCTTCTTGAGGAGGCGGTGAAGGTAGACCCTGTTGATGGCGTGGCAAGCCGTGTTCACGGCTTCCGACCAAAAGCACTCGGGGGTCTTGAATTCTCCAAGCATAGTCCTCGCCATATCTATGAGTGTCCTGTTCTTCCTCTCTACCACACCATTTTGCTGAGGTGTGTAGGGAGCGGAGAACTCGTGCTTGATCCCTTCCTCCTCAAGAAACTCCTCCACTTGAAGGTTCTTGAATTCGGACCCGTTGTCGCTCCTTATCTTTTTCACCTTGAGCTCAAACTCATTTTGAGCTCTCCTTAGGAAGCGCTTAAGGGTCCCTTGGGTTTCAGACTTATCCTGCAAAAAGAACACCCAAGTGAAGCGGGAAAAGTCATCAACAATAACTAGACCATACTTACTTCCTCCTATGCTTAGATAGGCGACGGGTCCGAAGAGGTCCATATGCAGCAGCTCCAGAGGTCTTGACGTGGTCATCACATTCTTGCTGTGATGTGCTCCTCCCACTTGTTTACCTGCTTGACAAGCTGCACAAGGTCTATCTTTTTCGAAATAAACATTGGTTAGACCTATTACGTGTTCTCCCTTTAGAAGCTTGTGGAGGTTCTTCATCCCCACATGTGCCAAGCGGCGATGCCACAGCCAGCCCATGCAAGTCTTAGCCATTAAGCATGCATCTAGACCGGCCTCTTCTTTTGCAAAATCCACTAAGTAAAGCTTGCCGTCTAGTACACCCTTAAAAGCTAGTGAACCATCACATCTTCTAAAGACAGACACATCTATATTTGTAAATAAACAGTTATATCCCATCTTGCATAGTTGACTAACAGATAGCAAATTGTAACCAAGAGACTCAACTAAAAACACATTGGAGATTGAGTGTTCATTAGAAATTGCAATTTTACCTAACCCTTTTACCTTGCCTTGATTCCCATCACCGAATATTATTGAATCTTGGGAATCTTTGTTTTTGACGTAGGAGGTGAACATCTTCTTCTCCCCCGTCATATGGTTTGTGCATCCGCTGTCGATAATCCAGCTTGAACCCCCGGATGCATAAACCTGCAAGGCAAATTTAGGCTTGGGTCTTAGGTACCCAACTCATGTTGGGTCCTACAAGGTTAGCACATATATCCTTAGGGACCCAAATGCAAGTTTTATCTCCCTTGCATCTTGCCCCTAACTTCCTAGCAATTACCTTCTTACCCTTTCTACAAATAGCAAAGGGAGCATTGCAAGCATAATAAATGGTAGAAGGTTTGTTCACAACTTTTCTAGGAACATGAGCAAAATTTCTCCTAGGCATATGCACAACATTTCTCCTACACATATCTCTATCATGCTTATAGGAAGAACTAGAAGCAAACATGGCATGAGAATCATAAACATGTGAATCAAAATCATTATAAGCATTTCTAGCATGTCTCCTATCATTATATATAAAAGCATGGTTCTTTTTAGCGCTAATAGCCATAGGTGCCTTCCCTTTCTCCTTGGCGGGAATGGGAGCCTTATGGCTTGTTAAGTTCTTGGTCTCTCTCTTGAAGCCAAGACCATCCTTAATTGAGGGGTGTCTACCAATCGTGTAGGCATCCCTTGCAAATTTTATTTTATCAACTTCACTCTTGCTAGTCTTAAGTTGGGCATTAAGACTAGCCACTTCATCATTTAGTTTTGAAATTGAAACTAAGTGTTCACTACAAGCACTAATGTCAAAATCTTTACACCTAGTGCAAACATGTTCAACACAAGAGTTAGATTTATTTGCTACCTCTAGTTTAGCATTTAAATCATTAATTTCACTTTTTAAAGAAGAAATGGTTTCATTACAAGTAGAAAGTTCACAAGATAGCATTCCATTTCTTTTAACTTCTAGAGCAAGTGAATTTTGTGCAGTAACAAATTTATCATGCTCTTCATATAAAAGGTCTTCTTGTTTTTCTAAGATTCTATCCTTTTCATTCAAGGCATCAATCAATTCATTAATCTTAGCTATTTTAGTTCTATCCAATCCTTTGAATAAACTAGAGTAATCTATTTCTTCATCACTAGATTCATCATCACTAGAAGAATCATAAGTATTAGCATTACGAGTGATTACCTTCTTTTCCCTTGCCATGAGGCAAGTGTGATGCTCGTTGGGGAAGAGAGCCGATTTGTTGAAGGCAGTGGCGGCGAGTCCTTCGTCGTCGGAGTCGGACGAAGAGCAATCCGAATCCCACTCCTTTCCAAGGTGTGCTTCGCCTTTGGCCTTCTTGTAAACCTTTTTGTTCTCTCTCTTCCCATTTTTCCCTTGCTCCTGGTCACTATCATTTTCGGGACAGTTAGCAATAAAATGACCAACCTTACCACATGAGCGCTTCCCCTTTGTCTTGGTCTTGCTTGGCTGCCCCTTGCGACCATTTAGCGCCATCTTGAATCTCTTGATGATGAGAGCCATCTCTTCATCATTGAGCCCGGCCGCCTCAACTTGCGCCACCTTGCTAGGTAGCGACTCCTTGCTCCTCGTTGCCTTTAGAGCAATGGGTTGAGGCTCGTGGAGTGGACCGTTCAACGCGTCGTCGATGTATCTTGCCTCCTTGATCATCATCCGCCCGCTTACAAATTTTCCAAGTACCTCCTCGGGCGTCATCATCGTGTACCTGGGATTCTCACGAATATTGTTCACGAGATGAGGATCAAGAACGGTAAAGGACCTTAGCATTAGGCGGACGACATCGTGGTCCGTCCATCGCGTGCTTCCGTAGCTCCTTATTTTGTTGATAAGGGTCTTGAGCCGGTTGTACGTTTGGGTTGGCTCCTCTCCCCTTATCATGGCGAATCGTCCAAGCTCGCCCTCCACCAACTCCATTTTGGTGAGCATGGTGATGTCATTCCCCTCGTGAGAGATCTTGAGGGTGTCCCATATTTGCTTGGCATTGTCCAAGCCGCTCACCTTGTTGTACTCTTCCCTGCACAAGGACGCTAAGAGAACAGTAGTAGCTTGTGCATTTCTATGGATTTGTTCATTTATGAGCATAGAGTTATCCGAGCTATCAAACTTCATTCCATTCTCTACAATCTCCCAAATGCTTGGATGGAGAGAGAATAAGTGACTACGCATTTTGTGACTCCAAAATCCGTAGTCCTCCCCATCGAAGTGTGGAGGTTTGCCAAGAGGAATGGAAAGCAAATGCGAATTCGAACTATGTTGAATACGAGAATAATCAAATGAAAAGTTCGAATTGACCGTCTTTTTGTAGTCGTTGTCGTCGTCCTTTTGGGAAGAAGTAGACTCATCACTATCGTCGTAGTAGATGATCTCCTTGATGCGCCTTGTCTTCTTCTTCTTCCCTTCCTTCCGTCTATGACCCGAGCCGGAGTCGGTAGGCTTGTCGTCCTTCGGCTCGTTGACGAAGGATTCCTTCTCTTTGTCGTTGATCACGATACCCTTCCCCTTAGGATCCATCTCTTCGGGCGGTTAGTCCCTTTGCGAAGAGAACGGCTCTGATACCAATTGAGAGCACCTAGAGGGGGGGTGAATAGGTGATCCTGTGAAAACTTAAACTTATAGCCACAAAAACTTGTTAAGCGTTAGCACAATAATCGCCAAGTGGCTAGAGAGGAGTCTCAACAAAACACAATACCACAAGAGATCAAACACAGAGATGACACAGTGGTTTATCCCGTGGTTTGGCCAAGACCAACGCTTGCCTACTCCACGTTGTGGCGTCCCAACGGACGAGGGTTGCAATCAACCCCTCTCAAGCGGTCCAAAGACCAACTTGAATACCACGGTGTTTTGCTTTGCCTTTCAATATCCCGTTTGCAAGGAATCTCCACAAATTGGAGTCTCTTGCCCTTACAAGTATATGATCACAAAGAAGCACAGAGTAAGGGAGGGAAGCAACACACACAAATCCACAGCGAAATGCGCACACACACGGCCAAGAATCGAGCTCGAATGACTATCTCAAAGTTCTCACTAGAACGGAGCTCGAATCACTTAGAATCACAAACGAATGCGCAAAGAATGAGTGTGGATGATCAAGAATGCTCTAAGGTTGCTTGGATGTCTCCTCCATGCGCCTAGGGGTCCCTTTTATAGCCCCAAGGCAGCTAGGAGCCGTTGAGAGCAAATCTGGAAGGCTATCCTTGCCTTCTGCCGTCGGGTGCACCGGACAGTCCGGTGTACACCGGACACTGTCCGGTGCCCGATTTCTTTCCTTAAACAGCGCTGCCGACCGTTGCCGACCGTTGCAGATCTGGGAGCCGTTGGCGCACCGGACATGTCCGGTGCACACCGGACAGTCCGGTGCCCCCTTCCGACCGTTGGCTCGGCCACGTGTCCCGCGCAGATTGCGCGGCCGACCGTTGGCCCGGCCGACCGTTGGCTCACCGGACAGTCCGGTGCACACCGGACAGTCCGGTGAATTTTAGCCGTACGCCGTCGGCGAATTCCCGAGAGCGGCTACTTCACGCCGAGTCAGCCTGGCGCACCGGACACTGTCCGGTGCACACCGGACAGTCCGGTGTGCCAGACCGAGCTGAGTCTTGGCTGTACACAGCCAAGTCTTTTGCACCTTTCTTCTTTTCTTCTTCTTTCTGTTTCTAACACTTAGACAAGTATATTAGTATACAAAACCAATGTACTAAGGCTTAGAAACATACCTTTACTTCATGATTTGCACTTTGTTCATCCATGGACATAAATTCACATTTAAGCACTTTGTGTTGGCACTCAATCACCAAAATACTTAGAAATGGCCCAAGGGCACATTTCCCTTTCAGTTGGCACCTCCAGGGGGCTTCCGAGGGTTCTTGTACTCGGCGGCGGCGACAAGGTCCGCGTCGGCGGCGTCGCGTTTCGCTTGCAACTTCTTCTTGCCCTTCTTCTTGGTGCCGCACTGAGTTGACGCCTCGGGGGCATCTTCCGAAGGGTGGCCCTGGGGCTGCTTGTCCTTCCGGAAGATAGCGTCGACCGCCTCCTGGCCGGAGGCGAACTTGGTGGCGATGTCCATCAGCTCGCTCGCCCTGGTGGGGGTCTTGCGACCCAGCTTGCTCACCAGGTCGCGGCAGGTGGTGCCAGCGAGGAACGCGCCGATGACATCCGAGTCGGTGATGTTGGGCAGCTCGGTGCGCTGCTTAGAGAATCGCCGGATGTAGTCCCGGAGAGACTCTCCCGGCTGCTGTCGGCAGCTTCGAAGGTCCCAGGAATTCCCAGGGCGCACGTATGTACCTTGGAAATTCCCGGCAAAAGCTTGGACCAGGTCGTCCAGTTGGAGATCTGTCCCGGAGGCTGGTGCTCTAACCAGGCGCGAGCGGTGTCGGTGAGGAACAGGGGGAGGTTGTGGATGATGAGGTTGTCATCGTCCGTTCCACCCAGTTGACAGGCCAGACGGTAGTCCGCGAGCCACAGTTCCGGTCTCGTCTCCCCCGAGTACTTTATGATAGTAGTCGGGGGTCGGAACCGGGTCGGGAACGGCGCCCGTCGTATGGCTCGGCTGAAGGCCTGCGGACCGGGTGGCTCGGGCGAGGGACTCCGATCCTCCCCGCTGTCGTAGCGTCCCCCACGCCTGGGGTGGTAGCCTCGGTGCACCCTCTCGTCGAGGTGGGCCCGACGGTCGCGGTGATGGTGCTCGTTGCCGAGGCGACTCGGGGCCGTAGGCGCTATGTTGCGCGTGCGCCCGGGGCAGACCGAGGCTTCCCGCATGAATCGGGAAGTCGCGGCATGAGGTTCCGAGGGGTACCCCTGCCTTCGGGAGGCGGAGCTCTCGGCCCGTCGGACCACGGCGCCTTCCAGGAGATTCTTGAGCTCTCCCTGGATTCGCCGCCCCTCGGTGGTTGATGGCTCCGGCATCGCGCAGAGAAGCATTGTCGCTGCCGCCAGGTTCTGGCCGACCCCACTGGATGCGGGTGGCGGCCTAAACCTGACGTAGTCGGCGATGCGGTGCTGGAGGCCCTGGGGCAGATGACGTATTTCTCCGGCCGGAGGTTGGCCCGCCCATGCCTGCCCGACATCCCGACGGATCGGCTCAAGCGCTCCTGCTCCCTCGTCGAGCCTGGCCTGTACCCCGCAGATTTGCTCGAGCTGTGGGTCATGGCCCCCCGCCTGAACGGGGACCACAGCTAGCTCCCGTGGGATGTCAACGCGAGGCACCGGCCTAGGGAGATCACCGTCCTCCGGCATGCCGAGATGGTTGCCTTCGGAGGGACCCCCCAGATCGACGTGGAAGCATTCGCGACTTGGGCCGCAGTCCTCGTCGCCGAGGCTACGGCTACCGTCGGAACAGTCGGAAAGGCAGTAGTCGCATGCGGTCATGAAGTCCCGCATGGCACTGGGGTTGCCAAGTCCAGAGAAATCACAACAGATGCTGGGCTCGTCGTCTTCCTCGGACCCAGAGGGCCCGTAGGTCGAGACGTCCGTCAGCCGGTCCCAAGGTGACCGCATACAAAACCTCAGAGGGTTTGGACTCGCCTCTATGTGAGCACCCGCCAAAGCGAAGCCCCTAGGCGGGTCGAGGCTGAATCCGAAAGACGTGGGATGGGAATCGGTCGGTACCTTTTGGTCGACGGGCGGCGATGAGGTCACGTCGGGGACTGACTGCGCCGTCGTCTCAGGTACAAGGGTGACATCCAGCAAGCCTTTCGTGAGCGCGCTGGCATCGTCCGTTTGCCCGGAATCGGCATGTTGTGGGGAGACGGCGCTCGTCTTCGTCTCAAGCGCGGGGTCGATGCCCGGTGCGCCCCCCGTTGGGGTGCTGGTGCCGTCGACTCGCTCGACAGCCGACGAGGCGCTGCCTCCTGCTTGGCCTTGGTTGCCCCGCCTCCTCCTCCATCGGCGGGGGAGAGGACGAGGTGAGCTCGAATGTTGTTCTTCCACCATGCGGGGAAGACATCGTCGATTCCGCCACCGGCGGGCGGGCTGTCGGCCGCCATTGTCGTTGTCGCACGGCGGTGGAAGGAGTATCATGTCGTAGCTGCCGTCGAGGGACATGAACTCAAGGCTCCCGAAACGGAGCACCATCCCGGGTTGGAGAGGTTGCTGGAGACTTCCCATCTGGAGCTTGACAGGAAGCTGTTCGTCAACACGCAGCAGGCCCCTACCTGGCGCGCCAACTGTCGGCGTTTCGAGACCGGGGGGTCCCTAGGCCGACGAGTGAATGTCGCCGCGTGCCCCAGCCCAGATGGGTCGAGCGCGAGGCCGAGCGCGAAGGGGGGAAGCGAGGTGGCCGGAGACCGGCGTGAGAGAGGTGGGAATCTCGCGGCCTTCGTGTTCGTCCCGCGCCCAGGTCGGGTGCGCTTGTAGTAGGGGGTTACAAGCGTCCACGTGGAAGAGGGAGCGAGCGGCCTCACGCGAGCGCCTGTCTCGTCCTCGTCCCCGCGTGGCCCACCCTCTCTAAGAGGGCCCTTGTCCTTCCTTTTATAGGCGTAAAGAGAGGATCCAGGTGTACAATGGGGGTGTAGCAGAGTGCTATGTGTCTAGCGGAGGAGAGCTAGTGCCCTAAGTACATGCCGCCGTGGCAGCCGGAGAGATTTTGGCACCCTGCTGGTGTGATGTCGTGGCTGTCGGAGGAGCGATGGAGCCTAGCGGAGGGACAGCTGTCGGAGCTGTTGAGTCCTTGCTGACGTCCTCTTGCTTCCGTAAGGGGGCTGAGAGCTGCCGTCGTCACAGAGTATGCGGGGCGCCATCATTGCCTATCTGGCGGAGCGAGCCAGATGGGACGCCGGTCTTGTTCCCCGTGGCCCGAGTCAGTTCGGGGTAGGGTCATGATGGTGCCTCCTGTTGTCGTGGCTGGTCTGCGCCCTAGGTTGGGCGACGTGGAAGCTCCTCTGAAGCCGAGGTTGAGTCTGTCTTCCGTGGCCGAGGTCGAGTCCGAGCCCCTGGTTCGGGCGAGGCGGAGATCGCCAGCTGATGCCGGGGCGGAGTCCGAGCCCTGGGGTCGGGCGAAGCGGAGTTCGTCGTCTTCTGGGGCCGAGCCCGAGTCCGAGCCCTGGGTCGGGCGGAGCGGAGATCGACGGCTGATGCCGGGGCGGAGTCCGAGCCCTGGGGTCGAGCGAAGCGGAGTTCGTCGTCTTCTGGGGCCGAGCCCGAGTCCGAGCCCTGGGTCGGGCGGAGCGGAGTTCGCCGTCTTCCGGGGCTTAGCCCGAGTCCGAGCCCTGGGTCGGGCGGAGCGGAGTTCGCCGTCTTCCGGGGCTTAGCCCGAGTCCGAGCCCTAGGTCAGGCGGAGCGGAGTTCGCCGTCTTCCGGGGCTTAGCCTGAGTCCGAGCCCTGGGTCGGGCGGAGCGGAGTTTCCTATGGTGCCTGCGGCCGGGCCTGACTGCCTGTCAGCCTCACTCTGTCAAGTGGCACCACAGTCGGAGCGGCGCAGGCGGCGCTGTCTTTCTGCGAGGCCGGTCAGGGGAGCGGCGAAGTGACGGCGGTCACTTCGGCTCTGGGGGGCGCGCGTCAGGATAAAGGTGTCAGACCACCTTTGCATTAAATGCTCCTGCGACTTGGTCGGTCGGTGCGGCGATTTGGTCAGGGTTGCTTCTTGGCGAAGAAAGGGCCTCGGGCGAGCCGGGAACACGTTCGCCGCTGGAGGGGGGCCTCGGGCGAGACGGAGATCCTCCGGGGTCGGCTGCCCTTGTCCGAGGCTAGGCTCGGTCGAGGCGTGATCGAGTCCCTCGTATGGACTGACCCCTGACTTAATCGCACCCATCAGGCCTTTGCAACTTTATGCTGATGGGGGTTACCAGCTGAGAATTAGGAGCCTTGAGGGTACCCCTAATTATGGTCCCCGACACCGAGCAATGGCTAAAAGGTGCCAACCTCCGCGAAGTTGCGCTCCTCCAACAGCAGCAAGACGAAAGCAACGCGGGCGCTCCCCATCCGGGGGCTCGGAAGGAGGAAGGGCGCAATGCATGAGGGGAGTGCGAAGGCGTGGCTACCACCTAGGAGGTCGATCCCTTTTTAATGGCGACTCTCCCCACTCGCGTCCTCAGGCGTCGCGGACCAAGTCTTCACCAACGCGCTCCAGGGTCCTCCCCCTACGACACGGGGGCTGGGTCCCACGCGTCATGCGAGCTGGCCCGGGACAGAAGAAGCCAAACCGCCGCGCGCGGAGTGTGTAACCGCCCAGCGGTTACAAGCACTCCTCCACTTTCGCCTAAACCAGCGGGTGAAAGGGCGGACCGCCATGCAGGTGGCATGCAACTGCACCACGGAGACGCACCCCTTCGACTTCGACGCATCCAGCATGGAGTCCAGGCCCACACGTCATGTAACCGGCACGCCAGTTACTACGTGCGAAAAACTACACCACCACTTACGCCAATGCCGTGCCTCCTCGACTGCAGAACCGGTGTCGTGACTCGAGGCAACCCTGCGCATGGCCCAACAGTGCCAGCCGAGCACGTCGGCAACGGGTCAGTCAGCCGCGGGAGAAGGCGCGACGGTCGATATGGCCAAAAGTGTGTCGACAGTAATGGCAGCAGCAGGCGAGCGGAAGCGACAGTCAAATCGTCTGCAGGCTCATGTCCCCTCCTGGAGCAGCAAGGGAGCCCTCTCCCACGGCGTGAAGACGACGCGCTCGTGTTCCGTCCCTCGAACGGCTCGTGCAACGGCTGCCCCGCGAACCACCCGTCCCGTCACATTAATTTCGCGGCAGGGCAGGCGACACCTTTGGCAGGCGAAGCGGGCGACGTTTCACCTCCACCATGATGACCGCGTCAAAAAAGTTGCACCACGCCGTTTAATTTTGTATCCTTTTCCTCTTCCCCTTCCTCTCTCTTGCTACAGGGACCGGGAAAGGGGATACTCCGAAAGGGATCCTTTTCCGCGAAGGAAATGGGCCCCAAGCCCTCCTACTGATCAGGGGTTCGAAGGCTAGCCCCTCGGAAGGGTTCGACAGCCGCCCTAGAGCACTCGGGCTTCACGCTCATTACTGATCAGAGGTTCGAAGGCTAGCCCCTCAGAAGGGTTCGACAGCCGCCTCAGAGCACTCGGGCTCCACGCCCACTACTGATCAGGGGTTCGAAGGCTAGCCCCCCGAAGGGTTCGACAGCCGCCCCAGAACACGTAGAGCGAGGGATGACTCTGGGTACGTCCGATACATGGCCGAGGCTCGGGCTATGCTCCCGAGATACCCTAGGACATTTCCGAGACCAGCAGGAGCGATTCTGTAATGGAATCCCATCAGAGGGAGGCATCAAGCCCTCGGACCCTATCAAACGGGACCGGGTGCGGCAAATCACCTGCAGGTACTTTTAGAGCGCGCCTCTCGGCCACTAGCCGACCCTTATCGAACGGGACACGGGCGTCCACTCGGATCACCCGTTAGCAACTCACTGGAGACACCATGTTCGGCGCCCTCCGAGGGCAACATGGCGCTTTCCCCCTCCTCCTTGCGGAAAGGCGACGAAGGGGCGTATGATAAAAGCCGAGTCAGTCCTTAACCGTCCTCTCACTCCGTGCAGAGGCTCGGGGGCTGCTCTCGCAAACCCGGCTCTGGCCAAACCGTTGACAGTGTCAACATACCAGCCCGAGAACTCGGAACCTGACCATGCACCCGGGCTACGATCAGATCGCATGAGGGAACAACCAGACCGGCCAAGGCATCACAAAAGGCATTAAGACCTCGAAGGAGTCAAACCACTCCTCCGAGGCCTCGGGGGCTACACCCGGTGGGTGCGCTCGCGCGCACCCACCGGAACAAAATGTAACCGAGAAAGGCCGATCCCCTTGCAAAAAAGTGCGACAAAGCCTCCAAGCAAGTACAAACACTCCCTTTGAGGCTCGGGGGCAACTGTCGGGGACCATAATTAGGGGTACCCCCAAGACTCCTAAACTCGGCTGGTAACCACCATCAGCACAAGCTGCAGAGGCCTGATGGGCGCAATTCAGGTCAAGGCTTCGTCCACCCATGGGACATGGTCTCGCCTCGCCTGAGCCCAGCCTCGGGCAGGAACAGTAGACCCAAGCAGATTCATGCCTCGCCCAAGGGCCTCCTCAAGCAACGGGCGCACCCTCGACTCGCCCGAGGCCTAGTTCGGGCAGGCTTCACAGTGAAGCAACCTTGGCCAGATCGCCTCACCAACCGACCGTATTGCAGGAGCATTCAATGCAAGGATCTCCTGACACCTTATCCTGACGCGCGCTCCTCAGTCGGCGGGACAGAAGTGACCGCAGTCACTTCGCCCCTCCACTGACTGACCTGACAGGAAAACAGCACCGCTTGCCCCGCTCCGACTGTTGTGCCACCCGCCATGGTGAGGCTGACAGCAGCCGAGTCTAGCCTCAAGCGCCATAGGAAGCTCCGCCTCGCCCGACCCCAGGGCTCGACCCCCGCCTCGACCTCAGAAGACGGTCTCCTCCTCGCCCGACCCTAGGGCTCGGCCTCAACCTCAACCTCGGAAGACGGTCTCCGCCTCGCCCGACCCCAGGGCTCGGCCTCAACCTCGACCTCGGAAGACGGTCTCCGCCTCGCCCAACCCCAGGGCTCGGCCTCGACCTCGGAGGAGTCACCGCCTCGCCCGACCTTGGGCTCGGGCTGACCACGCCACAGGGGGGTACATCATTACCCTACCCCTCGCTAGCTCAGGCTATGGGGAACAAGACCAGTGTCCCATCTGGCTCGCCCCGGTAAAACAAGTAATGATGACACCCCGCGTGCTCCCGTGACGACGGCGGTTCTCAGCCCCCTACGGAAGCAAGGAGACATCAGCAAGGTCCCGTCAGCCCCGACAGTTGTGCTTCTACAGGGCTCAAGCGCTCCTCCGACGGCCATGACGCCACATGCACAGGGCACTAGTACCTCTCCGACAGCCACGTCGGCATGTACATAGGGCTCTGGCTCCTCTCTACTGGACACGTTAGCATATTGCTACACCCCCCATTGTACACCTGGACCCTCTCCTTACATATATAAAAGGAAGGTCCAGGGCCCTCGTACGAGAAGGTGGCCGCGCGGGAGGACGGGCTGACGAGCAGGCTCTCCCCCTCCCTCACGAACGCTTGTAACCCCCTACTGCAAGCGCATCCGCCCTGGGCGCAGGATAACACGAGCCGCAGTTCCCTTTTTTCCCCCTTGTGTTCCATCTCGCGCCGACCCATCTGAGCTGGGACACGCAGCGACAATTTACTCGTCGGTCTAGGGACCCCCCGGGGTCGAAACGCCGATAGTTATACTGTTGTTTTAATTATTGTTCATTACAAGATCATTGTGTTAATTGGAACATGGAGCTTAACTTGAGTAAACAGTGATACAACGAGGGTGGAATGGGATGCCCTTGGCCAAGTAATTAGGAAAGCTAGGGAGAGATTACCTTACCCGGGTAGGGGCAAGTCGGGAGGCGTCGCTGCTAGAGTATAGGGAGGTCCTCGGGTCGAACTGTCTGTAAAGCTTTTCGGACGAGGGATTTCTATGCTTCCTTCGTCCTAAATCCGTAGCAGGTTTTCTCAAACTAGTGGAACTTTGGAAAGGTCTCGTAGTGCTACCCTGCCTCGCTTTCTCAGTAGAGGTGTATGGGATCTGTACAACCCCATGGCAAATGGGTAACACGACTTATGGGTAAAGATGTGCAACCTCTACAGAGTGTAAAACTGGTATATCAGTCGTGCTCACGGTCAAGAGCAACTCACGACTCTCGCATGATTAACTTATGGAATTAAACTCAATTTGTCAATTGCATTGCATTATGGGTGTTGTTATTAATCTTGATCTCTTATTTAATTGGGTTGGTTACTACTTATACCTAGTAACTACTAACAAAATTTTGACCAACTTTAAAAGCAATGCTCAGCTTTAACCATGCTCTTTGGTAAGCCTTACACTTCACATGGGCTCCCACCTTTGGTGAGTTCATGCACATTATTTTCCATAACTTGTTGAGCGATGAACGTATGTGAGCTCACCCTTGTTGTACTCACATCCCCCCAGGTTAAGAATAGGTACCACAGGATGAGGCACATGGAGGATGTTGTGATACTTTGGTTGCTAGATCATTGTCTTCGTATGATATAATTATTTAATTATTTTGTACAGAACTCCACTATATATTAAAGATGTGACATTCGTTTCTGTACCATGAGTCATCATATATGTGAAACTTGATCCTAGCACACTTGGTGAATTTCGCGCCCGGGTTTTGCACCCCTAAAATCTGAGTGTGACAGCAAGTCTTCTCACTTTGATGGGGAGGACTATTCATGGTGGAGTCATAAAATGTGTAGTCATCTTTTGTCTCTCCACCCTAGTATTTGGAATGTTGTAGAAAATGGAATGCAATTGCTAGATAGAGATGATGAGAATTACAATACTATAGATGTACAAGAGTCCACTAATAAAAAAGCCCAAGCTACTACTATGCTGCTAGCTTCTCTATGCAGGGAGGAGTACAATAAAGTTAGTGGCTCCGACAATGCAAAAGAGATTTGGTACGATACTCACAAGATCACAAATGAAGGCAACACTATGATGATGATCACCAAGATGGGGCTCATCGAAGGTGAACTTGGGAATTTTGCCATGAAGAGAGGTGAAGAGTCAACAGAAACGTACAAAAGGCTCAAGACCATGGTGAACAAAATAAGGAACTACGGAAGTACATGATGAACGGATCACGATGTGGTGCGACTAATGCTAAGGTCATTTACAGTAACACCTCAGATCCATCAGTTAAAAAATATACATTACTAGTTGCTCAATTTAGTAAGAGTAAATTAAAATTTGAATCAAGTGCTTGATTGTTTTCATTCAATTTTTGAAGCATGATTTTTGTTTGCTAATAAGTGATTGATGATTTTATTTATAGTAATCTTTTACCGTGAAATCCAATTAATTCATATAATGGACTTCGGTCTATAAATACATATTTGAAATTTAAATTATAAATATTATTGCTGAATTTATTATATATTTGAAATATTTAAATATATTTATTTATATGTTCCTTTAAAAATAGAAAAGAAAAAGAAAAAAATTAGAAAACCCTAACCGACCACTAGACATTACGGCCCAGCCGGCCGCCACCCGCGCCTCTCTCTCCCTCCTCTCCATTACATGTGGGGCCTGCCCCGGCCCCCTTCCCTCACTAGCGCATGGGGCCCACCTCGTGGTCTTTCCCTTCCCAGCCATCACCTGCATGGGCACACATCCGCTCGTGCGCTCAGCGCCACCGTGCCACCTTGCCTCCCCGCCTGGAAGCCGAGCCGCGCACACCGCCTCGCCTCCCGGGACTAGAAACCGTCGACTCCTTCTCTCTTCCTCTCCCCCACTCTCTCTCTCCATCGTGGTTTCCGCCATTAAGGTTGTTAATGGCACCACCGACGACCTCTCTCTCTCTCCGGCGCCCTCTCTCTTTCCCCTTCTTTATAAAATGTAGCCCTACGCCCACGTGGAACCGTTCCTAGCCTCCCCGAGCTTGCCCATGCCTCTCCTCTCTCCTTGTTGTTGTATGTCACCATCGGCCGACCTTTGCTCACCATCTCCGACGTTTGCCTGCCACTGGAACGCCTTTGTTCATCGTCCCCATCATCGATCGGAGCTCGGAGCACCGTCGTCTGCCTCCCCTACGCGCAAGTAGAAGGGAAGGGAAGGTAGAAGAAGTAGATTTTTGCTAGCTAGGCCCTAGTGTTTGTCCATTTTGTGTTAGATTATTTCTCATTTCAAAAGAATTAAATTAGGTCCCTGTAATCATTTGTGCTACCCCCTGAAGTCTATAGATAATCCAGTATATGACCCCTACAACAAAGTTTCTATTTTAAATATGTATTTCAGCTCCCATGAAATGATGTTTGTATACCGATTTTATATACAGAAGTTAACATGTTAAATACCTTTTTACGACAATATTTATATATCCGCAAAACAATTTAAATTATGTTTGTTGTGGTTGTTTAAGCGTAGTTTTGCTAATATAAGAAATTGAAAGGAATAGTAGACCACACCTTCCTAGTCAGATTAAGATTAAGGTTTTTGTTAGTCAAGATTTAGAGCACCTAGCTAGAGGGGGTGAGTAGGTGATCCTGCAAAATTACCTCTAAAAACACAAACTTGGTTTATAAAATGTGTTAGTGAGAATGAAAACCAAGTTAGGATGAGAAGAGAGGAGAAAAAGAACTCTTCCTTTGATTGCTCCTCTAAGACGAGTATTAAACTTAAGAGCAATATTACAAGTGAATATAAGAACTCAAAGAGACAATAATCGCTATAAATAAAATGGATAAGAGAAACAATGATTTTTACCGTGATTCGGTCAATGCCTACTCCACGTTGTGGTGACCTCTTTTAGTCAACGGTTGCACTCAACCCCTCACAAGTGATCCAAAGATCAAACTTGAGTGCCACGGTTGTCTTCCTTATATCAATATCTCAGTTGTGAGGAATCTCCACAAATTAGAGTCTCTCACGCACAATTGATCACAATCAAAACAAGAGTAAGGGAGAGAATAGAATACGCACACAAGAGCACAACACAACAACAACACGCACAAATGTGAATAAGAGAGCACAACTACAAAACGATAGAGTAACGACTCAAGAAATGGCTCAAATCTCTCTAGAACACTTCGGAGGCATGGTCGTAGAGTCTCGAAGTTGTAGTGTGCTCAAAGTATGCTTAGCTACCTGCTCCATGCGCCTAGGGATCCCTTTATAGCCCTAAGGAGTCGTTGGTTCTTCATTTGGGAAGCAATCATACTTCCCTGCCTGCGTGTGCACCGGACTGTCCGATGCACACCGAACACTAAACACTCAGCGATTTATTTCCTTCTATGGCCGAGCCGACCGTTACGTGTCTTCGACCGCCTGGCACACCGAACAATCCTGTGGTGCATCGGACAGACCAGTGCAGCTTGGCAACCGATGCTGAGCTGACGTGGTCGGCGCTGATCGCGCGACCAACCGTTGCACGGTGAGTAGCCATTCCATTGGTGGCCTCGCACACCGGAGTCTAGTGATTTTTAGCTATGATGACACAAAGATTTCCCAAGAGCAGCATTTTTAGCCATCGTCCAGCCTGGTCACTGGACAGTCCGATGAGGCCCAGACTGGCCCATATTTGGCCAGACTTTGCCAAACTCCTTTCCTCCAATTTGTCTCGACTTGAAGAGTTTCTTTGCAATTAGATGAACATTGTTAGCCACTAAAACAATTGACTAAGTGCTAGAATCATACCTTGTCTCATGATTCAAAAGGATTTCCAATATAAACATTCCCAAGTCCAAGAAGTGTTTTTCTCATTTTCCACAATTTTTCTCAGTTAGGTCCATGTTTGTACTCTTTTGGACTTGATCACATCAATTTTCCTTGTATACACCTATGCTTAAACTCATATGATACAGGTTAGCTCAAAGTGATGTGTTGAACATTTAATCACCAAAACAACTAGAAATGGCCCAAGGCACATTTCCATTTCAATCTCCCCTTTTTTGGTGATTTATGCCAACTCACTAAAAGCAACTCAAAGGACACTTACATAACCAATTATGAGCTAACTTTTGCAAATTGAAGTCAAGCTAGAAACCAATTGAATAGTCATTAGATTTGGCATATTTGGATCATTTTGCCAACACTTGGTTTATTTTCACAAAACAAACTCATTTTCTTACTTCTAAGTCAAAACACTTGTAGTTTTGCCAATTTAACCATTTTTCAAGACTAGTTTTGATCAAAAGCTCCCCTTTTTCCTATAATGAAGATTTCTCCCCCATAAGAAAGTAGTTTTGCAATCAGAGGGCTCCTCTTGCTGTTAAGAGCGTTTGGATCTAAAGACAAGTTCAAAACACAATAATTTTTGAAATTCACTAGTGGCGGTTGATCCAGCTTCTTTAGCCTTAATTTCTCCCCCTTTGGCATTAAGAACCAAAAGGGAAAAACTGGGGGCCTAAAACCTTATTGCCTCACCAAAAATTGTAAATGAAGAGCAAGAAGGTGTCACACCCGGTTTTTGAAGGCAAACTGAATGTGAATCATGTATGTGCCAGGATAAAAAGCTCACATACATAGCGATTACATAATTGGACATTATCACACATTGCTCAAATTAAATAGAGGAAAGGTACTTTATTACATCAAGATGTCCAAGACATCCATCGAGTCATTACTTAACATAGTAATTAACATTATCAAATTGCGGAAAAGCGAACGTAGCAGATATGGCCTTCACAGGCAGCTAACTGGGGGCTTGCCACTAACATAACTAGAACTTGTCATAGTCCTAGAACTCCTCAAAGTCCTCCATGTTGCCTACATCTCCTCCTAAGCACTGAATATAGTGGGGACAACCTGGGGTGGGGTGGTTTTTATAGCAAGGGTGAGTACACATCAACGTACTCAGCAAATGTCCCGTTTGGATAAAGTCGACTAGTTGTACGTGGAGTTAAGGTTAAGCAGTTGCTTTTAGTTGGTCAAGTATTTATTACTAATAGTATAGCCAAGTTTTAGTAATAAACCCAGTTATTACCCAAAAGTACTCCCTCCAAGAGGAAATGCCAGAGACTAGAAGTATAACCATCAATATTAATCATCATCATAAAAGTATCCAAAGTTCTTCTAATCAAAGAGGATCCCAAGGCTGCTCTTAACCGTGAGCATGGCTGATATACCAGTTTCTAACACTCTGTAGAGGTTGCACACTTTAACCACGAGTCGTGATCCCTTTCCAGCCTGGGTTGTACAGACCCGATCTTCACTACCGAGGTGAATGGCCAAGAATACACTATGTAGCCTTTACAAAGACTCCCCTGGTGCATATCTGCTTGTTAGGTTTCACCAGTCGTACAAACACAGTACTCCTCCCTAAGGTGGGTGACTAACAAAACCAAATCGAATGAACTTCGGCACCCACCCTTAGGCCTTAGCAGAGCGAGCACTATGCCCCAGCCCCCATTGATAGGCCTCCGGCAAAGCCAACTACACCCCTAGGTTCATCTAATTATTCAGCTAAGGGCACCCCATTCCACCCTCATGGTTGCACTGTTATCCTGGGTGGTCACTCAACAAAAAGGTCCTTACGAAGAGGTACTCAGGAAATAGCTTGAGTCCCCTAAAGTATCACAAGATCATCATCGGGATAACACCATCGTATCATAAAGATTCACATCATGTTCGTTGATTAAGGTAAAGCAATAGCATAAAGTTAACCATAATAACCCAAAAGGTAAACAAGGATAAGGTAAATACATACTAGTCAATCCTTAGGTTTCAAATAAAGTAATGTGGGATGATGAATTATAAAGTAAGTAGGACATAATAGGTCAGAGGACACTTGCCTTCACCAGGTTGCTGCTCAGAAAGATCTTCGGCAGCACACTTAGGAACCACGGACTGCTCATTGTCTAAATAAAGCAATCATGCATTCAATACATTTGGGATAAGTGTGGGGGACAGATATCCCCCGGGTCCACTAGAAGGATAAAAGACCTCACGAAAGGCCCAAGGGCCCAATAAATCGTAAGGTCATCCCTTCATGGGCCTGGGGAGGAACGACCAGTGAAGCAGATTGACGTAAGGCCGGATCGGTGCAAGCCCAGACGGCCCAATGACTTTGAGCAAGTAATCACAACAGTGACCCGACCTTCCCGTGCTGGAACCCCGTACAACGGAACCAAGCGAGGATGGGTCGGCAGAACTATAGGAAGATAGACTCAATTGGTTCACTATCATTTAGGCGCATACTGTTATCATATCTGCATGTAATGCCCCACGGTCGAGTATATAAGGCCTAGGGGGCACCCCTTCAGAAGGATCGAACTCACTACTCAGCCATCCACCTCAACTCTCTATGTTTCCCACACTAGAGAGCTCCCTTGTAACCGGTCACATAAAGCATTCTCGCCAGGACGTAGGGTATTACACATTTCAAAGCGGCCCGAACCTGTAAACCATTGTCTACTGTTTCTCGTGCATCCGGCACGAACCATTTAGCTACAGTCGGTAATACCGTCCTACTCCTAAAAAACACCTTGAGGGGCAACCCCGGGTGTGCGGTCGGACCCAAAACACCGACAGCTGGCGCGCCAGGTAGGGGGTGTGTCGCTGATCTAAGCTAGCTCAATGGCCGTCACCTTCCAGCACAAGATCATCCTCCGCCCCGGATCCGTGTTCTGCTTCGGAACTATCTCATCTGTAGCGGATGAGGAAGGAACTCTACATCGCATCGCAGATCCGCCAAGGAGGAAGTCTCCTCCAACAACCTCCGAAAATATTGGGGCGAAGTAGGGAAAAGCGCAACCTCCAGCGCTCCGAAAAAAGATTGCCTTCAGCAAGCCAGGAGCCGAGGGCCCGCTGACCCGGAGAACTCCACTGTCTACCTCTCCGACGAAAGAATGGACACAAATCGCAAAGAAGAAAGAAACAAATAAAACCGAGAGGAAGCAAATTGTTCTTTCTGTGCCTCTGCCCTCAAAGGAGAACAGAAAGAAGATCGCCACGACAGCTGCACCATTCTACCCCGACGTCCTCTTCATCAGAAGAGTGGAGTCGCCCCCCCGTCTCCGACGATGAGCCGACTGCACCCGGAGAGGAACCTCCTCAGCGGGAATCCCGCCGACGAAGGAACCGACGCCGAAATATCCGGCGACATCACGAGGCCGGAGAGTGGGACCCGGAGCAGCCTATATCGCGAGACGAGGTCTTAGAGATAGGAGAAACTCCGGAGGAACGTGTCTTTAGGGAATGAAGGAATTCCTGACGGCGTGATCGCCGACGGGCTCAGGAACAAGCCAAGCAGAAGGCAAGGCAACGACGGGAAAATCCACTCTTCGGGCGCAACCTGAACCCTGACTTCGCCCGAGCCATGAACACACCGAGTGAAGGCGGAGGGGTGCTGGCTCGGATAGCTGATGGGCTCCCTCGGACTCCCGACGCCGAGGGCTATCGGCGGCTGTTCACTCAGGCAGCCAATCACCTTCTACCTCTCGCTCACCCGCCGAACGATCTACGACACGCCATCAACAGTCGTCGAGACGCGCGGAGCTCCATCAATGCCTCGCGTGAACGACGACACGAGAACGAGATCCGCCGTTGGGAAGAGTACAACAGGGACAACGGCATCCCAGCCCGGAGTCAGGCCACCAGGACTGAGTCGGCAACGGCTTCGACTGGCGGAACCACCCGGGGACGGTCGAGGCACCACGACAACCACTCCCCTCCCCGGGACAGTCATCATCCCCGACGACAGGAGGACACGTGTGGAGTATCTGCACTTACTCCATGCCTCAGGGCCATTCAATGGCCTCCTAACTTCAAGGTATCCAATATCGACAAATATGAACCTAAGCAGGATCCAGGAGGCTGGCTGGCCGTCTACACCACCGCTGCACGAGCTGCTGGGGCAACCGAGGACGTAATGACCGCATACTTACCCATTGTCCTCAGGCAAGACGCGCTGCAATGGCTGTGACATCTACCCCGACACTGCATCGACGACTGGAGCGACTTCAGTCGGCGCTTCACCGCCAACTTTCAGTCCCTCTCCGACAAAACGGCGCAACCATGGGACCTCAAATCCATCAAGTGCCGGGGGGACGAAACTCTCCGGTCGTACCTCAAAAGGTTCCAGACCATGAGAAATCGTATCCCCGAGGTTGCGGAGGCGGCAGTGATCGAGGACTTCTACAGAGGATCCAACGACTCGGCCTTCGTCCGCACCATATTACAGAAGGCACCGACTACCTTCGAGCAACTGTTCCGGGAAGCCAACCTCTACATCACCGCTGACGAGCGAGCTCAGGACCTCATCGGAGGAGCTAAGCCTGCACCAGCAGCACCACGACGCGATACGAACCAGCAGCCCGACAAACGCTGGGAGAAGAGGCCTCGCGAAGAAGTTCATGCCGCCGGACCACCCGCCTCTCGCGCCCGGGGAGGACCTCGAGGAGGCGGACGCACGCTGGACGACATCCTCGACGCTAAGTGCCCGTACCACAAAGACGTGCGCCACACCCTTTGGAACTGCAGAGACTTCAAGCACTCCGTCGGGCACGACCGACCCTTCCAACCTCTACCTCCTCCTCCTCCGCGGGGAGGACCAGAAGAACCATGGCAACCCCAGCAACAGGAGGAGGGAGGAGGTGGAGCCTTCCCGCGCGTCGACAGAGAGGTCAACGTCATCTTCGGCAGACACGGATCACAGGAGAACAAAAGACAACAAAAGCTCAACGATCACCAAATACTGGTGGCGACCACCGGTCCTCCCGCTCCGTACCGATGGTCAGAGCACCCGATCACCTTCACTCGAGCAGATCAGTGGCTCAACTTCGACCACCCAGGCAAATACCCGCTCCTCGTCGATCCGGTGATCCGAGAGAGCAGGGTGAAGAAGGTATTAGTGGACAGGGGGAGCAGCATCAACGTCACCTTCCCCTGGACACTCCAAGGCTTGGGAGTTCACCTCAAAGAGCTCCACGAGTCAGATACTCCTTTCTTCAGCATCGTGCCGACTGAAGGAGAATACCCGCTGGGCCACATCTACATGCCGGTCACCTTCGGAACTCCGGAGAACTACAGAACCGAGTTCCTAAGGTTCAAAGTGGCAAACTTCGACTGTGGGTACAACGCCATCATCGGCAGGCCTGGATTGGCGAAATTCATGGTCATTCCACATTACACATACATGATATTGAAGATGTCAGGGCCACAAGGGATCATAACTGTGCGCGCTGACTTCCAAGGCGCCGCAGAATGTTTCCGAGTAGCCATCCAGGCGGCCCTCACCACCAAACCATCGGCGACTCCTTCTGTGCAGGCAAACTCTAAGCCTGAGGAAGACCTCGCAGTGCCTGCGAATGAAGCTCAAGCCGCGACCTCTATGCGGCCGACTGAAGAAACTAAAAGGATCAACCTCGGGTTCGCTGATGAACGCAAGACCGCCATCATCAGCTCCAGCCTAGACGACAAATAGGAAAGCGCGCTCGTCCAGTTCCTGCAAGATAACCGAGACGTATTCGCATGGCAACCTGCGGATATGCCGGGAGTCCCGAGAGAACTGGCCGAGCACAAACTGAAGGTCTACCCCCAGGCGAGGCCTATTCGGCAAAAGTTACGTCGTTTCACGCCCGACAAAAGAGAGGCCATTCACACTGAACTGGCTCGCTTGGTCGCGGCTGGATTTATTAGGGAGGTGTTACATCCCGAGTGGTTAGCCAATCCTGTTTTTGTACTCAAAAAGAATAAAGTGGATTGGCGCATGTGCGTCGACTATACAGATCTCAACAAACACTGTCCAAAGGATCCCTTCGGGCTCCCTAGGATAGATCAGGTGGTAGATTCCACCGCTGGATGTTCTGTGTTGTCCTTCTTGGATTGCTACTCTGGGTATCACCAGATTAGCCTGGCGAAAGAAGATGAGGAAAAAACAACGTTCATCACTCCATTCGGTGCTTTCTGCTATACCTCCATGCCGTTCGGCCTCAAAAACGCTGGAGCGACTTATCAGAGAGCTATTCAAACATGCTTAGCCAATCACTGGGGCAAGCGTGTGAAAGCATATGTGGGCGATGTGGTAATCATAACAGAAAATTCGGAAAATTTCATTGAAGATTTACAGCTGGTTTTCAACAGTCTACGGCGATATCGATGGAAGCTTAATCCCGAAAAATGTGTCTTCGGGGTACCAGCAGGAAAGTTACTCGGGTTTATTGTCAGCCACCGAGGAATTGAAGCTAATCCAGAAAAGATCGAAGCTATCATGAAGATGGAGGCACCACGGTCACAAAAGAAAGTTCAAAGACTTACCGGATGTATGGCAGCCTTGAGCAGATTCATATCCAGGCTGGGAGAAAAAGGCTTACCATTTTATAAGTTACTCAAGAAGGTGGACAAGTTTTAGTGGACTTCAGAAGCACAGGAAGCCCTAGACGCATTGAAAAAGTTCTTGACAACACCACCAGTGCTGAAACCGCCACGACGGGCCACGTCGACTCAACCAGCTGAAGATTTGCTGTTGTATATCTCTTGCACGACTCACGTGGTGAGCACCACGTTGGTAGTCGAGCGAGCAAAAGAAGTACATGCCTACCCAGTGCAACATCCTGTTTATTTCATCAGTGAAGTTCTGGGTCCCTCGAAGAAAAAAATATCCTCAAGTTCAGAAGCTATTATATGCAGTACTTCTAACTGCACGCAAACTACGTCACTACTTCGATGACCACAAAGTCATAGTAGTCACTGGTTTTTCGATAGGGGATATTCTTCACAACAAAGAAGCCATTGGCAGAATAGCCAAGTGGGCTTGCGAGCTGGGATCTCATGACATTGAATTTCGACCTCGCACTGCCATCAAAACTCAAGCACTGGTTGATTTCGTATCAGAGTGGACTGAACAACAAGTACCAGATAACCCAGAAACTGGAGAAGTATGGCGAATGTATTTTGATGGCTCGTTAAAGCTGCAGGGAGCAGGCGCGGGGATCCTCTTTACCACACCTGGAGGCGAGCACCTCAGATATGCCCTTCAGTTGTTATTTCCAGCCTCTAACAATGCAGCCGAATATGAAGCTCTGATTCATGGACTGAACATTGCTATATCACTGGGCGTTTAGAGACTGATGGTATACGGAGATTCTCTGGTAGTCATAAGCCAGATAAACAAAGAATGGGATTGTTCGAGCGATTCAATGGGAAAATACTACACTGCCGTCCGGAAACTAGAAGATAAATTTGAAGGTCTAGAATTTCACCATGTAGAGAGAGATCGAAACACGGCGGCTGACGTATTGTCCAAGCTAGGATCCAGTCGAACTCAGGTCCCACCTGGAGTCTTTGTTCAAGAAATACCACACCTAAGCATCTCACTGGATCAGGCAGAAGAATGTAATACCTTGAGCCAGCTAGAGTCAGATTACGATGACTGGAGGAAGCCGATCATCAGATATATAAAGAATGAAGAGGAACCAGATGACAAAAATGCAGCCGAGCGCATTGCTAGATAGTCAGCTCACTGCACGCTCATTGGAGAAACACTATACAGAAAGGGCGCATCGGGCGTCCTCATGAAATGCATTCTCTCATCTACTGGAAAGCAACTTCTAGATGAGGTCCATGCTGGGCAATGTGGAATACACGCAGCATCCAGGACACTAGTCGGGAAAGTCTTCAGGCCGGGATTCTACTGGCCAACAGCAAAAAGTGATGCAGCCGAGTTAGTTCAGAGGTGCGAAGCCTGCCAGTACTTGTCAAAACAACAGCGTCTACCAACGCAGCAACTGCAGACCATACCAGTAACCTGGCCGTTCGCATGTTGGGGACTGGATATGATTGTACCTTTCAAGAAAGCTCAAGGAGGATACACTCATATACTGGTGGCAATCGACAAATTCACTAAATGGATAGAGTTCAAACCCATTGCTTCTTTAACTTCAGCTAAGGCCATGGAATTCATACAAGACATAATATTCAGATTTGGAATACCGAATAGTATCATAACTGACCTGGGATCCAACTTCACAAGTTCAGAGTTCTTCGATTTCTGCGAACAAAAGAGCATTCAGATCAAATATGCTTTGGTGGCACACCCAAGAGCCAACGGGCAGGTTGAAAGAGCTAACGGAATGATATTGGAGGCACTCAGGAAAAAAAAGTCTTCGATAAAAATGAAAAGTTCGCAGGAAAGTGGATAAGGGAGTTGCCCTACGTCGTTTGGAGCCTAAGAACTCAACCTAGTCGAGCTCTGCATGGAAATACTCCTTTCTTCATGGTCTACGGTTCAGAGGCAGTACTACTTGCTGATCTCAAGTTTGGGGCGCCAAGGTTGATCTTTGAAAACATAGCAGAAGCCGAGGATACTAGGCTGGAGGATGTTGATGTACTCGAAGAAGAACGGCTGAACACGATAATTCAATCAGCACGGTACCAACAAACTCTGAGGCGCTATCACGATAAGACCATGCGACATCGATCCTTCGCAGTAGGAGATCTCGTCCTCCGCCAAATTCTAACGAGGGAGGGACGGCACAAGTTGTCACCTCTATGGGAAGGACCATTCATAGTAGCAGAAGTCACTCGGCCGGGATCATATCGCCTCACTCAGATGGACGGCATGGAAATTAGGAACTCATGGAACATAGAACACCTCAGGAAGTTTTACCCCTAGCTGTATTTCAAAAGCTATTGGGATGACAATGTACTCTGTAAACTGGGAAATAGATCATCAATAGAAAGGCTTCAAGAGCGCTCAAATTATTCATTGTCGACCTGCATTCTTACTTAATTCAGAGTGACCACTATACCCTACTAATGGAGCAATCGGCTTAAGTCGGCGATGACTTAAGACGGTGCAACATGCTCGCGCGTACTTAACTTAGGGTGACCACTATACCCTACTAACGGAGCAATCGGCTTAAGTCGGCGATGACTTAAGACGGTGCAACATGCTCGCGCTTACTTAACTCGGGGTGACCACTATACCCTACTAACGGAGCAATCGGCTTAAGTCGGCGATGACTTAAGACGGTGCAACATGCTCGCGCTTACTTAACTCGGGGTGACCACTATACCCTACTAACGGAGCAATCAGCTTAAGTTGGCAACGACTTAAGACGGTGCAACATGCTCACGCTTACTTAACTCGGGGCGACCACTATGTCCTGTCAATGGAGCAATCGGCTTAAGTCGGCGACGACTTAAGACGGTGCAACATGCTCACGCTTCATAGAGACATGAATAAATTCAGTCTCTTCCTGCATGGGCAGCTTAATGTCATGGACTCGCATGTTGCTGCCCTGAATATCAGCATCAGAGAAGCCTAGAATATGGGCAAAACGATGGTAACTGACTTTGTGCCAGTTCCCCTGGATGAAGAAATACATGATAGGGTAATCATACCCATCGGCTTCTTCATCTACTTTCTTGACCCAGAGGGTGGCATAAAACTGAGCTACCACCCGTCGTTCCAGGGGTATTCCATGGTCATAATATTTTTTAACCCCTTTCTCTCCAAGTTGCGGAGAGCTGACATCATGTCAGCATCTCCCATGTTCTCACATCCTTCCCAGTCAATAAACCGATGCCTAACAACTGGGTGTTTCTTGGACAAAATGACTGAATTGTAGAAATCAGCCTGGAAAAGATTCCAGAACCGAGGGTCCTGGACACCAGGATGACGAGGAGTGAGAGAAGGGTTAGTGAACCTCAGGCGCTGAAGGGTGTCCACTCCCTTCAGAGAGAAGTCGATGGGAGGTTCATTTGGTCCACAGGTAACATTTGCCGGATGCATGTGCAGGCCGGTGATGTAGAGTGCATCAGACGCCGGAAGATCAACGAAGTCGTCGAATGCCCCATCCTCCTCTTGGCAAGGAGCATATCTAGAGGAGGAAGTGTTGCGACGAGGACGAGTGGCGCCAACTTTTTGGCGCCTCCCGCGAGCCGGCTGCGAGGGCATAGAGGAACCCTCTCCTTCCATCCTACCAGAGCCGCATCCTCTCTTAGAGAGGGAACGACGAGGCAGAGGAGAGGGAACCGGAGATTCATCCTGAATCTCATCCGAGTCGCTGCTGAACTCAATCACGGATGGGTTGCGGCGACGCACCATGTTTGGAGAGGCTTTGGAAAGATGGACCGGTTGAGGTGAGTGAGTGAGGAGGCTCAAACAAGGCTGAGAGACTAAGTCTTGAATGGTTGTGAGTGAGGGAAGAGAAGGGGGCAAATAAATAGGCAGCTAAGCTGGTCACCAGGGACCGGTTCAACTGCACCCCCAGGACTGGTTCCACTGCTATTGAGCAGCGTGGTCTGAGGACCAGAATCGGTCAAGAGGATAAAGGCAAAAAAGTTCTGACGCATCTGAAAAATTTACAGCTGACTAGTCTGAAAAGTAAAAAGCAGATTCTGTAAAAAGTAAAAGCTGAAAAGGGCGCTGCACAAATCTCTGAAAAAGTGCTCCAAAAAGTGACTGAAAAGACGCTGCAATGAAGTGACCTGACGGGACATTAAATAAAGCTGCAGATTCCAAAAGCAAAAGTTAAAAAGGTGCTGCACAAATGTGACCTGATGACTGCAAAAGCTGTTGCGCAGCCTGAAAAGTCGTCTGAAAAGGCGCTGACACGGTCTGCAAAAGTGACTGCTCAGACAAAAAAACGGTCAGGCTGACCGGTCAGAACCAGACCGGTTCAACCGGTCCCCAATACCGGTTCAACCGGTTTCAGCCAGGAAGGTCCAGGTTATTCCTGGTTAAAATCAGTTGAGCTGAAGTTCAGCTCCGAAGTTCAGCTGGCCTCCTCCAGCTGAACTAGAAAGTTCAGCTGGCCAAGCCAGTTGAGCTTCGAGTGAAAAAAATTAAAAAGTTTTAACACTAAAACTCATTTGAATTTTAACATTTTCACCAAGTTTTGAATGATCATCACTAAGCTTTAAAACTATCAAACAAAGAATAGTGAATCAAACAATCTTTGTGTCCGTTTTCAAGTTAAGTTGCGAGAATCCAAGATATTTAATTCACTCCTAAGAAAGCAAAATCTAGTCTCATCGAGGGGTTTTGGGAAGATATCGGCTAGTTGATTTTCTGTGTTTACATGACATAATTCGATATCTCCTTTTGCTTCGTGGTCCCTCAGAAAATGGTGTCTTATGTCTATGTGTTTGGTTCTAGAGTGTTGCACGGGATTGTTGGCTAGTTTAATGGCGCTCTCATTTGTCACATAGTAGTGGGATTCTTTTAAAATCACAGCCAAAATCTCTCAAGGTTTGCTTCATCCATAGCAACTGAGCACAACAAGCACCAGCAGCTATGTATTCGGCCTCGGCAGTGGAAAGTGCAACACAATTTTGCTTCTTAGAGCTCCAAGACACCAGGGACCGCCCAAGGAATTGGCAAGTCCCCGAGGTGCTTTTTCGATCTACTTTGCAACCGGCATAGTCTGAATCAGAGTAGCCAAATAAATCGAAAAAGGAGCCCTTAGGATACCAGTGACCTAGATTTTGGGTGTGAACTAAATATCTCAAAATTCTCTTAACGGCCACTAGGTGACACTCTTTCGGGTTAGCTTTAAAACAGGCACACATGCACACACTAAGCATGATATCTGGCCTAGATGCACATAAATACAGTAGAGATCCTATCATTGATCTATAAAGCTTTTGATCGACAGTTTTACCTTCTTCATTTAAGTCGAGATAACCACTTGAAGCCATTGGTGTCTTGGCGTGCTTTGCATTTTCCATGCCAAACTTTTTGAGCATGTCTTGTGTGTACTTGGTTTGGCACAGAAAGGTTCCTTCCTTGAGTTGTTTAACTTGAAAACCTAGGAAGTACTTGAGCTCACCCATCATGGACATCTCAAACCTATTTGTCATAACCCTACTAAATTCCTCACAGAAAGTTTCATCAGTACTGCCAAATATAATGTCATCGACATATATTTGACAAACAAATAATTGATTGTCAACTTTGCGAGTGAATAAAGTAGAGTCTGCTTTTCCTATTTCAAAACTATTTTTAAGCAAGAAATCTTTAAGACATTCATACCATGCTCTAGGAGCTTGTTTAAGCCCATAGAGCGCTTTGTGAAGAAGGTAGACATGGTTTGGCTTCTTAGGATCTTCAAAACCCGGTGGTTGCTCCACATAGACCAACTCTTGTAGTGGTCCATTTAGGAAAGCACTTTTGATATCCATTTGATACAATTTGAAATTATGGTTAGTAGCATAGGCAATTAATATTCTTATGGACTCTAACCTTGCTACTGGTGCATAGGTTTCACCAAAATCAAGTCCTTTCACTTGAGTGAAACCCTGAGCAACCAGCCGTGCCTTGTTCCTTGTAACCAATCCATTTTCATCTTGTTTGTTGCGAAAGACCCATTTAGTTCTAATGACTTTTTGCTTGGGTCTTGCTACTAAGGACCAGACTTCATTTCTTGTGAAGTTGTTAAGCTCTTCTTGCATAGCAATGATCCAGTCTGGGTCACTTAGTGCTTCCTCTACCTTAAGGGGTTCAAGAGAGGAGACAAACGAGTAAAATTCACAAAAATTTGCTAAACGAGATCGAGTTGTTACCCCTCTCCTGATGCTACCCAGGATGTTGTCCACAGGATGATCTCTCTGAATGCCCTAGTGCACTCGAGGGTGAGGCACCAGAGAATGTCTTTGAATTTGATCATCTTGTTCAATGGCTTCTTCTTCTTCACTAGCAGCTTCTTCTTGCTCATTTTCCACAATGGTTGGCATATCTTGTGGTAGACGCTCTTCTTCAAGAATTGGATGACTTGAGGTTGATGGGTTTGCTTGGATGGAAGGATTTTCACCAACCACTCTAGCACTCCCATCAACAACCCTATTTGTCATCAAATTCTCCCTTCATCATCGTCCTTTTCTTGTGGTTTCACCTCACCTATTGCAAGCTTCTTGATGGCTTCATTTGGTGGGATTTCATTTCCTGCAATATCTTTAGAAACATGCCCTTGTGAACCATTAGATTCATCAAATGTCACGTCTATCGCTATTTCAACAAAACCGGTGGTATTGTTGAAAACACGATACCCATGCGCATTTGATGCATAACCAAGCAAGAAACCCTCGTCCACTCTAGGAGCAAACTTTGAGCTCTTGACTTTCTTGTTAAGAATAAAGCATTTACAACCAAATACTCTAAAGTAATCAACTTTAGGTTTGTTACCAGTGAGAAGCTCGTAGGCAGTCTTCTTGTAGATCTTGTGAAGATAAATGCGGTTGATTGCATGACAAGCGGTGTTGACCGCCTCTGCCCAAAAATTGTCAGGGGTCTTGTACTCATCCAACATGGTTCTAGCGGCTTCAATTAGTGTTCGGTTCTTCCTTTCCACAACACCATTTTGTTGTGGAGTGTAGGGAACCGAAAACTCATGTTTGATTCCTTCTTCGCCTAAGAATTCTTCGACACCTGTGTTCTTGAATTCTGTCCCATTGTCACTTCTCACTTTCTTGATTTTAAGCTCAAACTCATTTTGAGCTCTTCTCATGAATTTCTTCAAGGTCTCTTGGGTTTCACCTTTGTCACTCAAAAAGAAAACCCAGGTGAAGCGAGAAAAATCATCAACAATAACTAAGCCATACTTACTACCACCAATACTGATGTAAGCCACAGGTCCGAAGAGGTCCATGTGAAGAAGCTCCAAAGGCCTCTTGGTTGTGACCATGTTCTTTGATTGATGTGGAACACCATGTTGCTTCCCCGCTTGACATGCGCTGCATACCTTGTTTTTCTCAAACATGACATTTGTTAGTCCAATAATGTGATTATCCTTTTGAAGTTTGGCCAAGTTCCTCATGCCAACAGGCGATGCCAAAGCCAACCCTTGTCAGATTTTGCCACTAAACAAGTCTCAGGCGTCACTCTACTAGTTGTGAAATCAACAAGATAGAGTTTGCCCTTCAAGCGACCTGTAAAAGCAACAGAGGAATCCTCCCTTCTAAGAATCTTCACATCAACATCAGTAAATAGGCAATTATATCCCATTCCACAAAGTTGTGAAACGGACATCAAGTTATAGCTTAATGAATCAACTAACAAAACATTTGAAAGTGATTGGTGGTCAGAGATAGGAATGTTACCAACACCAATCACTTCACTCTTGCCACTATCCCCAAACACAATTTCTTGTGTTTCTTGGGTTAGTTGCAAGGAATGAAACATGTCTTTCTCCCCGGTCATATGATTTGTACACCCACTGTCAAGCACCTAGCTTGACCCACCGGAGTAGACCTGCAAAACAAATTTAGGCTATACTTTTAGGTACCCAAATTGAATTGGGTCCTGCAGTGTTAGTTATAGCCTTGGGTACCCACACACTTCTTTTCATGACTTTTCTTTTAGTGTAGGCACCCACATATTTAACAACCAGTTTCCCTGAATCCCAAGTCAACATATAATCACAAAGGTAAGAATGTGAAATGGGAGCTCTAAACTTTTCTCCACTTGTGGAGACCACATCCTTCATCTTGTCTTTTGTGTAACTCAAGTTTACCTTTGCTTGAGTTGACTTGTCATTTGAGGAATGAATCCTCCCCAAGGCATCATATAGGGTGGTTCCCTCTATGAACTTGGGGGATCTCCACCCCTTATGCTCTATGCTAGGGTTTACCTTATGTGAGTTGTACCCAAGCCCCTTTCTCCCATTGTTGGGCTTTAAGGACTTGTACTTGGGTTCAACTTTCTTTAACCCATAATTGCTAGAGCATCTCTTCAAAATTTCTTTAACCTTAACCTGTGGGCTTTTCTTCCTTGCATGGTTAGTCAAACAACAAGAAGCATGGTATTTGACACAATGTTTGCAGATGGTATTATTTGAGGAGCTAGACTTAGATTCAATCAATAAAAATGAAACATTGATGTTCTTGCAATTTTCAAGTTGCACTTGAAGTTCTTGATTTTGGACAGTCAAGCTTAACATGCTTGATTCAAGTGCATCATTTTCATTTACAAGATTAGCTATAGAGGTTTTCATATTTGTCATTCCTTTTTCTTTATCCTCTATAGTTATCTTGACTAAAGATACTTCCTTAGTCAAGGCTTCTAGCATTTCATCTTTTTTGAGTAGCAATTCTTGAAGCTCTAGGTTTCTCTCCTTTTCAAGGATGAGCAAGTCTTCTTGAGCATCAAGAGTTGCTTTTCTTTTATCTAGCTTCTCCATTAGTTTAGTAATTACATTGTATCCATTTAAACCAAATTCTTTAATCATCTTATTTTTCATTGCAAGTTGTTCTTCATCATCATTAAATAAATGTACCTTGTCTCCTTTTGCCATGAGGCAAGTTGGATTGTAGGAGTCGTCATGGAGGTTGGTGAAGAGTTGTGAGCTTGAAGTAGATTGGATGGCAACATTTGCCACCGCTTCTTCTTCTTTGGAGCTAGAACTCTCTTCATCGGAGTTCCATTCTTCACCAATATGGGCTTGACCATATTTCTTCTTCTTGAAATATCCCTTGTTCTTGCCTCCCTTTTTGAACTTGTCCTTTTTGTATTCCTTCTTTGCTTCTTGTTCCTTTTTGTTAGGACAATCTGCTATGAAATGACCGGTTTGGACACATTCATAGCATGCCCTCTTCTTTCCTTTCCTTTGAAACTTATCGTTTTTCCTTACAAACTTCTTGAAGGTTTTGATGAACATAGTTGTGTCTTCATCACTTGAACTATCTTCATCACTTGATGTCTCGACCACTTTCTTTGCCTTGTGGTCTTTGCTCTTCTTGGGGGTGTCTTGTTCATTTGAGATCAAGGCATGAGAGTCTCTTGTCTTGATTGGGGCTTCTTCAGATTCATGTTGTTGAATCTTTGCAAATAATTGATGAGGTGTCATTTCCTCATAGTCGTCACGGTCTCTTATCATCCTTACTAGACTCTTGTCTTTTTCTTTGTATGCTCTCATGAATAGTCTAGTGACCTTGGAGTCACTCCAATCTTCACTTCCATGCACTCTTATTTTGTTTACCAACACCATTAATCGATCAAAGAGTGATTGGAGTGACTCACCCTTAGTCCAATCATATCTAGCAAAGCTCACTCTCCAAAGCTTCAATTCTATGTCTCATAGCTTTGGGGTCTCCTTCATGTGACATTTTAAGAATATTCCAAATGTCACGAGCATCTTCTCTTCATTGGACTTTCCGGTATTCTTCCGGACAAAGACTTCCTTCTATTATGCTCACCGCTTGAGCATTACAGTGAACTTCTTGCATCATTTCTGGAGTCATCTCTTCTCCTTGGGCGGGCATATGCATACCTATATTGACAATCTCCCAAAGACTAGGATGTACACCGATTAGATGCGACTTCATCTTATCGGCCCACTCGTCATAGTTCAACTCACTAAGAGTTGGTAACTTTCCAAGTGGGGCGGAAGAGAAGTTGGGAATAAAATTTCTAGAATAATCAAATTGAACTTTATTGAACTCGTTACCTTTACTTTTGGTGGATGATCCTTCGGTGGTGATACTTACCTTGCTCATCACCTTTGACACCAAAAGTTCTACCAAGTCATCATTGTATTCAAATTTTCCCTTACCTTTATCTTCTTCGGCCTTTCTTCTTGATTCTTCTTCTTTGGCCCTTTTCTTAGCATCTTCCTCTTTCATTTTGAGGAACATCTTCTCGGCAATCTTCATGGTGAGGTCGAGGATCTTGGGGTCCACTTCCTCACCGGAAGATGTGATGGGGATTTCCTCGAGGAGAGGATCCACATGGTCCCTTTGAGCAGACATGATCGTTTCCTCACGCGGTTAAGCGTAAAATGAGGTACGAAGCTCTGATACCAATTGAAAGTAGCCTAGAGGGGGTGAATAGACTAATCTGAAAATTTTCACAACAAACTTCGAAAGATAGTTAAATACACAGTTCGACTAATCTCACCATAGCTCAGGCCCATGCAACTGTCTTGGAAAGTCATGAAGTCATTGTTGTTGAAGCCCTAAAGCAAGCCAAGGACGAGCACGTCCAGAAGCTGGTTGAGGCCTACTTGGTCACCACAACCAACGTAGAGCCCTGTGGATCCAGGAGCACGCCTCATCCGACCCAGTTCAACCCATGAGAGGTTAAGATCCCCATATTCTAGAAGGCCTCCCGGTCTCTATAAAAGCAGAAAAGAAAGCTTGGGAACTCTTAGAAGGAATGCATGTCTCCCCTCAGGCTATGGATAAACAAGAGCACCCGAATCCTCCCAAGATCCACCGCTAGAGTTGTTTGAGCCCCTCACCTTGAAGAAGATTCCAGTACCCTCCCTTGAGGTCAAGGAAGAAGCTGCAAGCACCCCACCGGCACCACCACCCTCTGAGGTTACTGAAAGCACCTAGAGGGGGTGAATAGGTGATCCTGTAAACTTGAAACTTAATGCCACAAAAACTTGATTAGAGGTTAGCACAATTAAGCCAAGTGGCTGGAGAGGAGAACTTGCACAACACGATAGCCACAAAGAGATCAACACAGAGATGACACAGTGGTTTATCTCGTGGTTCGGCCAAGTCCAACACTTGCCTACTCCACGTTGTGGCGTCCCAACGGACGAGGGTTGCAATCAACCCCTTTCAAGCGGTCCAAAGACCCACTTGAATACCAAGGTATTTTGCTTTCACTTTACTATGTCCCGTTTGCGAGGAATCTTCATAACTTGGAGCCTCTCGCCATTACACTTTGATGTTCACAAAGAAGCACGGAGTAAGGGGAGGGATGAGCAACTCACACAAGACACAAAATCAGAGCGACAACACGCACACAAGTCACAACAAGAGCTCACAACACAACTCGACGAGTTCACAACTCAAATAGAGCTCTAATTGCTATCACAAAGAGTCAAATGCGCGGAATCGATGTCTTGGTGCTTAGGAATGCTTTGAGAATGCTTGGTGTCTTCCTCCATGCGCCTAGGGGTCCCTTTTATAGCCCCAAGGCAGCTAGGAGCCGTTGAGAGCATTCCAGGAAGGCAATTCTTGCCTTCTGTCGCCTGGCGCACCGGACAGTACGGTGCACCACCGGACACTGTCCGGTGCGGATCTCTTTCCTTATTTTGCAAAGCCGACCGTTGCAGTCTTGGAGTCGTTGGCGCACCGGACACTGTCTGGTGCACACCGGACAGTTCGGTGCCCCATCCGACCGTTAACGCTTGCCACGTGTCGCACGCGGACTCCGCGGCCGACCGTTGGCCTGGCTGACTGTTGGCTCACCGGACAGTCCGGTGATTTATAGCCGTACGCCGCCGTCGAAGTCCCGAGAGTAGCCAGTTCGCCAGAGCCAGCCTGGCGCACCGGACACTGTCCGGTGCACCACCGGACAGTCCGGTGCACCCAGACTGAGCAAACTCTTGGCTGCTTCGAGCCACTCTTTTTCAATTGCATTTTCTCTGATTCTAACACTTAGACAAGCATGTTAGTACACAAAAACCAATGTACTAAGTCTAGAATCATACCTTTGTATTGATTTGCACCTTATCCATCTTTTGACATAGTTTATCACTTAAGCACTTGTGTTGGACACTAAATCACCAAAATACTTAGAAATGGCCCAAGGGCACATTTCCCTTTCAATCTCCCCCTTTTTGGTGATTTATGCCAACATAACATAAAGCAACTAAAAGAAGTGCAACATTAATTCAAATAAGAACACAAATTTGTTTTGAATCAAATTTGGCATATATGGATCATTCTTTGCCACCACTTAGTTTGTTTTTGCAAATCAACCTCAACTCCCTATCTCTAAGTCAAACATATTTGTTTAGACATAACAAGAGTTGTTCCAAGAGAAATTGATCAAAGATTTCAAAAACTCCCCCTTTTTCCCAAAATCAACGATTCTCCCCACAAGAGACCAACTTTTGACAATGAGATACAACTTTTGACAATAAGAGACAAACGAGAGTATTTTGACAAACAAAAACTCTAACACTACTTTTTCAAAATTCTCAAGTGGTAGCTGATCCATTTATTGCTTTGGCCTTATTTTCTCCCCCTTTGGCATCAAGCACCAAAATGGGATCAATCTTGGCCCCTTTAACCCCATTGCCTCACCAAAATCTTCAACTAAGAGTAAAAAGGCAATAAGAGTGCAAAGATGAACTTGGAATTAGTTACTCTTTCATCGGAGTGCAGTGGAAGTCTTTCATGGTCCAAGTCCACCTTTCCCTTTTAATCCATCTTGGAGACTAAATCAAGTAAACTCAAGCACACAGTTAGTCTCAAAGGGTCAAGTTGTAGCATGCCTCCCCCTAAATAAGTGCATCACTTGCAAATGGACTAGTGAGGTCCGGGGATCATGAGTACAACTTGAGCACCATAAACAACAATATGCATGAGGGAACATGATCAAAGCATAAGACACATGTATGTTATAAATCAATCCAAGTTCCACGAATCTAAGACATTTAGCTCACTACGCAGCCTGCAAAAGGTCTTCTCATCTAGAGGTTTGGTAAAGATATCGGCTAGCTGGTTCTCGATGCTAACATGGAACACTTCGATATCCCCCTTTTGCTGGTGGTCTCTCAAAAAGTGATGTCGGATGTCTATGTGCTTTGTGCGGCTGTGTTCAACAGGATTATCCGCTATGCAGATAGCACTCTCATTATCACATAGGAGTGGGACTTTGCTCAGATTGTAACCAAAGTCCCTGAGGGTTTGCCTCATCCAAAGTAGTTGCGCGCAACACTGTCCTGCGGCAACATACTCGGCCTCAGCGGTGGATAGGGCAACGGAGGTTTGTTTCTAAGAACTCCATGACACCAGGGACCTTCCTAAGGATTGGCACGTCCCCGATGTACTCTTCCTATCGACCTTACATCCAGCATAGTCGGAGTCTGAATATCCAATCAAGTCAAAGGTAGACCCCTTTGGATACCAGATCCTGAAGCAAGGCGTAGCGACTAAATATCTAAGAATTCGCTTCACGGCCACTAAGTGACACTCCCTTGGATCGGATTGAAATCTAGCACACATGCATACACTAAGCATAATATCCGGTCTACTAGCACATAAATAAAGTAAAGACCCTATCATAGACCGGTATGCCTTTTGATCAACGGACTTACCTCCTTTGTTGAGGTCGATGTGTCCGTCGGTTCCCATTGGAGTCTTTGCGGGCTTGGCGTCCTTCATCCCAAACCACTTGATCAAGTCTTGCGTGTACTTCGTTTGGGAGATGAAGGTCCCATCCTTGAGTTGCTTCACTTGGAACCCAAGGAAATAGCTTAACTCGCCCATCATCGACATCTCAAACTTTTGAGTCATCACCCTGCTAAACTCTTCACAAGACTTTTGGTTAGTAGAACCAAATATTATGTCATCGACATAAATTTGGCACACAAAAAGATCACCATCACAAGTCTTAGTAAAAAGAGTTGGATCGGCTTTCCCAACCTTGAAAGCATTAGCAATTAAAAAGTCTCTAAGGCATTCATACCATGCTCTTGGGGCTTGCTTAAGTCCATAGAGCGCCTTAGAGAGCTTACACACATGGTCGGGGTACCGTTCATCCTCAAAGCCAGGGGGTTGCTCCACGTACACCTCCTCCTTGATTGGCCCGTTGAGGAAAGCGTTCTTCACATCCATTTGGAACAACCTGAAAGAATGGTGAGCGGCATATGCTAGCAATATACGAATAGATTCTAGCCTAGCCACAGGAGCAAAAGTCTCCTCAAAGTCCAAACCTGCGACTTGGGCATAGCCTTTTGCCACAAGTCGAGCCTTGTTCCTTGTCACTACCCCGTGCTCGTCTTGTTTGTTGCGGAACACCCACTTGGTTCCCATAACATTTTGCTTGGGACGAGGCACCAGTGTCCAAACTTCATTTCTCTTGAAGTTATTGAGCTCCTCTTGCATGGCCAACACCCAGTCCGGATCTAGCAAGGCCTCTTCTACCCTGAAAGGCTCAATAGAAGAGACAAAAGAGTAATGCTCACAAAAATTAACTAATCTAGAATGAGTAGTTACTCCCTTGCTTATGTCACCCAATATTTGGTCGACGGGATGATTCCTTTGAATCGTCGCTCGAACTTGGGTTGGAGGTGCCGGTTGTGCTTCTTCCTCCATTAAATGATCATCTTGTGCTCCCCCTTGATCATACGCCTCCTCTTGATAAACCTGTTCATCTTCTTGAGTTGGGGGATGCACCATTGTTGAGGAAGAAGGTTGATCTTGCTCCTTCCAGTGGCCTCACATCTCCAATTTCCATGGTGCACATTGCGGCCGTCGGAACATCTTCTTCATCTACATCATCAAGATCAACAACTTGCTCTCTTGGAGAGCCATTAGTCTCATCAAATACAACGTCGCTAGAGACTTCAACCAAACCCGATGATTTGTTGAAGACCCTATACGCCTTTGTATTTGAGTCATAACCTAACAAAAACCCTTCTATGGCTTTGGGAGCAAATTTGGAATTCCTACCCTTCTTTACTAGAATGTAGCATTTACTCCCAAAAACTCGGAAATACGAAACATTGGGTTTGTTACCGGTTAGTAGCTCATAAGAAGTCTTCTTTAGGAGTCGATGAAGGTAGACCCGGTTGATGGCGTGGCAAGCCGTGTTCACGGCTTCCGACCAAAAGCACTCAGGGGTCTTGAACTCTCCAAGCATCGTCCTCGCCATGTCTATAAGTGTCCTATTCTTCCTTTCTACCACACCATTTTGCTGTGGTGTGTAGGGAGCGAAGAACTCGTGCTTGATTCCTTCCTCCTCAAGATACTCCTCCACTTGAAGGTTCTTGAATTCGGACCCATTGTCGCTCCTTATCTTCTTCACCTTGAGCTCAAACTCGTTTTGGGCTCTCCTTAGGAAGCGCTTGAGGGTCCCTTGGGTTTCAGACTTATCCTGCACAAAGAATACCCAAGTGAAGCGGGAAAAATCATCAACTATAACAAGACCATACTTACTTCCTCCTATACTTAGATAGGCGACGGGTCCGAAGAGGTCCATATGAAGTAACTCCAGGGGTCTTGATGTTGTCATCACATTTTTGGCATGATGAGAGTTTCCCACCTGTTTCCCTGCTTGACAAGCTGCACAAGGTCTATCTTTTTCGAAAGTAACATTAGTTAGACCTATCACGTGTTCTCCCTTTAGAAGCTTGTGAAGGTTCTTCATCCCCACATGTGCTAAGCGGCGATGCCACATCCAGCCCATGCTAGTCTTAGCAATTAAGCATGCATCTAGACCGGCCTCCTCTTTTGCAAAATCAACTAAATAGAGTTTGCCATCTAATACACCCTTAAAAGCTAATGAACCATTACTTCTCCTAAAGACAGACACATCTACATTTGTGAATAGACAATTATACCCCATATTACATAATTGACTTACGAATAATAAATTATATCCAAGCGACTCAACTAAGAATACATTAGAAATAGAGTGCTCATTTGAGATTGCAATCTTGCCTAAGCCTTTAACCTTGCATTGATTCCCATCACCGAATATTATTGAATCTTGGGAATCTTTATTCTTGACGTAGGATGTGAACATCTTCTTCTCCTCCGTCATGTGGTTTGTGCATCCGCTGTCGATAATCCAGCTTGATCCTCCGGATGCATAAACCTGCAAGACAAATTTAGGCTTGGGTCTTAGGTACCCAACTCTTGTTGGGTCCTGCAAGGTTAGTGACAATATCCTTAGGGACCCAAATGCAAGTTTTATCTCCCTTGCATTTTGCCCCTAGTTTCCTAGCAATCACCTTCCTATCCTTTCTACAAATCGCAAATGAAGCATTGCAAGCATGATAAATTGTAGAAGGTTCATTTATTATTTTCCTAGAAACATGAATACCATTTTTTTGGCATGTGATTAATATTTCTCCTAGCTGATTTTCTATCATGCATAATAGAAGAACTAGAAGCAGCCATGGCATGAGAATCAAAAACATCATAACTTCTATAACCATTTCTAGAATATCTCCTATCATGATACATGAAGGCATGGTTCTTTTGGGCACTTCTAGCCATAGGGGCCTTCCCTTTCTCCTTGGCAGAGATGGAAGCCTTATGGCTTGTCAAGTTCTTGACTTCCCTCTTGAAGCCAAGACCATCCTTAATTGAGGGGTGTCTACCAATCGTGTAGGCATCCCTTGCAAATTTTAGCTTGTCAAATTCACTCTTGCTAGTCTTAAGTTGGGCATTAAGACTAGCCACTTCATCATTTAATTTAGAAACGCAAACTAGGTGTTCACTACAAGCGTCAACATTAAAATCTTTGCACCTATTGCAAATCATAACATGTTCTACACAAGAGTTAGATTTATTTGCTACTTCTAGTTTAGCATTTAAATCATCATTAACACCTTTTAGAGTAGAAATGGTTTCATGACAAGTAGATAGTTCACAAGAAAGCATTTCATTCCTTTTAACTTCTAGAGCAAGAGAATTTTGAGCACTAACAAATTTATCATGCTCTTCATACAAAAGGTCCTCTTGCTTTTCCAATAACCTATTCTTATCATTCAAGGCATCAATTAATTCATTAATTTTATCAACCTTGGTTCTATCTAGGCCCTTGAATAAACATGAATAATCTATTTCATCATCATCACTAGACTCATCCTCACTTGAAGAAGCATAAGTACTAATATTACGAGCGCTTACCTTATTCTCCCTTGCCATGAGGCAAGTGTGATGCTCGTTGGGGAAGAGGAATGACTTGTTGAAGGCGGTGGCGGCGAGTCCTTCGTTGTCAGAGTCGGACGAGGAGCAATCCGAGTCCCACTCCTTTCCAAGATGTGCCTCGCCCTTTGCCTTCTTGTAGTTCTTCTTCTTCTCCCACTTTCCACTCTTCTTTTCCTGGTCACTATCATTATAGGGACAATTAGCTATAAAATGACCAATCTTACCACATTTGAAGCAGGAGCACTTCCCCTTCGTCTTGTTCTTGTTGGGGTGCTCCTTGCGACCTTTTAGCGCCGTCTTGAATCTCTTTATGATGAGGGCCATCTCTTCATCATTAAGCCCGGTCGCCTCAACTTGTGCCACCTTGCTAGGTAGCGCCTCCTTGCTCCTTGTTGCCTTGAGAGCAATAGTTTGAGGCTCTTGGATTGGACCATTTAATGCATCATCGACGTATCTAGCCTCCTTGATCATCATCCGCCCGCTTACGAACTTTCCAAGGATCTCCTTGGGCGTCATCTTCGTGTACCTAGGATTCTCACGAATATTGTTGACAAGATGTGGATCAAGGACAGTAAAGGACCTTAGCATTAGGCGGACGACATCGTGGTCCGTCCATCGCGTGCTTCCGTAGCTCCTTATCTTGTTGACGAGGGTCTTGAGCCTGTTGTACGTCTGGGTTGGCTCCTCCCCTCTTACCATCGCGAATCTCCCAAGTTCGCCTTCCACCAACTCCATCTTGGTGAGCATGGTGATGTCGTTCCCCTCATGTGAGATCTTGAGGGTGTCCTAGATCTGCTTGGCATTGTCCAAGCCGCTCACCTTATGGTACTCGTCCCTGCACAATGAGGCTAACAACACAGTAGTAGCTTGTGCATTTTTATGAATCTGTTCATTGATAAACAAAGGACTATCCGATCTATCAAATTTCATTCCACTCTCTACAATCTCCCATATACTAGGATGGAGTGAGAACAAGTGACTACGCATTTTGTGACTCCAAAATCCGTAGTCCTCCCCATCAAAGTGTGGAGGCTTGCCAAGAGGAATGGAAAGCAAATGTGCATTTGAACTATGCGGAATACGAGAATAATCGAAAGAGAAGTTTGAGTTAACCGTCTTCTTTTTCTCGTAGTCGTTTTCGTCATCCTTTTGGGAAGAAGATGACTCATCGCTGTCGTCGTAGTAGACGATCTCCTTGATGCGCCTCGTCTTCTTCTTCTTTCCATCTTTTCGTTTGTGGCCTGAGCCCGAGTCGGTAGGTTTGTCATCTTTTGGCTCGTTGACGAAGGACTCCTTCTCCTTATCATTGATCACAATCTCCTTGCCCTTAGGATCCATCTCTTCGGGCGATTAGTCCCTTTCTTGAAGAGAACGGCTCCGATACCAATTGAGAGCACCTAGAGGGGGGTGAATAGGTGATCCTGTAAACTTGAAACTTAATGCCACAAAAACTTGATTAGAGGTTAGCACAATTAAGCCAAGTGGCTGGAGAGGAGAACTTGCACAACACGATAGCCACAAAGAGATCAACACAGAGATGACACAGTGGTTTATCCCGTGGTTCGGCCAAGTCCAACACTTGCCTACTCCATGTTGTGGCGTCCCAACGGATGAGGGTTGCAATCAACCCCTTTCAAGCGGTCCAAAGACCCATTTGAATACCACGGTATTTTGCTTTCACTTTACTATGTCCCGTTTGCGAGGAATCTCCACAACTTGGAGCCTCTCGCCCTTACACTTTGATGTTCACAAAGAAGCACGGAGTAATGGGAGGGATGAGCAACTCACACAAGACACAAAATCAGAGCGATAACACGCACACAAGTCACAACAAGAGCTCACAACACAACTCGACGAGTTCACAACTTAAATAGAGCTGTAATTGCTATCACAAAGAGTCAAATGCGCGGAATCGATGTCTTGGTGCTTAGGAATGCTTTGAGAATGCTTGGTGTCTTCCTCCATGCGCCTAGGGGTCCCTTTTATAGCCCCAAGGCAGCTAGGAGCCATTGAGAGCATTCCAGGAAGGCAATTCTTGCCTTCTGTCGCCTGGCGCACCGGACAGTACGGTGCACCACCGGACACTATCCGGTGCGGATCTCTTTCCTTATTTTGCGAAGCCGACCGTTGCAGTCTTGGAGCCGTTGGCGCACCGGACACTGTCCGGTGCATACCGGACAGTCCGGTGCCCCATCCGACCGTTGGCGCTTGCCACGTGTCGCACGCGGACTCCGCGGCCAACTGTTGGCCCGGCCGACTGTTGGCTCACCGGACAGTCCGGTGCACCACCGGACAGTCCGGTGATTTATAGCCGTACGCCGCCGTCGAAGTCCCGAGAGTAGCCAGTTTGCCAGAGCCAGCCTGGCGCACCGGACACTGTCCGGTGCACCACCGGACAGTCCGGTGCACCCAAACTGAGCAGACTCTTGGCTGCTTCGAGCCACTCTTTTTCAATTGCATTTTCTCTGATTCTAACACTTAGACAAGCATGTTAGTACACAAAAACCAATGTACTAAGTCTAGAATCATACCTTTGTATTGATTTGCACCCAGGGGCGGAGGGCCCAGTATGGCTCAGTATTGCGTGGGCAATACCTTGCGCCGGCCCACTAAAAGATTAGATTAGGGTTCTCCGTGTCCCGCGCAGGCACAGCCGTTGCCCGCTGAGCCGCACCCGCACGGCCGCAGGCGCGTCCCACACCCGCACGGCCGCTGGCCGCCGACCGCTCGGCAGACGCAGACAGCCTGCTCAGCTGCTCGCCTGCTCCTCATCTCCGGCGGCGCTCTGCTCGGCTTAGTCGCCTGCTCGGCAGACGGCAGTCCCGCTCGGCCGCTCCGGCATTCCGCTGCTCGCCCGGGCGCCCGGCCAGCCGGCCTGCTCGGCTGCTGTCTGCCTGCTTGTCCATTTGTCCGCCTGTCCGGTGTCCCGCGCGGCGGCCGGCTCCAGGCTGTGGCCTGTGGCTATTTGTCCCGGGCCGCTTCCTGCTTGCTTACTGTGTTTGCTTTAGTAATTAGTTCATTACTTCATTAGTTGCTTGACTACGTACTGCTTGAGTTTGAGTGCTTGTCCCATCCTATGGCCTAAAAGGTAGCGCTTGAGTATTTATTTGATTATACGCGTAAGTATTTAATTATGTGTGTCTATTCTATTAGATTTTTCAATGTTCAGATTTTCCAATTTCTAAATAGCAGTCTTGGATATAAACAAAAAACAAAGCAAAGAATATGGCCAAAAAAATATATCTCTATATTATGTGAACACTCCCTGTTGGCTGTTCTGTTGATAGCCTTCTAATTATCTAATACATGTTATATGCTTCGTAAAATGACAGGTTTAAAGAGCTATTTCAGTCAAGCTTCTAGTGGAAGTAGACCAATCACTCGCGCTAGTGGAGTTTGCAATGAATCCGGAATACAAGTTGGAGTTTAAGAGAATAATAGTGAAGATGCCAATGGTAAAAATGTTAATGGTTAAATAGAAGGTATAAATCAGTTCAACCCGGATCACATTATTTCTGATCTGAGACTTCGTATTCCAATCGATTCTTTTGCTCCTAATATTATAGATGATGTTAGAAAGGCTTATTTTGTAGCTACAAATTATTTTAAACTGTGTCATAAATTTTTAGTCTTCATTGTGTTAGCAATACCTAAATTTTCTAGCGTCCTCCGCCACTGTTTGCACCTTATCCATCTTTTGACATAGTTTATCACTTAAGCACTTGTGTTGGACACTAAATCACCAAAATACTTAGAAATGGCCCAAGGGCACATTTCCCTTTCAGTTACCCTAGACCTACAAGAGCCAATCCCGCTTGGAGTAGAGTTCGACCCCGTCCTGCCATCTCAATTGCCGCTAGAAGAAGTCATCAATATCAGCTCCCTCTTAACCCATCTAGGAGATGTCTCAGATTGAAGTTGTGCACCAGCCTCGCTAGAATAGTAGCTGTCGGATCCAAAGTTAGTTATGCCTAGTCCTCTCCATGCATTGGGCAGCGAAATTTTTCTTCACTTTGGCCAGAGCCCAGCATGTATGAGATGTAACCGTGTAGCCTCGTGTTATGAAACCCTAATCATGTGGCCCCCTAGGGCATTTCAAAATAATTTGTGCTTGATGTTTGCTCCCCTTTTGTGTGCATGTATGATGCTTTAACGTTAGTGCTCATAAATCACGTTCAGTGTGGTTCTTAGTTCAGTTGCCTAGTAGTAGTGTTATTATGCTTCGCCCTCAAATCTAAGTAGTCCCTGCTTTTGAAAACACTACTTTCCCATATTCAAAACATTTTATTTGTTTGTGCTTATCATTGCTGAGCCTGTGTGTTTTCTTTAAGAAATTGAAAGTAGCCTAGAGGGGGGTGAATAGGCTAATCTGAAAATTTTCACAACAAACTTTGAAAGATTGTTAAATACACAGTTCAACTGGTGCAGGCCGGTTCAACAGCTACGTGCGCAAATTGAACCACTCTAAACCAATCCAACTGTTTTATAAACTTTAGACTATAATCTACTCGAAAAAGTATTTCGCAAGTCCTTTTAAGAAGTAAGGTATAACTAAGTTAGAATTGGAAGATGAATATGTAAAGGCTATTTCACTTCTAGATATACTCTACGGAAAAACCTATATGTCAATCTTGCAAGTAAAAATATCTTAAGTTAAAGACAAGCAAGAACACAAGACACAAGATTTAATCCGAGGTTCGGCCACACCACAAAGGTGTCCTACTCCCCGTTGAGGAGCCCACAAAGGGCCGGGTCTTTTTCAACCCTAATCCTCCAAAAGCCGACCACAAAGGTCAAGGCAATCTCTTCTTATCTCAGCTCAAGGAGTGGGTGATACAAACTTCTTGGGGTCGTCCACAAATTTGGAGACTCCCAAGCGACCTCAAAAGATCTTGAAACCTAGGGTTTCAAGAACACCAAGAAAGCACTAGAGGGGTTTGCACAAGCTCAAGTATTTAAAAAGAGATGGGAGAGGAAAGCCAAATCATGAGCACAAGCACAAACCTCACACCCAAGAGCTCCTCCAACAAGGTTGAATCTTGAGGAAGATTTAAGTGTGAGAGAGATGGGAGAAAGGAGTGCTTTGTCTCAAGTTAGGTGAGCAATAAATGTGTAAGTGTCCAGCCGCATTGAAGAAGGGAGGAGAGGGTTCTATTTATAGTCACGGCTCAAAAACTAGCCGTTTGACCAAGAACCTCGCAGAAAACCGGTTGAACCACCCCCTGACAGGTCAGCAGACTGTCTGCCAGTCTGACTGCCAGACTGACTGGCAGACTGACCTGCAGGCTGGTCAGAAATGACAGGACCGGTTGAACCACCCCCTGACAACCCTGGTGACCTGACTGCTAGTTTGACTGGCAGACTGTAGGTCAGAAGTCAGAGGGGTCAGAGACCAGTTGAACTGTCCCCCAAGACCAGTTCAGTTGGTCTAGACCAGAGAGTTTAGGAGAGAAAACCCCAGCTCAACTGCCCGGGGGCAAGTTCAGCTGGTGTATGGTCAAAGAGGTCCACAGCTGAAGTTGAAGTTCAACTGGAGTTGAAAGCTCAACTCAGCTGAAGTCCAGCTCAGCTGAAAAGCTCAGCTGCAGCTGAAGAAGCTCAACTCAGCTGAAGTTAAGTTCAGCTGGAAAGCTCAGATGCAGTTGAAGAAGTTCAGCTGCTTTTCAGCAATAACACTCTAGGTTTCTCAAACCTAACCATGGTCAACCAAAGAATGTTAAAGTGATTTTTGGTTTTCAAAAATAGCTTTTGAATTTGGGGACTTGAGCTATAGCAAACACCTTTACCTGTGCGGAAAAGAATAAGGAAGAATTACATCATGCAACTCAAGATTTTACAAAAAAATTTATACGTCTGTTGCATGAAGTCCTTGGTGCTTCCTTAAGTTCCTGTTTCTTTCTAATCATACATTGGGAACAAAAACTGTTAGTACCCTTATTTGTTTTGTCATTAAATCACCAAAACCCTCACTTGTGGTTGATTGCACTTACAGAAATGTTTTGTCTAAAGACAGAACAGAAATTAGAGCTAATCCTCACCTTATGCTTCCATCCTCCCCTTAACCCCCAAACAAGAAAAAAAACACCTTACCGAAGAAGATACCGGGAAGCTTACCCTTGAAGCTTGGAATAAGCTACAAAAGGAACATGTCCAGTCACTCAGTCAAAAGGACCGATCATGAGAATCAAAGCACTGCCCTAGGTCAAGGTAAATAGGAAAAGTAAAGGAGCACAGAAGAAGTAATTACCATACAGAGAGGCAAAGATTCTTGGGACTAGAGACCACAAACATCAGGGTCATTGACCCCACCACTCACCTGTGCCCCCCACACGCGTGCCCCACCTCCATGCGCACTACCGCCGCCTACACGCCCTTTGTAGTGCACCAACAGCTGTCATCACCGCTAGCAACACCAGCCCCCTCCCCTCCATCGCACCTGTTGCCGCGTGGCACATGCTCCATCACCACCACTCCGCACCCGAGCACCACCATCAGTGCTGCTCACCTATAAAACCCCCCACCAGCTCCCTCAGTTCCTATTCCCCTCAAAGCAAAACACTCCCGATAAAATCCCCTCTGCCAAATCACAAACAACTCCATTTTCCACTCCCTCGCCGCTAAGATCACAATGCTTGGTGATTCTTGGGTTGAAGACTGTTGTACATGGTTCTTAGTCTTTGGTTTCCTCCTCTGTGTGATGGTAATACACTTTGATAGAATCCTACAGTGGCAAGAACAAAGAGAAAGAAAGGGGTAGTGAAAAGTGAAAAGAAAATAGTGAAAAGAAGATGAGAAGAAGGTTGTCCCAAAATCAACCATATGTCAGTCATCTCTCCTCAGCCTGCTCAAATAACAACAGCAGAAGAAGGCCCCATAACACCCATGTTATGAGGTACTTCAAGGAGTTCAAATCCCCAAGATTCAAGACTTCTACCCTCAATCTTTTTAAGTGGAGTAGTGTTCCAGTAATGTTGTTGCTATGGAGAAAAAGATGAAGGGATGTGCATGTAGCAAGCTTGTGGAGGAACAGATCATTCAAGCATATAAGTTTCTGGATGAGAAGTGGTCACCCAAGTTTTGTTGATGAAGCACTAGAAGATCAATCAAGGAAGGGATCCATGGATAAGTTTGTATAAGGTTTGTGTGTTGCCATCGATGCTTCTTCAATAAGCTAGCTGCCAAGCGAAAGGTAGAAGCCTGAGGATGATCTTTGAGTAGCCAGAATCAGTGTTTGCAATCGGCAACCGGATGCTCCTCAAAGGCCAGATTTTTTTGAAGTTCCATCTCCTCGAAGAGTCTACATAATGAAGATATATAGTTCAAGTAAAGCTATACCCATAACCCTTTTAAGTCGAATCTCAAGGGCGAGATTTATTTTAAGTGGGGTAGATCTGTAGCACCCCAAAAATTCAAATCTTGAAAATTTCTCAAACTCGCTCTAAATTCAAAATGAATTTTAAATTTCATTTCAAAATGTTTGTTTGCAAGTTGATCTCAACAAATAAAATATAGTGGTCTATATTCTCTCCAAAATCCTCCTCAAATCTTTCCTTAGTGACCCCCTTAAATTCTTTCCAGAAATACTGCCTAAATATTCCATCGATATTTCTCCAAATATTTTCATCCTCAGAAATACCTTCAGAATCATTTTTAAAGTCCCTACAAATATTTTATTAATAATTTTGCTCATGCTCATACGTATACATATGCCTCCGGTGTAAAACAGTGAGCTCTACAAGATAATTTCACTTATACATGACTAATACATGCTTATCTCCCACTAATCCTCGCCTCCTCCCACTAATCCGAAGCCTCCTCCCCCTAATCCCCCACCTTGCCTATAAATAGAGAGACAAGGACCTCCCCTCATGCCCTCCCAAGCCATTTCATGGCAACCTACTCCCACTCCCACACAAGCACAACACTAGCATAAGGATCGTTCCGTCGTTCATTCGATCGTTCGTCGTACGGTCATCCTACAAGCTAATTTCATAGTTTGTTCGTTCGTTTGTCCAATCGTTCATGGTTCATTCGTTTGATCCTTCGACCATTCGCCCATTCGTTCATGAACCCTATTCATCATTTGTTCATACGAACTATTTATCGTTCGTTCATACGGACTATTCACCGTTCATCGAATCGTTCATCCTACTTTTCATCGTTACTATTCACCGTTCATCCGATCACCCAAATATTCAACTGCTCATCAATCATGCTGTTTAGCTCACCTAAGACCTGCCAGACCAATATTTCAGTCATACGGACTCCGGTGACTGTAATTTTCCTTCTAGTAAGAACTTCCTGTTTGGTCACCCATCTCAGATTGCTCCAAGTTGAGCATGCTTGACTTTGAGGTTCTTTCGAACCAGGCTTCCAAAAAGAAAGATGAACCTGTTGGATCTTTTATGGGCTTGGCCCATTCATTGAATAAACTCTAAGGTGTGTCATGGTGGAGAATACCAATAGTACCACATTGGAAGTCCAAGGGTCTGTTGGCTTGACTTATATGGTGGGATTTATTCCACTTAACTTGAGAAGTCAAGAAATGGACAAGGGCGTGCCACACGCGCGCGCGCGCCGCCGCCGCCGCCGGCCGGACCGGGCGTGGCGTGGCGAGGCGAGGCGAGGCGTGGCGTGGCGTGGCGTGGCGTGGCGTGGCGAGGCAGGCGAGCGGGCGTGGTGTGGTTGTGTTAATTTTTAGCACTCACTAACCGCGTTAACCTTTCAGTTGCCTGTCTCTTTGTCAGCCAGCCGAGTGACCTTTCTCCTTCAGCTGACCGACTCATGGCATGACTCGGCGAGTGCTGGCTGACTCATGGCATAACTCGGCGAGAGCTGACCGACTCTTGGCGTGACTCGGCGACCTTTCTCCTTCAGCTTCCCTCTGCGAGAGGTTAAATAGATGAGCACCCCTGTCACTCGGTACACGAGAGAAAACACTTTCAGACTCACAGTCCAGCCGCCGAGTGAGGGTATTTCCATCTCGTGACTCTGCGCGCACAGAGAAGCGAGAGGGCAGGTGCCTCCGAAGCCGGTGCCGTTCGAGACCTTGCACGGGGGATCGGCAATTAGGTTTTTGGGGAGCGTCTACGCGACTGCCCAAAACATCTCCAACATGACAAAGGAAGCTGGCCAAGGATCTGGATCATCAGAGCGCATGGGAGGGTATGATCAGTTTATTTACTTACTGTTTTGTGTTCTGGAGATTATATATGTTTCATATATTCATCTATGTTGTTTCATATGTATGAATGATTTTATCTTATCTGTTCTGTCTTATTATAATATGATAGATCTGTCTGTTTTAATTTTACAGTCATGCTGTTTATGTCTCTATCTGTTTATTCTCAATTGTTCAGTCAGTTTACATGTTTATCGTATTTATATGATTTATATAATTCACATGCTCTATGTTCTCTTGATTCATATTGGTATGGATCAATTTAAGATCACGATTTCTATGGTTAATTATTTATTATATGTCATCATCATAATGTTAATTTATGGAATTAAAATAATACGGAAAATGCCTATAATTCTAACAATCCAAAAACCTAATGTTAGGCATTTTTCTGTCAGAGGATTTGCTGCTGTGCTAAAGCCTGATCCTTTTGATGGTAAAAACTTCTTGATATGGAAAGCTAAGATGGAATTGTGGCTTACTGCAATGTCTTGTTTTCATGTCGCTGAGGGCAAGCCTGTCAACTTACCTCCTGAGGATGAGGCTAAGTTTAAGGCTGAAGACAACCTCTTTCGAGGAGCAGTAATTAGTGCACTGGATACTAAATTCCAGAAAAGCTATATCATCCTTCCCACAGGGAAAGAGCTGTGGGATGCACTTGTTGGAAAGTTTGGAGTAACTGACACTGGTAGCGAGCTGTATCTCATGGAGCAGCTGTATGACTACAAGATGGTTGAGAACCGATCTGTAGTGGAACAGGCTCATGAGTTTCAGGCACTAGCTAAGGAACTCGAACTTTTTCCTTGTCCTTTGCCTGACAAGTTTGTGGCTGGCGGTATAATTGCCAAGTTACCACCTTCTTGGAAGGACTTTGCTACCTCTCTCAAACATAAGAGACAAGAGTTCAATGTGGAAGAGCTCATTGGTACTCTTGATGTTGAGGAAAGGGCTAGAACAAAGGACAGCGGAAAAGGTGTTGAGACCTCTACTGCTAATGTGGTGCAGAAGAGAAACTTCCGCAAGTCTAACAAGAAGAAAAACCAGAACAAACCAGAGAACGCGAATAAACCTGTTCAAACAGCACAGTTTAAAAAGAAGAACAACAATAACAAGGGAAAGGGAGGATGCTTTGTCTGTGGCAGTGATCAACATTGGGCAAGAGAGTGCCCTGATCGCAAGTTCACTCAAGACAAGAAATCAGCTAATGTTGTAACCACTGAAACTGAAGGTGGAACATCTGGGTATGGTAATTCTTTACCATTTGTTCTTTCAGTCTGTAATTCACCTGAGTGGTGGATGGACAGTGGTGCAAACATTCATGTGTGTGCTGATGCCTCTATGTTCAATTCCTACCAGGTCGGGAGGTCTGGCGCCTTGTTGATGGGAAATGGGTCGCGTGCTCATGTTCTTGGTGTTGGTACGGTCATTCTGAAGTTTACTTCGGGAAAGACGGTGCCATTGAAGAGCGTGCAGCATGTGCCCTCTATCAAGAAGAATCTCGTTAGCGCTTCTATGCTATGTCGAGATGGATACAAAGTTGTTCTTGAGTCTAATAAATGTGTTGTGTCCAAACATGGTACTTTTGTTGGTAAAGGATATGACTGCGGAGGCTTGTTCCACTTATCTCTGTATGATGTGTGTAATAAACTGGTGAATTCTGTTAATTTTTCTGATGAGTCAGATTTATGGCATTCACGTTTTTGTCATGCAAGCTTTGGCTGTCTTATGCGGTTAGCAAATATAAATTTAATTCCTAAATTTAACTTGGTCAAAAAGTCTAAGTGCCATGTGTGTGTTGAATCAAAACAACCCCGCAAGCCACACAAGGCTGCTGAGGCGAGGAGTTTGGCACCTCTAGAACTTGTTCATTCTGATCTGTGCGAGATGAATGGAATTTTGACCAAAGGTGGTAAAAGATACTTTCTCACTTTTATAGATGACTCCACTAGATTTTGTTATGTGTATCTCTTAAAAACAAAAGATGAAGCGTTCAATTATTTTAAGGCCTATAAAGCTGAAGTTGAGAACCAACTTGAGAGGAAAATAAAACGTTTAAGGTCCGACCGAGGTGGAGAATATTTCTCTAATGTGTTCGATGAGTTCTGCGTGGAACATGGTATTATTCATGAGAGGACACCGCCATTCTCACCACAATCCAATGGGATTGCTGAAAGGAAAAACCGCACTCTAACAGATTTGGTAAATGCCATGTTGAGTACAGCGAGATTATCCAAGGCATGGTGGGGTGAGGCGATTTTGACGGCATGTCATGTCCTGAATAGAGTTCCAACAAAGAACGAAGAGATCACACCATTTGAGGAATGGGAAAAGAGAAGATTAAATCTCTCATATTTACGCACTTGGGGTTGCTTGGCTAAAGTGAATGTGCCAATCAACAAAAAGCGTAAACTTGGGCCTAAAACTGTTGACTGTATATTCCTTAGGTACTCTTTTCACAGCACTGGGTATAGGTTCTTAATTATAAAATCTGATGTGCCTGATATGTATGTTGATACTATCATGGAATCAAGAGACGCAACATTCTTTGAGAATGAGTTTCCCATGAAGAATACACCTAGTGATACAAGTCATGAAACTATAATTTCCCATGAACACGAACTGTCGATTCCTATAGATCATGCTGAGGATTCTCACGTGCACATCCCTGAGGAGGATGACACTATGGTCACTCGAAAGAGCAAGAGACAGAGGGTTGCAAAATCCTTTGGTAATGACTTTATAGTGTACCTTGTGGAAGACACACCAACTACCATTAGTGAGGCATATTCCTCTCCTGATGCTGACTTATGGAAGGAAGCAGTAAGGAGTGAGATGGAATCTATTATGTCTAATGGAACTTGGGAGGTCGTTGACCGTCCTTATGGTTGTCAACCTATAGGTTGCAAATGGATCTTCAAGAAAAAGCTTAGGCCTGATGGTACAATTGAGAGGTACAAGGCAAGGCTTGTGGCCAAAGGATATACCCAAAAGGAGGGTGAAGATTTCTTTGACACCTACTCACCAGTGGCTCGATTGACTACAATTCGCACATTAATAGTCGTGGCAGCCTCTTATGGTCTTATCATTCATCAGATGGATGTTAAGACAGCTTTCCTAAATGGAGAGTTGGATGAGGAGATCTATATGGATCAGCCAGAAGGGTTCATTGCGGATGGTCAAGAGAACAAGGTGTGCAAGTTGATAAAATCATTGTATGGCCTAAAACAAGCACCTAAGCAATAGCATGAAAAGTTTGATAATACTCTTACAGCAGCTGGCTTTGTTGTAAATGAATCTGACACGTGTGTATACTATCGGTATGGTGGGGGTGAGTCTGTTATGCTGTGCCTTTATGTTGATGACATCTTGATCTTTGGATCAAATCTCAATGTGATTGAGGAAGTTAAAAATCTTCTATCGAGCAATTTCGAAATGAAAGATTTGGGAGAAGCTGATGTCATTCTAAACATCAAGCTTGTTAGAGAAGCTGATGGTGGGGTAACTTTGTTACAATCCCATTATGTGGAAAAGGTATTGAGTCGCTTTGGTTTTAGTGACTGTGATCCTGCTCCAACACCTTATGACCCCAGTGTGCTATTAAGAAAGAATCGGAGAATAGCAAGGGATCAATTGACATACTCCCAGATCGTTGGCTCGCTCATGTACCTTGCAAGTGCAACAAGGCCAGACATCTCTTATGCTGTGAGTAAGCTAAGTCGGTTTGTGTCTAAACCAGGAGATGATCACTGGCATGCTCTTGAGAGAGTGTTGCGGTATTTGAAAGGTACTATGACATACGGTATTCATTATACCGGAAACCCAAAAGTGCTGGAAGGCTATTGTGATGCCAACTGGATTTCTGATGCTGATGAGCTTTATGCCACAAGCGGATATGTGTTTCTGTTTGGAGGTGGCGCTGTTTCCTGGAAGTCTTGCAAGCAGACTATCTTAATGAAGTCTACAATGGAAGCAGAACTCGCAGCATTAGACACTGCTGGGGCTGAGGCCGAGTGGCTTCGTGATTTCCTATTGGACTTACCGGTAGTTGAAAAACCGATACCGGCCATTTCCATGAACTGTGACAACCAAACGGTGATTATAAAGGTTAACAGTTCTAGGAATAACATGAAGTCTACAAGGCATGTTAAGAGGAGATTGAAATCTGTCAGAAAGTTGAAAAACTCCGGAGTTATAACTGTGGATTATGTCCACACATTGAATAATCTGGCAGATCAATTCACTAAGGGTCTGTCACGCAATGTGATAGAAAGTGCATCGAGGGAAATGGGTATGAGACCCATGTGAGATCTACTCTAGTGGTAACCTGCTCTATGTGATCAGAGATCCCGTGAAGTAGAGTGGAGAAACAAACTAGGAGTAGATTGTGAGGAAAGATCCCTTCCTTAACTCATTTCTGATGCACATCTTTCCTATCTGTAAGGCAGGATGGTTTTTACCTTAATGTATTCCAAGAGTCTTATAAAGGTGAGATGTTGTCCTACATAACATCTTTCGAGGAATACACCTATATGAGTCAGACTACTGGTCACAGTCTATGGGACTTGGGTAATCCCTAAATACTCATGAAAGGCACTGAAGTGTGACTTATATGCTTCTAAACAGCGGGAATACCCTTCTGCAGCCAAGTATCAGCAAAGGATTTGAGTGAATCTTATTTCGCACAAAACTGTCAATTCAAGGCATAGTCCATTGTTCAGTTGTGAATGAGTGAAACTCTTATTCTAGATGGATGTTCAACTTAACAGTCTCCATCGAAACATTGGTATATCAAAGGATTGTGATTCTGATACTTCATCATTACAAACCCTAGAGTTTGGTGGGGATTGTTGGATCTTTTATGGGCTTGGCCCATTCATTGAATAAACTCTAAGGTGTGTAATGGTGGAGAATACCAATAGTACCACATTGGAAGTCCAAGGGTCTGTTGGCTTGACTTATATGGTAGGATTTATTCCACTTAACTTGAGAAGTCAAGAAATGGACAAGGGTGTGCCACACGCGCGCGCGCCGCCGCCGCCGCCGGCCGGGCCGGGCGTGGCGTGGCGTGGCGTGGCGTGGCGTGGCGTGCGTGGCGAGGCGAGGCGAGGCGTGGCGTGGCGAGGCGAGGCGAGGCGAGGCGAGGCAGGCGAGCGGGGCGTGGCGTGGCGAGGCGAGGCGAGGCGAGGCGAGGCAGGCGAGCGGGCGTGGTGTGGTTGTGTTAATTTTTAGCACTCACTAACCGCGTTAACCTTTCAGTTGCCTGTCTCTTCGTCAGCCAGCCGAGTGACCCTTCTCCTTCAGCTGACCGACTCATGGCATGACTCGGCGAGTGCTGGCTGACTCATGGCATAACTCGGCGAGAGCTGACCGACTCTTGGCGTGACTCGGCGACCTTTCTCCTTCAGCTTCCCTCTGCGAGAGGTTAAATAGATGAGCACCCCTGTCACTCGGTACACGAGAGAAAACACTTTCAGACTCACAGTCCAGCCGCCGAGTGAGGGTATTTCCATCTCGTGACTCTGCGCGCACAGAGAAGCGAGAGGGCAGGTGCCTCCGAAGCCGGTGCCGTTCGAGACCTTGCACGGGGGATCGGCAATTAGGTTTTTGGGGAGCATCTATGCGACTGCCCAAAACATCTCCAACATGACAAAGGAAGCTAGCCAAGGATCTTGATCATCAGAGTGCATGGGAGGGTTGATCAGTTTATTTACTTACTGTTTTGTGTTCTGGAGATTATATATGTTTCATATATTCATCTATGCTGTTTCATATGTATGAATGATTTTATCTTATCTGTTCTGTCTTATTATAATATGATAGATCTGTCTGTTTTAATTTTACAGTCATGTTGTTTATGTTTCTATCTGTTTATTCTCAATTGTTCAGTCAGTTTACATGTTTATCGTATTTATATGATTTATATAATTCACATGCTCTATGTTCTCTTGATTCATATTGGTATGGATCAATTTAAGATCATGATTTCTATGGTTAATTATTTATTATATGTCATCATCATAATGTTAATTTATGGAATTAAAATAATACGGAAAATGCCTATAATTCTAACAGAACCATGTTTGTATGGATACGTCATCAATCCTATAAAACCTGGCCCAAGATAACATAGCCCACCCGAACCAGAATATCACAGTATTCCAGCTATCTGGGTCCCTCCTTACTATTATCCCATCTGACACTTTAGGTAGAAAAGTTGCCATCAACATAAGCTTCTACTCATGAACAGTCCAGAATTAATTCCTGACACTCTGTTCAAAAATACATATTTTTGATTTTTCAAATATCTCAAAATATTCAAATTCTGGAATATTCAAGAATATTCTTTTCTCCTTTTCTTTTTCTAATTCGTATGATTATAAAATCCAAAACTCCTCCATCCAAACTAAGATTCTAACAATTCTTGTTTCTAAACTCTTATCAAATTATTCCCTATCCAACCATGTCATCCCTTAAGCATGGTTCATATTCCAGAAAACTTCAAAAATACTCTTGTTCCTTGTTCTACATGTAATTTCCCCATTTGAACTAAGTCAGACAATTCTTTCGCCACTATTCCCACAAACAGTAAACTCTAATGTACCAAACCACATGTACCCAGCTATAAATACACCTAGTTACCCTCTCCCTCCCCGCACCCTCATCACACTAAGCCAAGGAAAACCCCCACCCACGCAGTTACCCCGCTCTGCCAACTATACGCCTATTGTCGCTTCGCCTCCAATCCATCGTTCTGGTAAGCACCTTCACTCCACCACTAGTAATATTACAACACCACATAACACATATTTTGCTCAAGACTCTACCCATCCATATATCACCATTCTGACCACTATACTAAATATTTGTTGATATACTTGTTGGTTTGTATGTTTGCTTATTCATGCTGCATAGTTATCGAAGCTTTTGTGCCGTCTCTTGAAGGCCAGTTCTGCAAGTCAATGCCAGAGGTGAAGCCAAAAGTTAGTTTCGCGAGCTCTCACCCTTTCGCTGGTTAAAACAACGGCAAGCTCACTAGATCCCTTTGATGCATAAATTCCCTACGTTTTTCAAACACAACCCTCAGTCTGTTATTTTATGCATCATATGACTTTGCTGCTAAGAGACATGTTAATATGGCCACCCAACCTTAGAAGTTTGCCGCAATTCATGTTTATGCTCCTTGAAATTATTGTTACAAAATGATTTGAGAAAAGATGTGAGTTTTTTTAAAAGAAAATGTTTTTTAAAATGTGTATGATGAAGGGTTATCACCCTTATCACCTTTGAGCGGGATGATCACGGACTTCCCGGTATGGGGAGGGCCTTGAGGTGATGGCTTAGTCGTGTTAGGTGTGAGCATGAAGGATTGTCCCTCTTGTATAAGCACTGGTTTGTCATTCTTCATTGACTGTACTCTTATCAAGTAACCACCCAAGACTATATGGACAGTCGCTTGATCCGAACTTGCACGGTCTACACTCCAGGGTTATGGTGGTTGGGGAGCACCGAGAGGACAAGGAGGGGAAAAGTTTTGTCCTGGTTTGGTCATGGAGGTGGCCTTGTTCCTTTCGGTATAACCGTTAAAGTAAAGACATGCAGGGGAGGAGAGAGTTTAGGTATTCGGATCTCACAACGATGAGATTGAAGAAACAGGACTAGTAGGAAAAGTGTACACCTATGCGCAGAGTTCAAAAACCTATTCGAATAGTCCGCGTCCATGGATATGGATGAGTTATGGCTTGGTTTGACAATTAGTGTTTTGTTTTTCCAAAAATATTTTTGAAAAGTGGTTTTAAAAGGTCCGACGGTTGAGCCGTGAGCTATGGTGGACGAGAAGTCCAGTACCTATTTTTGAAAATGAAAACCAGGGGGAAACTATCGAGATTCCTGGATGGTTTAGTCCAGGGAATTTTCTTCTATATAGAAAAACTTCCTACTGCTTCGGGAGACGATGTGCTTTGAAAAAGATAAAATGTTTTACAAAATAGCCCTACATCAAAAATTGCTCTTTCTGAAAAATATCCTGAGCTCCACATACTCGAGGCACTATATCTGATTTCCCCATTCTGTTGGTTAAGGTGGGTTGCTAGGTACGTAAGGACTCGCTCTTGCTTATTTGTTGTTTTTTAGAGAAGGAGATCGCTGATCGGGTAAGAGTTACGCATGTTCCCAACCATGCTTGTGGTTGTTGTACGGCTGATTTGTTTCGCTGCATATATCAGGCTACTTCAACCCCACTCTAATGATGTCCTGAGTGGCGGTCCAACAATTAAAGTTGATCACCACCTTTATAGGTTTGTCTCGTTTAAGCAGATCTGAAACTATCTAATGTATAAATGTGTATACTAGCCTCCTGGGACTAGTATTTGAATTACATTTGAGTCCTAGAGGATTGGGACGATTCATGATTGCATCATTATCGAGGAAGTAGGTTGATCTTGTACTTGTTCTTGCGGTCGCACGTCGCCTATCTCCATAATCCTCATTGCGGACGTTAGAACCTCGTTTTCATCTATGTCATCAAGATCAACGTGCTCTCTTGGAGAGCCATTAGTCTCATCAAATACAACATCACTAGTGACTTCAACTAAACGGGAAGATTTGTTGAATACCCTATATGCCTTTGTATTTGAATCATAACCAAGTAAAAAACCCTTCAACGACTTTGTGAGCAAACTTTGAATGTCTACCTTTCTTGACCAAGATGTATCATTTGCTCCCAATTATAGAAAAATAAGAAACATTGGGTTTGTTAACGGTTAGAAGCTCATATGTCGTCTTCTTAAGGAGGCGATGAAGATAGAGACAGTTTATTGCATGGCGGGCCATATTTACGGCTTTCGACCAAAACCGCTCAGGCGTCTTGTATTCTCCTAGCATCGTCCTTGCATATCAATGAGTGTCTTGTTCTTTCTCTCCATTACACCATTTTGTTGAGTGGGGAGCAGAAAACTCATGCTTGATGCCGTCCTCCTCAAGATATTCCTCCACTTGAAGATTCATAAACTCAGATCCATTGTCTCTCCTTATCTTCTTCACTTTTAGCTCATACTCATTTTGAGCCTGCCTTAGAAAGCGCTTGAGGGTTTTCTTGGATTTTATATTTATCCTGCAAAAAGAATACCCAAATGAAGCGGGAATAATCATCGACAATAACAAGACCATACTTACTTCCCCCGATGCTAAGATAAGCAACGGGCCCGAAGAGATCTATATGAAGAAGCTCCAATGGTCTTGACGTCCTCATCACGTTCTTGCTTTGATTAGTTGTTCCCACCTGTATCCCTGCTTGACACGCTGCACAAGGTCTGTCTTCCTTAAAACAGACATCGGTTAGTCCTAACACATGTTTTCCCTTTAGAAGCTTATGAAGGTTCTTCATCTCAACATGTGCTAGATAATGATGCCAGAGCTAGCTCATGTTAGTCTTAGCAAGTAAACATGCATCTAGATCGACATTCTCTTTAGTAAAATCTACTAAATAAAGGTTGTCGTCAGATACACCTTTAAATGCTAATGAACCATCACTTATTCTAAAGACAGTTACATCAACATTTATAAATAAACATTGATATCCCATATGATGTAACTGGCTAACAGAAAGCAAATTGTAACCAAGTGATTCTACCAAAAAGACATTAGAGATAGAGTATTTGGTAGTAATTGCTATTTTACCTATCCCCTTTACCTTTCCTTGGTTTCCATCTCCAAAGATGATCGTGTCATGGGAATCCTTATTCTTGATGTAGGAGGTGAACATCTTCTTCTCCCCTTTCATGTGGTTTGTGCATCCGCTATCAATGATCCAGCTTGAGCCCCGGATGCATAAACTTGCAAGGAATTTAGGCTTAGGGTTTAGGTCCCCAACTTGTGTTGGGTCCTGTCAGGTTAGTGACATAAGATTTTGGAACCCAAATGCAAGTCTTACCTTTCTTGCCTTTCGGTCCCATATTGGTAGCAACAATTCTATCATTCTTATAGTAAACTACATAGGAAGCATCAAAAATACAAAATAGAATAGAAGGACCATGAGATGCATTCCTATCCTTAGGCGCGTGAGAAACAACATGAGATGCACAGCGCATAGTTCTACTCCTACTATGAGCATAAGAACCACTATATGAGGCAATCATATTGCGAGGAGTAAAAACAACATCATGATTCGTATGTAAAACGAGATGGTCAATACATGCATCATGATGAACATTATGAGCACTATGAGAAACATTCTTAACATGAGAATACAAATAAGCATGTTTTTTATCATGAAAATAATGTGAGCTACTAGCCATAGGCGCCTCCCCCTTATCCTTTGTGAAGTTGAGGGCCTTTTGACTTTTTGTGTCCTTGGTTCCCTTTTGGAAACCAAGTCCATACTTAATGGAGGGATGTCTACCAATGGTGAAGGCATCCCTAGCAAATTTAACCTTTTCTACTTCATTCTTGCAAGTTTTAAGTTGAACATTTAATTGAACAATTTCATCATTCAACTTTGTAATAGTAGAAGCATGATTATTGCAAGTCTTCTCCATGGGTGTTAAGACCGACCTTAGCCTTCTCCGCCGGCCTAGCGGTCACGCCGTTTCCATCGTCATCACGGGTGCTGTTGTAGAAAGGGAAATGTACCATTGGGCCATTTTTAAGTGTTTTGGTGATTAAGTGCCTAACACATCACTTTGATCTAACATACAATTGTGAGTATGAGCTCAGAGTTAAAGAGAAACAAATTGGGAGTTGTAACAACAAACTGCAAACTCTACAATATTGGAGAAATAAAGGTATGATTCTAGCACTTAGTAAATTAGTTTTGGTACTAACTATGTTCTACTAAGTGCTAGGGAACTTCTCAAATCAAGAGAAGTTCAAAAGGAGGAGTTTGGCTAAGGCTAGCCAAACTTGCACCAGCCTCAGTGCACTGGACTGTCTGGTGTGCACCAGACAGTGTTCGGTGCTTAGGCTGGCGCATCCGGCGAACAGGCCACTCTCGAGAAAAGTTGAGAGCACCATGACTATAATTCACCGAACTGTCCAGTGTACACCGGTGTGCCAGCCACGCGCTTAGCCAACGGTCGGCCGTGCGATCAGCGGGCACCGCATGTGCCCAGCCAATGGTCACCAAGCTGCACCGGAGTGTCCGGTGTGCCATGGGACCAGAGGCTAGCAACGATCGGCTTCACAAAACAAGGAAGGGAATCACGCACTGTTCACTGTCCGATGGTGTGCCCACGGACAGAAGGCAACCAAAGCCTGCCTAATGGAGCACTAATGGCTCCTAGGTCCCTTGGGGCTATAAAAGGGACCCCTAGGCTCATGGAACACAAAACCAAGCATCCTTTAAACATCCTAAGACACGGAGACACTGCGATCACGCTAGAGCTTTGATAGATTGAGATTTGAGCAAGGGTTTGAGTTGTAAATCCATTGTACTGTTTCTTATGCTCCTCTCTCGACATGTGAGTGTGTGTTGCTATGATTTTTGTATCTTGTGTGTGTTTCTACTCCACCTTACGCTTGAGTTTATTTGAGATCAAATTGTGTAAGGCGTGAGAGACTCCAAATTGTGGAGATTCCTCACAACTGGGTAAACTAAGATAAGAAAGAAAATTGTTGTATTCAAGTTGATCTTTGGATCAATTGAGAGCGGTTGAGTGCAACCCTCGTCCATTGGGACGCCAACATGGAGTAGGCAAGCCTTTTACGCTTGACCGAATCATGGGATAAAAATCACTGTGTCACCTATCTGTTTCACTTTACTGTGGTTCTATTCTTTCTAGCACGTCTCTTCACTTATATTATTGCTCTAAGTTTAACACTCATCTTGTGAGAGCAACTAAGTGAAGAAGTCCTCTCTTCTCTCACTCTTGATCCAAACTTGGTTTTGATTTTACTAATCCACTTTAGACCAAGTTTGTTTATGTTGAGTTGTTTTTACAGGATCACCTATTCACCCTCCTCTAGGTGCTCTAAATTGGTATCAGAGTCGTTCTCTTCATCAAGGGACTAACCGCCCGAAGAGATGGATCCTAAGGGAAAGGGGATCATCATCAACAACAATGAGAAGGAGATCCTAAACGTCAATGAGCCAAAAGGTGACAAGTTCACCAACTCAGGTTCGAACAACAAGAGAAAGGATGGGAAGCAGAAAAGACACATCAAGAAGGTCATTTACTACGACAGCGACACCTCCTCTTTTTCACCAAGGGGTGACGACAACGAAGACTCGTCTACGAAAAAGACAACGGTTAATCAAAATTATTCATTTGATTACTCTCGCATTCCGTACAATTCAAATGCTCATTTTTTGTCTATTCCACTTGGAAACCCCCCTCAATATGATGGAGAAGACTATTCTTTTTGGAGTCATAAAATGTGTAGCCATTTATTTTCTCTCCATCCTAGTATTTGGGAAATAGTGGAAAATAGAATGCAGTTTGATAGTAGTGATAATCCCGTATTAATTAATGAACAAATTCATAAAAATGCCCAAGCTACTACTGTTTTGTTAGCATCTCTATGCAGGGATGAGTACAACAAAGTTAGCGGCTTGGACAATGCTAAGCAAATATGGGACACCCTCAAGATTTCTCATGAGGGAAACGATGTCACCATGATCACCAAAATGGAGTTGGTGGAAGGTGAACTGGGGAGATTCGCCATGAAAAAGGGGAGAGGAGCCAACTAAAACCTACAACAGGCTCAAGACCCTGGTGAACAAGATTCGAAGCTATGGGAGTACAAGATGTCATTCGACTCATGCTAAGGTCATCGATAGTTATTGATCCTCATCTTGTGAATCTTATTTGTGAGAATCTTAGGTACACCAAGATGATGCCCGAGGAAATTCTCGGAAAATTTGTAAGTGGGCGTATGATGGTGAACGAGATAAGGTACGTTGATGATATTGCCAACAGACCACTTCCTCTCTACAAGCCACAGCCCGTTGCTCTCAAGGCAACAAACAGCAAGGAGGCACTACCTAACAAGGTGGCACAAATGGAAGCTGTCGGGCTTAACAAAGAAGGAATGGCACTTGTGATCAAGCGCTTCAAGACTGCATTGAAGGGACGCAAGGAGCACCCCAACAAGAACAAATCAAGGGAAAAGCGTTCTTGCTTCAAATGTGGTAATTCTGGCCACTTTATTGCATAATGTCCCAATAATGAAAATGACCAGGAACAAGAAAAGAGAGGGAAGGAGAAAAAAAGAATTATCAAAAGGCAAAGGGTGAGGCTCACATCGGCAAGGAGTGGGACTCAGACGCTCTTCATCCGACTCCAACGATGAGGGACTTGCTTATTTCGCCTTCGGCAAGTCTTCTCTCTTCCCCAACGAGTGACATACTTGTCTCATGGCTAAGGAGAAGAAGGTACGTACACGAGATACCCCTAAGTACACTTCTTCTAGTGATGACGATTCTGTTGAGGATGTATACTATAGCGATCTCTTTAAGGGTTTAGATAGATCAAAAAGTAGACAAAATTAATGAATTAATTGATGCCCTTGATGAGAAGGATAGGTTGTTAGAAAAACAAGAAGATATTCTTTATGAAGAACATGACAAACTTGTTAATGTTGAAAAATCTCTTACTTTAGAGGTTAAGAAAAATGAAATTCTTTCTCCTAAGTTGTCTTCTTGCCATGACTCTATTTCTAGCTTCAAGAGTTTAAATGTTGATCTAAATGCTAGAATAGAGAAATTAAGTATTGTTAGTTCATCTGTGAAGCATGTTTCTATTTGCAATAGATGTAAAGATTTTGATGTTGATGCTTGCAATAATCATGCTTGTACTATCTTTAAGTTGAATGATGAAGTTGCAAATCTTAATGCTCAACTTAAATTTGGAAGAATGAATGTGAAAAAAAAATTGTCGGGGATGCCTACATTATTGGTAGACATCCCTCCATTAAGAATGGACTTGGTTTCCAAATGAGAACCAAGAACTTAATAAGCAAAAAGGCCTCCAATCTCATCAAGGAGAAAGGGAAGGCACCCTTGGCTAGTAGTTCACATTCTTTTCATGACAAGAAGAACCATGCCTATTTGTATGCTCATGTTAAGAATGCCTCTAATGTTGCTAATCATGATGGTTGTTATGATCATGCTGTTTTACCTGTACGTCATGATGATGTCTTTGATTCTCATGCCATGTTTGCATCTTCTAGCTCTTCATATGTTCATGGCAAGAGTAGACCTAGGCGCCATGTTCACCATGTTGTTTCTCATGCGTCTAGAAATGCATCTAATGGCCCAACTATGCTTTATCGTACTTATGATGCCTCATATGTGCTAATTTGTAAAAATGATAAACTTGTTGCTAGAAATTTGGGGCCTAAGTGCAAGGGAGGAAGAAATGCATTTGGGTTACAAAGTATTATGTCACTAACCTTGTAGGACCCAATAAGAGTTGGGTACCTAAATCCCAAGCTTAAATAACCTTGCAGGACACAACAAGAGTTGGGCACAAGTTGGATTATTGACAGTGGATGCACAACCACGTGACGGGGGAGAAGAAGATGTTCACCTCCTATGTCAAGAACAAGGATTCCCAAGATACGATTATCTTTGGAGATGGGAATCATGACAAGGTCTAAGGTTTGGGTAAAATAGCCATCACTACCGAGCATTTAATTTCTAATGTATTCTTAGTAGACTTGCTTGGTTATAATTTGTGTTCTGTAAGTCAATTATGCCATATGGGTTATAATTGCTTATTTACAAATATGGATGTATCTGTCTTTAGAAGAAGTGACGGTTCATTAGTTTTTAGAGGTGTATTAGACGACAAGCTTTATTTGGTCGATTTTACTAAAGAGAATGCCGATCTAGATGCATGTCTAATTGCTAAGACTAACTTGGGCTGGCTCTGGCACCTCCGTCTAGCACATGTTGGAATGAAGAATCTTCATAAACTTCTAAAGGGAGAACATGTGTTAGGACTAACAGATGTCTGTTTTGAGGAAGACGGACCTTGTGCAGCGTGTCAGGCAGGGAAGCAGGTGGGAACAAATTATCCAAGCAAGAACGTGATGATGACATCAAGACCACTAGAACTTCTTTATATGGATCTCTTCGGACCCGTTGCTTATCTTAGCATCAGGGGAAGTAAGTATGGTCTTGTAATTGTTGATGATTTTCTCGCTTCACTTGGGTATTATTTTTGCAGGATAAGTCAGAAACCCAAAGTACATTAAAGCGCTTCCTAAGGAGAGCCCAAAATGAATTTGAGCTTAAGATAAAAAAGTTCAGGAGGAACAATGGATCTGAATTCAAGAATCTTCAAGTAGAGGAGTATCTTGAGGAGGAAGGCATCAAGCATGAGTTCTCCGCTCCCTACACGCTACAACAAAATTGTGTAGTAGAGAGAAAGAACAAGACACCCATCAACATGGCAAGGATGATGCTGGGAGAGTACAAGACGCTAGAGCGGTTTTGGTCAGAAGCTGTGAATACTGCTTGCCATGCCATAAACCGCCTCTATCTTCATCGCCTCCTCAAGAAGACGTCATACGAACTCCTAACCGGTAACAAACCTAATGTTTCATACTTTCGTGTATTTGGGAGCAAATGCTACATCTTGGTTAAGAGAGGTAGGCATTCAAAGTTTGCTCCCAAAGCTGTAGAAGGGTTTTTACTAGGTTATGATTCAAATACAAAGGCATATAGGGTCTTCAACAAATCTTTGGCTTTAGTTGAAGTCACTAGTGGCGTTGTATTTGATGAGACTAATGGCTCTCCAAGAGAGCAAGTTGATCTTAATGATATAGATGAAGATGAAGTTCCAACGACCGCGATGAGAACTATGGCAATAGGTGATGTGCGACCATAGGAACAACAAGAATAGGATCAACCATCTTCCTCAACAATGGTGCAATCCCCAACTCAAGATGAGGAACATATACCTCAAGGTGAAGGCATGGATCAAGGGGGAGCACATGAAGAAAAGGACAAGGAGGAAGAAATACCACAAGCACCTCCAACTCAAGTCTGGGCCACCATCCAAAGGAATCATCCAGTGGATCAGATTCTGGGTGACATCAACAAGGGAGTAACTACTCATTCTTGATTAGCTAATTTTTGTGAGCATTACTCGTTTATTTCTTCTATTGAGCCTTTTAGGATAGAAGAAGCCTTGCAGGATCCGGATTGGGTGTTGGCCATGAAGGAGGAACTCAACAACTTCAAGAGAAATGAAGTGTGGAGCCTGGTGCCACGTCTGAAGCAAAATGTTGTAGGAACCAAGTGGGTGTTCCGCAAGAAGCAAGATGAGCACGGAGTGGTGACAAGAAACAAGTCTTGACTTGTGGCAAAAGGACATGCCCATGTCGCAGGTTTGGATTTTGAGGAGACTTTCGCTCCTGTAGCTAGGCTTGAGTCGATTTACATTTTATTGGCCTATGCTGCTTACCATTCTTTTAAGTTGTTTCAAATGGACGTGAAGAGCGCCTTCCTCAATGGACTAATCAAGGAGGAAGTATACGTGGAGCAACCCCCTGGCTTTGAGGACAACAGGTATCCTGACCATGTCTATAAGCTCTCTAAGGCGCTCTTTGGGCTTAAGCAAGCTCCAAGAGCATGGTATAAATGCCTTAGAGATTTTTTGATTTCAAATGCTTCCAAGGTTGGAAAAGCTGATCCTACTCTTTTTACTAAGACTTGTAATGGTGATTTTTTTGTATGCCAAATATATGTCGATGACATAATATTTGGTTCTACTAATCAAAAGTCTTGTGAAAAGTTTAGTAGGGTAATGATGCAGAAATTCGAGATGTCAATGATGGGCGAGTTGAACTACTTCCTTGGATTTCAAGTAAAGCAACTCAAGGAAGGAACGTTCATATCCCAAACGAAGTACACTCAAGAACTGCTAAAAAGGTTTGGGATGAAGGACGCAAAGCCCGCCAAGACGCCAATGGGAACCGACGGGCACTCGGACCTCGACAAGGGAGGTAAGTCCATTGATCAAAAGGCATACCAGTCTATGATAGGTTCATTACTTTATCTTTGTGCTAGTAGATCGAATATAATGCTTAGCGTATGTATGTGTGCTAGATTTCAATCCGATCCCAAGGAATGTCATCTTGTGGCTGTGAAGCGAATTCTTAGATATTTAGTTCATACGCCTTGCTTTGGGATCTGGTATCCAAAGGGGTCTACCTTTGACTTAATTGGATACTTAGATTCCGACTATGCCGCATGCAAGGTTGATAGGAAGAGCACATCGGGGACTTGTCATTTTCTGTGAAGGTCCCTGGTGTCTTGGAGCTCTAAGAAACAAACATCTGTTGCCCTATCCACCGCTGAGGCCGAGTATGTTGCTGCAGGCCAGTGTTGCATGCAACTACTTTGGATGAGGCAAACCCTCAGGGACTTTGGATACAATCTGAGCAAAGTCTCACTCCTATGTGATAATGAGAGTGCAATTCGCTTGGCGGATAATCCTGTTAAACACAGCCTCACTAAGCACATAGACATCTGACATCACTTTTTGAGAGACCACCAGTAAAGGGGAGATATCGATGTTTGCCATATTAGCACCAAGAACCAGCTAGCCGATATCTTCACCAAGCCTTTAGATGAGAAAAGGTTTTGTAGGCTGTGTAGTGAGCTAAATGTTTTAGATTCGCGGAACTTGGATTGATTTATAGCATACTTGTGTTTTTATGCCTTTGATCATGTTCTTTTCAGCATCATAGTCTTTACTTGCTTATTTTGGAGCTCAAGTTGTACAAGTCATCCCCGGACCTCACAAGTCTTTATGCAAATGATGCATACGTTTAGGGGGAGGATGTGCTACAACTTGATCCTTTTAGACTAATGTGTTTGTTTGAGTGCTAAAATTACAATCTAAAAGATGAATTGAAAGGGAAAAGGTGGACTTGGACAAAGAAGAGGCTTCCACTGCATTCCGGTATCAATGATCTTTATTCCAAGTCCCTATTGTGTTCTCTTGTTGAGCTTGGCCTTTTGTTGCAATTTTTGTGAGGCAATGGGGTTAAAAGGCCACTAGCTCTTCTATTTTGGTGCTTAATGCCAAAGGGAGAGAAATTAAGGCCAAAGCAACTGGATCATCTATCACTTGTGAATTTTTCAAAATTTTAGTGTAAGTATACTTGTTGTTAAATCAAAACCCTCTTATTGCAAAAACTACTCTCTTGCGGGGGAGAAATTTGATTATGGGAAAAGGGGGGAGTTTCTGGCTTTTGATCAAAACTAGTCTTGAAAAATATTTTGATTTGACAAAACTAAGTGATTTTGACATAGAGATAGGAAAATGAATTTGTTTTGCGAAAACAAACCAAGTGCTGGCAAAATGATCCAAATATACCAAATCATGTGATAACTCTATTGGTTTTGAGTTTGACTTCAATTTGCAACTTTTAGCTCGCATTTGGTTATGTTAGTACATTTTTAAGTTGCTTTTGATGTGTTGGCATAAATCACCAAAAAGGGGGAGATTGAAAGGGAAATGTGCCCTTGAGCATTTCTAAGTGTTTTGGTGATTAAGTGCCTAACACATCACTTTGATCTAACATACAATTGTGAGTATAAGCTCAGAGTTAAAGAGAAGCAAATTGAGAGTCGTAAGAACAAATTGCAAACTCTACAATATTGGAGAAATAAAGGTATGATTCTAGCACTTAGTAAATTGGTTTTGGTACTAACTATGTTCTACTATGTGCTAGGGAACTTTTCAAATCAAGAGAAATTCAAAAGGAGAAGTTTGGCTAAGGTTAGCCAAACTTGCACCAGCCTCGGTGCAACGGACTGTTCGGTGTACACGGGACTGCCCGGTGTGCATCGGACAGTGTCTGGTGCTCAGGCTGGCATACCCGGTGAACAGACGGCTCTCGGAAAAAGTTGAGAGCGCCTCGGCTATAATTCACTGAACTGTCTGGTGTGCTAGCCACGCGCTCAGCCAACGGTCGACCACGCGATCAGCGGGCGCCACGTGTGCACAGCCAATGGTCACCAAGCTGCACCGGACTGTCCGGTGCGCCACTGGATTGTCCGGTGTGTCATGGGACCAGAGGCTAGCAACCATCAGCTTCGCCAAACAAGGAAGGGACTCGCACACTATTCACTGTCCGGTGGTGCACCGGACTGTCCAGTGCGCCCACGGACAGAAGGCTACCAAAGCCTGCCTAATGGAGCTCCAACAGCTCCTAGGCCCCTTGGGGCAATAAAAGGGACCCCTAGGCGCATGGAACACATAACCAAGCATCCTTGAACATCCTAAGATAGTGAGACACTGCGATCTTGCTAGAGCTTTGATAGATTGAGATTTGAGCAAGGGTTTGAGATGTAATTCCGCTGTACTATTTCTTGTGCTCCTCTCTCAACTTGTGAGCGTGTGTTGCTGTGTTTCTACTCCACCTTACTTTTGAGTTTATTTGAGATCAAATTGTGTAAGGCGTGAGAGACTCCAAATTGTGGAGATTCCTCACAACTGGGTAAAGTGAGATAAGAAAGAAAACTGTGGTATTCAAGTTGATCTTTGGATCACTTAAGAGGGGTTGAGTGCAACCCTCGTCCATTGAGACACCACAACATGGAGTAGGCAAGCCTTTTACGCTTGACCGAACCACATGATAAAAATCACTGTGTCACCTATCTGTTTCACTTTACTGCGATCCTATTCTTTCTAGCACGTCTCTTCACTTATAATATTGCTCTAAATTTAACACTCATCTTGTGAGAGCAATTAAGTGAAGAAGTCCTCTCTTCTCTCGCTCTTCATCTAAACTTGGTTTTGATTTTACTAATCCACTTCAGACCAAGTTTGTTTTTGTTGAGCTGTTTTTACAGGATCACCTATTTACCCCCTCTAGGTGCTCTCAGTTGTCTCACTCGTAGTCACCCTGTATATCTTCCACATGCTTTATCCCTCACTCACCAAAGATCTACAAGGCCCACATCATCGGCATTCTAAGCGATGTCGGTGGATCAAGCTTCCTCTTCTCGGCATTGGTTCAAGGAACAAGAAGGGAAAGACCCTCTACCAGGTCTGTTCCAATCCGTTAGGATCTAATAGAAACACAAATAATGAATAATTCCTTAAGAGGCATACTTTAAAAGTTTATGGATCAGGTTGACACAACCAGACAAGTCTAAGGATCGGAAGTGCATTGTACTCAAAGAAATCTTGAATAACATATTATCTCAACTCTCGATTTTTTGTATTTGGTACAATTGTACCAATCGACTAGAAAAGATACATGCACTTATCCAATATGTCGATCTAGAGGTGGCAGAATGTGTGCAAGAATAAGGAGAAATGATAGGGTTCCATGCAAATATACAAGAAAGAAAGAAAATATAAAAGTGAGGGATTCCTCATGCAAAACTATCTTATTAGGAGTCATATATTGCAAATCATTGGAGAAAACCAACAAATATAATCTCACCAATTATTTTTAAAAATATTAGAGATGCTCTATCATCCTATATTAGAGATGTTCTAACATCCTTTATATTATATATAGGAGATAGAGAGTATATGTTATTTGAGGCAAGGAAGTGTTGGTGGATATAAATATTTAGGGGGAGGTGTGTTATTAGAATGCACCATATAATATGATATATGATAGTTAAGTTTAGGAACATGGGCGAGCATCTTGAAATAAGAGTTGCTAAAACCTTGGGTTCAGCAAAAATGTGTTAGGAGGTGTCGAGGTCCGGATCCCCGAGCCCCTTAGGGCCACGACTCAGTGGACGAATAAGCACCAGGGTTCGTTTGTCGTAGGTCAATCAAGAACCTGTCATGCCCACGTGGTGACTCCCTGTGCCAAGCCAAGGGGTCAGGCAAGGCGAAGGAAGGTTGATATGGCCAGACAAACTAGACAAAACCCACTCGAGTGGGCCTTGCACGCCTCTCAAACTGATTACATTGTCAGTCCCGTGTACGTAGCATTAACTACGCTGGTCGGCGGGGTGCAGCGCGAACGTTATCGGTCCTCCCCCTCATGACCTATGGGTCCTAGGCCTAAGTCCCAGTCATGCTCTATGAGTCTTAGGTCTAAGTCTCACTCATGACCTACGGTCCTGCACAACGACAAGAGAGAATACCAACGGACAGGCTACAAAGACAGAAGGTCGGTGTAGGAGGTAAAGTGGACAAAAACAAATAATGATGACGCCCGAACTTCCCTCGATAGCACGAATTAAATCCTCCTTCAACAATATCAGAGATAGGGCAGGAGGCCCACGCGGGGAAAGAAACCAACTAACATGTGGGCCATAACAACCCGTTAGGATGTAATAGGGACCCGGATAGTGAAAAAACCCTTAAGACCATGTCCCTTGGTTTACCCATATGGTCATCTAAAATACCGTTTTGCACTATAAACTACAATGTTCGCAGAGTGGAGTTTGAATATAGGTATGAGGATCAGTAAGCTGTAGGAGATAGCCCAAGGGACATACTTTAGAAGTTTATGGATCGGGTTGGTACAGCCAGACAAGTTTAGGATTAAGACCGCATTTTACTCATTTTTCAATCTTACCAAAATATCATATCAAGACTACAAGTGTATTTTGGGAACTCTGAAAGGTGCTCAGGCTGTCTCCGACAGGTCCTCTATCCTGTCACCTATCTCATTCCCTATTTCAAACTTCATTATCCGTGTGTTTGGTTGCGCGTATCTGGATAGCCTGGCCGCCACCATGTGTTGACCAAGCTCCTGCGCGTGTTTGTTTGCCCATATGCAAGTGGCCAGACCTGCATGTACAGGTGCAACCACGTCTTCGCGGGAGGCCTTTGCCCTACATCCGCCGATATGCGTGAAACCTCCGTATCTGCGGGAGTAGGCTCGCGTGAGGCCGGTTGCACACACGCAGGTATCCAATCAGGTAGTATGTAAACAATGTCAGTGTCATTTACAGTATCACGTTCCCTATTTTACGTGATCTGCTGAAGTCATAGACAATAATAATATTAGGACTTTAGAGGATGATGTTTGCTGCATACATTAAACCTTAATTGTGACTTAAAAAGTTTAGAATGTGTTATGTTTAAAGGTATCCAAAATGGGAAGAAAAGGAAAAGTAAGTTATTTCAAGGACTGAGGAACAGAATGCACACTAAACCTTTATAAAAAGAAAGGTGAATAAGAAAAGCACGGTTAGAAAACAGAACCAAAATAAAAGCAGCACAAAAGAAGAGGAGAAAACGAATTAGAATAAGTAAAAGAGAAGAATCCCAAGTACACATTTTAGGTGCGTGTACACCACATTGCAGAGGGGAGAGAGCGTGCTACGGCGGCGGCGGCGGCGGCAGCGGCACAGCAGGGGAAGAACGTACACCCGCAGTCGAAAGAGGACGGCGAGACAGCTCTCTTCCTATCCACATTCTATATAATCTATGGCTAATCAGGTAGAGATTAGAGTGATTGAGAGAGCGGGGAAGGAAGTTTTGTACAGAGAAGAGAAAGAGGTAGTTGATGGGAAGGGTTTGATGTGATTGCCCTTTCTTTTCTCTTTGCTTCCTGGACACAACAGCCGCCGCCACTTCCTGCCATCCTTTCGTCGTTGATTCGGTGTTCTTGGATCGGATGCCTTCATCTGCCTAGGTACGTGGGATTTATTTCTCGCAGGGTTCGGATTGAGGGTTCATTTCTATTTTCTCGGAGGGTTCGGGGTGGGGGTTCTTGGATTGCCGAAGGGCAGAGGGCCTACTGGTGGATGCGCTTATCAGATCTCAGCTTCTCGACCTGTCCTTCTTCGCGTTTTCTCACCCAATTCGTTTACCTCTTGTTCTTTTGTTTTCTGCCTGTAGATCGGAGCTAGAGCAAGGTGCGTGGTGTAAATCCCGAGAGGAGGAAGAGGGGAGGGGGTCCAGGCCGCTTGTTCTTGCCGCGTACGGTTCTTCCAAGAATCCGCGGCGGGGATGGATCTCTACGACAAGGGAGAGGAGATGGCCTTACAAGACGGGGACTCCTGCCTCGCGCCACGGGCTTCGCGGGGCGGATGCGAGGTGGACTTGCAGTGGGCGGATGGCCTCCTCGAAGGCGCCGACCGGAAGCGGCGTGCGCGGGAAGGCTTCAAGGATGAGGTCCATTTCGTCCAGGAAATGGACGAGGTGGATGGCAGCGGCAAGCGCAGCAAGCCGCCGTCGCCGCAACCGCACACACCAGATATTCGTGAAGCTCATGCCCCTGGCCGCCGTCGCACCGTGGTGGCCGGCGGTGGGGAGCTCAGCTGTGGCGGTGGTGATCTCATAGGACAAATTGGCCGGGACCTGTCCATCAACTGCCTCCTCCGGCTGTGCCGGTCAGAATATGGCTCAGTGGCATCGCTGAATCATGATTTCCGGTCTCTTGTGCGAGGAGGGGAGATCTACAGGCTGCGACGGCAGAATAACATCGCGGAGCATTGGGTGTACTTCTCCTGTAATGTTTTGGAGTGGGATGCTTATGACCCTTACCGCAAGCGTTGGATCTCGGTGCCCAAGATGCCTCCTGACGAGTGCTTCATGTGCTCAGACAAGGAGTCTTTGGCTGTGGGCACCGAGCTACTTGTGTTTGGAATGGCACACATTGTCTTCAGATACAGTATACTGACAAACTCTTGGACACGAGGTGAGGTGATGAATTCTCCTCGGTGTCTATTTGGGTCAGCAAGCGTTGGGGAGAAGGCATATGTTGCTGGTGGCACTGATTCTTTTGGCAGGATTCTCAGCTCAGCAGAGCTGTACAACTCGGAGACACATACTTGGACACCACTCCCTAGCATGAATAAGGCACGTAAAAATTGCTCTGGGGTGTTCATAGATGGCAAGTTTTGTGTCATTGGTGGTGTGACAAACAACAACATGATCTTGACCTGCGGTGAAGTGTACGATGTGCAGAGCAAGACTTGGAGGGTGATTGAGAACATGTCTGGGGGTCTTAATGGAGTGAGCGGTGCACCCCCACTTGTTGCAGTGGTTAAGAATGAGCTGTATGCTGCTGATTACAGCGGGAAGGATGTGAAGAAGTATGACAAGCAGAATAATGGGTGGATCACACTTGGTAAATTGCCTGAGCGGTCTGTGTCCATGAATGGATGGGGCCTTGCATTCAGGGCATGTGGTGAGAGGCTTATTGTCATTGGTGGCCCAAGAACACCAGTTGGGGGCATGATTGAGCTGACCTCATGGACTCCTGATGACAAGCCACCTGTGTGGAATTTGATGGACAGACGGCCATCTGGAAATTTTGTGTATAATTGCGCTGTGATGGGCTGCTGAGCTCGCTTCATCAAGGGTCTGCATAGTGATGTTTACAAAGAGAGGTATGCACAGGCAGGCTTGTTTAGCTTCAGCACTCCTTGATGGGTTTCTGCCTTTGACCTTGTAGCTGATGTAGTTGGCATCCACAGGAACAGGATCTTTGTAACCTTTTTCATACATCAGTTTCTGCCCCAGCTAATCCATTTCTTTCATTTACATTTGGATCAGTCTTATGATCTAGAAGATGATACCATGCAAAAGATGTCATACCAATAATCTAGAAACATCAAATTTCAGAGGCTGTCCATCATTGATGATGACAGAGCAAGTTATTTTGGTCATTTTCCCTTGTCTCTGTCTGCAACAAAGAAGTGACCATCTTGTTATTAGCGTGTTCCTAATATTTGAGTTATCATATATGTTGCACTTTGATGGCTTTCTTTATGCATTTATTTGGATGAATGACCTTAGGATGGGTGAGTTAAACTGTTTGAGTGGAACATGATTAAAAAATGGCTCCTATTTGGAGTTGGATCATTATGGCTTTCCCTCAAAATTAGATCAGATAAACCTCTGGAAAGTTTTCCTGTCTCACACAAGCTGGTTTTGAATGCAATTTTTTTTATTCATTCAGTTGTTTTGGAATGATTTTAGGGCTCATGTGGGGTTTCAACTCTAGCCTATCTGAACTTGCTTGGGACTGAAAGGCTTTATTGTTGTTTTTGGTTTTCAATTGTTTTGGAATATTTTCCTTTTACCTTATCTGCTCTGAAATGCTGCGTTTGTTATGCACTAATGCTCTTTATTTGAACTTTGCATGCTTGCTGGTTGTTTTGGTGAAAACAACTACAAAATGTGAATCTGTTGATGTTGTTTATGGAATGATTTGGTTATTTGAAAAACATCAATCTGTTGATGTTTTTTATGGAATGATTTTGGTTGTTATTTGTTTTATAGGTAAGTTTATCTTATATGGTGAATAACGTAAGTATTATTTTGATCAGGTTGAGTGAGGATGAGATGAAAAATCAGATGTAGGTTTTGTTTCTATATTATGGAATACATCCTTGTAATCACAGCCTTAATTATCACTATAAATGTCTACTGCTGCCTTCTTCCCAAAAGCATGGTTTAGATTAAAAAAATGTTATAAAAAACTTTGTTAGCTCTTAGGTGACGTTTGGTTCCAAAATGTAACGTAAATGGTAACGGTAATGATTTGCATTCGATTACCAACGGTAACAAGTTTGAATAGGCTGATATCAATTTCTAGTGTGGTATCCGATTACGGTTATACTTAAACAAACATGATCTAACGTTATTTGTTACCTATTACATTACAAACATATAAACCAAACAGCACCTTAGAGATAGATTGGGCCCATATCAGCTTAGGGCCCGTTCGGTTGTACAGGAATAAGCCAGGATTCGTTCCAACTCATTAAAATCTATATAAATTAAAGAAGTAATCCGGCTAGGAATCAATCCGGGGCTCCAATCCTTAACAACCGAACAGGCCTTAAGATTACAGTCTGCATGCATCCATGCATTCCTTTTAACGAGGGGTCTATTCCTTAATTAGCATGTTTCATATTCAATAAATAGAAAAGGGTACATGGGTAATTTCCATTGAACACTAACCTGCCCTGAAAATACTAAAATATGGAAAAAGGGGTGGAGGGAGTATAAATTTGCAGAATCTGATCAGTATTGAAACCCTTAACTTCACATGATTGTTCCTCTATTTCTTTTTCATTAGCGGCATATGCATGATACGGTTTTCTTTGTAGGCACTCTTATTATGTCTTTGTGTCCTCTTTTGAGTGTTCATTCAAGGTGAAGCATAATATGATAACTGCTCTTTCACACCTTGCAGAAGCTGATGTTCATGAACTGAATACAAACAAAAATGTTACATGACACTTAAACCAGTGAGTGCCGGGTTATTTTTGGACAAATATCTCTTTGCACTGTCCATTGCGTAACACCTAGTAAGAAAAATTCGGCCAATGAATTCTAATTGAAACATGATTACTTGTGGGTGTCAATTTCAATGGACTTACATGATACATTTTTTCTTTGTGAAATGTGATGCCTTAAGTTTGGAGGGTGAATATAGAGATAGAAGTCATACTGTATTTGTTACCCACTTGGGAATCATTCATTGTTTACTAATATGAGCCAATAATAATGGTTTGGTTGCTTTACATTACTAAAATATCCAAGCTGTTGAAACGTTTTGTATTCTTAGGTGCCCCTATGCATTGCTTACTATAAAGCTACATCCGTATTCTGGTGACTTTAGCAGGATTTTGTTATGCCAACATTAGTTTGATTAAACCTTTATTTTTTTAAGAAAATTGTGTTAATACACATGGCTGAGGCTGTTCCTAATGAAACATTTCCTATAAGCTTGATATATATTAATTTGTAACTTTGTAAGCTTGTAATTTAGGATTATTAACATGCTATGGGTTGGTTAATGAGTTGACAGGTTATTGCATGTAGAATAGTTTAATTAATTTTGAACTGGCTACCAATGTTGTTAGATGTCAACCTCTAAAAGTAAAGCAGGACATATAACAAGTTTAGCATCATGTGTAATTAGGAAAGCAATCCTTTTTCGAGAAAGCAGAAGGATTTTGATTCCTTGTTCTTGATGGAAATCTGACTGGTTCGAGATGCCCACCTTTTTGTTTGACAAAACAAACTTGTATACTTGAACCTCTGTTGTGGGAGTCTGACTTACGAGTACTGCAAATATATTACCATGGGTTTCCTTTCCTCGGCAGCGCATGGTTATTGAACATGGTATAATCAGGTGTTGTTCCATCACTGGTTTTCCAGAACGAACAGTGGACTGCTGCACCTTTTCGTTTGTCCTGTGGGATGGAAGTACTTGAAGTGTGCAAGTTGTGCATGTATACATTGTTCTTGCGTGTGGCTTAAGGTTCCTCCTGGGCTACTGCTTTTGCTCTTTGCGACATGTGGATCACATTTTGTTTGGAATCAATGTCTCTATTATTTTGTGCTGAAGTTCATTCTTGTGCATAGTCGGTTATTGCCTTGTTGGAACAGCAAAGAAGGTGAAATCAAGGTGAGCTGTTTACTGAAGCTATGACTACGAAGTGTCCACTGCATCCTTCATCCAGTGTATCTCAGATAAGTTTGCGTCTGTCAGGTCTTGCACTTCCAGTTTCAACTACGCTTGATTCTGTGAATTTTTTTCACATCTCTGCAGCAGCTAATCGTTTTCTGAACCTGGGCTTGTTCGTTTTCCTATCAATCCATGTGGATTGCGTGAGATTAAGTGTATTTAAATCCAAAATAAATCGAAATCTTTCATTTATTTTTTAATTCCATCCAATATATATCGGATAAGAATAATCGAACAAGCCTCTAGCGAGAATCACTGGTTGTCGCACATATACGTCATATTTTTGGTTCGCCAGCGCAGGAATATGTTACTAAGAATTTTGTTTAAGGTAGATTATAAAAGGGTGTCTGGTGGAATATCATGATAGAAATGTGTGTGAAAGGGCAAACATTGGATGATCTGGTCTGGAAGAGTTACTTTTGCTCTCTTGCAGGGGCTGCGGACATATGATGGCTGCTGTTTCTGGTTTCTCATTATCGTCAGCGTCACATGGATCTACACTTAGAGATGGCAGATGGCAAAGGGGCCCAATTCCCCTTTTTTTTTTGCGGGGAATTCCTCTTGTTTGGTTAGGTATGAATTGATGGGAATTTAAGTGGAATCCACTCAAATTCTCATTAATCCACCCATAACCGAACAAGCCTAGAGGTGATGAAAAATGTTCTTCCTCCACAGAGATGTAATCCACCCATAACCGAACAAGCCTAGAGGTGATGAAAAATGTTCTTCCTCCATAGAGATGTAAACGGGGAAAAAATTATCTCAGCGGGTAAAGAGAGATGGAGAAGCATTCCTCATTATCGTTTTCCGCGGGTCCAATTTACATATGATGACTCGTTGTATAAATGTGTTAATTTTGACGTACACAAAATGATTTTTTACATGTAACAATATGTGTAAGTGACAATGTTGTATTAATAACAAATAAAGTATGCTATGATTATAATTTAAGCCGAGATGAGGATCTCCGACGGGGATTTATCCCTATGGAGAAGGAAAAAATGCCACACACAAGAGTTCGTGGGGATTTCTGTATGAAACTTTTCTCGTCGTGAGGATGGAGATGGAAAGCTAAAACGCGACGAGAAATTCTGCGTTGTATCTCATGTCTATATATACTGTTACACATAAATTAACATATTAATGATCTTAGCTATTTTCAATAAAATTCAGTTAATTTTGTGAATATTTTAAGGTCTGAATGTGAGGTTTTAATTTTGGGCCTACACGTGGATCTATAAAATTAAGTAGATTATCATGCCGAATCCTTTCATGAATCAGTTCCACTGCTATTTTGGTGAAATGTTTGGTGAAATATTTCAGTCTGTATATGAATCCACTTTAGTGCAAGAATCTTCTATGGATTTTTTATAGGTTTAGGTAATGGGTTTAACCCGCCAGCTATTATGAATAGATTGGGATATGTTATTTAGTTAAATTATTGTGTTGAATTGTGTTGAAGAAAATGACTTATTCCTGATGGGTGGAGTGAGTTTGGGTGGATTTCAACCAATTAGCAGGCCTAGTTAGGGCTGAAAATGGATGTCTGGAGATCCGAATTATTCGTATTCGCTAAAACTGTTAATATGGATATTCGTATCCATATTTGATTTCAATATGGATGTCAAATTAATGTATTTGAATTTGATTTTATAGTACTTTTCTCTATCCTATTCCATATTCGTATTCGAAAAAACCATGAAACATCCGATACTATCTATATCCGTGGAAAAAATATGTTTCATGAAATCATTTTAAACTTAACTTTATCACTAATTACTAATTAAAAATGATTTTAAGTTTAATACTATACTAAAAATGATATATATATATATATATCATTTTAAATATTTAAAAATATTTATATGATAAATAAATAAATATATATATCAACCTTATATTTCTAGTGATATTCAATAATAAAATTCAATAGGTTTCATAAACATTCAAATATAACTCTCCACTTTATCTATATAGTGAACACATATCAATAAAGTTCCATAAATATTCAACTATAACCCTAAAACCCTAAACTCTAAACCATAAATGTCTTCATGTTTTCATTTAAGTTTTGGTACACACATTTATATAGGACATTCATTCATTTTAGAATGGAAAATTTGTTTTCTTGGTACATTTAATATTTTATATCAATTCTAATTTACTTGTATTTGTACAAATGTCACTTATTTAATATCACATGTTGTTGTTTATCTTTTGTTACATGCTTCGATAGTTTAAAAATATTATTTATATAGTTTTTTTGACTTGGATATGGAGGATCAGGAGAAATCTATTTTACTCTAAGTTTGTTTTGACTATCTATAAACTTATACTTAAATAAAATCCACATATATATATATGTTAAATTTTAGGGTATGCTGTTTGAGTTGAATTGAGTAAATACCTGAATAAGAATTCGGATTCTGTTGGTTACTTGTTCTCAAATGCTGTGAATCAAGAACAAGACAACACAATTGTTAAATATTAAAGACCTTCGCCCTCCGAAGCATTGTTTCCTCTTGGATTCAATGATCATCGGACGAAGGTCGCGAAGGACATGCCTTCACCATGTTATCAATAGATTGAAATAAATACTAATATAAAAGATACAAGTCATCGATTCATTGATATTTGTATTCCATAAGGCATATATGAATATTAATAGGATACATATTACATTGATACCTTCGGCTTGCTCGAAGGTGAAGACGCGAGAAAGCGATTACAATTTAGTGTGAACAGTACGGTGCTACTGTTTATCTATTTATAGGCACGGGACACAGCCCAGGTAAAATTACATTCAAGACCCTCAACATTTGTTTATTGACATAACTTAAATTATTAAGGTCTATCTGGTCTTTTCATCCTCTGCTCGATCCAAATAGAAGTTGATGGTAGCTTCAGCACTTGGCGTCGTTGCTTCTAAGCTAGGTCTTCGTCTTGAGAACCTTCGACGGAAGGAGAGAAAACTTTAATATCACTTTGCCGAAGGTGTTTTTGTCTTGAGGACCTTCGACGGAGAAGAAAACCCCCAACAGTAGCCCCTTCGCAGTGCTATATCGTTTTTTCATAACAAGCTCGATCTGCGAAAAACACGAAAGCTTTCGAATGTCGAAGGTCCGAAAAACACATTCCCTAAGCTTGTCAACAAAAAACGATTAAAATATTCCAAGTGCTGGCCGGTCCACCGTTCAGCCAGTATACACGCTTTCGCGGTTCGCCTTCTTCTCCTGCAGAGCTATATAAACAGATAGGTTGGTGAGAAGTTACCACAACATTCATTGCTATTGCACCGTTGTGTTGTTCAAAATTTTAACCGAAGCCGAAGCTCTCTGCGTTGTATTTTTGAACAAGCACTTCATCGCTTACGATCAACTTCGTCTAAAAGAAGTTGAACACCGAAATGGCCAGGGTAAGATCCACTAAAAGGGTGTCCCGTGAGGGAGATAAAACTGAAGTAACTGAGACAGCACCCATATCAGAAATGATGAGGCGGTCAGGGATGGTTGTGCAAGAGGGAGCTATTGCCAAAGGTACCTCTATCGCCGAAGCTGAACAAGTTGTGGCCGAAGTTGAGAGTGATAACGAAAGTGAAGAGGACGATAGTATTCTGTGCCCAACTAAGCCTAGTCATGTTGAGTTTGGAAAATCCACAGTAAAGCAGAGGATCTGGTTGCAATGAAGAAACTAGGTTATTTTGGAGAGAATGACAATGAATTGATTTGCTTTGCTGGAGAATAAATAGTTCAGAGCTAAAGGAAGATGAAGTTGTGGTATTCAAGAGCTTCTTCAGGGTGGGGCTTCGGTTCCCCCTTTACGAGATGGTAGGGGAAGTTTTAAAGAAATTTGAGATCTATCTCCATCAGCTAACCCCGAACGCTATCGTCAGGCTTACCATTTACATCTGGGTTCTTCGAAGCCAAGGAAAGAGTGCTATGCCGAAGGGTTCTGCCGGGTTCACGAACTTCATTATCAGACAAAGGCAAGAGCTGACGGTCTTCACAAGAATTTTGGATGCTACAATTTTGCATACCGGAAGGATACGAAGGCCCCCGTGATAGGCTACCATACCAAGTGGCCCACTGGTTGGACGAGTGAATGGTTTTACGTCAAGGCAGACAAGAAGAAGAGGGAACAACTTATGAGCATGGCGATGAGTCCACTGCGACTGAACTTCGGCATGACTCGACCTCTATGCAACATGCAGCTGGGGTCTCCTTGCCAACTAGCTGAAGTGGAATTTAGGGTCGTGGCTGAGCATATCAGCATGAGAGATTTGGTACAAGAATACCTGGCAAACAGGACATTCCCAACTTCTGTCAACTGGGGAATGCCGAAGAAGAAAGAAGAGGGGAAGAAATACGAGCTTGTTCGTCTATCGTATCGTTTCAAATTTCAGAAAAGATTTAAAGACCATGCACTGAATGGTTAGAATTTATAGAAACCATGTGCAATGAAATTCTTGGAAACTATATGAAGAAAGAAGATCAGTTAATGATTGCTGCCTTCGGCACCCGGCCAAAGCGAAGGCTGAACCGTGTAATGGATGCTCTTAACTTTGAGTATCTTGACTATGCAAGGCTTGATGAAGGGGCCGAAGGAGTCAAGAGGAAGAGGATTGTTAGTATTCTAAGTAGGCAGGCTATCCGATCGGTTAAAGAAGACCAAAATACTTGAGCATCCTAGGTAATGGCACAAAGTTTTGTCTAAGGCCTTGTTGGCTCATAGAGTATCTAAGCATCGTGCTACTAAGGTTTCTCCTTTTGAGCTTGTATATGGGTAGGAATCTATTTTGCTTGTGGAAATAAGCTTAGATGCCATCAGGTTCGCCCGACAGAATGATTTGACTGTCGATGACTATCATGATGATGGATGACATTAATGAGGTGATCGACAAGAGGTTGATTTCTTTAAAGGAGATTGAGAAAGACAAATTTATAGACACCAGGACCTACAATAAGAAGGTAAATACCAAATTATTCCAAGCTGGAGATTTGGTTTGGAAGACAATTCTGCCATTGAATACTTAGGATCACAAGTTCGATAAATGGTCTCCAAGTTGGGAAGATCCTTATAAGGTGGTGTAGGTAAGTTCTGGTAATGCATACATGTTAGAAACATTGCTAGGAGAGAAGTTACCTAAATCATTGAGTGGTCGTTTCCTAAAGAGGTATTATCCTAGTGTGTGGCAGAATGAATAGAGAATCGATGGTTTTGCATCAGGTTATATTTCTAGAAAATATGTAAGGAACCAGGTGCTTTTGGCTCGCTAAACTCTACCAAAAGGCAAGGGGCATGTGTTGATCACCAAATCTAGCACCTAGACGACCAGACGGTTCACGGTTAGATTAGTTCAAATTGTAATCCTTATCCCTTATGTGGTTATCTTAACAACCCACAAAAAACTGTTGGGATTCGCCTAGTAACGGCTCCAGAACTTCCCCTATATATGTGAAGGGGTACAGTCGATTGAAACACACAACAATTGATCTATCAACCCAATTTTACCTTAAGCATTACATCTAGGAGTAGATTAGCTTTAGTTGTAGTTTGCCAACTTCAATCTTCGTCTCTCTTTGGCTCTACATTGTCTAGAGGAGCTTTGAGTGGTATGCCGATACCAAAGCAACCCAAGATCCTTCCTCCCTGATGAGAGCACCTAGAGGGGGGGGGGGTGAATAGGTGATCCTGTAAAATCAAACACTAAATAGCCACAAATTTGATTATAAAGATGTTAGTGCGAGTTAATCAAGTTTATGAAGCGAGCTCTTGCGAACACAAACAATCACACAGAAGAGCAACACAAGAGACACGCGATTTTTATCTCGTGGTTTAGCCAAGTAACACTTGCCTACTTCCACGTTGTGGCGTCCCAATGGATGAGGGTTGCACTCAACCCCTTTCAAGTGATCCGATGATCAACTTGAATACCACAGTCTTTTCCTTTGAGACCTTTTCCCGTTTGCGAGGAATCTCCACAGGTTGGAGCCTCTCGCCCTTACAAAGTTTTGATCACAAGAAACACAAGAGTAAGGGAGGGAAAGCAACGCACACAAGACTCAAATCCGTAGCACACACACACGCACACTTAGCCAAGACTTGAGCTCGAAACACACCACAGGGAGTTCACAACTCGAACGGAGCTCAAATCGCTAACACAATGAATCAAATGCGTGGAGGCGGAGTCTGGGAGTCTTAGGATGTTTCGTGAATGCTTGGTGTGCTGCTCCATGCGACAAGGGGTCCCTTTTATAGCCCCAAGGCAGCTAGGAGCCGTTGGAAATCAATTTGGTAGGCAATTCTTGCCTTCTGTTGAGTGGTGCACCGGACAGTCCGGTGCACCACCGGACAGCCACTGTAGCAGTCCGGTGCTCGATTTCCTTCCATACCGGGCACAGCCGACCGTTGGTCCTCCGGACTCGTTGGTGCACCGGACAGTCCGGTGTGCCCAACCGACCGTTGGCGCGGACCATGTGTCGCGCGTTGATCGCGCGGACGACCGTTGGCCGCTAGAGCCGTTGACTCACTGGACAGTCCAGTGCACCACCGGACAGTCCAGTGAATTATAGCCACGTCACCTTTTCTTTTCCCGGGAGCGTCGATTTCATCGTTGACCAGCCTGGGGCACCAGACACTGTCCGGTGCACCACCGGACAGTCCGGTGTGCCAGGCCCGAGCTGGTTTTGTCTATATACAGCCAACCCTTTTCCAACGTCTTTCTTCTTTTCTTGGCACTGTTTCTATCCCTTAGATAAACATGTTAGTATTCAAAAACAATTCACTAAGTCTAGAAACATACCTTGTTCTTTGATTTGCACTTCTCACTCATTTAGCACATAAGAACTTAAGTAATATGTGTTGGACATCTAATCACCAAAATACTTATAGAAGTGGCCCAAGGGCACATTTCCCTTTCAATCTCCTCCTTTTTGGTGATTTATGCCAACACATCAAAAAGCAATAAAAAGGTGCAACTTCAATGAAGACCAAATTCTTTTTACTTAAGATTTGACATATTTGGATCACTCTTTGCCACCACTTAGTTTGTTTTTGCAAATCAGATTCTTTTTCCTATCTCTAAGTCAAACACACTTGTTTGGGCAAATCGAGAGATAATCCAAGAGTAAAATTGATCAAATGCCAAAAACTCCCCCTTTTTCCCATAATCAAAATTCTCCCCCATAAGAGACCAAATTTTGCAATAAGAGTCATTTGTGCAAAATACAAATTCTAACTCTATTATTTTTGAAATTCACAAGTGGTTGGCTGATCCAGTTGCTTTGGCCTTAATTTCTCCCCCTCTGGCATTAGCACCAAAACGGGAAAATTTCTGGCCCTTTAACCCCATTGCCTCACCAAAATGTCAAATAAGAGCAGAAAGGCAACGAGAACATTAGTATGAACATGGAATTAAATACACTAATACTGGAGTGCAGTGGAAGTCTTTTTATCGTCCAAGTTCATTTTCTCTTTCAATGGTCCTTCGAGGCTACTTCAAGTGTACTCAAGCAAACAAGTTAGTCTCAAAGGAGTTAAGTTGTAGCACATCTCCCCCTAAACATGTGCATCATTTGCATATGGACTTGTGAGGTCCGAGGATGACTTGTACAACTTGAGCACCACAAACAAACAATAATTGATTTAAATGCTCAAAGTAACATGATCAAGGCATAGAACACATGTATGCTATAGATCAATCCAAGTTACGCGAATCTAAGACATATAGCTCACTACACAACCTGCAAAAAGTTTTCTCATCCAAAGGCTTGGTGAAGATAACAGCTAGCTGGTTCTCGGTGCTAATATGATAAATATCGATATCTCCCTTTTGCTGGTGGTCTCAGGAAGTGATGTCGGATGTCTATGTGCTTAGTGCGACTGTGTTCAATAGGATTACCCGCCAAGCGGATTGCACTCTCATTGTCACATAGGAGTGGGACTTTGCTCAGATTATAGCCAGAGTCCCGGAGGGTTTGCCTCATCCAAAGTAGTTGCGCGCAACACTGTCCTGCGACAACGTACTCGGCCTCAGCGGTGGATAGGGCAACAGATGTTTGTTTCTTGGAACTCCAGGACACCAGGGACCTTCCTAGAAATTGGCACGTCCCTGATGTGCTCTTCCTATTAACCTTGCACCTGGCATAGTCGGAGTCTGAGTATCCAATTAAGTCAAAGGTAGACCCCTTTGGATAACAGATCCCGAAGCAAGGCATAGAAACTAAATACCTAAGAATTCGCTTAACGGCCACAAGGTGACACTCCTTGGGGTCGGATTGAAATCTAGCACACATGCATACACTAAGCATAATGTCCGATCTACTAGCACAAAGATAAAGTAATGAACCTATTATAGACCGGTATGCCTTTAGATCAATGGACTTACCTCCTTTGTTGAGGTCGAGATGTCCGTTAGTCCCCATTGGTGTCTTCGCGGGCTTAGCATCCTTCATTCCAAACCTCTTGAGAAGATCTTAGGTATACTTCGTTTGGGAGATGAAGGTGCCATCCTTGAGTTGCTTCACTTGGAATCCAAGAAAGTAAGTCAACTCGCACATCATGGACTTTTGCATCATCACCGTGCTAAACTCCTCACAAGACTTTTGGTTAGTAGAACCAAATATAATGTCATCGACATATATTTGGCAAACAAACAGATCACCATCACAAGTCTTTGTAAAAAGAGTGGGATCAGCTTTCCCAACCTTGAATGCATTAGCAATTAGAAAATCTCTAAGGCATTCATACCATGCTCTTGGGGCTTGTTTAAGTCCATAGAGCGTCTTAGAGAGCTTATATACATGGTCGGGATACCTGTCATCCTCAAAGCCAGGGGGTTGTTCCACGTATACCTCCTCCTTGATTGGCCCATTAAGGAAAGCGCTCTTTACGTCCATTTGGAATAGCTTAAAAGAATGGTGAGCAGCATAGGCTAATAAAATTCGAATTGACTCTATCCTAGCCACAGGAGCAAAAGTCTCCTCAAAATCCAAACATGCGACTTGGGCATAACCTTTTTCCACAAGTCGAGCCTTATTTCTTATCACCACTCCATGCTCATCTTGCTTGTTGCGGAACACCCACTTGGTTCCCACAACGTTTTGCTTTGGATGTGGCACCAGGCTCCAAACTTCATTCCTTTTGAAGTTGTTGAGCTCTTCCTGCATGGCCAACACCCAGTCCGGATTCTGCAAGGCCTCTTCTACCCTGAAAGGCTCAATAGAAGAGACAAACGAGTAATTCTCACAAAAAGTAGCTAATCGTGAGCGAGTAGTTACTCCCTTGCTGATGTCACCCAGAATCTGATCGATGGGGTGATGTCTTTGGATCATCATTCGAACTTGAGTTGGAGGGGCCCGTGGTGCTTCTTCCTCCATAACCTGTTCTTTTTATGCTCCCCCTTGATCATGCTCCTCTCCTTGAGGTACCTGTACATCATCTTGAGTTGGGGGATGCACCAGAGTTGAGGAAGAAGGTTGATCTTGTTCCTGCAGTTCCTGTGGTCGCACATCACCTATCGCCATCGTGCGCATTGCGGCCGTCGGAACTTCATCTTCATCTATATCATCAAGATCAACTTGCTCTCTTGGAGAGCCATTAGTCTCATCAAATACAATGTCGCTAGAGACTTCAACTAATCCCAATGATTTGTTGAAGACCCTATACACCTTTGTATTTGAGTCATATCCTAGCAAGAAACCTTCTACTGCCTTGGGAGCAAATTTTGAATGTCTACCTTTCTTCACCATAATGTAACATTTGCTCCTAAATACACGAAAGTAAGAGACATTTGGTTTGTTACCAGTTAGGAGTTCATAAGAAGTCTTCTTGAGCAGACGGTGCAGGTAGAGCCGGTTTATGGCGTGGCAAGCTGTGTTCACAGCTTCCGACTAAAACCGCTCAGGCGTCTTGTACTCTCCAAGCATCGTTCTCGCCATGTCGATTAGCGTCCTGTTCTTCCTCTCTACCACACCATTTTGTTGTGGTGTGTAGGGAGCGGAGAACTCATGCTTGATGCCTTCCTCCTCAAGAAACTCTTGAACTTGTAGATTCTTGAACTCGGACCCATTGTCGCTTCTTATCTTCTTCACCTTTAGCTCAAACTCATTTTGAGCTCTCCTTAAGAAGCGCTTTAGGGTCCCTTGAGTTTCTGATTTTTCCTGCAAAAAGAATACCCAAGTGAAGCGGGAAAAATCATCAACTATTACAAGACCATACTTACTTCCCCCTATGCTGAGATAGGCAACGGGACCGAAGAGATCCATATGAAGAAGTTCCAGTGGTCTTGACGTTGTCATCACATTTTTGCTATGATGAGTGCTTCCCACCTGTTTCCCTGCTTGACATGCTGCATAAGGTCTGTCTTTCTCAGAACAGACATCGGTTAGTCCTAACACATGATCTCCCTTTAGAAGCTTATGAAGGTTCTTCATCCCAACATGTGCTAGACGGTGATGCCAAAGCCAGCCCATATTAGTCTTAGCTATTAAGCATGCATCTAGATCGGCATTCTCTTTCGAAAAATCAACTAAATAGAGCTTGCCATCTAGTACACCCTTAAAAGCTAGTGAACCATCACTTCTAAAAACAGATACATATATATTTGTGAATAAACAATTATAACCCATGTTACATAATTGACTCAGATAACAAATTATACCCGAGCGATTCAACTAAAAACACATTAGAGATAGAATGCTCGGATGTGATGGCTATCTTTTCCAATCCTTTGACCTTGCCTTGGTTCCCATCTTCAAAGATGATTGAATCCCGGGAATCCTTGTTTTTGACGTAGGAGGTGAACATCTTTTTCTCCCCCGTCATGTGGTTCGTGCATCCGCTGTCGATAATCCAGCTTGAGCCCCTAGATGCATAAACCTGCAAGGCAATTTAAGCTTGGGTTTTAGGTACCCAACTCTTGTTGGGTCCTACAAGGTTAGTCACAATAGCTTTTGGAACCCAAATGCACGTATTGTCTCCCTTGCATTTGGATCCCAACTTCCTAGCAACTACTTTTGCATTCTTACATAAAAGTACAAAGGAAGTATTGCAAGTATGGAAAATAGTAGTAGGACCATTGCAAGTTCTCCTAGGCGCATGAGACACAACATGATTACGCCTAGGCCTATTTCTACCATAAGCATAAGTAGAGCTAGAAGCAACCATAGCATGAGAATTATGGTAAACAGGTAAAGCGGCATGATTATAGCACCTATTATTATAAGCATGACTAGTGAATTTCCTATCATAAATATAGGCATGGTTGTTTTGAGTGCTACTAACAATTGGAGCCCTCCCTTTCTCCTTGTTGAGAATGGAAGTCTTTTGGTTTGTTAAGTTCTTGGTTCCCTTTCGAAAACCAAGTCCATCCTTAATTGAGGGGTGTCTACCAATAGTGTAGGCATCCCTAGCAAATTTTAATTTCTCAAAATCATCTTTGCAAGTCTTAAGTTGAGCATTAAGACTTGCAACCTCATTGTTTAATTTAGCAATAGTGATAGCATGTTCATCAAAATTAACATCTTTACACCTATTGCAAATAACTACATGTTCTACACATGAACTAGTTGCATTTGCTTTCTCTAGTTTAGCATTTAATTCATTATTTAACTTCTTTAGACTAGAGACAGATTCATGACAAGTAGACAACTCAGAGGATAGCATTTCATTTATTTTAACTTCTAGAGCAAGAGATTTTTGAACACTAACAAATTTATCATGTTCCTCATACAAGATATCTTCTTGCTTCTCTAGCAATCTATCCTTTTTCATTAAGGGCATCAATTAATTCATTTATTTTGTCTACTTTATTTCTATCTAATCCTTTAAACAAATCAGTATAATCTACTTCATCATCAGATGACTCTTCATCACTAGAAGAAGTATACTTGGGAGAGTCTCAAGTACGTACCTTTTTCTCCTTAGCCATAAGGCAAGTATGGCGTTCGTTGGGGAAGAGCGAAGATTTGTCAAAGGCCGAGGTAGCCAATCCTTCATCGTCGGAGTCGGATGAAGAGCAGTCAGAATCTCATTCCTTTCTAAGATGCGCCTCGCCCTTCGCCTTCCTGTAATTCTTCTTCTTCTCTTTCTTCCCATTGTCATTGACCACCGTCCCCTTACCTTAGGATCCATCTCTTCAGGCGGTTAGTCCCTTAAATGAAGAGTACGGCTTTGATACCAATTGAGAGCACCTAGAGGAGGGGTGAATAGGTGATTCTGTAAAATCAAACACTAAATAGCCACAAATTTGATTATAAAGATGTTAGTGCGAGTTAATCAAGTTTATGAAGCGAGCTCTTGCAAACACAAACAATCACAGAGAAGAGCAAGACAAGAGACATGCGATTTTTATCCCGTGGTTCAGCCAAGTAACACTTGCCTACTTCCACGTTGTGGTGTCCCAATGGACGAGGGTTGCACTCAACCCTTTCAAGTGATCCGATGATCAACTTGAATACCACGGTCTTTTCCTTTGAGATCTTTTCCCATTTGCAAGGAATCTCTACAAGTTGGAGCCTCTCGCCCTTACAAAGTTTTGATCACAAGAAACACAAGAGTAAGGGAGGGAAAGCAACGCACACTAGACTCAAATCTGCAGCACACACACACACACTTAGCAAAGACTTGAGCTCGAAACACAGCACAGGGAGTTCACAACTCGAACAGAGCTCAAATCGCTAACACAATGAATCAAATGCGTGGAGGCGGAGTCTGGGAGTCTTAGGATGTTTCGTGAATGCTTGGTGTGCTGCTCCATGTGCCAAGGGGTCCCTTTTATAGCCCCAAGGTAGCTAGGAGCCGTTGGAAATCAATTTGGTAGGCAATTCTTGTCTTCTGTCGAGTGGTGCACCGGACAACCACTGTAGCAGTCCGGTGCTCGATTTCCTTCCATACCGGGCACAACCAACATTTGGTCCTCCGGGCTCGTTGGCGCACCAAACACTGTCCGGTGCACACTGGATAGTCCGGTGTGCCCAATCGACCGTTGGCGCGGACCATGTGTCGCGCGTTGATCGCGCGGACGACCGTTGGCCGCTGGAGCCGTTGACTCATCGGACAGTCTGGTGCACCACCGGATAGTTCGGTGAATTATAGCCACGTCTCCTTTTTCTTTTCCCGAGTTCATCGTTGACCAGCCTGGGGCACCGGACAGTCCGGTGTGCTAGGCCCGAGAAGGTTTTGTCTGTACACAGCCAACCCTTTTCCAACGTCTTTCTTCTTTTCTTGGCACTGTTTCTAGCCCTTAGATAAACATGTTAGTATTCAAAAACAATTCATTAAGTCTAGAAATATACCTTCTTTGATTTGCACTTCTCACTCATTTAGCACATAAGAACTTAAGTAATATGTGTTGGACATCTAATCACTAAAATACTTATAGAAGTGGCCCAAGGGCACATTTCCCTTTCACCTGACGGGGTCCTTTTCGAGAGGCGAGATCTTAGTTCTTCACGGAGCTCCTTGTGCCATCATAGACGGTCCACTGCGTACAAGTAGACGGTCCACACGTCTAAAGAGGAGGAGTGCACCACTCTGTCTCTCTGCATAGTCGTGGACGGCCCGGGCACCCAACGCGGACGGTCCACGCTCTCGTAGAGGGGACCCCAAGGTCATGCATGTCGCGTGCAGGCCCTATGGTTCGTTTGGTGTTTGGCCCAAAAAGGCACCAACACAATAATAATCACTAAAACAAAACCAAGGATGCACACATATTGGTTATATTTTAATAACAAATTGTTGCATATGTGAATGTGTGGATGTGTGAGATTCTAAAGAAGAAACTACTCCCATCTTTTCCACATGTTGCAATCATCCAATACCTAAAAACTAAAAGACATGAACCAAGGAATGAAAAAAAATTCGAATATTAGATGATCTGTTGGAGTAGGGGTTCCACTACATGAAGGTTGTCCTAGGTGTAGGAATATAGGGTCTATGGTGCGAGAGATAGTGAGGTGGAAGAAGAGGGCAACTAGGACTCTTAAGGAAGGAGAGAGGAGGGCACCACCACCATGGGGGTGAGGGGCATCATTCATGGAGGAAGGGAAATAGTCCTTGGACATGTGAGAGGAGGCCTTGGCCGTGTGAAGAGAAATGAGTTACATGAGGAGGAAGGATGGGCAACCAGAGAGTGGTGGCTACTAGGAGGAAAAGGGAAAAAGAAAAACTTCTCCTAACCCTACCATCTCATGGCTCAGATCACCCAGTACCCCCAAAACCCATTCAAAATCCAAATCAGACAAGTTAGTAGTCGATAAAAATCGCCTCGACAAGCTATCACACCCAGATTTAAGAACAAATCCAGGTGTGTCTCAAATGTGTGCTAGGATCAAGTCTCACACATATGATGACTCATGGTACAGAAATCAATGTCACGTCTTTATTATATAATAGAGGTTCTGTACGAAATAGGTAAATAAATATATCATATGATGACAACGATCCTCCGTAACCATAATTGACTAGGAGATGACGGCCTAGACTTCTCCGAACTCATAGTAGCATCCTTCATGCTCCTCAACATGGCGGTACCTGTTCTAGACCTAGTGTGAGTTTAGTGTAACACTCTTGGTGTTACGAGAACTAAAATATTGACATGTCATCATATGCACTTGCATTAACTTGCTTGATACACCTAGTATGCATTCACTAGGGTAACAAATTTGTAAAAGGGTGAGGTTGTGTTGTTTCGAAGAGAGCAAGAGAAGTTTACAAACCCTGTTTGAAATCTAGTATAAGCAAACCACTTCTAAACTAGCTGCATTTTGGACATGATCTCTATATAACAAAAGTTGGATTTGAGCTCAAGGAGTAGCTTTGTTTTTAGGAGGGTGGATTAAGTAAGAATGAAACACTTTTGAAACCCTATACTAGTCCAAAAGTGAAACTTAAAATCTAGTAAGAATTTGACAAAGGAAAAAATACTAAAGTTGTAGAGTTTAGAAAGTGGAACAAGTTTCATATTTGGAGTTTTCCAAGTGGTGTGGGAGAATTTGAAGTAATTTGCAAAAGTTCAGATTTGGGTCAGTTTGGAATCAGCCCAAAACAGTTTGGTTTACCTGTTTTTGGACCTCTGTAACTTTTAATCCATGAGTATTTTGCAAAAGATTGCTATAGCAAACTTGCAGAGTCACTATAAAAGAGAAGTTTTTATTAAGTGTTGCAGCCCTAAAACCATATGGAACCAGAAGAAAAAGTGGTCCAAACAGGTGCTAACAGAAATTGTGGATTTCTGACTTTGTGCAATAACCTGAAAATGAATTTTAGTGTTATGAGTGCAGTTTTCGGGCTTAATTGTGGTTAATCCATAAAGCTTTGGGTTGATGTTTATATATAAGATATGAAGACCATATATTGGTAAGACAAACTCCTTTAGTAAGTTTGACTTGGGGATGTATGGAAATTAGAGTGAAAGCTGCCCAAAAATGGACTGTCAGTTTGCACTTTTCGAATTTTTGTTCAGATTAGCTGAAAACTGAATTGCAACAGATTGCTCAGTTTGGAGCTCTCATGTGACCAATTCATGAGGTTTTGGGCTACGAGTTGTATAGAAAAGTCAAAGACCAGATAAAGGTGAACAAGTTTCATCAGAGGAGTGGGGCTTGCTACTTTGTAAAATGTGGAGAAATGTGTGCTGCAATTTTCTATGTCAGGGTTTACGTTCAATTCTTTTTCAGTTAGCTGAATTTGAGCTTTTGTGTTTTCACCCCAAGTTTGGTGCTCTGTAACTTGAGATCTGTTTGGGGTTAGCTAGTAGCCATTGTAACAAAGATGGAGAGTGATTATAGAGTAACAATTATTAGTAAGGCAATACGTTGAGCCCTCATATGGAATCGAGAGAAAATCGGACTGAAAGTTGTTGGTTCAGGTCTGTTATAGGGCTGAATGTGGTTTTTAGAGTTAGGCAGGCTGGGCGTCCCTCCCTCTATGATCCATTTCTATTTCTTGGTTTGTGGCCCTTTGAGGTTGATTCTGAAACAAAAAGAGTTAAGGTGTGATTTGGTAACCAAGTTACACTAAGGTTGATTCCCTTGTTTCCAGTTGGGGTTATATGATTAGGGGAAGGAAAGGTTTAAGTTGTTTCTGTAACTGAAGGAGCTGGTTTCAGTCGACCTGGAAACTGAAGAAGATCCTAAACTGCTGCTGAGTGGTTATTGTCATTGGTCCAGTGATGTTGTGGATAGATGAGGGCGCCCTGTAGGGTGGGGGTAAGGATAGACTTTAAGCCTCAAATATTTAAGCCTAGAAGGATATGAAACTTATCCACCCTTGCTAGCTGTTTTGTGTGTTTGCTTTCTACCAGTGCACCCTTGATCTCCCATCTGTTGCCTCACTGTAGCTTGGGACCTGGGTGGGGCTGCATTTGGAAAACCACGTGTCCATACCATGCAGTGCTGGATTCCCCAAAATTTTTGATCACCAAGTGCTGGCCAAGCAGAAGCACTTGCTTCTTTACCCCTTGCTTTTGTGCTGGTCCAGAGCAACCTACTGTCTTCAAGCTCTAGCAGATCACCTTGCCTTGCATAGATGGTGTTCACGATGGTGCTAATCTGTTATAGTAAGCCCAGATTAGCTTCTTTTTTATTCTTAGGAAGTAGATCAGTGCGCGATCACCGTTCTCGGCTGGCCGCGCACACCACGCCTGCGTGCGCTCTTCACGGCACGGCCCAGGGCACTAGGATGGCAGTGGCTGATCACGAGCGTGCCGTGATTATCTGATTCCCTAGTAGCCATATATAGATGCACGTATTTCCTTTATATACATAAAGCAATCAACAGAGAAAAGCAGCCATTCGGTGGCACCAAAATATCTTCGTGTCCACTGCGTGTGCGTGTGAGTTATCTGCGTGTGCGTGTGAGTTATCTCCCTCAGATCGGAGTTCTAACAGTTGGTATCAGAGCCAAGTTCTACTGTAGTCATGGCATCGCAATCGCCTTTCAAGAAGAAGCTGCAGACTGGTGATGACTCCGGCGAGAAGAAGGTCCAGCCATCACGTTCGTCAGCACATTGCCGTGGTCGCTCGAGCAGCCGCCGCACGCACAACTGGGACTCCGGGTCGCGCGTCGTCGAGCGCGTCATCGAGCGGTTGTCCGCGAACGTCGCGTGGCCGATGCTGACTCGGACTAACTATCCGGAATGAGCTTTGGTGATGGAGGTGAATTTCCAGACACTCCGTGTCTGGGACGCCGTCGACATCGGCATCGACGAAGACCCCGACGAAGGTGAGTACCACGATGGTCGTTAGGCGATGGCGGGTCTTCTGCGCTTGGTCCCCTCTGAGATGTGGAGCACCGTCGCCTGCAAGTGAACCGTGAAGGAGGCATGTGACGCCGTCAAAGTACTGTGGATCGGGGACGATCGCGCGCGCGATGCTAGCGCGCAGCAACTCCACCACGAGTTCGGCATGGTCGCTTTCAAGAAAGGCAAGAGCGTCACCGAGTTTGGTATCCGCATCACGACGCTCGCCACCAACCTTCGCACCCTCGTGGACAACATGTCGGATGCTGAGGTAGTGAAGAAGATGTTGCAGGTTGTCCCAGAGCGCCTGTCCTTGGCCACAGTCTCCCTTGAGATGTTCCTCGATCTAAACAAAGTGTCGATTGAGGAGGTCATCGGCCGGCTGCGCGTGTTCGAGGAACACTCCAAGCCCAAGGAGGCCACGGATGCCATGGGGCGCCTGATGCTCTGCGAGGAGGACTAGGAGGCCCGCCGCAAAGCTTACCATGAGCAGGAGAGCTCAAGGAGCGGATCTGGGTCTGGCGGCCGTGGAAAGCTTCGTGGACACGGACGCAGACACGGCAGCGGCGGTCGTGATGGCCAGAACACGGCAGCCAAGCACACCGGCGGCGGCAAGCCGCCCCCGGGCGATCGCTGCAACAGCTATGGCAAAACTGGCCATTGGGCCAAAGATTGCCGTGATAAGAAGAAGGGAAGAAGGGCGCGGCTCATGTTGCACAAGCCGAGGAAGATGAGCACGCGCTCATGTACATCACCGCCGACGCTGAGGTAACAACGCTGGATATGTCGTGCTCACATCACAGGTCACCGCTGCACCTTGTCGAGCCGCCGGTTCACGTCCACCTCGATGAACTTAAGGTTCTCCTCCACCTCAGCCAGGAGGAGGAGATTGTGGTTTCTCGCTGCTGGGTGTTGGACACCGGGGCGACAAACCACATGACGGGAACATGCTACGTCTTCACCGAGCTGGACAGTGGGGTCACCGACACTGTCAAGTTTGGTGACGGGTCGGTGGTCGGCATACAAGGCAAGGGCACCATCCTCTTCGCATGCAAGACCGGCAAGCATCACCGGCTGGATGGAGTCTACTACATCCCCAGTCTCACCACGAACATCATCAGCCTTGGGTAGATGGATGAGGATGGGTACAAGGTCAACATCGAGGTAGGCGTGTTGTGCCTCTACGATGTGCAGCGCCTTCTGTTGGCAAAGGTGCATCGCTCACCTGACCGGTTGAACATCCTCGACATGACCATCGCCGCATCGGTGTGCCTCACCGCACAGGTCGATGATGTGGCATGGCGCTGGCACGAGCGCTATGGCCACCTCAACTTCCAAGCGCTGCGTAAGCTCGGGCGCGTGGACATGGTGCGAGGGCTACCGGTGATCAACCACATCAACCAAGTCTGTGAAGACTGTGTCCTGGCAAAGCAAAAGAGGACGTCGTTCTCCAAGGCCACCAAGTACCGGGCTTAGGACAGCTTGAACTGGTCCATGGCGACCTCCGCGGCCCGGTCTCGCCACCAACAACGACTGAGAAGGCCTACTTCCTGCTACTCGTCGACGACATGAGTCGCTATATGTGGCTCACCCTTCTACGTTCCAAGGCGGATGCATCGGCGGCGATCATGTCATTTCAAGCCCGAGTTGAGCGTGAGTCTGGGAAGAAACTGAAGGTGCTTTGCACTGACAACAGTGGTGAATTCACCTCTGTCCAATTTGGTGAATATTGTGCAGGAGAAGGCATTCAATGGCACTACTCAGCGCTGTACATGCCACAACAAAACGACGTTGTAGAGCGCCGGAACCAGATGGTCGTGAACATGGAAAGAAGCATCCTGCGTGCACGGGGCATGCCAGGCTACTTCTAGGGAGAGGCTGTGCATACCGCCGTGTTCCTGCTCAACCGGGCGCCGATGAACGCACTCGATAGCATGACCCCGTACCAGGCGTGGTATGGGAAGAAGTCATTCGTGCATTTCATCAAAGTGTTTAGGTGCATGGCCTACATCAAGCGACTGCATCTGCATCTCGACAAGCTCGACGATCACGGCCAGAAGGTGATCTTCATCGGCTACCAGGACGGGTCGAAGGCGTACCGCTTCTATGACCCATCACCGAGCGCGTTCATGTCTCCCGAGATGCCACCTTCGACGAAAGCGTGCGGTGGGACTGGGGGAATGCCTCACCCAATGAGTACTCCTTCACCGTGGCAGACGACTACGAGCTACATCGTCATCATGTTGAGGCACCGGCCCAGGAGCCAGCGTCCCTAGGACAGCACATGCCGAGCTCCTCTTCACCGTCCGCGGGGCGATCATCATCCGTGTTGGAGCGAAGGCAGAAACGCCACCCTTCGCTCGAAGTCTCCACCGCTTAGCCCCTGCCCTGACAGACAAAGCAGGCAGGGACACCCTTCGCTTCATCGGCACCAGAGACAACATGGAGACCCTTCGCTCGATTCGGCACCAGACGAAGGCCTACGGCAACGCCTCCCCACGGCGCGGCCTCGGTCAGCTCCGAGGCCCACGTGAGATCAGGCCCATTGTAACGGGCCCTGCGTGGCCGCGTTTGTGTTACGGGCCTAATTTGTAAAGGTGTACTTGTAATTACAGCTTGTAACCCCGCTTTATGGGAATATTCTGGGGATAAACTAGGTACCTGAGGGCACATGCGTCCTTAACGCAAGGCGCCGTGCACTCGGATACCTATAAATACCCCCGCACAGTGCCCGTGAGAGGCCGGATTAACAGAGCTTTTGCCATCACGCGCGAGTGCCCTGTTGCCATCTCCATTCACCCGTGTTGGATCTCCTTGCTGTCGAGAGACAGTCCCAACATTTGGCGCCCACCGTTCGTGCTACGAAACAACCACCCGCGATGGCACCCAAGAGAGCTAACCCGAAGGCTGACGAGGCTGCGAAGGCAGCACTGCTCGCCGCAAGAAAGGGCAAGGCCCTCGCCCTCACCCAATCCACCCACCAGGAGGCCACTGAAGACGACACCCTCCGCACCTGCGACCCTGAGGGACAACCCTCAGGCTTCGCACCTCCCTCAGGCTTCGCACCACCGGAGGGCGCGGACCTCGCCGAGGACGGTGAGGTCCTCGGCATCTCCGCAGAAGAACAGCTACAGCTGCGCGCTCTGCGCCTCAAGAACCGCAACCTCCAGAGGCAGAAGGAGATACTGGAGGCCAAGCGCCAGCGTGTGTCCGCACTCGCCAAAGTGCGGCAGATGATACGCGACGAAGAGCACAAGGCCCAGGAACTCGAGCGGGAGATCGCGCTGATGCAGCGCGAAGGCCACCTCGGCCCGCAGCACGAGTCATCCCTCCAGCAGCGCGCACAAAACGAAGACACGCGCGAAGGCCACCCCGGCCTGCAGCATGAGCCACCCCTGCAACACCGCGCGCAACCGGAGGACCCGCGTTTCCCCCAGCGCGACTTCACTTTCCCGCACGCCGCGCCATTCCAAGGGGTCAATTATCTCGATGAGCGAAGTCCCCTGGCGCCTCACCTGCAAGTGACGCCGTGGCCAGCTAACTTTCGGGCTGGGACCTACCCCAAGTACAACGGCAGCACCGACCCGGCTCAATACATAATGAGTTACCAGGTCGCCGTCGCATCGTCCGGGGGGGACGACGCCACAATGGCGAAGTCCTTCATCATCGCCCTCGAGGGCCCCGCGCTCACCTGGTTCACCAGGTTGCCTCCGCTGTCCATCGATTCCTGGAGAAGTCTCCGGGACAAGTTCCTCCTCAACTTCCAAGGGTACCGCCCAGACACCGACGCCCTGGCCGAGCTCTCGCTCTGCAAGCAGCTAGAGAGGGAGACCCTGAGGGAATATTACCGCAAATTCCTCACACTCAAGTCACAGCTACCCTCAGTCGATGACCAGATTGCCATCCACTATGCTATCAGTGGTCTTCGCGCTGGCGTCCTTTACAGCCACTGCATCAGAGACCCGCCGAAGAACCTCCAAGAGTTGTACCAGCTGTTTGAAAAGTATGCCAGATCCGAGGAGCTCCACCAGCGCAAGATTGAGTCCCAGCGGAAGCCAAAAGACGCTCCACAGTCCAACCGCACGTGGACAACAACTCCGCAACCAGACTCCGGTCGAGATGGCCGCGGTCAGCCGCAAGTGCACAACATTGCCAACCAGCAGCCGGCCGCTGACCCCCTTCGCCGCCAGGAATATCCCCCCCAGGGCCGCGGAAGTGGAACTCGCGGCGGGGGCCGAGGGCGTGCGCAGCCACCCCCTCCACCGTGCCGATTTCACTGCCTTTTCCATGGCGAAGACTGCGCCCACCCAACCAAAGACTGCCCCGAAGTGAAGGCCACCAGAGACAGAATGGCGAGGGCGCAGCCAGCCGACAACCCCAGAATTGTCGCGCATAACTACCAGCCACCCCCTCCACCATATATCCACGCTCCCGCCCCGCATCCACCGCACCACGCTTACCAACATCATCAGGAAGTACAAATCGTACATCCTCCGCCTCCACCACCACACCAGCAACAACAAAACATCCCCAACGCCCCAAAGCAAGAGGACTTCGCCGATCAACCTTATCGCGGAGTCATTCATATGATAACTGGGGGGTCCAGCACCGACTTCGACACCAAGCGGCAGAAGCGGGACCACTACCGCAGCATAAACCATGTAGCCGTCACGGGCCCAGTTGTACAGACAAAGTGGTCCCACGTACCGCTCACCTTCGACGCACAGGACGTCGATTTGCGCAGCGCCCCCCACTGCGATGCCATGGTCATCAATTGCAGCGTGGCAGGCTGGGACCTACACAAGGTCCTCGTTGACAACGGCAGCCAGACAGACATCATCTTCCTCCACGCCTTCGATCGCATGGGCTTCAGCCACAGCCTGCTTAAGCCTTCGGACAACCCGTTGTATGGCTTCGGCGGCAAAGGCACCTTCCCCGTCGGCAAAATAGAGTTGCCCCTCTCCTTCGGTGTAGCACCCAATGCCCGAAGTGAGCAAGTGACTTTTGACATTGTGGATATGGTATATCCATACAACGCCATCATGGGACGGGGCTCCATCAATAAGTTTGAAGCTGCCATCCACGGACTGTATTTGTGCATGAAGATACCAGGCCCGCTAGGCGTAATTACAGTCCGCGGTGACCAGCAAACAGCGCGCAACATAGAGCGGGACTTCGTGCCCGGGCAGAGGAACGTGCACTGTCTCACGACACAGTGCGAGGTCCCTGCGCCCGCCAGCCCAACTGATAAGCAGCACGACAGGGCTCAGTTGCAGAGTAGTCACTATCAGCGAAGACCTTACTTCGCATGAAGAAGAGAAGCTCCTCTGCTGCCTGGCCAAGAATAAAGATGTCTTCGCAAAAACAATCTTGCACCGGCCCGCACTCTTTTCCTCCCGGGGGGTGAGGTTTTTAACGAGGCGGAGCCATGTAACATATGCGTAAAAAATCCCCCGCAAAAAGACATGCGTCGAAAAAGACCGCGATGACGGTCTTCGACATTCGACCACCACGAGGTCACCGCGAGGCAAAGCGCTAGCTACCCTCGCGTGCGACAAATCCGCGCAAAAGTCGCCTAAGGGTGCAGCCGGATTAGCACAACAAGTGCGAAAAAAAATCTAAGTCTATCGCGAAGACTATCCGCGCAAAAGTCGCCTAAGGGTGCAGCCGGATTAGCACAACAAGTGCGAAAAAAAATCTAAGTCTATCGCGAAGACTATCCGCGCAAAAGTCGCCTAAGGGTGCAGCCGGATTAGCACAACAAGTGCGAAAAAAAAATCTAAGTCTATCGCGAAGACTATCCGCGCAAAAGTCGCCTAAGGGTGTAGCCGGATTAGCACAACAAGTGCGAAAAAAATCTAAGTCTATCGCGAAGACTATCCGCGCAAAAGTCGCCTAAGGGTGCAGCCGGATTAGCACAACAAGTGCGAAAAAAAAATCTAAGTCTATCGCGAAGACTATCCAAGCAAAAGTCGCCTAAGGGTGCAGCCGGATTTGCACAACAAGTGCGGAAAAAATCTGAGTCTATCGCGAAGACTATCCGCGCAAAAGTCGCCTAAGGGTGCAGCCGGATTAGCACAACAAGTGCGAAAAAAAAATCTAAGTCTATCGCGAAGACTATCCGCGCAAAAGTCGCCTAAGGGTGCAGCCGGATTAGCACAACAAGTGCGAAAAAAAATCTAAGTCTATCGCGAAGACTATCCGCGCAAAAGTCGCCTAAGGGTGCAGCCGGATTAGCACAACAAGTGCGAAAAAAATCTAAGTCTATCGCGAAGACTATCCGCGCAAAAGTCGCCTAAGGGTGCAGCCGGATTTGCACAACAAGTGCGGAAAAAATCTGAGTCTATCGCGAAGGCTATCCGTGCAGAAGTCGCTTAAAAGCGCAGCTGGATCAGCACAACAAGTGCGAAAAAACCGAAGATTATCTATCCAGAAGACACCTAAGGGTACACCTGGACTAGCACAGCAACGGCCGAAACGACAACATCAAACCATCCACACCAAGACCAACTATAATCAAGCCAACACAGCGCAGCAAAACAAATCAGTAAGTACAAAACGCCTTCGCACACACACATGCACGCGAGGGCACACAATTCCACCATACAAGCCTCGACGTGCGCAAGCGAGGGCACCACACTCTACATCGGCTCAACCTTAGGAATAATTCCCATCTCCCTATAATTAAACAGCATTATCCTGAGCTCCTCACCCGCAAAAAGCCTTCGCAGTTCCCCTTCACCTAGACCCTCGGCGGTCGGCAGGGACAACAGTTCCTGCCGACCAGCCCCACTCACATGAAGCAGAGCCCGCTCCCCCGCGCTAACCCTACGTTTTGCAACCGCCCTTCGTCGACGGCGCCCGGTGCTAGGGCCTGGCGCGTCCGACGCGTCCGCGGCGTGTGGCGAGGCCTCCGCCGCAGCCACGTCCAAGGCCGCAAAATAATCCAAATTCTCTTCCGACGACTCCTCAGTCCACTCAACCGAGCTCCCGGAGTCAGCAAAGTCAAAAAACTCAGATGCAGACCCGCTATATTGATTACCACCTTCCGCGGTCGAGGCCGCCAAAAACTCAGTAGCGGTGGTTGCGTGCGCAGGCCCAAAATCTTGAACCTGCGCAGCAACCAAAGTTCAGTACAACATCCAAAATTCCCTAACCCTAAACAACCACTACGCCACCTGCGAGGGCCCTGACGCTGCGGGGGCCTCCGCCGTTGCCTCCGCTGCCACTTCCGCCATTGTTTCCACCGCCTCCGCCGCCGGATCTTCGACGGTCGGCGCAGCTGCTGCGAGGGCATCGGGAGCGCCTTCGGCCACCTTCAGGGGCAGGTCTTCCACTATCGCAGCAGATGCGGGGGCGCCTGGTGCGTCTTCCGTGGTCGGCTCCGGATCAGGCAGGGCATCGTTCAGTGCTCCGAAGTCGTCCACCCGCTCGCCTCGCTCCGCCTAAAACAAAACATACAAAAAGTCAGCAAACACACGCACAAACCACATTCAGCAGGCGCCGAGCAAACGACAACGTTACCTGAGCCCTCGCAGCCTCGGCCCGCTCCCTGACCACATCACCACCATACAGACCCCACATCCGGTCATAGAGGGCACCGGCGGACTCCTTCACCACGGGGTCTTCGACCTTATAGATATCTCGCCCAAAGTCTTCATCTGCCTGGTCGAAGGCCTCATAGTGCCGGCACCCTTCGCGAGAGAGTGCGTTCATTGCCCCCTCGCAGGTGACCAGGGAGGCGAACGACATTAATCCACCCAAGACAGTGGGGAGCTCCTGCAGCTCCTCTTGCACCCATTCCAAGCAGCGAAGCCCGGCCTCTCGCTCCGGCACCACGAAGTCACCGGTCCGCGCACCCAGCTCGCGGTATGTGGCCATAAGCTGTGTGCGCGTCCGTTCGGCCTCCGTTCGTGCCGCGGCTTCGGCCCCCTTCGTGCGGCTCTCCAGAGCGGTGAGCCGCCCCCGCAGGTCCTCGGCGAGATCCTTGGCAAGATTGGCCTCCGCCCGTGCCAGCCTAGCCTCCGCCTGCGCGGCCTGCTCCTTGGCGACGGCCTCGTTGGCCTCCCTCCTCTCCCCCGCCAGCTGGCGCCGGAGATCAGCCTTTTCCTCCTCCAGGGCGGCCACCTTGTCCGCCAGTTTACGACACTTGCTGTCGGAGGCCGACTTCTCACGGACAGCGTTAGCATGTTGCGTCCGAAGTCTCTCGACTTCGGCAGATAGGGCTGCCGTAAGCGCCCCCGACGCAGTACGGCTGGTGAAGTCAGCCACCTGCAGAGCACACGTAAGGCCATGGCCGAAAAAGAAAAAAAAAAGAAAAAAAAAATAAGAGCTTGGCGGACCTGACTCAGCGCCTCCGTCGCCTGACTCAGCGCCTCCGTCACTCCCTTCAGCCGGCGGGTCGCCGCGCCAGCCTCGTCTCTGACCAACGCGAGGGCCGACACCTCGCCTCCGGCGCCAAGGGTCCCGCCCCTCGCCTTCGACGACAGCGCAGCCGTCGCGATTGCCCCAGCAGGCACAGCTATAGCAAGCCGGCCTTCGTCCGACCCTGCAACGCATCAACGATCAAAAAAAAAAGCGGCCGGGTGACTTACCCCCAAGATAATCGTCCACACTAATGTCCGTGCCGAAGTCGGCAACGCGTTTGCCCGGTGGCGGCAACGTTCGGGCCGCCTTCGTAGCCTCCGCCACTCCGCTGGCCGGCGGCACCACCTTCGTCAGCTTGGAGACTCCGGCGCCCGCCGTTGTCTCCGGCGCCTTGCCGGGTGCAGAGGCGCCCGCCTTCGCCGGCAATGGCGGCTTGCCTCCGCTGGAGGCCGCAGCCTTCGCCGTCCCCCGCTGCCTTTTCGGCCGGGCCTCGTGAATCCTGACGGTCGCCCGGCGTTTTTGCGCCGCCCCTTGGCGATCCTTGTCCATCACTGCCCACACAACAGCACCAATATTTCGCCCGTAAGGAAAAACTCTCCACTGACGAGCCGTACGAGATGTAAAACAGTCTTCCTCAGCCGCGCAGGGGACAGGAACATTTCTAGGCCAGCAGCCCCCGGTAACCCTCAGCATCCGAGCCGAAGACTCCCGGAGCTCGGGCGAAGACATCCTCTCCCCCGGGGCCGCACACGTCCTCATTAACTCTCTAGCAAAACTATCAGACACCCCGATTCCTCCCAACGCAGTACCTAATTTTCTCTTTTTTGAGGAGGGGGCGGCCGTCAGCGCAGGGTCGCCTCCAGTCTCCACCGCCGGTTTCTTCCCACGGTGGTCCGCTTCGTCTTGACCAGGGTAGCCGTCGTACGGCAATTGATTTAACTCGAAGACCCTGTTCAAACGTTCATTTGACCCGCGAATATCAAAGCTGCGCTGGCCTTCCGTCCTCGCCACGTACCGCCCCACGAGCCGCACCGCCAAGTCCTCCGCATCACGCACAAAGGCGGCCGGGTCACGGTTTTGCAAGTTCAGTGCAAAGGCAGGACTTCGCACCACCCTTCCTCCGTGAAAAGGCATCTGACGAGGGCACACTTCGCCCAGCGTCCAGCCGTGCGCCAAGGGCCAGACCCCGTACGCCACAAACTCTTCAACTAAATCACGACCACTGCTCTGGCCGGCGGCACACCGAAGGGCCCCTTCGTCTGCATCCTCTTCTGCCACTTCAAAAGGCGGATACGCAGAGTAATAGTGAGAGCACATCTCAAACACGGGGAGTCCTTCATGGCCTTCGACAGTAGCCTCAGCAACGTAAAACCAAAATTCATTCCAATTGCCCCACTTGTTGCGGGCGCACGGAACCAACTCCACTACTGGCATTGTGGTCTTGCCGGTCTTCGGCGTGAATGTACACGACCCAAACTGGGCAACTCCGTCCTCAATCACCCTCTTCTGCCAATGCAAGCAGTAATTCTTCGCAAAAACTTCAACCGACGGCTGTCCGCCGTACGAAGTCGTCGCCCAGACATACTTCGCCAGCGCCACCACGGCGTTCGGTGTCAGCTGATGAATTTGAACGTTGAATCTACGCAGGACTTCGCCAACAAACCGGTGCGCAGGCAAGCGGAGACCGGCGACGAAGAACGCCTCGAAAACAACCAACTCACCCTCCGGCTCGGGGACTTCCTCCGTCCCCGGAGCATGAGCGACTCCGCCGCCAAAGTAGCCCAAGCGCTGCATCTCTTCGACGCGGGCCGACGTCATCCGTGACACACCAAAATCAACAGAGTCGCCGGCGCGCAGCTCCTCCACCATCACGCTACTCAACGTCCCCTCAGACGAGGCGGCGGCCGGCGGCGTGGCGTCGGCGGAAGAAGAAGAGGATGGCATTGCTACGTACCGTCGGCGGCGGGGGGCGGTTTGCTTCACTCGAGCCAGATCTCCGACGAGCAAAGGGAGCAGCAGAAGAAGAGGAGCAGAAAGACGGCGGGCGGCTAGGGTTTTCACGGAGCGCGGAAGGCAAAGTGCAAACAGCGCCGTCCCCCGCCCCCCTTTATAGGCAGGGCGCGGCTCCTCGGGAAACCCGCAATCCCACAGGGCGCGACGCTTCGGAAAACCCGCAGTCCAGCAGTACGATGTCCATCAACGGTCACATCAAAAACCCCCGCGGAACCACTTCGAGCGAGGGCAGCGTCTCCGCCATCTAGCGACGTCTTCGGCACCAGGTGACTTTGTCGAACTGGTCCCTCGGAGGGCAAATGTTGGAGCGAAGGCAGAAACGCCACCCTTCGCTCGAAGTCTCCACCGCTTAGCCCCTGCCCTGACAGACAAAGCAGGCAGGGACACCCTTCGCTTCATCGGCACCAGAGACAACATGGAGACCCTTCGCTCGATTCGGCACCAGACGAAGGCCTGCGGCAACGCCTCCCCACGGCGCGGCCTCGGTCAGCTCCGAGGCCCACGTGAGATCAGGCCCATTGTAACGGGCCCTGCGTGGCCGCGTTTGTGTTACGGGCCTAATTTGTAAAGGTGTACTTGTAATTACAGCTTGTAACCCCGCTTTATGGGAATATTCTGGGGATAAACTAGGTACCTGAGGGCACATGCGTCCTTAACGCAAGGCGCCGTGCACTCGGATACCTATAAATACCCCCGCACAGTGCCCGTGAGAGGCCGGATTAACAGAGCTTTTGCCATCACGCGCGAGTGCCCTGTTGCCATCTCCATTCACCCGTGTTGGATCTCCTTGCTGTCGAGAGACAGTCCCAACAATCCGCGATGTGCACACCATCGCCTGCTGCACCGAGCTCGGCACCACCATCGCCACAGTTTGCAACACAGTCGCCAGTTGGAACTCAGTTCCAGTTCGCGACACCGCTCACACTGATCCAAACCTCAATGTAGATGATGACGAGGATCTGGAGCATCGATACAGAACGCTTCAGAACGTCCTCGACACAAACACTGTGCTCGGGCTGGCTCACCGCGACATCGAGGACGCCGAGCTACACAATGTCAATATGGAGGAGCCTAAGTCCTTCAAGGACGCTGACGGTGATCCGAACTAGAACACAACAATGGAGGAGGAGCTGAAGTTGATCCGCGACAACAACACCTGGGCACTAGCCGAGCTCCCGTGTGGTCACCACGCTTTCGGTCTCAAGTGGGTGTATAAGGTGAAGTGGGATGAGAACAACACCATCGTCAAGTACAAGGCGCATCTCGTCACAAAGGGGTATGTGCAACGCCTCAGCATCGACTATGAACAGGAATTCACTCCTGTCACATGACTGGAGTCAGTACGACTGCTCCTCACTATTGCAGCACACTACGGCTGGGGCGTCCACCACATGGACATCAAATCGGTGTTCTTGAATGGGGATCTCCAGGAAGAAGTCTACGTCCAACAGCCCCCCCGGCTTCATCGACGGCAAGAACAAGCACAAGGTACTTCGTCTCCACAAGGTGTTGTACGGGCTCCAGCAAGCTCCACAGGCCTAGAATCAGAAGCTTGATGCCTCGTTGATCGGGCTCGACTTCACCTGATGCATCGATGAGCATGGGATGTACACCCGTGGAAAGTGAAAGTCGCCTAGAGGGCGGTGAATAGGCAAATCTGAAATTTATAAAGTTTAAGCACAACTACAAGCCAGGGTTAGCGTTAGAAATATAATCGAGTCCAAAAGAGAGGGCGAAAACAAATCACAAGCAAATAAGAGCGGATGACACAGTGATTTGTTTTACCGAGGTTCGGTTCTTGCAAACCTACTCCCCGTTGAGGTGGTCACAAAGACTGGGCCTCTTTCAACCCTTTCCCTCTCTCAAACGGTCACCTAGACCGAGTGAGCTTCTCTTCTCAATCAATTGGGACACTAAGTCCCCACAAGGACCACCACACAATTGGTGTCTCTTGCTTTGATTACAAAGAACTTGGGAACAAGAATAGAGGAAGAAGAAAAACGATCCAAGCGCAAGAGCTCAAAAGAACACGGCAAAACTCTCTCTTCTAGTCACTATTGCTTTGAGTGGAATTGGGACTTGGAGAGATTTTGATTCACTCTATTTGTGTCTTATATTGAATGCACTAGCTCTTGTATTGAATGTGTTGGTTGAAAAACTTGGATTCCTTGAAGTGTTGGTGGTTGGGGGTATTTATAGCCCCAACCACCAAGTGGCCGTTGGGGAAGGCTGCTGTCGTATGGCGCACCGGACAGTCCGGTGCACCACCGGACACTGTTTGGTGCGCCAGCCACGTCACCCAACCGTTAGGGTTCGACCGTTGGAGCTCTGACATGTGGGGCCACCGGACAGTCCGGTGGTGCACCGGACAGGTCCTGTTCACAGTCTGGTGCGCCATCTGGTGCCTGCTCTGACTCTACGCGCGTAGTCCGCACTGTTCACTGTTCACTGTTCACTTTTGCAGTCCACCGTTGGTGCTGTAGCCGTTACTCCGCTTGGCACACCGGACAGTCCGGTGCTACACCAGACAGTCCGGTGAATTATAGCGGAGTGGCAATTCCAGAAACCCGAAGGTGGCAAGTTCGGAGTTGATTTCCCTGGTGCACCGGACAGTCTGGTGCGCCAGACCAGGCCTGCCTTCGGTTGTCTTTTGCTCTTTTTATTTGAACACTTTCTTGGACTTTTTATTGGTTTGTGTTGAACCTTTGGCACCTGTAGAACTTATAATCTAGAGCAAACTAGTTAGTCCAATTATTTGTGTTGGGCAATTCAACTACCAAAATTATTTAGGAAAAGGTTTGACCCTATTTCCCTTTCAATCTCCCCCTTTTTGGTGATTGATGCCAACACAAACCAAAGCAAATGTATAAGTGCAAAATTGAACTAGTTTGAATAAGGTAAGTGCAAAGGTTGCTTGGAATTAAACCAATTTACATTTCATAAGATATGCATGGATGCTTTCTTCTATTTTAACATTTTGGACCACGCTTGCACCACTTGTTTTGTTTTTGCAAAACTCTTTTGGGAATTCTTTTGCAAAATAGTCAAAGGTATATGAATAAGATTTTGAGAAGCATTTTCAAGATTTGAAATTTTCTCCCGTGTTTCAAATGCTTTTCCTTTGACTAAACAAAACTCCCCCTTAATGAAATTCTCCTCTTAGTGTTCAAGAGGGTTTTAGATATTAATTTTGAAAGGGGTCATACCAATTTGAAATTATATAAAAAATAAGATGTTGAAAAACTTCTTTAATACAAATTGAAAGAACACATTTTTTGAAATTGGTGGTGGTGCGGTCCTTTTGCTTTGGGCTAATACTTTCTCCCCCTTTGGCATGAATCGCCAAAAAACGGATACTTGTTAGTGAAATATAAGCCCTTCTCAAACTTTCTCCCCCTTTGGTAAATAATGTAGGAGTGAAGATTATACCAAATTGGAGAGCGATGCGGAGTGACGGCGAAGGATGAATAATTCGATGGAGTGGAGTGGAAGCCTTGTCTTCGTCAAAGAACTCCATTTCCCTTTCAATCTATGACTTAGCATGAAATACACTTGAAAACCACATTAGTCATAACAAATAAAAGAGATACGATCAAAGGTATATAAATAAGCTATGTGTGCAAAGTATCAATCAAAATTCCTAGAATCAAGAATGTTTAGCTTATGCTTAAGTTTGGTAAAAGCTTTCTCATCCAATGACTTGGTAAAGATATCGGCTAATTGTTCTTTGGTGCTAACATATGCAATCTCGATATCCCCCCTTTGTTGGTGATCCCTTAAAAAGTGATACCGAATGACTATGTGTTTAGTGCGGCTATGCTCAACAGGATTATCCGCCATGCGGATTGCACTCTCATTATCACATAGGAGAGGGACTTTGGTTAATTTGTAACCATAATCGATAAGGGTTTGCCTCATCCAAAGCAATTGCGCGCAACAATGGCCTGCGGCAATGTACTCGGCTTCGGCGGTAGAAAGAGCTACTGAATTTTGTTTCTTTGAAGCCCAAGACACCAGGGATCTTCCCAAGAACTGACAAGTCCCTGATGTGCTCTTTCTATCAATTTTACACCCTGCCCAATCAGCATCTGAATAACCTATTAAATCAAAAGTGGATCCCTTGGGGTACCAAAGGCCAAATTTAGGAGTATCAACTAAATATCTCAAGATTCGTTTCACGGCCCTAAGGTGAACTTCCTTAGGATCGGCTTGGAATCTTGCACACATGCATACGGAAAGCATAATATCCGGTCGAGATGCACATAAATAGAGTAAAGATCCTATCATCGACCGGTATACCTTTTGATCTACGGATTTACCTCCCGTGTCGAGGTCGAGATGCCCATTAGTTCTCATGGGTGTCTTGATGGGCTTGGCATCCTTCATCCCAAACTTGGTGAGTATGTCTTGAATGTACTTCGTTTGGCTAATGAAGGTGCCCTCTTGGAGTTGCTTGACTTGAAATCCTAAGAAATACTTCAACTCCCCCATCATAGACATCTAGAATTTTTGAACCATAATCCTACTAAACTCTTCACATGTAGATTTGTTAGTAGACCCAAAGATAATATCATCAACATAGATTTGGCATACAAACAAATCATTTGCAATAGTTTTAGTAAAGAGAGTAGGATCGGATTTTCCGACTTTGAAGCCATTAGCGATAAGAAAATCTCTTAGGCATTCATACCATGCTCTTGTGGCTTGCTTGAGCCCGTAAAGCGCCTTAGAGAGTTTATACACATGGTTAGGATACTCACTATCTTCAAAGCCGGGAGGTTGCTCAACATAGACCTCCTCCTTGATTGATCCATTGAGGAAGGCACTTTTCACGTCCATTTGATAGAGCTTGAAGCCATGGTAAGTAGCATAGGCAAGTAATATGCGAATTGACTCAAGCCTAGCTACGGGTGCATAGGTTTCACCAAAATCCAAACCTTCGACTTGTGAATATCCCTTGGCCACAAGTCGGGCTTTGTTCCTTGTCACCACACCATGCTCATCTTGTTTGTTGCGGAAGACCCACTTGGTTCCTACAACATTTTGGTTAGGACGTGGAACAAGATGTCATACCTCATTCCTCGTGAAGTTGTTGAGTTCCCCTTGCATTGCCAACACCCAATCCGAATCTCTTAATGCATCTTCTACCCTGTATGGCTCAATAGAAGACACAAAAGAGTAATGTTCAAAAAAATGAGCAACACGAGATCGAGTAGTTACCCCCTTATGAATATCGCCGAGGATGGAGTTCACGGGGTGATCTCGTTGTATTGCTTGGTGGACTCTTGGGTGTGGCGGTCTTGGACCCTCATCATCTTCCTTGTCTTGATCATTAGCATCTCCCCCTTGATCATTGTCCTCCTCTTGAGGTGGCTCCTCTTGATCTTCATTTTCATCATCTTGAGCTTGATCCTCATCTTGAGTTGGTGGAGATGCTTGCATGGAGGAAGATGGTTGATCTTGTGCTTGTGGAGGCTCTTCGGATTCCTTAGGACACACATCCCCAATGGACATGTTTCTTAGCGTGATGCACGAAGCCTCTTCATCATCTAGCTCATCAAGATCAACTTGCTCTACTTGAGAGCCGTTAATCTCATCAAACACAATGTCACAAGAAACTTCAACTAGTCCAGTGGACTTGTTAAAGACTCTATGTGCCCTTGTGTTTGAATCATAACCAAGTAAAAAGCCTTCTACAGCCTTAGGAGCAAATTTAGATTTTCTACCTCTTTTAACAAGAATAAAGCATTTGCTACCAAAGACTCTAAAATATGAAACATTGGGCCTTTTACCGGTGAGGAGTTCATAGGATGTCTTCTTGAGGATTCGGTGAAGGTATAGACGGTTGATGGCGTAGCAAGCGGTGTTGATTGCTTCCGCCCAAAACCGGTCCGAAGTCTTGTACTCATCAAGCATGGTCCTCGCCATGTCAAGTAGAGTTCTATTCTTCCTCTCTACTACACCATTTTGTTGTGGTGTGTAGGGAGAAGAGAACTCATGCTTGATTCCCTCATCCTCAAGAAAGCCTTCTATTTGCGAGTTCTTGAACTCCGTCCCGTTGTCACTTCTAATATTTTTTATCCTCAATCCGAACTCATTTTGAGCCCGTCTTAAGAATTCCTTCAATGTCTCTTGGGTTTGTGATTTTTCCTGCAAAAAGAACACCTAAGTGAAGCGAGAATAATCATCCACAATAACTAGACAGTACTTACTCTCACCGATGCTTATGTAAGCTATCGGGCCGAATAGATCCATGTGGAGTAACTCAAGCGGCCTGTCAGTCGTCATGATGTTCTTGTGTGGATGGTAAACAGCAACTCGCTTCCCTGCTTGACATGCGCTACAAACCCTGTCTTTCTCAAAATGAACATTTGTTAGTCCCAAAATGTGCTCTCCCTTTAGAAGCTTATGAAGATTCTTCATCCCAACGTGGGCTAGTCGACGATGCCAGAGCCAACCCATGTTAGTCTTAGCAATTAAGCAAGTGTCGAGTTCAGCTCTATTAAAATCAACTAAGTATAGCTGACCCTCTAACACTCCCTTAAATGCTATTGAATCATCACTTCTTCTAAAGACAGTAACACCTATATCCGTAAAAAGACAATTGTAGCCCATTTTGCATAATTGAGAAATAGAAAGCAAGTTGTAATCTAAAGAATCTACAAGAAAAACATTGGAAATAGAATGGTCAGATGATATAGCAATTTTACCAAGTCCTTTGACCAAACCTTGATTTCCATCCCCGAATGTGATAGCACTTTGGGGATCATGGTTTTTCTCGTAGGAGGAGAACATCCTTTTCTCCCTAGTCATGTGGTTTATGCACCCGCTATCAATGATCCAACTTGAGCCCCCGGATGCATAAACCTACAAAACAAGTTTAGGCCTTGTTCTTAGGTACCCAAACGGTCTTGGGTCCTTTGACATTAGAAACAAGCACCTTGGGTACCCAAACACAAGTCTTTGAGCCCTTGTGTTTGGCCCTAACATATTTGGCAACTACTTTGCCTGATTTGTTAGTTAAAACATATGAAGCATCAAAAGTCTTAAATGAAATAATAGGCTCATTTGATGCAATAGGAGTTTTCTTCTTAGGCAATTTAACATGAGTGGATTGCCTAGAACTAGATGCCTCACTCTTATACATAAAAGCATGATGAGAGCCAGAGTGAGACTTCCTAGAATGAATTCTCCTAATTTTGTGTTCGGGATAACCGGCAGGGTATAAAATATAACCCTCGTTATCCTGAACCATGGGAGCCTTACCCTTAACAAAATTAGACAATTTCTTAGGGGCATTAAGCTTGACATTGTCTTCCTTTTGGAAGCCAATGCCATCCTTAATCCTAGGGCGTCTCCCACTATAGAGCATGCTTCTAGCAAATTTAAATTTTTCATTTTCTAAGTCATGCTCATTAATTTTAGCACTAAGTCGAACTATGTGATCATTTTGTTGTTTAATTAAAGCTAGGTGATCATGAATAGCATCAACATTAATGTCTCTACATCTAGTACAAATAGTAATATGCTCAATGGTAGATGTCGAGGGTTTGCAAATATTTAATTCATCAATCTTAGCATGTAATAAAACATTTTAATTTCTAAGATTAGAAATAACATCATTGCAAACATTTAAATCTTTAGCCTTAGCCATTAATTTTTCATTCTCAATTTTAAGGCTAGAGAGAGATGCATTTAACTTGTCGATCTTAGTAATTAAACTAACATTATCATTTCTAAGATTAACAATCGAATCATCACAAGCATCTAATTTCTCAACCTTAGCAACCAATTTATCATTCTCAAATCTAAGGTTGGAAATAGTGTCATGGCAAGTGCTTAGCTCACTAGTTAATTTCTCACATTTTTCTATCTCCTGAGCATAAGCATTTTTAACTTTAACATGCTTCTTATTTTCTTTAATAAGGAAGTCCTCTTGCCTATCCAAGAGTTCATCCTTCTTATGAATAGCACTAATCACTTCATTTAATTTTTCTTTTTGTTGCATGTTTAAGTTAGCAAAAAGGGTGAGCAAATCATCCTCATCATCACTAGAGCTAGCCTCATCACTAGATGTTGCATATTTAGTGGAAGCTCTAGATTTTACCTTCTTCTTTTTGCCGTCTTTTGCCATGAGGCACTTGTGGCCGACGTTGGGGAAGAGGAGACCCTTGTTGACGGTGATGTTTGCAGTGTCCTTGTCGGAGGAGGAGTCGGTGGAGCTCTCGTTGGAGTCTCATTCCCGACAAACATGGGCATCGCCGCCCTTCTTCTTGTAATACTTCTTCTTCTCCTTTCTTCTTCCCTTCTTGTCGTCGCCCCTGTCACTGTCACTAGAAATAGGACATTTTGCTATAAAGTGATCGGGCTTACCACATTTGTAGCAAACCTTCTTGGAGTGGGGTTTGTAATCCTTCCCCCTCCTTTGCTTGAGGATTTGGCGAAATTTTGATGATTAAAGACATCTCCTCATTGTCGAGTTTGGAGGCATCGATGGGGAGCCTACTTGACATAGACTCTTCTTTCTTCTCCTCCGTTGCTTTGAAGGCAACGGGTTGCACCTTGGGTGTGGAGGTGGCGCCTCGCTCGATGATTTGTTTGGAGCCTTTGATCATTAGCTCAAAGCTCACAAACTTTCCTATCACTTCCTCGGGAGACATTAGTTTATATCTAGGATCACCACGAATTAATTGAACTTGAGTAGGATTAAGAAATACAAGTGATCTTAGAATAACCTTGACCATTTCATGGTCATCCCATTTGGTGCTCCCGAGGTTGCGCACTTGGTTCACCAAGGTCTTGAGCCAGTTGTACATGGCTTGTGGCTCCTCTCCTTGGTGAAGCATGAATCGACCGAGCTCCCCCTTGATCGTTTCCCTCTTGGTGATCTTGGTCACCTCGTCTCCTTCGTGCGCGGTCTTTAGCACGTCCCAAATCTCTTTGGCACTCTTCAACCCTTGCACCTTATTATACTCCTCATGACTTAGAGAGGCGAGGAGTATAGTAGTGGCTTGGGAGTTGAAGTGCCGGATTTGGGCTACCTCGTCTGAGTCATAGCCTTCATCCCCCACGGATGGTTCCTACGCACCAAATTCAACAATGTCCCAAATACTAGCGTGGAGTGAGGTTAGATGGTGCCTCATTTTATCACTCCACATACTATAATCTTTACCATAAAAAACCGGTGGTTTGCCTAGTGGGACGGAAAGTAAAGGAGTGCGTTTGGAAATGCGAGGATAGCGTAAGGGGATCTTACTAAACTTCTTGCGCTCATGGCACTTAGAAGTGACGGATGGCGTGTCGGAGCCGGAGGTGGATGGCGACGAAGAATCGGTCTCGTAGTAGACCACTTTCTTCATTTTCTTCTTCTTATCGCCACTCCGGTGCGACTTCACGCGGGGAGGTGATTCCTCCCTTTTCCTGTTGTCGGACTCTCCCGATGGAGCTTTCCCGTGGCTTGTGGCGGGCTTCTCGCCGGTCACCATCTCCTTCTTGGCGTGAGCTCCCGACATAACTTCGAGCGGTTAGGCTCTAATGAAGTACCGGGCTCCGATACCAATTGAAAGTCGCCTAGAGGTGGGTGAATAGGCAAATCTAAAATTTATAAAGTTTAAGCACAACTACAAGCCGGGGTTAGCGTTAGAAATATAATTGAGTCCGAAAGAGAAGGCGAAAACAAATCACAAGCAAATAAGAGCGGATGACACGGTGATTTGTTTTACCGAGGTTCGGTTCTTGCAAACCTACTCCCCATTGAGGTAGTCACAAAGACCGGGTCTCTTTCAACACTTTCCCTCTCTCAAACGGTCACCTAGACCGAGTGAGCTTCTCTTCTCAATCAATTGGGACACTAAGTCCCCACAAGGACCACCACACAATTGGTGTCTCTTGCTTTGATTACAAAGAACTTGGGAACAAGAATAGAGGAAGAAGAAAAACAATCCAAGCGCAAGAGCTCAAAAGAACACGGCAAAACTCTCTCTTCTAGTCACTATTGCTTTGAGTGGAATTGGGACTTGGAGAGATTTTGATTCACTCTATTTGTGTCTTGTATTGAATGCACTAGCTCTTGTATTGAATGTGTTGGCTGAAAAACTTGGATTCCTTGAAGTGTTGGTGGTTGGGGGTATTTATAGCCCCAACCACCAAAGTGGTCGTTAGGGAAGGCTGCTGTCGTATGGCGCACCGGACAGTCCGGTGCGCCACCGGACACTGTCCGATGCGCCAGCCACGTCACCCAACCATTAGGGTTTGACCGTTGGAGCTCTGACATGTGGGGCCACCGGACAGTCCGGTGGTGCACCGGATAGGTCCTGTTCACTGTCTGGTGCGCCATCTGGTGCCTGCTCTGACTCTGCGCGCGCAGTCCGCACTGTTCACTATTCACTGTTCACTTTTGCAGTCGACCGTTGGCACTGTAGCCGTTACTCCGCTTGGCACACCGGACAGTCCGGTGAATTATAGCGGAGTGGCAATTCTAGAAACCCGAAGGTGGCAAGTTCGGAGTTGATTTCCCTGGTGCACCGGACACTGTCCGGTGGCACACCGGACAGTCCGGTGCGCCAGACCAGTGTTGCCTTTGGTTGTCTTTTGCTCTTTTTATTTGAACCCTTTCTTGGACTTTTTATTGGTTTGTGTTGAACCTTTGGCACCTATAGAACTTATAATTTAGAGCAAACTAGTTAGTCCAATTATTTGTGTTGGGCAATTCAACCACCAAAATTATTTAGGAAAAGATTTGACCCTATTTCCCTTTCAGAATGGGTGTCGGGCGCCTGATCATAGGCGTCTACGTGGATGATCTGATCATCACTAGGGGCGACACAGGAGCCATGAGCAGGTTCAAGGCCGAGATGATGAGCACTTTTCGCATGAGCAATCTCGGGCTTCTCTCCTACTACCTCGGCCTAGAGGTGACACAAGGAGCAGCCTGGATCATGCTTTGTCAGGCTGCGTACGCCGCCAAGATTCTCGAAAAGGCAGGACTGGCAGGATGCAATGCCAGTGCCATGCCCATGGAGCCGAAGCTGAAGCTACTCAAGGATGGGATGACGCCGAGCGTGGATGCCATAAAATACCGCAGTCTCATTGGAAGCCTCAGGTACCTGTGTAACTCCAGACCGGACTTGGCGTATTCGGTGGGATATCTTAGCCAGTTCATGGAGGCGCCTCGTCAAGAGCACCTTGCTGCAGTCAAGTGTGTTCTTCGGTATGTGGCAGGCACAATGCATTGGGGCCTGCACTACCATCCAGCCAAGAGGAATGGAGGCGCTCCAAAACTATTGGGCTATTCTGATAGCGACTTGGCCAGAGATGTCAATGACTGGAAGAGCACTAGCGACCTCATCTTCTTCCTGGCAGGAGGGCTGGTTGCTTGGCAATCGGCAAAACAGAAAGTGGTTGCTTTGTCTTCATGCGAGGCAGAATACATCGCAGTCGCTGCGTCCACGTGCGAGGTAGTCTAGCTGGCATGACTGTTGGCTAAGCTCATCGAAGGAGCAGTCGTTGCACCCAGGCTCAAGGTGGACAACAAGTCTGCCATTGCACTGATGAAGAATCATGTGCATCATGACCGGAGCAAGCACATAGATGTGAAATTCCACTTCATCTGGGAATGCTGCGACAGGAAGATGATCGACGTCGAGTGCGCCGGGACCGAGTTGCAGCTGGGCGACATTCTTACGAAGGCACTCGGTCAAAGTCAGCTCCAAGAACTCCGTGGTGGGATCGGCATGAAAAATCTTGTGTAAACTGGGCTTAGGAGGATAATGTTATAGTAAGCCCAGATTAGCTTCTTTTTTATTCTTAGGAAGTAGATCAGTGCGCGATCACCGTTCCTGGCTGGCCGCGCACACCGCGACTGCGTGCGCTCTTCACGGCACGGCCCAGGGCACTGGGATGGCAATGGCTGATCACGAGCGTGTCGTGATTATCTGATTCCCTAGTAGCCATATATACATGCATGTATTTCCTTTATATACATAGAGCAATCAACAGAGAAAAGCAGCCATTCGGTGGCACCAAAACATCTTTGTGTCCACTGCGTGTGCGTGTGAGTTATCTCCCTCGGATCGGAGTTCTAACATAATCCTGTCCCCAGTCCCAAGCTTGATTTGCCCTTGTTCTTCGCGTGCCAACCCTTGTCCAGTGACCAAGCGAGTCAATTTTCTCACCTCATCGTGGCCAGGTTATCTTGAGAAGTTCCTCGCCCGTGTAACACCCCAGGTGTTTATATTCCGCTCGACAACGAGTATGGATTTAAGCACGTAATATCGGTGGATAAAACGGACGTTAAATTTTAAACATCTTTCGTCTATCGCGATTTTAATATCGCATTTGTTTCGGCTGTCGCGTGTGTGACATCGTTTTTATTTTTATCTGTCCGGGCTCTTCCTAAATTTTCGTGATGTTCGGAACATAGTTGTTCCGAAAATCTGTGTGTACGGTGATTATTCATCGCTCGCGCGAATACGAATTCGGAAGCCGAACCACTTGGATGATTTTTATCCCGAATAAATTAATTGGAACTCGCAAAAATGGTTTCCAGTCCGAAACAAACTAGACCAACGTAACTAGAACTGAAAGTGAATAATTAGTAAATGATTTGGTTCGCTAGATTCGTAGAATAAAATATGTATCCGTATAACGTGTCGATCCAGTTTACATCGCTAAAAATCGTGATCCAAAATATCAACGATTCTCTGTTAAAAAATAGAAAATAAGAAAAATCATATTTTTGCTTCCTCCGTTCAGTCCTCCCATCCTTATCTTCCATGTGTTGTTCTCATCTAGTAGTTATTTGTTCCCTGGAATACTTTCTTAGGTGTCTCCTATCCAAAGCCAACAGCTCCCTAGGAGTTCTCCACGTACTCTTTTCCCTGGAAGCTCCCATACGTCTCGTTCCTTATCCCTTGCCATCGTTCTAATCTTGGAATCCAGCTCTCGTACGTTCCTTTTCCTTCAGCGACGTCGACTCCGTGGGATATTTTGCTGCGCGCTCATCTCACTCAGTTCGCTCGACGCCTTGCTTCTTCTACCAGCACGTGATCTCGCCTCCTCACCGTGGCGTCTCCCTTCCCAGCCAGGTCGAATCTCCAGGCCCATTGTTCCTCTCCCTATCTTGGAGCTCGCCCCTGATCTCTTCCATATGGAGCTTGCCCCTGATCTCTATTTCCTTGACATGGGCTCGACCTCCACTTCGCCGTGAAGGCTCGTCGCTTCACCCACCGGAGTTCGTCGGCCATGGCTTTTGAGCTTGCAAGTAGTCGCCCTTCCGCCGTCCCTGGCTCGGCCCTGCTCGCCGCGTCCAGCGGAGCTCGGTCCTTGGCGCGCGTTGCTCCAGCTCCCGCGCGCGCCCACCTCCCTGCTCGTCCGGCGAGTCATGCCCGGGCCGCGTCGAGCTCCCTGACTCTAGCTCGTCCCTGTGCGCGTCTCTCTGATGCCCAGCGACGGCCACCGCTTTTTCCGTCGAACACCCTCCAGCTCCTCCCTCTGCTAGCACGGCCGACTGCCCCAAGTTCCATGGCGCGCATCTCGCGCCCAAGCTCCTCTTTGCCGAGCAGTTCGCCCGGCCTCTGGCCTTCTTCCTTGCGCACGGCCTGCCCCAGCTCGCGGAGTTCCCTCGCGGCGTTCATCTCCCTGCGCGTCCTCTCTGGCGCTGCGGTGCCCCAGCTTGGCCTTTGCCCATTCCTCAGCCGCGCCCTGCTCCAGTCGCTCACCCATCGGACGCTACACGCTCGCATCTGCTTGTTCCATGGGTGCGCACTGCCTTCTCTGTCCATGGTGCGCCCTCACCTCTACTTCTCTTCTGGCCGGCGTTTTTCCAGCCGTGGATCTCCTTGTGTGCCGCGCCCGGCTCCCTGACGTGCCGCGGTGCCCGTCGCCCTGCGCACGCTCCGTTTCCTCGCGCGGCTTTGTGCTCGCCTGGCCGCGCCCTACTTCCATGTCCGCCGTTGAAGCTTCCCTGTCGCGCCCCTCAGCTCGCCGCTGCTCAGCTTCTCCGGTGCTTTCTCCGACCGTGGGCGCTATCGCGCCGTTGACCCCGTCGAGACTCGCCAGCCGCGGCGCTGCTCCTAGCTCTCTGCTCGCTAGACCGTGCCCTGGGTCGCCGTTGGGGACTCAACCTCGCCTGGCCGTTGTCTCGGATGCGCAGGAGTAGTGTAGGTACTTGCAGTCGGTGGATCCTCGATATCGAGCTGGGAATAGAGAAGACAGTACTGTTCCGTGCGTCGCTTATCCCATGCTCGACGGAATGCCCAACTGGGAGGTGATAGCTTCGTGTGTCGGTGAGCCGTCGTTTTTCTCGTTCAGTGTTTGTGCAGCCTTGTCCGAACCGCGCTGCCATCTCCCGACCGTTGGCCCTTGCCCCCTGCACGGGCTTGTCGCGCTAGTCAACCCCGCCTCGATCCTCGTCGTCGATATTGCGCTTGCTGGTGGCCAAAGCTCGCGCTAACCTACTCGATCACACCTCGTCAGCTCGTTCCATACTCAATCTCGTCGTCGCGTTATGTGTGCATCACTCGTCAGACATGTGTGATCAAAGACGTCAACCGGAAACCGTCGGCGTGCTTGCGACTATCGCGTCGAATTAGTCAGGATAAGTAAATTTGTTATTTGTGTTAGTGGATTGATGGATGGTCTGACTAGGTATAAAATTTATTAGATTGCCTGAGTCTTTTGGTAATTTGGTCAATGTCGTAGGATGAAAGAGGTCTCATTTGGTCTCAGTGTTTGCGGGACTGTATTAAAAATAGAAAGTTTTACTAGTATATATGATACACAGGTTAACCGGTGAATTGGTTTAGAAAGTTAATAAAAGTTCTTCTATCAAAATTTATAAGTATTAGGTGTCCAAGAATTGTGAAGTTAAGATTATAAGTCGTTTAGTGTGCTCTCTAAACTAGGTATAATATTCTATGTGTGTTAGTCACTTTCATAATTGGAACTACCTCGACTATTTAGCTAGGTTGAAAGAGCATCATTGTCGTAAGTAACAATATATCGATAATTAGTGTCCGCAATGTCTCGTCATTAAGTAGGTTATTTCTCTTTTGCGTAGCATCATAATATCTGGTGTTATTGTTTCTTATATGCATTCATGTGCATAATGTATTTCAATTAGGTACGATAATTAATCACGTGATGCGGAAGACGAGCCAAGTCGATCCCAAGCGTGGGCTACTCCGCATGGTGATGCTGATGGACGAACCTGCATGATCAAGTGCTAGGACAAGGCTGATCGCCAGATGGACGTTATCTAACAACACTAACCTAGTGTTACCCAGGCAAGCCCCGGTGCATTTGCCCCTTCCTTGTGTTTTAAATGCTTTTTCACCTTATCTGATGCATTAGGTGATAGGAGTTGTGTGATAAACAATTGATGCATTACCATTCCTTGGAAACTCCTTAATCCCGATTTTATAAAAAGAACTGATTATGCTTAGCCCTGCTTAGAAACTGAAAAATCATTTGTTTTCAAAAAGAATGATTGTGGAACATTGGTTATGGGCCTTTCGTTTCAAAAATCAAAGCAAACTTATGGTGATGATTCCACTTCGGCCGGAGTGGGTTCATCATTCGGAAAAGAGTACCCCTGTCGGGTACCAAAAATGGGAAAATGGTTTGAATACATCTAGACCAGACGCTGAGCGGACAAGGTCGCCCGTCTGTGTCGATTAAGGACCGTTCGATGTAGGCCTGTTGTGGTGGAGACTTTGCAACTATCCACATGCTCCGGTAAGCCTGAACCCGGCTATTCCATACGTGAAAAGACAACCGCGCACTGGGCGTGGGAGATGGTGGGAGTAGCGTGTACCCTCCTGGCTAGAGGCTGGATGGAGGAGTACTGTGCTCCCGGGTAGCGCAGACCGGTTCACGTTGTGGAGGATCTATGGGAACGGTTGACATATGCAAGGGTTAAGTGCTACATATGTCGTGTGGTTAGGGATCCCCAGCTGGGTATAATCGGTTCGAATCGTCGTTGCTCCTCGGTCATGGAGACTCTACCCTCCGACCACTCATCGTAGTTGACAAGTGAAATATGAATTGGCTAAAAGAAAGCTAGACCAGGACAAGTGGATGCTCTATATTAGGCAAATTTAGATTCAGGAAAGGTACTTAACTTGTGAAGTAAAATTTTGGCATAAGGATTCACTACTAGTAAGCTCTTCTGCAAAATGAGTCTTTGAAATTTGGTAAGCCTTACCTTGATTCCTAATCAGCCAGCATATCCTTGAGAGTCTTTTCTTTAGTTGGGTAAGTCTTGCTGAGTAATTCCGTACTCAGGGTTTTATTCCCTGTTGTTTTTCAGGTTATAGTTTTGTGCTGCTGTTGATGGTGTTAAGTGCCGGTGGGCTCGGCCTTCTTATAAGTCTAAGTAACTCTTCTATATTTCTTATTGAGGATAGTCACTTGAGCTAGCATATATTTCAAAACTATAAATAATTTATAACAGTTCAAAGTTATTTCTTTGAATCACTTTTGTAATCACTCTGATCATGTACATTGTAAAACTTAATGTAACTTATAAAAATTGGTAATAAGATTTCCGCTGCAAAATGTTGGTGTGTGATTTGTGTTTACTTAATCTTGCAATCCTGGTTGTAAGTGGTTTATCCGGGGTCCTTGGGACACTCGGACGGATCCTGTTAAGTTATCTGGTGCACATGCATAGCTGTCTGAGGTCTTTGAGACAAGGACAGGTGCATGTGGGCCCAATAACTTGGGAGGTTCTGCCACAGCTAGTATCAGAGCAGGATTAAGTATAATACGGTCACATACGTATTTTAAAAACAATGTTTTGGCTTTAGGAAACTTATTTTCAACTAAACACATTGTTTGGTTTTGAAAAACAGCTTTGAAAAACTACAATGCTAGCGACATCCTCTGTTAAGCCCTAAAGTAAGGACTATCAGGTGGCTTATTTAAAACCACTAAGCCACAACTGGGGGTATTGCATACATGTGTATTGTTATTTTTTTGGCCATTCAGTTTTGAATGGATCGACGCTCAAGGTAAGGTGAGATGTGAGAGCATGATCGAACAAACATCGGTCTAGGGAAGTGCTTAATTGAAGCGCTTGAATATATACATGTTCTACATATGTATATATGAAGGCTGCGATGTGGAGTAATTACTTTTCCGGGAATTCAGTACCCCATGGATGTGTATGGGTATACGGACATGGGAATACTGAGAAGTGTAATGTACTTGTAACGACGCACCTACGCTCAGGTAAGAAGGTGAGTTACCATAATGAGTTGCCCTATGGTTAAAGTGTGGCAACGACGCCTATGCGTGGCTCGACGCTTAATGATGAGCTGGCCTCCATATAGCAATATATGGTGTATACACTATGATAAAACTGTCATATGTGAATTGCATCATTGGGAAATTGGGCTGTGATGGATTTTTCTGCAGGTACACTAACCTCGAAAACGTATGTGTAGCTGACGACTAGCAAAATACCGTGAGAGTCGTAAGTATGCCACCGATATAGAACGTTATTGCCACAGTAAGTTGGCAAACTCGTGAGGACGTATAAGACGAGCATGCATCCTGATTGTTGCATCTTGTTTGTCACCTATACATCCAAAATGCTTTTCTTATCTTTATTCCAGTAACCAGTGATTGTAGATAATGTAGTGTAATGTTGAATTATGAACTTTGATGAAATAGTTGTCCTCCGTTCTTTAGGTAATATGTTTAGGTGTTATATGTGCTTGCTCTGGTACTCGATGTGCCGATAGAAGGTTGGTGATTTGTTTGCTTAAACCCAAAACTAGGCCATGTTCTCAATTAGTGAACCATGACCCAAATTTGAATTTTTCATTATCACTCCATGCCCCTGTTCGATTGGCGCAAGCTGATGTCTCCATTCCAGTTTGCCTGTTCTTGAAGATCGCAATGTTGTTTTATCAACCCAACCTAGGAAAGTTATGCCTGATGGTTTTCCTTAGTTTGATGCCTTTGGTTTCCTCATACCTATCAAAGGCATACCAACTTAATCTTATGATTATTTTCCCTCCGTATCTAATCAGATACTAATCCTTGACCTTGTGATCCCTGCGATGGACATAGAAATATGCTTGGGCTGAAGTAACAGTCTCCCATCGTACTCCTTCCATCAAATTTAGTTTATGGCCATGCCTTGTTTATTTCATCGGGCCATGATCTATTTGGTTCTCTACTTGTAACCGTTTTGACAGGTAGAGTCTCTTTGTATATTGTCACCCTTGTCCAATCCCTTGGTGTCGTGCGAGATTTCTTATTGGTTATGTCTGGTAATGGTGTTATGACTAAAATCGGTGGCACCGCGCTGAAACCGAGGGCCTCCTGTGGGTGCACACACATGGTTGCGCTACCTGGCACGCACTAGTATCACAGTTAGTAGTCATAATCCATTATAAGACTATATCGATGTGTTGTCTCTGCACAAATTGTTCTTACCACGTGAGATTCATTATTGGTGCCAGTTCGATAATGGTGTCTCGATTAATGACTTATGGTACCGCCGCGAAACTGAGAGCCCCTTGTGAATGTACACACAAGGTTATGCTGCTTGGCGCATGCTGGTATCAAGGTCTCTAGTCATGATCCTTTATGGAATTACACTGATATGTTATCTTCCGTGGACCTTCCCTTGAAACAATTTCTATGTTGTTTGTCAAGTGATCAAGCAACATCTATCATCTCTGTTGGATCAAACGGGCATACCACTTCCATGTGTCGTCTCTTATCTCTTGACTTTGGTGGTGGCTACTCATACAAGTTCCCTTTGCATCCTTTGTTGTAAAGGTGAAGTCTTGGAGCTTTTTAGTGTTGGAAAACAACTGATTAGCTCTCAAAATGGAGATTTACTTTCCCTGCTGCTGAGATGCAAGAGTTTGTTCATTCGCTCTCTTATTTAAACCATGTATTCCCTAACCAAGTTTGTTCATCGCGCATGAAGAAACGGATGAACATGACCAAATGGATTTCTACCAAATGCATGACCTTTTGCTAGCAAATGTAAACTCTCAACCCTTGGCTTACCGATGGTACTGAGAGAACATGCCCAATGTCAAAAGTAGTTCAACAAGTTGGTTTTACTAACTTGTAAGTGCCCAATGGACGAAGATTGAGTTTAGAGGTCGTTTTATCAAGTTGTCTGAACTCACTTTGGTTCAACCCATCCTAAGAAAGTACTTATAAGAATCGAGATTAAGTCGGCCAATAACCACCTAATTATCGCTCTAGTCATGCCTCGATCGCATCACGTGTGCTTTTCTAGCATGTGTAATCAAGTCGAGTCGTGCTAAGTATTTGATGAAATGGGTTGGTCGTAAAGTCAACATCAACAGATCTCTTCATTGATATTTTCTCGAGTCTCTATCATTTTTCATGGACTTGGATTCTCTGGCTAACATGAGTTAACTGTGATGTTATTCGACATTCACACCCGTCTCGTGTGCTATGAACTTACCGTGACCACTTGTTGGTAAACCCCTTTCTGTGTATTTTACCCAAGAGGTTGCAACTGATTCTGCTTGGGTAAAGTCGCATATCTACCGCTCGCCCAACAGACTCAGATAGTACAGTGTCATCAGAAAAAAACAAACTGTCCACATAGAACCTTATGTGTTCTGCTGGCAGACATCGTCTCTATGGGTGGACATATCTAAATTAGCCTAAGGCGATACATGATATGTCCACTGGAGAAACCACATCCTGAGGCACTCGCCTTCGCTACGGACCGTCTTAGGATTATCGCTGATATGAACTTGGTTACATACTTCTCTACCCTTAGAAGTCTTTCACTCCGAATCTCGGGACGAGATTCTTTTAAGGGGGGAGGGCTGTAACACCCCAGGTGTTTATATTCCGCTCGACAACGAGTATGGATTTAAGCACGTAATATCGGTGGATAAAACAGACGTTAAATTTTAAACATCTTTCGTCTATCGCGATTTTAATATCGCATTTGTTTCGGCTGTCGCGTGTGCGACGTCGTTTTTATTTTTATCTGTCTGGGCTCTTCCTAAATTTTCGTGATGTTCGGAACATAGTTGTTCCGAAAATCTGTGTGTTCGGTGATTATTCATCGCTCGCGCGAATACGAATTCGGAAGCCGAACCACTTGGATGATTTTTATCCCGAATAAATTAATTGGAACTCGCAAAAATGGTTTCCAGTCCGAAACAAACTAGACCAACGTAACTAGAACTGAAAGTGAATAATTAGTAAATGATTTGGTTCGCTAGATTCGTAGAATAAAATATGTATCCGTATAACGTGTCGATCCAGTTTACATCGCTAAAAATCGTGATCCAAAATATCAACGATTCTCTGTTAAAAAAATAGAAAATAAGAAAAATCATATTTTTGCTTCCTCCGTTCAGTCCTCCCATCCTTATCTTCCATGTGTTGTTCTCATCTAGTAGTTATTTGTTCCCTGGAATACTTTCTTAGGTGTCTCCTATCCAAAGCCAACAGCTCCCTAGGAGTTCTCCACGTACTCTTTTCCCTGGAAGCTCCCATACGTCTCGTTCCTTATCCCTTGCCATCGTTCTAATCTTGGAATCCAGCTCTCGTACGTTCCTTTTCCTTCAGCGACGTCGACTCCGTGGGATATTTTGCTGCGCGCTCATCTCACTCAGTTCGCTCGACGCCTTGCTTCTTCTACCAGCACGTGACCTCGCCTCCTCACCGTGGCGTCTCCCTTCCCAGCCAGGTCGAATCTCCAGGCACGTTGTTCCTCTCCCTATCTTGGAGCTCGCCTCTGATCTCTTCCATATGGAGCTTGCCCCTGATCTCTATTTCCTTGACATGGGCTCGACCTCCACTTCGCCGTGAAGGCTCGTCGCTTCACCCACCGGAGTTCGTCGGCCATGGCTTTTGAGCTTGCTAGTAGTCGCCCTTCTGCCGTCCCTGGCTCGGCCCTGCTCGCCGCGTCCAGCGGAGCTCGGTCCTTGGCGCGCGTTGCTCCAGCTCCCGCGCGCGCCCACCTCCCTGCTCGTCCGGCGAGTCGTGCCCGGGCCGCGTCGAGCTCCCTGACTCCAGCTCGTCCCTGTGCGCGTCTCTCTGATGCCCAGCGACGGCCACCGCTTTTTCCGTCGAACACCCTCCAGCTCCTCCCTCTGCTAGCACGGCCGACTGCCCCAAGTTCCATGGCGCGCATCTCGCGCCCAAGCTCCTCTTTGCCGAGCAGTTCGCCCGGCCTCTGGCCTTCTTCCTTGCGCACGGCCTGCCCCAGCTCGCGGAGTTCCCTCGCGGCGTTCATCTCCCTGCGCATCCTCTCTGGCGCTGTGGTGCCCCAGCTTGGCCTTTGCCCATTCCTCAGCCGCGCCCTGCTCCAGTCGCTCACCCATCGGACGCTACACGCTCGCATCTGCTTGTTCCGTGGGTGCGCACTGCCTTCTCTATCCATGGTGCGCCCTCACCTCTACTTCTCTGCTGGTCGGCGTTCTTCCAGCCGTGGATCTCCTTGTGTGCCGCGTCCGGCTCCCTGACGTGCCGCGGTGCCCGTCGCCCTGTGCACGCTCTGTTTCCTCGCGTGGCTTTGTGCTCGCCTGGCCGCGCCCTACTTCCATGTCCGCTGTCGAAGCTCCCCTGTCGCGCCCCTCAGCTCGCCGCTGCTCAGCTTCTCCGGTGCTTTCTCCGACCGTGGGCGCTATCGCGCCGTTGACCCCGTCGAGACTCGCCAGCCGCGGCGCTGCTCCTAGCTCTCTGCTCGCTAGACCGCGCCCTGGGTCGCCGTTGGGGACTCAACCTCGCCTGGCCGTTGTCTCGGATGCGCAGGAGTAGTGTAGGTACTTGCAGTCGGTGGATCCTCGATATCGAGCTGGGAATAGAGAAGACAGTACTGTTCCGTGCGTCGCTTATCCGATGCTCGACGGAATGCCCAACTGGGAGGTGATAGCTTCGTGTGTCGGCGAGCCGTCGTTTTTCTCGTTCAGTGTTTGCGCGGCCTTGTCCGAACCGCGCTGCCATCTCCCGACCGTTGGCCCTTGCCCCCTGCACGGGCTTGTCGCGCTAGTCAACCCCGCCTCGATCCTCGTCGTCGATACTGCGCTTGCTGGTGGCCAAAGCTCGCGCTAACCTGCTCGATCACACCTCGTCAGCTCACTCCATACTCAATCTCGTCGTCGCGTTATGTGTGCATCACTCGCCAGACATGTGTGATCAAAGACGTCAACCGGAAACCGTCGGCGTGCTTGCGACTATCGCGTCGAATTAGTCAGGGTAAGTAAATTTGTTATTTATGTTAGTGGATTGATGGATGGTCTGACTAGGTATAAAATTTATTAGATTGCCTGAGTCGTTTTGGTAATTTGGTCAATGTCGTAGGATGAAAGAGGTCTTATTTGGTCTCAGTGTTTGTGGGACTGTAGATGTTAAAAATAGAAAGTTTTACTAGTATATATGATACACAGGTTAACCGGTGAATTGGTTTAGAAAGTTAATAAAAGTTCTTCTATCAAAATTTATAAGTATTAGGTGTCCAAGAATTGTGAAGTTAAGATTATGAGTCGGTTAGTGTGCTCTCTAAACTAGATATAATATTCTATGTGTGTTAGTCACTTTCATAATTGGAATGGATGTTGATTGCTACCTCGACTATTTAGCTAGGTTGAAAGAGCATCATTGTCGTAAGTAACAATATATCGATAATTAGTGTCCGCAATGTCTCGTCATTAAGTAGGTTATTTCTCTTTTGCGTAGCATCATAATATCTGGTGTTATTGTTCCTTATATGCATTCATGTGCATAATGCATTTCAATTAGGTACGATAATTAATCACGTGATGCGGAAGACGAGCCAAGTCGATCCCAAGCGTGGGCTACTCCGCATGGTGATGCTGATGGACGAACCTGCATGATCAAGTGCTAGGACAAGGCTGATCGCCAGATGGACGTTATCTAACAACACTAACCTAGTGTTACCCAGGCAAGCCCCAGTGCATTTGCCCCTTCCTTGTGTTTTAAATGCTTTTTCACCTTATCTGATGCATTAGGTGATAGGAGTTGTGTGATAAACAATTGATGCATTACCATTCCTTGGAAACTCCTTAATCCCGATTTTATAAAAAGAACTGATAATGCTTAGCCCTGCTTAGAAACTGAAAAATCATTTGTTTTCAAAAAGAATGATTGTGGAACATTGGTTATGGGCCTTTCGTTTCAAAAATCAAAGCATACTTATGGTGATGATTTCACTTCGGCCGGAGTGGGTTCATCATTCGGAAAAGAGTACCCCTGTCGGGTACCAAAAATGGGAAAATGGTTTGAATACATCTAGACCAGACGCTGAGCGGACAAGGTCGCCCGTCTGTGTCGATTAAGGACCGTTCGATGTAGGCCTGTTGTGGTGGAGACTTTGCAACTATCCACATGCTCCGGTAAGCCTGAACCCGGCTATTCCATACGTGAAAAGACAACCGCGCACTGGGCGTGGGAGATGGTGGGAGTAGCGTGTACCCTCCTGGCTAGAGGCTGGATGGAGGAGTACTGTGCTCCCGGGTAGCGCGGACCGGTTCACGTTGTGGAGGATCTATGGGAACGGTTGACATATGCAAGGGTTAAGTGCTACATATGTCGTGTGGTTAGGGATCCCCAGCTGGGTATAATCGGTTCGAATCGTCGTTGCTCCTCGGTCATGGAGACTCTACCCTCCGACCACTCATCGTAGTTGACAAGTGAAATATGAATTGGCTAAAAGAAAGCTAGACCAGGACAAATGGATGCTCTAGATTAGGCAAATCTAGATTTAGGAAAGGTACTTAACTTGTGAAGTAAAATTTTGGCATAAGGATTCACTACTAGTAAGCTCTTCTGCAAAATGAGTCTTTGAAATTTGGTAAGCCTTACCTTGATTCCTAATCAGCCAGCATATCCTTGAGAGTCTTTTCTTTAGTCGGGTAAGTCTTGCTGAGTAATTCCGTACTCAGGATTTTATTCCCTGTTGTTTTTCAGGTTATAGTTTTGTGCTGTTGTTGATGGTGTTAAGTGCTGGTGGGCTCGGCCTTCTTATAAGTCTAAGTAACTCTTCTATATTTCTTATTGAGGATAATCACTTGAGCTAGCATATATTTCAAAACTATAAATAATTTATAACAGTTCAAAGTTATTTCTTTGAATCACTTTTGTAATCACTCTGATCATGTACATTGTAAAACTTAATGTAACTTATAAAAATTGGTAATAAGATTTCCGCTGCAAAATGTTGGTGTGTGATTTGTGTTTACTTAATCTTGCGATCCTGGTTGTAAGTGGTTTATCCGGGGTCCTTGGGACACTCGAACGGATCCTGTTAAGTTATCTGGTGCACATGCATAGCTGTCTGAGGTCTTTGAGACAAGGACAGGTGCATGTGGGCCCAATAATTTGGGAGGTTCTGCCATAGCCCGTCTCGTTCGGGTTCTAGGTCCTCCTTGAGTCAGTGAAGCTCACAAAGTTTTCTTTTTCATCTCTACTGTTGTAGATATGCGGGAATGTCACGCCGACGACGGTGAACACCACCTGGAACGGTCTCGCCGTGGTGGACCTTGTCGGAGGTCGGTTAAGTGCGTGCTCTAGGGTTGATTTGCTCGGTGGTGAGTTTTTGGTGCTTCCTCTACTGAGTTCAGGGGCTCTACCGCGTCGTGGTGCTGTGTGGTGGCTGCCGAAGTTGGCGTCGTCATCGGCGCGCACGAAGAGAGCGCGGGCATGTGAGTTTGGAGCTTTGGGCTCTTTGGCGCTGGTTTTCTCTAGTGCTAGGCCGACTGGGCCGATTTTGGCCCAAGCCATATGTATTGTTTGTCTTTATTATTTACTAAAGAACTTGTAAATTGTGCTAAAAATCGTAGGAAATTTCAAAAATTATGGGACAAATTTTGTTAAGTGTCAAAAATTCAAGAGCTTTCTGGTAAACACATTTTAGGGGTTTTGTAGTAGCTAAATATTTTTTGGTGAATAAAAAGTACCTTAAATGAGCTTATGTGAGTTTTAATAATAAAAATAGAGCACTAAGAATTATAGGAAAAATTGTGTAAGATTATCCTAAGCACATGAACCCTTGGGTAAAGTTTGGAACTGTTTGGACAATATTTGCTTGGCAAACTAATTGTTTGGTCAAAAAAAGAAGAAGAGTTTTACCCCTGGATAATTAGGGCACCCAATGTCTTAGTGAAGAATAAGTTGCTTAGCATGTTTTGGATGGTTAGATGAGTTCTAGGAATGGTTAGCTCCCTGGTAGCTATGACTTGTGATGATAGCTTGTAGGTGTAATCTTGTAATGCTTTATAGTACCTTCTTTGCTAATTGCATAAGCACATGCATTCATAATCATGTCATTTCATGTAGAGTGCCAAGAAGAAGTGATTTGTGAAGAAGGAGCCTGCTCCAGTGTTGTTGATCCAGTGGTGGATTCCATCTAACTGCTTATTGTGATATAAGATCTCTAACAAGGCAAGCCTCGATGCATTTGCCCTTCCTTGTGGTTTAAATGTTTTATCACCTTATATGGTGAATTAGGTGATAGGAGTTGTGTGATAAAAATATGATACTTTACCATTCCTTGGAATTTGGCTACTATTCATTGCTACTTGTTTTATAAAAAGAACTGAAATGCTTAGCCCTGCTTAGAAACATAAAAATTGTTTGTTGTAAAAAGAAGATGATGTGGAATATTGGTTATGGGATTTTCCTTTGAAAATCATAACAAACTTATGATGGTGAGTCCCTTAGGGCCCAGGTGGGCTCATCATCTGAAAAGAGTACCCCTGTCGGGTACCAAAAATGGGGAAATGGTTTGAATAAATTGAGACTAGATGTTGAGCTGACAAGGTCACCCGTCTGCGTCGATTAAGGACCGTACCATTGACTAGCCTATTGTGGTTGAGACTTTGCAACTAGGCACATACCCTGGTATGGGACAGGGTCAACTTGAACCTGGCTATTCCATACGTGCAAAGACAACCGAGCATTGGGCGTGGGAGATGGTGGGAGTGGTAGTATCCTCCTGGCATAGTAGTTGGATGGTGAAAGTCGCCTAGAGGGGGGTGAATAGGGCGAAACTGAAATTTACAAATATAAACACAACTACAAGCCGGGTTAGCGTTAGAAATATAATAGAGTCCGCGAGAGAGGGTGCAAAACAAATCGCAAGCGAATAATGTAGTGAGACACGCGGATTTATTTTACCGAGGTTCGGTTCTCTCAAACCTACTCCCCGTTGAGGAAGCCACAAAGGCCGGGTCTCTTTCAACCCTTACCCTCTCTCAAACGGTCCCTCGGACCGAGTGAGCTTCTCTTCTCAAATCAAAACCGGGAACAAAACTTCCCCGCAAGGGCCACCACACAATTGATGCCTCTTGCCTTGGTTACAATTGAGTTTTGATCGCAAGAACAAGTGAGAAAGAAAAGAAGCAATCCAAGCGCAAGAGCTCAAAAGAACACGGCAAATCTCTCTCGCTAATCACTAAAGCCTTGTGTGGAATTGGAGAGGATTTGATCACTTTGGGTGTGTCTAGAATTGAATGTCTAGCTCTTGTAAGTGGTTGAGAAGTGGAAAACTTGGATACTATGAATGGTGGGTGGTTGGGGGTATTTATAGCCCCAACCACCAAACTAGCCGTTTGGTGGGGCTGTCTGTCGAATGGTGCACCGGACTGTCCGGTGCGCCAGCCACGTCACCAAAGCCGTTTGGTTCTGACCGTTGGAGCTCTGACTTCTGGGCCCGCCTGGATGTCCGGTGGCGCACCGGACATGTACTGTAGAGTGTCCGGTGCGCCAGCATGGGCGTGCCTGACTTCTGCGCGCGCTGGCGCGCAATAAATGCGCCGCAGGTAGCCGTTGGCGCCGAAGTAGCCGTTGCCCCGCAGTTACACCGGACAGTCCGGTGTACACCGGACATGTCCGGTGAATTATAGCGGAGCAGCCGTTGTAGTTTCCCGAAGCTGGCGAGTTCCTGAGGTCGCTCTTCCTTGGAGCACCGGACACTGTCCGGTGTACACCGGACAGTCCGGTGAATTATAGCGGAGTTGCCTCTGGAATTTCCCGAAGGTGACGAGTTTGAGTTGGTGTCCTTTGGTGCACCGGACATGTCCGGTGGTGCACCGGACAGTCCGGTGCGCCAGACCAGAGGTGCCTTCGGTTGCCCCTTTGCTCTTTTGTTGAACCCAATACTTGATCTTTTTATTGGCTAAGTGTGAACCTTTGGCACCTGTATAACTTGTACACTAGAGCAAACTAGTTAGTCCAATTATTTGTGTTGGGCAATTCAACCACCAAAATTATTTTAGGAACTAGGTGTAAGCCTGATTCCCTTTCAATCTCCCCCTTTTTGGTGATTGATGCCAACACAAACCAAAGCAAATATAGAAGTGCGTAATTGAACTAGTTTGCATAATGTAAGTGCAAAGGTTGCTTGGAGTTGAGCCAATATAAATACTTACAAGATAGGCATGGATTGTTTCTTCATTTTTAACATTTTGGACCACACTTGCACCACATGTTTTGGTTTTTGCAAATTCTTTTGTAAATCCTTTTCAAAGTTCTTTTGCAAATAGTCAAAGGTAAATGAATAAGATTTTACGAAACATTTTCAAGATTTGAAAGATTTGAAATTTTCTCCCCCTGTTTCAAATGCTTTTCCTTTGACTAAAACAAAACTCCCCCTAAATGAGATCCTACTCTTAGTGTTCAAGAGGGTTTTGATATATCCATTTTGAAAAACTACTTTCTCTCCCTTTTGAACACACTAAGATACTAATATGAAATTTACCAATTTGAAAATCTCTATTTTAAAATTAGGTGGTGGTGCGGTCCTTTTGCTTTGGGCTCGTATTTTCTCCCCCTTTGGCATGAATCGCCAAAAACGGAATCACTAGAGCCCTTTGCTAACTACTATCTCCCCTTTGGCAAATAAAACATATGAGTGAAGATTATACCAAAGACGGTGAGTGATGCGGAGCGACGGCGAAGGATGAGTAGTAGAGTGGAGTGGAAGCCTTTGTCTTCGCCGAAGACTCCAATTCCCTTTCAATATACCTATGACTTGGTTTGAAATAGACTTGAAAACACATTAGTCATAGCATATATAAAAGAGACATGATCAAAGGTATACTTATGAGCTATGTGTGCAAGTTTAGCAAAAGAAGTTCCTAGAATCAAGAATATTGAGCTCGTGCCTAAGTTTGGTAAAAGTTTGTTCATCAAGAGGCTTGGTAAAGATATCGGCTAATTGATCTTTAGTGTTAATGTATGCAATCTCGATATCCCCCTTTTGTTGGTGATCCCTAAGAAAATGATATCGAATGGCTATGTGTTTAGTGTGGCTATGCTCAACGGGATTATCCGCCACGCGGATTGCACTCTCATTATCACATAGAAGAGGAACTTTGGTTAATTTGTAACCATAGTCCCGCAGGGTTTGCCTCATCCAAAGCAATTGCGCGCAACAATGACCTGCGGCAATATACTCGGCTTCGGCAGTAGAAAGAGCGATCGAATTTTGCTTCTTTGAAGCCCAAGACACCAAGGATCTTCCCAAGAACTGGCAAGTCCCCGATGTGCTCTTCCTATTAATCTTGCACCCTGCCCAATCGGCATCCGAATAACCAATCAAATCAAATATGGATCCCCGAGGGTACAAAAGCCCAAACTTAGGAGTATAAGCCAAATATCTCAAGATTCGTTTTACGACCGTAAGGTGTGATTCCTTAGGGTCGGCTTGGAATCTTGCACACATGCAAACGGAAAGCATAATATCCGGTCGAGATGCACATAAATAAAGCAATGAACCAATCATCGACCGGTATACCTTTTGATCGATGGATTTACCTCCCGTGTCGAGGTCGAGATGCCCATTGGTTCCCATGGGTGTCTTGATGGGTTTGGCATCCTTCATTCCAAACTTGGTTAGAATGTCTTGAGTGTACTTCGTTTGGCTAATGAAGGTGCCATCTTGGAGTTGCTTGACTTGGAATCCTAGAAAATACTTCAACTCCCCCATCATAGACATCTCGAATTTCTGTGTCATGATCCTACTAAATTCTTCACAAGTAGATTCGTTAGTAGACCCAAATATAATATCATCAACATAAATTTGGCATACAAACAAATCATTGTCAAGAGTTTTAGTGAATAAAGTAGGATCGGCCTTGCCGACTTTGAAGCCATTAGCTATAAGGAAATCTCTTAGGCATTCATACCATGCTCTTGGGGCTTGCTTGAGCCCATAAAGCGCCTTAGAGAGCCTATAAACATGGTTAGGGTACTCACTGTCTTCAAAGCCGGGAGGTTGCTCAACATAGACCTCTTCCTTGATTGGTCCATTGAGGAAGGCACTTTTCACGTCCATTTGATAGAGCTTAAAGCCATGGTAAGTAGCATAGGCCAATAATATGTGAATTGACTCAAGCCTAGCTACGGGTGCATAGGTTTCACCGAAATCCAAACCTTCGACTTGGGAGTATCACTTGGCCACAAGTCGGGCTTTGTTCCTTGTCACCACACCATGCTCGTCTTGTTTGTTGCGGAAGACCCACTTGGTTCCTACAACATTTTGGTTAGGACGTGGAACTAAATGCCATACCTCGTTCCTCGTGAAGTTGTTGAGCTCCTCTTGCATCGCCATCACCCAATCCGAATCTTGAAGTGCTTCCTCTACCCTGTGTGGCTCAATAAAGGAAACAAAAGAGTAATGCTCACAAAAATGTGCAACACGAGATCGAGTAGTTACCCCCTTATGAATGTCGCCGAGGATGGTGTCGACGGGGTGATCTCGTTGGATTGCTTGATGGACTCTTGGGTGTGGCGGCCTTGGTTCTTTATCCTCCTTGTCTTCATCATTTGCATCTCCCCCTTGATCATTGCCGTCATCTTGAGGTGGCTCATCATTTTGTTCTTTCTCTTTATCATCTTGAGCTTCGTCCTCATTTTGGGTTGGTGGAGATGCTTGCGTGGAGGAGGATGGTTGATCTTGTGTATGTGGAGGCTCTTCGAATTCCTTAGGACACACATCCCCAATGGACATGTTCCTTAGCGCGATGCACGGAGCCTGTTCTTCACCTATCTCATCAAGATCAACTTGCTCTACTTGAGAGCCGTTAGTCTCATCAAACACAACGTCACAAGAGACTTCAACTAGTCCTGAGGACTTGTTAAAGACTCTATATGCCCTTGTGTTTGAATCATATCCTAGTAAAAAGCCTTCTACAGTTTTAGGAGCAAATTTAGATTTTCTACCTCTTTTAACAAGAATAAAGCATTTGCTACCAAAAACTCTAAAATATGAAATGTTGGGCTTTTTACCGGTGAGGAGTTCATATGATGTCTTCTTGAGGATTCGATGCAGATATAACCGGTTGATGGCGTAGCAAGCGGTGTTAACCGCCTCGGCCCAAAACCGATCCGAAGTCTTGTACTCATCAAGCATGGTTCTTGCCATGTCCAATAGAGTTCGATTCTTCCTCTCCACTACACCATTTTGTTGTGGGTGTAGGGAGAAGAGAACTCATGCTTGATGCCCTCCTCCTCAAGGAAGCCTTCAATTTGTGAGTTCTTGAACTCCGTCCCATTGTCGCTTCTAATTTTCTTGATCCTTAAGCCGAACTCATTTTGAGCCCGTCTCAAGAATCCCTTTAAGGTCTCTTGGGTATGGGATTTTTCCTGCAAAAAGAACACCCAAGTGAAGCGAGAATAATCATCCACAATAACTAGACAGTACTTACTCCCGCCGATGCTTATGTAAGCGATCGGGCCGAATAGATCCATGTGTAGGAGCTCCAGTGGCCTGTCACTTGTCATGATGTTTTTGTGTGGATGATGAGTGCCAACTTGCTTTCCTGCTTGGCATGCGCTACAAACCCTGTCTTTCTCAAAATGAACATTGGTTAATCCTAAAATGTGCTCTCCTTTAGAAGCTTATGAAGATTCTTCATCCCAACGTGGGCTAGTCGGCGATGCCAAAGCCAACCCATGTTAGTCTTAGCGATTAAGCATGTGTCGAGTTCAGCTCTATCAAAATCTACCAAGTATAGCTGACCCTCTAACACACCCTTAAATGCTATTGAATCATCACTTCTTCTAAAGACAGTGACACCTACATCAGTAAAGAGACAGTTGTAGCCCATTTGACATAATTGAGATACAGAAAGCAAATTGTAATCTAAAGAATCTACAAGAAAAACATTGGAAATAGTATGGTGAGGTGATATAGCAATTTTACCCAATCCTTTGACCAAACCTTGATTTCCATCCCCGAATGTGATAGCTCGTTGGGGATCTTGGTTTTTCTCATATGAGGAGAACATCTTCTTCTCCCCTGTCATGTGGTTTGTGCACCCGCTGTCGAGTATCCAACTTGAGCCCCCGGATGCATAAACCTACAAAACAATTTTAGTTCTTGACTTTAGGTACCCAAACGGTTTTGGGTCCTTTGGCATTAGAAACAAGAACTTTGGGTACCCAAACACAAGTCTTTGACCCCTTGTGTTTGCCCCCAACAAACTTGGCAACTACCTTGCCGGATTTGTTAGTAAGCACATATGATGCATCAAAAGTTTTGAATGAAATGTCATGATCATTTGATGCATTAGGAGTTTTCTTTTTAGGCAACTTAGCACGGGTTGGTTGCCTAGAGCTAGATGTCTCACCCTTATACATAAAAGCATGATTAGGGCCAGAGTGAGACTTCCTAGAATGAGTTCTCCTAATTTTGCTCTCGGGATAACCGACAGGGTACAAAATGTAACCCTCGTTATCCTGAGGCATGGGAGCCTTGCCCTTAACAAAAATTAGACAATCTTTTAGGAGGGACACTAAGTTTGACATTGTCTCCCCTTTGGTAGCCAATGCCATCCTTGATGCCAGGGCGTCTCCCATTATAGAGCATACTTCTAGCAAATTTAAACTTTTCATTTTCTAAGTTATGCTCGGAAATTTTAGCATCTAATTTTGCTATATGATCATTTTGTTGTTTAATTAATACCATGTGATCATGAATAGCATTGATATCAACATCTCTACATCTATCACAAATAGAAGTGTGCTCAACGGTAGATGTAGAGGGTTTGCAGGATTTTAATTCTACAACCTTAGCATGCAACATATCATTCTTAGTTCTAAGGTCGGAAATAGTAGTATTGCAAATATCAAAATCTTTAGCCTTAGCAATCAAATTCTCATTTTCTACTCTAAGGCTAGCAAGAGATACATTCAATTCCTCAATCTTAGCAAGCAAATCATCATTATCATCTCTAAGATTTGGAATTGAAACATTACAAACATTTGAATCAACCTTAGCAATTAATTTAGCATATCGCCGAAGGTGTTCAAAAACTCAAAGAGTGGAAGTGAGTTCACCGGAGGTGGGCGCCAATGTTGGGGACTTGTTCTCAAATGCTTTGAATTAAGAACAAGGCAACATAGAAAATGTTAATCGGAAAAGTCCTTCGTCCTTCGAAGCATTATTTCCCTTAGGATATAATTATTTTCGGACGAAGGTTATGAGGGATATACCCTCATAAATACACTATACAGTGACGAAGGATGAATCATAAGGAATATGAAGGATAACATAGACAATTGTATATTATTATTAACTTATTTTTGCATTATTATTACGTAGAAACAGAAATAACATCGAATTACAAATGTACCTTCAGCTTGAAGGAGATGAAAGTACAAGCGTGACGCGAAAGTGAATGCCAAAATCCGCGTGAACAGTACGGGGGTACTGTTCACCTATTTATAGGCACGGGACACAGCCCATACAAAATTATATTCATGCCCTTTACATTTGATAATAATTCTATAGTAATCTATCGAGGTCTGAATAGCCTTTTCATCTTTAAGTCGGTTTCATTTTCTGCTACCATGCCGAAGCTTTTCCTGTTCACATCTTCGGCGCTGTATCAACCTTCGTATTATTCTGGTCTTCTCCTGCTGCGATACCGACTTGAGTCCGAAGATACCTGTTCACACATTATACTCCAGAAATATTGTTAAATCCTGTTTTTGAGGACCTTCGTAAGCCGAAGGCCCCCAACAATTTCTAAGGTTGGTAATAGTGTCATGGCAAGTGCTTAGCTCACTAGATAGTTTTTGACATTTTTCTATTTCTAGAGCATAAGCATTTTTAACCTTAACATGTTTCTTGTTTTCCTTAATTAGGAAGTCCTCTTGGGAATCCAAAAGGTCATCCTTTTCATGAATAGCACTAATTAATTCATTTAATTTTTCCTTTTGTTCCATGTTAAGGTTGGCAAAAAGGGTACGCAAGTTATCCTCCTCATCACTAGCATTTTTATCACTAGAAGACTCATATCTAGTGGAGGATTTAGATTTAACCTTCTTCTTTTTGCCGTCCTTTGCCATGAGGCACTTGTGGCCGACGTTGGGGAAGAGGAGTCCCTTGGTGATGGCGATGTTGGCGGCGTCCTCGTCGGAGGAGGACTCGGTGGAGCTCTCGTCGGAGTCCCACTCACGGCAAACATGGGCATCGCCGCCCCTCTTCTTGTGGTACCTTTTCTTTTCTCTCCTCTTGCCCTTCTTGTCGTTATCCCTGTCACTGTCACTTGATAATGGACATTTAGCAATAAAGTGACCGGGCTTACCACACTTGTAGCAAACCTTCTTGGAACGGGATTTGTAATCCTTCCCCTTCTGTTGCTTGAGGATTTGGCGAAAGCTTTTGATGATTAAAGCCATCTCCTCATTGTCGAGCTTGGAGGCGTCAATTGGTTGTCTACTTGGTGTAGACTCCTCCTTCTTCTCCTCCGTCGCCTTGAATGCCACCGGTTGTGCTTCGGACGTGGAGGGTTCATCAAGCTCGTTGATCTTCTTTGAGCCCTTGATCATACATTCAAAGCTCACAAAATTCCCGATAACTTCCTCGGGAGTCATTAGTGTATATCTTGGGTTGCCACGAATTAATTGAACTTGAGTAGGGTTAAGGAAAATAAGCGATCTTAAAATAACCTTAACCACCTCGTGATCATCCCATTTCTTGCTCCCGAGGTTTCGCACTTGGTTCACCAAGGTCTTGAGCCGGTTGTACATATCTTGTGGCTCCTCCCCTTGGCGAAGACGAAAGCGACCGAGCTCCCCCTCGATCGTTTTCCGCTTGGTGATTTTGGTGAGTTCATCACCCTCGTGCGCTGTCTTGAGTAAGTCCCAAATCTCCTTTGCTTTCTTCAACCCTTGCACCTTGTTGTATTCCTCCTTACTTAGAGAGGCGAGGAGTATGGTTGTGGCTTGGGAGTTGAAGTGCTCGATTTGGGCCACCTCATCCTCATCATAATCTTCATCCCCTACGGATGGTACCTGTGCACCAAACTCAACAACATCCCATATACTTTTGTGGAGCGAGGTTAGATGAAATCGCATTAAATCACTCCACCTAGCGTAATCTTCACCATCAAAAGTTGGTGGTTTGCCTAATGGAACGGAAAGTAAAGGTGTATGTTTAGAATTGCGAGGGTAGCGTAGGGGAATCTTACTATACTTCTTGCGCTCTTAGCGCTTAGAAGTGACGGATGCCGCGTCGGAGCCGGAGGTGGATGTTGATGAAGAATCGGTCTCGTAGTAGACCACCTTCCTCATCCTCTTCTTCTTGTCCCCACTCCGATGCGGCTTGTGGGAAGAAGATTTCTCCTTCTTCTCTTTGTGGTGAGAAGAGGATTTCTTCTCCTTCCCTTTGGAGTGTGAAGAAGACTTCTTCCCTTTGGAGGAGTCCTTCTTCTTCTCCTTCCTCTTGGTGCGGGACTCTTCCGATGAAGTGCTCCCGTGACTTGTAGTGGGCTTATCGTCGGTCTCCATCTCCTTCTTGGCGTGATCTCCCGACATCACTTCGAGCGGTTAGGCTCTAATGAAGCACCGGGCTCTGATACCAATTGAAAGTCGCCTAGAGGGGGGGTGAATAGGGCGAAACTGAAATTTATAAATATAAACACAACTACAAGCCGGGTTAGCGTTAGAAATATAATAGAGTCCGCGAGAGAGGGTGCAAAACAAATCGCAAGCGAATAATGAAGTGAGACACGCGGATTTGTTTTACCGAGGTTTGGTTCTCTCAAACCTACTCCCCGTTGAGGAGGCCACAAAGGCCAGGTCTCTTTCAACCCTTACCCTCTCTCAAACGGTCCCTCGGACCGAGTGAGCTTCTCTTCTCAAATCATAACCGGGAACAAAACTTTCCCGCAAGGGCCAGCACACAATTGATGCCTCTTGCCTTGGTTACAATTGAGTTTTGATCGCAAGAACAAGTGAGAAAGAAAAGAAGCAATCCAAGCGCAAGAGCTCAAAAGAACACGACAAATCTCTCTCGCTAATCACTAAAGCCTTGTGTGGAATTGGAGAGGATTTTATCACTTTGCGTGTGTCTAGAATTGAATGTCTAGCTCTTGTAAGTGGTTGAGAAGTGGAAAACTTGGATACTATGAATGGTGGGTGGTTGGGGGTATTTATAGCCCCAACCACCAAACTAGCCGTTTGGTGGGGCTGTCTGTCGAATGGTGCACCGGACTGTCTGGTGCGCCAGCCACGTCACCAAAGCCGTTGGGTTCTGACCGTTGGAGCTTTGACTTCTGGGCCCGCCTGGATGTCCGGTGGCGCACCGGACATGTACTGTAGAGTGTCCGGTGCGCCAGCATGGGCGTGCCTGACTTCTGCGCGCTGGCGCGCAATAAATGCGCCGCAGGTAGCCGTTGGCGCCGAAGTAGCCGTTGCCCCGCAGTTACACCGGACAGTCCGGTGTACACCGGACATGTCCGGTGAATTATAGCGGAGCAGCCGTTGTAGTTTCCCGAAGCTGGCGAGTTCCTGAGGCCGCTCTTCCTTGGAGCACCGGACACTGTCCGGTGTACACCGAACAGTCCGGTGAATTATAGCGGAGTTGTCTCTGGAATTTCCCGAAGGTGACGAGTTTGAGTTGGTGTCCTCTGGTGCACCGGACATGTCCGGTGGTGCACCGGACACTGTCCGGTGGCACACCGGACAGTTCGGTGCGCCAGACCAGAGGTGCCTTCGGTTGCCCCTTTGCTCTTTTGTTGAACCCAATACTTGATCTTTTTATTGGCTAAGTGTGAACCTTTGGCACCTGTATAACTTGTACACTAGAGCAAACTAGTTAGTCCAATTATTTGTGTTGGGCAATTCAACCACCAAAATTATTTTAGGAACTAGGTGTAAGCCTGATTCCCTTTTAGATGGTAGGGATAGCGCAGATCGGTTCATGTAGTGGAGGAACCATGGAAATGGTTGACATATGCAAGGGTTACGTGCTACATATGTCGTGTGGTTAGAGATCCCCAACTGGGTATAATCGGTTCGAATCGTCGTTACTCCTCGATTATGGAGACTCATCCCAGTGACCATCATCATAGTTAGAAAGTGAAATATGAGTATGGATAAAATGCAGCTAGTATAGGTCAAGTGCTTGAACTAGATAAGGCAAATCTAGATTCAGGTAAATATCTACCTTGTGAAATAAAACTTGGCTTAAGGATCAACTGGTAGTAAGCTTTTCTGCAAAAAGAGTCTTTGATAATTGATAAGCTTTACCTTGATTCCTAAAAGCTAGCATACCCTTGAAAGTCGGGTAAGCCTTGTTGAGTAATTGCCTACTCAGGGTTTCATTCCCTATGTTGTTGTAGGAAGGGTTCTTGCTATCTTTAGCTCTTGGTAGTTGCTTCTTATGGAGGTCTTGAAGATTATAATGCTTACTTGTTACCTCTTATGGAAAGGCTTCACTTTTCCAAGTGTTGTAATAAGTTATGTACTTTGAGTACTATCAGGACTTGTTATAATTATAACTCTTTCTATCATGTAAAACTTGAGCTATGGAAATGTAAAGTGTATTTTGTAAAAGTCTTCCACTCTATCTCCAATGTCTGTGTATCAAATATGATTATTGCAATGTACATGTTATGTGGGAGATCCTTGGTATGATGAGTTCAAGTTAATGAACTCGATTGCCTTGTTAAGTTACCCGGTACACGTGCACAACCATCTGAGGCCATTAAGGCAAGGATTGGTGCATGTGAGCCTGATAACTTGGGAGGGATGTCACATTTAGCAAGTTTGAGCTCACATACGTTCATCGTTCAACAAGTTGTGGGGAATAATGTGCATGAGCTTACTTACGGCGGGGCTCATGTGAAGTGTAAGGCTTACCAAGAAGAAAGTGGTTAAAACTGAGCATTGCTTTTAATAAGTTGGTCAAAATTTTATTAGCAGTTACTAAGTATAAGTGTATACCAACCCAATTAAATAATTGACCACAATTAATAATAAATCCCACAATGCAATGCAAATGACAAGTTAACTTTAATTCCATAAATTAATCATGTGAGTCCTAAGTCGCTCATGACCGTGACCATGGCTGATATACCAATTTTACACTCTATAGAGGTTGTACCCTTTACCCACAAGTCATGTTACCCATTTTCCAAGGTATCGCGACTTTCCATTCATCTCTACCGAGGAGATGAGGTAGGGTCCCACTACGAGGCCTTTACAAAGTTCCACTAGCTTTAGAAAACTCGCTACAGTTTCTACGAGAAGGGGGCGATATAGGAAACCCTTGTCCGAAAAGCCATTGCAGCATGATCGACCCGAGAACCATCCTATACCGACAGCTCCTTGCACCACGGTTGCCCCTTTCGGGTAAGATGGTCCTCCACTAGCTTTCCTAATTAGTCAGCCAAGGGCGTCACATTCCACCCTTGTGGTAGCACTGTTATCTCAGGTTAAGCTCCATGTTCCAATTAACACAATAATCTTGTCATGAATAATAAATAATCCAGCAATAATGATAAAGCATGATCATAATTCATATATAGCATTAATCCCAAAACCAGGTGGAGCAACAACAAGACTACCCAATAGTTTATTTGTTTGCAAGGTGTAGGATAAACAAAACTAGGGTAACCTATTAGGTCCCATCAAGTTAACCTGAGCATGTCACGTTGATTATCGAGAACATTATTAGGTAAAGAATAGTGATCAAGGGAACAACTTGCCTTTTTGGTGCAACTCCAGGTACTTCTCCAATTTGGTCTTCAGGTTCCTCGTGACCTCGCTTCTAGTCGCAACAATACATACATATAGACAAGTAATGGATAAAAATAACATTACACCAAAGATGGAAATAAACTACGTAGGAATATTATATGTGTCTGTTGGTCACTTGTTCTCAAATGCTATAAATCAAGAACAAGGCAACACAATTGTAATGGTTAAAGACCTTCGTGCTTCAAAGCATTATTTCCTTTCAGATATAATAATCTTTGGACGAAGGTCATGAAGGATGTAGCTTCATCATTTCAGTATGTAAATATAGGTAAGGGTGTGAAAGAACACTAAAGAATGAATGATAATGTTCAGATCCTCACAATTTATTTATATTCATATTCACATATAAGAATCAACATTAATAATACTTATAATTCAATTGTACCTTCGATTCGCCAGAAGGTGAGAATGCAAAGATGACACGAGAGAGAGATTACAATCCAGCGTGAACAGTACGGTGTTACTGTTCATCTATTTATAGGCACGGGACGTAGCCTGGATAAGATTACATTCATACCCCTGACATTTACTCTTAGTTATAATACAAGTTATCAAGGACTAAGTAGTCTTTTCCCCCTTAGGCCGGTTTCGTCTTCCATCCAAGCCGAAGCTCCTTGAGCCACAGCTTCGGCGTCCATCCACGTCACCTTCGGGTTGCATATTCTTATCACACGCCTTTATCATGAGAGAACTTTCATCCCAAAGTCGAAGCTTCCTGTAATAGTCTATATCATACTGAAAACAAATGGTTAGTCACATTTTTTAGGACCTTCGGAAGAGGAAGGCCCCCAACAGTGTCGCTATGAGGTCGTAAGTTCGAGAACCACAAGAATCAGAGTTAAAATGAATAAGTTATGATTTATCTAAGTTTTATAATTCTTTTTATACAAGAAATCTATTTCTCAGATTTTATTTCCTATTTCTCATTAGGATAGGGACTATGGGTTCTATTTAAATAAACGATATGGTCTAAAGCGTTAAAAATAGGGCTTGGTTGCAATTTCTTTTGACCTGAGACTGACTGTGAGTTGATTCGAAGAAAGGATAGGGGCTCTTAAGCAAAATTGCCACTATGAAGGGGTACAGAGCGTTCTGAGCCATTGGATCTTGATCCGATGGTCCAGATTAGATCCAACATTAAAGTGTATTAGTATGCGACACTGTCCATCGGATCGACGATCATCGGCCGAGATCTAATGAAACGAAGGGGTGCACTATTTTAATCGTGACCATCCGGATCTGGATCAACGGTCCATAGCTCACCAAGGTGTGATCTAATCCTGGCCGCACACTGACCGATCAACGGCCATCGACCCTCCTTCTCCTCCTAACGGCGGCCGGACGCGGCGGCGCCCTGTGTCCCACGGTGGCTCACACGCCGGAGAGCAGGAGTCCGGTGTTTCGGTCACTTATCCATGATACTATTAGGTGCTACGCGAAGTAGACGTCAAGGCTAATAGGTTGGATTGGGACTCACCGATAATCGAGATGCAGACGACGTTGCCCACGGTGGCACACAGATCCGCGACGGCGGTGGAGTGCTGGTAAGCAATTCCCAGTCTCCCATCTACCAATCCCGTCCAAAGAGGCCATGCTCACTACCCAGGCGACTTGAGGAAGCTCTCGGGCCCGACTCTGAGGTATCAATGACGATGAATACGTGGGTCGACGTTGGCGCGAGCTTCGGTTGACAGCGCCGGCACTTCTCTGTTTTTCTTCGGCTAACTCCTACTCGGGACCATGGCCATGGGGGCTGCGCTACGACACTTATACACGGTCACCATATCCAACAACCGGCGCGGGATCGTAACTGCCCCAACAAATCCTAACAACCCGCCCGGCGGCATCGGTATGCTACAACGCATGCGAGCATGGTTTCGAGAAGCTTTTGGTGAGGAAACAATTATCAAGTGGGGTCCACGCGTCAGTGACTTTGGCGTGCATGCGGTGGTTGTGAGGCTAACAGGGCAGGCCCCACCCGGCAGCGGCATGCGAGTGAGCAGGTGCACGTGCGCGTGACGGCTAGGTGAGCTGCTGACGCGTGGGCTCGACATGTTGGCACCAAGAGCAAGTAAGGCGCGAGCGTGCGTGTGTGGCTGGCTAGGTGACCCCACCTGTCGGCGCCGAGATGATACGTAGTGGGGCTAAGATGGGCCTGCGGGCAATTCGGCCCAAGTGCGTGTTAGTCTTCTTTTTCCTTTTTTTATTTTTGTTTTCTTTTCTTATTTCCATCTTCTAGTTTATTCCAAATTACAAATTTACACCTGATTCAAATTTGACTTTAATCTACAAATAAATCCCAACATGAATGCAATTCCATAGTTTTATTGATTGATTTATTTATTATGCTATTTAAGCAAATGTTTTTTAAATATGCAATTCATACACTCAAGATTAGGCATTTTAAGAACATGATTTCTAGTGTATAAAATCTTTTTTTAGATTACTCCAACAAAGGGATAACTAAATTCATATAAGGACCTTTTTTATTAACCTTCATTAGAAACCATATTTGTTTTTAGGAGATATAATTCCAAGAATTATTATAATCAAATATATTAATTCAAGACCTTTGGAGAGCTTTTTCCTATATTCCAAAATAAGATTTTGAGTGTTACACAAGCTCTACATATCTACGATCTTTGATTGTCCTTATGATATACCATAATTTGATTATGATCATATGGATTGGTTTACAAGGCGTTACATTTCTCCCTCGTTCAAGAGAATTCGCCCTTGAATTCTTATTTTGATGTTTCATGAAAATAATTGGTACATTGGAATATTGTGAACGTAAGGTTTTGTTTGGGTACTCTAGTATTGACCCCAATCCACGTATGTTAAGATGGATTGGTGTGTAAATTTGTCGGCGTTTCGAGACCGGGGGGTCCCCGAGCCGACGAGTGAGTGTGCCGCGTGCCCCAGCCCAGATGGGTCGAGCGCGTGGGCGAGCGCGAAGGGGGGAAAGAGCGAGGTGGCCGGAGCCGGGTCGTGAGGGAGGCGGAGATCCCGCGGCCTTCGTGTTCGTCCCGCGCCCAGGTCGGGTGCGCTTGCAGTAGGGGGTTACAAGCGTCCGCGCGGGTGAGGGGAGCGAGCGGCCCCAAGAGAGCGCCTGCCCCTGCCCTCGTTCCCGCGAGGCCAACCTTTTTTAAGAAGGCCCTGGTCCTTCCTTTTATAGGCGTAAGGAGAGGATCCAGGTGTACAAATGGGGGTGTAGCAAGGTGCTACGTGTCTAGCGGGGGAGAGCTAGTGCCCTAAGTACATGCCAAGGTGGCAGCCGGAGAGATCTTGGCACCCAGCTGGGGTGGCGTCGTGGCCGTCGGAGAAGCAATGGAGCTTGGCGGGGGGACAGCTGTCGGAGTGGTTGGGCCCTTGCTGACGTCCCCCTGCTTCCGTAAGGGAGCTGAGAACCGCCGTCGTCATGGGTCCTGCGGGGCGCCATCATTGCCTGTCTGGCGGAGCTAGCCAGATGGGACGTCGGTCCTGTTTTCTGCGGCCTGAGTCGGCTCGGGGTAGGGTGATGATGGCGCTTCCCGTCGACGTGGCGGACTTGTGCCCTAGGTCGGGCGACGTGGAGGTTCCTCCGAAGCTGAGGTCGAGTCTGTCCTGCATGGCCGAGGCCGAGCCCGAGCTCCTGGGTCGGGCGAGGCGGAGGTCGTTCGGCAGAGGCTAGGGCGGAGTCCGAGCCCTGGGTCGGGCGAAGCGGAGTTCGTCGTCTTCCGGGGCTTTAGCTCGAGTCCGAGCCCTGGGTCGGGCGGAGCGGAGTTCGCCGTCTTCCGGGGCCTTAGCCCGAGTCCGAGCCCTGGGTCGGGCGGAGCGGAGTTCGCCGTCTTCCGGGGCCTTAGCCCGAGTCCGAGCCCTGGGTCGGGCGGAGCGGAGTTCGCCGTCTTCCGGGGCCTTAGCCCGAGTCCGAGCCCTGGGTCGGGCGGAGCGGAGTTCGCCGTCTTCCGGGGCCTTAGCCCGAGTCCGAGCCCTGGGTCGGGCGGAGCAGAGTTCATCGTCTTCCGGGGCCTTAGCCCGAGTTCGAGCCCTGGGTCGGGCGGAGCTTCCTATGGCGCCTTCGGCCAAGCCTGGCCGCCCGTCGGTCTTACTCTTTGTGTTAAATGCCCCAGTGACTTGGTCGGTCGGCGCGGTGATTTAGTCAGGGTTGCTTCTTAACGAAGGCAAGGCCTCGGGCGAGCCGGAGATGCGTCTGCCGTAAAAAAGGGGGCCTCGGGCGAGACGAAAACACCTCAGGGTCGGCTGCCCTTGCCCGAGGCTAGGCTCGGGCGAGGCGTGATCGAGTCGCTCGTATGGACTGATCCCTGACTTAATCAAACCCATCAGGCCTCTGCAGCTTTATGCTGATGGGGGTTACCAGCTGAGAATTAGGCATCTTGAGGGTACCCCTAATTATGGTCCCCGACAGTAGCCCCCGAGCCTCGAAGGGAGTGTTAACACTCGCTTGGAGGCTTTCGTCGCACTTTTTTGCAAGGGGACCAGCCTTTCTCGGTTGCACTTTGCTCCGGTGGGTGCGCGCGAGCGCACCCGCCGGGTGTAGCCCCCGAGGCCTCGGAGGAGTGGTTTCACTCCTTCGAGGTCTTAATGCCTTGCGTAATGCTTCGGCTGGTCTGGCGGTTCCCTCATGCGAACAGGCCGTAGCCCGGGTGCACTGTCGGGGCCCAAGTTCTCGGGCTGGTATGTTGACGCTGTCAACGGTTCGGTCGGAGCCGGGTTTGCGAGAGCAGCCCCCGAGCCTCCGCACAAGGCGAGAGGACGATCAGGGACAGACTCGGCTTTTTTACATACGCCCCTACGTCGCCTTTCCGCAAGGAGGAGGGGGGGAGAGCGCCATGTTACCCTCGATGGGCACCGAACATGGTGTCTCCGGTGAGTTGCAATCGGGTAATCCGAGTGGACGTCCGTGCCCCGTTCGTTGGGGGTCGGCTAGGGGCCCGGAGGCACGCCCAAAAGTACCTGCGGGTGATCTGCCGGACCCGGTCCCCTGGCGACGGGGTCCGAGGGCTCGTTGCCTCCCTCCGATGGGATTCCGTTACAGGATCGTTCCCGCTGGTCTCGGAAATGTCCTAGGGTACCTCGGGAGCGCAGCCCGAGCCTTGGTTATGTATCGAACGTACCCCTGGTCATCCCTCGCTCGGTGTCTGAGGCGACTGTGAACCCTTCGGGGGGCCAGCCTTCGAACCCCTGATCAGTAATGGGCGCGGAGCCCGAGTAGCCTGAGGCGGTCGTGGAACCTTTCGGGGGGCCGACCTTCGAACCTCTGACCAGTAGTGGGTGTCGGGCCCACGCGATCTGAGGCGGCTGTTGAACCCTTCGGGGGGCCAGCTTTCGAACCCCTGATTAGTAAGGAGGCTCGGAGCCTAGTTCCTTCACGGGGAAGGATCCCTTTGGGGGTATTCCCTTTCCCGGTCCCTGTTGCAAGAGATAGAGAAAGAGAAAAAAGGGAAAAAGGACACGAAATTGAACGACGTGGCGTACCTTTTTTGGTGTGGTCGTGAAGGCGAAACGTCGCCAGCTGCTCCTGCCAGAAGCGCCGCTTGTCCAGCCGCGGAGTTAATGCGCCGGGGCGAGCGGTCGGCGAGGCTGCCGTTGCGTGCGCGAGCCGTTGAGGAACGGCTGTTTTGCTTTGCGTTTTTTGAACCCCGCGTCCGGTTCGGGCGGTACGTTGGAACTGTCTTCACCTTGGTCTTTATATACCCCGGAGAGGGTCCGGTGACGGTTCTCGACTCCGCTTCTTGTCTCCCTCTTGGGTTTTTTGCAGTCTGAGAGATCTAGCCAGGGAAAAGAAAACCGCCCTCCCCTGTCCTTCGCGCCGCCACCCTTTCTGCTTCGGCGATGGCTGACCGGGTGACCATCATCCCGCCGCGCGACCCGTGGCCCTTCTCCACGGTGACGGCGGGTGATCTGGAGGACCTTGTCGGCGAGGGTTTGCTCCGCCCTCTCACCGACGAGCAGCGGCCGGAATGGATTTCTCCCGCGGGCGGAGTCACTCCATCCCCTCCGCCGGGGTACGTCGTGAGCTTCATCTCCTTCCATGAGCGGGGATTTGGTGTGCCGACGAGCCGCTTTATGCGGGCCATCCTGTTCCATTACGGGGTGGAGTTGCACAACCTCACCCCCAACTCCATCTCGCAGGCCGCTATCTTCGTAGCGGTGTGCGAGGGGTATTTGGGGATCGCCCCCCATTGGGATTTGTGGACCCATCTCTTCTTCGCCGAGCTTTTTGCCTCGCCGACGGGGGAGAGGAAGGTCCGCGCAGCGGTGCGGGCCGGCGGCTGCACCCTTTTGTTGAGGCAGTCGCGGTCGTCGCAGTATATCCCTGCCGTCCTCGCATCCTCAAACAAGGGTTGGCAGCGCCGGTGGTTCTACCTCCGGAATGACGAAGAGTTGCTCCCGCCGTTCTCTCAGCGGGTTGTCACCGCTGCTCCGGACGCCTGGCGCCACGGGACTCCACACGAGAGGCAAAAGAACCTCGAACCTCTTCTCCAGGCCCTGAAGGCGTTGCGGGAGGGAGGACTCACCGCCGCGGGAGTGGTTGCCGCCATCCACCGTCGGAGGGTGCTCCCCCTGGCGGAGCGGCGGCTGTCGCTTTGGGAGATGACCCTGGAGGCCGACTGGGAGGGGTCACGGATGTCCCCTGATGCTCTTCCCCATGACGCCCTCCAATGGCGGGTGTCGGCCGCGATGGGGAAGCCAGACCCCCACGCCTTCTCCCAACCTCGAATGCGCCCCGACCAGGGGTGCGTCACTCTGGTGAGTGTTCGCTCCTTCCTTCCTCATATACCGGGTTGCTCCTGGTTCTCACGATTGGGTTTCTTTCCCCCTCCCCCCTTTTTAGGAGGTGGGGCGGCACAAACCCTCCTTGCCGCGGGTCCCGGAGGACGCGGTGGGTCGGGCAGCGCGGCGGGTCGCCGCGGAGGAGGAGAAGAAGAAGAAGGATGCGGAGAAGGCCCGGGCCCGCAAGCGGAGGCGGGCTCGGGACGCCCTGGAGAAACGCCGTCGCCAGCAGGAGAGGGAAGGACTCCCCAGGGAGCTGTCGCCGGAGACATCCGACGACGACGACGATGATGAAGAGGAGGAGGACGACATGGCCGCCCGTCTCGGCCTCAGCCCCAGCTCAGGGTGTGGCCGGGAGCTGTCGAGTCAGCCCCCGAGCGGGCCGATGTCGTCGGTTTCTGGAGCCGAGACGCCGGATCCCCGACCTGAGGGGCGGGGGCAACTCGAGAGGGTACTTGACCCCTCGGCTGGAGGAGCTGACGCGACTCCAGGGAGCCGGGCCGAGGGGTCCGTCCCTCGAGAGTCGTCCCCCGCGCCGGCAGCGCGGGGGAGCGGTCCTCAGGTTGCCATGGCGGCGCCTGGGTAGTCCGCCTCCCGGGCGTCAGGGGCGCCCAAGGCGAGGGCGGTGCCGGGGCTGTCGGTGAGGCGGACCTCGGCGGTGGTTCCAGGGAGCGGGAGCCAAGAGACCTCCCCCCAGGGACAGTGGATCATGGCCCGGAGCGGGTAAGTACCTTGGAATGTCTCCGTCCCGGCGCTTCATCCATACGTCTTGACCGTGATTTTCCCTTTCTTCTTTTTTCCAGCAAGCGGAGCCATGGCCCTACCGACCTGGCGCCCCGAAAGGCCCTTAAGACGGCGTCGGTCCAGGCGGCTGGCGCCATCCCGGGCCCCGCCGCTCAGCCGACCCTTTCGCAGGGCGCTTCGCCGCATGGGGCTCAGGCGTCGCATGTCCCGGGGGAGCAGGTCCCCGAGGCGGGCTCTTCTGCCGAGGCGGCCATCGTGATCGGGGAGGCGGCCGGCGTCGACGCGGTCCCGAGCCCGCCTGCTGTGTCGGCTATGCCGGCGCCTGCCGCCACCGCAGTTGGCACCGTCCCAGTCGGAGGGCATATGGTTGCTGCCGGCGTTGAGACGGCCGCAGCGTCGGCGCCCAGGGCCTCGGAAGAGGTGGGCGTGGACGCGCAGTTCATCCAGGCGGGCGGCAGCCTTGTCGCTGCACGGCGGAGCCCCGAGGCCCGGGGCGAGTTGCTCCGATTCCGGACCCGCGAGGCTTCGGACCCTATCTTCGTTCTTGACGACGAACAGGAGGACCAGTCCTGGGACGAGCTCCGCAAGCGTGCGGAAGCAACGGTGGGGTCGCTCCGATCGTCGCTGGAGGTTCTCTGCGGGGACGTCCCCAAAATCCTCCAGGTAACGGTTTCAGGCATACCTTCTCCCTTCTGCGAGCGAGGCGTTCATCGTGATGCCTTGTTTTCCTTTCCAGGATCTGACGGACCGGAGCGCCGCCAAATCGTCGTTCATCCGCCGCGAGGCTGACGTCTGGGGCTCGCTGCGGTCCCTGAGGACTTCGCTCGTCGGGGCTACCGCGCGCCTTTCTCAGCAGGATGCTAAGATAGCGGACCTCCAGTTGCTCTGCGCTGACCTGAGGGCCGAGGCGGCGGCGGCGCGCACGGAGGTGCTACGGCAGCAGTCGGAGCTCGTCCAGGTTGCCGAGGAGCGGGACCAATCTCGGGGCCAGGCTGCCGAGGCCGAAAGCCGGGCCAAGACCCTCGCGGCCGATCTGGCCGCAGCCCAAGTCGCGGCCTCGGAGCAGCGCGTCCGAGCCGGAGGTATGCCTCGACCGTCCTCGGTTCTCGTTCTTGTTCGTTTCTTCCGCTTGTGTTTGAGGTCTTTCTTCTGGTTGTTCGCAGAGCTCGAGTCTGCCCTTGACGAGTCTGCCAAAGCGCTCGCCGAGGCGCTCGCTGGGGCTGCTGAGCAGAGGGAGGCCGATCTCGCGGCCATGTCCGAGGCTGTCTCGGACGTCTATCGGACCCTTGGTCCCGGCGACGTCCCTTCAGGAAGCTCCCCCCAAAGCCGTCTTCAAGCCCTAGGTGATTACGCGCGCGGTAAAGTCCGCGGGGCGCTACACCACGGCGTCAGGCGGGCCTTCGCCGTGCTCGCTTCCCATTACGTCGTGGACCTGGAGCGGGTCAGTGAGGGGTATTGCCTTCCTGACGAAGACGAGGCCGCCCTGGCAGAAGTTCAGCGGCTCGACGCGGTCGCTGCGGGTCCGAGCGCGGCGCTGGCGACCATCTTCGAGGCGGAGATTCTTCCTCGTGTGCCGCCGCCGGAAGCGGAGGTGGACCTTACCGACGGCGGGGGTGGAACTGAGGGCGCGGCGCCTTCCCAAGGCGACGCCTGACTTTTGTTGGGGCAATTTCTGTTGGATGTGCGCTTTGCCGCGGCCGCCGGGGCCTGGACATTTTACTTTTCCTGCGTGAAGTCATACTCTTTTCTGTTTCAATTTGCGCGCCTGGCCCGACTTGTCCACAACAGGGTGATTTCCCGAGCTGGGTCCTTTTTCGTGGCAGGCGATGAGTGAGGTGTCCCTAGCCCGGAGGCATAGGTGTTCCTCGGCTCAATCGGTCTCGCCACTTATTTGTACCCAAGTTCGCTCCTCGGGACCCTGCTTCTGACGCATTCGGGAGAACGCAAAAACCCCTTCTTGATCGAAAAAAGAATTTCTTTGACGCGGAAAGGTGCGTCCAAACTCGACGAGAGGGGTTCCCCCTTTTTAGCCCCCGAGGAAGGGTCGGGCTCCGCCGGGGCGAGGCCGACCCTTCCTTGATGACCGACTCTCGTGTGTGAGTGGGGGAAGGGCGCAGCCCCCGGGCGTCGTCCGTGCAGAGGCCGTTTGACGAGTCGGGCTCCTGCCCGAATATCCGGCGAGTGCTCGGTGACATCCCTCGGTATGCCGGGCATGTCCGAGGGACCCCACGCAAAAATGTCGGCGTTTGCGCGGGGAAAGTCGACGAGTACTGCTTCCTATTTGGGGTCGAGCCCGGAACTGATCCGGATCTGCTTGGAGGTGTCGCCACTGGGGTCGAGAGGGACGGCCTTAACCGTCTCAGCTGGCTCGAAGTTGCTGGCGTGTCGCTTCACGTCTGGCACCTCTCGGGAGAGGCTTTCCAGGTCGGCGATGAGGGCCTCGGACTCGGCGAGGGCCTCGGCGTACTCCACGCACTCCACATCGCATTCGAATGCGTGTTTGTACGTGGGGCCGACGGTGATGACCCCGTTGGGGCCCGGCATCTTGAGCTTCAGGTAGGTGTAGTTGGGGATGGCCATGAACTTCGCGTAGCATGGCCTTCCCAACACTGCGTGGTAGGTTCCTCGGAACCCGACCACCTCGAACGTCAAAGTCTCCCTTCGGAAGTTGGAGGGTGTTCCGAAGCAGACAGGAAGGTCGAGCTGTCCGAGGGGCTGGACGCGCTTCCCAGGAATGATCCCGTGGAAGGGCGCAGTGCCTGCTCGGACGGATGACAGATCGACGCGCAGGAGCCTGAGGGTCTCGGCGTAGATGATATTGAGGCAGCTGCCCCCATCCATCAGGACCTTGGTGAGCCTGACGTCGCCGATGACGGGATCGACGACGAGCGGGTACTTCCCCGGGTTCAGCACGTGGTCGGGGTGGTCATCCTGGTCGAAGGTGATGGGCTTGTCGGACCAGTCTAGGTAGACTGGCGCCGCCACCTTCTCCGAGCAGACCTCCCGACGCTCTTGCTTACGATGCCGAGCCGAGGCATTCGCCGCATGCCCTCCGTAGATCATGAAGCAGTCGCGGACCTCGGGGAACTCTCCTGCTTGGTGATCTTCCTTTTTGTCGTCGTCGCGGGCCCTGCCACCCTCTGCGGGTGGCCCGACCCGGTGGAAGTGGCGCCGAAGCATGACGCACTCCTCGAGGGTGTGCTTGACGGGCCCCTGATGGTAGGGGCACGTCTCCTTGAGTGCCTTCTCGAAGAGGTTAGCGCCTCCGGGGGGCTTCCGAGGGTTCTTGTATTCGGCGGCGGCGACAAGGTCCGTGCTGGCGGCGTCGCGTTTCGCTTGCGACTTCCTCCTGCCTTTCTTCTTGGCGCCGAGCGGAGTAGACGCCCCGGGAGCATCTTCCGACGGGCGGCCCTGGGGCTGCTTGTCCTTTCGGAAGATGGCCTCGACCGCCTCCTGACCAGAGGCGAACTTGGTGGCGATGTCCATCAGCTCGCTCACCCTGGTGGGGGTCTTGCGACCCGGCTTGCTCACCAGGTCACGGCAGGTGGTGCCGGCAAGGAACGCGCCGATGACATCGGAGTCGGTGATGTTGGGCAGCTCGGTGCGCTGCTTCGAGAATCGCCGGATGTAGTCCCGAAGAGACTCTCCCGGCTGTTGCCGGCAGCTTCGGAGGTCCCAGGAATTCCCGGGGCGCACGTACGTGCCCTGGAAGTTGCCGGCGAAAGCTTGGACCAGATCCTCCCAGTTGGAAATCTGCCCCGGAGGCAGGTGCTCCAACCAAGCGCGAGCAGTGTCGGAGAGGAACAGGGGGAGGTTGCGGATGATGAGGTTGTCGTCGTCCGTTCCACCCAGTTGACAGGCCAGGCGGTAGTCCGCGAGCCACAATTCCGGTCTCGTTTCCCCCCGAGTACTTTGTGATAGTAGTCGGGGGTCGGAATCGGGGCGGAAACGGCGCCCGCCGAATGGCCCGGCTGAAGACCTGCGGACCGGGTGGTTCGGGCGAGGGACTCCGATCCTCCCCGCTGTCGTAGCGTCCCCCACGCCTGGGGTGATAACCTCGGCGCACCCTTTCGTCGAGGCGGGCCCGACGGTCGCGATGAGGGTGCTCGTCGCCGAGGTGGCCCGGGGCCGCAGGCGCGGTGTTGCGCGTGCGCCCGGTGTAGACCGAGGCTTCCCGCATGAGTCGGGAAGTCGCGGCACGAGGTTCCGAGGGGTATCCCTGCCTTCGGGAGGCAGAGCTCTCGGCCCGTCGGGCCGCAGCGCCTTCCAGGAGATGCTTGAGCTCTCCCTGGATTCGCCGACCCTCGGTGGTTGATGACTCCGGCATTGCGCGGAGGAGCATCGCTGCGGCTGCCAGGTCCTGACCGGTTCCGCCGGATGCGGGTGGCGGTCTGTCCCTGGCATTGTTGGCGATGCGGTGCTGGAGACCTTGGGGCAGGTGACGTATTCCTCCGGCCGGGGGCTGGCCTGCCCATACCTGCCCGACGTCCCGGCGGATTGCCTCGAGTGCTCCTGCTCCCTCATCGAGCCCGGCCTGCGCCCCGCGGACTTGCTCGAGCTGTGGGTCGTGACCCCCCGCTGGAACGGGGATCACAGCTAGCTCCCGCGGGATGTCGGCGCGAGGCGCTGGCCTAGGGGGATCACCATCCTCCGGCATGCCGAGACAGCTGCCTCCGGAGGGATCCCCTAGCTCGATGTGGAAACATTCGCGGCTCGGGTCGCAGTCCTTGTCGTCAAGGCTGCGGCTGCCGTCGGAACAGTCGGAGAGGCAGTAGTTGCATGCGGTCATGAAGTCCCGCATGGCACTGGGGTTGCCAGATCCAGAGAAATCCCAGCAGATGCTGGGGTCGTCATCTTCCTCGGACCCAGAGGGTCCGTAGGTCGAGACGCCCGTCAATCGGTCCCAAGGCGACCGCACACGAAACCCGAAAGGGGTTGCACTCGCCTCAACGTGAGCGCCCGCCAGAGCGAGGTCACTAGGCGGGTTGAGGTCGAGTTGAAATGACAAAGGACGGGAATCAGCCGGTACCTTTTGGTCGACGAGGAGCGACGAAGTCACATCGGGGGCTGATCGCGCCGTCGTCCTGGGTGCGAGGGCGACGTCCTGCAGGCCCTCCGTGAGCGCGCTGGCGACGTCCACTTGCTCGGGGTCGGCGTGTCGCGGGGGGACGGCGCTCGCCTTCGCCTCAAACGCAAGGGTGACGCCCGACGCGTCCTCTGTTGGGGCGCTGGGGATGTCGATTTGCTCGACAGCCGATTGAGCGCAGCCTCCCGCTCGGCCCTGATTGCCCCGCCTCCTCCTCCGATGGCGAGGGAGAGGATGGGGCGAGCTCGAAAGTTGTCCTTCCCCCACGCGGGAAAGACGTCGTCGATTCCGCCGCCGGCGGGCGGGCTGTCTGCCACCATTGTCGCTGTCGCGCGGCGGTGGAAGGAGTATCATGTCGTAGCTGCCGTCGAAAGACATGAACTCGAGGCTCCCGAAACGGAGCACCGTCCCGGGTTGAAGAGGTCGTTGGAGACTGCCCATCTGGAGCTTGACGGGAAACTGCTCGTCAACACGCAGCAGGCCCCTACCTGGCGCGCCAACTGTCGGCGTTTCGAGACCGGGGGGTCCCCGAGCCGACGAGTGAGTGTGCCGCGTGCCCCAGCCCAGATGGGTCGAGCGCGTGGGCGAGCGCGAAGGGGGGAAAGAGCGAGGTGGCCGGAGCCGGGTCGTGAGGGAGGCGGAGATCCCGCGGCCTTCGTGTTCGTCCCGCGCCCAGGTCGGGTGCGCTTGCAGTAGGGGGTTACAAGCGTCCGCGCGGGTGAGGGGAGCGAGCGGCCCCAAGAGAGCGCCTGCCCCTGCCCTCGTTCCCGCGAGGCCAACCTTTTTTAAGAAGGCCCTGGTCCTTCCTTTTATAGGCGTAAGGAGAGGATCCAGGTGTACAAATGGGGGTGTAGCAAGGTGCTACGTGTCTAGCGGGGGAGAGCTAGTGCCCTAAGTACATGCCAAGGTGGTAGCCGGAGAGATCTTGGCACCCAGCTGGGGTGGCGTCGTGGCCGTCGGAGAAGCAATGGAGCCTGGCGGGAGGACAACTGTCGGAGTGGTTGGGCCCTTGCTGACGTCCCCCTGCTTCCGTAAGGGAGCTGAGAACCGCCGTCGTCATGGGTCCTGCGGGGCGCCATCATTGCCTGTCTGGCGGAGCTAGCCAGATGGGACGTCGGTCCTGTTTTCTGCGGCCTGAGTCGACTCGGGGTAGGGTGATGATGGCGCTTCCCGTCGACGTGGCGGACTTGTGCCCTAGGTCGGGCGACGTGGAGGTTCCTCCGAAGCCGAGGTCGAGTCTGTCCTGCATGGCCGAGGCCGAGCCCGAGCTCCTGGGTCGGGCGAGGCGGAGGTCGTTCGGCAGAGGCTAGGGCGGAGTCCGAGCCCTGGGTCGGGCGAAGCGGAGTTCGTCGTCTTCCGGGGCTTTAGCCCGAGTCCGAGCCCTGGGTCGGGCGGAGCGGAGTTCGCCGTCTTCCGGGGCCTTAGCCCGAGTCCGAGCCCTGGGTCGGGCGGAGCGGAGTTCGCCGTCTTCCGGGGCCTTAGCCCGAGTCCGAGCCCTGGGTCGGGCGGAGCGGAGTTCGCCGTCTTCCGGGGCCTTAGCCCGAGTCCGAGCCCTGGGTCGGGCGGAGCAGAGTTCGCCGTCTTCCGGGGCCTTAGCCCGAGTCCGAGCCCTGGGTCGGGCGGAGCTTCCTATGGCGCCTTCGGCCAAGCCTGGCCGCCCGTCGGTCTTACTCTTTGTGTTAAATGCCCCAGTGACTTGGTCGGTCGGCGCGGTGATTTAGTCAGGGTTGCTTCTTAACGAAGGCAAGGCCTCGGGCGAGCCGGAGATGCGTCTGCCGTAAAAAAGGGGGCCTCGGGCGAGACGGAAACACCTCAGGGTCGGCTGCCCTTGCCCGAGGCTAGGCTCGGGCGAGGCGTGATCGAGTCGCTCGTATGGACTGATCCCTGACTTAATCAAACCCATCAGGCCTCTGCAGCTTTATGCTGATGGGGGTTACCAGCTGAGAATTAGGCATCTTGAGGGTACCCCTAATTATGGTCCCCGACAAAATTAGTTTAAGTTACACCACAATCCACCTCAATACATGTGGATTGAACTCAATACTAGAGTACCCAAACTAGACCGGAAGAGTTTTATAACATAGGTATTAAGAAAGTTATATCAGATTGTGTGTTAATAACTATCCGATGGATTTTATTATGACGAAACTCTGTAAAACTCTCTTTATTCTAATTAACACTTACCAAATTATAAAATTTACTGGCATGTTATAATATTAAATGCAAACAAACTCAGATAAAACTTCCACTGAGACTCAGGAATAAACTCCTACTGAGACTAGACTAACGTCACACGTTCAAAGTGTAAAGTAAGGCACTCTGACCAACAGAATTGCAATACTCCAAGGCAATCACGCCTCGTCCAGTGTACTTATATAAATTTGCGTCTACCTATAATGTTTTCTGGTCAATCAATCTAATCAAGACCGAAGCATGCTTTGCTATGTCATCCGCGGATTATAGTACTAGAGTTTATTTAAATACACTAGAGCTAATAATTAGCTACTAAAATTAATTAAAGACATCCAAACAATCTAGTTAATAGTTCCGCTATTAGTTATTTTTAGCAAATTAGCTAGTAGTTAGTTAACTATTTGTTTGATGGCTAATTTCACTCAGGCATTGTTTAGCCAACTAACTATTACCTCTAGTGCATTTAAACACCCCTAAAAATACCATCCGAATTATACGTTTCAGCCTGACGAAACCTTCTCAAATTACCAGAATTAGCGGTTTACTGACTTCATGTACAATACAGAAGTTTAGCATGTGTAAATATATCAAGCAAGCACAAACCACGCCATGGTGTAAAAACTAAAGCTAAAACCTTCAGAATCGGAAGCGACTCGTTTGTTGCATTTAGCTAGCCACCTCAACTGGCGCAGACCCTTTGTCAATGGAGGCTTTCACAGCATCCAAAACCAGCTGCGTCTTCCTGGTGATGGCCGGCCACTTGCCCTCAGGCTTGCCCCCAGCATCCCCGATGTTCTGCACAAGCCTCGCGAATTCCTGGACCATAAGGGCCTCCTGTGGCAGGTCTGTTGCCACGACGTGCTTGCTTGGCAGAGGATCCCACCCAACGTGGAGCTCAGCGAAGTTCGACTTCGAAGCCACCTGGAACTCCGCCGACTTCTCTTCGTATGGGATGACAAAGTCAGTGACATAGACAGTTCCGTTTGTGCCAACTAAGGTGATGTCCATGGTGAGATTGGTGAGGAAAGAGCAGCTGAAGGTGGCAGTCTTGCCGTCCGACCAGTACAATGTCGCGCCGCAGGCAAGAAGCACTCCAGCTTGGTTCTTTACAGGGTCACGCAGTGCGATCACAGTCTTGGGCAACTCGTAGTCAACAGCCCACAGGATTGCACGGATGCAGTACCACCCAGCATCACCAAGAGCACCCAGGGCATCAAGATCTGGCTTTACTCTGATATCATTCTGGAGGAAATCTTCGTTTGCTCGAAAGCTGAACACACTGTTAATCTGCGTAAAAATAAGATAAAAAACAATGATTTTTGTTGACCTACAAAGCTTTGTAGAACAGTAAAGATGAAGTGGAATCAAACAATGTATTCTTCCACAAATATGTAAACTACTACTATACGTTAACCTATAGCATTTCATACATGTCTTGCAATTCAGATATTAAAGTGTGCTAGAAGGTGTAATGACTGCAGCCAATTTCACAGCCTACTTCTAGTGTGCATATGCATAAATGAAAAATGACATACTTGTGATATCACATTATTTTCTACATAGCTGGAATAACACAACCAAACTCGATGCATTACAGATATTCTCATGAGCTGGTAATTTGGATGCACGGAAATTTTATAGGAACTAAAACAAGGTGTTTAGCTTTCACAATTTAAATCTTTCAGAGCGCTATACTATCATCTCAATTTATAGATGGATTGGAAGGGTCGCTGAGAAAGAATTCAAGCTCAACGCAGCATCAACACTTCCAGCGATGTTAATATGTGATAATTTACATGTGATTTTGAAAACCTTAGAACTTTAACTAAAACACTATATTTATATAATATATGTTAATATGCAAGCTAGACTCAGCTTCAACACTTCCAGCAATATCCATATGTGTTAATTTACAGGAGATATTGAAAACTTTAGAACTTTCTAAAACTAAAACACTGCATTTGTATAAACATATGCTAATCTGTGTATGTGTGATGCATCACTTTGATAAATTGTATGTCCTAGCACGCTGGCACATAAAAAGGGCAAATGTCCACTGGATGACTATGTTGATCGGCCAGAGAATCTATAAAACAGAAGTATTAGGTCCATTTGCCAGAGAAAAAAGAAGAGTGTTGAACCAACATGTGGTTAAGGACTTCTAAAACATCTGTTGATGAGAGCAGCTGCTGCCAAGCTGGGTAAAAACAAGGAGGGCCGCGAGGAGGACGCGGATAAGGACATTGATCGTCACGAGGATTAATGATGAGAAGGTCTCTGAGTGGCTTGGCGCTAGGGGCGGACCCACAGGGGGGTCCAGGTGGGCCCTGGCACACCCTAAGCCAGGCCCACCAAGGACCCCATCCGGCAATCCTGGCATCCCGTTCCTATTCCAACAGCACGATCATTCAGGCGGTTCAGCTTCCACCAGAAGGCGGCTGACGGGCTGAGATCAATTTGTCTTGCTGCGAATCTGCGATCTGCGCCCGGGACGACAGACGAGAGCGGAGAGAAGTGACGTGTGGTGCGCCGGTCAGCCGGTGCCCTGCCCAATGCCCAGTTGCCCTGCACCCCTCGGCCCCTGCCAGCCTGCCTCCGTTCGGCTGGCGTTGGCCGTACGACGCCACTAGGAGAGCATTGAATCAAGAGATGAGGTTACCTAGGCCTGGTGAGACTTGATGGGGCTCTTATTACAAAACTATATGCAACATAATTACTATGTATCATGTAATCCGAGAATGTCTCATGATTCCTGGAGAGGAGTTAGAAGTGATTGGACAAGGATACATTCTATGCTTGAAGCATTTGAGTCATTTGACATTGTTTTTGATGCACACTTAATATTTGTTATTCTTGGATATACAAATGATCTATCAGTGTGTTTGCAAAGAAGGGAGCAAGATATTATTAATGTAATTTCACTTGTTAATGTGGCAAAGAGAAAAATGCAACAGTTAAGGCTTGATGGTTGGGATCAATTCCTTCAAAGAATTACTTCATTTTGCAACAAACATGATATCAAAGTTCCTGCTATGGATGGAAATTATAAGTCTTATGGAAGATCATCACGATTTGTTCATAACCAAACCAATGATGACCACTTCAGAAGAGAAGTATATATTGGGTCATTGATCAAATTAGCCTAGAGCTTGATAGTCGGTTTAGTGAGGCTAATATGAAGCTGCTTTCTTGTATGTCAGCCTTGGATCCTTCCAACTCCTTTGCTTCTTTTGATGCACATAAGGTATGAAAGCTAGCTGATTTCTATCCTAATGACATGTCAAACACTGACTTGTTAAAACTTGACTTGTAACTTGATAATTATATTGATGGCATAAGAGAAGATGATAGATTCAAAGACATAACTAATCTTGTGGACCTCTCAGTTAAGCTTGTTGAAACAAAGAGACATAAGGTGTTTGATATGGTTTATTTGCTTCTCAAATTGGTATTGCTTTTGCCGGTGGCGACAACAAGTGTTGAAAGGGTATTTTCTGCAATGAGTTTAGTGAAGACTAAATTGAGAAACAAGATGTGTGATAGTCTTTTGGATGATTGTCTTGTTACATAGATCGAGAGAGATATTTTCTTCGAAGTGAATGAAGAAGATATAATTGAGACTTTTATGGCGTTGAGGAAGCGCAGGCCAGATAAGTAATATTATTGCAATCTTTATATTTAATGTATGCAACTTTCATGCTTAATTGTTGAATGTCAAACTTTATATCTATATATCGAATTGTTTACCAAATTTACTATAAATTATATGTACATTAGATAGAATTCTACATGAAAATTTTGTTGCGGCACACCCTATATAAAAATCCTAGGTTTGCCATGAAGTGGTTTGCAGTCGGCCTTGTCGGGCCCTATATAAACTTTATATCTATATGTACATTCTGGTGGCCTGCTCCATGAAGTGGTTTGCAATCGGCCTTGTCGGGGCCTTCAGTCTGTTGTGTAATAATCCATTATGCTTTGTTCTTGCGGTGATCACGTTCACCTGCATTCAGCTCGGTCGAAAGACTCTAGATGTATCCCTGCTATGTTACTCTATCTCTCTGCTGTATTTCTATTATGAAAGTAATAGAAATGGGGAATCCCCTTATCAAAAAAAAATGTGGTTCTTGACTTCTTGTGCCTGTGTCCATGTATGTAAAATGGTGCATCCTTGGTTAGACCTTTACTACGAAGACGACTTTTTAAGATTTCCTAGAAGTTCAATATCCCAAATAATATGGTTATTCTAACTGCCATCAACAAAATATTGTAGTGCTAGTTAGAAGAACGGATCTGCTAACTTGGTCAGTAACAGCTTATGGTTGTATCCATACCTTGGAGACAAGAACAAATTAACAAAGTCTAAATTGAAAACAGGATAGTAGTTCCATGTTGCTAGATACAAAATGTCACCATTCCTTTGCTGTACCCAGCACGGCAAGGAGACACTGAAAGGTACCTGAAGTATTTTTCTTAGTAGCTCTGTCACCATTATTCTTTATGTCCAGTCCATGCCAATTAATCATGGTTCTGTTGTTGGTTTGTGGCAGAACCCACTTAAGGCCTGTTTCTGTTTGGATGAATCCATTCACTACAAATACATGTGATTTGGAGAGACCAGACAAAATACGCCTTAAGGGAATCTCCAATGGTAGGAGTTAGCTGGTCGCCTTAGATAGAACACATATGTAATGTGAATTTGTCCTGTCATCTATGCAAGAGATATATAGAAGCTCACAAAGTGTGTCTTTCATGCATTTGACCACACAAGAGCCTAGTCTTCTCACACACTAACACACAACACAATGGTTTTTGCCACTCTCCTACATGTGGAACCGGATGCTAGTATAAACGTGGAAAGAGTACTCAATGTTGTGCTGGCTGTGGCTGATGGGTTCATTTCAGAAGTTAAACACTGCGGTCATGGCAGACATAACTCTTCCCGATGTTTGTAGCCATTTTTATGCTAGTACACTTACCCAATCATAAATAAAATTTTTACTTTTGACTGTCAGTATATAAATTTTTACTTAGATTGCAACACAATCACAAGGTTTTTAGCTGATTGGTTGTCCTGCTAGTATGGTGGATTTGGAAGCATATAAATGGTCGTGCCTTTGACGGATCTCAGCTTAATTATAATATCATCTTGCAGAATGATAAAGTAATGGTGTATGGCGGGAGCCAAAAGACTCCGCAGTATGGCCAGAATCTTTTTTTTTTGCATTTCCTTTTTTTTTTGTGATCTGTACTGTATCAATCATGGGGTCATGCCCCTTGAGACCTTATTTGGTTGCGTCTGAATTGAAGGGTTGAGAGGGTTAAATCCCATTCTATTTAATTTTGACTAGCGAGGATTTAATCCACTCTAATTCTCTTCAATCCAAATGCAACTGAACAAGCTCTGACGGGGTTTTCAGCCGCCTAGGCACCTTTTTCTTCTTATAATATAAATATGATAAAGAGCTCCCTGTGTGTTAGAAACAACTGAAATATAATGTTTGTACTACTAGATTCATTACGCAAATTACTTACATAATATTACCTCTTTCTAATTCAATATAAGATATTTTAAATAAATATTAATATTCAGTGTCAGCCCTTGCTAGATAGTAATGATGATAAACTGTAAAGATACACCCTCCATATCTTATTGACTGTCGTTACCGTAAGTGTGTTGATCAAACTTTCTTAAGTTTGATTAGATATATAAAAAATATTAGCAACATTTGCATGTCCAAATAAATTTGTTACAAAAAATAAATTTAATATAATCTATCCAATGATATTATTAATTATGCATTGTTAATATTACTACTTTCTTTTATATGTGTGGTTAAAATTGAGTATGTTTGAATTTTTAGAAAGTGACAACAGACAGTTATTTAGGGTCGGAGGGAGTACGGAATCTTATCACACTTCACAAGCATACAAATTAATCCTGCAGAACCGTTGAACATTAACAACTGGGAAAGAAAAAGAATAGTCTTTTCGTGTAGAAATTTAGTTATTGGTATTTCTTATTCTTACTTACTGATAATAAAATGGGGAAAAACGAATTTCATTCTTGGTTACGGGTAACAAAAGGTTGCGTATTTGTAATCCCTATAACAGTCTTTGCAGGAAAGTTCGCAAATAACTCACCGTTCTGATGTCCCCGATGGCGTCCTTGTCGTCGACGGTCTCCCGCATCTTGGCGGTGCGCGGGTGGTGCATCCACATGGTGGAGTCCATGAACTGTACCCCCGCGGTGTCGCAAGCCGTGAGGATGGCGTCGAGGTCGGCGGCGCACAGCGCCGTGGGCTTCTCCAGGAGCACGTGCTTGCCACGTGCGGCGGCGGCGGTAGCCCAGCGCACGTGGAGGCTGGTGGGGAGCGGCATATAGACGGCGTCGATGTCCGGGTCGTCGAGGAGCGCATCGTACGAGCCGTGGAGGCGGGTGGTGGCGACGTCGAGGCCGTTGTCGGCGGCGAAGAGGCGGGCCTTCTCTTCGGAGCGGCTCCCGACGGCGGCGACGGCTGCGCCGGGCGCGAGCAGCATGGCGCGTGCCAGCTTTCGCGCGATGGCGGCGCAGCCCAGGATACCGAAGCGCACGGGCCGCGGCGACTGGTCTGGCACCGCGGCGGACGACATTGGTGGCAGCCGGCGGGTGATGTACTGCTGTTTTGCTTGGCCCTGGTTGGCGGCTCGGCGCGTCTGTGCTCTCTCGGTGCGGTGGTGTGGGTTGTCCGTCGTCTGTATCGTGTGGCAGGCGATCGTCTTGCTTTCCACGGTTGGCGTACGTGCCAAGTTCCTGTTAGCCTTCGCTTGGAGTTGGAGCCAAGCGAACGCTTACAACAGTCCAGTATGTGCGTCTGTCCTACAGACTCGATCTCTCCGTCCACGTCTGATTTAGAAGTTCAAATTTTAATGAAATATTGATATACTAAACTTATTTGAAAATAAAAATACTGATATTATTTTCTTATATTTAGTAAAACTTTAAAGGGTTTGACTCTTCGATATACAATATGTGTATTTATTTTAGATGGAGGGAATATACTGCACTGCATATAAGTTACCACTCGAAACACGGAGAATTTTGCAAACATGGCACCGCCAACGGTGGGCTTCAGACATTTGGCACCGCCATCGCGGCAATTGAAATCGTGGCATTATAATCCTTCACGTTTTAAACATTTAGCATCGATCCCGCTTAATGGTCATTAGCATATTTGCTCTTTTCTTCGTGCCCTCGCGCCGTTACTTCCCTGGGCGCCGTCATCCTCTACCGTTGCGTGCCAGCTACTACACCTTCCAGCTCCCGGATCGAAGCACGGGTCGATTAAAGCACGTGGCCACGAGCGGCACTGCTGACTTGGCAGCAGCCAGCAGGTGAGGCGGAGGGAGAGGGATGAGCAGCCTCGCTATAGTGGAGAAGAAGTCGCCGCCGTTCCCCGGCGGCGGCTGCATGGGCGGCGTGCTCTTCCACCTCCTAGACTGGCACCGCCGCCTCGCCCGCAAGCGCAGACTCTTCTCGCCGCGCCGCCTCCTCCCTTCGTCCCTCCGCTCCTCGTCCCCACGCAGGCTCCCGTGCCCGCCTCCTGCTGCCTCGCCGCCGCCGCCGCATTCGGCCGATGGGGCCGCCCCGGGCATTGTCGCGTGCCTCATGGGCCTGGAGTCCTGGCCCGCCACCGCCACGGCGCCGAGACCGCAGAAGCAGACTCGGCGTTGTCGCGTGCGGACAGCGCTGACTCGGCGGTCGTGCTCGTGCTGCCTACGACCCGGAGCCGTCGACCTCCCGCGTCTGCGCCCGTGCCGACGGCAAGGAGCCACCACGGGGCCGACCTGCCAGCGCGGAGCCCGAGGCGGACCCTGTATCGTGCACGCGGCCGCGGCGAAGCTGCTGCATCCGGGCGCGCGCGCCGGTTCACGCGCAAGCGCCAGGCTGGCCCTCGCGTACGCTTGCTCTTCGCCGCAGCACCGCAAGGATGACCACGCCGACACCTTGTTTCAAGGCTCCGGAATGACCGACGACTTCCTATCTCGCTCGAAGAGCTTGCCCTTGGAGCGTTCTACAGTGGACAAGGGAGCACGACCCGCAGGGATTTGAATAGCCAAAATGGGTTAGCATTGGAAGGAAGAGGGAGGAAGAGGACGGCCGAGAGACTGAAGAAGAAGAGCAGCGTGACCGTGGAAGGGAATAGAGAACTGTAGAGGATAACGGCGCCCAGGGAAGTAACGGCGCGAGGGCAGGACGGGAAGAGCAAATATGCTAATGACCATTAAGCGGGATCGATGCTAAATGTTTAAAACGTGAAGGATTATAATGCCACGATTTCAATTGTCGCGATGGCGGTGCCAAATGTCTGAAGCCCGCCATAGGCGGTGCCATGTTTGCAAAATTCTCCTTGAAACGCCACTTCCGTTTTAGGCTTTAGTTCTAGTTGCCTCTAGGCAAGACTAAAGTTATAGCATTAGTTCCAGATCAACAGGTAGTGACATATACAGATACTATGTATGTACCCGTGCGATGCCACGGAATATAAATTGACGAGCCTCCAATAGCTCAGGACCCTGGCAACGGGCAAAGTGAGTATAATGGTGACATAAAATCCGTGATTAAACATAGATACAGAACAATATAAATATGTAACTAGTCGGTTGCCCGTGCGTTGCGACGGCTTACAACAATACTCATGTAAATTATCCACCAAAAAGATTTCAAGATTTTTTATTGATTATCTCCGCTATCCGTATAATATTTTTTGATTTGGCTAACTGATGTTATTATTTACTCCATTCAATATGTTCTGGTGCAACACGACCAATGAAGTGAGCGATTAGAAGAGAGTTCACAACGACTGACTGAACGAACAGAGATTATAAAATAACATAATTCCACCATACAAAGATCAAATAAGAGAAAGTTTGTGAGCTCAAGTTTCTAAAATAAGTCACATGAACTCAAACTTATAAAAAAGATAGATCAAAATATGGAGTGATTGCTAAGTCAGGCATCAATAAAAACTGGATGCGCTTCATATAAATTATGCTACTTCGTAGCAATTACTAACGTTTAAAACCAACAAATAACCTTTCATTTCACTGTTAGTGTGACAAATTATTGTTGCTCCATCCAATTTAGCAACCTCAAACACCATGGAGTCCATTGCGCCAATGTGGTCTTAGAAATGACCTAATGCTTGCAAGAGCCAAGAACGACGTGCCGTGCTTGGGCTGTAGCCTCGACCCGTAGTGCTGGTCCGGCCCGACACGATTATATATTTTTTATTTTAAAAAAAATGTATATACATATATATATATATAATTTATATTCAATATTAAAACATCTGAGCATGATGTTCTACTGGTTAGACAGCTTTACCTAGTGTCTCCTGCCCTTCTTCCATCAGGGCATGGGTTTGAACCCCACCTCCTCCAACGTTTTTAACATTTTACGTTGATTTAATCAAATGGGCCGACGGGCTAACGGGCTGGCCGATATAGTTAGAAGGCCGACATGATGTGCCTGGGCCAGAGTTGTGGCCCGCGGGGCGTCTGGCTCGTGCCGGACCACCGTTTGGCCATCTATAGGCGTGCATCGGGTTAATTTGAAATAGATGTGAGGGTTTATTTGTAAAAATATGACACGGGACGACCCTTGAAACTGGTGCTTTAACTATAAATTGAAGTTATGTCGAACAAACATTATCAATATCACATAAATTATTTATAAAGAGTAAATATAGAATGTTGATACCTTGTACACTAATCTAATCTTTTTAGAGATATCGATAAGTCTCTGTTGTATTAAACTTGTATGTTAGATGTCACTAAGATATCTTGTAATAAATGAAATACAAGAACAACAAGCCTTTGGCCTCAACCAAGTTTGGTTAGGGTAGACATGATGTGTTGGAGAACGCTAATGATATCACATTCATGTCATGTTTCACAAAAATAGGTTATTACTTATTACTATGACTTAACACACGACTGCGCCAGAAATAGGTCATCTCCTAAAAAAAAGTTGTACTCTCACCTTCAACTATTACAACTGTAATAACTGATCCTTCATAAGTCGAATCAAAAGCAACTGAAGTGACCCCAGATCCCCAGGTGGTAGTAGTAGCTAGGTGATTGTGGAGCTGCTTCTGAACTAACATAAGATGAAAAAATAGAAATAAAATGGTACCCCTTACTTTAACATGGTAGTTTTACCTTTTCACCACCTCTTAGATTAAAATCCATCCAAGCAATACAGAACGGAAAATTAGTGAGAGGAACATCATGATGCACAAGGATATTTTGTTCACCATCATCTGTTTCTTGAAGAATGTTGACCTGTTATCGATACTAATTTAGGGAGTGTTTGTTTGGGATTATACATTCCTGATGTTCTATTTCTTTTCAAACGATGAACAGTACATCCAAAATTCTATTTTTTATGGAAGCAAGCATCAATCAATGCAATCTAATAATAGATCAAAATTGATAATAACCATAATGCGAAGCGAATGACAAATTGAATTTAATTCCATAAGTTACTCATGTGAGGGTACGAGCCTCTCATAACCGTGAGCATGGCTGATATACTAGTTTTACACTCTGCAGAGGTTGCGCACCTTTACCCATAAGTCATGTTACCCATTTGCCTATAGATCATGAATCCCATACACCTCTACCAAGGAAGCGAGGCAGGGTAACACTACGAGGCCTTTACAAAGTTCCACTAGCTTTAGAAAACCTGCTACAGTTTCTAGGAAGCCCAATGCAGGGATCCCCCGTCTAACCACTATCGCAGCAAAATCAACCCGAGAACCTCCCTATACTGACCACTCCCCTACTGCCCTTGCCCCTTTCGGGTAAGGTATTCCTCCACTAGCTCTCCTAATTAGTCAGCCAAGGGCGTCCCATACCACTCTTGTGGTAGCACTGTTTTCCCGGGTGGTCGCTCCATGTTCTAATTAACATAATAATTTATCATGAACAGTAAATAACAACTGATAATAAAAGCATGATCATGAATAATGTGTATCTCAATACCCAAAACCACATAAAGCAATAGCAGGTATTACCCAAACGTTCAATGGTAAACAAGGTATAAAGATAGTCAAACTAGGGTAACCTATTGGGTCCCATCAAAATTAACCTATGCAGATCATAATGATTTACAGGAACATTATTGGGTAAATAGAGGTGATCAAAGGCACAACTTGCCTTCAACGAGCTCCTGCTCAGCAGTCTTCACCTACTGAACACCTAGGTCCTCAGTGGCTTGCTCGTCTACTCGCAACAATACAAACAAACACGGTACATGAGAAATTAACATCACACCAAACAACATAACAGAATGCATGATAATATTCTACGCGTCGTAACGAGATCGTAGGAACAAGAATCACTAAATTCGGAATTGTAGTTATCGAGTTATGATTTTCTGAAGTTATTAAGTGCTTAGTATAGAATAAATCAGGTGAATAATTTTAATCTATGTTTCATGGCTAAACAGAGTTACCATATGATAAACAATATTAATACAAAATTAATGCCACTGGAATGATTAAAAGGAGCTAAAATGAATTTTCTATTAATTAAATAAGATTCTGGAATTATTTTTACATTAGAAATCATTTTTTTATATTACTTCTCTGGTTTTCACTATTCACTGGACTGCGCGCGATATTTCACAAAAGCCTAGGGGTCAATCTATAAATTCTAGGGCCTATGTGTAAGGTTCTTTCAACTGCTTGGGACTGTGGGTTGATACACACATTTGTCAGGGGCTCTTTAGCAAAATAAGCAGGCCGAAGGGGTATGCTCTATTGTATGACGTCTGATCTAATTTCTATGCACCAGATTAGATCTGGAACCCAGTGAACCGGTACGTTGTCTAATGCGTTGGGTTCAACTCCTACGGCCCAGATTTAAAGCTTCTGCGATCGTCCCGGGTTCGCCCGATTGCGATCAGACGGACCCAAATCATCCTGGCCGCATAGATATGTTGGGCACGATCATGGCCGCCCAAAATGGATTGGACGGCAGGAGTTTGTCTTCCCCACCTGAGTCATTGCGCAGTGGCTCTGCACCCCGAACGCGGCGAAGCTTCACCGGAGTTAGCCAATCCGGCGCCCTATAGCTTCTACCCTAACGATATTGTAGATATACCGGTATTAGGGCACGACGGACCCGTCCACACGCTCCATAGCAAGGTTTAGGGCACCAGTGATGCAGCCACAACACCAGGCGGAGTGCTAGCGTCGGTGAGCAATTATTGAGCCCCGACCCTCCCATCCATCGATTCGGGTCGTCTTACACTAGTCTGGTGAGTATAAGAACAAGGCAGAGCCATACCAGTGAGGGGGGCGCCAACAACGCTGACCATGGCGTAGTGGACCCGCGGGTCTGGTTGGGCTCCGGTGTGGGATTAGGCCAATTTCCAGCACCCAACGCATCAGAACACAACCGCGCAGGCTTCCCTGGTTGCGGCAGAGCTCCGCCAGCGACAACCACAATATAGAGCGGCGAAGGAGGCCACGGCGGTGTTCAACCCTCTTCTCGGACCTATCGAATGATGGTGGGGTGTTTTCGATGGTATGGGGCGTGCGAGCGTGGTTGAGGGGCCCCATCCAAACTTATATGTGCAAGGGGAAAGGCTATCAAGTCAACGACATCCAGAGGATCGCGGCAAAGGTGGCGCGGATGCAGCGGCATTCTGTTACGCTGGCACGCGGAGTTCGCAGGGGAGAAGGCCTTCGCCAGGTGGCCCCACCAGTCATTGACGAGCGGTGTGCGCCCGGGAGGCTGAGGAGTGGGCCGAGCGTGGGTGGAACGGCCATGTGGGCCTCGCGCAACAGTGACCCTAGGGCGACTGATTTCAACGGCCCACAAGTCGGTGCCCTCGCACTCGTATGGGCCGCGCGTACGTGGAGGAAGGGGGAAATGGGTCACCAGAATGGATTAGGCCTAAGACCTATTTTCCAGTTTTTCTTCTTTTTCTGATTTCTTTTATTTTGATTGTTTTGAATCCTAATTTGAATTCAATCACTGTTGTGAATTTGTGCTCAAGTCAAATATATAAATTAATGGTACTAATTTTGAAAAGCTATATTTATTTTTATGTAGTTTTCTTTATAAGGTATTCTCTTTTCCCTTATTCCTTTCTATTTTATTCCCACTTTCCAAAATTTTCTTTTAATTAGGCCTTGAATCCCAATTTGGGCACTAATATATTTTTATTATTATTAGTATTATCATTTATAGATGCACAAACACATAAACTCCAACCTGATGCCTAAAGTATTTTATTAGTTAATTGTTCACTTAAATATGGTTATGCCCATGTTCTATCATGTAGATGGCAAAACATGTAATAAAATCAACTCTTTTCCTAATTACTTACAAATTGGGTATTACAGGTGGGGTTTATATATCGAAAGGGTGAGCTCACAAAAGATCATAGCTCAACAAGTTGTGGGGAATAATGTGCATGAACTCACCAAAGGTGGGAGCTCATGTGAAGTGTAAGGTTGATCAACAAATAAAGGTTAAAGCTAAGCATTACTTTTAATAAGTTGGTCAAATTTGATTAACAATTACTAAATGTAAGTAGATACCAAACCAGAGTAATAATAGATCAAAATTAATAATAAAACCACAATGCGATGTAAATGACAAATTGAATTTAATTTCATAAATTAATCATGCAAGAGTTTTGAGCTGCTCATGACCGCGAGGATGACTAGTATACCAGTTTTACACTCTGCAGAGGTGGTACCCTTTACCCACAAGTCATGTCACCCAGTTGCCAAGGGGTCTAGAAGTCCCATTAATCTCTACCGAGGAGATGAGGCAGGACACTATGAGGCCTTTACAAAGTTCCACTAGCTTCAAAAAACCCACTACAGTTTCTAGGGAGCGCAATGTAGGAATCCCCCGTCTGACCGCCATCGGAGCAAAATCAACCCGAGAACCTCCCTACACCGACAACTCCCCTACTGCCCTTGCCCCTTTCGGGTAAGGTAGACCTCCACTAGCTTTCCTAATTAGTCAGCCAAGGGCGTCCCATTCTACCCTTGTCGTGGCACGTGTTTCTCAAGTTAAGCTCCATATTCCAATTAATATAATAGTATTATCATGAACAGAATAGAACAATAATAATAAAGAATGACCATGTGTAATAGTTATCTCAACACCCAACACCACATATAGCAATAGCGAGGACTACCGAAAAGTTCAGGGGTAAACAAGGTGTAAAGATGACCAAACTAGGGTGATCTATTGGGTCCCATCAAAATTAAGCCTAAGCATGCCAAAATGATTATAGAGAACATTATTGGGTAATTAAAAGTGGTCAAGGGCACAACTTGCCTTCAACGAGCTCCTGTTCTACAATTTCCACTTGCTGGGTACCGGGGTCCTCGATCAGTTGCTCGTCTACTCGAAGCAACACAAACAAACATGGTATAGGAGAAATTAACATCACACCAAACATAAGAACAGAATACATAATAATAATAATCTACGCATCGTAATGAGATCAGATGTTCGAGAATCACTAAATTCGGAGTTACGGTCATCGAGTTACGATTTCCTAAAGTTATTAAGTGGTTGGTATAAAATAATCCAAATGAATATTTTTAATATATGTTTCATGATAAAACATAGTTATTAATTGATAGATAATATTAAAACAAAATTATTGCAACTGGAAAAGGTACACTCTCATCCGTTCGATTCCAACCCAACGGTCCAGATTTGATCGCGCGAAAAGGTACACGTGATCTAATCGAAACCGTCTATGACCCGATCAACGGTCAGCGCAGCCTTTCCCCAACCTCGGTTGGCAGGGCGACGGCCCCCGCAAGACCACGACGATGTTCTCGCCGGCGACAACCAAATTGGCCACTCGGCGACCGATCTCCCCGCCTGAAATGACCAGAACAACGTGAGCATAATGGCGAACACAGTTGATGAGGACATCACTCCCATGGATACAAACAACACTCCTCAAGTTGACTCCTCAATTACTCACGCACGCGCTCAACAATTGAATTTACAGGTGATCTCGTTCCTAAGTAATTATTCTTGCGCATTTGAGAGTAGTATGCTATCTAATGATTTAATTGTACTTAGGAATGAAGGAGAGGACCAGCATAGGTGTATGAAAGTCCTTGGAGGCGGGGAGGACCAGATAGGACGTCTGGATCAAGATGGAGGCCCAAACCGATTCGAGTTCATTTCAGTTTCGGATTTCAAGAACAACCCGTAATAAAATGGGTGCCCAAGTCGCATACGGAGTCGGATTTGGACGTTCTTTATATGGATGGAAAGATAATTTTGAGGAGCTTTCAATGACACTGGTTTCAGGTCCAAATTCATCCAGAATCGACAGAAATTGTCTAAACAAGTTGACGTCTAGAATCTGTTCCGGCGCTGCGACGCCATCTTTTGGCCTTTTGGACCGTGTATCTTCGTTGAGCCCATTAGGGGCGCGTCCAGGGGGTCTTGCATAACCCTAGGGTCTTTATTAGTAGCCGCCACATTCTTGTTAGAGGCGGGTTTTGCTTAAGTTAATCTGTCAAGAATAGTTCACCGTTAGATCGATTTGTGAGACCCCAACTCGAGAGCTTAATCATCCATCCGCAATTTTTCAGATTGTGTTCTTTCTCGTTCTTGCTTGTGTCTTTGATTCGCAGGCAAGGATTAGCCTTCATGGTGAGGTCAATCGAGCAGCGCACGATTGATAACCAGAGGAGAAGTGGTGCTGCGATTGCGTGGTTCTAGTCTTGTTGATTGGAAGCCGAATCGTCTGTATGACATCTCCACCAAATCGATAGTTACCTTCACCTGACAGAAGATCGGGCACCCTCGTTCCTATCAAGTGGTATTCAAAGACTCAGGTATTACCGTCAGGTTTACCCTAGTTTAGTTTATGTTTTTCATCCTATAATTCCAGAAAATTGCCAAAACAAAAAAAATTCTGATGTCCTAGAACCCTTGTTTAGCCTTTGCAGTTTCGTTTTCAGTTTGGCTTTGTTCAGTTCGTGTCCGTGGTCGAGTCGTGTTGCTGGTTTAGGGTGTATCTTCATCGTAGTTCAACTGCACCTTCGCCGCTATCCCATCCACCATTACCCAGATCACAAGTCGATCCACCCCATTAATCGACTTGCCCTCGCTAGCCGCCGCCTCGCCAGCCCTAGATAGAGTGCAGATAGGGAAGTTTTGCCCTAACCGCCGCTTTCTAGTCGTGCCTCCAAAAACATAACTTGAGGTATCTTCCTTAAACCGGGCATAACTTTTCGCTCGGTTGTCCAAAAAATCTGAAATTTTTACAGAAGCTTGGTGACGCCATTCTGAGGCCCATTTGGTTTCGATAAAATTGTCAAAAAAAATTCAGGAAAATAAAGAAAAAAATTTGTCAAAGCTCTTGCACGCTTTTCAGAGAACGTGCTGATTTTCTGTTGACCACATCTGATCTCAGTTTTAGGTGAAACTTGGTGTAGCTCCTATTTTGTTGCTTCTTGTGCTGAGAAAAATATCAAAAAATCATACAAAAAAGAAAAACAAAATCACCTGTGATTCCTACTAGTGCCTTTTTGGCCTCGCTAGTACAATATTTACGGTACTGCCATTCTACTAGTTCGGTGAGCTTCTTCCATTGTTCTTTGTTCCAACTTGTTGTGCTACGCCTCGGATACATCTCTTAGCCAGCAATTGTGATTTGTGCTTTGGATATTTATTGAACTTCGCTCATCTGCACTCGATTTTGTTCCACATTCACATACATATTGTGCCTGTCCTACAGCTCCACATACTATATCTTCTGATCAATACATATTTGACCTTGCAATCGCGGTTTCACTACCTCTTGGTAAGTATTACGAACCAGCCTCTGATTGTACCGTCCTTTGCATTGTGTTTTCATTAGATACTAGTAAGAACTTGGTAAGACACGGTAGTGTGTGTTCCTATTCACCCAGAGAGCGCGTAGTTGCTTATTAGGGATAACCTTTACTGTTTGTTCCTGTTTTGGTGTTTCCAATGGCAAGATCCGATGACGAGATTGAGGTAGTCATTCCCACACATTTTTCTGATTGTGTCAGCCGCAAAGACTTCGATGTTATTTGCAAGCGTATGGAGGAAAATATGGAGGAAACGATCCACAAGTCTGTCCATGATGCGCTTATTGCAATGGATCTTGGCAAAGTGCTAGATAGGGTGGAGAGACAGATAACCGAGTGTTGGGGGCCAGCTTTGTCGCCGAAGGTCCTGCAAGAAGAAACACCTTCAGAAGATCAACACATAAGCAGCGCTGAAACTGTCATCTAAGGAGCTTCGGCATAGTAACACGCTTTGAGACGAAGGTGTAACACCGACTTAAAGATGAAAGGACAGATTGGCCCACGATAATTTATGTCATAAAAGTAGTCAATTATACAGGGTACAATTGTAATTTCACACAGGCTATGCCCTATGTCTATAAATAGATGAACAGTACCCCTGTACTGTTCACGCTAATTTGTACTCGCTCGTGTATCACGCTCGAAACCTTTGCCTTCTGCCAAGCTGTCACACCCGGTTTTTAGAAGGTAAACCGAATGCGAACCATGTACGTGCCAGGATCAGTTATTCACGTACACAGCAGTTACATAACATGGACATCATCACACAGTGCTCAAATAGTATTAAAAGGGAAATAATAGTCGATTACATCATACGTCTGAGACGTCCATATAGTCCTTACAATAAATCAAAGTGCGGAAAAGAAACGTAGATAACCGCGGCCTTCACAGGCAGCCGACTGGGGGTTGCCGCTAACCCACACCTAGAACTCGTCGTAGTCTTGGAACTCCTGGAAGTCTCCTTCCACAGCTTCATCTTCTCCTGAGCAGTGGTTGCAATGCTGGCAACCTGGGGGGGGTTTGGTGTGTAGAGCAAGAGTGAGTACACATCAACATACTTAGCAAGTATCCTGTTTGGCTGTAGTGGACTAGCTTTATGTGGGGGTAAGTCAAGCCATTGCTTTTAGTTGGTCAGTTTGTTATTTACTAGTAGAAAGCCAGGTTTTAGCATTAACCCAAGTTATTAACCCAAAGTACCCTTTCCAAGCGGAAAGAATACCACTTACCATTACCATAAGCATAATCGTAACCATCCTCATTGCCACCTGTAAACCAAAATGTCTCTGATCAAGTACCACTAATCACTGGAGCTCCCTTGGCCGCTCATAACCGCGAGCACGGCTGATATATCAGTTTTCAAACACTCTGCAGAGGTTGTGCACTTTACCCACAAGCCGTGATTCCCTTTCTGCCCGGAGAGAGCTACTCCCCATTGACCACTACCTAGGTGGTCCAGCAGGGCATCACTACGTAGCCTTTACAAAGATTCCGCGAGGCTGTAGCCGTCCGTTAGGTTTCCTAAATGTACCGCACTCCTCCCCAAGGGACAAATCAACCTTGGCAGAGCGAGCCGCATACACCGAGCCCCATTGACGGCACGACGGCGAAGCGAACTACACCCCGGTTCCTCTAATTACTCAGCTAAGGGCGTCCCATTCCACCCTCATGGTTGCACTGTTTTCCCGGGCGGTCATCCATAGAACAGGTCCTTACGGAGAGGCACTCGAGAAACCGCTCGAGCCCCCTTAAAAGCCACAAGTATAATATCATAATAAGAGAGGGGAAAACAGCGTATCATATATAATCTCATCATGTTCATTGATTAGAGTTTGAGCAATAGCATGAAGCTAAACAATAATAAACCGACCCAAATAGGTAAACAAGGACATGGATAACAAAAGCTAGTAAATCCTTAGGTATAAATGTGTAATGCGAGAGGTGAATTAAAGAATGAATAGGATAGAGATAGGTCAAAGGACACTTGCCTCCACCAACCGACTGCTGCTCAGGGGCTTCTCCTGCGAGTTCTTCGGGCTCTCCGACCGGATCGTTCTCTATGCGAGCGCAAACATACATACATCCACATATTTAATACAAGAGAACAGTACACCATACAATAGAATGCAGTAAGTAAACAGACGTTCCACGCGGGCTCGCAACTACGGTTAAGAGAGAAAGAGAAAAAGACAGTCGAGAAACGATCACGTTACATGATTATAAATCAACCACTTGCTTAATGGAAGGAAATTTAACGTAGACACTATGTTTAGCGTAAAGTAAAGTCATGTTTCATGTCTAATCGTTATAAGCAGGTAGAGATAAATAAAAAGGATGGTCGCGCGGCGAGACGCGCGACATAGCACTCTAAAACAAATTAAGAAGTTAACGACTCGTCGCGCGACCGAGCACGCAACGAGACACTTCGCCTTAGTTATGAGGAGACGTTAAGCGTCGCGCGACGAAACGCACGACGGCATACGTCGACTAAACTGAGTCCAAAGTGGAACGTCGCGTGAATACACACGCGGCGTTACACCTTAAACAACCTGAAATTAAAATGAATCGTCGCGCGACGAAGCGCACGACGCAACGCACAGATAGAATCTGAAATTAGATAAATCCGTCGCGCGGCGAAGCGCGCGACGCAGCACGCTAACTAACGGAGTTTGATGTTAACTACCAACCAAAAATAATCGCAGCGAGCGCGGGCGAGCGGGGACACGGTCGGGCGAGGCCGGGACGGGGCGACCGGGCCGGGGCCGGGGCAGTTGAACCGGCCAGGGGGGCGGTTGAACCGGCCAGGGGCGGTCGGGACGGCCAGGGAGCCGGGCCGAGCGGGCGAGGCGGCCGAGCCGGGGCCGGGCGCGGCGAGGGCCGGCCGAGGCCGGGCGGCCGAGCCGAGCGACGGGGGCGGGGCGGAGCGGGCTCGCTGGGGGCGAGGCGGGGCCGGCGCGGGACGGGCTCGCCGGAGCCGGGCGCGGGGAGGGGCGAGGGCTGGGCGCGGCGGAGGCCGGCGCGGCGGGGCCGGCCGAGGACGGCGCGGGGGCGGGACGGGCGCAGCCGGGGGCGGCCGAGGCCGGCCGAGCCGAAGGCGGCCGGGGACGGCGCGAGGGCGCGCGCCCACGGCGCGGGGGAGGGCGCCGACGGGGGGGGGGGGGGGGGAGGAGGGAGGGGGAGGAGAGGAGGGAGGAGGGGGCCTCACCGTGGGCGGGAACGGCGGCGGCGCTAGGGCAAGGGGCGGCGGCGCTAGGGCAAGGGGCGGCGGCGCTAGGGTGAGGGAGGGAGAGAGAGAGAGAGATGACGGGCGGGGCCCGCGGGAGGATTTTTGGAAAAAAGAAAAAGGGTGGGGGGGGGGGGCGGCTGGGCCAAAATGGGCCCAAAGCGGGGGGAAGGGGGGGGGGGGGCGCGTCTGGGCCGGCCAGGAGGCCCGCGCGGGGGGGGGGGGGGGCTGGGCCGAAATGGGAAAGGGAGAGAGGGAGAGGATTTTCTTTTTCTAAAATCTAATTTTCTTTGGATGAATGCTTTCACATTTTTAAACAATCAAAAGTATGCATGGTTCGGCATGGTGCATCACCCAAAATAAAGTATTTTAAGGTTTTGCTTTACACGGGGTCTAAAGCCAAAACCCGTCATAACTTTGGAAAAGATCAAGGCTCAGCGAGGGAACGAGAAAAAAAGAAAAGGGTAACGCCTGAATTTGGTGAGAGAAAAGAAGAAAAAATTCTACCCCCAAATTCAGGGCGTTACACAAGCCGAAGGTATAAATGTAATTCAATATCATTTTATTTATCCATGACAGTAAAAATATATTAATAACGTCATATAGTTATTCATGATTATTTATGTTGTTTTTCATATTTGATATGCTTCTTCCTACATTGATATACACTATAATGACGAAAGTACGTCCTTCAACGCCTTCGTCTGAAGATCATTATATCCCATGGGAAATAATGCTTCAGAAGACGAAGGGCATTAGTCTTTAACATTTTGTGTTGCCTTGTTCTTGAATTATAGCACTTGAGAACAAGTCTCCAACATTGGCGCCCACCTCCGGTGAACTCACTTCCACTTTTGAGCTAATGGCTTCGTTCAGCAACCAAGTTGTAGCACCTTCGGCTACGAAGCTAGTGCTCCCGATAACAGGCAGTTCATGCTCAGAGCCAGCCATCAAGAAGCAGAAGAAAGAAGCGCAGAGAAGGGTAAAACATATTGGGGTGCAGGGACCCTTCATCAAGTCCAAATGGTCTCACATCCCAATCACCTTCTCCCAAGAGGATCTTCAGCTCAAGGATTACCCTCACAATGATGCTATGGTCATATCTTGTGTCATCAAGGGGTTTCTGGTCCATAATGTTCTGGTTGACACAGGCAGTGCAGCTGATATCATATTTGCTAAGGTCTTCAGACAAATGCAAGAGCCAGAGGATAAGATTCATGATGCTACACACCCTCTTTCTGGCTTCGGAGGAAGACAAATTGTAGCACATGGCAAAATCACAATGCTAGTTACCTTTGGCTTTGTTCATAACACAAGGACCGAACAGGTTGTCTTTGATATTATTGATATGGAGTACCCCTATAATGCAATTATTGTTCGTGGAACACTTAATGCCTTTGAAGCAATACTTCATCTAGCATATCTATGCATGAAGATACCTTCGGAACAAGGGCCCATTGCTGTTCATGGAAGTCAAGAAGCTGTCAGGAAGGCCGAAGGAAATTGGACAGACTCAAAATCAATTCACAATATAGATGGAACCAAAGTATGTGAACAGTACAAATACAAAAGAGAGAAGGCTACTTCGGCAGATCAGCCGAAGCCTATGCTTCTATGTGAAGACATAGCAGAGCAAAAGGTATTGCTGGGGTCTCAGCTATCTGAAGAACAAGAGAAAACTTTGATAAGATTTTTATTCAACAACAAAGATGTCTTTGCTTGGTCAGCCAATGATCTCTGTGGTGTCAATAGAGATGTCATTGAACATTCACTCAATGTGGACCCATCCTTTAGGCCAAGAAAGCAAAGGCTTCGGAAAATGTCTGATGACAAAGCCGAAGGTGCTCGGAATGAAGTGAAAAGACTTCTCAGTGCTGGTGTCATCAGAGAGGTAAAATATCCAGAATGGTTAGCCAATACTGTTATGGTGAAGAAGGCCAATGGCAAATGGAGAATGTGTATTGATTTTACAGATCTTAACAAGGCTTGTCCGAAGGATGAATTCCCATTGCCAAGAATAGATTCTCTAGTAGACGCAGCAGCTTCTTCAGAGCTTATGAGTCTACTGGATTGTTACTCTGGCTACCACCAAATCTGGATGAAAAAGGAAGATGAGCCAAAAACTAGTTTCATAACCCCCAGTGGTACATATTGCTATCTTCGGATGCCTGAGGGGCTCAAGAATGTTGGAGGAAGCTTAAGCAGAATGACAGCCAAGGTCCTTCATTCTCAGATAGGCAAAAATGTGCTGACCTATGTTGATGATATCATAGTGAAAAGCACGAAGCAAGAAAATCATATTGCTGATTTGTAAGAAACATTTGCCAATTTTAGACAAGCTGGTCTGAAGTTAAACCTAGAAAAATGTGTTTTTGGGGTGAAGAAGGGCAAGTTCCTTGGCTGTCTGGTATCTACGAAAGGAATTGAAGCTAACCTAAGCAAGATTCGAAGCTATCCTTCGGATGGAGCCACCAAGTACGAAGAAAGGAGCTCAACGGCTAGCAGGAAGATTGGCTTCACTGAACAGATTCATATCAAGATGAGTAGAAAGGAATTTGCCATTTTTTGAAATACTGAAGTCAACCGAAGTCTTTTAGTGGGGCCCAATGCAACAAAAAGCTTTTGAAGAGTTGAAACAATACTTAATTGATTTAACAATGTTAACCCCACCTGCGCCAGGGGCCCCATTGCTTTTATATGTGGTAGCTTCGCATTCTGCAGTAAGCGCAGCGCTGGTGCAGGAGAAGCTAGATGGCTAAGCTAAAAAGCAAGTTCCAATATACTTTGTCTCTGAAGTTTTAAGTCCATCAAAGAAAAATTACACAGAATTGGAGAAGGTATTATATGCTGTGTTAATGGCCTCCAGAAAGCTTCGGCACTATTTTCAAGCATACCACATAATTGTTCCTTCGTCACAACCTCTAAAGGACATTATGAGGAATAGAGAAGCTACTGAGAGGATTGGAAAATGGGCTGCAGAGCTTAACGAATTCATCATTGATTATGTACATAGATCTTCAATTTAGTCCCAAGCGTTAGCAGACTTCATCGCTGACTGGACGCCAGGGGCTCAGGAAAAAGAAGTAAATAAAGATGCAGAAGCTTGGACAGTGTTCTGCGATGGTTCTTAGGGAGCCTTCAGCGCAGGAGCAGCTGCTGTTCTAGTAGCACCTTCGAAAGTCAGAACATGTTATGCAGCCAAGCTAGACTTCAGTTGCACAAATAATATTGTCGAATACGAAGCACTCCTGTTGGGGCTTCGGAAGTTAAGGGCAATGGGAATAAGAAGGGCTATTTTGAAAACTGATTCTCAAGTCATTTCTAGCCATATAGATAAAACTAGCAAGGCAAGAGATCCGAAACTTGAAAAATATCTGGACACAGTCCGAAGGTTGGAGGCTTCCTTCGAAGGTTTCTCTATCAAGAACATTCCAAGAGGCGAAAATGAGCATGCAGATCTGTTAGCCAAATCAGTGGCTCAGGGGCTCCCTCTATCTTTGGAAGTATTTTTTGAAACAATAAAGGCACCTTCGGTTGAACTCATGGAGAGAGCAGTGCTCGCCATTTCTCCAGTACATAGTGAAGATTGGAGGACTGAAATCATATCTTTCCTCTAGGGTAACTGCCTCTCGGATGACGAAGTTTATAATAAAAGAATGGAAGCAAGAACAAGACCGTATATCATAATAGAAGGAAAATTATACAAGCATGGAGTTTGCTCCCCCCTTCTCAAGTGTTTATCCAGAACCGAAGGTATAGAACTAATGAAGGAGAAACATGCAGGATTGTGTGGATCCCATATTGGGTCTAGGCCTTTGCTGGGAAAGGTTTTCAGACACGGATTTTACTGGCCGAAGGCAGCTTCGGACGCAGCAGATCTGGTCCAAAAGTGTGAAAATTGTCAAAAATGTGCAAGGGACCAAAAACAACCTTCGTCATTAACTCAGTTAATACAACCAACATGGCCATTACAAAGATGGGGCCTGGACTTGTTAGGACCACTTCCACCAGCACAGGGCAATTTAAGATATGTTGTGGTGGCCGTAGAATATTTTTCCAAGTGGATTGAAGTGAAGCCTTTAGCCATAATAACTTTGGTCACAGTCTAGAAATTCTTCTGGCAAAACATTGTTTGTCGCTTCGGCGTACCGAAGGCCATAACTGTGGACAACGAAACACAGTTTGATGCCGAAGCTTTCAAGGAATTTTGCGATCAAATTGGCACGAAGATTCATTTTGCGTCAGTCAGACATCCAGAGTCAAATGGACTTGTCAAAAGAGCAAATGGCATTATAATGATAGGAATAATGAAGTTAATCTTCAATCAACCTAGAGGAAAGTGGCCAGATGAGTTGATTAAAGTTGTGTGGAGCCACAATACAACTATATCAAGGTCAACAGGTTTTACACCGTTCAAGTTATGGTTCGGTGACGAAGCTATAATCCCAGAAGAAGCCAAGGCAGGGTCAATTAGAACAGTAGCTTCGGCCGAGGACGAAGCTGATTATTCTGTGGCAAAAGATGCTATAGAAGGGACCAGACTTCAGGCTGTGGAGAATATCAATAAATATCAAGCCGAAACAATAAAATGGCATGACAGAAAAGTTTGGTTGAAAAACATTAAGCTAGGGCATCTGGTACTTCAGAGAGTGGCCAATCCAGACACAGTACGCAAGCTACAGCTGAAGTGGGAAGGACCCTTTCTGGTGGTATCTTCGTCAAGACCCGGTTCTTACAGATTGAAGGATATGGACGGCAACAACATTCCTAGATCTTGGAATACAGATGAGCTTCGACGATATTATGTGTAACTTGATGTAATCTTTTTTCATTTTTCCTATGGCACCCTTTTCCTTTCCAAAGGGGGAGAAAGGTTTTTAATGGGGCCATAAATTGTAATTTTTTTATTTTCTTATTCAGCTCCATGAGAGCAAAATCCCCCAAGGATATGTAAAATGTAAAATATGAGCATGCACCATCGAGTGCAGGGAAAAAATACGAAGAAGCTCAAAAGTCATCCCTAAAGGGATGCAGAGCACGACGAAGCTACAAAAAGTCGTTGCTAAGTGAGCACATCGTAAGTTTTCTGCTCAAAAGTCATTCCTAAGGGAATGCAGAGCCAAATACCACCGAAATATGAGGCAAAGAAGTTCAAAAGACATTCCTAAGGGAATGCAGAACTTACACCAAAAAGTGAACGGTGATACCGCCAAAATATAAGGCGAAGAAGTTCAAAAGACGTTCCTAAGGGAATGCAGAACTTACACCAAAAAGTCAACGGTGATACGCCGAAATAGAAGGCGAAGAAGTTCAAAAGATGTTCCTAAGGGGATGCAGAACTTACACCGAAAAATAAGCGATGCAGCTGAAAAATAAACGGCAAAGAGATTTCAGCTATTCCTAAGGGAATGAAGAGTTTTGATGTGGCTTCGTAAGCATATGTTTGGACATTCATTTGCATAATACATCACATCATTCATTGCATTCATATACATTCATTTAGACATACATAGGATCATCATCATCATATCATACAAATACAGACAGATTGCTTTGGCTTTAATGATAAGGCTTCAGTAAAAAGAAAAGAAGCAAATTTATGCTTCGTCGTGTACGAAAAGAAGGGAAGGTGTTTTTCACCTTCGGCTCAAAAATACAAGTTTCGTCCACATCAAAGCAATTCATACATGGACGAAAAGGTAAAAATATATTACAAGGTATGGACAAATTTACATAGTATTATCTGATTCCTAAATTACAATATTTTTTACAAGAATAATTCAAAAGTTTCTCTAAAGTTTTTTAGAACAATGTCTTCGGCTTCAGCATCATCCGCTAAGCTTCGGATCATCCACCAAGCTTCGGATCATTGCTCTTCGGCTTCGTCATCCTGTACATAACAAAGTGTTATAAGGAAAATTCAAGTTTCAAGTAAAAGGTAAGCACAAGGTATAAGTTTATTACCGGTTTGAGGTGACTTCGAGCTTCGTTACCAGCCAAGCTTCGTCCACCCTTCGCCCAAATTTGAGTTACGAATCTGTTCCCAATGCTTCGGGCTAAGCCGAGAATGTCATTCATGTCCACTGGTGATAAGCTGAAGTTTGGCCTGTTTACAATATTCCCGTGCGTGCAACCAGCCTTCATAAAAGCAACAGCTGTGCCACGAGAAGCTAGCAGAGTGTAGAAGTCACCATGCCTAGCTATGACTTCATCGAGAGCATCAACTTCGCCTTCAATATGATCGAAGATGCTTGGCAGGTTTTCAGCTAAAGGTTTAAACTTTTCAGAACTGGCTCTAACCGAGTTGAAGACCTGCTTCAGTCGTTGCACACAACGGTTGCCGAAGTCTAGACATTTATCTTGAAGTTCCTTTAATGACTTTTGCAAGTTAGAACTCTTCGCAACTTCAGCTTCAAGCTTTGCATCCAAATTTTTCTTCTCTTCTTCAAAGTTTTTTGACTTTTTGGAGAGTTCACTGTTCAATCTAGCAATCTCGGCTTGGGCTTCTGCCAGTGAACCCTCCATCGTTTGAAGCATAAAGTCTTTCTTTTCCAGAGCAGATTCATGATCTTTAATTTTGCTCTCTAAGCCCTCAATTATAGCTTCATTCTTCTTGTCCTCAAGATCTTGTTGCATCCTCAAAGTTTTACTTAGTAGTAGGCTCTGAAAAAAATAATCTTCGTCAAAAAACACCTTAATCTCAAAACAATAAAAAATTGAGGAAAAAGCCTTACCTTAAAATTAGAATAAAACAAGCTACCGGCGATATGTTGCCGCCGGTACCTGCTGAGGTCGGCTTCAAGCTTTGGAAAACCAACACTTTTCGATAGAGTGCTGATAACCTTCGCTCCAGTTCGGTCTCGAAGGCAACCTAAGCTTTCTTCGTTAACGCCACCGAAGAGCAGCGCTCCTTGCTGGTAGCCGCAAGATATAGCATACTCTCTTAGCTCTTCTTTTTCAGCCTTAGATAACTCTTGCCCTATCATGTTTTGAAAGTTGAAGTCCCTTTCCCTTGAAATATCTTCGGTAGACTCCTTCTCTTTTCCAGGCATTGTGGCCAGGGCTTCTGCAGCAGCTGCAACAGTTTCTTCCTCAGTCAAATTCAAAATCATTTTATCAATGTCAGAGAGCATGCTTTCCAGGTTTGTGGTTTCGGCCATAGCAGCTTTGGAAGCTATAGCTTTGGTTGAAGTAGCTTTGGTAACTGTAGCTTCTTCGGCAGCTAATGTTCTTGATGTTGGCGCCGGCGGTGGAGTTTCTTCAATAGCTTCGATTACAGTAACAATTCTTCGTTTTTTTGGCCAGCAGATTGAAAGTCGCCTAGAGGGGGGGGGGGTGAATAGGGCGAATCTGAAATTTACAAACTTAATCACAACTACAAGCCGAGTTAGCGTTAGAAATAGAATCGAGTCTGAGAGAGAGGGCGCAAAACAAATCGTGAGCGAATAAAGAGCGAGACACAATGATTTGTTTTACCGAGGTTCGGTTCTTGCAAACCTACTCCCCGTTGCGGTGGTCACAAAGACCGGGTCTCTTTCAACCCTTTCCCTCTCTCAAACGGTCCCTCGGACCGAGTGAGCTTCTCTTCTCAATCAATCGGGAACAAACTTCCCCGCAAGAACCACCACACAATTGGTGTCTCTTGCCTCGATTACAATTGAGTTGTTCGCAAGAAAGAATGAAAAAAGGAAGCAATCCAAGCGCAAGAGCTCAAAAGAACACAACAAATCTCTCTCACTAATCACTAAAGCTTTGTGTGGAATTGGAGAGGATTTGATCACTTTGGTGTGTGTAGAATTGAATGCTAGAGCTCTTGTAAGTTGTTGGAAGGTGGAAAACTTGGATGCCATGAATGTGGGGTGGTTGGGGTATTTATAGCCCCAACCACCAAAAATGGCCGTTGGAAGGCTGTAGTTGCATGGCGCATCGGACAGTCCGGTGCGCCAGCCACGTCAGCAGACCATTAGGGTTCGACCGTTGGAGCTCTGTCTTGTGGGCCCGCCTGGCTGTCCGGTGGCGCACCGGACAAGCCCTGTAGGCTGTCCGGTGTGCCACCCGCGCGTGCTCTGCTCCTCTGCGCGCTCTGGCGCGCATTAAATGCTTCTGCAGGTGACCATTGGCGCGAAGTAGCCGTTGCTCCGCTGTCACACCGGACAGTCTAGTGTGCATCGGACACTGTCCGGTGACTCACAGGACAGTCCGGTGAATTATAGCGGAGCGGATTCCCGAAGCTGGCGAGTTCAGAGACGCTCTCCCCTGGGGCACCGGACACTGTCCGGTGGTACACCGGACAGTCCGGTGAATTATAGCGAAGTGCCTCTGAGGTTTCCCGAAGGTGAAGAGATCAGCTTGGAGTCCCCTGGTGCACCGGACACTGTCCGGTGGTGCACCAGACACTGTCCGGTGGCACACCGGACAGTCCGGTGCGCCAGACCAGGGTGCCTTCGGTTGTCCCTTTGCTCTTTTGTTTGAACCCGTTTTCTTGGTCATTTTATTGAATTTTTGTGAACCTTTGGCACCTGTAGAACTTATATACTAGAGCAAACTAGTTAGTCCAATTATTTGTGTTGGGCAATTCAACCACCAAAATCAATTTAGGAAATAGGTGTAAGCCTAATTCCCTTTCAATCTCCCCCTTTTTGGTGATTGATGCCAACACAAACCAAAGCAAGTATAGACGTGCATAATTGAACTAGTTTGTAAAATGTAAGTGCAAAGGTTACTTAGAATTGAGCCAATAAATATTACTTACTAGATATGCATGGATTGTTTCTTTATTTTTAACATTTTGGACCACGCTTGCACCACATGTTTTGTTTTTGCAAATTCTTTTTGTAAATCCTTTTCAAAGTTCTTTTGCAAATAGTCAAAGGTAAATGAGTAAGATTTTGAGAAGCATTTTCAAGATTTGAAATTTTCTCCCCTTGTTTCAAATGCTTTTCCTTTGACTAAACAAAACTTCCCTTCAATAAAATTCTCCTCTTAGTGTTCAAGAGGGTTTTAAGATACCAATTTTTGAAGGTGATACTTTCTCCCCCTTTAGAACACAATGAGATACCAATTTGAAAATCATAAGTTTTAAAATTTGGTGTGGTGCGGTCCTTTTGCTTTGGGCTTAATACTCTCCCCCTTTGGCATGAATCACCAAAAACGGATGTTTGAGTGAAATATAAGCCATTTGAACTACTTTCTCCCCTTTTGGCAAACAATAATACGAGTGAAGATTATACCAAAGTTGGAGAGTTGCTCGGAGCGACGGCGAAGGATGAGTTAATGGAGTGGAGTGGAAGCCTTTGTCTTCGCCGAAGACTCAAATTCCCTTTCAATACACCTATGACTTGGTTTGAAATTCACTTGAAAACACATTAGTCATAGCATATATAAAAGAGACATGATCAAAGGTATATTTATGAGCTATGTGTGCAAGACATCAAAAGAAATTTCTAGAATCAAGAATATTTAGCTCATGCCTAAGTTTGGTAGAAGTTTGTTCATCTAGTGGCTTGGTAAAGATATCGGCTAATTGATCTTTAGTATTAATATATACAATCTCGATATCTCCCTTTTGTTGGTGATCCCTTAGAAAATGATACCGAATGGCTATGTGTTTAGTGCGGCTATGCTCAACGGGATTATCCGCCATGCGGATTGCACTCTCATTATCACATAGAAGAGGAACTTTGGTTAATTTGTAACCATAGTCCCTAAGGGTTTGACTCATCCAAAGTAGTTGCGTGCAACAATGGCCTGCGGCAATATACTCGGCTTCGGCGGTTGAAAGAGCCACAGAATTTTGCTTCTTTGAAGCCCAAGACGCCAAGGACCTTCCCAAGAACTGGCAAGTCCCCGATGTGCTCTTTCTATTAATTTTACACCCCGCCCAATCGGCATCGGAATAACCAATTAAATCAAATGTGGATCCCCGAGGGTACCAAAGCCCAAACTTAGGAGTATAAGCCAAATATCTCAAGATTCGTTTTACGGCCGTAAGGTGAGATTCCTTAGGGTCGGCTTGGAATCTTGCACACATGCATACGAAAAGCATAATGTCCGGTCGAGATGCACATAAATAGAGTAATGAACCTATCATCGACCGGTATACCTTTTGATCGACGGATTTACCTTCCGTGTCGAGGTCGAGATGCCCATTAGTTCCCATGGGAGTCTTGATGGGCTTGGCATCCTTCATTCCAAACTTGTTTAGAATGTCTTGAGTGTACTTTGTTTGGCTGATGAAGGTGCCCTCTTGGAGTTGCTTTACTTGAAATCCCAAGAAATACTTCAACTCCCCCATCATTGACATCTCGAATTTCTGTGTCATGATCCTACTAAATTCTTCACATGTAGATTCGTTAGTAGACCCAAATATAATATCATCAACATAAATTTGGCATACAAACAAATTGTTGTCAAGAGTTTTAGTAAATAAAGTAGGATCGGCCTTGCCGACTTTGAAGCCATTAGCAATAAGGAAATCTCTTAGGCATTCATACCATGCTCTTGGGGCTTGCTTGAGCCCATAAAGCGCCTTAGAGAGCCTATAGACAAGGTTAGGGTACTCACTGTCTTCAAAGCCGGGAGGTTGCTCAACATAGACCTCTTCCTTGATTGGTCCATTGAGGAAGGCACTCTTCACGTCCATTTGATAAAGCTTGAAGCCATGGTAAGTAGCATAGGCTAATAATATGCGAATTGACTCAAGCCTAGCTACGGGTGCATAGGTTTCACCGAAATCCAAACCTTCGACTTGGGAGTATCCCTTGGCCACAAGTCGAGCTTTGTTCCTTGTCACCACACCATGCTCATCTTGCTTGTTGCGGAAGACCCATTTGGTTCCTACAACATTTTGGTTAGGACGTGGAACTAAATGGCATACCTCATTCCTAGTGAAATTGTTGAGCTCCTCTTGCATCGCCATCACCCAATCCGGATCTTGGAGTGCTCCCTCTACCCTGTGTGGCTCAATAGAGGAAACAAAAGAGTAATGCTCACAAAAATGTGCAACACGAGATCTAGTGGTTACCCCCTTATGAATGTCGCCGAGGATGGTGTCGATGGGGTGATCTCGTTGGATTGCTTGGTGGACTCTTGGGTGTGGCGGTCTTGGTTCTTCATCCTCCTTGTCTTGATCATTTGCATCTCCCCCTTGATCATTGCCGTCATCTTGAGGTGGCTCATTATTTTGATTTTCTCCTTCATCAACTTGAGCCTCATCCTCATTTTGAGTTGGTGGAGATGCTTGCGTGGAGGAGGATGGTTGATCTTGTGCATTTAGAGGCGCTTCGGATTCCTTAGGACACACATCCCTAATGGACATGTTCCTTAGCACGATGCACGGAGCCTCTTCATTACCTATCTCATCAAGATCAACTTGCTCTACTTGAGAGCTGTTAGTCTCATCAAACACAACGTCACAAGAAACTTCAACTAGTCCTGAGGACTTGTTGAAGACTCTATATGCCCTTGTGTTTGAATCATATCCTAGTAAAAAGCCTTCTATAGTCTTAGGAGCAAATTTAGATTTTCTACCTCTTTTAACAAGAATAAAGCATTTGCTACCAAAGACTCTAAAATATGAAATATTAGGCTTTTTACCGGTTAGGAGTTCATATGATGTCTTCTTGAGGATTCGGTGTAGATATAACCGGTTGATGGCGTAGCAGGCGGTGTTGACCGCCTCGGCCCAAAACCGATCCGAAGTCTTGTACTCATCAAGCATGGTCCTTGCCATGTCCAATAGAGTTCGATTCTTCCTCTCCACTACACCATTTTGTTGTGGCGTGTAGGGAGAAGAGAACTCATGTTTGATGCCCTCCTCCTCAAGGCCTTCAATTTGTGTATTCTTGAACTCTGTTCCGTTGTCGCTTCTTATTTTCTTGATCCTTAAGCCGAACTCATTTTGAGCTCATCTCAAGAATCCCTTTAAGGTCTCTTGGGTTTGAGATTTTTCCTGTAAAAATAACACCCAAGTGAAGCGAGAATAATCATCCACAATAACTAGACAGTACTTACTCCCGCCGATGCTTATGTAAGCAATCGGGCCGAATAAATCCATGTGTAGAAGCTCCAGTGGCCTGTCAGTTGTCATGATGTTCTTGTGTGGATGATGAGTGCCAACTTGCTTCCCTGCTTGGCATGCGCTACAGATCCTGTCTTTCTCAAAATGAACATTTGTTAATCCTAAAATGTGCTCTCCCTTTAGAAGTTTATGAAGATTCTTCATCCCAACATGGGCTAGTCGGCGGTGCCAGAGCCAACCCGTTTTAGTCTTAGCTATTAAGCAAGTGTCGAGTTCAGCTCTATCAAAATCTACCAAGTATAGCTGACCCTCTAACACTCCCTTAAATGCTATTGAATCATCACTTCTTCTAAAGACAGTGACACCTACATCAGTAAAAAGACAGTTGTAGCCCATTTGACATAATTGAGATACGGAAAGCAAATTGTAATCTAATGAATCAACAAGAAAAACATTGGAAATGGAATGGTCAGGAGATATAGCTATTTTACCCAAACCTTTGACCAAACCTTGGTTTCCATCCCCGAATGTGATAGCTCGTTGGGGATCTTGGTTTTTCTCGTAGGAGGAGAACATCTTCTTCTCCCCTGTCATGTGGTTTGTGCACCCGCTATCGATGATCCAACTTGTGCCCCCGGATGCATAAACCTACAAAACAAATTTAGTTATTGACTTTAGGTACCCAAACGGTTTTGGGTCCTTTGGCATTAGACACAAGAACTTTGGGTACCCAAACACAGGTCTTGGAGCCCTTGTGTTTGCCCCAACAAACTTGGCAACTACCTTGCCGGATTTGTTAGTCAAAACATAAGATGCATCAAAAGTTTTAAATGAAATGCTATGATCATTTGATGCAGTAGGAGTTTCCTTCTTAGGCAACTTACCACGGGTTGGTTGCCTAGAGCTAGATGTCTCACCCTTATACATAAAAGCATGATTAGGGCCAGAGTGAGACTTCCTGGAGTGAATTCTCCTAATCTTGCTCTCAGGATAACCGGCAGGGTACAAAATGTAACCCTCGTTATCCTGAGGCATGGGAGCCTTGCCCTTAACAAAGTTAGACAATTTCTTAGGAGGGGCATTAAGTTTGACATTGTCTCCCTTTTGGAAGCCAATGCCATCCTTGATGCCAGGGCGTCTCCCACTATAAAGCATACTACGAGCAAATTTAAATTTTTCATTTTCAAGTTCATGCTCGGCAATTTTAGCATCTAATTTTGCTATATGATCATTTTGTTGTTTAATTAAAGCCACATGATCATGAATAGCATCAATATCAACATCTCTACATCTAGTGCAAATGGAAACATGCTCAATGGTAGATGTAGAGGGTTTGCAAGATTTTAATTCTACAACCTTAGCATGTAATATATCATTTTCACTTCTAAGGTTGGAAATAGTAACATTGCAAACATCAAAATCTTTAGCCTTAGCAAGCAATTTTTCATTTTCAATCCTAAGACTAGCAAGAGAATCATTCAATTTTTCAATCTTAGCAAGCAAATTAGCATTATTATCTCTAAGATTGGAACTTGAATCATCACAAACATTAGAATCAACCTTAGCAATTAATCTATCATTTTCATTTCTAAGGTTGGCAATAGTATCATGGCAAGTGCTTAGCTCACTGGATAATTTTTCACATTTTTCAACTTCTAGAGAGTAAGCATTTTTAACTTTAACATGCTTTTTGTTTTCCTTGATTAGGAAGTCCTCTTGGGAGTCCAAGAGTTCATCCTTTTCATGGATGGCACTAATTAATTCATTCAATTTTTCTTTTTGTTGCATGTTTAGGTTGGCAAAAAGAGTACGCAAATTATCCTCCTCATCACTAGCATTATCATCACTAGAGGATTCATATTTAGTGGAGGATTTGGATTTAACCTTCTTCTTTTTGCCGTCCTTTGCCATGAGGCACTTGTGGCCGACGTTGGGGAAGAGAAGTCCCTTGGTGACGGCGATGTTGGCGGCGTCCTCATCGGAGGAGTCGGTGGAGCTCTCGTCGGAGTCCCATTCCCGGCAAACATGGGCATCGCCGCCCTTCTTCTTGTGGTACCTCTTCTTTTCCTTTCTTCTCCCCTTCTTGTCGTCGCCCCTGTCACTGTCACTAGAAATAGGACATTTGGCAATGAAGTGACCGGGCTTACCACACTTGTAGCAAACCTTCTTGGAGCGGGGCTTGTAATCCTTCACCCTTCTTTGCTTGAGGATTTGGCAGAAACTCTTGATGATGAGCGCCATTTCCTCGTTGTCGAGCTTGGAGGCGTCGATGGGTTGTCTACTTGATGTAGACTCCTCCTTCTTTTCCTCCGTCGCCTTGAACGCCACCGGTTGTGCTTCGGGCGTGGAGGAGGTGCCTTGCTCGATGATTTTCTTTGAGCCTTCAATCATTAGCTCAAAGCTCATAAATTTTCCTATAACCTCCTCGGGAGACATTAGCTTGTATCTAGGATCACCTCGAATTAATTGAACTTGCGTAGGGTTAAGAAAGACGAGGGATCTAAGAATAACCTTGACCATCTCATGGTCATCCCATTTTTCGCTCCCGAGGTTGCGCACTGGGTTCACCAAGGTCTTCAAGCGGTTGTACATAGCTTGTGGATCCTCCCCTTGGTGAAGCATGAAGCGACCGAGCTCCCCCTCGATCGTCTCCCGCTTGGTGATCTTTGTCACCTCATCTCCTTCGTGCGCGGTCTTGAGTACGTCCCAAATTTCCTTCGCACTCTTTAACCCTTGCACCTTATTATACTCCTCTCGACTTAGAGAGGCGAGGAGTATAGTGGTGGCTTGGGAGTTCAAGTGGTGGATTTGGGCCACTTCGTCCGAGTCATAGTCTTCATCCCCTACGGATGGTACCTGTACACCAAACTCAACAACATTCCAAATGCTTGTGTGGAGTGAGGTTAGATGATGCCTCATTTTATCACTCCACATATTATAATCTTCACCGTCAAAAACCGGTGGTTTGCCTAATGGAACGGAGAGTAAAGGAGTACGCTTTCAAATACGGGGATAGCGTAGGGGAATCTTACTATACTTCTTGCGCTCATGGCGCTTAGAAGTAACAGACGGCGCGTCGGAGCCGGAGGTCGATGGTAATGAAGTGTCGGTCTCGTAGTAGACCACTTTCCTCATCTTCATCTTTTTGTCACCACTCCGATGCGACTTGTGGGAAGAGGGTTTATTCTCCTTCCCTTTCCCTTTGTTGCGGGACTCTTCCGATGAAGCCTTCCCGTGGCTTGTAGTGGGCTTGTCGCTGGTCTCCATTTCCCTCTTGGCGTGATCTCCCGACATCACTTCGAGCGGTTAGGCTCTAATCAAGCACCGGGCTCTGATACCAATTGAAAGTCGCCTAGAGGGGGGGTGAATAGGGTGAATCTGAAATTTACAAACTTAATCACAACTACAAGCCGGGTTAGCGTTAGAAATAAAAACGAGTTTGAGAGAGAGGGCGCAAAACAAATCGTGAGCGAATAAAGAGCGAGACACGATGATTTGTTTTACCGAGGTTCGGTTCTTGCAAACCTACTCCCCGTTGAGGTGGTCACAAAGACCGGGTCTCTTTCAACCCTTTCCCTCTCTCAAACGGTCCCTCGGACCGAGTGAGCTTCTCTTCTCAATCAATCGGGAACAAACTACCCCGCAAGAACCACCACACAATTGGTGTCTCTTGCCTCGATTACAATTGAGTTGTTCGCAAGAAAGAATGAAAGAAGGAAGCAATCCAAGCGCAAGAGCTCAAAAGAACACAACAAATCTCTCTCACTAATCACTAAAGCTTTGTGTGGAATTGGAGAGGATTTGATCACTTGGGTGTGTCTAGGATTTGATCACAAAATGTTAAATGTTAATGCCCTTCATCCTTGAAGCATTATTTCCCTTAGGATATAATGATCTTTAGACGAAGGTCATGAAGGACATACCTTCATCATCACGGTATATATTAATAAAAGGAGAAGCATATGAAATGCAAGAGACAACATGAACAATTATATAGCGTTATCAATTCGTCCTCATTATATTATCATGGAAAAATAGAAACAAAATTAGATTACATATGTACCTTCAGCTTGACAGAAGATAAAAGTACAAGTGTAACGCACGAGCAAGTACCATTCAGCGTGAATAGTACGGGGGAACTGTTCATCTATTTATAGGCACAGGACGCAGCCTGTGAGAAATTACATTCATGCCCTTTACATTTATTATTAACTTATAGACAATTCTATGAGGACTAGATAGCCTTTTCCCCTTTAAGTCGGTTCCTTTTTCCGCCATTTAGCCGAAGCTCCCCTGCATGTGGCTTCGGAGCAACTCCAACCTTCGTCACGATCATGCTTTTTACGTCGCACATGCTTTTAGCCTGAGTCCGAAGGTACCTATTCACATGTCACACTTGAAGATTTTGTTAAATCACATTTTTGAGGACCTTCGGAGGACGAAGGCCCCCAACAGTAGCCCCTCACAGTATTAATTTGTTTAAGATAACGAATTCAGACTGCGACATGGACGAAGGCCTTAAGCCGAAGGTCCGAAAAAACACCTTCCCTTTGCTAGAATAGCAACAGTCAATGACAGACGGGGCCCCCCAATTTGGAGCGTGCCGAGCGTATAAATAAGAACTCGTACCAACCTCATTTGGTACGCTGCTTGTGCCACTTGCTTTACTTTGTCAATTTTCATAGCTCTTGCTCACTAACACTTGCTAGTTTTTCAAGCTTTCTGAGCTTCGGTTAGAAAGACACATTTTCGTCATCTCTGAAGGAAAAGATGTCTCAAGACAAGAAGGTTGCTGCTGAGACGAAGCCTACTGAAGAGGAGAAGCTTTTTGAGGAGAAGAAGGTTGTGAATCCTTACATTGCTGGATTTACCGAGTCAATGGCAAAATCAAATACATAGAAGATTACTAAGGAGATACTGGAGGGCCTGTCTGAAGATACTGGTGACAGTGACAGTTATGATGCTGAAAGTGGGGGCGAAGATTCTGAGGATTGACCCTGGAGACCAAGCCGTACGATTTTCGGAAAATCTACCATCAAGCAAAGTCACCTCAAAAACATGAGGGGAAGGTACTTCCGGGATATGTCTATTGTGATGGCTGGCGGAGACAACAACATCCTGACCCCCGAGGGGAACGAAGTTGTGATTTTCCGAAGCTTCTTCAAAGCTAGGCTTCGGTTTCCGCTGAGCAAGTTTGTAGTTGAAGTGTTGAAAACCTACCAAGTTTTCCTTCACCAGTTGACCCCTGAAGCCATATTGAGGATGGGAGTCTTCGTCTGGGCAGTAAGAAGCCAAGGGGTAGAACCAAGTGCGAAGTGCTTCTGCAGCATGCACGAACTTCTGTATGAGACGAAGGCCATGGGGAAAGAACAGTATCATAAAAACTTCAATTGTTATGGGTTTATCGTCCGTCCCAACGCCAGTCACCCTGTGCCAACATTTCGGAAGAGATGGCCTGGAAATTGGATGGAAGAATGATTTTATGTGAAGAACGACTTGTCAGCGAGGGAGGACATCAAAGATGTTATCATGCGCCCCATATGGTCCTGCTTCAGCCTCCGAAGGCCGAAGGTTGAAATTGATGAAGCGGCCGAAGCGTGCCAAAAGGCGTTTGGTACTGTCTGCTTCTTCATTGGTACCAGAGATTTAATTTAAGAGCATATAGCATTTAGAGTATGGCCGCTTGTAGAGAGCTGGGAAATGCCGAAGGAAACTATTACTAAGTCTAGCGAAGGTGAACTGGTCCGGCTGAAATATACATTCAGATATGGGGATAAATTCGATGAACCAAACGACGACTGGTTGAAATGCATCGAAGTTACAAGTGATGAACTACTTGGATCATACTCCAAGGCAGAAGATAATGCACTGTCTACAGCCTTCGGAGGTCGGGGAAAAAAGAGAATAAACAGAGTTTTCGACGCTATTGGCTTCGTCTACCCCGACTACCACTACCCGGTGCGGGGGCAAGGGAAGAAGAGGAAAGCTGCTACTTTGTCCGCCCTGACGGAACCTGTGCCGAAGGCTGCGGGCAAAAATATGAAGGTACTTACCCATCGGCCATGTTATATTGAACCGGCCGTGGTGCCTGAGTTTGGTGGGGGGCATCTTCGGCTGATGAATCAAGAGAATCTGCTCCGATGCAGAAGGCTGAAGAGCTACAATGCCGAAGGCACCTTCTGCTGAGATAGTTGAAACGAAGGTTGACAAAGATAAGGCTGACAGGTCAACAACCGAAGAGGTGAAAAAGATGCCAGGGATTTTAAGTCCTTCGACAGAAGCCACAGCGCTGAAGGCACAAAAGAGTTCTATCATAACTCCTAGGAGAAGGAGGATGGTAAATGTATTAGATATTTTGGAAACAATCGATTCCATAGGCCCTGATCCCACAGGGAAGGTTGCTGAAGCTATCAGAACGCAATCCAAGTCTGATACTAATCAAATAGAAGTCGAGACTACACTAACCCAGGCTGAAGCTAAGGCAGAGCCCACGGTGCCTACTAAGACGAAGCTTGCCGCCACCGAGCAGAAGGCCGAATAAATAACTCCAGATATTAATATAGCTTTTGAGAAGAGTGCGACTAAAGAGGCCGAATCCTTTGCCCCCGAAGCACTCTCTGAAGATCTTGATTATATCATTCGACATGCTTCAGGAAAGAGATTATCCGAAGAAGAAATTTTTGAGGCTAAACACTATGCCCAAGAACTGAAGTATTCGAAGGGGGCCTTAGTGTTTAATGGTACGGACAAAGATGATTTCCTGTACTGCCTCCTAGACAACAAAGAATTATCTGTCTGCCGGGAGATGGCCAGAAGTATGGGTTTTCCGAAGCTTGAAGCTGGCCTCTGTGCCATGACGAAGGACGATCTAGCAGATAGTCTTGCATACAACAGTCTGAAGGTACTGAAGTTGTGAATTTTGAAGCTTATGGACTCTGGAATGGAGTCTTTTTATTCTTATGTTAATCCTTTTAACCTTTCTTGCAGGGCTTAATACTTAGCAACGCTCTAAGGGCACAAAAGAATGCTGAAGACGAGAGCTGCACTATCGCTCTCAACAACCTTCGAACAGAGGTTATCAAACTGAGGAATGAAGCCACGGAAAAAAGACAAGATTCTACTTTCATTGGTGGACAAGGTAAAAGAAGATGAAGCTAGTTTCAAGGCTCAAGCTGAAATTCAAAAGAATGATATTGAAGACCTTCGAAAACAGCTGGCCGAAACCAAAGAAAAATGTGGTCTCGCAGAGGCCAACCGAGATATTAGTGAATATTGGAAAAATTATTTAGAAAAAATAGTCGAAGAACTCTGCGCGTCCAAAGAAAGATGCTTCGAAAAATCTCTGGGCTGCGTGGAGAAGATAAAGGCTAGCTTCGCCAATGTGGGCGCCTATTCAAATGAAGGTAACTTTATACGAGGCGGCCCTGAAGGTGTTATAGAATGGATAAGCAGAGAGGCCGAAGCTTTTGAAGAAATTTTGAGTGATTGCGGGGATGTCTGCGCATTTTCTGGTGCGAGAGAAATTTCAGCCATCTTGGAGAAAGCGGGTTGCGAACATGTCAAAACCCTGGCTCAGGCCGAAGCTGCCTTCTCCGTGGATGTCACGAAGGATCCCTCAGCCGAAGCAAGCTTTATGGGCGGAAAATTTTATACTAACATCTGGGCAAATGGCGGTCGAGAAATGGCTCACGAAATAATGAAGAAAAGTAAAAAAGATATTCATGACGCTCGAGAAGCGGCGAAAAATGCTGAGGAAGCTGCAGAACGTGAGAGACGGATAGGTATTGTTTTACGACCAACCGTTTGACCCCCTGGCCGACCCAGAAACAAAGAAAGCAATAGAAATCATCAATATAGCTGAATCTATTGTTGATGAAGTTGTTAACAAGTTGTTGAATGAAATTGCGGAAAAGGTCCTGAAAGAGGACTGATATTGTAAAAACATTTTTAGACGATCAATGTAGCTTCGCTGTATCAAGACTGTAATATTCGACGTGCATATTTTTGAATATAATGTGTGAATTATTTGTAATTCAGTTTTTTGTGATGCATGAAACTTTATATACATACCGTTTTTGAGCCTTCGGCGAAAAAACACCTTCCCTTCTTTTCATGCTTTATAAAGAAGAAAATCCGTGCTTTGTGAAAATATCCATGCTTCGTAAAAACATCCCATCTTCGTAAGCAAAGGATCCCTTCTTTTGCATTAGAGCTGACGAAGCTGTATTTCTCAGCTTACTTTGTGCCTTAGCATGTTTTCATTTTTTATAAAGCAGTCTCCGAAGACCGACTTCAATATTCAATTCGTGTCATCGGTGCAATATGATGTATGATGTGATGTTATGCGGGATGATGTGAGATATGATGCAAAGGATGATGCTAATGCCGAAGATACGCACCCACACACCCACACTGGAACACACCATCTTTGCGTCCCCTTAGGAACGATCGGAATCTCTTTGCCGTTTATTTTTCGGCTTCACCGTTTATTTTTCGGTGTAAGTTCTGCATCCCCTTAGGAATATCTTTTGAACTTCTTCGCCTTCTATTTCGACGGTATTTTTCACGTTGACTTTTCGCGCTTTGCTGTATATTTTGGCGGTATTTTTCGCGTTGACTTGTGACACCCCAGGTGTCTATTTCGTGTTATGTCGGGAGATTTATCCTAATCTCGGATGCTTAGTGAAAAATTTCTATTTCTTGATCGTGTCTATCTCTGTGTATCAGGATTATCCATGGAAGTTCACCGATTTATGAATTTCTTCGATCTCTAGAAAGGCCAAATTTGGAGCCTATTAAAACTTTTGTTTCTTGGCACGAATACCAACGCGTTAATCATTCTCGATTAATAAAATCTCGTCTAAAGCTCGTTTAATCAAAACTCTCGACTATTGTTAGTGGATCTGTGCCCAAATCCAATTCCTCGAACCTTGATCTAGGTCTGACTATTTTATCTGAGTCCGTACTCTCAAACGGAATACTCAATATGTCGTCCTCTAATCAATTTTATTCGACTCAGCCTAGTATCTTTGTGTCTAAACCGAATTCGAAACCCACTCCGGCATCGATTTTAAAATGTCACGATTCGCCTTCTACGACTAAAAATCCGAAAGCCGGTCGTATCTCAAGACAATTTTATTTCGAATCAGGAGTAGGGAATTATTTTCGAGCGAAATCAGTTCAGACTCTCGGCCGAGTTAATCGCTCAATCGTCCGTTCGTCATAACTCTAATTCGCCCTGTTCTCCGTAGAGACAAATTCCGCGGGAGCGTTTTTATTCTGGGAAATAATTAGCATTCCGATAATCCATGTTTAATCAAAACGCCATAAAATAAAATGGAAATAAATTAGCGCAACCCGGTTTAGTGTTTTGGGCCAAGCCCAACCCAGCCCATTTGGCCCACTAAGAAACCCTAACCCTAGGGCTTCTTCTATAAATAGGATCCCTCTCCCCTTGCACTTGGCTATTTTCCATTCCCACCCCTAGCCGCCACCAGCCATTTTCCAGCAGCCACTCTTCTCCCACACGGCAGCAGCTTCTCCCTCACGCTAGCAGCAAAGAGCTCGGCTCCTTCTCGCCATGGCGCTTGGCACCCATCTAGCAGGGCGCCCTTCTTCCCCAGCGCACCGAAGCACCTCCCATGGCACCCTCCTCCCTGGCCTCCCTAGCTCATGGGGTAGAAGCTTCCATGGCCGCCGGCCCCTGTGAGCTCTGCTCCATCCCTTCTCCCAGTCGGCACCCCTCCACTCGGCTCCCTGGAAGGCAGCAGCACGCCAGCGCAGGGCCTTCCCCATGGCACCACCCCCTGCAGCTTCACCTCCCTGTGCCCTCTCTGCCATGGCTGGACCTCTGCCCATGTGCTCATGGCGCCTTCCCTGCCTTCTCTCTGTCCCCAGCGACCAGCAGCAAGGACTCCCTCTCCTCCACATCGCAGGCCCTCTTCCTCCCCACACAGCCAGCGTCGGGGACATTCTTCCCCATGGAGGCCGAGCCCCTCTCCCAACCAGCGCCCTCCCTGTTCCCCTGGACGACGCTGTCCCTTCCCATGCTGTTGTTCCACCACGCGCACTACCTGCTTGACAGAATGTCCGATCTATGCACAACCCTTCTTCCTCCTCTCCCATGGTGCTGCTCGTCGAGCCCTCCTTTTTTTGGATGCCGGCAAGAAGAACCAGCGCAGCAGCCCTCTCATTCGTTCTCCACCCCCTCGTCGCGTGTCATCGCTCTCGTGCTCGCTGCGTAGCCTCATCCACGACGCCGTCGAAACCCGTGGTGAGAAAACCCCCGTTGTCCTTGCTGTTTATTTTTTCCAACGTGGGTGATGTTCGATGAACTGCCGCCAACAAATTTTTGTGTGTTATCGCAGCTAGTGGTTGACGTCGTGCTTCGTGCCTTATCCATTCGGTGAAATGTCGAGCCATGTGGACAACCCCCTGTGACTAGTCCCATTTCGCTCAGTTTATTCTCCTTGTGGTTTGTTATACGTGTAAAAATTGGTCGGTATCGTGTATGTACATGTGTGCATGTCTCTCGATTTAATTTTAAGGTGGAGATCGATGTCTAGGATGCGCTTGTAATTATGTGTGTGGATATGAATATGTGTAGATTGGAGTTTTTATGAGAGAAGAATGTAGGTGAAAAAGGTGGAATGGTTGTGTAGGAAAATTAGAGGACTGTCGAGTTGTCCTTGTCTGATGTGGCGACGAAAATTAAAAATGTCTGCCAACTTTATACGAAGGGCGAGTAGGTGGATGATTGTGTGTGCCGTGGTGTATTATAGTAGTGGTGGCGTAATATAATTGTTTGAGGTGTGCGGGTATATGCCGTATTATGGTTATACTCGCGACGAGGAAAGATGTATGTATTGTGTAACACGACACTTAGGTCGCTATTATATAATCGTATGAAGGATACTCATGATGGTCGTGTGATTGAGGAGTGATGTAGTGGCAAGCGAGAAGTAAGTTTAGTTTTTCAAACGGTTAGTGGATAATATCTATCGGTGTTGTCATGATTTTTGTTGCATGACGGATCGATGCATCGCTTTATAAATTATTGCATTCCATGCCCATCGGATAAATAAATGTCTTGTTGATCGATTAGAGGTCTTATATGAGCGTTATCGCAGCCGAATGATTATTGGAAGCGAGTAGCATTTCTAAGTCGGTCCTTGTTAAAATTGAAGAACAATCTGATAAGATATGCACATAAGTGCTTTAGGTCCTTCAGTAGCAAATGTAGTCTTATGGAGTTTTACGCCATGTGTAAATGCCTCCATGATATACCACCCAAAAATGTGCTATTTAGGTGACTTGTGTGTTAACTAATTCAAGTTGAGCAATGGTTGAGAAACACTGATCAATCTGCTCCAACCCATGTTTTTGAGTTGCGATGTCAAAAATAGTTTACTAAGTTTTATACTGTGTTGGCTAACTTCTATTAAGAAAGAGTCGATTGCGATAAGTGATTGCTATATACATATTGTGTCTCGGAGTGCTATAATAATGGACTAGCAAACTTGTTAGATGGCTTTGGTTAAGCTCGTAGTCACGATGAAATACTTGTTGTAGTCTAGATGCGCATGGTTATGGTCGCAGGTAAAAATTAGTAGTGCTCATGTGGTGCCTAAGCTAAAATGCGAACTAGTGGGTGAAAAGCGCTTCGATATACATATATGCCGGATTTGATGATTGTGGTGAATGCATTGATTAATTGTGTATGGTAGGTCTAGAGCGTGAAATAACTTGTATAAAAATTAGTAAGTCTACTTGTTAGTTCTCACTTGGTTATTTTTAACTCTAACAATTGTCAAAGTGTTAGAATAATTCAATTATCTAGAACGCGACAATTCTTGAATTGTGTAGGAGCTGAAATTTATTAATTGCTGTTTTGGACTGCACGCAGTGATTTCCCCGTGCTGTATGTTTGATGAACTAAATTGTGTTTTCTGTAGATTTGTGCTATAGAAAAGTGGTAGATAACTTTATTATCTTTCTGGTGTTAAAATTTGACAGCCATAAGTCTGACCGTTTAGAAGTTAAGCTGTTCACAAGTTCAGTAACTGAATCTGTCCAAATTTTGTACAGATTTCAGAAACTGCATTGTTTCCTTAAGTTAATGTTAGAATCAGTCCTTGTCGATTATAAAAAAGTTTTATATGCTTTTCTTATCTTGCTTGTGTTAAAATTTCATAACCATAGTCCTGACAGTTTAAGAGTTATGAATTTTACAAACTGGTTGTTGTGTTCTGTCCACTGTCAGAACAGATTTCAAAAACTGTAATGTTTGATTTGATTAAACCTGGAATCACTTCTTGGTGATTATAAAAGTTATGTAGTGCTTTTGCCAAGATTTCCAAAAAGTCTTGGATCACTCTTTTTGGTGGTCTGAAGATTAAGTTACATGCGTTTGAAGTGTGAAGTCTGAATATGTCTAAATCTGGATAGAGCTGTTGTATTAGCACGTTTTGACCTTGCTAAGTGTTGAATCATGTTGTGATGACAATATCAAAGTTGTAGAGCACTTTTTAAGCTTTCTAGAAAGTTCTAGTTTGCTATTTTTGGATTAATATTTGAGAAGTTATAATTAAAACAAGTAACTGCTGTATTGCTGTCCAAAAATCTGCACGTGCCCATTTGATGGTTGAGTTCACCCTTTTGGCTAAAAATGCTTAGTTAGCACTTAACGGATATAGACTTGTAATGTCTAAACTTAGATTAACATGCGTTCCATGATTAATGTGCTTGCTTGAGTAGTTGGTTGTGGATAGGAATTCCTCCTCGGTTGAACTTGTGCTTGGAATGCTTTTGTGTGATAAATAGAAGAACTAATGCAAAGCCGTAGCAAATTAAATAAATGCTCATACTTGTGATGTCATGTTCGTGTTAGTTAAGTAGAGTAAGTGTCGTCATCTTTCCAGTGGTAGTGTTTACGCGTGCCCAATGACACATAAATGACTAGCGTTTGCGTATAGTTGCTGCAGTGTCTTGCTAATTTAATGTCTAGTTCACTACCGTGTATTTGAATATCTTGTGTTACTTTCACTATTGTCGGGGACCATAATTAGGGGTACCCTCAAGGCTCCTAATTCTCAGCTGGTAACCCCCATCAGCATAAAGCTGCAAAGGCCTGATGGGTACGATCAAGTCAGGGATCAGTCCATTCGAGGGACTCGATCACGCCTCGCCCGAGCCTAGCCTCGGACAAGGGCAGCCGACCCCAGAGGATCTCCGCCTCGCCCGAGGCCCCCCTCCAGCGGCGAACACGTTCCCGGCTCGCCCGAGGCCCTGTCTTCACCGAGAAGCAACCCCGACCAAATCGCAGGAGCATTTAATGCAAAGGTGGCCTGACACCTTTATCCTGACGCGCGCCCCTCAGCTGACAGAGCCGAAGTGACCGCCGTCACTTCGCCGCTCCACTGACCGGTCTGACAGAAAGACAGCGCCGCCTGCGCCGCTCCGACTGCGGTGCCACTTGACAGAGTGAGGCTGACAGGCAGTCAGGCCCGGCCGCACGCAACTCCGCTCCGCCCGACCCAGGGCTCGGACTCGGGCTAAGCCCCAGAAGACGGCGAACTCCGCTCCGCCCGACCCAGGGCTCGGACTCGGGCCCTGGAAGACGGCGAACTCCGCTCCGCCCGACCCGGGGCTCGGACTCGGGCTAAGCCCCGGAAGACAACGAACTCCGCTCCGCCCGACCCAGGGCTCGGACTCGAGCTAAGCCCCAGAAGACGGCGAACTCCGCTCCGCCCGACCCAGGGCTCGGACTTGGGCCCAGCCCCGGAAGACGGCGAACTCCGCTCTGCCTGACCCAGGGCTCGGACTTGGGCTCAGCCCCAGAAGACGACGAACTCCGCTTCGCCCGACCCCAGGACTCAAATTCCGCCCTGGCCTTAGCCAACGGCCTCCTCCTCGCCCGACCTAGGGGCTCGGACTCGGCCTCGGCCACGGAAGACGGACTCGACCTCGACCTCGGAGGAGCCTCCACATCGCCCAACCTAGGGCGTGGACCGGCCACGTCAACAGGCGGCGCCATCATTACCCTACTCCAAGCTGACTCAGGCAACGGGGAACAAGACCGGCGTCACATCTGGCTCGCTCCGCCAGATAGGCGATGATGGTGCCCCGCACGCTCCCTGACGATGGCGGCTCTCGGCCCCCTTACGGAAGCAAGAGGACGTCAGTGAGGACTCGACGGCCCCGATAGCTGTCCCTCCGCCAGGCTCCAGCGCTCCTCCGACGGCCACGACATCACACAAACCGGGCGCCAAAATCTCTTCGGCCACCACGATGGCGTGTACTTAGGGCGCTAGCTCTCCTCCGCTAGACACGTAGCACTCTGCTACACCCCCCATTGTACACCTGGACCCTCTCCTTACGCCTATAAAAGGAAGGACCAGGGCCCTCTTAGAGAGGGTTGGCCGCACGGGGACGAGGACGAGACGGGCGCTCGCGTGAGGTCGCTCGCTCCTTCCCCCGTGTGGACGCTTGTAACCTGAAAGGGAATTAGGCTTACACCTAGTTCCTAAATAATTTTGGTGGTTGAATTGCCCAACACAAATATTGGACTAACTAGTTTACTCTAGTGCATAAGTTATACAGGTGCAAAAGGTTCACATTCAGTCAATAAAAAGACCAAGTGTTGGATTCAACAAAGGAGCAACGAGGCAACCGAGGGCACCTCTGGGTTGAGGCACCGGACTGTCCGGTGTGCACCGGACAGTGTCCGGTGCGCCCAGAGGACTCCAACTCCAACTCTTCGCTCTCGGGAATTCTCGGAGGCCGGCGCGCTATAATTCACCGGACTGTCCGGTGTGCACCGGACATGTCCGGTGCTCCAAGGAAACTCCGTCTCCGGAACTCGCCAGCCTCGGGTTCGCGCGGCAGCCGCTCCGCTAAAATTCACCGGACTGTCCGGTGTGCACCGGACTGTCCGGTGTACCAGCGGAGCAACGGCTCCCTGCGGCGCCAACGGCTCCCTGCGGAGCATTAAATGCGCGCGCAGCGCGCGCAGACGTCAGGCACGCCCATGCCGGTGCACCGGACATCAAACAGTACATGTCCGGTGTGCACCGGACACCCAGGAGGGCCCAGAAGTCAGAAGCTCCAACGGTCAGAATCCAACGGCAATGGTGACGTGGCAGGGGCACCGGACTGTCCGGTGTGCACCGGACTGTCCGGTGCGCCATCGAACAGACAGGTTCCAGCAACGGTCACTTTTGGTGGTTGGGGCTATAAATACCCCAACCACCCCACATTCATTGCCATCCAAGTTTTCCACTTCTCAACTACTACAAGAGCTCTAGCATTCAATTCTAGACACACCAAATAGATCAAGTCCTCTCCAAATTCCACACAACTCCATAGTGACTAGAGAGAGTGATTTGCTTGTGTTCTCTCGAGCTCTTGCGCTTGGATCGCATTCTTTTCTTTCTCACTTGTTCTTGAGATCAACACTCAATTGTAACCAAGGCAAGAGGCACCAATTGTGTGGTGGCCCTTGCGGGGAAGTTTTGTTCCCGGTTGATTGAGAAGAAGAGAAAGCTCACTCGATCCGTGGGATCGTTTGAGAGAGGGAAGGGTTGAAAGAGACCCGGCCTTTGTGGCCTCCTCAATGGGGAGTAGGTTTGCAAGAACCGAACCTCGGTAAAACAAATCCGCGTGTCTCTTATTATTATTCGCTTGCGATTTGTTTTGCGCCCTCTCTCGCGGACTCGATTATATTTCTAACGCTAACCGTGCTTGTAGTTGTGATTATTTTTGTAAATTTCAGTTTCGCCCTATTCACCCCCCCTCTAGGCGACTATCAATTGGTATCAGAGCCCGGTACTTCATTAGAGCCTAACCGCTCGAAGTGATGTCGGGAGATCACGCCAAGAAGGAGATGGAGACCGGCGATAACAAGCCCACTACAAGCCAAGGGAGCACTTCATCGGAAGAGTCCCGCACCAAGAGAAGGGAGAAGAAGAAGAACTCCTCCAAGCGGAAGGAGAAAAGATCTTCCTCTTCTCACCACAAGGAGAAGAAGGAAAAATCTTCTTCTCACAAGCCGCATCGGAGTGGTGACAAGCACAAGAGGATGAGGAAGGTGGTCTACTACGAGACCGACACTTCATCGACATCTACCTCCGGCTCCGACGCGGCGTCCGTCACTTCTAAACGCCAAGAGCGTAAGAAGTATAGTAAGATTCCCCTACGCTACCCTCGCATTCCTAAACATACACCTTTACTTTCCGTCCCATTAGGCAAACCACCAACTTTTAATGGTGAAGATTATGCTATGTGGAGTAATTTAATGCGATTTCATCTAACCTCTCTCCACAAAAGTATATGGGATGTTGTTGAGTATGGTGTACAGGTACCATCTATAGGGGATGAGGACTATGACACAGATGAAGTAGCCCAAATCGAGCACTTCAACTCACAAGCCGCAACCATCCTCCTTGCCTCTCTAAGCAAGGAGGAATACAACAAAGTACAAGGGTTGAAGAACGCCAAAGAGATTTGGGACCTACTCAAGACGGCGCACGAGGGTGATGAACTCACCAAGATCACCAAGCGGGAAACGATCGAGGGGGAGCTCGGTCGCTTCCGTCTTCGCCAAGGGGAGGAGCCACAAGACATGTACAACCGGCTCAAGACCTTGGTGAACCAAGTGCGCAACCTCGGGAGCGCAAAATGGGATGACCACGAAGTGGTTAAGGTTATTCTAAGAGCTCTTATTTTCCTTAACCCCACACAAGTTCAATTAATTCGTGGTAATCCTAGATATCCACTAATGACCCCCGAGGAAGTCATCGGGAATTTTGTTAGTTTTGAATGCATGATTAAGGGCTCCAAGAAGATCAACGAGCTTGATGAACCCTCCACATCCGAGGCGCAACCCGTGGCCTTCAAGGCAACGGAGGAGAAGAAGGAGGAGTCTACACCAAGTAGACAACCAATTGACGCCTCCAAGCTCGACAACGAGGAGATGGCCCTAATCATCAAAAGCTTTAGGCAAATCCTCAAGCAACGGAAGGGGAAGGACTACAAATCCCGTTCCAAGAAGGTTTGCTACAAGTGTGGTAAGCCCGGTCACTTTATTGCTAAATGTCCATTATCAAGTGATAGTGACAGGGGCGACGACAAGAAGGGCAAGAGGAAGGAAAAGAAGAAGTACTACAAGAAGAAGGGCGGCGATGCCCATGTTTGTCGGGAGTGGGACTCCGACGAAAGCTCTAGCGACTCCTCCGACGACGAGGACGCCGCCAACATCGCCGTCACCAAGGGCCTCCTCTTCCCCAACGTCGGCCACAAGTGTCTCATGGCCAAGGACGGCAAAAAGAAGGTAAAATCAAAGTCCTCCACTAAATATGAAACATCTAGTGATGAGGATGATAAAAATGAGGAGGAAAACTTGCGTACTCTTTTTGCTAACCTCAACATGCAACAAAAGGAAAAATTAAATGAACTAATTAGTGCTATACATGAGAAGGATGAACTCTTGGATTCTCAAGAGGACTTCCTTATTAAAGAAAATAAGAAGCATGTTAAGGTTAAAAATGCTTATGCTCTAGAAAGAGAAAAATGTGAAAAATTGTCTAGTGAGCTAAGCACTTGCCATGAGACCTTAGACAACCTTAGAAATGAAAATGTTAATTTGTTAGCTAAGGTTGATTCTCATGTTTGCATTGATCCTAGAAATGATAATGTTGATTTACTTGCTAGGATTGATGAGTTGAATGTTTCCATTGCTAGCCTTAGAAATGAGAATGAGAAACTAATTGCTAAGGCTAAGGATTTTGATGTTTGCAATGCTACTATTTCCGACCTTAGAACTAAAAATGATATGTTGCATGCTAAGGTTGTTGAACTTAAATCTTGCAAACCCTCTACATCTAAAGTTGAGCATGTTTCCATTTGTACTAGATGTAGAGATATTAATGTTGATGCTATCCATGATCACCTAGCCCTAATTAAAAAACAAAATGATCACATAGCACAACTTAATGCTAAGATTAGAGAGCATGACTTAGAAAATGAAAAATTTAAACTTGCTAGAAGCATGCTCTATAATGGGAGACGCCCTGGCATTAAGGACGGCATTGGCTACCAAAAGGGAGACAATGTCAAAATTAATGCCCCTCCAAAGAACCTATCCAACTTTGTTAAGGGCAAGGCTCCCATGCCTCAGGATAACGAGGGTTACATTTTGTACCCTGCCGGCTATCCTGAGGGCAAGATTAGGAAAATTCATTCTAGGAAGTCTCACTCTGGCCCTAATCATGCTTTTATGTATAAGGGTGAGACATCTAGATCTAGGCAACCAACCCATGCCAAGTTGCCTAGAAAGAAAATTACTAATGCATCAAATGATCATGCTATTTCATTTAAAACTTTTGATGCATCTTATGTTTTGACTAGCAAATCCGGCAAGATAGTTGCCAAAGTTGTTGGGGGCAAACACAAGGGCTCCAAGACTTGTGTTTGGGTACCCAAAGTTCTTGTATCTAATGCCAAAGGACCCAAAACCGTTTGGGTACCTAAAACAAAGAACTAAACTTGTTTTGTAGGTTTATGCATCCGGGGGCTCAAGTTGGATACTCGACAGCGGGTGCACAAACCATATGACAGGGGAGAAAAAGATGTTCTCCTCATATGAGAAAAACCAAGATCCCCAACGAGCTATCACATTCGGGGATGGAAATCAAGGTTTGGTCAAAGGTTTGGGTAAAATTGCTATATCACCTGACCATACTATTTCCAATGTTTTTCTTGTAGATTCTTTAGATTATAATTTGCTTTCCGTATCCCAATTATGTCAAATGGGCTACAACTGTCTTTTTACTGATACTGGTGTTACTGTCTTTAGAAGAAGTGATGATTCAGTAGCTTTTAAGGGAGTGTTAGAGGGTCAGCTATACTTGGTTGATTTTGATAGAGCTGAACTCGACACTTGCTTGATTGCTAAGACTAACTTGGGTTGGCTTTGGCACCGCCGACTAGCCCATGTTGGAATGAAGAATCTTCACAAGCTTCTAAAGGGAGAACACATTTTGGGACTAACCGATGTTCATTTTGAGAAAGACAGGATTTGTAGCGCATGCCAAGCCGGGAAGCAAGTTGGGACCCATCATCCACACAAAAACATCATGACTACCGACAGGCCACTAGAGCTCCTACACATGGATTTATTCGGCCCGATCGCTTACATAAGCATCGGCGGTAGTAAGTATTGCCTTGTAATTGTGGATGATTATTCTCGCTTCACTTGGGTGTTCTTTTTACAGGACAAATCTCATACCCAAGAGATCTTAAAGGGATTCTTGAGACGGGCTCAAAATGAGTTCGGCTTAAGGATCAAGAAAATTAGAAGCGACAATGGAACGGAGTTCAAGAACTCTCAAATCGAAGGCTTCTTTGAGGAGGAGGGCATCAAGCATGAGTTCTCTTCTCCCTACACTCCACAACAAAATGGTGTAGTGGAGAGGAAGAATCGAACTCTATTGGACATGGCAAGAACCATGCTTGATGAGTACAAGACACCGGATCGGTTTTGGGCCGAGGCGGTCAACACCGCTTGCTACGCCATCAACCGGTTATATCTTCACCGAATCCTCAAGAAGACATCTTATGAACTCCTAACCGGTAAAAAGCCAAATATTTCATACTTTAGAGTTTTTGGTAGCAAATGTTTTATTCTTGTCAAGAGAGGTAGAAAATCTAAATTTGCTCCTAAAACTGTAGAAGGCTTTTTACTAGGATATGACTCAAACACAAGGGCATATAGAGTCTTTAATAAGTCCTCAGGACTTGTTGAAGTTTCTTGTGACGTTGTGTTTGATGAGACTAACGGCTCTCAAGTAGAGCAAGTTGATCTTGATGATATAGGTGAAGAACAGGCTCCATGCATAGCACTGAGGAACATGTCCATTGGGGATGTGTGTCCTAAGGAATCCAAAGAGCCTCCACATGCTCAAGATCAACCATCCTCCTCCACGCAAGCATCTCCACCAACTCAAATTGAGGATGAGGCTCAAGATGTTGAACAAGAAGATCAAGAAGATGAGTCACCTCAAAATGACAGCAACGATCAAGGGGGAGATGCAAATGATGAGGACAAGGAGGATGATCAACCAAGGCCGCCACACCCAAGAGTCCACCAAGCAATACAACGAGATCACCCCGTCGACACCATCCTCGGCGATATTCATAAGGGGGTAACTACTCGATCTCGTGTTGCTCATTTTTGTGAACATTACTCGTTTGTTTCCTCTATTGAGCCAACCAGGGTAGAGGAAGCACTACAAGATTCGGATTGGGTAGTGGCGATGCAAGAGGAGCTCAACAATTTCACAAGGAATGAGGTATGGCATTTAGTTCCACGTCCTAATCAAAATGTTGTAGGAACCAAGTGGGTCTTCCGCAACAAGCAAGACGAGCATGGTGTGGTGACAAGGAACAAAGCTCGACTCGTGGCCAAGGGGTATTCACAAGTCGAAGGTTTGGATTTTGGTGAAACCTATGCACCCGTAGCTAGGCTTGAGTCAATTCGCATATTATTAGCCTATGCTACTTACCATGGCTTCAAGCTTTATCAAATGGACGTGAAGAGTGCCTTCCTCAATGGACCAATCAAGGAGGAGGTCTATGTTGAGCAACCTCCCGGCTTTGAAAACAGTGAGTACCCTAACCATGTTTATAGGCTCTCTAAGGCGCTTTATGGGCTCAAGCAAGCCCCAAGAGCATGGTATGAATGCCTTAGAGATTTCCTTATTGCTAATGGCTTCAAAGTCGACAAAGCCGATCCTACTTTGTTCACTAAAACTCTTGACAATGATTTGTTTGTATGCCAAATTTATGTTGATGATATTATATTTGGGTCTACTAACAAGTCTACATGTGAAGAATTTAGTAGGATCATGACACAAAAATTCGAGATGTCGATGATGGGGGAGTTGAAGTATTTTCTAGGATTCCAAGTCAAGCAACTCCAAGAGGGCACCTTCATTTGTCAAACAAAGTATACTCAAGACACTCTAAGCAAGTTTGGAATGAAGGATGCCAAGCCCATCAAAACTCCCATGGGAACAAATGGGCATCTCGACCTCGACACGGGAGGTAAGTCCGTGGATCAAAAGGTATACCGGTCGATGATTGGTTCATTGCTTTATTTATGTGCATCTCGACCGGACATTATGCTTTCCGTTTGCATGTGTGCAAGATTCCAAGCCGACCCTAAGGAATCACACCTTACGGCCGTAAAACGAATCTTGAGATATTTAGCTTATACTCCTAAGTTTGGGCTTTGGTACCCTCGGGGATCCACATTTGATTTGATTGGTTATTCGGATGCCGATTGGGCGGGGTGTAAGATTAATAGGAAGAGCACATCGGGGACTTGCCAGTTCTTGGGAAGATCCTTGGTGTCTTGGGCTTCAAAGAAGCAAAATTCGGTCGCTCTTTCTACCGCCGAAGCCGAGTATATTGCCGCAGGACATTGTTGCGCGCAATTACTTTGGATGAGGCAAACCCTGCGGGACTACGGTTACAAATTAACCAAAGTCCCCTTGCTATGTGATAATGAGAGTGCAATCAAAATGGCCGACAATCCAGTCGAGCACAGCCGCACTAAGCACATAGCCATTCGGTATCATTTTCTTCGGGATCACCAACAAAAGGGGGATATCGAGATTTCTTACATTAACACTAAAGATCAATTAGCCGATATCTTTACCAAGCCTCTTGATGAACAATCTTTTACCCGACTTAGGCACGAGCTTAATATTCTTGATTCTAGGAATTTCTTTTGCTAAACTTGCACACATAGCACATGAATATACCTTTGATCATGTCTCTTTTATATATGCTATGACTAATGTGTTTTCAAGTATGTTTCAAACCAAGTCATAGGTATATTGAAAGGGAATTGGAGTCTTCGGCGAAGACAAGGCTTCCACTCCACTCTACTACTCATCCTTCGCCGTCGCTCCGCATCATCTCTCCAACTTTGGTATAATCTTCACTCATTCATTTCATGACCAAAAGGGGGAGAAAGTACTTCAATGGGCTCTAATGATTCCGTTTTTGGCGATTCATGCCAAAGGGGGAGAAAATATGAGCCCAAAGCAAAAGGACCGCACCACCACCCTAATTTTAAATTTGATGATTTTCAATGGTAAATTTCAAAATTGGTATCTCTTTGTGTTCTAAAGGGGGAGCAAGTAGTATTTTCAAAATTGATGGAAAACCCTCTTGAACACTAAGAGGAGACTTTATTTGAGGGGGAGTTTTGTTTAGTCAAAGGGAAAGCATTTTGGAACAAAGGAAGAAATTTTCAAAACTTAAAAATGCTTTGCAAAATCTTTTTCATTTACCTTTGACTATCTTGCAAAATGACTTTGAAAAGAATTTACAAAAGAATTTGCAAAAACAAAACTCTTGGTGCAAATGTGGTCCAATATGTCAAAAACAAAGAAAACAATCCATGCGCATCATATAAATATTTATATTGGCTCAATTCCAAGCAACCTTTGCACTTACATTATGCAAACTAGTTCAATTATACACTTCTACATTTGCTTTGGTTTGTGTTGGCATCAATCACCAAAAAGGGGGAGATTGAAAGGGAATTAGGCTTACACCTAGTTCCTAAATAATTTTGGTGGTTGAATTGCCCAACACAAATATTGGACTAACTAGTTTACTCTAGTGCATAAGTTATACAGGTGCAAAAGGTTCACATTCAGTCAATAAAAAGACCAAGTGTTGGATTCAACAAAGGAGCAACGAGGCAACCGAGGGCACCTCTGGGTTGAGGCACTGGACTGTCCGGTGTGCACCGGACAGTGTCCGGTGCGCCCAGAGGACTCCAACTCCAACTCTTCGCTCTCGGGAATTCTCGGAGGCCGGCGCGCTATAATTCACCGGACTGTCCGGTGTGCACCGGACATGTCCGGTGCTCCAAGGAAACTCCGTCTCCGGAACTCGCCAGCCTCGGGTTCGCGCGGCAGCCGCTCCGCTAAAATTCACCGGACTGTCCGGTGTGCACCGGACTGTCCGGTGTACCAGCGGAGCAACGGCTCCCTGCGGCGCCAACGGCTCCCTGCGGAGCATTAAATGCGCGCGCAGCGCGCGCAGACGTCAGGCACGCCCATGCCGGTGCACCGGACATCAAACAGTACATGTCCGGTGTGCACCGGACACCCAGGAGGGCCCAGAAGTCAGAAGCTCCAACGGTCAGAATCCAACGGCAATGGTGACGTGGCAGGGGCACCGGACTGTCCGGTGTGCACCGGACTGTCCGGTGCGCCATCGAACAGACAGGTTCCAGCAATGGTCACTTTTGGTGGTTGGGGCTATAAATACCCCAACCACCCCACATTCATTGCCATCCAAGTTTTCCACTTCTCAACTACTACAAGAGCTCTAGCATTCAATTCTAGACACACCAAATAGATCAAGTCCTCTCCAAATTCCACACAACTCCATAGTGACTAGAGAGAGTGATTTGCTTGTGTTCTCTCGAGCTCTTGCGCTTGGATCGCATTCTTTTCTTTCTCACTTGTTCTTGAGATCAACACTCAATTGTAACCAAGGCAAGAGGCACCAATTGTGTGGTGGCCCTTGCGGGGAAGTTTTGTTCCCGGTTGATTGAGAAGAAGAGAAAGCTCACTCGATCCGTGGGATCGTTTGAGAGAGGGAAGGGTTGAAAGAGACCCGGCCTTTGTGGCCTCCTCAACGGGGAGTAGGTTTGCAAGAACCGAACCTCGGTAAAACAAATCCGCGTGTCTCTTATTATTATTCGCTTGCGATTTGTTTTGCGCCCTCTCTCGCGGACTCGATTATATTTCTAACGCTAACCGTGCTTGTAGTTGTGATTATTTTTGTAAATTTCAGTTTCGCCCTATTCACCCCCCCTCTAGGCGACTATCATAACCCCCTACTGCAAGCGCACCCGACCTGGGCGCGGGACGAACACGAAAACCGCGGGATTTCCACCTCTCTCACGCCCATCTCCGGTCACCTCACTTCCCCCCCCTTCGCACTCGGCCTCGCGTCGACCCATCTGGGCTGGGGCACGCGGCAACACTTCACTCGTCAGCTCAGGGACCCCCCGGTCTCGAAACGCCGACAACTATATTCATACATATGCATCTTGCATCTCATTTAGGACCGAGAGATGATCGTGCACGTGATGTGGTGCCAACCACAAGATGCAGTCGGTGGACGACCCAAGGAAGGATGGACTTAACCAGTGGATGCTCGCCAAGCGAGCACCTCCCCCAGCAAACACTATCTAAGTGTTAAATTAAAGGCAAGCCCTGGTTTTATGCATAACCGTTTATATATATGCTATTTTACTACACTTAATGTTTGTAGGCTTGTACTGTGCACTTAAGTGTAGGAGTTGTTTGAAACCCTAGTTGCATGAACTCAGGATTCCCTTTGAGATGGATACTAGTATGCTAGGTCGAGTAGCTGCTTTACTAATTAGGGATCTCGGTCGAAGTCGAGTGATTTTTCTAGCACTCGCGCGAGGTCAGGAATTGGTTGTATCCACTTTGATAACAGAATGATGATGGTATGTGGACACGGATCCATGGGGATGCGTTGTTCACGAGACGGAAATTGGAATAAGGATTAACATGCGGATACCTGTGTCAAGCGTTTGAACGTACTAAGCACATGCCGAGAAATATGGTAAATCGGCAAGCCTAGTACCTGAGTGAACCTGGCAGCAGACTTTGCCTCTCACGCGACCTGAGATGTGGTCTCCCATTCCGGTTATGGTGGGTACAAGTGCGGTCACTGCACGACGGCAGTCGGGGTCAATGAGGCATTGTATGCCAAGGCGGTGAGCCCTGATCTGTTGACGGGGAATCGATGGGGACGGAGTGCCTCACCATGTCGTGTGTTTAGGTTTACCTTGCAAGGTTTAAAAACTCGATTCAAATCGTTTGCTTCTCGCAGCTAATGAGACTGCTTGATCCATTGTACTGCATTGAGTAATAAGTGGAAATGAGGTGACTGGCAAAAGATGATGATTGGTAAAAATGTTTGATACCATGTATGATTAGCTAGGTGCACATGAAGTCTAAAGGATTCTACTAAAACTTGAAAAGCTAAAACTTGATTTTAGACTCAGCTAGTGCTTTTGGCAAACCAAACCCCTCAGCCAAACAGCTGCATGTCTAGAGGTAGAGGAGTAGACTCCTCACACCGGGTAAGTCTAGCTGAGTATTAGTATACTCAGCCTTGCTTGTGGCATAATTTTTGCAGGTACTCCTTAGGATGATTGGTTGATGGTGTGACTTGGCCTTCATCCCTGCCACCGGGATAGACGGTCGAGTGGGTTACTGCTTCCACAGGAGAGGACCAGGAGGAGTATCATGGCCAGGCTTCGCCATGTCACTCTATTTTCTCCGTTAGTTATTTCCGCTACATTAAAATTTATGGTTATTATTTCTGAAACTCCGATAATGTAATCACTAATGGTACTTCTTAAATTTGTGGTATTATGCTTTATTGTATTTCTCTGTGCCTCACCTTCGAGTGAGCTAGTGGTATTCGATCATGGTAAGTGGCTTTATCGGACTAGATCCGAGGGACTGACGGGTTATTCCAGTTTAAGTGCGTTGCTGCCCTTGCGGGTGTGACTTGGACACTTAAGCTAGAATAATTCAGACGGTTCCGCCACATGACTTTTCGCGCTTCGTCTTATATTTCGGCGGTATTTGGCTATGCATTCCCTTAGGAACGACTTTTGAGCAGAAAACTTACACTGTGCTCCCTTGGGAACGACTTTTTGTGGCTTCGGCAGGACTTATGCTGCGCTCCCTTAGGAACGACTTTTTGAGCTTCGACAATTTTTGAGCTTCGTAAATCTGTGAAGAAGATATATTTCATTTTAATAGAAGCAAAACTATTACAAAGAATTAAAACTAGATTTGCATTACTTGTCCCTTATTAAAAAACAAACTAGCATAGAATAAAAAAGTGTTTCAGAAAGTAGGATATCTCTTAATAGATGTGCCTTGACTCCGGCACAGTACTGTTGACTGTGCGAGCTTCGGATTCCTCCCTGAAATCCCGCTGCTATTGGGTGTGTTGGTGCCCTTCTGGCTGCTGACCCCGTGAATAGGTAGGTTGTAGTGGTGGTAGATGTGGAAGTTGTGGCCAAGAAGCCTGTGGCTGACTAGCCGAAGAAACAGAAGCTGCAGAATGATTACCCACATATTCTGGTATGTAGGGTGAGTGGCACGAAGCAGTGTGCAAGACCTGCTTCGGATGATTCTGCTGAGCTTCAGCTTCTGCAATCTCCTTCTGCTTTTGGATGATGATTTGGCACATTCTTGTAGTATGGCCCTTGTCTTCACCACAAAAAAGCAGTAGATCTTCCTGTGCTGATCCACATATCTTCCTCCGAAGCCCCTGGCGCCTCTGCCTCTTGGAGCTGGCGGTCGGAAAGAGCTTTGTTGCTGCCCCAAAGATTATGAGGTATACTGTGGCCTCTGCAGCTGACTTCCTTTGTCATCATTCTGAGTGGAGTTATGAATTGACCTGACATGCCTCGGGTGGATTCTTCCTCCGAAGCCCCTGGTCATCTCAGAGAATCTGTAAGCTTCCTCCCTTCTTTGGCGGAAGTCATTGTCAGCCCGGTTGTACTCATCCATCTTTTGAAGCAGCTTCTCTAGAGTTTGTGGGGGCTTCCTAGCGAAATATTAGGCGGTAGGTCCTGGGCGAAGACCTTTGATCATGGCCTCAATGACAATCTCATTGGGCACTATAGGCGCTTGTGCCCTCAATCGCAAGAACCTTCGTACATATGCCTAAAGGTACTCTTCGTGGTCTTGCGTGCATTGGAACAGAGCCTGAGCTATGACCGGCTTTGTTTGAAAGCCTTGGAAGCTGGTAACCAACATGTCCTTAAGCTTCTGCCACGATGTGATAGTCCCTGGCCGAAGAGAAGAATACCATGTTTGGGCTACATTCCGGACTGCCATGACGAAGGACTTCGCCATGACTGCAGTATTTCCTCCATACAAAGATATAGTTGCTTCGTAGCTCATCAGAAACTGCTTTGGATCTGAATGCCCATCATACATGGGAAGCTGAGGTGGCTTGTATGACGGGGGCCATGGGATAGCCTGTAGTTCTGCTGCCAAGGGAGAAGCATCATCAAAAGTAAAGGCATCATGATTAAAATCATCATACCATCCATCTTCATTGAATAGGCCTTCCTGATGAAGCTCCCTGTACTGGGGCCTTCAGTTTTGTTCATCTTGTGCAAGATGACGCACATCTTTAGTAGCTTCATTGATCTTTCTTTGAAGATCAGCCTGCCGCGCCATCTTCTCCTTCTTTCTTTGTACTTGCTGATGGATGATCTCCATATCCCTGATCTCTGTGGCGGAACCGCCCGAATTATTCCAACTTAAGTGCCTAAGTCTCGCCTTAAAGGCTGGACCACACTTAAATAGGAATAACCCGTCAGTCCCTCGGATCTAGTCCGACGAGGCCACTTATCCAGGATCGAATACCATTAGCTCACTCGAAGGTGAGGCACAGAGAAATACAATAAAACATAATACCACAAATTTAAGGAGTATCATTAGTGATTACATTATCGGAGTTTCAGAAATAATAATCATAAATTTTAATGCAGCGGAAATAACTAACGGAGAAAACCGAGTAATCGTGGCGAAGCCTGGCCACGCTACTCCTCCTGGTCCTCTCCTGCGGAAGCAGTAACCCACTCGACCATCTATCCCGGTGGCAGGGATGGAGGCCAAGTCACACCAGCAACAAATCATCCTAAGGGGTACCTGCAAAAATTGTGCCACAAGCAAGGCTGAGTATACTAATACTCAGCTAGACTTACCCGGTGTGAGGAGTCTATACTCCTCTACCTCTAGACATGCAGCTGTTTGGCTGTGGGGTTTGGTTGCCAAAAGCACTAGCTGAGTTTCTAAATCAAGATTTTAACTTAATCAAAATTAAGTGTGACTCTCTTAAGGCTAAAAGTGTACTATCTATTCATACATAGTAGCAAGCATTATTAGCAATCAACAGTTTGTATCATCTCAACCAGTTCCACTTGTTACTCAATGTAGCAGCATGGATCAAGCAGTCTCATTAGCTGCGAGAAACAGACGATTCGAATCGAGTTTTTATCCTTGCAAGGTAAACCTAAACACACGGCATGTAGGGGCACTCCGTCCCCACACACACCAACCGTCCCCATCGATTCCCTGGCAACAGAAAGGGGCTCACCGCCTTGGCGTACAATGCCCCACTGACCCCGACTGCCGTCGTGCAGTGGCCGCACTTGTACCCACCATAACCGGAATGGGAGACCACGTCTCAGGTCGCGTGAGGAGGGCAATCTGCGGGCAGGTTCACTCAGGTACTAGGCTTACCGATTTACCATATTTCTCGGTATGTGTTTAGTACGTTCAAACGCTTGACTCACGGTACCACACCATAATCCTTATTCAAATTTTTATCCCGTAGACAACAAATCCCCATGGATTGTTGCCCACAAACCAACATCAATATGATAAGAAAGTGGATACAGCCAATTCCTGACCTCGCGCGAGTGCTAGAAAAATCACTCGACTTCTACCGAGATCCTACTTAATAAAGCAGCTACTCGACCTAGCATACTAGTATCCATCTCAAAAGGATTCCTGAGATCATGCAACTAGGGTTCCAAACAATTCCTACACCTAAGTGCACAATCAATCCTACAATCATTAAGTGAAGTAAAATAGCATAAATAACAGGTTATGCATAAAACCGGGGCTTGCCTTTAATTTAACACTTAGATAGTGTTTGCTGGAGGAGGGTACTCGCTCGGCGAGCATCCACGGGTTAAGTCCACCATCCTTCAGTACGTCCACCAACTGCATCTTGTTGTTGCCACCACATCACTGGCTCGATCATCCTCTCTCGGTCCTATATGAGGTGCAAGATGCATATGTATGAATATAATGAAAGTAGCACAAAAATAGCACAAGATATACCAAGACACAGTGGCGAACTAAACATTAATTAGTAAGACACTACAACAACTATACGCAAACACTAGTTATTTATGTGCCATTGGGCACACGTAAACACTACCACTGGAAAGACGACGATCACTACCTACAATTAACTAACGCAACACGATATCACCCGTACAAGCATTTATTTAGTTGCTACGGCTTTTCATTAGTTCTTCTATTAAGCACACAAAAAGCATCCCAACACAAGTTTCACAAAGTACCTATGCATTAATGTCTATGGAACTTCTATATCACAATCAACTAAGGAAGAAACATACAAAACTTGACCCACGTACATTATTAAGCTTAGTCATGGCAAGTCTACATTACTTAGGTGTCAACCAAACATTTTTAGCAAATAGGGTGAACTAAACATTCATTTGCTCACTTGCAGAATTTTGGACAGCAACACAGCCGTTACTTGTTTTAATCATAACTTTTCAAATATTAATCCAAAACTAGCAAACTAGGACTTTCTGGAAAGCTTAGAAAGTGAACTACAACTTTGGTATTTTCATCACAACATGATTCAACACTTAGAAAGGTCAAAACGTGCTAATACAACAGCGCTGTCCAGATTTGGACAGATTCAGGCTAGCAACTTTTAAAAATTCACAACTAAAAATTCAGACATCCAAACAAGGTGATCCTAGACTTTCTGAAAAGCTAATTAAATGTTCTACAAATTGTTTATAAACATCACAGGGTGATTCAATATTTAACTAAGCGTAAATATCACTAAAAGACCTTGCTGTCCAGAACTGGACAGATTCAGTTTTCATAATTGTAACATTCATAACTTAAGCTTCAGACCACCAAAAAGGGTGATCTAAGACTTTTTGGAAAGCTCAGCAAAAGTACTACACAACTTTTATAATCACCAAGAGGTGATTCCAGGTTTAACTAAATCAAACATTTCAGTTTTCAAAATCTGTTCTGTCAGGGGACAGCACACAGCAAGCAGTTTGTAAAATTCATAACTCTTAAACCGTCAGGCCTTTAGTTACGAAATTTTAACACAAGCAAGATCAGAAAGGCCTCTACAACTTTCTTATAATAACTATGAACAGATTGTAACATTAAATTGAGCAAACAATGCAGTTTCTGAAATCTGGACAGAATTTGGACAGATTCAGTTACTGAATTTGTAAGAAGCATAACTCCTAAACTATCAGACCTGTGGCTGTCAAATTTTAACACAAGTAAGATAATAGAGTTGTCTACAACTTTCTTGTGAACACCAATATCTGATTTCAACATTAACTTAATCAACCATTGCAATTTCTGAAATCTGTTCAGAAATTCGACTTATTCAGGTGCTGGGCTTGTGAAAAGCGCAACTCCTAAACGATCAGGTTAATGGCTGCCACATTTTTGTACAAGCAAGATAATCATGTTATCTACAACTCTTCTATAGCACATATCTACAGAAAACACAATTTGGTTCATCAAGCATACAGCACGACAAAAACAGCGTGTGCAGCCCAAAACAGAAATTAATAAATTTCAGCTCCTATACAACTCAAGAATTGTCGCGTTCTAGAGACTTGAATTATTCTAGCACTTTACCCTTTGTTAGAGTTAAATTAATCAAATGAGGACTAACAAGTAGACTTACTAATTCCTTATCCGTGTCATTTCGTATTACTAGCTTAATTATACTACGCGTACAAGTATATTACGCTTTCTTTGCCCGATCGACAATCCTCAAGCCCATCACTCATCACACATATATAATGCACTTAGATCACAATCCCAGTACCACTAAATCATATGATGCGCCTATTTCATTTTTTTTATATACATCCAATTAGCATATGCGATGGGTATCACGTCGAAGGCATAACGCATCTAGACTCGACTCATAACCGGGGGGGACTACTTGGTCACGTCACTACTTCATTACCCAAACCGAAACAATTTCCTAGCCACATCAACCAAACCTTTAATTGAGTAAAACTTACACCTCCTTGTCACGAATACAACCATACACTATGTGCGACGTGAAATTTAATGAACGCCTAATGGGTATTGACTCACTCATAAACATAGGGAAGCGATGACTACCTTGGCATGTCACCACCTTACCTCACACGCAAAATCATTCTTAAGTGGACTGACCAATTTGAACGACTGTCCTTCCAATTATTAACATATACCACCTTTCTAGGTTATTTGCATGACAACATAGCATAGGTTAATTCTATTTATCTCGGAAGGCTCTAACACAGTTCACACATAACTCACCATTTAGGCCCTACTAATAATTCATTGCGAACGACACATATTAAATCTACGGGCTAACTCAATTGGAACACAACATGTGACATTCACGTTTTTCGTTTTATCGCATAACAACGCTTAATCAAATACATCATGGACACGGATGATGCCTACTATAATTCCACGTTGCTAATCACAACCAATTACGACCTACCACCAAACATGCTTTACGCTTTATTAGATTTACCACGACTAACACACTGTTTTATGACGAAGTATAACAAATGATTAGTACCATCCACGAACCATCCTCGCGACACATAAATGAGTCATCGCAGCCACGTATATTCAAACACCCAATACACACCACATCGACCAAAACGTATTTAGACAAACTACAAATCGCACACATCAAACAACTTCGTGTTCTCCAACCGCAAATGCGAACCTACTAATGCATATAACCAAAACATTTTTACACACATCCACACATATACGTGCACCGCATGACATCAACCAAATCATACGTATGGTAAACTGTAAATCAATCAACCTGAACGGGATCAGACTAGACGCATGTGCTGTCCACCGGCTAGCATTTCGTTGCATAGGCAGAGCACGAGGCGCGACACCGATAGCTAGCTGCACACAACAACGTCGATTTACTAATTTAGTCATTTCATCGAGCAAGAGAAGCGCGGGACAGCGAAGAGCTCACCGCGGATTGACGACATCGCGACGGGGACTGCGAGATCGACGGCGGGTGGCCCGTCTTGGCGAGCGCGACGTAGCGGAGGGCGTCGCCTCCGCTGCTGCTCGGGCGGGGATGCAGACCGGTGGAGGAGCACGTGAGGAGGAGCTCGGTCCTGGCGTTGGTGATTTGCTGCTGTTGTGAGGGGTGCCGGGAGGAAGAAGCTTGAGCTCGCAGGGGGAAAACGCAGCAGCAGCGCGCGCCGGCCATGGGGGATTCCTTGCGTGCGCTGGATCAGAGGAGCGCCCGCGCCGTGGGAGACGCCATGGACGAGTACGAGCAGAGGGGCTCACAGCTTGTCCTGGGCGCCATGGCTGCTGAAGGGGAGCATGGATCCGGGCATTCCCTGGCCGAGCAGGGAAGAGCAAGGGAGGCGGACGCCATGGAAGGGGGCGAGCAGGGAGGGCACTCTGCCGTGGAGGGGAGGGAGCTCGCCCACCGGCCATGGAGAAACTCGGCTGCCCTGCGCGCGACGGAACTCAAGGGAGGGAGACGCAGGGAGCTCGGGCTTGAGCCATGGAGCCGAGCTGCTGGGCGCCGGCCATGGAGGTGCTCGGCCATGGAGAAGAAGGGGGCCGGCTGGGGGCTGAGCGCAGGGAGAGAGGCTCCCTGCTTGCTTCGTGGGGAAGAAAGGGGAAAAAAAATGGCTGGCGGCTGTGGGAAGTGTAGGGGTGGGAGTGAAAAATGGCCAAGGGCAAGGGAGAGGGGTCCATATTTATAGAAGGGGCACTAGGGTTAGGGTTTTAAATGGGCCAAATGGGCTGGGTTGGGCTGGCCCAAACACGAACCGGGCTGCGCTAAATTATTTTACGGAATAAAATGCTCCTGCGGAATTTGTTTCAACGGAGAGCAGAGCGAATTAGAATTTCGGCGAACGGACGATTGAGCGATTAATTCGGCCGAGAGTTGGATTTGATTTCACTTGAAAATAATTTTCTATGCGTGATTCGAAATTAAATTGCCCTGAGATTTTAGTCGGAGAATTCGGATCGTGACATTTTAAAATTTGTCATTGATACTAGGTTCTGAGTTCGGTTCGGCCATGAGATATTTAGCCGAGTCGGATAAAATTGATTAGAGGACGACATACTGAGTATTCCGTTTGAGAGTACGGAGTCGGATTAAAATAGTCGAACATCGATCGAAGTTCAGGAATTAGATGCGGGCTCAGACCAGATAATAGTCGTCAAGAGTTTGATTTAGAGAGCTTCAGATGAGATTTAAAATTCGAGAACGATCTTCGAGTCTGCATGGGTTCCGAGAATTAAAAGTTTTAACACGCTCCGAAATTGGCTGTTTCTCGCGATCGATTAACTCTGAATTCGGTGAACTTCCGAGAGAAAGCCTGATAAACAGAGATAGACACGATCGAGAAATAGAAAATTTTTACTGAGCATCCGAGATTAGGATTAATCTCCCGACGTAACACGAAACTGACACCTGGGGTGTCACAGCCTTCCCCCCTTAAACAGAATCTCGTCCCGAGATTCGAATGAGGATCTTCAAGGGTGGAGAAGCATGTAACTCCCAGGCTGAAGATAGATGCAAATTCATGAGATGGGATTTGACAAGATACTGGAGACAGATTTGGATAGAATATCGCGGCATGCTGAGACAAAATGCAGCGATCACTCTGAGAGAATGTTCACAAAAGATAGCACATCAGTATAGTCTCGTAATGGATCACGATTATTAACCGCGATACCAGCGCGTACTGAGTAGCTCAACCATGTGTGCACCATAGTAGGCTCTCGGTTTCGTCGCGGCACCATCGGTCGTTAGTCATAACACCATTACCAAACGTAACCAATGAGAATTCCACATAGCATAAATAGATGGAGCCCATGAGAGTATGGCTCAGAAAATGTGATCAGAGTTGAAGCAGAGATTGCTGGCAAAAAGAGCATCACATGAGAATTTTCATTTAACTCAAAGAACCATTTTATGATCAGCATGGAGATTATCAGATCAGATATTAGCACGAGATTTGATATGAGGATGAACCGACCATGACATCAAAATAGATTGTTGAGCTGTTAGAGACATGAGAGAACCAAGGACAACAATGAAATCCATTGAACTAAATGGATGCACTGATTAGAGATAAGTTGATAAAATGACGTCATGATCCTTGGAGGAAGAGCATGAGATCGACCAGAATTGAGAGATTTAGGCAGATCAACATCCGATACTTGAGAATGGGTTATAGTAAATAACCAGATAACAAGGCAGAATCATTAAAGGATCCAGAGATTTGGATGATTAAGCCACAACATGATTCACAAGATAAAGGATTATTAGATCCAGGCGAAACGAGAGGTAGGCAAACAGGATCAGCTAGGATGATCAACAGGAATGCTATGAAGTTTTAGGGGCAAGGATTTATGGAAAGAAACATGGCCTTGATAGGGTTTGCGCAACTAGACACCAAACAACAATTTTTTTGACATAACCATGTGCACAAGGAAGTTTCGGTTTGGCTAGCGGTTGAGCAACGGGGGTCTACAAGTTGTGTAGGTGCGACTTCAGGGTAAAACACACAAGGGTTAGAAAATATCATCACAAGCATGTGATTTGATTTTTTTAAGGGGTTTCACTTGCTAACCACTAGGTTGTTTAAAGTGGGGGTGTATTTTTATGAGGAAACAAACAACACATTTTTTGTAAAAAGGGTTGAACAATTTCAATACCACCTAGATAGCAAGGCAAGAGAAACACATAACACAACCTAACAAGACTTACCAATCTTACATGAGGTACGACATTTCTAACATAACAGTACATCACATTATTCACAAGTTTTTATTATTGGAATAAAGGTAAGAGAAGCATGTTGGAGCACAAGAGACATTTAAAATGCAACAATCATGATGCATGCTCATTCTAGTCGTCTTCTCAGACCTAACTAAATTTTCGGATGCTTGCTATAGCATCCTTACTAATAGTAGTAGTAGCCTTTATGGCCTAAATAACTAGCCACCTAGCTACCCATCTATTTCCTAAGGCTTCACGTCCTAGGTCTATCCTTATCGTCCTGATATCTATCCAACTTTGATTTCTAAGCAAGTTTTACTTTAGAAAAGGTTGGTAATCATGACTTATTGACTTCTCTGTACTGGTATTCGCTCCGATACCAGCTGTGGCGGAACCGCCCGAATTATTCCAACTTAAGTGCCTAAGTCTCGCCTTAAAGGCTGGACCACACTTAAATAGGAATAACCCGTCAGTCCCTCGGATCTAGTCCGACGAGGCCACTTATCCAGGATCGAATACCATTAGCTCACTCGAAGGTGAGGCACAGAGAAATACAATAAAACATAATACCACAAATTTAAGGAGTATCATTAGTGATTACATTATCGGAGTTTCAGAAATAATAATCATAAATTTTAATGCAGCGGAAATAACTAACGGAGAAAACCGAGTAATCGTGGCGAAGCCTGGCCACGCTACTCCTCCTGGTCCTCTCCTGCGGAAGCAGTAACCCACTCGACCATCTATCCCGGTGGCAGGGATGGAGGCCAAGTCACACCAGCAACAAATCATCCTAAGGGGTACCTGCAAAAATTGTGCCACAAGCAAGGCTGAGTATACTAATACTCAGCTAGACTTACCCGGTGTGAGGAGTCTATACTCCTCTACCTCTAGACATGCAGCTGTTTGGCTGTGGGGTTTGGTTGCCAAAAGCACTAGCTGAGTTTCTAAATCAAGATTTTAACTTAATCAAAATTAAGTGTGACTCTCTTAAGGCTAAAAGTGTACTATCTATTCATACATAGTAGCAAGCATTATTAGCAATCAACAGTTTGTATCATCTCAACCAGTTCCACTTGTTACTCAATGTAGCAGCATGGATCAAGCAGTCTCATTAGCTGCGAGAAACAGACGATTCGAATCGAGTTTTTATCCTTGCAAGGTAAACCTAAACACACGGCATGTAGGGGCACTCCGTCCCCACACACACCAACCGTCCCCATCGATTCCCTGGCAACAGAAAGGGGCTCACCGCCTTGGCGTACAATGCCCCACTGACCCCGACTGCCGTCGTGCAGTGGCCGCACTTGTACCCACCATAACCGGAATGGGAGACCACGTCTCAGGTCGCGTGAGGAGGGCAATCTGCGGGCAGGTTCACTCAGGTACTAGGCTTACCGATTTACCATATTTCTCGGTATGTGTTTAGTACGTTCAAACGCTTGACTCACGGTACCACACCATAATCCTTATTCAAATTTTTATCCCGTAGACAACAAATCCCCATGGATTGTTGCCCACAAACCAACATCAATATGATAAGAAAGTGGATACAGCCAATTCCTGACCTCGCGCGAGTGCTAGAAAAATCACTCGACTTCTACCGAGATCCTACTTAATAAAGCAGCTACTCGACCTAGCATACTAGTATCCATCTCAAAAGGATTCCTGAGATCATGCAACTAGGGTTCCAAACAATTCCTACACCTAAGTGCACAATCAATCCTACAATCATTAAGTGAAGTAAAATAGCATAAATAACAGGTTATGCATAAAACCGGGGCTTGCCTTTAATTTAACACTTAGATAGTGTTTGCTGGAGGAGGGTACTCGCTCGGCGAGCATCCACGGGTTAAGTCCACCATCCTTCAGTACGTCCACCAACTGCATCTTGTTGTTGCCACCACATCACTGGCTCGATCATCCTCTCTCGGTCCTATATGAGGTGCAAGATGCATATGTATGAATATAATGAAAGTAGCACAAAAATAGCACAAGATATACCAAGACACAGTGGCGAACTAAACATTAATTAGTAAGACACTACAACAACTATACGCAAACACTAGTTATTTATGTGCCATTGGGCACACGTAAACACTACCACTGGAAAGACGACGATCACTACCTACAATTAACTAACGCAACACGATATCACCCGTACAAGCATTTATTTAGTTGCTACGGCTTTTCATTAGTTCTTCTATTAAGCACACAAAAAGCATCCCAACACAAGTTTCACAAAGTACCTATGCATTAATGTCTATGGAACTTCTATATCACAATCAACTAAGGAAGAAACATACAAAACTTGACCCACGTACATTATTAAGCTTAGTCATGGCAAGTCTACATTACTTAGGTGTCAACCAAACATTTTTAGCAAATAGGGTGAACTAAACATTCATTTGCTCACTTGCAGAATTTTGGACAGCAACACAGCCGTTACTTGTTTTAATCATAACTTTTCAAATATTAATCCAAAACTAGCAAACTAGGACTTTCTGGAAAGCTTAGAAAGTGAACTACAACTTTGGTATTTTCATCACAACATGATTCAACACTTAGAAAGGTCAAAACGTGCTAATACAACAGCGCTGTCCAGATTTGGACAGATTCAGGCTAGCAACTTTTAAAAATTCACAACTAAAAATTCAGACATCCAAACAAGGTGATCCTAGACTTTCTGAAAAGCTAATTAAATGTTCTACAAATTGTTTATAAACATCACAGGGTGATTCAATATTTAACTAAGCGTAAATATCACTAAAAGACCTTGCTGTCCAGAACTGGACAGATTCAGTTTTCATAATTGTAACATTCATAACTTAAGCTTCAGACCACCAAAAAGGGTGATCTAAGACTTTTTGGAAAGCTCAGCAAAAGTACTACACAACTTTTATAATCACCAAGAGGTGATTCCAGGTTTAACTAAATCAAACATTTCAGTTTTCAAAATCTGTTCTGTCAGGGGACAGCACACAGCAAGCAGTTTGTAAAATTCATAACTCTTAAACCGTCAGGCCTTTAGTTATGAAATTTTAGCACAAGCAAGATCAGAAAGGCCTCTACAACTTTCTTATAATAACTATGAACAGATTGTAACATTAAATTGAGCAAACAATGCAGTTTCTGAAATCTGGACAGAATTTGGACAGATTCAGTTACTGAATTTGTAAGAAGCATAACTCCTAAACTATCAGACCTGTGGCTGTCAAATTTTAACACAAGTAAGATAATAGAGTTGTCTACAACTTTCTTGTGAACACCAATATCTGATTTCAACATTAACTTAATCAACCATTGCAATTTCTGAAATCTGTTCAGAAATTCGACTTATTCAGGTGCTGGGCTTGTGAAAAGCGCAACTCCTAAACGATCAGGTTAATGGCTGCCACATTTTTGTACAAGCAAGATAATCATGTTATCTACAACTCTTCTATAGCACATATCTACAGAAAACACAATTTGGTTCATCAAGCATACAGCACGACAAAAACAGCGTGTGCAGCCCAAAACAGAAATTAATAAATTTCAGCTCCTATACAACTCAAGAATTGTCGCGTTCTAGAGACTTGAATTATTCTAGCACTTTACCCTTTGTTAGAGTTAAATTAATCAAATGAGGACTAACAAGTAGACTTACTAATTCCTTATCCGTGTCATTTCGTATTACTAGCTTAATTATACTACGCGTACAAGTATATTACGCTTTCTTTGCCCGATCGACAATCCTCAAGCCCATCACTCATCACACATATATAATGCACTTAGATCACAATCCCAGTACCACTAAATCATATGATGCGCCTATTTCATTTTTTTTATATACATCCAATTAGCATATGCGATGGGTATCACGGCGAAGGCATAACGCATCTAGACTCGACTCATAACCGGGGGGGACTACTTGGTCACGTCACTACTTCATTACCCAAACCGAAACAATTTCCTAGCCACATCAACCAAACCTTTAATTGAGTAAAACTTACACCTCCTTGTCACGAATACAACCATACACTATGTGCGACGTGAAATTTAATGAACGCCTAATGGGTATTGACTCACTCATAAACATAGGGAAGCGATGACTACCTTGGCATGTCACCACCTTACCTCACACGCAAAATCATTCTTAAGTGGACTGACCAATTTGAACGACTGTCCTTCCAATTATTAACATATACCACCTTTCTAGGTTATTTGCATGACAACATAGCATAGGTTAATTCTATTTATCTCGGAAGGCTCTAACACAGTTCACACATAACTCACCATTTAGGCCCTACTAATAATTCATTGCGAACGACACATATTAAATCTACGGGCTAACTCAATTGGAACACAACATGTGACATTCACGTTTTTTGTTTTATTGCATAACAACGCTTAATCAAATACATCATGGACACGGATGATGCCTACTATAATTCCACGTTGCTAATCACAACCAATTACGACCTACCACCAAACATGCTTTACGCTTTATTAGATTTACCACGACTAACACACTGTTTTATGATGAAGTATAACAAATGATTAGTACCATCCACGAACCATCCTCGCGACACATAAATGAGTCATCGCAGCCACGTATATTCAAACACCCAATACACACCACATCGACCAAAACGTATTTAGACAAACTACAAATCGCACACATCAAACAACTTCGTGTTCTCCAACCGCAAATGCGAACCTACTAATGCATATAACCAAAACATTTTTACACACATCCACACATATACGTGCACCGCATGACATCAACCAAATCATACGTATGGTAAACTGTAAATCAATCAACCTGAACGGGATCAGACTAGACGCATGTGCTGTCCACCGGCTAGCATTTCGTTGCATAGGCAGAGCACGAGGCGCGACACCGATAGCTAGCTGCACACAACAACGTCGATTTACTAATTTAGTCATTTCATCGAGCAAGAGAAGCGCGGGACAGCGAAGAGCTCACCGCGGATTGACGACATCGCGACGGGGACTGCGAGATCGACGGCGGGTGGCCCGTCTTGGCGAGCGCGACGTAGCGGAGGGCGTCGCCTCCGCTGCTGCTCGGGCGGGGATGCAGACCGGTGGAGGAGCACGTGAGGAGGAGCTCGGTCCTGGCGTTGGTGATTTGCTGCTGTTGTGAGGGGTGCCGGGAGGAAGAAGCTTGAGCTCGCAGGGGGAAAACGCAGCAGCAGCGCGCGCCGGCCATGGGGGATTCCTTGCGTGCGCTGGATCAGAGGAGCGCCCGCGCCGTGGGAGACGCCATGGACGAGTACGAGCAGAGGGGCTCACAGCTTGTCCTGGGCGCCATGGCTGCTGAAGGGGAGCATGGATCCGGGCATTCCCTGGCCGAGCAGGGAAGAGCAAGGGAGGCGGACGCCATGGAAGGGGGCGAGCAGGGAGGGCACTCTGCCGTGGAGGGGAGGGAGCTCGCCCACCGGCCATGGAGAAACTCGGCTGCCCTGCGCGCGACGGAACTCAAGGGAGGGAGACGCAGGGAGCTCGGGCTTGAGCCATGGAGCCGAGCTGCTGGGCGCCGGCCATGGAGGTGCTCGGCCATGGAGAAGAAGGGGGCCGGCTGGGGGCTGAGCGCAGGGAGAGAGGCTCCCTGCTTGCTTCGTGGGGAAGAAAGGGGAAAAAAAATGGCTGGCGGCTGTGGGAAGTGTAGGGGTGGGAGTGAAAAATGGCCAAGGGCAAGGGAGAGGGGTCCATATTTATAGAAGGGGCACTAGGGTTAGGGTTTTAAATGGGCCAAATGGGCTGGGTTGGGCTGGCCCAAACACGAACCGGGCTGCGCTAAATTATTTTACGGAATAAAATGCTCCTGCGGAATTTGTTTCAACGGAGAGCAGAGCGAATTAGAATTTCGGCGAACGGACGATTGAGCGATTAATTCGGCCGAGAGTTGGATTTGATTTCACTTGAAAATAATTTTCTATGCGTGATTCGAAATTAAATTGCCCTGAGATTTTAGTCGGAGAATTCGGATCGTGACATTTTAAAATTTGTCATTGATACTAGGTTCTGAGTTCGGTTCGGCCATGAGATATTTAGCCGAGTCGGATAAAATTGATTAGAGGACGACATACTGAGTATTCCGTTTGAGAGTACGGAGTCGGATTAAAATAGTCGAACATCGATCGAAGTTCAGGAATTAGATGCGGGCTTAGACCAGATAATAGTCGTCGAGAGTTTGATTTAGAGAGCTTCAGATGAGATTTAAAATTCGAGAACGATCTTCGAGTCTGCATGGGTTCCGAGAATTAAAAGTTTTAACACGCTCCGAAATTGGCTGTTTCTCGCGATCGATTAACTCTGAATTCGGTGAACTTCCGAGAGAAAGCCTGATAAACAGAGATAGACACGATCGAGAAATAGAAAATTTTTACTGAGCATCCGAGATTAGGATTAATCTCCCGACGTAACACGAAACTGACACCTGGGGTGTCACAACCTCTTGGTCCAACTCCTCCTCCTGGAGTGTTGGACTGGTGGCTTTCCTCTTCTGGCTTTGGGCCTCTCGGAGAGAGAGGGTCTCCTGGTTTGGGTCCAGCGGCTGCAATGCAGCAGTCCCTGGTGCTGAAGGTTTCTTCGGCGGCATGACGAAGGTCAGTGCTTGCCGAAGGTGGTCGAAAGAGTTCACCGGAGGTGGGCGCCAATGTTGGTCACTTGTTCTCAAGTGCTATGAATTAAGAACAAGGCAACACAAAATGTTAAATGTTAATGCCCTTCGTCCTTCGAAGCATTATTTTCCTTAGGATATAATGATCTTCAGACGAAGGTCATGAAGGACATACCTTCATCATCGCAGTATATATTAATAAAAGGAGAAGCATATGAAATGCAAGAGACAACATGAACAATTATATATCGTTATCAATTCGTCCTCATTATATTATCATGGAAAAATAGAAACAAAATTAGATTACATATGTACCTTCGGCTTGACAGAAGGTAAAAGTACAAGTGTAATGCACGAGCAAGTACCAGTCAGCGTGAACAGTACGGGGGAACTGTTCATCTATTTATAGGCACAGGACGCAGCGTGTGAGAAATTACATTCATGCCCTTTACATTTATTATTAACTTATAGACAATTCTATGAGGACTAGATAGCCTTTTCCCCTTTAAGTCGATTCCTTTCTCCGCCATTTAGCCGAAGCTCCCCTGGACGTGGCTTCGGAGCAACTCCAACCTTCGTCACGATCATGCTTTTTACGTCGTACATGCTTTTAGCCTGAGTCTGAAGGTACCTGTTCACATGTCACACTTGAAGATTTTGTTAAATCACGTTTTTGAGGACCTTCAAAGGACGAAGGCCCCCAACAACAGACTTTTTTGATGCCGAAGGCTCCTCCTTCTGTAAAAGCTTCGTCAGATGTAGCCCCAGTGGACTTAGCTTGATAGGCAAGGATTCAGTCATTACCTTTAAAATTTCTTCCATGTCAGTGGTAGAAGGTGTTGAAGGAGCTTCTTGCTCTGTATCAGTTGTTTCTAGCCTCGGAGTTGTAGCTTTTCTCTTCTTCAGTACAGCCACCTTCGGCTCAGGACTGCTTTTTCTCTTTTTCAGTAATTTTTCATCTTCTTTTATCATTCTAGCAGCTTGTCTCTTCATAACACTGACAACTCTTTTTCGCTTTGGCCCTTCGGCACTCTTGCTCAATCGTTCAGTCAGTGTATTCAAATTTCAGGGCATCCATTACTCGGTTCAGCCTTCGTTTCGGTCTGGTGCCGAAGGCTGCGGTCATCAATTGATCTTCTTTCTTAGTATAGTTGCCCAAAATTTCATTACACATAGCCTCAATCATTTCCAACCATTCTTGGCAAGGCTCTTTGAAATGTTTCTTGAATTGATAGGGCAGTGAACAAGTTCATTCATTTTCTTTTCTCCTTTAAGCTTCGGCATATTCCATTCCTTTAATGTCAGAAATACTCTATTGGCTAAGTATTCCTGCACCAAATCTCTAGTACCGATATGCTCAGACACAACTCGGAATTCGCCCACAGCTTTTCGGCATGGTGACCCTTGCAGCATGTCGCACAGGGGCCTAGTTAACCCGAAGGTTAGGACTAGTGGGCTCTGAACTATCTTCTCCTTCTTTTCATCAACCTTAACATAAAACCACTCATTCTTCCAACCGGTTGGCCATTTGGTGCGATAGCTGACCACCAGGGTCTTCATATCTTTGCGATAAGCAAAGTTATAACAGCCAAAATTCTCATGAAGACCATCTTCTCTAGCCTTCGTCTGATAATGAAGCTCGTGCACCCGGCAGAAAGCTTCGGCAAGCGGCTCCACTCCTTGGCTTTAAATAGCCTAGATAAAGACGTTGAGCCTAACGATGGCATTAGGAGTCAGCTGATGAAGATAAATTTCAAAATCTTCCAAAACATCCCCAATCATTTCATGCAAAGGAAACCTCAATCCTGCTAGAAACTTCTGAAAATACCACCTCATCATTTTCTGGCTTCGGAGTGGTTTCTTCCCCGCCAAAACGAATTAGCTTCTTCTCGGCTTCCCCGAAGTAGCCTAGCTTTAACATCATGGGCATATCAGCTACAGAGACAGTAGACTTTCCAAAATCCAAGTGGCTGGGTTTGGATGGCATGACGGTGTTATAATCTATCTCTTCTTCATCAGCATTACCCTCTTCAATGTCAGCCTGTTCAGCTTTGGAAGCATGTGCACCTTCGTCAGAGGCATCCTCTGTTACAACCAGTCCTGATTGCCTCATTACTTCGGAGATTGGGGCAGTTTCAGCAGCTTCGGCCTCCTCTTCGTCACGCGTAATTCTAGCGGTTGAACACACCCTGGCCATTTGTTGATTTCCTTGCAGTTCTTATAAAGTTGATTCGCAGTTTTTTGACGAAGCTCCCTCTTTTGACGAAGCTAATCCAGAACAGTGGCTTGCTCGAAAATGCAGTGAAAAAGCTTCGGCTATGGTTAAAATTTTCAACAGCACAATAGTACAATGGCAATGAATGCTATGATAACTTCACAACTACCCGTCTGTTTATATAGTGCTGCAGGTGGGAAGGTGAATCGCCAAACTAACCGCACCCGCTGAACAGTTACTCACACCTGCTAAACGGTGGACCAACTGATGCTTGGGACAAGAACCGCCAGACCGCGCATATCCGCTGCATCGTGAACCACCTCTGATGCATGGAATATTTTAATCGTTTCTCAACAATGAGCTTAGGGAAGGTGTTTTTCGGACCTTCGGCATTACGAAGCTTCATAAATGTTTTCACGGATCAAGCTCGTTACAAAAAACGATCTAGCACCGCGAACGGGCTACTGTTGGGGGCCAGCTTCGTCGTTGAAGGTCCTGCAAGAAGAAACACCTTCGGAAGATCAACACATAAGCATCGCTGAAACTGTCATCTAAGGAGCTTCGGCATAGTAACACGCTTTGAGACGAAGGTGTAACACCGACTTAAATATGAAAGTACAGATTGGCCCACGATAATTTATGTCATAAAAGTAGTCAATTATACAGGGTACAATTGTAATTTCACACAGGCTATGCCCTGTGTCTATAAATAGATGAACAGTACCCCTGTACTGTTCACGCTGATTTGTACTCGCTCGTGTATCACGCTCAAAACCTTTGCCTTCTGCCAAGCCGAAGGTATAAATGTAATTCAATATCATTTTTATTTATCCATGACAGTAAAAATATATTAATAACGTCATATAGTTATTCATGATTATTTATGTTGTTTTTCATATTTCATATGCTTCTTCCTACATTGATATACACTATAATGACGAAAGTATGTCCTTCAATGCCTTCGTCTGAAGATCATTATATCCCATGAGAAATAATGCTTTGGAAGACGAAGGGCATTAGTCTTTAACATTTTGTGTTGCCTTGTTCTTGAATTATAGCACTTGAGAACAAGTCTCCAACACCGAGCTTGTCGATCGGGTTGCCACGTTGGAGACACGTCCACTACATCAGCAGCCTCCTCCTCCACCACCACAACCCCAGCAGCATCCACCACGGCATCAGCAGCCTCGACCACAGGCTCAAGATGATGCCATTTTTGATGCACGTGGCAATTTTGATGAGGCAGCTACCAGAGACGCCCACCTACGATGCCGTCTTCTTTGTAACAGGGTAGGTATGGGTGACAACCAGCGAGGTAATAACAATCGTATTCCAGATGACTCTATTGCTAAGATTAAGTTCACCATACCTTCTTTTTCGGGTCATTATGATGCTGAGGCATATCTTGATTGGGAGATGACAATAGAGAAAAAATTTGCCTCCCATCTTGTGCCTGAACACCATCAGGTTAGACAAGCCACTAGTGAGTTCAAAGATTTTGCTATCATTTGGTGGACTGGTTTAGTGGGTGATTGTAGAGAACCAACTACTTGGGATGACCTAAAGGATGCTATACGTGATAGATTTGTTCCCCCATCTTATCATAGAGAATTGCGTAAGAAACTGATGCGTTTAGATCAAGGGGATAAGTCTGTTCAGGATTATTATGGTGAGCTTCGAAAGGGGTTGCAGCATTGTAAAATAGTCGAGGGGACCGAGGATGCTATTTGTCGTTTTTATTCGGGTTTGAGGCGTGAAATACAGGATATTCTTGATTATAAAGATTTTGACACTGTCGACAAGTTGTTCCAGTTTGCTATGCTTGCAGAGAAGGAAGTGCAGGGATGATATCAGTCACAGCATCGATCTCGAAGTACCTTTGGCACCACCCCCTTGCCAAAGACGACACCTCGCACACCTCCGACTCCTCCAGCGCCCACGCGACCTTTGTCTTCTGCTCCCACCGTAGGTACATCTACTTTGCAGGTACCTGCCAAGAAACTAGATTCGGCGACGCCTTCTAATGGGCGCACTTCGAGCATTCAGTGCCACCACTGCCATGGGCTTGGTCACGTGAAGAAGGATTGTCCTAGCCAATGGATGTACATTGCTACGGACGATGGGTACATTAGTGCGTCGGATGTGGAGGATGATAGTGTTACAAGTGATGATGCCAGAGATGATGCTGCCATTGATGGTGATGCTGCCACAGCAAATTTCCGGAACATCATTGTGCAGCGTGTCCTTAGTGCTCAGCCAGAGACCTCCGGGCAGCAGCAGCGCCATAATTTGTTCTAGACTTTCTTCGTTATCAAGGATCGACGTGCTCATGTTATTATTGATGGAGGAAGCTGTAACAATTTGGTGAGTTCAGATTTGGTCAAGAAGCTTAGCTTGCCCACACGCCCACATCCGCATCCATACCACAATCAATGGTTTAATGATACCAGCAAGGTTAAGGTAACACAAACTATACGCGTGCATTTTTCCATTGGTATATATTTTGATTATGCGGATTGTGTTGTTGTACCTATGGAAGCATGGTCTCTTTTGTTGGGTAGACCTTGGGAATATGATAATGATGCACGTCACCATGGTCGGAGTAATACATACACTTTCATGCATAAGGGCAAGAAAATTAGTTTGCTTCCTTTGACTCCTGCTAAGATTGTACAAGCTGACAAGGATAGAGCTGCAAATACAAATAATGAACCACCTGTTAAATCTGAAAATCAGTAAGCCATTCATTTGAAAGCTCCTATAATGCTTGTTACAAAATCTGATCTTGCTGAAATACATGCTGATGATACTTGCTGCTATGTTTTAGTGTCCACAGATGCTTTATTTTCCAATGATGATATTGCTAGCACTATGCCTGCGCTTGTGACTAACCTTTTGCAGGAATTCAGCGATGTTTTTCCCACTGAGATACCTCCTGGACTTCCTCCCATTCGTGGGATTGAGCATCAAATTGATTTGATTCCTGGAGCAAGTTTGCCCAATCGTGCTGCATATCGGGCAAACCCCGAAGAGACTAAGGAGATTCAGCGACAGGTCCAAGACCTTTTGGACCGTGGATATGTATGTGAGAGCCTTAGTCCTTATTTTGTACCTGTCATTTTGGTCCCAAAAAAAGATGGTAGTTGGCGCATGTGTGTAGATTGTAGAGCCATTAACAACATCACCATTAGGTACCGTCATCCTATTCCTCGATTAGATGATATGCTTGATGAGTTAAGTGGTTCTAAGTAGTTCTCTAAAGTTGATTTGCGTAGTGGTTACCACCAAATTAGAATGAAATTGGGCGATGAATGGAAAACTGCTTTCAAAACTAAATTCGGCTTGTATGAGTGGTTAGTAATGCCTTTTGGGTTAACTAATGCACCTAGTACTTTCATGAGATTAATGAACGAGGTTTTACGCTCCTTTATTGGTAAATTTGTGGTGGTTTACTTTGATGATATCTTGATTTATAGCAAGTCATTAGAGGCACATATGGATCACTTACGTGATGTTTTTGGCGCTTTGCGAGCTACGCGTTTATTTGCTAACCTCGAGAAGTGCACCTTTTACACCAAACGAGTTTTGTTTCTTGGCTATGTTGTGACTCCACAGGGCATTGAGGTGGATGAGGCCAAGGTGTATGCCATTCAGAGTTGGCCAACGCCTTCGACGGTGACACAAGTGCGGAGTTTTCTTGGACTTGCAGGCTTTTATTGCCGTTTTGTGAAGGATTTCAGCACCATCGCTGCCCCTTTACATGACCTGACCAAGAAGGGAATTTCGTTCCATTAGGGGCAGCCACAAGAGGATTCCTTTGCACTTTTGAAAGATAAGCTTACTCATGCATTGCTACTCCAACTTCCTGATTTTGGTAAGACTTTTGAGCTTGAATGTGATGCAAGAGGAGTTGGTATTGGTTCTGTTTTGTTGCAAGGAGGTAAACCCGTTGCTTACTTTAGTGAGAAACTGCATGGACCTGTTCTTAATTATTCTACATATGACAAAGAATTGTATGCTCTCATTCGTTCTTTTCATACGTGGAAACATTATTTATGGTCTAAGGAATTTGTTATTCATTCGGATCATGAATCAATTAAGCATCTTCGTAGCCAAGCAAATCTGAATCGTAGACATGCTACGTGGGTGGAGTTTCTTGAGACATTTCCCTACATCATTAAACACAAAAAAGGGAGTGATAATGTGATTGCTGACGCTTTATCTAGACGTTATGCCTTGTTGTCTCAACTTGATTATCGTATTTTTGGACTTGAATCGGTTAAGGGACAATATGCAATGATGATTTTAAAAATGTGTTATTAAATTGCAAAGAGGGACGTACATGGAATAAATATGTGCTTAATGATGGATACTTATTTAGAGCTAACCGCCTATGCATTCCAGTTGGTTCCGTTCGTCTCTAGTTGTTGCAGGAAGCGCATGGTGGTGGTTTGATGGGCCACTTTGGTGATAAGAAGACGGAGGTTGTGCTGTCCACACACTTCTTTTGGCCCCATTTGAGACGTGATGTTGAGCGCTTTGTTGCTAGATGCACAACGTGTCAAAAGGCCAAGTCACGGTTGAATCCACATGGTTTGTATATGCCTCTCCCTATTCCTTTGGTTCCATGGGCGGATATTTCGATGGACTTTGTTTTGGGATTGCCTCAAACGAAGAGGGGGAGCGATAGTGTTTTTGTGGTGGTTGATCGTTTTTCTAAGATGGCACATTTTATACCTTGTCATAAAACAGATGATGCCATTCATATTGTTAACCTCTTTTTCAAAGAGACTGTGCGCTTGCATGGTATGCCTTCTACTATTGTTTCAGATCGTGATGCAAAGTTTTTGAGTCACTTTTGGCGTACACTATGGAACAAATTGGGGACAAAGTTGTTGTTTTCTACTACTTGCCACCCCTAAACGGATGGACAAACAGAGGTTGTGAATCGCACCTTGTCTACAATGTTGCGAGCGATATTGAAGCACAATTTGAAGATGTGGGAAGAGTGTCTGCCACATGTGGAGTTCTCGTATAATAGGGCGGAACACTCCACCACCAAGGTAAGTCCTTTTCAGGTAGTGTATGGCTTTAACCCTCGTGCGCCTATTGATCTTTTGCCTCTATCTACTATGGAGCGTGTACATAGTGATGCTAAGGAGCGTGCTGATTTTATTTTGAAATTGCATGCTTCAACTAAAGAGAACATAGAAAAGATGACCGAGAAATATAAACTTGCTGGTAGTCAAGGTAGAAAGGCAGTAAAACTTGAACTGGGTGATTTAGTGTGGTTACATTTATGGAAGGATAGATTTCCAAATTTGAGATAGTCTAAATTGATGCCTCGTGCTGCTGGACCATATAAAATTTTGGAGAAGATTAATGACAATGCATATAAACTTGAGTTGCCCCCGAGTTTGGGATTAGTCCCACCTTTAATATTTTAGATTTAAAGCCATATTTGGGAGAAGAAGATGAGCTTGAGTCAAGGATGACTCCACTTCAAGAGGGGGAGGATGATGAGGACATCACTCCCATGGATACAAACAACACTCCTCAAGTTGACTCCTCAATTACTCGCGCACGCGCTCGACAATTGAATTTACAGGTGATCTCGTTCCTAAGTAATTATTCTTGTGCATTTGAGAGTAGTATGCTACCAAATGATTTAATTGTACTTAGGAATGAAGGAGAGGACCAGCATAGGTGTATGAAAGTCCTTGGAGGCGGGGAGGACCAGCTAGGACGTCTAGATCAAGATGGAGGCCCAAACCGATTCGAGTTCATTTTAGTTTTGGATTCCAGGAATAGCCCGTAATAAAATGGGCGCCCAAGTCGCATACAGAGTCGGATTTGGACGTTCTTTATATGGATGGAAAGGTAATTTCGAGGAGCTTCCAATGGCACCGGTTTTAGGTCCAAATTCATCAAGAATCGACATGAATTGTCTAAACAATTTGATGTCCAGAATCTGTTCCGGCGCTGCGACGCCGTCTTTTGGCCTTTTGGGCCGTGTATCTTCGTTGAGCCCATTAGGGGCGTGTCCAGGGGGTCTTGCATAACCCTAGGGTCTTTATTAGTAGCCGCCACATTCTTGTTAGAGGCGGGTTTTGCTTAAGTTAATCTGTTAAGAACAATTCGCCATTAGATCGGTTTGTGAGACCCCAACTCGAGAGCTTAATCATCCATCCGCAATTTTTCAGATTGTGTTCTTTCTCGTTCTTGCTTGTGTCTTCAATTCGCAGGCAAGGATTAGCCTTCCTGGCGAGGTCAATCGAGCAGCGCACGGTTGATAACCAGAGGAGAAGTGGTGCTGCGATTGTGGGGTTCTAGTCTTGTTGATTGGAAGCCGAATCGTCTGTATGACATCTCCACCAAATCGATAGTTACCTTCACCTAACGGAAGATCGGGCACCCCCGTTCCTATCAACAGTGAGGTAACTTATAGAGTACACGGGATGGTGACGAGAGTAGGCCACAGTGAGGTGTGACCCACGACGGAAGAGGAGCTCCGATGAAGAATTACTGCCATCCTAGAGGCTCTCGAGGGAGACCACCGACACCACACGGTTCCCGGAATCAGGTAGATCACCCAGAGCTCAATTCTAGAGCTTGACGTCCAGGAATTGAGGCTTGACCTCACGGCGGGGCGGCCCTTGTCCTCCACGTCGCCGCACACGCACAAACGCTCACGGAGGTGGTCGTGGAGATGGAAAAGGAAGGAGACAAGGCCCTCCCCAGCACCTAAATAGCGTCGGGTAGGTCAGTCAAGGGGGTCCGCAACGGTAGCTAGAGTTTTCGTGTGCGCCGTTGGATCTCCACGCAGCGTGGCATTGGGGAAGACTGAAAGGGAAATAGGCTTACACCTTTTTCCTAATTGATTTTGGTGGTTGAATTGCCCAACACAAATAATTGGACTAACTATTTTTCTCTAGATTATAAGTTTTACAGGTGCCAAAGGTTCACAATAGACCAATAAAAAGACCAAGAAAGGGTTCAAACAAAGTGAGCTAAAGACAACCCAAAGGCACCCTAGTCTGGCGCACCAGACTGTCCGATGTGCCACCGGACAGTGTCCGGTGCACCACCGGACAGTGTCCGGTGCACCAGGGAACTCGACGCTGAACTCGCTACCTTCGGGAAAATGGAGGTCAGAGCACGCGCAGCAGGCGCACCGGACAGTCTACAGGACTTGTCCGATGCACCACCGGACAGCCCAGAGGCCCCACCAGTTAGAGCTCCAACGGTCGAACCCTAACGGCCGGATGACGTGGCTGGCGCACCGGACTGTCCGGTGCGCCCGTCGACAGCAGCCTCCACCAAATGGCTAGTTTGGTGGTTGGGGCTATAAATACCCCAACCACCCCACATTCAATGGCATTCAAGTTTTCAGACTTCTACACATTATAAGAGCTATAGCATTCAATACAAGACACACCAAAGAGATCAAATCCTCTCCCAGGTCTCTAGATCAATTCCAATCAATAGTGACTTGTGAGAGAGTGACTTGTGTTCATTTGAGCTCTTGCGCTTGGATTGCTTCTTTTCTTTCTCATTCTCTCTTGTGACAAACTCAATTGTAACCAAGGAAAGAGACATCAATTGTGTGGTGGTCCTTGCGGGGACTTAGTGTCCCGTGTGATTGAGAAGAGAAGCTCACTCGGTCTAAGTGACCGTTTGAGAGAGGGAAAGGGTTGAAAGAGACCCCATCTTTGTGACCACCTCAACGAGGAGTAGGTTTGCAAGAACCGAACCTCGGTAAAACAAATCCTTGTGTCTCACTCTTTATTTGCTTGCGATTTGTTTTTCACCCTCTCTCTTGGACTCGCTTATATTTCTAACGCTAACCCGGCTTGTAGTTGTGATAAACTTTGTAAATTTCAGTTTCGCCCTATTCACCCCCCTCTAGGCGACTTTCAATTGGTATCAGAGCACGGTGCTTCATTAGAGCCTAACCGCTCGAAGTGATGTCGGGAGATCATGCCAAGAAGGAGATGGTGACCGGCGACAAGCCCGCTACAAGCCTCGGGAAGGCTCCATCGGGAGAGTCCCGCAACAAAGGGAAGGAGAAGGAATCCTCTTCCCACAAGTCGCATTGGAGTGGCGACAAGAAAAAGAAGATGAGGAAAGTGGTCTACTACGAGACCGATTCTTCATCGCCATCCACCTTCGGCTCTGACGCGCCATCCATAACTTCTAAGCGCCATGAGCGCAAGAAGTATAGTAAGATTCCCCTACGCTACCCTCATATTTCAAAGTGTACTCCTTTACTTTCCGTTCCACTAGGCAAACCACCGGTTTTTGACGGTGAAGATTATAATATGTGGAGTGATAAAATGAGGCATCATCTAACCTCACTCCACACAAGCATTTGGAACGTTGTTGAGTTTGGTGTACAGGTACCATCCGTAGGGGATGAAGACTATGATTCGGATGAAGTGGCCCAAATCCACCACTTCAACTCCCAAGCCACTACTATACTCCTCGCCTCTCTAAGTCGAGAGGAGTATAATAAGGTTCAAGGGTTGAAGAGTGCAAAGGAAATTTGGGACGTACTCAAGACCGCGCACGAAGGAGACGAGGTGACCAAGATCACCAAGCGGGAGACGATCGAGGGGGAGCTCGGTCGCTTCATGCTTCACCAAGGAGAGGATCCGCAAGCCATGTACAACCGCTTGAAGACCTTGGTGAATCAAGTGCGGAACCTCGGGAGCACCAAATGGGATGACCATGAGATGGTCAAGGTTATTCTAAGATCCCTTGTTTTTCTTAACCCTACACAAGTTCAATTAATTCGAGGTGATCCTAGATACAAGCTAATGTCTCCCGAAGAAGTTATAGGGAAGTTTGTAAGCTTTGAGCTAATGATCAAAGGCTCAAAGAAAATCATCGAGCAAGGCACCTCCTCCACGCCCAAGGCACAACCCGTCGCATTCAAGGCAACGGAGGAGAAGAAGGAAGAGTCTACAAGCCCTCAAGCAAAGGAGGGGGAAGGACTACAAGCCCCGCTCCAAAAAGGTTTGCTACAAGTGTGGTAAGCCCGGTCACTTTATAGCAAAATGTCCTATTTCTAGTGACAGTGACAGGGGCGACGACAAGAAGGGGAGAAGAAAGGAGAAGAAGAGATACCACAAGAAGAAGGGCGGCGATGCTCATGTTTGCCGGGAGTGGGACTCCGACGAGAGCTCCACTGACTCCTCCTCCGACGAGGATGCCGCCAACATCGTCATCAACAAGGGACTCCTCTTCCCCAACGTCGGCCACAAGTGCCTCATGGCAAAGGACAGCAAAAGGAAGAAGGTTAAATCTAAATCCTCCACTAAATATGCATCCTCTAGTGATGAAGACAATTCTAGTAATGAGGAGGATAATTTGTTTACTCTTTTTGCCAACCTTAACATGGAACAAAAAGAGAAGTTAAATGAATTGATTAGCGCTATTCATGATAAGGATGAACTCTTGGATAGCCAAGAGGACTTCCTAATTAAGGAAAATAAGAAGCATGTTAAGGTTAAGAATGCTTATGCTCTAGAAATGGAAAAATGTGAAAAATTAACTAGTGAGCTAAGCACTTGTCATGATTTGATTGCCAACCTTAGAAATCAAAATGCTAGATTAATTGCTAAGGTTGATTCAAATGTTTGTGATGATTCATATGCCAATCTTAGAAATGATCATGCTATTTCTATTGCTAAGATTGAAAAATTGAATGCCTCTCTTGCTAGCCTTAGGATTGAAAATGAAAAATTGATTGCTAAGGCTAAAGATTTAGATGTTTGCAATGCCTCCATTTCCGATCTTAGAAGTGAAAATGACATTTTACATGCTAAGATTGTTGAACTAAAAACTTGCAAACCCTCTACATCCACCATTGAGCATGTTTCTATTTGCACTAGATGTAGAGATGTTGACATTGATGCTATTCATGGTCACATGATTTTAATTAAACAACAAAATGATCATATAGCAAAATTAGATGCTAAAATTGCCGAGCATGAGCTAGAAAATGAAAAATTTAAATTTGCTCGTAGTATGCTTTATAGTGGGAGACGCCCTAGCATCAAGGATGGCATTGGCTTCCAAAGGGGAGACAATGTCAAACTTAATGCCCCTCCTAAAAAATTATCTAACTTTGTTAAGGGCAAGGCTCCCATGCCGATAACGAGGGTTACATTTTGTACCCTGCCGGTTATCCCGAGCACAAAATTAGGAGAATTCATTCTAGGAAGTCTCACTCTGGTCCTAATCATGCTTTCATGTATAAGGGTGAGACATCTAGTTCTAGGCAATCAACTCATGCTAAATTGCCTAAGAAGAAAGTTCCAAGTGCATCAAATGATCACAATGTTTCATTTAAAACTTTTGATGCATCTTATGTTTTAACTAACAAATCGAGCAAAGTAGTTGCCAAGTATGTTGGGGACAAACACAAGGGATCAAAGACTTGTGTTTGGGTACCCAAAGTTCTTGTCTCTAATGTCAAAGGACCCAAAACTGTTTGGGTACCTAAAATCAAGAACTAAATTTGTTTTGTAGGTTTATGCATCCGGGGCTCAAGTTGGATCATCGATAGCGGGTGCACAAACCACATGACAGGGGAGAAGAAGATGTTCTCCTCCTACGAGAAAAACTAAGATCCCCAATGAGCTATCACATTCGGGGATGGAAATCAAGGTTTGGTCAAAGGATTGGGTAAAATTTCTATATCTTCTGACCATTCTATTTCCAATGTTTTCCTTGTTGATTCATTAGATTACAATTTGCTTTCCGTTTCTCAACTATGCAAAATGGGCTACAACTGTCTATTTACTGATGTAGGTGTCACTGTCTTTAGAAGAAGTGATGATTCAGTAGCATTTAAGGGAGTGTTAGAGGGTTAGCTATACTTAGTTGATTTCAATAGAGCTGAACTCGACACTTGCTTATTTGCTAAGACTAACATGGGCTGGCTCTGGCATCGCCGACTAGCACATGTTGGAATGAAGAATCTTTACAAGCTTCTAAAGGGAGAACACATTTTAGGATTAACCAATGTTCATTTTGAGAAAGACAGGATTTGTAGCGCATGCCAAGCCGGGAAGCAAGTTGGCATTCATCATCCACATGCCACTCGAGCTCCTCCACATGGACCTATTCGGCCCGATCGCTTACATAAGCATCGGCGGGAGTAAGTACTGTCTTGTTATTGTGGATGACTATTCTCGCTTCACTTGGGTATTCTTTTTACAGGAAAAATCTCAAATCCAAGAGACCTTAAAGGGATTCTTAAGATGGGCTCAAAATGAGTTCGGCTTGAGGATAAAGAAAATTAGAAGCGATAATGGAACAGAGTTCAAGAATTCACAAATTGAAGGCTTCCTTGAGGAGGAGGGCATCAAGCATGAGTTCTCTTCTCCCTACACGCCACAACAAAATGGTGTAGTGGAGAGGAAGAATAGAACTCTATTGGACATGGCAAGAACCATGCTTGATGAGTACAAGACTTCGGATCGGTTTTGGGTCGAGGTGCTCAACACCGCTTGCTACGCCATCAACCGGTTATATCTACACCGAATCCTCAAGAAGACATCTTACGAACTCCTAACCGGTAAAAAGCCAAATGTTTCATATTTTAGAGTCTTTGGTAGCAAATGTTTTATTCTTGTTAAAAGAGGTAGAAAATCCAAATTTGCTCCTAAGGCTGTAGAAGGCTTTTTACTAGGATATGATTCAAACACAAGGGCATATAGAGTCTTTAACAAGTCCACTGGACTAGTTGAAGTTTCTTGTGACATTGTGTTTGATGAGACTAACGGCTCTCAAGTAGAGCAAGTTGATCTTGATGAATTAGATGATGATGAGGCTCCATGCGTCGCGCTAAGGAACATGTCCATTGGGGATGTGTGTCCTAAGGAATCCGAAGAGCCCATTCAAGCACAAGATCAATCATCCTCCTCCATGCAAGCATCTCCACCAACTCAAGATGAGGATGAGGCTCAAGATGATGAAGAAGAAGATCAAGAAGACGAGCCACCTCAAAACGACGGCAATGATCAAGGGGGAGATGCAAATGATCAAGACAAGGAGGATGAGCAAGTTGCAAGGCTGCCACACCCAAGAGTCCACCAAGCAATCCAATGAGATCACCCCGTGAACACCATCCTCGGTGACATTCATAAGGGGGTAACCACTAGATCTCGTGTTGCACATTTTTGTGAGCATTACTCTTTTGTTTCCTTTATTGAGCCACACAGGGTAGAGGAAGCACTTCAAGATTCGGATTGGGTGATGGCGATGCAAGAGGAGCTCAACAACTTCACGAGGAATGAGGTATGGCATTTAGTTCCACATCCTAACCAAAATGTTGTAGGAACCAAGTGGGTCTTCCGCAACAAACAAGATGAGCATGGTGTGGTGACAAGGAACAAAGCCCGACTTGTGGCCAAGGGATATTCCCAAGGCGAAGGTTTGGATTTCGGTGAAACCTATACACCCGTAGCTAGGCTTGAGTCAATTCGCATTTTACTTGCCTATGCTACTTACCATGGCTTTAAGATTTACCAAATGGACGTGAAAAGTGCCTTCCTCAACGGACCTATCAAGGAAGAGGTCTATGTTGAGCAACCTCCCGGCTTTGAAGACAGTGAGTATCCTAACCATGTCTATCGACTCTCTAAGGCGCTTTATGGGCTCAAGCAAGCCCCAAGAGCATGGTATGAATGCCTAAGAGATTTTCTTATTGCTAATGGCTTCAAAGTTGGAAAAGTCGATCCTACACTCTTTACTAACACACTTGAAAATGATTTGTTTGTATGCCAATGTTGGGGGCCTTCGGCTTCCGAAGGTCCTCAGAAACATGATTTGACAATATTTCCCGAGTGAAACATGTGAACAGGTATCTTCGGAGTCAGGTTGAGGGTGTACAAGAGCATGGTTAAGACGAAGCTTGACTGGGGTGGAAAGCGACCACGACGAAGGATAAGACGATCACGAAGCTACGTACAGAAAAGCTTCGGCGTGACGGCAGAAAAGAGGAACCGACTTAAGGATGAAAAGTCAAATTAAACCTTGAAGGATTGCTATAAAGTTATTGTCAAATGTAAAGGGCATCAATGTAATTTTACACGGGCTGCGTCCCGTGCCTATAAATAGATGAACAGTACTCCCGTACTGTTCACGCTGACCTGGCATACGCTTTTCCGCATTACGACTGTACCTTTACTTTCCATCAATCTGAAGGTACATTGTAATTTGTTTTTATGAATTTGGTAATAAAAATAAGTCGATGATAATACTTGTATCATTATTCGTGTTTTATATATATGTGCTCTTTTTTACCATCTATCAGCCTTACGAAGGTCTTTTCCTTTGTAACCTTCGTCCGAGATTCATTATATCCGAAGGGATATAATGTTTTTAAGGACGAAGGAGTTTAACATTTAACACTTTTTATGTTGCCTTGTTCTTAATTCTTAGCATTTGAGAACAAGTCTCCAACATTGGCGCCCACCTCCGGTGAACTCACGCCCATTTTCTGAAGTTTTGAACACCTTCGGCAAGCGTCACCTTCGTCATGCCGCCTAAAAAAGCTTCAGCGACAGGGGCTGCCACTCTGCAGCCGCTGGACCCCAATCAAGATGTCGTTTCTCTTAGGGAGGCCCGGAGCCAGAAGAGGAAGGTCACCAGTCCAACGCCTCCGGAGGACGACTTGGATCAAGAAATCCAAAATTTGGAGATGATCAATCAACAGGTCCAACGGAAGAAGGAGAAGATGGCTCGCCTAGCTGATCTTCAAAGGCAGATAGACGAAGCCTCTGAAGAGCTTCGACATCTTGCTCAAGATGACCAGAACCAAAGGCCCCCGCGCAGAGAGCTTCATCAAGAGGGCTTCTACAACGAGGGCGACTGGTATGAAGATTTCCATCACGGAAATTTTGCTTTTGATGATACTTCTCCCCTGTCAACAGAACTGCAGGCTACTCCTTGGCCACAATCTTACAAGCCACCCCAGCTCCTCATGTACGACGGTCATTCAGATCCGAAACAATTCCTGATGAGCTATGAGGCAACCATATCTTCGTATGGTGGCAACACAGCAGTCATGGCAAAGTCTTTCGTCATGGCTGTCAGGAGTGTGGCACAAACCTGGTACTCCTCTCTTAGGCCAGGGATAATCACCTCATGGCAAAAGCTGAAGGATATGTTGATAACCAGCTTCCAAGGGTTTCAGACGAAGCCAGTCACTGCTCAAGCTTTATTCCAGTGCACCTAGGATCACGAAGAATACCTTCAGGCATATGTCCGAAGGTTCCTACGTCTGAGGGCACAGGCACCAACAGTGCCCAATGAAATTGTCATTGAGGCCATGATCAAGGGGCTTCGATCAGGACCTTCAGCTCAGTACTTTGCCAGGAAGCCTCCTCAAACTTTGGAGAAGCTGCTCCAGAAGATGGACGAGTATATTCGAGCCGACAATGATTTTCGCCAAAGAAGGGAGGAAGCTTTCAGGTTCTCTGAAATGACCAGAGGCTTCGGAGGAAGATTTTATCCGAGGCACGTCAGGTCAATTCACAATTCTACTCAAAATGACGACAAAGGGAGTCAACAGCAAAGGCCACAGTGCTCCTCGCAAGCTTCGGGGCAACAGCAAAGCTCTTTCCGGCCGCCAGCGCCAAGGGGCAGAGGCGCCAGGGGCTTCGGGGGAAGATTTGGAGATCAACCAAGAAAAATTTACTGCCTATTCTGTGGTGAAGGCAAGGGCCATACTACCAGGATGTGCCATATTACCATCCATAAGCAAAAGGAGCTAGCAGAAGCTACAGCGCAACAGAGCCAGCCGAAGCAGGTTATGCATACTGCTTCGTACCATTCGCCTTACATTCCAGAATATGTAGGCAATCACCCTGCAGCCTCTATTGCTTCGGCAAGCCAACCCCAAGCTTCCTGGCAACAGCTTCCACCGCCACCACCAATACAACGAGCTCCGCAGCCAGAAGGGAGCCAGCACTCTCACTCCCAGAGGGACTTCAGAGAGGAATCCGAAGCTCGTACAGTCAATAGCACTGTGCCAGAGTCGAAGCACATTTACTGAAAATATCCTACCTCGACAGCAGCTTTTTGCATTTTCGCATTCAGTTTTACTTTCTTTGTAGTAAAGAACAATTATGGGAAGTTTAAATGTCTTTTATCGGTTTTTCAAATTCTTGTAACAGTTTAGCTTATTATCATAATGAAAATATATCTTCTCCATAGGCTTGAGTTGCTGAAGCACAAGAATTTATGGTGGCACGGAGAACCTTCGAATTATCAAAAACTTGTTCTAAGGAACGCACTGTAACTTCTTCAAAGTAGTAAAAAGTCGTTCCTAAGGGAGCGCAGTGTAAGTTTTCTGCTCAAAAGTCGTTCCGAAGGGAATGCAGATGTAACACCCGGATTTTAGGGGTCCAAAACCCGGGCATAAACATAATCACCAGGTGTGCTGGGACCAAGTCTCACACAAATGATGAATCATGGCACAGGATCGAATGTCACATCTTTATATATAACAGGAGTTCTATACAAAATAAATAATTACATTATGAGGAGACAACGGTCCAGCAACCCAAAGTTGACTGGGAGACGACGACCTAGACCTCTCACGAACACATCTCAGCATCCTCCAAGTGCTTCATCCTGTGGTACCTGCTCTTGACCTGTGGTGTATGTGAGACAGCAAGAGTGAGCTCACATACGTTCATCGCTCAACAAGTTGTGGGGAATAATGTGCATGAACTTGCCAAAGGTGGGAGCTCACGTGAAGTGTAAGGCTTACCAAAGAAGATGGTTAGAGCTGAGCATTGCTTTTAATGTTGGTCAAATTTTTATTAGCAATTACTAAGTATAAGTAAATACCAACCCAATTAAGTAGTAGAACAGAAGTAATAACAACACCACCTGCAATGCAATGCATATGACAAATTGAATTTAGTTCCATAAATTAATCATGTGAGTGTCCGAGCTGCTCATGACCGTGAGCACGACTAGTATACCAGTTTTACACTCTGCAGAGGTTGTACCCTTTACCCACAAGTCGTGTATCCCATGTCGCCAGGGTTTGCAAGGCCCTTAGACACTTCCGAGGTGAATGGCTAGGGATCCACTACGAGGCCTTTACAAAGTTCCACTAGCTTCCGAAAACCCGCTACAGTTTATAGGAAGATCCAGTGCAGGAATCCCTTGCAGGACCGCCATCGCAGCAAAATCCTCCCGAGGGCCTCCCTACACTGACCTCTCCCCTACTGCCCTTGCCCCTTTCGGGTGAGGTAGTCTTCCACTAGCTTTCCTAATTAATCAGCCAAGGGCGTCCCATTCCACCCTTGTGGTAGCACTGTTTTCCCGGGTGGTCGCTCCATGTTCCAATTAACATAATGATCTTATCATGAACAATAAATAACAACTGATAACAAAAGTGTAATCATGAATAGTGTATCTCCATACCCAAAACCACATATAGCACTAGCAAGTACTACCCAGAAAGTTCAGTGGTAAACAAGGTATAAAGATAGACAAACTAGGGTAACCTATTGGGTCCCATCAAAATTAACCTATGCAGATCATTATGATTAATTAGAACATGAGTGGGTAAAAAGAAGTGATCAAGGGCACAACTTGCCTGGGCCTTGAGAATCCAGGTACCAGGATGATTCTTCAGATCCTTGTGACCTCACTGCTAGTCGTAGCAATACAAACATACATGATATAGGCAAAATTAACATTACACCAAACATATATGCAAAATACATATTAATAATCTACATATTAAAATAAGATCACAGGAAAAAGAATTATTAATTTTGGAGTTGTAGAATTCAAGTTATGATTTTCCTAAGGTTTAATGTGATTAAAATATGATTAAATGATAAATAAATTTTTTGACAGAGTTCATGTCAAAACAAAGACACTAAATGATGAAGAATATTATTACAAACTTTTAGAAACTGGAATGGTTCAATTTGGAGCTAAAATGGATTTTCTATGAATTATCTAAGTTCTAGCAATTATTTTCCTATTAAAAATCTATTTAATAATCATTTCTTCTGATTTTATTATGTTCTGGACTGGGCCTCCATTTCTGTGAACTACAGGGGGTTCGGTGCAAAAATTCTAAGACACAGAGCACCAGGCGCCAGGACTGCGGGTTGATTTCAAATAAGTGGAGGGGCTCTTTAACAAAAGCGCCAACGCGAAGGGGTATCGGATGAGCTGAGTCGTCCGATTAGAAACGGAGGGCTCAGATTAGATCGACCCCATCCCCAGTCGGTACGCGATCCAGTCCGTTGGATCGCGATCCGATGGTTCCGGATTCCTTTACCTTGCATTAAATCCAACGCGTTCGCCCCGCATCGGACGGTCCTAACAAACCCAGATCGAACCGTTACCCGGCTTCTAATCCTGGCCATCCGACTCCGCATCAACGGCCCCGGTGTCTCCCCCAATTCCTCGCCGAGCGACGGTGGCGCCGCCCAGGTCACACGGCGGAGCACGCCGGCGAGGTTTGCAATCGGCCGTTTCCGAACGCTAAACACGAATTGAACCGAGCTACACGTAGAGACGGGAAAGACGAACTGAAGGGTGGACTTAATACCTTGGTTTGGAACAGTGGCGGCACTGACCAGACGATCGCGCGGCCCGCGGTGGTTTCCTGGCGACGTCGAGCAATTCCCGGCCCCGAGAAGTCCCTCAGCGTCAGCCAAAGCTTCGTGTGGTTGCCCCACAACGTCGCCGAGCCAACCCGGTCCCAATCGAAGGACCAAATCGCCGGCCAAACCCACGCCGATGCTCACGACACTCACTCCTTCCCTTCCGCCTACGGTTCACTGGATACCCGTCGAGATGGATAAAGAAGCTAGCGCGGCCGGGTTATATAGGGGCGGGGCGAGTCCGAGTCCGCGCAATGTCCGTGGGCGAGGTGGTTGAAGGAGTCCCGAGTTCCCCGGCGAGGTCGACGCGGAGCGCGCGGTGTTCGTTGCGCCGTTGACGAAGGAAGGGGGAAAAGGAGCTGACTGTTGGGGTCCCGTGGTCAGTGAAAGTGCAGCCAACGTGAGCCGGAGTCACTGACACGCGGGCCAGACCTGCCAGCGGAAGGTGTTCCTCGCCTGTGATGTGTGTGTGAGGCTGACGGGTGGCCCCGGCCTGTCGGCGCAGAGTGGAGATGGTAATGGGCTGCGCGCGGGTGAGGGAATGCCTAGATGGGCCGAAAGGGAGGTTGTTGGCCCAAGTAAGGTTTTTAATCTTTTTCTTTTTATTTTCTATTTTCTTTTCTCCATTCTCAAATCCAATTTGAATTCAAGTTTAAATTCAAACTTTGTGAATAACTTGTCCTCAGTTTGAAAGGTATAATTTAATAATATAAGTGTGATGGATGTTTATTCTGATTTTTATTTTATTTTATGTAGTATTTTTCTTAGTCCTTCCTTTCTCTTTTCTATTTTCTATTCCAAATTCAAATTTATACTTTTATTTTAGTTTTCAGATTTTTCAAATGTATCAATTGAAATCCCAAAGGTGAATATAAACCATACTATTTTAATATTACTAATTTAAGTTTTATTCTCCTTGTTATTTGTCTCATGGGATGTATAAATGGTTTCCTTTAAAAGAAAAATCCTTTTTCTCATCATTTTTCTTATTTTCCTAATTTCTAAAGCATTATGATACTTTATTTATATATTTTTTTTTCCTCTACTAATTTTGGGTCTTACAAATCCTACCCCCCTTAAAAATAATCTCGTCCTCGAGATTTGTAAGGAAAAAAAAAGGGTGCATGTTCATATTGATTCAACACATATGCATAAACAAAATCTCGGCATGATGCATATCTTATTAGCAAAACACAGGGTCAAATGGACCTTATTATTATTACTAAAATGGTAAAATACTACTACTGGCTAAACTAATATTTAGGTCTTACAAATAGTAAAATATATATATATATATATATATATATATATGTATCTATATCTATGTTTATCTCTTTATTCTTGTTGCTCGTTGACTTCTTCACCGACTACTTCATCTCCAACTGGCTCTTCTTCTTGAATTTCAAGTTCACCGGGTTCAGTTTCTACTTCTGCATGATGGGCATATCCCCGGTTGATAGATAGGGGCTGACTCTTTCCTGCCGAGGCTTGTCCTTGTTTCATCGGAGCCGGTGTAGTGTAGGCAGCTCTGTTGGGACAGTAGTTGGCGTAGTGTCCCGGTTGTCCACACTTGAAGCATGTTCTGATGGCGGTTGTGTTGGGAGCAACGGTTCCTCCTGGAGTGCTTGCCTTTGGAGGAGCAGTTGGTGTCTGTTGAGTTTGTTGTCCAGAACCGCCACTAGCTGGTGTACTTGGAGTGGTAGTATAGCGAGGACGGGAACTGCTTCCAGCCTGCCCTTGGTTGATAGCCTTCCTTTTCTCTCCAAATATACTCCTCTTGTTTTCTACAGCAATAGCTTTGTCCAATAGCCTTTGGAAGGATGGGAATGTGTGCGATACCAGTTGATATTGCAAGGGTCCAATTAATCCGTCCAGAAAGAGCTCCTGCTTTTGCTCATCATCTTCAACATCTCTGGGAGCATATCGAGATAACTGAATGAATTTGTCCCTATATTCACTCACGGACATACTTCCTTGCTTGAGAGATAGAAACTCCTTCCTCTTAATCTTCATGAGTCCAGCAGGAATATGGTAATTCCTGAATTGTGTGGAGAATTCTTCCCAGGTAATGGTATCGGCAGCAGCATGAGCTGCACAGTACGCATCCCACCAATCCGCAGCGGGACCAGCAAGACGACCCGATGCATAGAGTACTTTCTCTCGGTCCGAGCACTGGGCTATGTTGAGCATCTTCTCTATGGACTTTAACCAGTCATCTGCTTGCAGTGGATCTGCGGAGTTGGAGAAGGTCAGTGGTTTGTGGCTCATGAATTCCCGGTGCTTGTCCCGGGGTGGGACTGGTGGTGGAGGTGGAGGCAATGGCACTTGTTGTTGTTGCTGCTGTTGTTGAAGTTGTTGCTGCAGCTGCTGTTGTTGTACTCTCCTCTCCTGGCGTATCTCTTCCCGTTCTTGGCGCATTTCCCGACGTGCATCCTCTCTTTCCTGGTGCATTTCTTGGCGTTCTTGCCGCATTTGGGTGCGCATATCTGCCATAGTGTCAGCCATTTGCTGCATCATTCTCATTTGAGCTGCGACTAGTGGATCAACTCCGCCTTGTGGAGGATTAGGAGGATTCATCTCTGCTGACTGTGGTTGAGGTTGTCGATTAGCAGGCAAATCAATTCCACCACCCCGCCTGGTATTGACCATCTAAGTTAGAAGCATATGGTAAGATAGCTTTGCAAGGGAATCATTTAGTAGACAGAATGAATAAGCTAATAGTTGGTTATGTACTGGAATTTCTTTGGCAGGGCTGGGCCAGATATTCTATGTCAAGACTAGGGTAATTAGTTGTACGAGGTGAATGTCCAAAGGTAAGATAGAATATGTCAAGATGAGATAGATACGGAATACTACATATATTTTCTAAGGGGATAATCTAGTTTGTCTAGTTATTTTATAAATATATTTTTATACCTATGTGTATATGCAGATGCAATTGTGGACATTACTCCACAACTCATCACACTCAATCAAAGATCCAAATCAGGCAAGTATCATAAGGACAAACATTCAATTATATAGACACTTATAAAAATTGTTTTGTTTTTATTCCTGAGAGTAGGTCTCCTATTCCTAAAGTCACTTTAGGCACAGGATTTCAAAGTGTGAAATCCACATTTGTCTTTAGAAGGATAAGGTAAGAATAATCAGAGTAAAGCGGAAATAGATGAGAAAAGATTAAGATAAGTTTAGAAAAGAATCAGAGTAAGATAAGTATTTAATGGTTGTCCAGTTCTATCTAGGTTTCGTCCTACAGTCAACATTCCTCTGATACCACTTCTGTAACACCCGGATTTTAGGGGTCCAAAACCCGGGCGTAAACATAATCACCAGGTGTGCTGGGACCAAGTCTCACACAAATGATGAATCATGGCACAGGATCGAATGTCACATCTTTATATATAACAGGAGTTCTATACAAAATAAATAATTACATTATGAGGAGACAACGGTCCAGCAACCCAAAGTTGACTGGGAGACGACGACCTAGACCTCTCACGAACACATCTCAGCATCCTCCAAGTGCTTCATCCTGTGGTACCTGCTCTTGACCTGTGGTGTATGTGAGACAGCAAGAGTGAGCTCACATACGTTCATCGCTCAACAAGTTGTGGGGAATAATGTGCATGAACTTGCCAAAGGTGGGAGCTCACGTGAAGTGTAAGGCTTACCAAAGAAGATGGTTAGAGCTGAGCATTGCTTTTAATGTTGGTCAAAATTTTATTAGCAATTACTAAGTATAAGTAAATACCAACCCAATTAAGTAGTAGAACAGAAGTAATAACAACACCACCTGCAATGCAATGCATATGACAAATTGAATTTAGTTCCATAAATTAATCATGTGAGTGTCCGAGCTGCTCATGACCGTGAGCACGGCTAGTATACCAGTTTTACACTCTGCAGAGGTTGTACCCTTTACCCACAAGTCGTGTATCCCATGTCGCCAGGGTTTGCAAGGCCCTTAGACACTTCCGAGGTGAATGGCTAGGGATCCACTACGAGGCCTTTACAAAGTTCCACTAGCTTCCGAAAACCCGCTACAGTTTATAGGAAGATCCAGTGCAGGAATCCCTTGCAGGACCGCCATCGCAGCAAAATCCTCCCGAGGGCCTCCCTACACTGACCTCTCCCCTACTGCCCTTGCCCCTTTCGGGTGAGGTAGTCTTCCACTAGCTTTCCTAATTAATCAGCCAAGGGCGTCCCATTCCACCCTTGTGGTAGCACTGTTTTCCCGGGTGGTCGCTCCATGTTCCAATTAACATAATGATCTTATCATGAACAATAAATAACAACTGATAACAAAAGTGTAATCATGAATAGTGTATCTCCATACCCAAAACCACATATAGCACTAGCAAGTACTACCCAGAAAGTTCAGTGGTAAACAAGGTATAAAGATAGACAAACTAGGGTAACCTATTGGGTCCCATCAAAATTAACCTATGCAGATCATTATGATTAATTAGAACATGAGTGGGTAAAAAGAAGTGATCAAGGGCACAACTTGCCTGGGCCTTGAGAATCCAGGTACCAGGATGATTCTTCAGATCCTTGTGACCTCACTGCTAGTCGTAGCAATACAAACATACATGGTATAGGCAAAATTAACATTACACCAAACATATATGCAAAATACATATTAATAATCTACATATTAAAATAAGATCACAGGAAAAAGAATTATTAATTTTGGAGTTGTAGAATTCAAGTTATGATTTTCCTAAGGTTTAATGTGATTAAAATATGATTAAATGATAAATAAATTTTTTGACAGAGTTCATGTCAAAACAAAGACACTAAATGATGAAGAATATTATTACAAACTTTTAGAAACTGGAATGGTTCAATTTGGAGCTAAAATGGATTTTCTATGAATTATCTAAGTTCTAGCAATTATTTTCCTATTAAAAATCTATTTAATAATCATTTCTTCTGATTTTATTATGTTCTGGACTGGGCCTCCATTTCTGTGAACTACAGGGGGTTCGGTGCAAAAATTCTAAGACACAGAGCACCAGGCGCCAGGACTGCGGGTTGATTTCAAATAAGTGGAGGGGCTCTTTAACAAAAGCGCCAGCGCGAAGGGGTATCGGATGAGCTGAGCCGTCCGATTAGAAACGGAGGGCTCAGATTAGATCGACCCCATCCCCAGTCGGTACGCGATCCAGTCCGTTGGATCGCGATCCGATGGTTCCGGATTCCTTTACCTTGCATTAAATCCAACGCGTTCGCCCCGCATCGGACGGTCCTAACAAACCCAGATCGAACCGTTACCCGGCTTCTAATCCTGGCCATCCGACTCCGCATCAACGGCCCCGGTGTCTCCCCCAATTCCTCGCCGAGCGACGGTGGCGCCGCCCAGGTCACACGGCGGAGCACGCCGGCGAGGTTTGCAATCGGCCGTTTCCGAACGCTAAACACGAATTGAACCGAGCTACACGTAGAGACGGGAAAGACGAACTGAAGGGTGGACTTAATACCTTGGTTTGGAACGGTGGCGGCACTGACCAGACGATCGCGCGGCCCACGGTGGTTTCCTGGCGACGTCGAGCAATTCCCGGCCCCGAGAAGTCCCTCAGCGTCAGCCAAAGCTTCGTGTGGTTGCCCCACAACGTCGCCGAGCCAACCCGGTCCCAATCGAAGGACCAAATCGCCGGCCAAACCCACGCCGATGCTCACGACACTCACTCCTTCCCTTCCGCCTACGGTTCACTGGATACCCGTCGAGATGGATAAAGAAGCTAGCGCGGCCGGGTTATATAGGGGCGGGGCGAGTCCGAGTCCGCGCAATGTCCGTGGGCGAGGTGGTTGAAGGAGTCCCGAGTTCCCCGGCGAGGTCGACGCGGAGCGCGCAGTGTTCGTTGCGCCGTTGACGAAGGAAGGGGGAAAAGGAGCTGACTGTTGGGTCCCGTGGTCAGTGAAAGTGCAGCCAACGTGAGCCGGAGTCACTGACACGCGGGCCAGACCTGCCAGCGGAAGGTGTTCCTCGCCTGTGATGTGTGTGTGAGGCTGACGGGTGGCCCCGGCCTGTCGGCGCAGAGTGGAGATGGTAATGGGCTGCGCGCGGGTGAGGGAATGCCTAGATGGGCCGAAAGGGAGGTTGTTGGCCCAAGTAAGGTTTTTAATCTTTTTCTTTTTATTTTCTATTTTCTTTTCTCCATTCTCAAATCCAATTTGAATTCAAGTTTAAATTCAAACTTTGTGAATAACTTGTCCTCAGTTTGAAAGGTATAATTTAATAATATAAGTGTGATGGATGTTTATTCTGATTTTTATTTTATTTTATGTAGTATTTTTCTTAGTCCTTCCTTTCTCTTTTCTATTTTCTATTCCAAATTCAAATTTATACTTTTATTTTAGTTTTCAGATTTTTCAAATGTATCAATTGAAATCCCAAAGGTGAATATAAACCATACTATTTTAATATTACTAATTTAAGTTTTATTCTCCTTGTTATTTGTCTCATGGGATGTATAAATGGTTTCCTTTAAAAGAAAAATCCTTTTTCTCATCATTTTTCTTATTTTCCTAATTTCTAAAGCATTATGATACTTTATTTATATATTTTTTTCCTCTACTAATTTTGGGTCTTACAGCAGAGCTTACAGCGAAAAATAAACGCTGATTCCGCTGAAAGTAAAAGGCGAAGAAGCTCCTAAGGGAGGCTTACAGCGAAAAATAAACGTTGATTCCGCTGAAAGTAAAAGGCGAAGAAGCTCCTAAGGGAGGCTTACAGCGAAAAGTCAGCGCTGAGATAAAAAGATTGTGTGCTCTATTACAGGGATGTGTGTATCTTCGGCATAAATATCATTTTGCATAGCATAACATCATCACATCATTTTGCATAACATAAGCATCATACATCATATCGCATGTAGAACAAGAAGGGGACACAATATTGATCTTCGAAGAATGTTTTGAAAAAGAGAAAATCGTGCTGAGGCACAAGATAAATTGAGGAAAAGTGTAGCTTCAATAGAGAGACAACATAAAACTTTTTATAGCTTCGAAGAATGTTTTCACGAAGTATGGAAATTTTCTTCACGAAGCATGAAAAGAAGGAAAGGTGTTTTTTCGCCGAAGGCTCAAAAAACGGTATGTATGCAAAATTTCATGCATCGTAAAGAATTGAACCATATATAGATTATATTTTACATTCAAAGTTACAAAGTTTTACACGTCGCATTCCAAATATTTTTACAATAGTATTTAATATTCCCTAAGAACTACTTCTGCAGCTTCGTTCAGTAGCTGATCGACAACTTTGTCCATGATGGCTTCGGCCATTTTTCTAATTTCATCGTCTCCCTTTGGGTGGGGGCCCGGAGACGCCTCAGCAGGTTCTGAGGGAGGAGAGGATACGACTATATTACTATTACAAACCGTGAATAAAGTTTGAAATCAAAAATTACAACACAATAAAAACCACTAGTTAATACCTATTTGCCCTTCAGGCCCTGAGCTTTTCTCAGCAGCCTCTGCTACCTTCCTAGCATCATGGATGCCTTTTTCGCTTCTTTGAATGATTTCTTGAGCCATTTCTCGGCCGCCATTGTCCCAAATGTCGGTGAAAAATTTTCCGCCGACCTGGCTTGCTTCGGCTGAAGGGTCTTTAATATCTTCAGAGGATAAAGCAGCTTCAGATTGTGCTAAAGATTTCACATGCTCGCACCCTTTCTTCTCCAAAATAGTAACAATTCCCCTGGCGCCCGAAAAAGCACAAATGTCCCCGCGACTATTCAAGATTTCCTCGAAGGCCTCAGCTTCGTGACTGATCCATTCAATCGGGCCTTCAGGATTCCCCCTTGTGAAATTTTCTTCACTAGAGAACGCGCCAACGCTGGCGAAGCTGGATTTTATCTTCTTAACACACTCTATGGATTTATCATAGCACCTTTTCTTGGAAGCACGAAGCTCTTCAACATTTACTTCCAAATGATTTGCCCATTGATCACTTAGTTCTCGTTTTGTTTCTTCAAGAATGCGTTCTTCTTTAGCTCGGGCTAGTTGTTTCCGAAGATCTTCGATTTCGCGCTTTTGAGCTTCGGCTTGAGTTTTAGAATTAGCTTCGTTTTCCTTTATCTTATCCACTAATGTAAGCAGGATTTTGTCCTTTTCCAAGGCTTCGTTTCTTAGCCTGATAACCTCTGTCCGAAGGTTGTTAAGAGCAATAGTGCAGCTCTCATCTTCAGCATTCTTTTGTGCCCTTAAGGCATTGCTAAGTATTAAGCCCTATTAAAAATAATGAATGGATTGACATAAGAACAAAAGACTAATTTAAAATTCATAAACTTCAAAATTTACAATTTTTACCTTCAGACTATTGTATGCAAGGCTATCCGCAAGATCGTCCTTCGTCATGGCGCAAAGGCCAGCTTCAAGCTTCGGGAATCCCATACTTCTAGCCATCTCCCGGCAGACGGATAATTCTTTATTGTCTGGGAAACAGTATAGGAAGTCATCTTCATCTGTCCCATTGAACACTACGGCCCCCTTCGGATACTTCAGTTCTCGGGCATAGTGATTAGCTTCAAAAATCTCTTCTTCAGATAATTTCTTTCCTGAAGCATGCCGCATAATATAATCACGTATTTTGGAAGATGCTTCGGGGACGGCAGTGTCAATTTCCTCAATCAAAATCGGCTCTGTCATTTTTGTTTTTTCGGTTTCCAAAGTTGCCTCTGTCAATTTTGTTTCTTCATCTTTCAAATGTTTTACCTTGGTGGGCTCTGAAGGCCCAGCTTCAGTTTCAAATTGTTGCTTCAAAGCTTCAGCAACAAAGGCTTCAGTAGACACTTCAGAAGCTTCAACAGTTTTCTTCGGAGTTATGCTTGAAGATTTAATTGTTTCCAAAACATCCAGTACATTAACCATCCTTTTTCTTTTCGGGGTCGCTGCTGGACCCTTTTGGATTTTTGTTGAAGGACTTAAAATTTCTAATGTTTTTGCTTCTGCAGTCTTCGGTTCTTCTGTTTTCTCTGTTGCTGGTACTTCAGCCATTTCTTCGATTTTTGGCACTGGAGTTGGTTTTCTGGCTTTGGTGGCCGAAGAGGCCTCACCAATAAACTCAGGCACTGTGGTCAGCTCAATATAACGTGGCCGGTGTGTGAGCACCTTTACCTTTTTTCTCTTCGGTGATGGCTCTCTAGGAGCAGCTGAAGCAGTTTCCTTTGCAGGAGAAGTATTTTTCCTTTTTTGGCCTCGCACTGGGTAATGGTAGTCGGGGTAGACAAACCCAATTGCATCGAATACTCGGTTAAGTCTTTTCTTCTTTCGGCCTCCGAAGGCCGCTGATAATGCAGTATCTTCGGCTTTCGAGTATACTCCAAGCAATTCGTCGCTTATGGCCTCAATACTTTTTAACCAGTCATCATCTGGTTCAACAAACTTATCTCCGTATTTGAATGTGTATTTTAGTCTAACTAGTCCACTTCGTCAGCTTCCTTGACGGTCTCCTTCGGCATTTCCACTTTTCTACAAGTGGCCATACTCTGAAGGCAATATGCTCTTGAACCAAATCCCTTGTCCCAATAAAAGAACAAACCACGCCGAAGGCTCTCTGGCATTCTTCGGCTGCTTCAACCATTTCCACCTTCGGCTTCCGGAGGCCGAAGCGTTGCCAGATAGGTCGCATAATGATACCCTTGATATCTTCACGTGATTTCAAGTCATTTTTCACGTAGAACCATTCTGTCATCCAGTCGCCGGGCCACCTCTTTCGAAAGGTTGGCACAGGGCAGCTTGACCCGGACCGAGCGCCGAAGCTGTAACAGCCAAAGTTGTTGTGATACTGCTCTTTGCCCCAGGGTTTTGTCTCATACAATAGCTCGTGTATGTTACAGAAGCTTTTTGCGTTAGGTTCCAAACCTTGGCTTCTCACGGCCCACACAAAGATGTTCATCCTTATGATTGCTTCGGGGATAAGTTGGTGAAGGTAGATTTCGAATGTCTTCAGTACTTCCACGACAAAACTGCTCAAGGGAAATCGTAATCCAGCTTTTAGGAAGCTTCGGAATATCACGACCTCATTTTCTTTGGGAGTCGGACAAGTCTTCTCTCCTTCGTCAGCCCTCACAACAGACAAGTCCCGAAAGTATCTCCCTCTCATATTGACAAGATGATTTTCCTTAATACTGGACTTACCAAAAACTGCATGGCTTGGTCGCCAGGGTCGATCTTCGGAATCTTCACCACCACTATCCACATCGTAACTTTCACTATCGCCAGTATCTTCAGATAAACCCTCCAAAGTCTCCTTGGTAATCTTCTCCGTATTAGTCTTTGACATTGATTCAAGAAAGCCCAGGTGCATCTCCTTAGAAAGGCTTAGCTTCGAAGCACCAACAACTTTCTTATCTTCAGGCATCTTCGCAAATGCTGACAAAACACACTCGAAACCGAAGCTTAAAAATTTAAAACCGAGCAAGTGCTGTTGCGCGCAGGCTGAAAAGTTGGGTGACAAAAAGCAGATGGCAAAAGAGCGTGCCAAATAAACTTGCGGTGGGCTCTTATTTATACACCCAGTGTGCCGAAAACTGGAGGGCCCCGTTTGTCAATGACTGTTGCTATTCTAGCAGAAGGAAGGTGTTTTTTCGGACCTTCGGCTTAAAGCCTTCGTCCATGTCGCAATATGAATTTATCATTACAGAAAATTAATATTGCGAGGGGCTACTGTTGGGGGCCTTCGGCTTCCAAAGGTCCTCAAAAACATGATTTGACAATATTTCCCGAGTGAAACATGTGAACAGGTATCTTCGGAGTCAGGTTGAGGGTGTACAAGAGCATGGTTAAGACGAAGCTTGACTGGGGTGGAAAGCGACCACGACGAAGGATAAGACGATCACGAAGCTACGTATAGAAAAGCTTCGGCATGACGGCAGAAAAGAGGAACCGACTTAAGGATGAAAATCAAATTAAACCTCGAAGGATTGCTATAAAGTTATTGTCAAATGTAAAGGGCATCAATGTAATTTTACACGGGCTGCGTCCCGTGCCTATAAATAGATGAACAGTACTCCCGTACTGTTCACGCTGACCTGGCATACGCTTTTCCGCATTACGACTGTACCTTTACTTTCCATCAATCTGAAGGTACATTTGTAATTTGTTTTTATGAATTTGGTAATAAAAATAAGTCGATGATAATACTTGTATCATTATTCGTGTTTTATATATATGTGCTCTTTTTTACCATCTATCAGCCTTACGAAGGTCTTTTCCTTTGTAACCTTCGTCCGAGATTCATTATATCCGAAGGGATATAATGTTTTTAAGGACGAAGGAGTTTAACATTTAACACTTTTTATGTTGCCTTGTTCTTAATTCTTAGCATTTGAGAACAAGTCTCCAACAGCCAAATTTATGTTGATGATATTATATTTGGGTCTACTAACGAATCTACATGTGAAGAGTTTAGTAGGATCATGACACAAAAATTCGAGATGTCTATGATGGGGGAGTTGAAGTATTTTCTAGGATTCAAAGTCAAGCAACTCCAAGAGGGCACCTTCATTAGCCAAACAAAGTACATTCAAGACATTCTAACCAAGTTTGGGATGAAGGACGCCAAGCCCATCAAGACACCCATGGGAACCAATGGGCATTGTTGGAGACTTGTTCTCAAATACTTAGAGTTAAGAACAAGGCAACATAAAGTGTTAAATGTTAAATTCCTTCGTCCTTCAAAACATTATTCCCCTTCGGGAAATAATGAGTTTCGGACGAAGGTCACAAAAGGCATACCTTCGTAAATATAACAAATAATGATGAAGGATTTATGTAGAGCGTGAAATATAATATAAACATCATCATAGAATCATTTCTATTTTATTAACATGGAAAAATAGAAATGATTTCAAATTACAAATGTACCTTCGGTCCTGAGAGAAGGTAGAAAGTACAAGCGTGACGCAGAAGTAAATGCCAAGTCAGCGTGAACAGTACGGGAGTACTGTTCATCTATTTATAGACGCGGGACGCAGCCCACGTAAAATTACATTCATGTCCATTACATTTGCCAATGACTTATGGAAATCTGTCAAGGCCCAAGTAGTCTTTTCATCTTTAAGTCGGTTCCCCTCTCTGCTATCGCGACGAAGCTCCCCTGCGCACAGCTTCGGCTGCGCACCATCCTTCGTGGAGCTTGGTAATCAGCCCGTCCTCCATTTTAATCCCCCTTCGTCTGATTCAGGCTTCGTCCCGATCATACTTCATGTTCATAATTCTGAGTCCGAAGATACCTGTTCACAATCCACTTGGAAAACATTGTCAAATCATGTTTTTGAGGACCTTCGGAGGACGAAGGCCCCCAACAGTAGCCCCTCGCAATATTAATTTGTTAGTGATAAATTCAGATTGCGAAATGGACGAAGGCCCTGAGCCGAAGGTCCGAAAAAACACCTTCCCTTTGCTAGAATAGCAACACTCACTGACAAGCGGGGTCTTTCAATTTTCACCGCCCCGGGGATATAAATAAGATCATACCGCACACTTATTTGATACGCACACTTGCTATTTGCTTCGGCCCACTACATTTTTAGCTCTTGTGCACTAAGATTTGCTGATCTTTTTGATTTTAAAGCTTCGGCCTTGGAAACAGTTTTTTAGCGCTTCCGAAGATGTCTGAAGGTAAGAAGATCCCTGCTGAGACGAAGTTGAGTCTTGACGAAGAGAAGAACTTGGGGTTCCTTATAGCGATGGCGGAGACCAATACAGAGAAAATCACCAAGGAAATTCTTGAAGGTTTGTCCGAAGATACTGATGACAGCGACAGTTTTGATGTAGAAAGTGGTGGGGAAGAGGCCGAAGATCGACCATGGCGGCCAAGTCACACGGTTTTCGGGAAAACCTCTATTAAGCAGAATCATATTGATAATATGAGGGGGCGGTATTTCCGAGATATATCTATTGTGAGGGCTGACGCTGGAGAAAAGACTTCTCCCACCCCCGAAGAAGATGAAGTCGTAATTTTCCGAAGCTTTCTCAAGGCTGGACTTCGATTCCCCTTAAGCAACTTCGTTGTTGAAGTCCTGAAAACATTTCAAGTCTACCTTCATCAAATTACTCCCGAAGCCATCATAAGAATGGGGGTGTTTGTCTGGGCTGCGAGAAGCCAAGGTTTGGAACCAAACGCTAAAAGCTTCTGCAACATTCATGAGTTATTATACGAGACGAAGCCCTGGGGAAAAGAACAATATCACAACAACTTTGGGTGTTACAGCTTCGGTGCCCGCTCCGGGTCAAGCCGCCCTGTGCCAACCTTTCGGAAGAGGTGGCCCGGAGCCTGGATGACAGAGTGGTTCTATGTGAAGAATGACTTAACAGCGCAAGAAAATGTCAAGAGTATCATTATGCGCCCCATCTGGCAACGCTTCGGACTTCGAAGGCCGAAGGTTGAAATGGACGAAGCAACCGAGAAATGCCAAAGAGCCTTCGGCGTAGTCTGCTCTTTCATTGGGACAAGGGACTTGGTCCATGAGCATATTGCCTTCAGGGTATGGCCACTTGCAGAAAAGTGGGAAATGCCGAAGGAGACCATTAAAGAGTCCGACGAAGGCGGACTAGTCAGACTAAAATACACATTCAAATATAGGGATAAATTTGTTGAACCTGATGACGATTGGTTGAAAAGCATTGAAACATTAAGTGACGAACTTCTTGGGGCATATTCGAAGGCCGAGAACACTGCGTTATCAGCAGCCTTCGGAGGCCGAAAGAAGAAAAGGCTCAACCGTGTATTTGACGCAGTCGGGTTTATCTACCCTGACTATCACTATCCGGTATTGGGTCGCAAAAGGAAAAATACTTCTCCTGCGACAGAAGCTACCATGAGTGCCACTAGTGAGCCAGCGCCTCAAAGGAAAAAGATGAAGGTGCTCACCCATCGAACGCATTTTATTGAGCCGGCCACAGTGCCAGAATTTATTGGTGAAGTTTCTTTGGCCTCTGAAGCTACAGAACCAGCTCCAGTGCCGAAGATAGAAGAGAAAGCTGAAGCGCCTTCAGCAGTAGAAAAACCGAAGATTGAAGGGCCAAAAACATCAGAAATTTTAAGTCCTTCAGCAAATGTCGAAACAACAAAAAATCAAAAGGGCCCATTGGTGACCCCAAGAAGAAAAAGAATGGTGAACGTACTAGATGTCTTGGAGACAATTAAGTCTTCAAGCACAACCGCAAAGGAGTCTGTTGAACTCGCTGAAGCATCTACTGAAGCTTCGAAACAACAAGCTGAAGCTGAAGTTGGGCCTTCAGAGCCCACCAAGGAACAATCCGAGAAAATATCAGAACCAGCTTTGGTTGAAGAAATTGACACTGCCGCCCCCGAAGCTCCCTCCAGCATATGCGATTACATCGTGCGACATGCTTCGGGGAAGAAACTGTCTGAAGAAGAGACTTATGAAGCGAATCACTATGCTAGAGAGTTAAAGTATCCGAAGGGGGCAGTAGTATTCAATGGGACAAATGAAGATGACTTCCTATACTGCCTCCCTGATAACAAAGAATTATCTTTCTGCCGGGAGATGGCTAGAAGTATGGGTTTCCCGAAGCTCGAAGCTGGATTATGTGCCATGACGAAAGAGGATCTCGCAGACAGTCTTGCGTACAATAGCCTAAAGGTATGGAAATTAAGCGCTTGAAAAAACTTTTTTAATACGTAATTCATTCCTTTATTCTTATATGGATTCTTTTTCGTATAGGGCTTGATCCTAAGCAACGCATTAAGAGCCCAAAAGAGCGCCGAAGATGAAAGCTATGACATTGCGTTCAACAATTTACGCTCCGAAGTTATTAAACTGAGAAACGAAGCTCTGGAAAAGGATAAAATTCTGCTTACACTGGTAGATAAGGTAAAGAAGGACGAAGCTGCTTCAAAAACCCAGGCCGAAGCCCAAAAACGTGAAATTAAAGATCTTCAGAAACAGCTAGCTAGAGCTAAAGAGGAACGTGTGCTTGAGGAAACAAAACGAGAACTTAGTGATCATTTGGTCAATAATTTGGAGTTAAGTGTTAAGGAGCTTCGCGCATCTCAGAGGAAATGCTATGTTAAATCTGTAGAATGCGTCAAAAAGATAAAATCCAGCTTCGCCAGCGTTGGCGCCTTTTCTAGTGAAGAGGACTTTTCAAGAGGCAATCCCGAAGGTCCACTGGACTGGATCAGTCACGAAGCAGAAGCCTTCGAGGAAATCCTGAGCAGCCGCGGTGACATCTGCGCTTTTTCAGGCGCCAGAGGAGTTGCTGCTGTTTTGGAGAAGAAAGGTTGTGAACATATAAAATCCTTAGCTCAGTCCGAAGCTGCCCTGTCCTCTGAAGACATCAAAGATCCCTCAACCGAAGCAAGCATGGTTGGCGGTAAGTTCTTCACTGATATCTGGGACAACGGCGGCCGAGAAATGGCACAAGAAATTATTCAAAGAAGTGAAAAAGGCATCCATGATGCTAGGAAAGTGGCAGAAGCTGCCGAAAGAAGTACAGAGCCCGAAGGGCAATTAGGTATTAATTAGTCGTTCTTATTGTGTTGCAATTTTTATTTCAAACTTTGCTCGCGATTTGTAATAGTAATGAAGAAATGTTCTCTTCCCTCAGAACCTGCTGGATCGTCTGCTGACCCTCACACAAAAGGGGATGACGAAATTAAACAAATGGCCGAAGCTATCATGGATAAAGTTGTTGATCAACTTCTAAATGAGGCCGCCGAAGCAGTATTAAGAGAAGACTAGATGCTATTTAGAAAAAACATTTAAAGTGTGATCTATGTAACATTTTGTACATTTGAATGTAATACACAAGTCTCTTTTCATTATTCAATTCTTTACGATGCATGAAACTCTACATACATACCATTTTTGAGCCTTCGGCGAAAAAACACCTTCCCTTCTTTTCATGCTTCGTGAAGAAGACATTCTCCGTTAAAATTATTCTGATGAAACACGTCCATGCTTCGTGAAAACATTCTCCGAAGCTATACAATTTCGATATTGCTCTGATGAAGCGCGTCCATGCTTCGTAAAAATATTCTCCGAAGCTGTATTCCGAAGATTATCATTGTATTCCCTCGTGGCTTTACACAATTTTCACTTTCTCAAAGCGTCCTTTCGAAGGTTGATACTGTGTCCTCTTCTTTTGCCAAATGCAACATGATGTATGATGCTTATGTTATGCAAAATGATGTGATGATGTTATGTTATGCAAATGACATTTGTTCCGAAGATACACACAAAATATATTCGTAAGCTCTGCATTCCCTTAGGAACGTCTTTGGAGCTTCTTCGCCTTTTACTTAGACGGTATAAGCTCTGCATTCCCTTAGGAACGTCTTTGGAGCTTCTTCGCCTTTTACTTAGACGGTATAAGCTCTGCATTCCCTTAGGAACGTCTTTGGAGCTTCTTCGCCTTTTACTTAGGCGGTATCAGCGTTGACTTTTCGCTGTATGCTCTGCATTCCCTTAGGAACGTCTTTGGAGCAAAAAACTTACACTGCGCTCCCTTTGGAACGGCTTTTTGTAACTTCGGCAACTTACTCTGCGTTCCTTAGAACGACTTTTTGTTGCGTTGAAGGATCTTTAATAATCCGAAGGTCCTCCTTGTTACCGCAAATTTTTAAGCTTCAGCAACTTAAGCCTGTAGAGAAGATAGGTTTTCCTCATAGCCAACCACGAAACTGTTATATGAAAACTGAAATGTTCTTTATTACACAGAAAATAGAACTTAAACGGAAAAGACTGTTATCAAAGTAGGATATCTGTCAGTAAATGTGCTTCGACTCTGGCACAGTACTATTGACTGTGCGAGCTTCAGATTGCTCTCTGAGATCCCTTTGGTGCGGAGCATATTGGCTCCCTTCTGGCTGTTGGCCTTGTTGCAGCGGAGGTGGAAGCGGGGGCTGTTGCCATGAAGCTTGAGGTTGACTTGCCGAAGCTACAGAAACTGCAGGGTGGTTGCCCACGTATTCCGGGATGTAAGGCTGATGGTACGAAGCAGTATGCATGACCTGCTTCGGCTGGCCCTGTTGCGCTGCAGCTTCTGCTAGCTCCTTTTGTTTCTGGATGGTGACATGGCACATCCTAGTGGTATGGCCCTTGTTTTCACCACAGAATAAGCAAAATATCCTCCTTGGTTGATCTCCAAATCTCCCGCCGAAGCCCCTGGCGCCTCTGCCTCTTGGAGCTGGTGGCCGGAAGAAAGTTTGCTGTTGCCCCGAAGCCTGTGAGGAGCACTGCGGCCTGTTCTGCTGACTCCCCTTGTCATCATTTTGAGTAGAGCTGTGGATGGACCTGACATGCCTCGGATAAAATCTTCCTCCGAAGCCCCTGGTCATCTCAGAAAATCTGAAGGCCTCCTCCCTTCTTTGGCGAAAGTCGTTATCGGCACGAATGTACTCGTCCATCTTTTGGAGCAGCTTCTCCAGAGTCTGAGGAGGCTTCCTAGCAAAGTATTGTGCTGCAGGTCCAGGACGAAGCCCCTTGATCATGGCTTCGATGACAATTTCATTGGGCACGGTTGGTGCCTGCGCCCTCAAACGCAAGAACCTTCTGACATACGCCTGAAGGTATTCTTCGTGATCCTGAGTGCACTGGAACAAGGCTTGAGCAGTGACCGGCTTCGTCTGAAACCCTTGAAAGCTGGTTAACAACATATCCTTCAGCTTCTGCCATGAAGTGATCGTTCCTGGTCGGAGGGAGGAATACCAGGTCTGAGCAACACTCCTGACAGCCATAACAAAAGACTTTGCCATGACTGCAGCATTGCCACCATACGAAGACACTGTTGCTTCGTAGCTCATCAAGAACTGCTTCGGGTCTGAATGGCCGTCAAAGATGGGAAGTTGGGGTGGCTTACAGGTCGGAGGCCAAGGTGTAGCCTGCAGCTCAGCGGACAGAGGAGAAGCATCATCGAAAACAAAATTTCCCTGATGGAAATTGTCATACCAGTCATCTTTGTTGACGAAGCCCTCCTGATGAAGGTCTTTCTGCTGAGGCCTTCTGTTCTGCTCATCGTGAGTAAGATGGCGAACTTCCTCAGAGGCTTCGTCTATCTGCCTTTGCAACTCAGCTAGCCGGGCCATCTTCTCCTTCTTCCTCTGCACCTGTTGATGTAGCATCTCCATATCCCTGATTTCTTGGTCTAGTTCATCCTCCTGAAGCGTCGGGCTGACGGCCTTCCTCTTCTGGCTTCGGGCCTCTCGAAGAGAGACGGTCTCCTGGTTGTGGTCCAGCGGTTGCAGTGCTGCAGCCCCAGTCGCTGAAGCTTTCTTCGGCGCCATAGCGAAGGTCTATAGCTTCCGAAGGTGTTCAAAAAACTCGAAGTAGAAGTGAGTTCACCGGAGGTGGGCGCCAATGTTGGAGACTTGTTCTCAAATACTTAGAGTTAAGAACAAGGCAACATAAAGTGTTAAATGTTAAATTCCTTCGTCCTTCAAAACATTATTCCCCTTCGGGAAATAATGAGTTTCGGACGAAGGTCACAAAAGGCATACCTTCGTAAATATAACAAATAATGATGAAGGATTTATGTAGAGCGTGAAATATAATATAAACATCATCATAGAATCATTTCTATTTTATTAACATGGAAAAATAGAAATGATTTCAAATTACAAATGTACCTTCGGTCCTGAGAGAAGGTAGAAAGTACAAGCGTGACGCAGAAGTAAATGCCAAGTCAGCGTGAACAGTACGGGAGTACTGTTCATCTATTTATAGACGCGGGACGCAGCCCACGTAAAATTACATTCATGTCCATTACATTTGCCAATGACTTATGGAAATCTGTCAAGGCCCAAGTAGTCTTTTCATCTTTAAGTCGGTTCCCCTCTCTGCTATCGCGACGAAGCTCCCCTGCGCACAGCTTCGGCTGCGCACCATCCTTCGTGGAGCTTGGTAATCAGCCCGTCCTCCATTTTAATCCCCCTTCGTCTGATTCAGGCTTCGTCCCGATCGTACTTCATGTTCATAATTCTGAGTCCAAAGATACCTGTTCACAATCCACTTGGAAAACATTGTCAAATCATGTTTTTGAGGACCTTCGGAGGACGAAGGCCCCCAACAGGCATCTCGACCTCGACACGGGAGGTAAATCCGTAGATCAAAAGGTATACCGGTCGATGATAGGTTCTTTACTCTATTTATGTGCTTCACGACCGGATATTATGCTTTCCGTATGCATGTGTGCAAGATTCCAAGACGATCCTAAGGAAACTCACCTTAGGGCCGTAAAACGAATCTTGAGATATTTAGTTTATACTCCTAAGTTTGGCCTTTGGTACCCCAGGGGATCCACATTTGATTTAATTGGTTATTCCGATGCCGATTGGGTAGGGTGTAAAATTAATAGAAAGAGCACATCGGGGACTTGCCAGTCCTTGGGAAGATCTCTGGTGTCTTGGGCTTCTGTAATACTCAAATTGTATAAAAAGATTATATGGTGAATTCCTTATCTTATGTGCCATATTTGCATCATAAAAAGAGAACACCTATGGTTGAGATTGATTTATTTAAAACCAATGGTATTAAAATAAAGAGAAAGTGCATCATATTGGATTTTTGTTTGTGCAATAAATAAAATAATAATGTTAATAATAATAAGATAATAATTACTAGAAGTTGAATTAAAACCCTAAATTGGAAATTAGGATTTTTGAAATTGAGAAGAGGGGGTGTGATAAAAAAAAATAAAATAAAATAATGTAGTTATATTTTCCAAAGTTGGTAATCTTGATTTCACAATATGATTTAGAATACATTTGGAACAACTTTGAAGTTAAAATTCGAATTCAAATTAAACTTAGAAAAAGAAAAAAAATAGATAAAGATAAAGGAAAAAAGGTGGAAGGAGGCCTGCTGGGCCAAATTCTCCACGCGCGGCCCAGTTTCTTTTTTTTTCCTGCGCTCGGCCACTCCGCGAATCTTCCTTCCTTGCGCACGCTGTCGCTGGCATGCGGGCCCCTCTGGCAGTGATTCGGCCTCCTCGCGCGCTGGGACAACAGCTCACTGGACGGTGGGCCCCGCTCTCCATCCGGTCGTCTTCTCCGAAGAATCAGTGCGTCGTGAACAGATTTCACCGCCTTCTGCGCGGATCTTCCCCTGGGCGCGATTGCAGGACCTCGGCACTGGGGTATAAAACCCTACCATGAAGCCTCCATCCTCCTCCTAATTTGCTGCCGCCAGTAAAGCCACCGCGAGGAAGAAATTGCCGCCGTCGTGGCGCATGTGATTCATGGGCTCTCCAACCTGGAAGGCAACCGGGAGCTATTCACCGCAACACACCAGACGAGGGTGTAGCAGGGTTGGACATGAGGGAATTACTTAGACGCCGGGGACCCTCACCAAGGACGGGCGGATCCGGCCACCCCGCATCCCGCCGTGGGCAAGCGTGTCCAGTGTTCTAGCGCCGGTAAGAATTCCATGTACCGCTCGTTCATCCCTTTCTTTGCCTTTGACACATGAAGAATCAGGATGGGGCCGTGACACGCCGGATTGCTTTTCCTGGCCATGGCCTCCGCTGGGGTTGGGGGAGTGGCGCGGCTGTTTGTCGTTGGCGTGATCCCGGGAGTGAAGGATTGGTCTGTGGAGCGCGTCTTGTGCATGCATCGGGGTGGAGAAGAAAGGCGTGCGGCCTGGGTTATAAGTCGTGCCCCGACCTTGATTACCGCATGTCGCCAATCGCCTTCCGGCCTTCCCCCCCCTGCTTACCCTCGTGAGAATCTCGTTGGCACCACCGCGGGCAGCGAGAGCTTCATGAACCTGCCGCGATGCCGCTGTCACTACCATGGTCGCCGCTGCCATGGATCTCGTCCGTGGGTAACACCCTGACCCCAACGGGTGTTCCTGGCACATCGCGGGATACAGCCATGCTTACTTACCCCGGGCGACGTTTCTGGTCCGACGAATTGCTCGCTGGAAACTGGCGGACTCGACGAGCCTTCAGTGCGCCGCGGACAACCCTCCTCGGCCTCTTAATCCACGGTAAACTCTACCTTCGCCCTCTCGCGCTGCTTCGTAATACCTCTAGCACTAGTCCGGTCTGTGGCAAGGGTTGTGCGGGGTCCTCGACGTGCGTGCTGTGTCGTGGGGCAGACCAACACCGTGTGCGGACGTCGCGTGGTGGAAGACGACCCCATGTCCGTTGGTTTTCTGATGAGCGGTGGAGATCTGGCCTGGAGCACGCTCGGCCAGGAAGTATGGCTGGCCGTCGGATGGGATCGAGACTAGCGCTCTGCCGTGGATCTGGCCACGGACGGCTCGGATCGGGACAGACATACCTGTTCGGCTAAATGGCATCGCGACCGTCGGATAGTAAGCGCAGGGTCAGGATCAGATCGACCTATTTTAAATCGGCACCGTTGGTCGTGGATCCGGTGGACCAGGTTACGTACCGGTTCGTAGGGTTGTGCGATCTAATCTGGGCCGCACATGTGTAATCGGACGGTCCAGATTAGAACTTACCCCTTCGCTGAGCTGATTTTGTAAAAGAGACCCCGACTTTTTAAGAAAACAACCCGCCGTCCATTATAGCTGCGCTCTGTGTCTAGGAGATTTTACCCGCAAGCCCCTGCGCTTTCCAGATTTCATGCGCGCAGACAAGAGGTAGTGAAATTCATTTCAGAATTGATTTTTAATGTGAAAATAATTATTAAAACATGCTTAATCCCTAGAAAATTCATATTAAGCCCAAATTAATCCGTTCCAATTCCTATAATTTTGTAATATTGTTGTCTATCATCTAGTACCACTGTTTTGACATGAAAGTCACATTAAAATCTATATCCCATTTAATCTTGTACAAAAACATAGAATCTTCAGAAAATCATAACCCCTTCGTTTTAACTCCGATTTGATCCGTTCCAGTTGCGTTAGTCTCGTAGTAACGCGTAGATCATTATTATTCAGTTTGTACTTATGTTTGGTGTGATGTTAATTTTATCTATACCATGTTTGTTTGTATTGCTACGACTAGCGCGTGGACACGTGTCATCTGAAAAGCCAGTTGGTACCTGGAATCTCAAGTGCCAGGCAAGTTGTGCCCTTGATTCACTTTTATTACCTAATAATGTTCTTTATAATCATTTACCATGCATAGGTTTAACTTTGATGGGACCCAATAGGTCACCCTAGATTGTTTATCTCATTACCTTGTTTACCCCTGAATCACTTGGGTAGTTTATGCTATTGCTTTACGTGGTTTTTGGGTTAATATTTCATTATATCCATGTTCCAGTTATTTTGTTATTCTATTTATGTTCATGTCAAGATCATTATGTTATTGTTAATTGGAACATGGAGCTTAACTTGAGAACCACGTGCCACCACAAGGGAGGAATGGGACCCCTTGGCTGACTAATTAGGAAAGCTAGTGGAAGACTACCTTACCCGAAAGGGGCAAGGGCAGTAGGGGAGTGGTCAGTGTAGGGAGGTCCCTGGTTGATTTTGCTGCGATGGCGGTCAGCCAGGAACCCTGCATTGGAACTTCCTATAAACTGTAGCGGGTTTTCGGAAGCTAGTGGAACTTTGTAAAGGCCTCGTAGTGGATCCCTAGCCATTCACCTTGGTAGTGTCTAAGGGCCTAGCTAACCCTGGCGACATGGGAACACGACTTGTGGGTAAAGGGTACAACCTCTGCAGAGTGTAAAACTGGTATACTAGCCGAGCTCACGGTCATGAGCAGCTCAGGACTCTCCGATGATTAAATTATGGAACCTAAAGTCAATTTGTCATTTGCATTCGCATGGGATTTGTTATTAATTTTGTTCTATTATTATTTATTAAGGTTTGGTATTCACTTACACTTAGTAACTGCTAATAAAAGTTTGACCAACTACTTAAAAGCAATGCTCAGCTTTAACCCCTATTTTTGATAAGCCTTACACTTCATGAACTCCCACCTTTGGCGAGTTCATGCCACATTATTCCCCACAACTTGTTGAGCGATGAACATGTGTGAGCTCACCCTTGCTGTCTCACACCCCCCCACAGGAGAAGAGCAGGTGGTTCAGGAGGAGCCACGTATCGAGGAGTTCGATCCGATCTAGGTGGCGTTTCTCAGTTGACATCGGCGCCAACGATCCTTAGTTCGTGTTATATTTATCTTTTATTTTGTAAGACTTCCGCTATGTATTAAATACTCTGATTATTGTGACATTTATCTCTATACACTCTGTTATTATATATGTTGTCTTCTTGGCGCATGTATGAGATGCACCCGGCTTTGTTCTTTAAAACCGGGTGTTACAGAAGTGGTATCAGAGGAAATGTTGACTGTAGGACGAAACCTAGATAGAAATGGACAAAACCCTTCACTACTTACCTTACTCTGATTCATTATATACTTATCTCATCTTGATCCTGTCTCACCTTCTGCTTTTCTACTCCGATTAATCTTATCCTTTCTACTCTAAGACAAGATGGATTTCACACCTTGGAATCCTACCATTATGATCTTTTTAAGAGATAGGGAACCTAAGACAAAAAAATGAAAACTATTTTCTCTATTAAAAATGTTGGTTGATTGTTCTGATGATCAATGCTTGATTTGCTTCTTTGATTGATTGCAACATTATAGTTGGGCATCTTAGCATGTACCATCATAAGGTATTAGCTTTAGTGGATAACACACTAATCTACTTAGCTAATAAATCCCCCGTAGTAACATTTCTCGTAATTACTCGCCTTGTCTACAATTCTTCCTTCTTACCCTGTGTTTCTAAACCAGATGGGCTACCCCTATAGTGTTAGAAGAGAGCACTATAAACATGATCCTTGGTATGTCATGGTTAAGAAAGGCAAAGGCAGCACATACACCGTGCTAAGGGAACCATAGAACTCACCAGTTCCAAAGGAACTTAAGAAGCAGTTAACAGAGTTACAAGAGGCTGGGTACATTCGTTCGGATTCTTCACTTTGGGGAGCGCCGGTTCTGTTTGTACAGGAGAAGAATGTGTGTGGATTATAGATCACTTAATGATGTTATCGTGAAGAACAAGTACCTGTTACCCCGCATTGAGGATTTAATCAGATAAGAGGTGCAAGGGTATTCTCGAAGATTGATCTCCGACCGGGTTATCACCAAATGAAGATTTGGCCATCAGATATTCCCAAGACGAATTTCTCGACCCGATATGGTTTATATGAGTTTACCGTTATGTCATTTGGACCAACTAATGCACCAACCTATTTTATGGATCTGAAGAATAAGGTGCATGATCTGAACAGATTCGTCGTGGTTTTCATGGACGATATTTTTATTTATTCCAAGAGTGATAGTGATCATGAGGAACATCTGAGATTGGTGCTACAGAAGCTACGAGATAATCAACTCTACGCCAAGTACAGTAAATGCGAGTTCTGGATTGACGAGGTGCCATTCCTTGGACATATCATTTCTAATGGAGGGATATCAGTGGAGCCTGCTAAAGTCAAGGAGATAGTGGTGTGGAGCATACCCACTACAGTTATGGAGATTCGGAGTTCTTGGGACATGCAGGATATTATCGGATATTTATTGAAGGATTTTCTAAGATTGCTAAGCATATGACCTCACTTCTGAAGAAGGGAAGAGAGTTTAAGTGGGACGAGAGGTACCAAGATAGTTTTAACCAACTGAAGTTGAGATTGATGTCGCCACCAGTGTTGGTTATGCCAGATCTACAGAAAGGATTTGACATTTATTGTGATGCATGTGGCCAAGGCTTAGGATGTGTGCTCATGCAAGAACGACATGTGACCGACTACGTGTCTCGACAGTTGCGGAAACAAGAGTTAAACTACCCCACTCATGATTTAAAACTGGCAGCCGTTGTGCATGTGCTTAAGATTTGGAGACATTATATTATGGAACCAAGTGTCAAGTATACACGGATCATAAGAGTTTGAAGTATATATTCACTCAGAAGGATCTCAATCTTAGGCAACGCCGTTGGTTGGAGCTCATTAAGGATTGTAATTTGGAGATTCACTATCACTCGGGCAAGGCAAATTTGGTTACAGATGCCTTGAGTCGAAAGGAGCATGTTCATTTAGCTGTTGTTGCCCAGCTACTCGATGAGATTGTTGAGAATTTCAGGAGACTTAACCTGGGGATAGTTGCTCACACTGAAGGAGTTACTATTGATGTGGAACCTACCTTGGAGCAAGGAATCCACAAAGGACAGGTTGGTGGTGCTAAAATACAAGAGATTAAGGATCTGATTACTGAAGGACGAGTTCCAGGATTCACGGAAGATGAGCAAGGCACTGTATGGTTCAAGGACAGGATGTGTGTTCCTGATATTAAAAGAATTCGAGAGACTATTTTAAAGGAGGCCCATGATTCAGATTATTCTATTCATCCTGGTAGTACCAAGATGTATCAGGATTTGAAACGGAAGTATTGGTGGTATGGATTGAAAAGAGATGTGGCTGCACATGTGGCTATGTGCGATGTATGTCAAAGAGTTAAGGCTGAACATCAGAGGCCAGCTGGACTACTATACCCATTAAATATACCCGAATGGAAGTGGGAAGAGATTGATACGGATTTCATTACTGGATTGCCTCGCATCTCGAAAGGATATGATTATATGGGTTATTATGGATAGACTGACCAAAGTGGCTCATTTCATTCTGGTCAAGACAACTTATAAGGTATCTCAATTGGTAGAGTATATATGGTTTGGATTATGTCTCTACACGGAGTACCAAAGAAGATCGTTTCGGATAAGAGGATCACAATTTACCCCCAGATTTTGGAAAAGTTTTCATGAGAGTACGGATGCTAAGTTGAATTTTAGCACAGCTTATCACGCTCAAACTAATGGACAGACTGAAAGGACTAATCAAGTATTGGAATACATGTTGAGAGCTTGTACCCTTCAGCATGGTAGTAGTTGGGACAAGAGTCTACCTTATGCTGAGTTCTCATATAATAATAGTTACTAGGTCAGTCTGAAGATGTCACAGTTCGAGACTCTGTATGTCAGGAAATGCAGGACTCCTCTATATTGGGATAAGACCAGAGGAAGACAATTATTTGGACCTGAGATTATACAGGAAGCAGAAGAACAAGTTCAGCAAATAAGGGAGAATTTGAGAACTGCACAATCCAGGCAGAAAAGTTATGCTGATACCCGGAGAAGAATGCTTGAGTTTAAGGAGGGAGATTATGTCTATTTGAAGGTATCACCACTCCGGGGTATGAGAAGATTCAAAGTCAAAGGAAAGTTGTCCCCTCGCTTTATTGGACCTTTTTTTTAATCTTAAAGCGAGTGGGAGAGGTTGCATATCAATTGGAGTTACCGGATCATCTTGCTGATGTTCATGATGTCTTTCATTTATCTCAGCGGAAGAAATGCCTCAGGGTATCGGAAGAACAGTTACCAATGGAGGACTTTAGTGTTCAAGAGGATTTGACCTATGCTGAGTACCCCATCAAGATTTTGGATACCTTGACTCAAGTTACAAGGAATAAGGTTATAAAGATGTGCAAAGTGCAATGGAGCCATTAGGGAGAAGATGAAGCTACTTGGAAAAGAGAAGAAGAGCTTCGCGTAGATTTTCCTTACCTTTTCCCTAGATCTTCCTAAATCTCGAGGACGAGATTATTTTTAAGGGGTGTAGGATTTGTAATACTCAAATTGTATAAAAAGATTATATGGTGAATTCCTTATCTTATGTGCCATATTTGCATCATAAAAAGAGAACACCTATGGTTGAGATTGATTTATTTAAAACCAATGGTATTAAAATAAAGAGAAAGTGCATCATATTGGATTTTTGTTTGTGCAATAAATAAAATAATAATGTTAATAATAATAAGATAATAATTACTAGAAGTTGAATTAAAACCCTAAATTGGAAATTAGGATTTTTGAAATTGAGAAGAGGGGGTGTGATAAAAAAAATAAAATAAAATAATGTAGTTATATTTTCCAAAGTTGGTAATCTTGATTTCACAATATGATTTAGAATACATTTGGAACAACTTTGAAGTTAAAATTCGAATTCAAATTAAACTTAGAAAAAGAAAAAAATAGATAAAGATAAAGGAAAAAAGGTGGAAGGAGGCCTGCTGGGCCAAATTCTCCACGCGCGGCCCAGTTTCTTTTTTTTCCTGCGCTCGGCCACTCCGCGAATCTTCCTTCCTTGCGCACGCTGTCGCTGGCATGTGGGCCCCTCTGGCAGTGATTCGGCCTCCTCGCGCGCTGGGACAACAGCTCACTGGACGGTGGGCCCCGCTCTCCATCCGGTCGTCTTCTCCGAAGAATCAGTGCGTCGTGAACAGATTTCACCGCCTTCTGCGCGGATCTTCCCCTGGGCGCGATTGCAGGACCTCGGCACTGGGGTATAAAACCCTACCATGAAGCCTCCATCCTCCTCCTAATTTGCCGCCGCCAGTAAAGCCACCGCGAGGAAGAAATTGCCGCCGTCGTGGCGCATGTGATTCATGGGCTCTCCAACCTGGAAGGCAACCGGGAGCTATTCACCGCAACACACCAGACGAGGGTGTAGCAGGGTTGGACATGAGGGAATTACTTAGACGCCGGGGACCCTCACCAAGGACGGGCGGATCCGGCCACCCCGCATCCCGCCGTGGGCAAGCGTGTCCAGTGTTCTAGCGCCGGTAAGAATTCCATGTACCGCTCGTTCATCCCTTTCTTTGCCTTTGACACATGAAGAATCGGGATGGGGCCGTGACACGCCGAATTGCTTTTCCTGGCCATGGCCTCCGCTGGGGTTGGGGGAGTGGCGCGGCTGTTTGTCGTTGGCGTGATCCCGGGAGTGAAGGATTGGTCTGTGGAGCGCGTCTTGTGCATGCATCGGGGTGGAGAAGAAAGGCGTGCGGCCTGGGTTATAAGTCGTGCCCCGACCTTGATTACCGCATGTCGCCAATCGCCTTCCGGCCTTCCCCCCTGCTTACCCTCGTGAGAATCTCGTTGGCACCACCGCGGGCAGCGAGAGCTTCGTGAACCTGCCGCGATGCCGCTGTCACTACCATGGTCGCCGCTGCCATGGATCTCGTCCGTGGGTAACACCCTGACCCCAACGGGTGTTCCTGGCACATCGCGGGATACAGCCATGCTTACTTACCCCGGGCGACATTTCTGGTCCGACGAATTGCTCGCTGGAAACTGGCGGACTCGACGAGCCTTCAGTGCGCCGCGGACAACCCTCCTCGGCCTCTTAATCCACGGTAAACTCTACCTTCGCCCTCTCGCGCTGCTTCGTAATACCTCTAGCACTAGTCCAGTCTGTGGCAAGGGTTGTGCGGGGTCCTCGACGTGCGTGCTGTGTCGTGGGGCAGACCAACACCGTGTGCGGACGTCGCGTGGTGGAAGACGACCCCATGTCCGTTGGTTTTCTGATGAGCGGTGGAGATCTGGCCTGGAGCACGCTCGGCCAGGAAGTATGGCTGGCCGTCGGATGGGATCGAGACTAGCGCTCTGCCGTGGATCTGGCCACGGACGGCTCGGATCGGGACAGACATACCTGTTCGGCTAAATGGCATCGCGACCGTCGGATAGTAAGCGCAGGGTCAGGATCAGATCGACCTATTTTAAATCGGCACCGTTGGTCGTGGATCCGGTGGACCAGGTTACGTACCGGTTCGTAGGGTTGTGCGATCTAATCTGGGCCGCACATGTGTAATCGGACGGTCCAGATTAGAACTTACCCCTTCGCTGAGCTGATTTTGTAAAAGAGACCCCGACTTTTTAAGAAAACAACCCGCCGTCCATTATAGCTGCGCTCTGTGTCTAGGAGATTTTACCCGCAAGCCCCTGCGCTTTCCAGATTTCATGCGCGCAGACAAGAGGTAGTGAAATTCATTTCAGAATTGATTTTTAATGTGAAAATAATTATTAAAACATGCTTAATCCCTAGAAAATTCATATTAAGCCCAAATTAATCCGTTCCAATTCCTATAATTTTGTAATATTGTTGTCTATCATCTAGTACCACTGTTTTGACATGAAAGTCACATTAAAATCTATATCCCATTTAATCTTGTACAAAAACATAGAATCTTCAGAAAATCATAACCCCTTCGTTTTAACTCCGATTTGATCCGTTCCAGTTGCGTTAGTCTCGTAGTAACGCGTAGATCATTATTATTCAGTTTGTACTTATGTTTGGTGTGATGTTAATTTTATCTATACCATGTTTGTTTGTATTGCTACGACTAGCGCGTGGACACGTGTCATCTGAAAAGCCAGTTGGTACCTGGAATCTCAAGTGCCAGGCAAGTTGTGCCCTTGATTCACTTTTATTACCCAATAATGTTCTTTATAATCATTTACCATGCATAGGTTTAACTTTGATGGGACCCAATAGGTCACCCTAGATTGTTTATCTCATTACCTTGTTTACCCCTGAATCACTTGGGTAGTTTATGCTATTGCTTTACGTGGTTTTTGGGTTAATATTTCATTATATCCATGTTCCAGTTATTTTGTTATTCTATTTATGTTCATGTCAAGATCATTATGTTATTGTTAATTGGAACATGGAGCTTAACTTGAGAACCACGTGCCACCACAAGGGAGGAATGGGACCCCTTGGCTGACTAATTAGGAAAGCTAGTGGAAGACTACCTTACCCGAAAGGGGCAAGGGCAGTAGGGGAGTGGTCAGTGTAGGGAGGTCCCTGGTTGATTTTGCTGCGATGGCGGTCAGCCAGGAACCCTGCATTGGAACTTCCTATAAACTGTAGCGGGTTTTCGGAAGCTAGTGGAACTTTGTAAAGGCCTCGTAGTGGATCCCTAGCCATTCACCTTGGTAGTGTCTAAGGGCCTAGCTAACCCTGGCGACATGGGAACACGACTTGTGGGTAAAGGGTACAACCTCTGCAGAGTGTAAAACTGGTATATTAGCCGAGCTCACGGTCATGAGCAGCTCAGGACTCTCCGATGATTAAATTATGGAACCTAAAGTCAATTTGTCATTTGCATTCGCATGGGATTTGTTATTAATTTTGTTCTATTATTATTTATTAAGGTTTGGTATTCACTTACACTTAGTAACTGCTAATAAAAGTTTGACCAACTACTTAAAAGCAATGCTCAGCTTTAACCCCTATTTTTGATAAGCCTTACACTTCATGAACTCCCACCTTTGGCGAGTTCATGCCACATTATTCCCCACAACTTGTTGAGCGATGAACATGTGTGAGCTCACCCTTGCTGTCTCACACCCCCCCACAGGAGAAGAGCAGGTGGTTCAGGAGGAGCCACGTATCGAGGAGTTCGATCCGATCTAGGTGGCGTTTCTCAGTTGACATCGGCGCCAACGATCCTTAGTTCGTGTTATATTTATCTTTTATTTTGTAAGACTTCCGCTATGTATTAAATACTCTGATTATTGTGACATTTATCTCTATACACTCTGTTATTATATATGTTGTCTTCTTGGCGCATGTATGAGATGCACCCGGCTTTGTTCTTTAAAACCGGGTGTTACAGCTTCAAAGAGGCAAAATTCTGTGGCTCTTTCAACCGCCGAAGCCGAGTATATTGCCACAGGCCATTGTTGCGCGCAATTGCTTTGGATGAGGCAAACCCTTAGGGACTATGGTTACAAATTAACCAAAGTTCCTCTTCTATGTGATAATGAGAGTGCAATCCGCATTGCGGATAATCCCGTTGAGCATAGCCGCACTAAACACATAGCCATTCGGTATCATTTTCTAAGGGATCACCAACAAAAGGGGGATATCGAGATTGCATATGTTAGCACCAAAGAACAATTAGCCGATATCTTTACTAAGCCATTGGATGAACAAACTTTTACCAAACTTAGGCATGAGCTAAATATTCTTGATTCTAGAAACATTTATTAATGTTTTGCACACATAGCTCAGATGTATACCTTTGATCATCTCTTTCATGTGCTATGACTAATGTGTTTCTTCAAGTCCATTTCATGCTAAGTCATAGATTGAAAGGGAAAAGGAGTCTTCGGCGAAGACAAGGCTTCCACTCCGCTCCATCGAATCATTCATCCTTCGTCGTCGCTCCGCACAATCTCTCCAACTTTGGTATAATCTTCACTTCTATACTTCTATCCAAAGGGGGAGAGAGTAGTTATAAGGGCTTATATTTCACTCAATCATCCGTTTTTGGCGATCCATGCCAAAGGGGGAGAGAGTATTAGCCCAAAGCAAAAGGACCGCACCACCACCTATTTCAAAAAATGTAGTCTTTTAATTAGTATTAAAAGAAGTTTTTCAATTAGTATCTTATTTTGATATAATTTCAAATTGGTATACCCCCTTCAAAATTAATATCTAAAACCCTCTTGAACAATAAGAGGAGGATTTCATTAAGGGGGAGTTTTGTTTAGTCAAAGAAAAAGCATTTGAAACAGGGGGAGAAAATTTCAAAACATGAAAATGCTTCTCAAAAATCTTATTCATTTACCTTTGACTATTTGCAAAAGAACTTTGAAAAGAATTTCCAAAACATTTTGCAAAACAAAACATGTGGTGCAAGCGTGGTCCAAAATGTTAATAAGAAGAAAAGACATCCATGCGCATCTAGTAAGTAATATTTATTGGTTTCATTCCAAGCAACCTTTGCACTTACATTATGCAAACTAGTTCAATTCTACACTTCTATATTTGCTTTGGTTTGTGTTGGCATCAATCACCAAAAAGGGGTTACACCTTTTTCCTAATTGATTTTGGTGGTTGAATTGCCCAACATAAATAATTGGACTAACTAGTTTGCTCTAGATTATAAGTTTTACAGGTGCCAAAGGTTCACAATAGACCAATAAAAAGACCAAGAAAGGGTTCAAACAAAGTGAGCTAAAGACAACCCAAAGGCACCCTGGTCTGGCGCACCGAACTGTCCGGTGTGCCACCGGACAGTGTCCGGTGCACCAGGGAACTCGACGTTGAACTCGCTACCTTTGGGAAAATGGAGGCCGCTCCGCTATAATTCACCGGACCGTCCGGTGTATGCACCGGACAGTGTCCGGTGGCACACCGGACTGTCCGGTGTGTCAGCAGAGCAACGGCTACTTCGCGCGCAACGGTCGACTGCAACGCATTTAATGCGCGCCTGCGTGCGCAGAAGTCAGAGCACGCGCAGCAGGCGCACCGGACAGTCTACAAGACTTGTCCGGTGCACCACCGGACAGCCCAGAGGCCCCACCAGTCAGAGCTCCAACGGTCAAACCCTAACGACCGGATGACGTGGCTGGCGCACCGGACTGTCCGGTGCGCCCGTCGACAGCAGCCTCCACCAAACGGCTAGTTTGGTGGTTGGGGTTATAAATACCCCAACCACCCCACATTCAATGGCATCCAAGTTTTCAGACTTCTACACATTACAAGAGCTATAACATTCAATACAAGACACACCAAAGAGATCAAATCCTCTCCCAAGTCTCTAGATCAATTCCAATCAATAGTGACTAGTGAGAGACTGACTTGTGTTCATTTGAGCTCTTGCGCTTGGATTGCTTCTTTTCTTTCTCATTCTCTCTTGTGACAAACTCAATTGTAACCAAGGCAAGAGACACCAATTGTGTGGTGGTCCTTGCGGGGACTTAGTGTCCCATGTGATTGAGAAGAGAAGCTCACTCGGTCTAAGTGACCGTTTGAGAGAGGGAAAGGGTTGAAAGAGACCCCGTCTTTGTGACCACCTCAACGGGGAGTAGGTTTGCAAGAACCGAACCTCGGTAAAACAAATCCTTGTGTCTCACTCTTTATTTGCTTGCGATTTGTTTTTCACCCTCTCTCTTGGACTCGCTTATATTTCTAACGCTAATCCGGCTTGTAGTTGTGATTAACTTTGTAAATTTCAGTTTCACCCTATTCACCCCCCCTCTAGGCGACTTTCAAAGACGGTATGCGTTGATGCCCCGAGCCCATGTGTCGACGACCGCACACGCACAGTCGCTCGATAGTGCAGCTGACGTGTGGGGGCATCCTGTCAGCGGAGTCAGGCCTATGAGCGCCACCGCGCCTGATGGCTGGGACCCAGCGGTTGATGCCTTCCCCATACGCGGGCCGCGTAGTGGCAGTGGTCAAGTGCACCAGGATGGGTGCTTTGGGCCCAATTCTTGTTAGTCCTTTTCTCTTTTTATTTTATTCTTTATTTTCCATTTCCAAATTTAAGGATTCAAATTGTCTTAAATTCTTGTTTTTGAATCTCAGATTCCCAAATATAATACCAGTATGAATAGGTATATTTATATATATATATATATTTCCTTTATAGTGTATATTATTCTCCTTCTCCTTTTCTATGTTATTTCCAATTCCTAAATTGCAAATTAGGTTAAGCCTCATCCTCATCAATATATTTTTATTACTACTATTATTATTATTGTTGAATGCACAAACAATTAAACTCCAACATGATGCATAGATTATTTTAGGTGTCATTAGTTAATTATTCACTTTAAATATGGTTATTCACATGTTCCAATAATTGGAAGGGATGTCATAAAATTTACTCTTTTCTTATTATTTACAAATTGGGTATTACAAATCCTACCCCCTTAAAAATAATCTCGTCCTCGAGATTAAGAGGAACTAGGGAAGAGGTGGGGAAATTCTATTTGTAGCTCTTCTTATCTCTCCCAAGTAGCTTCATCTTCTCCATGATGACTCCGCTGCACTTTGCACATCTTGATCACTTTATTCCTTGTAACACGAGTCAAAGTATCAATGATCTTGATGGGATGCTCCGTGTAAGTTAGATCACCCTATACACTAAGTTCTTCCATTGGTAATTGTTCCTCTGGGACACGGAGACACTTCTTGAGTTGAGATACGTGGAATACATCGTGTACATCAGACAGATGATCTGGTAGCTCGAGCTGATAGCCTTTAACTTTGAATCTCCTCATTCCACGAATTGGTGACACCTTTAGGTACACGTGATCACCCTCTTCGAATTCCAGTGGTCTTCTCTGGTTATGAGCATAACTCTTCTGCCGAGTCTGTGCTATCCTCAAGTTCTCCCGGATCATACGAACTTGTTCTTTTGTCTCTTGAATAATTTGAAGCCCAAAGAACTGCCTTTCACCAGTCTGATCCAAATACAGAGGAGTTCTGCATTTTCTGCCATACAAAGCTTCAAATGGTGACATCTTCAGACTGGCCTGATAACATTATTGTAAGAGAACTCTGTATATGGTAGACTCTTGTCCCAACTGTCTCCATGCTTAAGGGCACAAGCTCTTAACATATCCTCAAGTACTTGGTTAGTTCTCTCAGTCTGGCCATTAGTTTGGGGATGATAGGTTGAGCGAAAGTTCAACTTCGTATCAATGTTCTCATGAAGACTCTTCCAAAATCTTGAGGTGAATTGAGATCCTCGATCAGAAACAATCTTCTTCGGTACTCCATGTAGGCACACAATTCAAGCCATGTGTACCTCTGCCAACTGAGAACCCTTATAAGTAGTCTTGACCAGAATGAAGTGAGCCACTTTGGTCAAACTATCCATGATCACCCATATGGAGTCATGAACCTTCGGGGTGCGAGGCAACCTGACAATGAAGTCCATACCAATTTCTTTCCACTTCCATTCGGGTACTTTTAACAGGTGTAGCAGCCAAGCTGGCCTCTGATGTTCAGCTTTGACTCTGACATACATCACATACAACCATGTGTGCAGCTACATCTCTTTTCAGCCAATACCACCAGTACTTTTTTCAGATCCTAATACATCTTGGTGCTACCAGGATGAATAGAGTAAAAAGAGTCATGGGTTTCCTTCAGTATGGTCTCACGGAGGCTGTCAATATCAGGAACACATATCTGGTTCTTGAACCATATTGTGCCTTGCTCATCCTCCGTGAAGTATGGACCTATACCTTGAGCCATTAGATCTTTGATTTCTTAGATTTTAGCATCACCGATCTGACCCTTGCAGATTTCTTGTTCCAAGGTAGGTTCCACTTCGATAGTGATCCCTTCCGTATGTGCAACTATTCCTAGGTTGAGTCGTTTAAAATCTTCTACTAACTCATCAGGTAACTGGGCAACAATGGTTACATGAACATGCTCCTTCCGACTCAAGGCATCTGCCACCAAATTTGCCTTGCCTGGATGGTAATGAATCTCCAAGTCATAATCTTTGATGAGCTCCAACCAACGGCATTGCCTAAGGTTGAGATCTTTCTGAGTGAAGATATACTTTAAGCTCTTATGATCAGTATAGACTTGGCACTTAGTCCCCATTATATAATGCCTCCAAATCTTGAGAGCATGCACTACAGCTGCCAGTCATGAGTAGGGTAGTTCAACTCATGTTTCTGCAACTGGCGAGATGAGTAGGCAATGACATGTCCTTATTGCATAAGAACACATCCCAAGCCCTGGCGGCACGCATCACAATATATATCAAATCCCCTCTATAGATCTGGCATAATCAACACTGGTGGTGACATCAATCTAAACTTCAGTTGATTGAAACTATCTTGACATTCACGAGACCACTTAAACTCCTTTCCCTTCTCTAATAGTGTGGTCATAGGCTTAGTAATCTTGGAGGATCCTTCAATAAACCGCCGGTAGTAACCCGCGAGTCCCAAGAAACTCTAGATTTTAGTAACTGAGCTTGGTATCTTCCATCCCACTATCTCTCTTACTTTAGCCGGATCCACTGATATTCCTCCATTGGATATGATGTGTCCAAGGAATGACACTTCGTCAAGCCAGAACTCACACTTGCTATGCTTGGAATAGAGTTGATTATCCCGTAACTTCTGTAGCACCATTCACAGATGTTCTACATGATCACTATCATTCTTGGAATAAATCAGAATGTCGTCGATGAATACCACAACGAACTTATCAAGATACCCCATGAACACCTTGTTCATCAGATTCATGAAGTAGGCTGGTGCATTAGTTAAGCCAAACGACATGACTGGACTCATATAGACCATATCGGGTAGAGAAAGCCATCTTGGGAATATCAGAAGGCCTAATCTTCATTTGATGATATCCCGATCTGAGATCAATCTTAGAGAATACCCTAGCACCTCTCATTTGATCAAATAAATCTTCAATACGAGGTAAAGGATACTTGTTCTTAATGGTGACATCGTTAAGTGATCTATAATCAACACACATCCTTTGTGAACCATCCTTCTTCTGTACAAACAGAACCGGTGCTCCCCAAGGTGAGGAACTCGAACGAATGGACCCTGCCTCCTGTAACTCTGTTAGTTGCTTCTTAAGTTCTTTTAGTTCTTCTACTGACATCCTATATGGCCTTTTAGAAATAGGAACGGTTCCAGGTAAGAGATCAATAACAAATTCAACTTCCCTATCCGGTGGCATCCCAGGCAACTCCTCTAGAAAGACATCTGGGAAATCTCTAACCACACGGATGTTTCTGCCCACAAATTTACCATCTACTAGATATACGGTGGGTCTAGTAGAGGTGGTTATGGTAATCATGACTTCAAATCTTTCTCCTTTTGGACTCATGAGTTCTACGGTTCCCCTAGCACAATGTATAACTGCCTTTACTTTCCTTAACCATGACATACCAAGTATCAGATATATACTGCTTTCTTCTAATACTATAGGCATAGACCAGAATCCCCTTCCCATAATTGTCAGTGTTAATCTATTGGTCATATAATTTGCTTCAATAGGCCCCTTAGGGGTAATTACTACCAGGGGTTTTTGCATAGTTTGAAGTGGTAACTCATTTGTGCTGACATATCGAGCAGAAATGAATGAATGTGTAGCTGCAGAATCAAATAATATAGCTGCAGGAACTGAATTAATATAAAACATACCGATAGCAATATCAGCCCCGTCAGCAGTAGCATTAGTACTGACTTGGTTGACTCTAGCAATGCTAAATCCCTTGCTAGAAGCTGGAGTCTGTTGCTTGCCTTGGATATTGCTTTGAGCGGGTGTGTTGGTGATCCTCTTGGGACAAGCATTGGCGTAGTGCCCAACCTCACCACACTTGAAGCAAGTGGTGACTATACCCTGTCCTGTAGGTCTCACCGGGATGCTAGTGGGGGCAGCCTGACGAGTGTGTGGAGTCTGTGGAGTCACATGTGGTGTATACTAAGCTGGTCGTTGCCCTCCTCTAGGACGAGTTGTTGTACCCTGGGGTGGAACATTGCGAGGATGGATGCTACTGCTCCCCTGCCACTAGGTGATAGCCTTCCTCTTCATCTTGCCCGGCTGAACACGTTTGTGTTCAACAGCAATAGCCTTGTCCAGAAGCCTCTGGAAAGATGGGAAGGTGTGAGAAACCAGCTGATACTGAAGTGGCCCAACTAGTCTCTCCATGAAATGCTCCTACTTCCTTTCATCATCAGCAACCTCCTCTGGAGCATACCTCGACAGCTGAATAGATTTATCACGATATTCACTGACTGACATGTTTCTGTGGTAGAACCTCCCAAGTTATTGGGCCCACATGCACCTGCCCTTGTCTCAAAGACCTCAGACGGCTATGCATGTGCACCAAATAACTTAACATGATCCGTTCGAGTGCCCCAAGGACCCCGGATAAACCACTAACAACCAGGACCACAGGATTAAGTAAACACAAATCACACACCAACAATTTTGTAGCAGAAGTCTTATTACCAAATTTTACAAGTTACAACAAGTTTACATTGTATTTATTGGAGTGGTTACAAAAGAATTTCACTTTTAAATATTGCAAAACTTTTTGTAAGTTTGAAATATATGCTAGCTCAAGTGACCATCCTCAATAAGAAGTATAGAAGAGTTACTTAGACTTATAAGAAGGCCGAGCCCACCGGCACTTAACACCATCAACCGCAACACAAAGTTATGTCCTAAAAAACAACAGGGAATAAAACCCTGAGTATGGAATTACTCGGCAAGACTTACCCGACTAAAGAAAAGACTCTCAACGATATGCTGGCTGATTAGGAATCAAGGTAAGGCTTACCAAATTTCAAAGACTCATTTTGCAGAAGAGCTTACTAATATTGAATCCTTATGCCAAAATTTTACTTCACAAGTTAAGTACTTTTCCTGAATCTAGATTTGCCTAATCTAGAGCATCCACTTGTCCTGGTCTAGCTTTCTTTTAGCCAATTCATATTTCACTTGTCAACTACGATGAGTGGTCGGAGGGTAGAGTCTCCATGACCGAGGAGCAACGATGATTCGAACCGATTATACCCAGCTGGGGATCCCTAACCACACGACATATGTAGCACTTAACCCTTGCATATGTCAACCATTCCCACAGATCCTCCACAACGTCAACCGGTTCGCGCTACCCAGGAGCACAATACTCCTCCATGTAGCCTCTAGCCAGGAGGGTACACGCTACTCCCACCATCTCCCACGCCCAGTGCGCGGTTGTCTTTTCACATATGGAATAGCCGGGTTCAGGCTTACCGGAGCATGTGGATAGTTGCAAAGTCTCCACCACAACAGGCCTACATCGAACAGTCCTTAATCGACACAGACAGGCGACCTTATCCGCTCAGCGTCTGGTCTAGATGTATTCAAACCATTTTCCCATTTTTGGTACCCGGCAGGGGTACTCTTTTCCGAATGATGAACCCACTTCGGCCGAAGTGGAATCATCACCATAAGTTCGCTTTGATTTTTGAAACGAAAGGCCCATAACCAATGTTCCACAATCATTCTTTTTGAAAACAATGACTTTTCAGTTTCTATGCAGGGCTAAGCATTATCAGTTCTTTTTATAAAATCGGGATTAAGGAGTTTCCAAGGAATGGTAATGCATCAATTGTTTATCACACAACTCCTATCACCTAATGCATCAGATAAGGTGAAAAAGCATTTAAAACACAAGGAAGGGGCAAATGCACCGGGGCTTGCCTGGAAGAACACTGGGTTAGTGTTTGTTAGGTGGTGACCACTTGGCGATCAGCTTTTGTTCCAATACTTGCTTCGTCCATCCATCTTCGGGTTGGCCTGACTGACGATATCGTCGTGTAAAGAAGACCACTCCTTGCACCATCTTGAGGTCAACTTAGCTCTTTTTTCTCCGCATCACGTGATTAATTATCGTACCTAAATGATATGCATAATGCATATGAATGAACATAAAGTAAACTAGAGGATACAGAAAAGAGAATCAAATACTTAGCGGCAAGACATCGACACAAGCTAACACAAACACTAGACACCTATAGCTCACTAAACACAACAATTACGATTTTCTAGTTTTACTAGATTTAACTTACAACATTATGGAAAACGATAAGCTATACCCACTCTCTACCTCCCTTAGCTAGCGCTCAATACTAGGAGGCTAACAAACTTAGTATCATTAGTCTACGACACCTAATTTTGGGAATAAGGATAGAAGCACATCAATTTTCTAAACCATCCAAATATGAATAGAAATTCTATAACTAGCTTTCTAAGCCATTTCATCGGATTAACTTGTATAGCCTACGAGTTAAATACGATATTTAAACGTTTGCTCTAGTAGGTAGGACATCATCAAACATCAAAGATTATTACAAGACCATAATCTTTAAAATCTAAAGACCTAAAGCATTTCTTCTGCACAGGGTTCTTATATTTCAACTAAATTAACCTATTGATCTTATTTACTTCCAATTCAATATAGGCAAGAACCAATATTCACCTAGGAAATTCTACCAATCAATATAATAGAAGGTAACGATCACTAAGACAGAGCTTCGACTTCACTAAACAAATATATTCAACATATATATACCACAAAGAAAGTGGACACCACCACACAACGCATTAACGAGAATCAAAGAGACCAATACATCTAGCCAATTCACTCATCAATTTAGCTTACCACATCACAGATCGATTTGGTATTAGCAAGACGACGACGACCACCGATTCATCCAAATCACGGAACACCTGACGTTTGATGCGCTGGAGCTTTCCTTTCCCCATAATCCTGGGATTCGATACGAACATAAGATGCGGATAGCGAGCAAAGGCTGATGGGATCGCGGACACATCCAGTAGTGACGCCTAGTAGCAGCATCACCCAAGGTGTGAAGGCATGGATCGATGGTGGGGTGTCTTCAACCTGGGCGTCCACGACCAGCGAGGAGACAGGCGACAACGCTGTGGACGCGAGGAGTGCGGATGAGTAGCACGCTGACGAACCCAACATAGAGCTTTGGGGCGAGGTCGAGGACGTTGGTGCTGCAGCCGGGACATCACCACTACGACGCCATGGATGGTGAAAACAGAGCGATGGTGTGAAGTGGTGTCCGTGAGGACAACAACACATGGACGATTGAGTGGCGTCGATGACCAAGACGACGGCGAGGTCCACGCGGCTAGGCAAGAATATCTGCGGATGACACGGAGAGCGCAACCAAGGCGAGGACAGGAAGGCACGCGAAGAAACTACAGCCAAGGCGCGTGGAGCTCGTAGGACCAGATCAGTGACCATGGGTAACAGCAAACTATTCCACGGCGGGGAAGAATGCAGGGCACGACCGACACTAGAATAGGGCAGGGCTACGTCGAGCACGGACATGGCACCGGCGTGGTGAATCTTAGATGGCTGGTCAGAGACGGCGACCAGGGGAGGAGCAGGGGCGGTTGGCATTGGGGCTGGGGCGACATGGGAGGGAGCACGACGTGCAACGGAGAGTCAGGGCTGCTGTTCGGCGAGGTCAGTCGTGGCGATTTGGAGATCAGAGCTGACGACGAGGTGGGTGGAAAGGAAGGGGCGCTCGCGAGATCCAGGACGACATGGCGAGGGTGGAGCTCGATGGGGGAGAGGCAAGCACCAGGGAGAGAGGCACCATGGCAGGGAAGGAAGACGAGAGGGAGATGAAGAAGAGGGAGCAGCGTGGCCAGGGAAGTGATGGTGCAGAGGCACGCATCGACTGGATGGAGACGGCAACCATGGAAGAGAGCTGGAGCTTGGACGTGGGGAGGGACTAGGCTGGTGGCGCCTTACAGCGGAGCCGGCGAGCTGGACGATGGTGAGGAGAGAGGATGAGGATGGCTGAAGCTTGTGTGGTCTGAATTCCAGAAAATATCAGCCGAAGTATAAGGCCATTGGCCTAGGGGCGGCAGGAGATAAAGTCGATGGAAGAAAATCAAAGAGATATTTTTCTCAAGGCTTGGCGTGTATAAGATGAAGGGAGATCGCACGGCTTTGAGAAAATATGTGGCGGTGGTGATAAAAGATAGAAGATATTTTGTTTTTCTTTTCTTTCTTTTTCTTCTACAAAAGTATACATACATATCTGTGATTAGGGATTCGGATCTGGACAAGATGCAAACAGATTGGGTCAAAATGCTATTAGGATACAATATTAATTTCTCGGATTCTGGGATAGAAAACTGAACTGGCTAGCAACTAATTTGGTCTTATTTAGTTTTGGGTTCGGTTTATTTGAAACAGCTTGTCCCAAGTAGTGTCTCTACCGAATTCGTAGATATCGCTCGAATAAGAGCGAAATACTTGGGTGATCTTTCTAATCCGCCTTATTTGACAAATTTTAAACTGGCACCAGACTTGACACTTTATGAAATAAATAAATTTTGAACTATGCGAGCCGAACACGGCATCGCAACCGGAATCCCTTCTGAGACGATGTCAGCATCGTCACAGGAGCAAGATGTAGACGGATTAAACCAGACGATATCGGATTCGATATTTTAGTCTACGTTTGATTTAGTTGAACCTAAACGAATTTCGCCTCTATCTAAACATTCGGCTAGAGAGCAACTCGATTAATGAGCTGGCGCATTGTTTTTCTCGGACAGCGCGGGGGCTCCAAATTTTCCAAATTTTACATAAAATCAGAAGTTTTCTAATTTCCATATTCACTTACGCGCGTGATCCGAACAGTTCAAAATTCGCCAGCAAACGAAGATTCGATAATCCAAAAATTTCTCGAACCCCTTTTAATTACGTAGATTATCGAAAAGAAAATGGCACCAAACTCAAACCTTTGCGAGATAATTAAAATTTAGTGTCCATTTTATTCATTGCTGTCACGTGTTAAGGTCCGCACTCATGGTCGAGCAGACGATAAACACCTGGGGTGTTACAGTTTCCTTGCTTTAGAGATAAGAATTCCTTCTTCTTTATCTTCGTCAGGCCAGCAGGAATATGGTAGTTTCTGAATTGTGTAGCAAATTCTGCCTAGGTGATAGTCTCAGCAGCAGCATGGGCAGCAATGTAGGAATCCCACCAATCAGCAGCGGGGCCAGTAAGACGACCCGAGGCATAGAGCACCTTCTCCCGATCATTGTATTGAGCAATATTAAGCATCTTCTCTACTAATTTTAGCCAATCATCAGTATGTAAAGGATCTGGAGAGCTGGAGAATGTAGGTGGCTTGTGACTCATGAATTCCTAGTGCTTGTCCTAGGGTGGAACTGGTGGTGGTGGTGGAGGTAGTGGTAGTTGTTGCTGCTGTACCAGCCGTTCTTGCCTCATCTCCTGTCGCATCTCCTGCCGTTCCTGATGCATCTCCTATGTTCTTGCCTCATCTGAGCTTGCATTTCATTCATCGTGTTTGTCATCTGCTGTAGCATCTGCATCTGAGTGGCAACCACTGGATCTGCCCCAGCCGGTGGAGGATTCGGAGGATTCATTTCTGGTTCTAGTTGTCTCATGATTCTCCTGCTGTGGTGGTTGGCAGGTAGATCGATTCCGCCTCCCTTCCTGGTATTGACCATCTGGGTTAGAAATACATGGTAAGATAGAATTGTAGATACGATGAGTAGTTACGAGACATGATCTTTTGGGGGTTTTATTAGCTTAGTAGATTAGTGTGTCACCTACTAATACTGATACATTACCTTATGGTGGTACATGCTAGAATGCCCTGCTATACTATTTCAGCCAATCAAAGAAGCAAATCAAGCATTTATCATAAGAACAAACATTTAACTTCTTTAGATAGAGAAAATATGTATATATATTTTTTGTCTTAGGTCTCTTATCTCTTTAAGTGGTCTTAGATGTAGGATTCCAAGGTGTGAAATCCTTCTTGTCTTTCTAGAGTAGAAAAGATAAGAATAGTCATAGTAGAGCAGCAAAAGGTGAGACAGGATCAAGGAAAGTATAGAAAGAATCATAGTAAGGTAAGTAGGTAAGGGTTTTGTCTAGTTCTATCTAGGTTTCTGTGGCGGAACCACCCGAATTATTCCAGCTTAAGTGCCTAGGTCACGCCTTAGGGGCCGCAACACACTTAAATTGGAATAACCCGTTAGTCCCTCAGATCTAGTCTGATAGAGCCACTTAACCAGGATCAAATTCCACAATCTCACTCGAAGGTGAGTCACAGAAGAAATACAATAAAACAGGAAACCTCAAATTAAGTACTGAATTATTACATAGATCGGAGTTTTTCAAGTAGCAAATAAGATTTCATGAAGTAAAATGCAGCGGATAATCGATGTCGTCGGTATCGAGGAAATGGGCAAGGCCTAGCCCACTACTCCTCGTGCTCCTCTCCTGCCGGAGCAACATCCCACTCGACCGTCCAACCCGGTGGCAGGATGGTAGGCCAAGTCACACCGTCAACCATCTCCTGAATCATACCTGCAAAAATTATGCCACAAGCAAGGCTGAGTATACTAATACTCAGCTAGACTTACCTGGTGTGAGGAATCTACTCCTCTACCTCTAGACTATGCAGCTGTTCGGCTGAGGGGTTTGGTTTGCCAAAAGCACTAGCTGTTTCTAAAATCCATTTTTAACTTTTCAAATTCTAGCATCATTACTTTATCTATATTTGCTCCTTCTAAGCATTCATGGTAACAAGCATTTAGTTCAATCAACAAATTGTCTCATGTAACCTCATTTCACTTTTTACTCGATGTAGTACAAGGGGTCAAGCAGTCTCATTAGCTGCGAGAAGCAGACGATTCGAATCGAGTTTTTATCCTTGCAAGGTAAACCTAAACACATGACATGTCAGGGCACTCCGTCCCCACACATGTCAACCGTCCCCATCGATTCCCCGTTCACGTCCAGGCCTCACCGCCTTGGCATACAATGCTCCACTGACCCCGGCTGCTGCCGTGCAGTGACTACACTTGTACCCACCATAGCTAGCATGGGAGACCCAGCCTTAGGTTGCATGAGGGATAAAGTCCGCGCCTGGCTTCACTCAGGTACTAGGTTTATCGGTTACCATATTTCCCGACATGTGCTTAGTACGTTCAAAAGCTTGACTCAGGTATCCACACATTAATCCTTAATTCCTTTTTCCCGTCTCATGGACAAGACATCCTCCCTGGATCCAAGTCCATAGACTAACATAGATCCCGTTATCAAGATGAATACAATCAATTCCTGACCTCGCGCGAGTGCTAGAAAAATCACTCGACTTCTACCGAGATCCTGATTAGCAAGCAGCTACTTGACCTAGCATACTAGTATTCATCTCAAAAAGGAATCCTAAGTTCATGCATCTAGAGGTTTCAAGCAACTCCTACACTTAAGTGCACATTACAAACCTACAAACATTAAGTGTAGTAAAATAGCATATATAAACGGTTATGCATAAAACTGGGGCTTGCCTTCAATAGCTGGGGCTGCGGGGAGATCCTCGATAGCAGCCTCGGGAGCTTGCTCCTGGTCTTCCTCTTGGACAGATCCTTTCTCGGGGATGACCACGTACTCTCCGTCAACTAGATTACAATCTAATGAATGCAATGCGTAAGATATATGCAGGATATGATATGTGCATTAGTAATTTAAACTCTTGATGGTGTATGATCTACTTGAGTTAGATAGAACTAAATCTTGCTTATACGGGATTTTTGGTGGTATACTTGGTAAATTAAGTGGTAGGTTTATTCTTGGGGTTCCACAGAATTCTTTTTAAGGTCTTTAGTGAGAATTGTCAAGAACTCAAGTTGGACTTATTGGAGTGAGGTTTATTTCTCCTTTCTTTTTCTTTATTCTCCTTAAGTTTTGGAGTGGGTTTGAACTACAAGTCACCTTAATAAATTTCCAAAAATTCTGTAACAATTACAGTGGCTTGTTACTGGTGTTTAATTCTCTGTCTCAAAATTTGGGGTTCAAAAAGTGAATATTTTTCGCTGGACAAAATTACCAAATTTTAGGGCAGAAGGGGTGATTTGAACTACAACTATCATTTAATAGTAGGTAATTCCTAAAGACTTATTTTTGCTGGCATTTAGAGGCTATAACATGACTTGGTACAAATTTGTAGCCATTAATACTTATTAGTCATTTTATTAGGATTTGCTAAAGTTTCTAGCCAAAGGGGTGCTTTCTACTACCACTATATTTGAAAAATATCAAACAACAGATTTCTGATTTTTCCTAGCTTCTTCTTTGCGCAAGAGCAATCATTCTGATGTTTGGCATCTTTTTCTTTAAGGAAGGGGTGGTGTGCATTATTTGGATTAAATGACCCTTCTTACAAAAGTATTGACAATAGGTATTATTTTGCATCTTTCCAATGGGTTTGTATTTTTCTCTGGTGGCCTATCTCATTATTGGCCTAGAAAAATTATATTTACCCATTATTGCATTATTGTGGGTTACTCATAATTTAATTGAACTATGGCTCATTATCATGTTCTATTTATTTGCCCTACTTAAAATGATGCGCTGGGGTGTTTATTATTTTTGCAGTGGGAATTTGGTGGTTACAAGTCCACTGGATTTTTATTATCAATTTTGGGTCTGGTTTTATAGTTTTAATAATTGATTTCTAGTTGGAATAATGCTAAATAAAACATTTCTCTTTGAATCTGATCTAGACTAGAGGTTCCTTTATTTTTCCTAGGTTCTTTGTTACTTAACCAAACTAGGAAAAATAATTTCATCCACTGGTCATTAATTTCTAAGGCCTTTCTGATTTTCCTAAGGTTTGGGCAGAAATGGCTTTTAATGGATATTTACACTAAACTTTTCAATACTGGGGTTCTTACTATTTTTAAACAGCGTTTAAGTGGGGTTTGAACTTCTACAAATTTTCTTAGGTTCAACACAGAAATATAACTAATTTTCCTTAATTAAACAAGGTTTGGTCAGTTTCTGTATTTAATTTTTAACTCTAAAAATTAGAACAGAAAGCATAGGGTTCAGTATTTTTACTTGGTAGTTCATAATATTTAGAATTTAGCAAAATTGGTTTGACAATTTTTGGTTAAGTATTCATCAAGTTATGAATTTTCTAAGTTCTCTATTCATTAAAAAGATTAAGCAGAAATGATTAAATGGAAAACTACTTTGCAACGGGGTCCCTGGTGGGTGTTTTAAGTTTTCCTTACAGACTAGTCCCTGGCTACTATTCAATTGAGTCACTGACATCTCAGAAAACCCCCTGGATTCTTCTAATCCTAACCCGAGGTCCTCTCCCCAACCTAAACAGTACCCGTGGCGGAAGAAAGGGTGGAGAGGCTTACCGGCGGCGAGATTGCTCTGGTGAGGTGGCCGAGGGTGTAGGGGAGGTCCTAATGGTCACGACGATGTGCGGGTCGCCGTCGGGGATGGTCGGAGTCAGCCAGTCCGTGTGCGTAGGCGGGGGAGCTCGTCGGCGGTGAGGAGTCCGGCCTATCCAGGGCACAATTGACCAATCAAACGGGTCAGGGAGCTTCACCAGGGGTCAAGAAAGGTGTGCGCGCGAGGAATTGAAGAATGGCTCACCAGAGAGCTTGGTCCACGCGTGTAGGCAGGCAGCCGAAGTCCGGTGAGGTCGATCTTCGCCCTCCGGCGAAGTTCTGCCAGGTCCGAGGGCTTGGAAAGCTTCACGGGCCAATGGCGAGGCTAACTGAAGCGCTGGCGCGACTTGGGGTGACTGGAGTGGGCTAGCCACGGTGGCCGAAGCTCTAGCGGCAATGGCGGGCAGAAAAGAGCTCGTCGGAGCTAAGGAGGGGCGTTGGGCCGGCGATGGTGAGCACGGGGTGAAGTGAGGCGTGCCTGGGAAGGCTTTATAGGCGCGGGCGAGCACGGCCAAGGGCGGGGCTCTGACAAGCGCTCGGGGCGTGCGCGGCGAACGCCAGTGCACGCTCTGGCGCCTGGCGCAGCGTCGAGCTCGAGGCAGCGTAGAGAGAGGTCGAGTTCAAGCGTGGATTGGCTCCAAATCTTTGAGATTTTGGCCATAATCCCGTTGAGAGATCTCTTCCTCTCAGGTCCCTTTGTCGTTTATGTGTGGAGGCTAGCAGGTTTGGTTGACTGGATTAGGAGATAGAGAGGGAAGAAATCTGGTTTGTCTCACTGCCGCACACAGGGAGAAGATCTCTAGTTTGACGTGTCCGAGGCACACGTCCCAATGCCATCTTCTGGCACAAGACAGAGAGGTTAGTTATGCACGTTTTTGTTAATGGGGCCATTAGGATTTGAGTTAGGGATCAAGGTGAACATGCCTGATCTTTGGCTCAAGGTCTGAAATTCAGAATTCTGAATTTCAGAATTTCCTAATGAACTCCCACTTGAGGGGCTTGTTTAGGGTTTTATTTAAATTGTTTTGGCCAAGCTCCCATAATCTTTGTTGTTGCTTATTTAGTATACTTTAATGTTTATAATTGGCCCAAGTCATGATTTTATATTTTTCATACCCTTTTCCCTTTCCTCTTGAAATTTGTTTATAGGGCTCAATTAGGGTTTTTATTGGGGTTGCACATTTTTGCCTTTTTGAAAAACCCATTTGTTTTGAACATGATACTTTTAAGTATAGGCTTAGTGGGTCTTTTATTCTTGAGTGAATTTGATGTTCATGCTCAAATTGGTTCACATAAAATGATGGTTCTTGGGCTAGCATTTTTGAGAAAAAACCCTAGGTGACACTTGGGTGTCACAGCCTTCTCCCCTTAAAGGAATCTCGTCCTGAGATTCGGGTCAGAGTCCTCCTGGGGTGAAGCAAAGGGTGAGACTTATAGGAAGTGGGTGCTCTTATTATTAGGGCAATTTGCTCTTCGAATGTCATTCTCTTTGCAACTTTAGAAGGAAGTCCTTTTTAAATCTTGTTTTATGGTTACTTCATTCTGATTAAGATCATATTTCTGAATTTTAGATTCGAAGGGCAGGAGGAGGGGTTGGGTGTGATTACGTACCAGATTCCTTAGGTAGGCAATCAGGGAAGTTGGATCTCAAGAATTCCTCGGTCTCCCAAGTAGCTTCTTCCTCTGAGTGATTACTCCGCTGGACCTTGTACATTTTGATCGATTTAGCCCGAGTTGATCTTTCTTTGCAATCCAGAACCTTGGAAGGGTACTCTTGGTACGATAGATCTGGTTCTATCTCCAATTCTGGCTCTGCTATGATCTCGGTCGGCAATCGAACACACTTCTTCAGCTGAGATACATGGAACACACTGTGAATGGCATACATTTTTGAAGGTAACTTTAGCTTATATGCCATGGGTCCACAGGTTTCTATGATCTCATAAGGTCCAATGTAACGAGGGGCTAGCTTGCCCTTGATTCCAAACCTCTGCACTCCCTTGGTGGGTGATACCTTGAGATACACGAAATCTACCACCTTGAATTGGAGAGGTTTCCTTCTTTTATCATGGTAACTCTTCTGCCTGGCCTGAGCAGCTTCTAGATTTTTCCTGATTAGTTTGACCTTCCTTTCGGCTTCAGTCACTAAGTCAGGTCCGAAAACTTCTCTCTCTCCAGGCTGAGACCAATTGAGTGGTGTCCTGCACCTTCTTCCATAGAGAGCTTCGAAGGGTGCCATCCTGAGGCTAGATTGATAACTGTTGTTATAAGCAAACTCTGCCAAAGAGAGGTTCTTATCCCAGTTCTTACAATTGATTTTACAAGCTCTCAGCATATCTTCCAGAATTTGGTTCACCCTTTCCGTCTGACCATCAGTCTGTGGGTGGTAAGCTGAACTCCTGATTAGCTTGGTTCCCAAAGACTCCTGCGACTGTTCCCAAAATCTGGCAACAAATTGGGCTCCTCGGTCAGAAATAATGGTCTGAGGTAATCCGTGCAAACACACGATCTGGTCAATGTACAACTCTGCATACTTTCGAGCCTTATCAGTGGTGTGCACAGGGAGAAAATGTGCCACTTTCGTTAGTCGGTCCACAATTACCCAAATCGAATCATGGTGACGAGAGGTGTTGGGCAGACCCACGATGAAATCCATGCTGATGTCGTCCCATTTCCACGAAGGTATGGATAGGGGTTGCAAAACTCCAGCTGATTTCAAGTGGCTTGCCTTTATTCTCTGATAGGTGTCACATTCCGATATATACTAGGCTATCTCCCTCTTCATTCTGGTCCACCAATACAAAGGCTTCAGATCATGGTACATTTTGGTGCTTCCCGGATGCATAGAGAATTTGGAGAGATGAGCCTCGTCCAAAATTTTCTTCTTAAGGTTCTTATTTTAGGAATCACCAATCTGCCTTTGAACCATAATACACCCTTTTCATCTTGGCGGAAACATTTATACTTCTCAACCTTCTGATGGAGATTCTCCTTGATAATCTGCACTCCCTTGTCACTGAGCTGGGCCATGATGATCTGGTCTTGCAAGGCTGGCTCGACAGAAATGTGAGACAAGGCACCAGAAGGAATCACTTCAATTTGCATCTTGCTCAACTCATCACACAAGGTGTTAATGCGAGAATCCATCAGAATACAATTGCACTGCAACTTCCGACTCAAGGCATCTACTACCACATTGGCTTTCCCTGGGTGATAATGTACCGCCAGGTCATAATCCTTGATCAGCTCCAGCCATCTTCTCTGCCTCATGTTGAGATCAGCCTGAGTAAAGATGTACTTAAGGCTCTTATGATCAGTGAAGATGTTGCAGTGGGTTCCCATTAAGTAGTGCCTCCACATTTTTAATGCATGAACCACTGCTACCAACTCGAGGTCATGAGTGGGGTAATTTTGCTCATGAGGCCTGAGTGCTCTTGAGGCATAAGCAATGACTCGGTTGTCTTGCATTAAGACACAACCTAGTCCAGTGCCAGAGGCATCACAATACACATCAAAAGGCTTGCTGTTGTCGGGTTGCGCCAACACTTGTGCTGTGGTCAGATGCTTCCTTAATGCATGGAAGGCATCTTCGCACTTCTGACTCCAAACAAACTTGGCTTCTTTCTTCAGCAGCTTAGTTATAGGCTTCGCAATTCGAGAGAAATCCGGAATAAATCTTCGGTAATAACCAGCTAATCCCAGAAAACTCCGAATCTGACGGATAGTCGTTGGTGGCTTCCAGTTCATCACCTCTTGCACCTTATCAGGATCAACAACTATTCCAGCCTGAGAGATAGTGTGACCCAAGAATTTGATTTCCTTTAGCCAAAAATCACACTTGGACAACTTGGCATAAAGGTGGTGCTCTCGCAGACGTTGAAGCACTATATGCAAATGCCCGGCATGTTCTTCTTCGTTTTTAGAGTACACCAGGATATCATCGATGAACACCACTATGAATTTGTCCAATTCAGGCATGAAAATAGAATTCATCAGATACATGAAATATGCTGGTGCATTAGTCAGCTCGAAAGACATCACCAAGAATTCATATAGCCCATATCTGGTTGAGAATGCCGTCTTCGGAATATCGCTTGCTCGTATCTTGATCTGATGGTAGCCGGAGCGAAGGTCTATTTTGGAAAACACCTTGGCCCCGACCAACTGGTCAAAAAGAACATCAATATGAGGCAAAGGATACTTGTTCTTGATAGTTACCGCATTAAGAGGGCGGTAATCTATACACAGCCTCAAGCTTTCATCCTTCTTCTTCACAAACAGTGCTAGACATCCCCAAGGTGAAGTACTTGGGTGAATAAATCCCTTATCCAGCAACTCCTGCAATTGCTTCTTCAATTCTGCCAACTCAGCGGGTGGCATTTGGTAAGGCCTCTTGGAAATTGGTGTCGTTCCCGGTTGCAACTTGATGGCAAATTCAATATCCCGGTCGGGTGTCATTCCTGGCAATTCATCAGGAAAGACATCTGCATACTCACAGACCATTGGGATCTTCTTCAGAGGTAACTCCGTCATAGAGAAAGCACATGACTGAGTAGAACCCTGACTGGGCAGAATTAAGGTGAAGTTCCCACAGAACGGAGAATTGATTTCCATGGCACGGCTGGCTACATTAAGCACAACTTGGTGCAGGGTCATCCAATTAGCTCCTAGAATAATGTCCACATTTTCCAACCCCAAAACAAGAAGGGTGGTTTTGACAATGTGGCTTCCCAGTTGAATAGGCACACTTTGGTATAATTGATTAGTTGAAATTTTACACCCAGGTGTGACTATCATAAATGACCCTTTTGAGTGAGAGAATGGCAGTTCACATTTAGCACTGAACTTCTGGCTAATGAAACTATGAGATGCACCAGAATCAAATAGAATTAAAGCAGGTTGATTATAAACTGAAAAGATACCGGTCATGATGGGAGCTCCCTCAGGTACTTCCTCCAGGGTAGTGAAGTTGAGCTTCCCTTGCTTAACCTGTACCTTCTGCTTTCTTCCCTTGTCTTGATTTGGTGCTGGCACCTGCCTTTGCTGGATCCTGGGACAATTCTTGGCATAGTGGCCCACATTGCCACAAGTGAAACATTTGTTCCCATTGCCCTGGCGAACTGCTGCTGCTGCGGAGGCTGATTGTTTCTTGGAGCGGGAGCTGGAAAGCGGTTGGGTGCCAGCTGCTGCTGCTGAGGTTGCCTGATCACCCATCTGCCTGCCTGCTGCTGAAAACCCCTGCTCTGATTGTGAGAAACAATCTTGAACCTCTGGGCCTGGGTGGATGGTGCTGCCATTGGTGCCTTTCTCTTCTTCTTTGCCCGGTGAGCTACAATGCAATCCTCCTGGGAGATGGCCAGGTTGACCAACTCATTGAAGCTATCAGCCCGAACAGTGTTGAGTTGTTCCCGCAGCTTGGTGTTAAGACCCCTACGGAAGCGGTCTCTCTTCTTCTCATCAGAATCAGCATGGTAACCTGCATACTGGCATAGGTCGTTGAAGGCCTGCGCATACTGCAGTACCGTGCGGGTTCCTTGATTAAGTGTCAGAAATTCATTCAGCTTGCGATCAAGAATGCCAGCTGGGATGTGGTGCCCTCTGAAAGCAGTCTTGAATTCCTCCTAAGACACTTCACGATCAGCGGGGAGCATAGCACGGAAGTGGTCCCACCAAGTCCGAGCAGACCAGCGAAGCTGCTGCGCGGCGAAGCGAGTCTTGGTAGCATCAGGGCAGTCTCCCGTGAGGAGGGGAAATTTGGACTCAACGACGCGGAGCCACACGTCGGTGTCCAATGGATCCTCTGCCTTGGTGAACAAGGGTGGCTGCGTGCTCAGGAACTCCTAGTAGGTTGCTGCTGCCAGAGGTCGCTGAGGCTGGCCTCCACCATGCTGCTGAGGGTGGGGCTGGCACTGCAAGAGCTGTCGCAGAATCTCATTCTGCTAGGCCATCAGCTCCTGCACTATGGGAGCTGGAGGAGGTGGCGGGGGAACCTGCTCGTTATGCCCGCGACACTGCCTAGCTGCCATCTGAAAACAGAGATTGTCGCCATTGTTATCCCAACTCACAATTTCGAACGACAAGATATTATCTCATATGGAAGGAAAAATGCCATAATCATAATATTAGGTTCGAAATGAAGATAACATGGTTACAAACATCCCACAGATTTCAAAAGTTCACCGGGTTACATCAATCAGGGGAAAATACCCGTAAGCCTAGTCCAAAATCTGACATTAACTAAGCTCACATAGGTTTCTATCCGCCCGAAAGCGTCGAAGTGACTAATCAACCCTGAGCGGTGGAAGCGACACTGGATAGGGTGAAGGAGGCATCGCGGAGGTAGTCCCATTGGCACCAGGGGCTGGTCCTAACTCCTCGGGAGCCTCTTCTCCCTCGCTTCCGGCTTCATTGGCCTCCATCTCCAAGTGGTGCATGTCCAGGTGGTCATTTGCTTCTTCGAGTTCCCTCTGCACATCGTGGAGCTGGTTCTCCAAGACATCAATAGTGTTGTCTCGGATCTCCACCTGCTGCTCCAAGGTGGTAATGCGCTGGCTCAGCCTTTCCACCTGCAGATCCTTCTCCACTAACTCGGAGGATAAATCGACCACAAAATCTTCTCGGCTATCGAGAGTGAGCTTGGTGGTTTGAGCGATGTTAGCAAGGTGTGCCATAGCGTCGCTCTGAAGGGCCTGAAGGCGGTACAACGCACTCATGCACTGAACGGTGACCCTCCCAACCAAGTCAGGATACATTGCCCACACATCCTTCACATGGCTCACGCGGTTACACCACATGGGGTCATCCTTCTTCTCAGCAGGGAAGAGTCCCAAGGGGTGCATCACCATCTCCAGGGGATGAGAGCCACAGAAAGTCGTCAGAGTCTTCATGGCTGCCGCTTCAACGGTGTCGTCCGTCCTGAATCCAATTGTTTCGGAATCAAGAGAACGCCAACCCGGCTAAAGGGGATGAGCCTCCAAAGTCAGCCAGACCCGACAACGAGGTACCCGATGCTCCTTATACAACTGCACCGTGTACAAAGGGGGCGTAGGGTAACCGGCAGAGTTAAGCACTTCCCACAAGATGGAAGGAAAGCCATCGCGAGAAAGGAAGTCAGAACTAAAACGGGTGTCTCCTCCACTGGCGGGGGTGGGTGAATTCATCTGCAGAAGGGTATCAAAGGTAAAGATGATGGTGGAAGGAATAAAATAAAAGAGCCTGAATGGGTTTAAAAGGAAGTGGGTTAGCTCAAGTTTTAATTCCCTTTTGTGTTTATAATGCATGCATGATAGAAATAACGTCTCCTCTCCAAATAATAGGGTGCTCTTAGGGCATCCCTAAAAGTCTAAGTACTGGCCCACGGGGCCTACTTAACTAGCCACCTATTTCTCCCTCTATGCCTATGGCCTTTCGTCCTAGGTCTAGCGGTCTAATCCTGACAATTCCTAGCAGTTTCTAGGCAAGTTTTAAATTTTGAAAATGGGATTTGTGGTTTATTGTCCTTCTCTGTGGTGAAATTTGCTCTGATACTAGCTGTGGTGGAACCACCCGAATTATTCTAGCTTAAGTGCCTAAGTCACGCCTCAGGGGCCGCAACACACTTAAATCGGAATAACCCGTTAGTCCCTCAGATCTAGTCTGATAGAGCCACTTAACCAGGATCAAATTCCACAATCTCACTCGAAGGTGAGTCACAGAAGAAATACAATAAAACAGGAAACCTCAAATTAAGTACTGAATTATTACATAGATCGAAGTTTTTCAAGTAGCAAATAAGAGTTCACGAAGTAAAATGCAGCGGATAATCGATGTCGTCGTATCGAGGAAATGGGTAAGGCCTAGCCCACTACTCCTCGTGCTCCTCTCTTGCCGGAGCAACATCCCACTCGACCGTCCAACCCGGTGGCAGGGTGGTAGGCCAAGTCACACCGTCAACCATCTCCTGAATCATACCTGCAAAAATTATGCCACAAGCAAGGCTGAGTATACTAATACTCAGCTAGACTTACCCGGTGTGAGGAATCTACTCCTCTACCTCTAGACTATGCAGCTGTTCGACTGAGGGGTTTGGTTTGCCAAAAGCACTAGCTGTTTCTAAAATCCATTTTTAACTTTTCAAATTCTAGCATCATTACTTTATCTATATTTGCTCCTTCTAAGCATTCATGGTAACAAGCATTTAGTTCAATCAACAAATTGTCTCATGTAACCTCATTTCACTTTTTACTCGATGTAGTACAAGGGGCCAAGTAGTCTCATTAGCTGCGAGAAGCAGACGATTCGAATCGAGTTTTTATCCTTGCAAGGTAAACCTAAACACACGACATGTCAGGGCACTCCGTCCCCAGACATGTCAACCGTCCCCATCGATTCCCCGTTCGCGACCAGGCCTCACCGCCTTGGCATACAATGCTCCACTGACCCCGGCTGCCGCCGTGCAGTGACCGCACTTGTACCCACCATAGCTAGCATGGGAGACCCAGTCTCAGGTTGCATGAGGGATAAAGTCCGCGCCCGGCTTCACTCAGGTACTAGGTTTATCGGTTACCATATTTCTCGACATGTGCTTAGTACGTTCAAAATCTTGACTCAGGTATCCACACATTAATCCTTAATTTCTTTTTCCTGTCTCATGGACAAGACATCCTCCCTAGATCCAAGTCCATAGACTAACATAGATCCCGTTATCAAGATGAATACAATCAATTCCTGACCTCGCGCGAGTGCTAGAAAAATCACTCGACTTCTACCGAAATCCTGATTAGCAAGCAGCTACTCGACCTAGCATACTAGTATTCATCTTAAAAAGGAATCCTAAGTTCATGCATCTAGAGGTTTCAAGCAACTCCTACACTTAAGTGCACATTACAAACCTACAAACATTAAGTGTAGTAAAATAGCATATATAAATGGTTATGCATAAAACTGGGGCTTGCCTTCAATAGCTGGGGCTGCGGGGAGATCCTCGATAGCAGCCTCGGGAGCTTGCTCCTGGTCTTCCTCTTGGACAGATCCTTGCTCAGGGATGAGCACGTACTCTCCGTCAACTAGATTACAATCTAATGAATGCAATGCGTAAGATATATGCAGGATATGATATGTGCATTAGTAATTTAAACTCTTGATGGTGTATGATCTACTTGAGTTAGATAGAACTAAATCTTGCTTATACGGGATTTTTGGTGGTATACTTGGTAAATTAAGTGGTAGGTTTATTCTTGGGGTTCCACTGAATTCTTTTTAAGGTCTTTAGTGAGAATTATCAAGAACTCAAGTTGGACTTATTGGAGTGAGGTTTATTTCTCCTTTCTTTTTCTTTATTCTCCTTAAGTTTTGGAGTGGGTTTGAACTACAAGTCACCTTAATAAATTTCCAAAAAATCTGCAAACATTACAGTGGCTTGTTACTGGTGTGTAATTCTCTATCTCAAAATTTGGGGTTCAAAAAGTGAATATTTTTCTCTGGACAAAATTACCAAATTTTAGGGCAGAAAGGGTGATTTGAACTACAACTATCATTTAATAGTAGGTAATTCCTTAAGACTTATTTTTGCTGGTATTTAGAGGCAATAACATGACTTGGTACAAATTTCTAGCCATTAATACTTATTAGTCATTTTATTAGGATTTTCTAAAGTTTCTAGCCAAAGGCGTGCTTTCTACTACCACTATATTTGAAAAATATCAAACAACAGATTTCTGATTTTTCCTAGCTTCTTCCTTGCGCAAGAGCAATCATTCTGAAGTTTGGCATCTTTTTGCTTAAGGGAAGGGGTGGTGTGCATTATTTGGATTAAATGGCTATTCTTACGAAATATTGACAATAGGTATTATTTTGCATCTTTCCAATGGGTTTGTATTTTTCTCTAGTGGCCTATCTCATTATTGGCCTAGCAAAATTTTATTTACCCATTATTGCATTATTGTGGGTTACTCATAATTTAATTGAACTATGGCTCATTATCATGTTCTATTTATTTACCCTACATAAAATGATGGGCTAGGGTGTTTATTATTTTTGCAGTGGGGTTTTGGTGGTTACAAGTCCACTGGATTTTTATTATCAATTTCGGTTATTGGTTTTATTGTTTTAATAATTGATTTCTAGTTGGAATAATGCTAAATAAAACATTTCTCTTTGAATCTGATCTAGACTAGAGGTTCCTTTATTTTTCCTAGGTTCTTTGTTACTTAAGTAAACTAGGAAAAATAATTTCATCCATTGGTCATTAATTTCTAAGGCCTTTCCGATTTTCCTAAGGTTTGGGCAGAAATGGCTTTTAATGGATATTTACACTAAATTTTTCAATACTGGGGTCCTTACTATTTTTAGACAGTGGTTAAGTGGGGTTTGAACATCTACAAATTTTCTTAGGTTCAGCACAGGAATATAACTAATTTTCCTTAATTAAACAAGGTTTGGTCAGTTTCTGTATTTAATTTTTAACTCTAAAAATTAGAACAGAATGCATAGGGTTCAGTATTTTTACTTAGTAGTTCATAATATTTAGAATTTAGCAAAATTGGTTTGACAATTTTTGGTTAAGTATTCATCAAGTTATGAATTTTCTAAGTTCTATGTTCATTAAAAAGATTAAACAGTAATGATTAAATGGAAAACTACTTTGCAACGGGGTCCCTGGCGGGTGTTTTAAGTTTTCCTTATAGACTAGTCCCTGGGCTACTATTCAATTGAGTCACTGACATCTCAGAAAACCCCCTGGATTCTTCTAATCCTAATCCGAGGTCCTTTCCCCCAACCTAAACAGTACCCGCGGCGGAAGAAAGGGTGGAGGGGCTTACCGGCGGCGAGATTGCTCTGGTGAGGTGGCCGAGTGTAACACCCAAATTCTGGATTGGGAATTAGTAGAAGAAATTTGAACAAAATATCATAATGATTTGGAAATTGGGAAATAAGAAAGTGATGAGAAAAGAATTTTACTTTTAAAACCATTTATACATCCCATGAAATAAATAACAAGGAGAATCAAGCTTAACTTAGTAAAATTAAAATAATATGGTTTATATTCACCTTTGGGTTCCAATTGATACATTTGAAAAATCTGAAAAACTAAAATAGAAGTATAAATTTGAATTTGGAATAGAAAATAGAAAATAAAAGAAAAGGGAAGAACTAAGAAAAATACTACATAAAATAAAATAAAATCAGAATAAAAAAATTCTTCACACTTATATTATTAAATTATACTATTCAAAATGAGGACAAGTTATTCACAAAGATTTGAATTTGAGTTTGAATTCAAATTGGATTTGAAAATGAAGAAAAGAAATAGAAAATAAAAAGGAAAAAGATAAAAACCCTAACTGGGCCAACTCTCCACATTTCGGCCCACAACCTCTTTCCCTCTATGCGGCCCAAGTTGGCAACTACGCGCCTGCCTCTCACTCGCTGCCAACTGGGGCCCGCCCGTCAGCCTTCGGCGCCGACAGCCCGACCCCACGCGTCAGCCGCTGTTCCACCGCACGCGCGTCCGCCACTCGAGTCACTCGCGCGCGGGCCCCGTTGCTCAGACTCACCCCCCTCCACGCGGACTCGTTCGCCGTGTGTCGCTGTGCGGTGGGCCCGTTTTGTCAGCTCGGTCTTCCCCTTTCAACCGAACGCGAGTTCGCCGCGCGCGCGTGGAGCTCGTCGGACCGCGCGGACTCCGCGAGCTCGCCGGCGATCTCGGTACCCGTACAACAACCGCGAAGCGCCCCTGAGTATAAATACGTAGCCGCGACCCCCCCTCCTTCACATCTCTCTCCTCGGACCGTGCTTTCTCCCCGCGTCTCCGCCCGCCGCCGGTAATCTCCGCCCACGGTGGCGAATCACCCTCGGTGTGTGAACCCGGGGCTTCGGGGTGATACACTGGTGGTGCACGGAGACATCCCAAGCTCGATTAGGGACCAATTGTGCCGCGATTTCTCACCGGAGTACACGCTCCGCCGCGGATCCGCACACCTCCGCGGGCAGTGACCTTGCCACCGAGAAACAAGGTAATTAACCACCCGCACGCTTTCGTCATGTCCTTCACATGGTTTAGCGATGGTCAATTTTGGGATTCGGGCTCGGGAGCGTCGAGCGATGCGCACCGGCGACCGTCTCCGCCGTGGTGATGTCTCGGCGGCGCTCCCCGTTGAGCTGAGGTTGGGAGCGGTTCGTGGACCGTCCGATCGATTTTTGACGATCCCGATTAGATCAAGGACACCCCTTCGTTCAATCGAGTTCCGACCGTAGATTCATGATCCGATGGTTGCGCGTCGATCTCGGTTACGTTGAGCGCGCGCCGTTGATCCCGGATCCGACGGCTATTGTGGCATACCGGTTCGGTTTACATTAAATCTAATCTGGGCCGCTCGGTTCAGATCGTGCGGCCGAGATTCAACCATACCCCTTCGCCGTGGCAAACTTTCTAAAGAGTCCTCGGGGTTTTGTGGAATCAACCCGCCGTCCTAGGCGGCTGTGCACTGAGCCTTAGAAATATTACACCGAGCCCCCTGTGCTTCCCAGTAATTGAGGCCCAGTCCAGTGAGCATTTAAATTGAATAAATAAAATAGAAAATAGATTTTTAATATGAAAATAATTGCTAGAACTTAGATAATTCATAGAAAATTCATTTTAACTCCAAATTGGGTCATTCCAGTTTCTAAAATTTTATAATAATATTCTCTATCATTTAGAATCACTGTTTTGACATGAATTCTGTCAGAAAATTTATTTATCATTTAATCATATTTTAATCACATTAAACCTTAGGAAAATCATAACTTGAATTCTACAACTCCAAAATTAATAATTCTTTTTCCTGTGATCTTATTTTAATATGTAGATTATTAATATGTATTTTGCATATATGTTTGGTGTAATGTTAATCTTGCCTATACTATATATGTTTGTATTGCTACGACTAGCAGTGAGGTCACGAGGATCTGAAGAATCATCCTGGTACCTGGATTCTCAAGGCCCAGGCAAGTTGTGCCCTTGATCACTTCTTTTCACCTACTCATGTTCTAATTAATCATAATGATCTGCATAGGTTAATTTTGATGGGACCCAATAGGTTACCCTAGTTTGATTATCTTTATACCTTGCTTACCACTGATCTTTCTGGGTAGTACTTGCTAGTGCTATATGTGGCTTTGGGTATAGAGATACACCTTACTATTCATGATTATACTTTTGTTATCAGTTGTTATTTATGGTTCATGTTAAGATCATTATGTTAATTGGAACATGGAGCGACCACCCGGGAAAACAGTGCTACCACAAGGGTAGTATGGGATGCCCTTGGCTGATTAATTAGGAAAGCTAGTGGAAGACTACCTTACCCGAAAGGGGCAAGGGCAGTAGGGGAGAGGTCAGTGTAGGGAGGCCCTCGGGAGGATTTTGCTGCGATGGCGGTCCTGCAAGGGATTCCTGCACTGGATCTTCCTATAAACTGTAGCGGGTTTTCGGAAGCTAGTGGAACTTTGTAAAGGCCTCGTAGTGCTACCCTGCCTCACTTCCTTGGTAGAGGTGTATGGGATTCATGACCCCTTGGCAGATGGGTAACACGGCTTGTGGGTAAAGATGCGCAACCTCTGCAGAGTGTAAAACTGGTATACTAGCCGTGCTCACGGTCATGAGCAGCTCGGACCCTCACATGATTAACTTATGGAACTAAATTCAATTTGTCATATGCATTGCATCGCAGGTGAAGTGGTTACTTTTGTTCTACTATTTAATTGGGTTGGTATTTACTTATACTTAGTAATTGCTAATAAAATTTTGACCAACTTTAAAAGCAATGCTCAGCTCTAACCATCTTCTTTGGTAAGCCTTACACTTCACGTGAGCTCCCACCTTTGGCGAGTTCATGCACATTATTCCCCACAACTTGTTGAGCGATGAACGTATGTGAGCTCACTCTTGCTGTCTCACATACACCACAGGTCAAGACCAGGTACTGCAGGATGATGCTCATGGAGGATGATGTGATGAGTTCGTGAGAGGTTTAGGTCGTCGTCTCCCAGTCAACTTTGGGTTGCTGGACCGTTGTCTCCCTATAATGTAATTATATATTTTGTATAGAACTCCTGTTATATATATAAAGTTGTGACATTCGATCCTGTGCCACTATACATCATATGTATGAGACTTGGTCCCAGCATACCTGGTGTTTATGTTAACCCCGGGTTTTGGACCCCTAAAATCCGGGAGTTACAGAAGTGGTATCAGAGGAATGTTGACTGTAGGACGAAACCTAGATAGAACTGGACAACCATTATCTAATTACCTCTGCTACTCTGATTCTTTCTAAACTTAACTTAATCTTTTCTCATCTATTTCCGCTTACTCTGATTATTCTTATCTTTTCTTTCTAAAAGACAAATGTGGATTTTACACTTTGAAATCCCATGCCTAAAGTGACCTCTAGGAATAGGAGACCTATTCTTAGGAACAAAAAAAAAAAAACAAAACTATTTTTATAGATATCTATGAACTTGAATGTTTGTTCTTATGATACTTGTCTGATTTGGATCTTTGATTGTGTGTGATGGGTTGTGGAGTAATGTCCACAATTACATCTGCGTATACACATAGGTATAAAAATATATTTATAAAATAACTAGACAGCCTAGATTACCCCCATTGGAACCTATCTAGCTTAAGAGATTTATCTTATCCTAAAAGATCTCATTCTAGCCAATTCATCTTATCTTAAAAGATTTCCCCTTACCTTAATAGATCCATCTCATCTTAAAAGATACTCATCTTATCTTGAAAAGATTTTATCCTTATCCTAATGGATCTAACTGGCCTCAGAAGATTCTATTCTACCTTTATGGGTCTGTCTTATCCTAATTTATCCACCCTAGTTTAACAACCATGGTCTAATGCAAATTAATTAGATCTCCTCTAGTCAAACTAGTCACACCAATCTAACCTGGACCTGATCAAATCTAAAGTGACTTATCAAACATGTTAGTTAATACTGATGAAATAGTTTAGACTCTACCCCTATAGAACAGGTCTTAACTTAGAAGGACAGATCAACTAGGCCATATGCAACTACCTTAACCATCTGATAGTTGCATAACCCCTCAATTATAAACTAGCAAGAGACTCTATCTTATCACAACCTATCTAACTAATCTCAAAACATCCTAACATATTTTACCCTGTTGAACCTATCTAACCTAAACTAGTTCAATCTAGTCATATCCAATTTAATCTAGATCTTATCTTACCTAATGTGACCTGATCTAGTGTGGTCTAATGTTATCTAACTTAATGTGGTCCACTTAAACAGATTAATGACACTAGTAGAAGAGACTAGACCCCACTAGCCATGTAACTTATCTTAGCATATTGGATCAATTCAACCATGAGCTAACCCAACCCATAGAACCATGATGAATGATATGACCTTTCTATTCCCACCTAACAACAAACAAACTCTTAACCTACATCCTGTAGTCCATCTCACCCATATATATCTCTCATCTTGACAGATTCTATCCTACCCTTAGATATTCACCTTATATGATGGGTTACCCCAATCTGGACATAAATTAAGCCCTACCAAAGAATCTATAAATTATAACCAGCTACTAAGCTTATTCATTCCGCTTAGTGAACAATTTCCTTTGCAAAACTATTATCACATGCTTCTAACTTTCATGGTCAATACCAGGAAAGGAAAGATTATCACGTAACAACAAACAGAAAATGAATCCTCCAAATCCTCCACCTGTTGACCTCAATCAAGTGGTTGCTACCCAAAGACTGGTAATACAACAGTTAACAGACATGGTGACCGAGATGCAGAATCAGATAAGACAACAACGCGAGGAAATACGTCAAGCCCGCCAAGAAATAAGGCAAGCACGGTTGGAGAGACAACAACAACAACCTCCACCACCACCACCAGCATCACCAAGCTACATAGATATAAATTATGATGATTTGTAAGATCTAGGTGTTACTTTAGTTAGTAGATGATATGATAATATTCTAGAAGGAACAATAAGGTCTATTGACCCTATGTTTTGTTAAAAGTATTATACCTCATGCTGAGATTTCTTTGTTTGTGCATATGTTCCGAGAACAATATGAGTATACATCCCTTTTCTTACTAATCTCGAGGACGAGATTATTTTTAAGGGGGGTAGGATTTGTAACACCCAAATTCTGGATTGGGAATTAGTAGAAGAAATTTGAACAAAATATCATAATGATTTGGAAATTGGGAAATAAGAAAGTGATGAGAAAAGAATTTTACTTTTAAAACCATTTATACATCCCATGAAATAAATAACAAGGAGAATCAAGCTTAACTTAGTAAAATTAAAATAATATGGTTTATATTCACCTTTGGGTTCCAATTGATACATTTGAAAAATCTGAAAAACTAAAATAGAAGTATAAATTTGAATTTGGAATAGAAAATAGAAAATAAAAGAAAAGGGAAGAACTAAGAAAAATACTACATAAAATAAAATAAAATCAGAATAAAAAAATTCTTCACACTTATATTATTAAATTATACTATTCAAAATGAGGACAAGTTATTCACAAAGATTTGAATTTGAGTTTGAATTCAAATTGGATTTGAAAATGAAGAAAAGAAATAGAAAATAAAAAGGAAAAAGATAAAAACCCTAACTGGGCCAACTCTCCACATTTCGGCCCACAACCTCTTTCCCTCTATGCGGCCCAAGTTGGCAACTACGCGCCTGCCTCTCACTCGCTGCCAACTGGGGCCCGCCCGTCAGCCTTCGGCGCCGACAGCCCGACCCCACGCGTCAGCCGCTGTTCCACCGCACGCGCGTCCGCCACTCGAGTCACTCGCGCGCGGGCCCCGTTGCTCAGACTCACCCCCCTCCACGCGGACTCGTTCGCCGTGTGTCGCTGTGCGGTGGGCCCGTTTTGTCAGCTCGGTCTTCCCCTTTCAACCGAACGCGAGTTCGCCGCGCGCGCGTGGAGCTCGTCGGACCGCGCGGACTCCGCGAGCTCGCCGGCGATCTCGGTACCCGTACAACAACCGCGAAGCGCCCCTGAGTATAAATACGTAGCCGCGACCCCCCCCTCCTTCACATCTCTCTCCTCGGACCGTGCTTTCTCCCCGCGTCTCCGCCCGCCGCCGGTAATCTCCGCCCACGGTGGCGAATCACCCTCGGTGTGTGAACCCGGGGCTTCGGGGTGATACACTGGTGGTGCACGGAGACATCCCAAGCTCGATTAGGGACCAATTGTGCCGCGATTTCTCACCGGAGTACACGCTCCGCCGCGGATCCGCACACCTCCGCGGGCAGTGACCTTGCCACCGAGAAACAAGGTAATTAACCACCCGCACGCTTTCGTCATGTCCTTCACATGGTTTAGCGATGGTCAATTTTGGGATTCGGGCTCGGGAGCGTCGAGCGATGCGCACCGGCGACCGTCTCCGCCGTGGTGATGTCTCGGCGGCGCTCCCCGTTGAGCTGAGGTTGGGAGCGGTTCATGGACCGTCCGATCGATTTTTGACGATCCCGATTAGATCAAGGACACCCCTTCGTTCAATCGAGTTCCGACCGTAGATTCATGATCCGATGGTTGCGCGTCGATCTCGGTTACGTTGAGCGCGCGCCGTTGATCCCGGATCCGACGGCTATTGTGGCATACCGGTTCGGTTTACATTAAATCTAATCTGGGCCGCTCGGTTCAGATCGTGCGGCCGAGATTCAACCATACCCCTTCGCCGTGGCAAACTTTCTAAAGAGTCCTCGGGGTTTTGTGGAATCAACCCGCCGTCCTAGGCGGCTGTGCACTGAGCCTTAGAAATATTACACCGAGCCCCCTGTGCTTCCCAGTAATTGAGGCCCAGTCCAGTGAGCATTTAAATTGAATAAATAAAATAGAAAATAGATTTTTAATATGAAAATAATTGCTAGAACTTAGATAATTCATAGAAAATTCATTTTAACTCCAAATTGGGTCATTCCAGTTTCTAAAATTTTATAATAATATTCTCTATCATTTAGAATCACTGTTTTGACATGAATTCTGTCAGAAAATTTATTTATCATTTAATCATATTTTAATCACATTAAACCTTAGGAAAATCATAACTTGAATTCTACAACTCCAAAATTAATAATTCTTTTTCCTGTGATCTTATTTTAATATGTAGATTATTAATATGTATTTTGCATATATGTTTGGTGTAATGTTAATCTTGCCTATACTATATATGTTTGTATTGCTACGACTAGCAGTGAGGTCACGAGGATCTGAAGAATCATCCTGGTACCTGGATTCTCAAGGCCCAGGCAAGTTGTGCCCTTGATCACTTCTTTTCACCTACTCATGTTCTAATTAATCATAATGATCTGCATAGGTTAATTTTGATGGGACCCAATAGGTTACCCTAGTTTGATTATCTTTATACCTTGCTTACCACTGATCTTTCTGGGTAGTACTTGCTAGTGCTATATGTGGCTTTGGGTATAGAGATACACCTTACTATTCATGATTATACTTTTGTTATCAGTTGTTATTTATGGTTCATGTTAAGATCATTATGTTAATTGGAACATGGAGCGACCACCCGGGAAAACAGTGCTACCACAAGGGTAGTATGGGATGCCCTTGGCTGATTAATTAGGAAAGCTAGTGGAAGACTACCTTACCCGAAAGGGGCAAGGGCAGTAGGGGAGAGGTCAGTGTAGGGAGGCCCTCGGGAGGATTTTGCTGCGATGGCGGTCCTGCAAGGGATTCCTGCACTGGATCTTCCTATAAACTGTAGCGGGTTTTCGGAAGCTAGTGGAACTTTGTAAAGGCCTCGTAGTGCTACCCTGCCTCACTTCCTTGGTAGAGGTGTATGGGATTCATGACCCCTTGGCAGATGGGTAACACGGCTTGTGGGTAAAGATGCGCAACCTCTGCAGAGTGTAAAACTGGTATACTAGCCGTGCTCACGGTCATGAGCAGCTCGGACCCTCACATGATTAACTTATGGAACTAAATTCAATTTGTCATATGCATTGCATCGCAGGTGAAGTGGTTACTTTTGTTCTACTATTTAATTGGGTTGGTATTTACTTATACTTAGTAATTGCTAATAAAATTTTGACCAACTTTAAAAGCAATGCTCAGCTCTAACCATCTTCTTTGGTAAGCCTTACACTTCACGTGAGCTCCCACCTTTGGCGAGTTCATGCACATTATTCCCCACAACTTGTTGAGCGATGAACGTATGTGAGCTCACTCTTGCTGTCTCACATACACCACAGGTCAAGACCAGGTACTGCAGGATGATGCTCATGGAGGATGATGTGATGAGTTCGTGAGAGGTTTAGGTCGTCGTCTCCCAGTCAACTTTGGGTTGCTGGACCGTTGTCTCCCTATAATGTAATTATATATTTTGTATAGAACTCCTGTTATATATATAAAGTTGTGACATTCGATCCTGTGCCACTATACATCATATGTATGAGACTTGGTCCCAGCATACCTGGTGTTTATGTTAACCCCGGGTTTTGGACCCCTAAAATCCGGGAGTTACACCGAGGGTGTAGGGGAGGTCCTGAGGGTCATGGCGATGTGCGGGTCGCCGTCGGGGATGGTCAGAGTCGGCCGGTCCGCGTGCGCAGGCGGGGGAGCTCGTCGGCGGCGAGGAGTCCGGCCTATCCAGGGCACAATTGACCAATAAACGGGTCAGGGAGCTTCACCAGGGGTCAAGGAAGGTGTGCGCGCGAGGAATTGAAGAATGGCTCACCGGAGAGCTTGGTCCACGCGTGCAGGCGGGCGGCCAAAGTCCGGTGAGGTCGATCTTCGCCCTCCGGCGAAGTTCTGCTAGGTCCGAGGGCTTGGAAAGCTTCACGGGCCAATGGCGAGGCTAACCGAAGCGCTGGCGCGACTTGGGGGTGAATGGAGTGGGCTGGCCACGGTGGCCGAAGCTCTAGCGGCAATGGCGGGCGGAAAAGAGCTCGCCGGAGCTAAGGAGGGGCATTGGGACGGTGATGGTGAGCACGGGGCGAAGTGAGGCATGCCTGGGAAGGATTTATAGGCGTGGGCGAGCACGGCCGAAAGGTGGGGCTCTGACAAGCGCTCGGGGCGTGCGCGGCGAACGCTAGTGCGCGCTCTGGCGCCTGGCACAGCGTTGAGCACGAGGCAGCGCAGAGAGAGGTCGAGTTCAAACACGGATTGGCTCCAAATCTTTGAGATTTTGGCCATAATCCCGTTGAGAGATCTCTTCCTCTCAGGTCCCTTTGTCGTTTATGTGTGGAGGCTAGCAGGTTTGGTTGACTGGATTAGGAGATAGAGAGGGAAGAAATCTGGTTTGTCTCACTGCCGCACACTGGGAGAAGATCTCTAGTTTGACGTGTCCGAGGCACGCGTACCAATGCCATCTTCTGGCACAAGACAGAGAGGTTAGTTATGCACGTTTTTGTTAATGGGACCATTAGGATTTGAGTTAGGGATCAAGGTGAACATGCCTGATCTTTGGCTCAAGGTCTGAAATTCAGAATTCTGAATTTCAGAATTTCCTAATGAACTCCCACTTGAGGGGCTTGTTTAGGGTTTTATTTAAATTGTTTTGGCCAAGCTCCCATAATCTTTGTTGTTGCTTATTTAGTATACTTTAATGTTTATAATTGGCCCAAGTCATGATTTTATATTTTTTATACCCTTTTCCCTTTCCTCTTGAAATTTGTTTATAGGGCTCAATTAGGGTTTTTATTGGGGTTGCACATTTTTGCCTTTTTGAAAAACCCATTTGTTTTGAACATGATACTTTTAAGTATAGGCTTAGTGGGTCTTTTATTCTTAAGTGAATTTGATGTTCATGCTCAAATTGGTTCACATAAAATGATGGTTCTTGGGCTAGCATTTTTGAGAAAAACCCCTAGGTGACACTGGGGTGTCACAGTTTCGTCCTACCATCAACATTTCCTCTGATACCACTTCTGTCACACCCAGATTTAAGGGGTAAAGCCGGGTGCGTCTCATATGTGCACCAAAGAAGAACATCACATATAATGACAAATTATATAGAGATAAATGTCACAAATATCATTATTACATAGCGGAAGTCCTATAAAAATAAATGAGAATAATAAAGCGAACTAAGCATTATTCCTTGGTGCCATAAAGCTGACTAGGAGATGCCACCTAGATAAGCTCGTACTCCTCATTGTAGACCTCCTCCTGGACTACCTACTCTTCACCTGGGGGTTTATATATCGCAAGGGTGAGCTCACAAAAGATCATAGCTCAACAAGTTATAGGGAATAATGTGTATGAACTCACCAAAGGTGGGCGCTCATGTGAAGTGTAAGGCTGGTCAACAAATAAGGGTTAAAGCTGAGCATTGCTTTTATTAAGTTGGTCAAATTTTATTAACAGTTACTAAATGTAAGTAGATACCAAACCATAGTAATAATAGATCAAAATTAATAATAAAACCATAATGCGATGCAAATGACAAATTAAATTTAATTCCATAAATTAATCATGCGAGAGTTCTAAGCTGCTCATGACCGCGAGCATGGCTAGTATACCAGTTTTACACTCTGTAGAGGTGGTACCCTTTACCCACAAATTGTGTCACCCAGTTGCCAAGGGGTCTAGAAGTCTCATTCATCTCTACTGAGGAGACAAGGTAGGGTAACACTACGAGGCATTTGCAAAGTTTCACTAGCTTCAGAAAACCCGCTACAGTTTCTAGGGAGCGCAATGCAAGAATCCCCCGTCTGACTGCCATCTCAGCAAAATCAACCTGAGAACCTCCCTACACCGATAACTCCCCTACTGCCCTTGCCCGTTTCAGGTAAGGTAGACCTTCACTAGCTTTCCTAATTAGTCAGCCAAGGACGTCCCATTCCACCCTTGTGGTGGCACGTGTTTCTCAAGTTAAGATCCATGTTCCAATTAACATAATAGTCTTATCATGAACAGAAAAAAACAACAACAATAAAGAATGACTATGTGTAATAGTTATCTCAACACCCAACACCACATATAGCAATAGCCAAGACTACCCAAAAGTTCAGGGGTACACAAGGTGTAAAGATGACCAAACTAGGGTGACCTATTGGGTCCCATCAAAATTAAGCCTAAGCATGCCAAAATGATTATAGAAAACATTATTGGGTAATTAAAAGTGGTCAAAGGTACAACTTGCCTTCAACGAGCTCTAGCTCAGCAATTTCCACTTGCTGGGTATCGAGGTCCTCTATCACTTGCTCGTCTACTCGAAGCAACACAAACAAATATGGTATAAGAGAAATTAACATCACACCAAACATAAGAATAGAATACATAATAATTATCTACGCATCGTAACGAAATCAGAGGTTCGAGAATCACTAAATTCGGAGTTATGGTCATCGAGTTACGATTTTCTGAAGTTATTAAGTGGTTGGTATAGAATAATCCAAATGAATATTTTTAAACTATGTTTCATGACAAAACGTAGTTACTAAATTATAGATAGTATTAAAAGAAAATTATTGCAACTGAAATGGATTAAAAAGGAGTTAAAATGAATTTTCTAGGAATTAAACAAGATTCTGAAATTATTTTTACACTAAAAATCATTTTCTATATTTATTCCTCTGATTTTCTAACTCCCTGGACTGCGCAAAATATTCCTGAGAAGTGCAGGGGCTAACTTGTAAAGTTTAGGACCCCTCTGTAATTACTTTACATTTATGTTGAACAGCGGGTTGATATGGCAAAAAGGCAGGGGTTCTTATGTAACTATGCTCGGCCGAAGGTGTATGAAGAGATTTGGTCCACCCGATCGACAACCGACGATGAAGATCAGATCGGACCCGGCCCGAATCGGCATTTCACTGAACCCACACGATCTGCATTCTACGGCTTGGATTTAAAGCAGCTACAGTATACTCTCATCCGTTCGATTCCAACCCAACGGTCCAGATTTGATCACACAAAAAGGTACAAGTGATCTAATTGGAACCATCCATGACCCGATCAATGATTAGTGTAGCCTTTCCCCAACCCCAGTCAGTAGGGCGGCGACGCCCGCAAGACCATGACGATGTTCTCGCCGGCGACAGCCAAATTGGGCACCCGACGACCGATCTCCCTGCCCGAAACGGCCAGAACAACGAGCGCATAATGGCGAACACCTTGAGGTAACTTACAGAGTACACGGGATGGTGACGAGAGTAGGCCACAGCGAGGTGTGACCCGCGGCGGCAGAGGTGCTCCGGTGAAGAATTACGTCGTCCTAGAGGCGGTCGAGGGAGACCGTCGACACCACACGGTTCCCGAAATCAGGCAGAGCACCTAGAGCTCAATCCCAGGGCTCGACGTCCAGGAATTGAGGATTGACCTCGTGGTGGGGCAGCCCTTGTCCTCCGCGCCACCGCACACGCACAGACGCTCACGGAGGTGGTCGTGGAGATGGAAAAGGAGGGAGATGAGGCCCTCCCCAGCACCTAAATAGCATTGGGCAGGTCGGTCAAGGGGGTCCGCAACGGTAGCTGGAGTTTTCGCGCGTGTCATTGGATCTCTGCGTGGCGCGGCATTAGGGAAGACGGTATGCGCTGACACCTCAGGCCCACATGTCGACAACCGCACACGCACAGTCGCTCGATAGTGCAGTTGATGTGTGGGGGCATCCTATCAGCAGAGTCAGTCCTGTGAGCGCCACCCCGCCTGACGGCTGGGACCCAGCGGTCGGCGCCTTCCCCGTACAGGGGCCCCACAGTGGCAGTGGTCAGGTGGGCTGGAATGGGCGCTTTGGGCCCAATTCTAGTTAGTCCTTTTCTCTTTTTCTTTTATTCTTTCTTTTCCATTTCCAAATTTAAGGATTCAAATTGTCTTAAATTACTGTTTTTGAATCTCAGATTCCCAAATATAATCCTAGTAAGAATAGGTATATTTATTTATTTATTTATATATATATTTCTTTTATAGTGTATATTATTTGTTGGGTGTCTTTTTCTCCGCCGAAGGTCCTCAAGGCAAAAACACCTTCGGCAAAATAATACAAAGGTTCATCAAAGCTACCTTCTGCCCCGGTTTAGCCCCTCAAGACTCTGCGTAGAGGTGACAATACAGAATGCCGAAGCTCAATAGCTTCGGCCCAGATCAAGCAGAGAAGGAAAAAGAACTAGATAGACCATATTAGTTTTAGTCGCATGTAAACAAATGTTCAAGGGAATGAATGTAATTTTACCCGAGCTACGTCCTGTGTCTATAAATAGATGAACAGTACCCCCATAATGTTCACGCTGGATTGCATTCACTCTCTTGCATCCTCGCCTTCGAGCAAGCCAAAGGTATCGATGTAATATTAACATTGTTGATATCCATATATGTTTTATGAAATGCAAGAATAAATGAATTATTAAGATATGATTATCATATTTATTCCTTCGCATTCCTATCTTTGCATTGATATGATGAAGGTATGTCTTTCTTGACCTTCGTCTAAGAAGCATTATGCCCGCAAGGAAATAATGCTTCGAAGGACAAAGGTCCTTAATGATTAACCATTGTGTTGCCTTATTCTTGACTCACAGCATTTGAAAACAAGTGACCAACATTGGCGCCCACCTTCGGTGAACTCACTTCCAGAATTGTGACAATGACTTCGCAAGTCAACCAAGCTGTGGCACCTTTGGCTACGAAGCTGGTGCTCCCAATCACAGGCGGCTCAAATTCTGAACCAGCCAACAAGAGGCAGAAGAAAGAAGCACAGAGAAGGGTACATCATGTTAGAGTGCAAGGATCCTTCATCAAGTCCAAATGGTCTCACATACCAATCACCTTATCCCAGGAAGACCTTCAACTCAAGGACTATCCCCACAACGATGCAATGGTCGTATCTTATATCATCAAAGGATTTATGGTCCACAATGTCCTAGTAGACTCGGGCAGTGCGGCAGATATGATCTTCACGAAGGCTTTCAGGCAAATGCAAGAGCCAGATGACAAGATACATGATGCAACACACCCCCTTTGCGGCTTTGGAGGAAGGCAGATTGTGGCGCTCGGCAAGATAACTTTGCCAATCACCTTCGGCTATGTTCACAACACAAGGACAGAATAGGTTGTCTTTGATATTGTCGATATGGAGTACCCCTACAATACAATCATTGGTCGAGGGACACTAAATGCTTTCGAAGCAATACTTCATCCATCATATCTTTGCATGAAGATACCTTCGGAACAAGGGCCCATTGTTGTACATGGAAGCCAAGAGGCCACCAGGAGAGCGGAAGGAAGTTGGACAGATTCGAAGGCCATCCATAACATAGATGAAGCCGAAGCTCATCAGCAATATAAGCATAAATGAGAAAAGGCTACTTCGATGGATCAACCAAAGCCCATGCTTTTGTGTGAAGACATAGCTGAGCAAAAAGTGCTATTGGGATCTCAATTGTCTGATGAACAAGAGAAGACTTTGTTGAGATTCCTGTTCAACAACAAGGATGTTTTTGCTTGGTCAACCAATGATCTCTGTGGTGTCAATAGAGATATCATTGAGCACTCACTCAATGTAGATCCGGCCTTCAGACCAAGAAAGCAGAGGCTTCAGAAAATGTCCGATGATAAAGCCAAAGGTGCACGAAACAAAGTGAAAAGATTTCTGAGTGCCGGTGTTATCAGAGAAGTGACATACCCAGAGTGGCTGGCTAATACTATGATGGTAAAGAAAGCTAACGAAAAATGGAGAATGTGCATCGACTTTACAGACCTCAACAAGGCATGCCCAAAGGATGAATTTCCACTGCCAAGAATAGATTCCCTTGTGGACGCAACAGCTACCTCGGAGCTCATGAGCTTATTGGACTGCTACTTAGGCTATCATCAAATCTGGATAAAGAAGGAGGATGAGCCGAAGACAAGCTTCATAACTCCTAGTGGGACCTATTTGAAAGCATCTAGGCCCCTGGTTGGTTTTAGTGATTAATGACAACGTATTGTTATATGTGACTAACGTGTGTTTTGTAGAGACAAATGGTAAGTTAGGTCGCATTACAGGTATAAGTACTACAATGGTGAAAACAATCCCGGAAATAAGAACTCGAAGCGACGGCTAAAACGACGAAACAAAAGGTGAAGGACTACGGAGTCCGAGTGTCAAGGAGATGTGGACACTCGTGATTTAGTTAGGTCTTTTATTCTCTTTTAGCCGTACTATAAAGAGGGGTTGTCGATGAGTAGTTTGACCAAGAGAGTTCTAGTGTAGTGTTGGTGCACAATCACACTCACATACAGTGCTAGGTGTCACTCTAGAACTCACTCACATGTTAGAACGAAAACTGATTTGAAAATCAGCTGAAAAACAAGAGGTAGGGTTTCTGGCCCAGGGGCACCGGACTGTCCGGTGTGCACCGGACTGTCCGGTGCACCATCTGCCAGGTGGGGCCAGGCTGGCCCGGGGAAGAGCCTTCCCCACGCAGAAACCCGAGAGCGCAGTTTTCAGAGTTGAATTATAGTGGCTCACCGGACAGTGCACCGGACTGTCTGGTGTGCACCGGACAGTGACTGTTCACTGTCCGGTGTGCCATGACTGTTCACTGTGACTGTTCACAGTGACTGTTCACTGTTCGGCAAGCACCAAAAGCCTAGTGAGGAGATTAGAGAATCTTAATCCGCGTTCGTTCCTCATTAGTGCTAGCGAGAGCCACCTAGAGCACACACCACTTGCATTAGGCTTCTCTTGGTCAAGCGAAAGTCTATGGCTTGTTACTCCTGGTGATCGGCATCACCTAGACGGCTTGGTGGCGTTGGGAGCTCGGTGATCACCATGAAGATCTTGTTGGTGACCCGACTCAAGTTTGTAAGCGGTCTCGAGGGATCCACCGCGCCGGAGTGGCAAAGGATCATCTCGTAGTGAGCACTTGGTTCTTGCAAGGACCAAGGGGGAGCGATACCCTTGCGCGGGTGCTCCAACGAGGACTAGTGGAGAGTGCCGACTCTTCGATACCTCGGGAAAAATTGGAGGAGTCTTCTAAACCTTGCTTTACATTCCGCACTTAATTCAAGCACTTTACATTGTGTATTTGTTTAGCAAGTATTTAAAGTATTGTCTTAGCATTGTTGTATTTCTAGTATTATATTTTTAGTGCTAGTTGTTGGGGTGAAGTTGGGCTCTTGCTTAGCTCTTGCTTAGGTTTTAATTAGTGTTGATTTTTAGAAAATCCCAATTCACCCCCCCCTCTTGGGCATCGTGATCCTTTCACTATTGTTACCTTCGGATGCCTGAGGGGCTCAAAAATGCTGGAGGAAGCTTCAGTAGGATGATTGCCAAAGTTCTCCACTCCTAAATTGGCAGAAATATGCTAACATATGTTGATGATATCATAGTAAAGAGCACAAAGCAAGAAAACCACGTTGCTGACTTGCAAGAGACATTTGCCAACTTCAGACGGGCCGGTCTTAAACTAAATCCAGAGAAATACGTCTTTGGAGTGAAGAATGGCAAGTTTCTTGGTTGCTTGGTATCAACAAAGGGTATCAAAGCTAATCCAAGTAAGATAGAAGCCATACTTCGAATGGAGCCACCAAAGTCAAGAAAGGGTGCCCAAAGATTGACAGGGAGGCTGGCATCATTGAACAGATTCATTTCAAGGTCCGCAAAGAGGAACTTGCCATTCTTCGAAGTGTTGAAGTTAGCCAAAGTCTTTCAATGGGGACCAAATCAGCAAAAAGCCTTCGAAGAATTGAAACAATATTTGATAGAGCTGACAACCTTAACTCCACCTTCATCAGGAATTCCATTGCTGATGTATGTAGCTGCTTCCCACGCTGCGGTTAGTGTAGCACTGGTGCAAGAGAAGCAGGAGGGCCAGGCAAGAAAACAAGTGCCAGTCTACTTCGTTTTCGAAGTGCTTAGTGCATCAAAGAAAAATTACACAGAGTTAGAGAAGGTACTATATGTTGTACTAATGGCTTCCAGGAAGCTTCGGCATTATTTTCAAGCATACCACATCATAGTACCTTCTTCACAGCCTCTCAAGGACATAATGAGAAATAGAGAGGCCACATGAAGAATTGGAAAATGGGCTGCAGAACTGAACAAATTCACTATCGATTTCGTTCATAGGTCTTCGATCCAATCCCAAGCGTTAGCAGACTTCATTGCTGATTGGACGCCAAGGGCTTAGGATAAAGAGAAGACAACCGATACCGAAGCCTGGACAGTATTTTGTGATGGGTCTTGGGGAACCTTCGGCACAGGAGCAGCAGCTGTCTTGATTTCACCATCAAAAATCAAAACCTGCTATGCAGCAAAATTGGACTTCAATTGCACAAATAATATTGCAGAGTACGAAGCCCTTCTCTTGGGGCTTCGAAAGCTTAAGGCAATGGGAATAAGAAGGGCAATACTTAAATTTGACTCATAGGTCATCTCAGGTCATGTTGACAAAAGCAACAAAGCAAGAGACACAAAACTAGAAAAATATCTGGATGGAGTCCGAAGGATGGAAGCCTCTTTCGAAGGTTTTTCTTTAAAAAATATCCCGAGAGGAGAAAACAAGCATGCAGATTTGCTAGCTAAATCAGTGGCACAAGTGCTTCCATTACCTTCGGAAGTATTCTTCGAAACAATAAAAGCACCTTTGGTCGAGCTCTTGGAAAGGGCGGTGCTCACAATTTCACCAGTACATAGTGAAGATTGGAGGAATGAGATTGTATCTTTCCTCCAAGGCAATTGTCTTTCGGATGACGAAGTTTACAATAAAAAATGGAAGCAAGAACAAGACCATATGTAATCATAGAAGGGGAGTTATACAAACACGGGGTCTGCTCTCCATTACTCAAGTGTTTATCTAGAGCCGAAGGTCAAGAATTGATGAAGGAAATACATGCAGGATTATGTGGGGCCCATATTGGGTCTAGGGCTCTGCTGGGGAAGGTTTTCAGACAAGGATTTTACTGGCCAAAGGTAGTTTCGGATGCAACATATTTGGTCCAAAAATGTGAAAATTGCCAAAGATGCGCCAGAGACCAGAAACAACCTTCGTCTCTAACCCAGCTAATACAGCCAACTTGGCCACTGCAAAGGTAGGGTCTGGATTTGTTAGGTCCACTTCCACCAGCACAAGGAAACTTGAAATATGTTGTTGTAGAAGTGGAATATTTCTCTAAGTGGATCGAAGCAAAGCCTTTAGCTACAATAACTTTGGCCACAGTACAGAAATTCTTTTGGCAAAATGTTGTTTGTTGCTTCGGCGTGCCGAAGGCTATAACTGTTGATAACGGAACTCAGTTCGATGCTGAAACATTCAAAACATTTTGTAGCCAGATTGGTACAAAAATACATTTCATATCAGTGAGGCATCCAGAGTCAAATGGATTGGTAGAAAGAGCAAACAGAATCATAACAACAGGAATAATGAAAGTCAATCTTCAACCAACCCAAAGGGAAGTGGCCTGACAAATTAATAAAAGTGGTGTGGAACCACAACACTGTTGTATCAAGGTCAAAAGGATTTACCCCGTTCAAGCTTCTGTTTGGTGATGAAGCAATAACACCGGAAGAAGCAAGAACGGGTTCAATAAGAACCTTAGCTTCGACAGAGGATGAAGGTGATTGCCAAATAACAAAAGACACCATAGAAGGGACTAGATTGCAAGCAATAGAACACATCTATAAGTACTAGGCCGAAACAATCAAATGGTGTGATAGAAAGGTAAAATTGAAGAATATTAAGCCAGGACATTTGGTGCTTCATAGAGTGGCCAACCCTGATACAGTGGGGAAGCTTCAGCTCAAGTGGGAAGGTCCCTTTTTGGTGGTATCTTCGTCAAGACCTAGATCTTACAGATTGAAAGACATGGAAGGCAACGACATACCAAGGTCTTGGAATGCGGATGAGCTTCATCGATATTATGTGTAAACAATGTAATTTTCATATTTTTCCCTATGGCACCCTTTTCCTTTCAAGAGGGGAGAAGGTTTTTTAATGGGGCCATAGGTTGTAATCTTCATTTTTTGTTTAGCCCCATGCAATATAAGGGCCAAATTTCCCCACATGTAAAATGTAACATTAGGGACCGCACCATCGAGTGCAAGAGGCCATGGAGAAGCTCAACAGTCATCCCTAAGGGGATGCAGAGCTAAAATGTCACCTAAGAGGTGAAGAAGCTACAAAGTCGTTCCTAAAGGGACGCAGAGTAAGTTATGAAGCTCTAAAGTTGTTCCTAAATGGACGCAGAGTAAGTTACGAAGCTCCAAAGTCGTTCATAAGGGAATGTAGAGCTAAAATACCACCTAAATCAAAGGTTAAGAAGCTCCAAAGTTGTTCCTAAGGGGATGCAGAGCTTAAATGCCACCTAAGTAAAAGGTTTTAGAAGCTCCAAAGTCGTTCCCAAGGGAATACAGAGCTTAAATACCACCTAAGTAAAAGTTGAAGCCTCAAAAGTCGTTCCTAAGGGGATGCAGAGTCTGACTGTGTTTATGGCATACATTTGCACATTTCATCACATCATATTTTGCATTCACAAAACCATACATTAGACATCTGTAGGATCATCATCATGGCATAAAAGCATAGACATTGACAGGAAAAACTATGGTTTCCGTTCTCGAAGAGAAAATGTTTCGAAGGTGCTTCATATCAAATGAAACTTCGTCCTATGGAGAGATGTTTCGTTTTCAAAGGGAACCTGGTTGCATAAGTAAATGCTTCGTTGTGAACGAAAAGAAGGGAAGGTGTTTTTCGCCTTCGGCTCAAAAGGCCACCAGCATTTGTTTCATCCACAACAAAGCAGTTCACACATGAAGAAAAATGTAAAATTGCATTATAGGATATTTACAAATGTTTACAATAATTTGTTCACTGTCAATTACAACCTTTTACCATATGGTACAATGGATTTCTAAGTGTTCCTACAGATAACTACAAAAGGAGATTTCAAGGTCTACTTCGGCTTTTTAGAAGCAGCTTCGGCCTATCAACCCTCAGCACCATCATTCTGCAAAGTAATAAAAGTATAACGTAATCAGAAATTTGATGAAGGAAGATCAAGGTTGTGACAGAACCTACCAAGTCATTAGGCCCACCTACAGTTGTCCTTGTCCAACGGACATCAGACAACCCTGCAGGTGCCCCTGAATTACTTGACAAGTTCAGTATCTGTTTTTTTCTTACCTTTCCCAAGAACGTTTTACCCGTCACGCAGACATTACAAGCATCGGAGATACGAAAATGCGAAAGCAGTTACATTAACTTACTTTTATTGAAAAGTAAGGCAGAGTTATAATATTACAGACCATAAATATAATATATGAGTGCTAAGTATTATTATTACAAACCATGAGAGGCAAAAACCCCTCCCGATAAGTTTTAAACAGAAGTTTTATGGAGGATCCTTTCCTCCCGTAGCTTTACTCCTGGTGCTCTTCCTTTGGTACCACCTTTGAATAGAAGCAACAAAAGTTGGTTGCTTCCTCACCTAAAAACAACATGGGACAAAGCCCTGAGTATGGAATTACTCAGCAAGTCTTACCCGACTAAAGAAAAGACTCCCAAGGTTATGCTGGCTTTCAGGGAGTCAAGGTAAGGATTAACAATAGTCAATGACTCTGTTTGTAGAAATGCTTACTAAGAGTGGATCCTTAAAAATTCAATTTTACTTGTCAGGTTAAGTAAGATTACCTGTATCTAGAGTTCTTTCTACCCTAGTTCAATCACTTGACCTGCACTAGCCAATTTCTTAACAACCCTTTATCTTTACTGGAGTACTATGTATAGGGCAGTGACCAACTCTTCATAACCACGAAGGTACGGCGATCTGAATCGATTATACTCAGCTAAGGATCTCCAATCACACGACATATATAGCACTTAACCCTTGCATATGTCAACTCGCCACCGAGGTTCTTAAGACCAGATCAGGTTCACGCCAACCGAGAGCACAGATACACCACCGTCCAGCCTCTTGCCACGGAGGGTACACGCTACTCTCGCCATCTCTCCACTCCCATTGCGTGGTATCTTATTCTGGTATTAGTCTGCCCGAGGCAAAGCTTACCCATGACGAGGCATGTGACCAGTTAAAGGGTCCTCGGTCATCAAGCCTACATCGACACGGTCCTTAATCGACTCAGATGGAGACACTACACCGAGACTCTCTTCTCGTGCAAGTCACCCGCCTGGTCTCAGCTTAATCATTTCAATCCCCAAAGTTTGGTACCTAGCAGAGGTACATCTTTTTCGATGTTGAACCCATCATGGCCATGATGGATCCACCATCAAGTTTTATTTTTGAAAACAACCCACCCACTTTGCAACATCATCTTTGAGAAAACAAAACATTTTGTTTTTCTAAAGCAAAGCTAAGCATAAGAAAACCTTTTGTAAAATAGGGATTAGGAAGTAATCCAAGGAAGGAGATGCAGCAATAGTTTAACACACAACTCCTATGACCTAATGCATCAAGTAAGTGAGAAAGAGTTTAAAAGTAACAAGGAGGTGGCAAATGCACCGGGGCTTGCCTTGTTTTACTGGTGAATCAGGCTCAGATCCGCAGATATCAAAATAAAAGCAGTTGCCTGCCTGATGTTCCTCAGGTGGTGGTGGTGGAGTCTTCTCTTCTTCTACTTCCTCTTCGTTTTCTAAATATGACCATACATAATAATGAATGCCCATGTAATGCTCATGAGAGTGCAAAGATAATAAAAGTTTATTATCTAAAGTCTTGAATACAATTTTCCTTCATGGATCTCCGAGAACTTAGGGTTTCTGGAGTCAACAATGAAGTTCACAGGGCAGGGGGTAGGGTTTTGGGTTCTAAGTATCACACATGGTCCAAATCATATCAAACTCTACCCAAGGCTTCTAAATATTATTTAAAGTTTTTCCTAAAAATTTAGTGAATTTTGGATTTATTATTTATTTTCTAAAAATCTAGAAACATGATCTTAAGCTGTTTTAAATACTCTATAATTTCCCTTTTGGACTAAAAATTACGAAACTATTTTTATTAAATTCTATAGGAAATTAGGAACCTAGCAAAATTGGTTTGGTATTTTTACCATTTTTCTATAATTTTCTAGAATTTATTTAGCTCTGGTAGAAAAAGAAAAAGAAAAATGATAAATAGTACTGGATCCAATTCAGCCCATTCAGCCCAATAACAGCAGAAACGTGCCAGCGCGCGCGCCCGCGTTGTCGATCTTGCAAGAAGGTCCCCGTCTTCTGGCATAACCCGAAACAGTCCAATACATTATTCCAGGCAGTCACTGACATTTTCAGAAGAGCCCCTACGTTTCTATTCCTTTGCACGCCGAGATCCTCGACGGTGGACGGCGACGCGCAGAGCTCCGATGAGCTCGTGTACCGGCCAAACTGCTCAAAGACTGGCATCCTACTCTGGCCGAGGCCAAATTCAAGACCTAATGACAGTTTCCCCTCACTAAATTTCAAGAATGGCTACCCAATTTGCTCTGGCCACGGTGACAGCAGGGATAATCAAAGGAACAACAAGTTCCCAGCGATCCATGACGATTTAGTTAAATCAGAGGGGTCAAGGAGCTTGAGGAGAACTTACGGATGCTAGAACAAACGACTGAGAAGCTTGAACTAACCTGGCACAAGCTGGCCACGGTGAGGCTAAACCGAGCGGGGTTCTGGAACGATGCGGGGAGAATCCAAAATTGGAGCTCTCTGGTGGAGGATTTGAGGTGCGGGTGGGTGTCCTAGTTGCTTGATTACATGACGGAACCGAGGGTGTGCTCAATTTATAGAGCCCGCAAGCAGTGGCCGGTGAATCAGACGACAACGCGCGGCGGCCGGAGGAGTGGGAAGTCACTGGCGCAAGAAATTGGTGGCATCTACCGTGGCAGCCCTCACCGGCGATGATCAGACGGCCAAAGTGAGTCACGGCGATGCGGTGAATGTGCCCATGCATGTGGCGCAAGGCCGTGAAACGGCAGTCACCGGCGAGCTCATCCGAATCCGCCGTGGCTAGTTCTGTACGGTGGTCGGAGTAGTTTAGTGGCCGGAGTTTATCCACGGCGATGATATTTACTCGACCCCAAACGCTATCCAATCGGTCCGAGCATGAATCACGGAGGCAAGAACGCGAATCCGTGCGTGGCTCACCGGCGGCGAGATGCACTGCATCAGTGATCTTGTGCAGTTTACTGTACCATTGGAATCACCAACAGAGCGCCTGACAAACAATGTTTAGGGTAAATTTTCTCTCAATTTTCTATGGAAATAGATCCAAGGCTCTGTGTCAAAGTTGTACACCTTGAAACCATCTTCATTTTTGTTATAGCGTCCCTAGTCAAATTCTTACTGGAACATGCTTAAATTCGAGCCCTAACTCCATGCTATTCCACTGTTAGTCTGAACTTCAGATTTCAAGCAGTCTGACAGTCCAACTTCAGGCTCATTTATCTCAAAATTCTTCATGGTACCAAGGCATGATTTCTATAGCAAAGTTATTCTCCTTCCATAGATCTAAAAAGTTGATGTGGTGACCTAGGGCAAAATCCTTTTTGTTTGGAAGTTACAAGGCCCCAAAGATGAACCCATTATACTGAAATTCAGACCTAACTAAAAGAGTTCAAGTGTAGCTCTTTTGCAATTAAGTCCAAATCTCAAGGTTTGGGTTGCAAATCTTCATAATTGTGAACCATATGACTTAAGACACCTTATTATCATGGTTTTTTTCATTTTAGTCCAAAAGTGCACCGATTTTGCACTTAGCCCCCTAGGGTTTAGGTTTAGGGCTTTCCAGGGTCCTTTTTAGGGTTTTTGACATTTCAGGGGTTTGGATGTAACTTAGGTCCATTCTCAGTAACATTTTGTGACTATTTCAATTGAGCTTTAGAGTTTTCTCTATTTGGACTTTGTTTTACCCTTCTAATCCCCATTTACGGTTAAGTACCCTATTCTGGGGTTTTATCCACAAAATGTCATACCAATACAACTTGTTTGAAATTTTTGCCTAGTGAATGCATTCTAGGTGTGACAATCACATGAAATGCCAATGCTTATGATGTTATGCTCAGGTTTTAGTAATAGTAACACCAGGGGTGTTACAAAGGTAAAAAGCAAAGGTAAAATTCCATACTGAGTTAAGCAGCTTTCGTGCTTCATCCCTAGCTAATTCGCGCCCGCCCTTTGCCCAAATTTGGGTAATAAATCTATTTCCTATACTTTGGGCCTCGGTCGGAGCATCAACCAAATCCGAAGATGAAAGATTGAAGTTCGGCTTGTTAACAGCTCTCGCGTGATTGCACCTGACCTTCATGAATGCTGCAGATGTGCCGCGTGAAGCCACCAGAGCACAGAAATCTCCGTGCCTAGTTATAACTTCATCAAGGGCCTCAACTTCACTCTCGATATGCTCGAAGGCCCTGGGGATATCTTCGGTAGAAGAGATGATTTCTTCAGAAGTGGCTTCGACTGAGTTGAATATCTCCTTCAATTGATCAATGCATCGAGTGGCAAAGCCGGAGCATTTGTCCCAAAGGTTCTTAACAGTTTCACTTAGCTTCGCATTCTTTTCGGCTTTGGCTTCGACCTTTGCTTTCAATTCCTTCGTTTCGTGGTCGAAACGCTTAGATCTGTCGTTCAAGGTTGCTCAAGCTTGATCTAGCTCCCTGCTCAGCTTATCATTCTGAGACCATGCTTCCGCGAGGGAGCCTTCGACTGAATGCAGCAGGCTGTCTTTTTCTTTTAAAGAATCTTCAAGTTGCTTAATTTTATCTTCTAAGCCTCCAATAATAACTTCATTCTTTCTATCTTCGACATCCTATGGCATTTTCAAGGCTTTGCTTAACAACATACTCTGCAAAACAAGTTAAAATTAGAATACTCAAACCACCACGAAGGTAATATTAAAAAGTTTAGAGAAAAACCTCACCTTGAAATTGGAATAAAACAAACTACCAACAATATGTTGCCGCCTGTAGCAGCTAATGTCAGTCTCCAACTTCGAGAATCCAACACTGTTGGATAGGGTGCCTACAATCTTCGCCCCAGCGTGGTCGCGAATGCTTTCCAAGATTTCTTCATCAACCCCACCGAAGAGTATGGATCTCGGTTGGTAACCACAAGATATAGCGAATTCTTTTAACTCTGACTTATCTTCCTTAGAAAGTTTCTAGCCACCTAGGTGCCGAAGGTCAAAATCTTTCTCCTCCAAAGGAGCATCTTTAGTTTTCTTTCCTTCATCAGGCACTACAGCCATGCTTTTCTCCGCAACAACATCTAATATAAGTTTGTCAATTTCTGACATTGTGGTTGTGAATTCTTCAGCTTTGGCTCCGTCAGCATCTTCAGTGTCGGCAGGAATCGTTGCTTTCATCACCGAAGCTGAAGGCGGTGTTTGCTCAATCGCTTGCATTACTTTCACAATCTGCCGCTTCTTTTGCCCTCCAACCTTCTCCTCCATCGCCGAAGGCGCTTCCTTCTTCTGTAAAAGGTTGGTCAGTTTTGATCTCAGAGGACTTATCAACTTGAATGGTGGGGATTCAGTCATTACCTTCAAAATTTTCGACACCTCAATAGTAGAAGGCGATGGAGGGCTCAAAGTTTTTTTGGTGCTTCATGTACCTTCGGATCGGCAAAAGGTGTCTCATCAAGTTTCCTTTTCTTTGGAATTGGTGCTTTCAGCTCTGACGCTGCTTTCACTTTCTTCAGAGCCTCTTCGTCGGCCTTCACCGACCAGGTAGTTTGCCTGCTCAGAACGCTGACAATTCGTTTTCTTTTCACTCCCTCGGCTCCTTCGTCAAGTCTCTCATAGTCCGCATACTCAAAGTTTAGGGCATCCATTACCCAATTTAGCCTTCGTTTCGGCCGGGTGCCGAAGGCAGCAGTCATTAATTGATCCTCTTTCTTCATGTAATTTTCAAGAATCTCATTACACATAGTTTCAATCATTTCAAGCCATTCAGTGCATGGTTTCTTGAATTGCTTCTCAAATTTGAAGTGGTAGGGGAGTCAACCAAGCTCATATTTTCCCCCTTCCTTCTTGTTCGGCGTCCCCTAGCCACTAGAGGTTGGAAAGGTTCTATTTGCTAGGTATTCCTACACTAGGTCTCTAGTGCGAATCTCAGCAGCTACCACTCTAAAATGGACTTCGACCACTTGGCATGGGGAGCCGAGCTGCATATTGCATAATGGCCTTGTCATTCCGAAGCTCAATCTCATAGGACTCATAACCATAGTCATCAGTTTCTCCCTCTTCTTCTCGCCAGCTTTTACATAGAACCATTCATTTTCCACCCGGTCGACCACTTTTTATGGTAGCCAATTATCGATCCTTGGTGTCTTTTCGGTACGCAAAGTTATAGCATCCAAAGTTTTTGTGAAGGCCATCTGCCCTGGCCTTCGTCTGATAGTGCAACTCGTGCACTCGGCAGAAACCTTCGGCATTGGCACTTATGCCCTAGCTTCGGAGAGCCCATATATAAACACTCAGCCTAACAATGGCATTTGGTGTCAGCTGATGGAGATATATTTCAAACCTCTTCAAAACCTCTCCTATTATATCATATAGAGGAAACCAAAGCCCTACCCTGAAGAAGCTTTTAAAAATGACAACTTCATCCTCCTTCGGCTCCGGAACCACTTCCTCGCGAGCAAAACGAATAAGTTTATTCTCGGTTTCCCCAAAATAGCCCAACTTCATCATAACTAGGTCTTCTGCTGACATGGTAGATTTTCCAAATTCAATATGGCTTGGTTTTGATGGACTCAGAATACTGTTGTCTTCTTCAATTTCATCATCACTCCCGTCCTCAACTACAGTCTACGCAGCTTCGGCAGTCTCACCTTCGGCAACAGCTTCCTCCGGCACTACTAGACCGGATCGCCTCATCATTTCTGATATTTGCGCTGTTTCTGTCATTTCAGCATCATCTCCCTCACATGACACTCTAGCAGTGGATCTTACGTGGGCCATCTCAGGTTTCATAGTTCCTTAAGACGAAGCTGACTTTGAATGACTGTTGGGGGCCTGCTTCTTCGCCGAAGGTCCTCTAAGCAGAAACACCTTCGAAAGATTGGCATATAAGCAAACACAGCGTGAAGGTACACGCCGAAGCTACGATCCAGGGAGCTTCGGCATAGTGACATGCCTTGGGACGAAGGGCTGCACCGACTTAAAGAGGAAAAGACCGATCGGTCCATGATAATTTGTCATGCTTGTAACTAGTCATCAAGGACATAAATGTAATTTTGACCGGGCTACGTCCCATGCCTATAAATAGGTGAACAGTACCCCCGTACTGTTCACGCTGACTTGTATACACTCGCACGTCGCTCTCAAGCTTTCACCTTCTGTTAAGCCAAAGGTATAAAATGTAATTTAATATTGTTCATATTCATTCATGATAATAAAAATGTTTTGATAACGCTATATGATTATTTATGTTATTTTCCATGTTTTGTATCTTTCTATTTCAATCATTATATACTGAGATGATGAAGGTATGTCCTTCACAACCTTCGTCTGAAGATCATTATATCCTAAGGGAGATAATGCTTCGAAAGACGAAGGTCTTTAATTATTAACATTTTGTGTTGCCTTGTTCTTGATTCATGGCATTTGAGAACAAGTGACCAACATTGGCGCCCACCTCTGGTGAACTCACTTCCACTGTTGAGACGATGGCTTCGTTCAACAATCAAGCTGCAGCACCTTCGGTTGCGAAGCTAGTGCTTCCGATCACAGGCGGTTCAAGTTCAGAGCCGGCTAACAAGAAGCAGAAGAAGGAAGCACAGAGAAGGGTGCAGCATGTTGGGGTGCAAGGACCCTTCATCAAGTCCAAGTGGTCTCACATCCTAATCACCTTCTCCTAGGAGGACCTTCAGCTCAAAGATTACCCTCACAATGATGCTATGGTCATATCTTGTGTCATCAAAGGATTTTTGGTCCCCAATGTTCTAGTTGACACAGGCAGTGCAGCGGACATCATATTTGCAAAAGCCTTCAGACAGATGCAAGAACCAGAGGACAAGATTCATGATGCTACACACCCTCTTTGTGGCTTCGGAGGAAGGCAGATTATCGCACTTGGAAAAATCAGAATGTCAGTTACCTTTGGTTATGTCCACAACATAAAAACTAAGCAAGTTGTTTTGACATTGTTGACATGGAGTACCCATACAATGCAATCATTGGTCGAGGGACACTCAATGCCTTTGAAGCTATACTCCATCCAGCATACCTATGCATGAAGATACCTTCGGAACAAGGGCCCATTACTATCCATGGAAGTCAAGAAGCTGCCAGAAAGGCTGAAGGGAACTGGACAGATTCAAAGGCAATTCATAATATAGATGAAGCTGAAGCTTGCCAACAGTATAAGCACAAAAGAGAGAAGGCCGCTTTGGCAGATCAGCCGAAGCCTATGCAACTATGCGAAGACATAGCAGAACAAAGGGTACTACTGGGATCTCAACTATCTGATGAGCAAGAGAAGACTTTGGTAAGATTTCTATTTAACAACAAAGATGTCTTTGCTTGGTCAGCCAATGATCTCTGTGGTGTCAACAGAGATGTTATTGAGCATTCACTCAATGTAGATTCATCCTTCAGGCCAAGAAAACAAAGACTTCGGAAGATGTCTGAAGACAAAGCTGAAGGTGCTCGGAACAAAGTGAAGAGACTTCTCAGTGTTGGTGTTATTAGAGAAGTGAAATACCCAGAATGGCTAGCCAACACTGTTATGGTGAAGAAGGCTAATGGTAAATGGAGAATGTGCATTAATTTCATAGATCTCAACAAGGCATGTCCAAAGGATGAGTTCCCATTACCAAGAATAGACTCTCTTGTAGATGCAACAGTGTTGGGGGTATGCTTCGTAGCCGAAGATCCTAAAAGAGAAGAACACCTTCGACAAGATCCTTTCAAGAACAGCGCTGAAGTTATCACCGATAGAGCTTCGGCACAGTGACAAGTCTCAAGACGAAGGGGGCGAACCGACTTAAAGATCAAATGACTCAAAGACCCATGATGTTTTATGCCAATATTGTAATTGACTATAAAGGGGATAAATGTAATTTCACATAGGCTGTGTCCTGTGCCTATAAATAGATGAACAGTACCTCTATACTATTCACGCAATCTTGTAATTGCTGACGCAACGCACTGGAATTATTGTTTTTCGTCGAGAAGAAGGTATAAACGTACTCAAATGTCATATTTTAATATTCAGATCCATATAATGAAATATAAGAATAATGTCATCTCTCTCTAACATATGTTTTACACTTTATGCTTCATTTTACATTGTTGTATAAACTTAATCACGAAGATATGACCTTCGTGGTATTTTATTCGTGACCTTCGTCCGAAGTTCATTAAATCCTTGGGGAGATAATGCTTCAGCGGACGAAGGGCATTAACATTTAACATTTTTATGTTGCCTTGTTCTTAATTCATAGCATTTGAGAACAAGTCCCCAACATTGGCGCCCACCTCCGGTGAACTCACTTCCACTTTCTGAGCTAAGGGCTTCGTTCAGCAACCAAGCTGGAGCTGCTTCGGCTACGAAGCTGGTGCTCCCGATAACAGGCGGATCGTGTTCAGAACCGGCCAACAAGAAGCAGAAGGAGGAGGCACAGAGAAGGGTACAGTATGTCGGGGTGCAGGGACCCTTCATCAAGTCAAGATGGTCTCACATCCCAATTACTTTCGCAAAGAGGACCTTCAGCTCAAGGATTATCCTCACAATGATGCCATGGTTATTTCCTATGTTATCAAAGGCTTTCTGGTCCACAATGTTCTGGTTGATACAGGCAGTGCAGCGGATATTATATTTGCTAAGGCCATCAGACAAATGCAAGAGCCAGAAGATAAGATTCATGATGCTACACACCCTCTCTGTGGCTTCGGAGGAAGACAGATTGTAGCACTAGGCAAGATCACGATGCCAGTGACCTTCGGATTTGTTAACAACACCAGAACTGAGCAAGTTGTTGTTGGGGGCTTGTTCTCAAATGCTAAGAGTTAAGAACAAGGCAACATAAAAAGTGTTAAATGTCGAGCTCCTTCGTCCTTAGAAACAGTATATCCTTTCGGGTATAATGAATCTCGGACGAAGGTTACGATGGAAAAGACCTTCGTTAGGTCAATAAATGGTTAAACAGAGTAATTATATATAATGTACGAGCATTAATACCAGCATTATCATTGATATATTTCCATTATTAAATTCATAAAAATGAATTACAAACGTACCTTCAGATTGATGTAAAGTAAAGGTACAAACGTGATGCGAAAAAGCGTATGCCAAGTCAGCGTGAACAGTACGGGAGTACTGTTCACCTATTTATAGGCACGGGACGCAACCCATGTAAAATTACATTGATGCCCTTTACATTTATCAATAACTACATTAATTCTTCAGGGTCCAATTTGGCTTTTCATCTTTAAGTCGGTTCCTCTTTTCTGTTATTGTGCCGAAGCCTTTCTGCACATAGCTTCGTGATCGTCTTATCCTTCGTCTTGATCGTTTTTCATTCCAGTCACGCTTCGTCTTAACCATGCTCTTGTATATTCGTGACCTGACTCCGAAGGTGCCTGTTCCAAAGGTGCCTGTTCACATATTACACTTGGAAAATATTATCAAGCTATACTTTTGAGGACCTTCGGGAGCCGAAGGCCCCCAACAGTAGCCCCTCGCAATATCAATTTATTGTAAAGATAAATTCATATTGCGACATGGACGAAGGCTTTAAGCCGAAGGTCCGAAAAAAACACCTTCCTTTTGCTAGAATAGCAACAGTCATTGACAAGTGGGGCCCTCTAGTTTCCGACATACTGGGTGTATAAATACAAGCTCACCGCGAGTTTATTTGGCACGCCCTTTTGCCACCTGCTTTTTACTCACCCAGCTTTTAGCCTGCGCGCGACAGCATTTGCTTGGTCTTAAATTTTTAAGCTTCGGTTTCAAGTCTGGTTTGCCAGCATTCGCGAAAATGTCTGAGGATAAGATAGTTGCTGGTGCTTCAAAGCTAAGCCTTTCGGAGGAAATGCACCTGGGTTTTCTTGAGTCAATGTCGAAGACCAATACGGAAAAGATTGTCAAGGAGACTTTGGAGGGTTTATCTGAAGATACTGGTGACAGTGATAGTTATGATGTGGATAGTGGTGGGGAGGACTCCGAAGATCGCCCGTGGTGGCCTAGTCACTCAAACTTTGGAAAATCAACTATAAAGCAGAGTCATCTTGAAAATATGAGGGGGAGATATTTCCGAGATATATCCATCGTGAGGGCAGATGACGGAGAAAAAACTACACCGACCCCCGAAGATAATGAGGTCGTGATCTTCCGAAGCTTTTTAAAGGCTGGGCTACGATTCCCTCTAAGCAGGTTTGTGGTAGAAGTTCTGAAAATATATCAAATTTACCTTCATCAACTTACCCCCGAGGCAGTGATAAGATTGGGAATCTTCGTCTAGGCGGTGAGGAGCCAGGGCCTGGAGCCAAGTGCAAAAAGCTTTTGCAATATACACGAGCTAGTATATGAGACGAAACCCTAGGGTAAAGAGCAATATCATAATAATTTTGGTTGCTATAGCTTCGGTGCCCGCTCTGGGTCAAGCTGTCTCGTGCCAACCTTTCAGAAGAGATGGCCCGGGGAATGGATGAAGGAATGGTTCTATGTGAAGAACGATTTGAAGGTTTGGGAAGATATCAAAGATATCATCATGCGCCCTATCTGGCAGCGCTTCGGACTTTGGAAACCAAAGGTAGAAATGGACGAAGCAGCTGAAGAATGTCAGAGGGCCTTCGGCGTAGTCTGCTCTTTTATTGGGACCAGGGATTTAATGCAAGAGCACATTGCCTTCAGAGTGTGGCCACTTGTAGACAACTGGGAAATGCCAAAGGAGACCGTTAAAGAAACTGACGAGGGTGGACTAATCAGACTGAAATATACATTCAAGTATGGAGATAAGTTTGTTGAACCGGATGATGATTGGCTGAAAAGCATTGAGAATGTAAGTGATGAATTGCTTGGGGCGTACTCAAAGGCCGAAAACACTGCATTGTCAGCAGCTTTCGGAGGCCGAAAAAAGAAGAGACTCAACCGAGTATTTGATGCAATTGGGTTTATCTATCCCGACTACTATTATCCAATGCGATGTCAAAAGAGAAAAAATACTTCTTCTGCAAAGGACACTGCTTCGGCTGCTCCCGGGGAGCCAGCGCCGAAGAGGAAGAAGGTAAAAGTGTTCACACACCCTCCACGCTGTATTGAGCCGGCCATAGTGCCCGAGTTTATTGGCGAGGCCTCTTCGGCCACCGAAGCCAGAGAACCAACTACAGCGCCAAAATCCGAAGAAAAGGCCGAAGCACCAGCAATAGAAAAAACAGGAAAAGAGAGATCTGAAGAAAGAAAAACACCAGATGTTTTAAGTCCTTCGTCAAAAGTTGAGGCAGCTAAAAGCCAGAAGGGGCCAGCAGCAACCCCTAAAAGAAAAAGGATGGTTAATGTGCTGGATGTTTTGGAGACAATTAAATCTTCAAGCACAACTCCAAAGAAAACTGTTGAAGTGTTTACTGAAGCCTTTGCTGCTGAAACTTCGAAGCAGCAATTTCAAACTGAAGCTGGGCCTTCGGAATCCACCAAGATACAACCTTTGGAGGTCGAAAAAATGTCAAAGGCAAGTTTAGAAACTGAAAAAGCAAAAATAACAGAGCCGATTCTGACTGAGGAAATTGGCACTGCCACCCCCGAAGCATCTTCCAAAATACATGATTATATTGTGCGACATGCTTCGGGGAAGAAACTATCTGAAGAAGAGATTTTTGAAGCCAATCACTATGCCCGAGAACTAAAGTATCCGAGGGGGGCCGTAGTGTTCAATGGGACAAACGAAGATGATTTCCTGTACTGCCTCCCAGACAATAAAGAATTATCCGTGTGCTGGGAAATGGCTAGAAGCATGGGGTTCCCGAAACTCGAAGCTGGCCTTTGCGCCATGACGAAGGACGATCTTGCGGATAGCCTGGCATACAATAGTCTGAAGGTACAAAAAATGTGAATTTTGAAGTTTATGAATTTTGAATTAGTTTTTTGCTCCTATGTTAGCTCATTCATTTTTTTGAATAGGGCTTAATACTCAGCAATGCCTTAAGGGCTCAGAAGAATGCCGAAGATGAGAGCTGCACCATTGCTCTCAACAACCTTCGAACAGAGGTTATCAGGCTAAGAAACGAAGCCTTGGAGAAGGACAGAATTCTGCTTACATTAGTGGAAAAAATGAAGGAAGACGAAGCTAACTCTAAAACTCAAGCCGAAGCTCAGAAGCGTGAAATCAAAGATCTTCGTAAACAACTAGCCCGAGCCAAAGAAGAACGCATTCTTGAAGAAACAAAACGAGAATTAAGCGATCAATGGGCAGATCATTTGGAAGTAAATGTTAAAGAGCTTCGTGCTTCGAAGAAGAGGTGTTATGATAAATCCATAGAATGTGTTAAGAAAATAAAATCCAGCTTCGCCAGCGTTGGCGCGTTCTCTAGTGAAGAAAATTTCACAAGAGGAAATCCAGAAGGCCCAATTTAATGGATTAGTCGCGAAGCTGATGTCTTCGACGAAATCTTGAATAGTCGCGGGGACATTTGCGCTTTTTCGGGCGCCAGGGGAATTGTTACCATTTTAGAGAAGAAGGGGTGCGAGCATGTAAAATCCTTGGCGCAGTCTGAAGCTGCCTTGTCCCCTGAAGATATCACAGACCCTTCAGCCGAAGCAAGCCAGGTTGGTGGAAAATTTTTCACTGACATTTGGGACAATGGCGGCCGAAACATGGCTCAAGAGATTATTCAGAGAAGTGAAAAAGGCATCCATGATGCTAGGGAGGTAGCGAGGGCTGCTAAAAAAAGCACAGGGCCCGAAGGGCAAATAGGTATTAATTAGTGATTTTTATTTTGTTGTAATTTTTGATTTTGAACTTTATTCGTAGTTTGTAATAGTAATATAGCCGTGTCCTCTCCTACCTCAGAACCCGCTGGGGCATCTACGGACCCTCCCCCGAAGGGAGACGACGAAATTAGGCAAATGGCCGAAGCCATCATGGACAAAGTTGTCAATCAGCTGCTAAACGAAGCTGCAGAAGTAGTTCTTAGGGAAGATTAAATGCTATTGTAAAAATACTTGGAACATGACAAGTGTAAAACTTTGTAACTTTGAATGTAATATATAATCTATTTACAGTTCAATTCTTTACGATGCATGAAACTTTTTCATACATACCGCTTTTTGAGCCTTCGGCGAAAAAACACCTTCCCTTCTTTTCATGCTTCGTAAAGAAAATCTTTTATGTGTCACAAGAATTACCATGTTTCTTTGATGAAGAATCTCCAAACTTTATGAAAACATTCTTTGAATCCATAAAAAAGTCTTATGTTGCCTCTCAAATGAAGCTACACTTCTTCTCAATTTATCTTGTGCCTTGGTACGATTTTCTCTTTTTCAAAACATTCTTCGAAGATCAATGCCGTGTCCCCTTCCTGTTCTCCATGCGAAATGATGGATGATGCTTATGTTGTGCAAAATGATGTAATGATGTTATGTTATGCAAAATGACATTTATGCTGAAAATACACATATCCCTGGCATAGAGCACACAATCTTTTTATCTCAGCGTTGACTTTTCGCTGTAAGCCTCCCTTAGGAGCTTCTTCGCCTTTTACTTTCAGCGGAATCAGCGTTTATTTTTCGCTGTAAGCCTCCCTTAGGAGCTTCTTCGCCTTTTACTTTCGGCGGAATCAGCGTTTATTTTTCGCTGTAAGCTCTGCATTCCCTTTTGGAACGACTTTCGAGCAGAAAACTTACACTGCGCTCCCTTAGGAACGACTTTCAAGCAGAAAACTTACAGTGCGCTCCCTTAGGAATGGCTTTTTATTACTTCAAAAAAGTTACGGCTCATTCCTTAGAACAAGTTTTTGATAATCCGAAGGTTCTCCGTGCCTCCATAAATTTTTGTGCTTCGGTAACTCAAGCCTTTGGAGGAGATATATTTTCATTATGATAATACGGTAAACTGTTACAAGGATTTGAAAAACAATAAAAAACACTTAAACTCCCCATAATTGTTCTTTACTGCGAAGAAAATAAAACTGAATGTGAAAGCATAAAAAACTGCTGTGGGAGTAGGATATTTTGTCAGTAAATGTGCTTCGACTCTGGCACAGTGCTATTGACTATGCGAGCTTCGGATTCTTCTCTGAAGTCCCTCTGGGGGTGAGAGTGCTGGCTCCCTTCTGGCTGCGAAGCTCGTTGTATTGGTGGTGGCGGTGGAAGCTATTGCCAGGAAGCTTGGGGTTGGCTTGCCGAAGCAACAGAGGCTGCAGGGTGATTGCCTACATATTCTGGAATGTAAGGCGAATGGTACGAAGCAGTATGCATGACCTGCTTCGGCTGATTCTGTTGCGCAGCAGCTTCTGCTAGCTCCTTTTGCTTCTGGATGGTAATGTGACACATCCTGGTGGTGTGGCCCTTACCTTCACCACAGAATAGGCAGTATATTTTTCTTGATTGATCCCCAAATCTTCCCCCGAAGCCCCTGGCGCCTCTGCCCCTTGGCGCTGGCGGCCGGAAGGAGCTTTGCTGTTGCCCCGAAGCTTGCGAGGAGCACTGTGGCCTTTGGTGTTGACTCCCTTTGTCGTCATTTTGAGTAGAATTGTGAATTGACCTGACGTGCCTTGGATAAAATCTTCCTCCGAAGCCCCTAGTCATTTCAGAGAACCTGAGAGCTTCCTCCCTTCTTTGGCGAAAATCATTGTCAGCTCGAATGTACTCGTCCATCTTCTGGAGCAGCTTCTCCAGAGTTTGAGGAGGCTTCCTGGCAAAGTACTGAGCTGCAGGTCCTGGCTGAAGCCCCTTGATCATGGCCTCAATTACAATTTCATTGGGCACTGTTGGTGCTTGTGCCCTCAGACGTAGGAACCTTCGGACATATACCTGAAGGTATTCTTCGTGATCCTGGGTGCACTGGAATAAAGCTTGAGCAGTGACTGGCTTCGTCTGAAACCCTTGGAAGCTGGTTATCAGCATATCCTTCAACTTTTGCCATGAGGTGATTGTCCCTGGCCTAAGGGAAGAGTACCAAGTTTGTGCAACGCTTCTGACAGCCATGACGAAGGACTTTGCCATGACCGCCGTGTTGCCACCGTACAAAGATATAGTTGCCTCATAGCTCATCAAGAATTGTTTCGGGTCTGAATGACCGTCGTACATGGGGAGCTGAGGCGGCTTGTAAGACTGTGGCCAAGGAACAGCCTGCAGTTCTGTTGACAAGGGAGAAGCATCATCAAAAGCAAAATTTTCGTGATGGAAATCTTCATACCAGTCATTCTCGTTGTAGAAACCCTCTTGATGAAGCTCTCTGCGCGGGGGCCTTTGGTTCTGATCATCTTGAGCGAGATGTCGAAGCTCTTCAGAGGCTTCATCTATCTGCTTTTGAAGATCAGCTAGACGAGCCATCTTCTCCTTCTTCCGTTGAACCTGTTGATGGAGCATCTCCATTTTTTGTATTTCTTGGTCAAAGTTGTCTTCCGGAGGCGTTGGACTGATGGCCTTCCTTTTCTGGCTTCGGGCCTCCCTAAGAGAGACGACATCCTGATTGGGGTCCAGCGGCTACAGAGTGGCAGCCCCTGTCGTTGAAGCTTTTTTCGGCGGCATGACGAAGGTGACGCTTGCCGAAGGTTTTCAAAACCCAAAAAGTGGAAGTGAGTTGACCGGAGGTGGGCGCCAATGTTGGGGGCTTGTTCTCAAATGCTAAGAGTTAAGAACAAGGCAACATAAAAAGTGTTAAATGTCGAGCTCCTTCGTCCTTAGAAACAGTATATCCTTTCGGGTATAATGAATCTCGGACGAAGGTTACGAAGGAAAAGACCTTCGTGAGGTCAATAAATGGTTAAACAGAGTAATTATATATAATGTACGAGCATTAATACCAGCATTATCATTGATATATTTCCATTATTAAATTCATAAAAATGAATTACAAACGTACCTTCAGATTGATGTAAAGTAAAGGTACAAACGTGATGCGAAAAAGCGTATGCCAAGTCAGCGTTGTTCACCTATTTATAGGCATGGGACGCAGCCCATGTAAAATTACATTGATGCCCTTTACATTTATCAATAACTACATTAATTCTTTGGGGTCCAATTTGGCTTTTCATCTTTAAGTCGGTTCCTCTTTTCTGTTATTGTGCCGAAGCCTTTCTGCACATAGCTTCGTGATCGTCTTATCCTTCGTCTTGATCGTTTTTCATTCCAGTCACGCTTCGTCTTAACCATGCTCTTGTATATTCGCGACCTGACTCCGAAGGTGCCTGTTTCGAAGGTGCCTGTTCACATATTACACTTGGAAAATATTATCAAGCTATACTTTTGAGGACCTTCGGGAGCCGAAGGCCCCCAACAGTTGTGTTTGATATTGTCGATATGGAGTACCCCTATAATGCAATCATTGGTCGTGGAACACTCAATGCTTTCGAAGCAATTCTTCATCCAGCTTATCTTTGCATGAAGATACCTTCAGACCAAGGACCTATTGCTATTCATGGGAGTCAGGAAGCTGCCAGAAAGGCTGAAGGGAACTGGACAGATTCAAAGGCAATCCATAGTATAGATGGAGCCAAAGCTTGTGAGCAGTACAAGTACAGAGGGGAGAAGGCTGCTTCGGCCGATCAGCCGAAGCCCATGCTTTTATGTGAAGATATTGCAGAGCAGAAGGTGCTGCTGGGATCTCAATTGTCTGAACAATAGGAGAAAACCCTGATAAGGTTTTTGTTCAACAACAAAGATGTCTTTGCATGGTCAGCCAATGATCTCTATGGTGTTAATAGGGATGTCATTGAACACTCGCTCAATGTTGATCCATCCTTCAGACCCAGAAAGCAGAGGCTTCAGAAAATGTCTGATGACAAAGCCGAAGGTGCTCGGAATGAAGTGAAAAGACTTCTCAGCGCTGGAGTCATCAGAGAAGTGAAAAACCTAGAGTGGCTAGCCAACACTTCATGGTGGAGAAGGACAATGGTAAATGGAGGATGTGTATTGATTTTACTGATCTCAACAAGGCTTGTCCGAAGGATGAGTTTCCATTACCAAGGATCGATTCTCTAGTAGATGCAGCAGCTTCGTCAGAGCTTATGAGTCTGCTAGATTGTTATTCAGGCTATCATCAAATTTGGATGAAGAAAGAGGATGAGCCAAAAACCAGCTTCATAACCCCTAGTGGAACAAATTGTTATCTTTGGATGCCTGAGGGGCTCAAGAATGCTGGAGGAAGCTTCAGTAGAATGACAGCGAAGGTTCTCCATTCTCAGATAGGCAGAAATGTGCTAACCTATGTTGATGATATTATAGTAAAAAGCACGAAGCAAGAAAATCACATCGCTAATTTGCAGGAGACATTCGCTAATTTTAGACAAGCTGGTCTGAAGCTGAATACAGAGAAGTGTGTCTTCGGAGTGAAGAAGGGGAAATTCCTTGGTTGTCTGGTTTCAACAAAAGGAATCAAAGCTAATCCAAATAAAATCGAAGCTATTCTTCGGATGGAGCCGCCAAGCACAAAGAAGGGGGCTCAACGGCTGACAGGAAGACTGGCATCTCTAAATGGATTCATATCTAGATCAGCAAAGACAAATTTACCATTCTTTGAAGTGCTCAAGTCAGCCGAAGTCTTTCAATGGGGATCAGCTCAGCAGAAGGCCTTCGAAGAGCTGAAGCAGTATATGATAGATCTAACAACCCTAACTCCACCAGCGCCAGGGGCTTCTCTGTTGTTGTATGTGGCAGCTTCGCACTCAGCAGTGAATGCGGCACTTGTCCAAGAAAAGCTTGAAGGTCAAACCAAAAAGCAAGCCCCAATATACTTCGTCTCTGAAGTCCTCAGTCTATCAAAGAAGAATTATACAGAATTAGAGAAGGTGTTGTATGTTGTCTTAATGGCCTCCAGGAAGCTACGACATTACTTTCAAGCATATCATATAATTGTTCCTTCGTCACAACCTTTGAAGGATATCATGAGGAATAGAGAAGCTACTGGAAGAATTGGAAAGTGGGCTGCGGAACTCAACGAGTTCAGCATTGATTATGTGCATAGATCCTCAATATAGTCCCAGGCATTAGCAGACTTCATCGCTGATTGGACGCCAGGGGCTCAGGGAGAAGAAACAACTAAAGATGCCGAAGCTTGGATAGTATTCTGCGACGATTCTTGGGGAACCTTCGGGGCAGGAGTAGCTGCTGTGTTAGTTGCACCTTCCAAAGTTAGAACTTGCTACGTAGTAAAACTTGACTTCAGCTGCACAAATAATATTGCTGAGTACGAAGCCTTGTTTTTGGGGCTTCGGAAGTTAAAGGCAATGGGGATTAGAAGGGTTGTTCTCAAAACCGATTCCAAAGTTATTTCTGGTCATGTTGACAAGAGTTGTAAAGCAAGAGACCCGAAGCTTGAGAAATACTTGGACATGGTCTGAAGCATTGAAGCTTCCTTCGAAGGGTTTTCTATCAAAAATATTCCTCGAGGAGAAAATGAACATGCTAATTTGCTGGCCAAGTCAGCAGCACAGGGGCTGCCCTTACCGTCGGAAGTATTTTTTGAAACAATAAAAGCACCTTCGGTGGAACTTATTGAAAGAGCAGTGCTCAATATATCTCCTGTTCATAGTGAAGATTGGAGAACTGAGATCATGTCTTTCCTCCAAGGCAATTTCCTTTCAGATGATGAAGCTTATAATAAGAGAATAGAGGCAAGAGCCCGACCATATGTTATAATAGAAGGGGAGCTATACAAGCATGGAGTCTGTTCTCCATTGCTCAAATGTTTATCCAGAGCTGAAGGTATAGAATTGATGAAGGAAATGCACGCAGGCCTGTGTGGATCTCACATTGGATCTAGGCCTTTGCTGGGAAAAGTTTTTCGTCAAGGATTTTATTGGCCGAAGGCAGCTTCGGATGCAGCAGAATTAGTTCAAAAATGCGAAGGCTGTCAGAAATGCGCAAGGGATCAAAAACAACCTTCGTCTATGACTCAGTTAATACAACCAACTTGGCCATTGCAAAGGTGGGGCCTTGATTTGTTAGGCCCATTACCACCAGCACAAGGAAATTTAAAATATGTTGTGGTGGCAGTAGAATATTTTTCTAAGTGGATTGAGGCGAAGCCTTTAGCCACAATAACTTCGGTTACCATTCAAAAATTTTTCTGGCAGAATATTGTTTGTCGCTTCAGAGTGCCGAAGGCCATTACGGTGGATAACGGAACACAATTTGATGCTGAAGCTTTTAAAGAGTTCTATGGACGAATTGGCACGAAGATCCATTTTGCATCGGTTAGGCACCCAGAGTCAAATGGGCTTGTCGAAAGAGCTAACGGCATCATAATGATGGGAATAATGAAATCAATCTTCAATCAGCCCAGAGGAAAATGGCCAGATGAATTAATTAAAGTGGTGTGGAGCCACAATACAACAGCATCAAGGTCAACAGGTTTTACACCATTCAAGTTATTATTTGGTGACGAAGAAATAACTCCAGAAGAAGCAAAAGCGGGATCAATAAGAACAGTGGCTTCGCCAGAGGACGAAGCTGATTACTCTATGGAGAAAGATGCTATAGAAGGGATCAGGCTTCAGGCTATGGAAAACATCAATAAATATCAAGCCGAAACAATAAAATGGTGTGATAGAAAGGTTCGGCTAAAGAACATTAAGCCAGGACATTTGGTGCTTCGGAGAGTGGCCAACCCAGATACAGTAAGCAAGCTACAGCTGAAATGGGAAGGACCTTTTCTGGTAGTATCTTCGTCAAGACCTGGTTCTTATAGATTGAAGGATATGGATGGCAACGACATTCCTAGATCATGGAATGCGGATGATCTTCAGAGATATTATGTCTAGCTTGATGTAATTTTTTCTGTTCTTTCCTATGGCACCCTTTTCCTTTCCAAAGGGGGAGAAAGGTTTTTAATGGGGCCATAGCATGTAATTTCTCCTTTTCTTATTTCAGCTCTATAAGAGCAATATCCCCCAAAGATGTAAATGTAAAAGCTGAGCACGCACCATCGAGTGCAAAGAAAAAAAGGAAAAGAAAACAGGAAGAAGCTCAAAAGACGTCCCTAAGGGGATGCAGAGCACGACGAAGCTACAAAAAGCCGTTCCTAAGGGAGCGCAGCGTAAGTTTTCTGCTCAAAAGTCGTTCCTAAGGGAATGCAAAGCTTACAGCGAAAAATAAACGCTGATTCCGCCAAAGTAAAAGGCGAAGAAGCTCCTAAGGGAGGCTTACAGCGAAAAATAAACGTTGATTCCGCCGAAGTAAAAGGCGAAGAAGCTCCTAAGGGAGGCTTACAGCGAAAAGTCAGCGCTGATACACCGAAAAGTAAACGGTGAAGCCGAAAAATAAACGGCAAAGAGACTGTGTCTATTCCTAAGGGAATGGAGACTATGGTTATGGCTTCGGATATGTGTTTGGACACTCATTTGCACGATACATCACATCATAGCATTTGCATTCATAAACATTCATTCAGACATACGTAGGATCATTATCATCATAACACAATTAATCACTTCGGCTCTAAAGATCATGCTTCGGCAAAAGTGGAAAAAGAAACATTTTCTTTTGCTTCGCTGTGTACGAAAAGAAGGGAAGGTGTTTTTTCGCCTTCGGCTCAAAAATGATAATTTCGTCCACACCAAAACACTTCATACATTGACGAAAAGGTAAGAATATATTACAAGGTATGGACACAGTTCACATAATACAATTTGATTACATTTGTAAAAGTTATTACAAAAGTTTTTAGAATCTCTTCTACAGTCATTTATCTAAGCTTCATCAATATTCGTTGAGCTTCAGCTTCGGCATTATTATCCAGTAAAAGCTTCGGAGTCATCTTTTTACTCTTCAAGCTTTGGTTTCCGCTTCATCATCCTACACGAATTAAAGTATTATAAGCAAAATTCAATTTCGAAGGAAGAGGTAAGCACGAAGGTATGCTTTAGTTACCGGCTTAAGATGACTCCGAGCTTCGTCACCAGCTTTCTCTCGCCCACCCTTTGTCCATACCACCTTTATAAATTTGTTCCCAATGCTTCGAGCGAGGCTGGGAATATCATCCAGAACTGCTGGTGATAGACTGAAATTGGGTCTGTTGATAATTTTTCCGTGTTCATAGCCAGATTTCAGGAACACAGCAGCGGTGCCCCGAGAAGCTACCAGAGCATAGAAGTCAACGTGTCTAGCAATAACATCATCGAGGTCATCAATTTCACCTTCGATGTGTTCGAAGGCTCCTGATATATCTTCAGCTGACGGAGTAAATTTTTCGCTACTGGCCCCGACTGAATGAAATACCCTCTTTAGTCGTTGAACACATTGATTGCTGAATTCTAAACATTTGTTTTGAAGGGTTATTAATGATTTTTTCAAATCTAAACCCTTCTGGACTTCGGCCTCAAGTTTTTCATTAAGCTTCAGCTTTTCCTGTTCAAAACTTTCTGACTGGCAGAGAAGCTTCGTATTTAATTCTGTTATTTTTGCTTTGGCCTCCGCTAATAAGCCTTCAGTTGTCTGGAGTTCGAACTCTTTCTTCTCAAAAGCAGTTGATTGTTCTTTTATTTTATTCTCCAAGTTTTCAATTATAACCTCGTGCTTTTTATCTTCTAGATAATGTTGCATCTTCAAAGCTTTGCTTAGTAGCATACTCTGTACACGAATAATCTTCTTTAGGAAACATTTTTGTTATGAAAAATAAAAAGTTAGAGAGAAATTGTTTACCTTGAAATTGGAATAAAACAAACTACCGACGATGTGCTGTCGTCGGTAGCGGCTAATATCGGCTTCGAGCTTCGGGAAACCAATACTCTTTGATAAAGTACCAATAACCTTCGCTCCGGCTTGATCCCGAATGCAGCCTAGTTTCTCATCATCAACACCCCCGAAGAGAATCGCCCCCGGCCGATAGCCGCAAGATATGGCATACTCTTTTAGTTCTTCTTTTTCGGCTTTCGTCAGTTCTTGCCCAATCAAGTTTTGAAAATTGAAATTTTCATCTTCCGATGTTTCTTCAGCAATTTCTTTCTTTTTCTCGAGTTCTGGGGCCGAAGCTTCTTCTGCGGCTAGGTCTACTAGAATTTTATCTATATCAGCAACCATGCTTTCTAAATTAATATCTTCGGCTCCAGTAGCTTCGGCATCTGTGGTTTCCAAAGGTGCAGCTTCAGTAGTTGCCAAACTTTTAGCAGCTGGCGCCTTTGGAGCTGAAGCTCCTGGCGGTGTCTTTTCAATGACCTCTGTCACCATGATGATTCTTTGCTTCTTTGCTTTAACTGCTTCCCTCGATTTCACGGGCTCCTTTTCCTTCTGAAAAAGCTTCATCAGTTGTGGCCCCAGTGGACTTAGTTTGACAGGCAAAGATTCAGTCATTACCTTTAAAATTTCCTCTACTTCGGTAGTAGAGGGTGTTGCAGGAGTTCCTTCTTCTTTGTCAATTGCTTTTTGCTTTGGAGACGAAGCTTTTCTCTTCTTCGAAACACCTATTTTCGGCCCAGACTCTGATTTTTTCTTTTTCGATTGTTCTTCATCGTCTTTGTTCAAAACATCAGCCACTCTTTTTCTCTTTTGGCCTTCAGCACCCTTATCTAGCCGCTCGTAGTCAGGATATTCAAAACCCAGGGCATCCATTACGCGGTTTAGCCTTCGCTTCGGACGGGTGCCGAAGGCCGCAGTCATCAATTGGTCATCTTTCTTAGAATAATTTCCAAGTATTTCATTACACATCACTTCGATTGTGTCCAGCCACTCTTGGCAAGGTACCTTGAAAAGTTTCTTGAATTTTAAATGGTAGGGCAACCGAACAAGTTCCCCTTTCTTCTTCTTCCCCTCTAGCTTCGGCATTTCCCACTCCTTCAAAGTCGGGAATACTCTGAAGGCCAAAAATTCCTGCACCAAGTCCCTAGTGCCAATATGATCTGTAATCACTCTAAATTCAGCTAAAGCAATTTGACTTGGACTCCCTGGTAACATGTTGCACGGGGGTCGGGTCTCTCCGAAGATCAATTCTAACGGACTTTGGACCAACTTATCTTCATCTTCGTCCACTCTGACATAGAACCACTCAGATTTCCATCCAGCTGGCCATTTGTTTCGGTAACTGATCACCGGAAATTTTGTAGTCTTGCGGTAAGCAAAGTTGTAGCAGCCAAAATTTTCATGAAGACCATCCCCTCTAGCTTTGGTCTGATAATGCAGTTCGTGCACTCGGCAGAAACCTTCAGCGAATGGTTCCACCCCCTGGCTTCGGAGAGCCCAGATATAAACATTTAGCCTAACGATAGCGTTAGGGGTTAGCTAATGAAGGTAGATCCCAAATTTCTTCAGCACTTCAGCAATCATCTTGTTCAAAGGGAATCTTAAACCAGCTTTAAAAAGGCTTTTGAAAACCACTACTTCATTCTTTCCTGGCTTTGGGATAGTTTCTTTTCCACCAAAATGAATCAACTCCTTCTTCTCTTCACTAAGATAGCCCAACTTCACCATCTTAGGAAAATCAGCTTCGGAAATGGTGGACTTTCCGAAGTCTAGGTGGCTAGGTTTGCTCGGCACTGCACTGCTATAATCATCTTCGGAGTCAGTTTCTTCAGCATCAGCTTGTCCTGTTTCAGCGACAGGAATATCCTCCGATGTTACCAGCCCAGACCGCCTCATTGCTTTGGAAATTGGACCAGTTTTAGTAGCTTCGGTCTCATCTCCCTCACGGTCAATCTTGGCAGTAGAGCGCAATCTCGCCATCTGATTATGAATTTTTTGAAATTTTTTGAAGTTGTTGACTTTCTCGATTTCTCCGAAGCTCTTTCTCTTCTGATGAAGCAGAATCGAAAGCGGTGCTTCGCTTGAGCACGATGATCAAGCTTCGGCTATGGTTAAATTTTTGACAGCACAACAGTACAATAGCAATGAATGTTGTGGTAACTTCACACCTACCCGTCTGTTTATATAGCGCCGCAGGTGGGAAGGTGAATCGTCAAGGTCTTCCGCACCGGGAAAACAGCCACCCACACTCATTGACCAGTGGGCCACAAGGTCCGCGAGGGTGAATCGTCAGGACTCGCGCGCGGATTATTTTAATCGTTTCTCGTCAACGAGCTCAGGGAAGGTGTTTTTTCGGATCTTCGGCATCCCGAAGCCTAAAAGACTTTTTCACGGATCAAGCTCATTACGAAAAACGATCTAGCACCGCGAAGGGGCTACTGTTGGGGGTATGCTTCGTAGCCGAAGATCCTAAAAGAGAAGAACACCTTCGACAAGATCCTTTCAAGAACAACACCGAAGTTATCACTGATAGAGCTTCGGCACAGTGACAAGTCTCAAGACGAAGGGGGCGAACTGACTTAAAGATCAAATGACTCAAAGACCCATGATGTTTTATGTCAATATTGTAATTGATTATAAAGGGGATAAATGTAATTTCACATAGGCTATGTCCTGTGCCTATAAATAGATGAACAGTACCTCTATACTGTTCACGCAATCTTGTAATTGCTGACGCAACGCACTGGAATTATTGTTTTTCGTCGAGAAGAAGGTATAAACGTACTCAAATGTCATATTTTAATATTTAGAACCATATAATGAAATATAAGAATAATGTCATCTCTCTCTAACCTATGTTTTACACTTTATGCTTCATTTTACATTGTTGTATAAACTTAATCTCGAAGATATGACCTTCGTGGTATTTTATTCGTGACCTTCGTCCAAAGTTCATTAAATCCTTGGGGAGATAATGCTTCAGCGGACGAAGGGCATTAACATTTAACATTTTATGTTGCCTTGTTCTTAATTCATAGCATTTGAAAACAAGTCCCCAACAAACAGCTTCTTCAGAACTCATGAGTCTATTGGATTGCTATTCAGGCTATCATCAAATTTGGATAAAGAAGGAAGATGAACCGAAGACTAGCTTCATAACCCCCAGTGGCACTTATTGCTACCTTCAGATGCCTGAGGGGCTCAAGAATGCTGGAGGAAGCTTCAACAGAATGACAGCCAAGGTCCTTCACTCCCAAATAGGTAGGAATGTGCTCACTTATGTTGACGACATCATAGTGAAAAGCACGAAGCAAGAAAATCATATTGCTGATTTGCAAGAAACATTTGCCAACTTCAAGCAAGCTGGCCTAAAATTAAATCCAAAAAAGTGTGTCTTTGGAGTGAAGAAGGGCAAGTTTCTTGGTTGTTTAGTCTCAACGAAGGGAATTGAAGCCAACCCAAGCAAGATCGAAGCTATCCTTCGGATGGAGCCGCCAAACTCGAAGAAAGGGGCTCAACGATTAGCAGGAAGGCTGGCATCACTGAACAGATTTATATCAAGATCAGCAGAAAGGAATTTGCCGTTCTTTGAAATTTTAAAGACAGTCGAATTTTTTCAGTGGGGTCTGGCTCAGCAAAAGGCTTTTGAAGAGTTAAAGCAATATTTGATAGATCTAACAACTCTAACTCCACCTTCGCCAGGGGCTCCATTACTCCTGTATGTAGCAGCTTCTCATTCTGCAGTCAGTGCAGCGCTTGTACAGGAGAAGCAAGATGGTCAAGTCAAAAGACAAGCCTCGGTATACTTTGTCTCCGAAGTTCTAAGTTTATCAAAGAAAAACTATACAGAACTGAAGAAGGTGTTGTATGTTGTGTTAATGGCCTCTAGGAAGTTTCGACATTATTTCCAAGCATATCACATAATTGCTCCTTCGTCATAGCCTTTAAAGGATACAATGAGGAACAGAGAAGCTACTGGAAGGATTGGAAAATGGGCTGCGGAGCTCAATGAATTCACCATTGATTATGTACATAGATCCTCATTCCAATCCCAGGCATTAGCAGACTTTATTGTTGATTGGACGCCAGGGGCTCAGGAAGAAGAAACAAGTAAAGATGCCGAAGCCTGGACAGTTTTCTGTGATGGTTCTTGGGGAACCTTCGGCGCAGGAGCCGCTGTTGTCCTAGTAGCGCCCTCTAAAGTTAGAACATGCTATGCAGCAAGATTGGACTTTAGTTGTACAAATAACATTGCTGAATACGAAGCCCTCCTGTTGGGACTTTGGAAGCTAAAGGCTATGGGAATAAGAAGGGCGATCCTCAAAACTGACTCCCAAGTCATCTCTGGTCATGTGGATAAAAGCAGCAGGGCAAGGGACCCGAAGCTTGAAAAATATTTGGACACAGTCTGAAGGTTGGAGGCCTCTTTCGAAGGTTTCTCTGTAAAAAATATTCCAAGAGAGGAAATGAACATGCAGACCTACTGGCCAAATCAGCAGCACATGGGCTCCCTTTGCCTTTGGAAGTGTTCTTTGAGACAATAAAGGCACCTTCGGTTGAACTTATGGAAAGAGCAGTCCTAGCAATATCACCTGTACATAGTGAAGACAGGAGGACTGAAATCATATCCTTCCTCCAAGGCAATTGTCTTTCAGATGATGAAGTTTACAATAAAAGAATGGAAGCAAGAACAAGACCATACGTCATAATAGAAGGGGAGCTATACAAAAGCAGAGTTTGCTCCCCACTTCTCAAGTGTTTATATAGAACCAAAGGTATAGAGTTAATGAAAGAGATACATGCAGGTTTGTGTGGATCTCATATTGGGTCCAGGCCTTTGTTGGGAAAAGTTTTTAGGCAAGGGTTTTATTGGCCGAAGGCAGCTTCGGATGCAATAGATCTGGTTCAGAAGTGCGAAAACTGTCAAAAATGTGCAAGAAATCAGAAGGAACCCTCGTCGTTAACTCAGCTAATACAGCCAACCTGGCAATTGCAAAGATGGGGCCTAGATTTGTTGGGCCCACTCCCACCAGCACAAGGCAATTTGAAGTATGTTGTAATGGCAGTGGAATATTTTTCCAAGTGGATTGAGGCAAAGCCTTTGGCCACAATAACTTCGGCTACTGTCCAAAAATTCTTCTGGCAGAATATTGTTTGTCGCTTCGGCGTCCCAAAGGCAATAACCGTAGACAATGGTACACAATTTGAGGCCGAAGCATTCCAAGATTTTTGTGATCAAATTGGTACGAAGATCCACTTTGCATCCGTTAGACATCCAGAATCAAATGGGCTGGTAGAAAGAGCAAATGGCATTATAATGACAGGAATAATGAAGCTAATCTTCAACCAGCCCAGAGGAAAATGGCCAGATGAGCTGATTAAAGTTGTGTGGAGCCACAACACAACTATGTCAAGGTCAACATGATTTACACCCTTCAAGCTTCTATTTGGTGATGAAGTAATAACTCTAGAAGAAGCAAAAACAGGGTCAATAAGAACAATAGCTTTGGCAGAAGACAAAGATGATTATCAAGTAACAAAAGACACTATAGAAGGGACCAGACTTCAGGCAATAGAGCACATCAATAAATATCAGGCCGAAACAATAAAATGGCGTGACAGAAAAGTTCGGTTGAAGAATATTAAGCCAGGGCATCTGGTGCTTTGGAGAGTCGCTAACCCAGAAACAGTGGGTAAGTTGCAACTGAAGTGGGAAGGTCCTTTTCTAGTAGTATCTTCATCAAGACCCGGTTCCTATAGACTGAAGGATATGGACAGCAACGACATACCTAGATCTTGGAATGCGGATGAGCTTCGGCGATATTATGTGTAATTTGATGTAATTTTTCTTTTATTTTCTCTGTGGCACCCTTTTCCTTTCAAGAGGGGAGAAAGGTTTTTAATGGGGCCATAGCTTGTAATTTTACATTCTTATTTTGACCCATGAGGGCCAAATCCCCCAAAAAAAGATGTAATATGTAAATCTGAGCACGCACCATCGAGTGCAAAAAGAAAAACAAGAAGAAGCTCAAAAGACGTCCCCAAGAGGATGCAGAGCATGACGAAGCTACAAAAAGTCATTCCTAAGGGAGCGCAGCGTAAGTTTTCTGCTCAAAAGTCGTTCCTAAGGGAATGCAGAGCCAAATACCGCCGAAATATAAGGCGAAGAAGTTCAAAAGTCGTTCCTAAAGGGATGCAGAACTTATACCACCGAAATAGAAATCGAAGAAGTTCAAAAGACGTTCCTAAGGGGATGTAGAACTTATACCACTGAAATAGAAGGTGAAGAAGCTCAAAAGTCATTCCTAAGGGGATGCAGAGCTTGAGACTCAAAAGACATTCCTAAGGGGATGCAGAGTCTGGGTGTGGCTTCGTGTGCGTGTGTTTGGACATTCATTTGCACATTACATTACATCATTCATTGCATTCATACACATTCATGTAGACATTCGTAGGATCAGCATCATCATAACATAAAGTACGAACAGATACTTCAGCTTTGATGACAATGCTTCAATGAGCATAAAGAAGCAAAGATACGCTTTGTTGTGTACGAAAAGAAGGGAAGGTGTTTTTCTCCTTCGGCTCAAAAGATACAAGTTTCGTCCACATCAAAGCAATTCACACACGGTTGGAAAGGTAAAAATATATTACAAGGTATGGACAAATTTACAGAGTAATGTTTGATTCCTAAATTACAATATCTTTTAAAAAGATACTTCAAATATTTCTAAGCCTTGTTCAGCAGCTTCAGTAATCTTCGAGAAGAGCTTCGGACTACTGACCTTCGGCATCGTCATCTTGTACACGGCAACACAGTATAAGGTAAAAAGTACTTACAAGAGAGCAAGCAACAGGTATAAGTATCATACCGGCTTAAGATGACTTTGTGCCTCGTCACCAGCTAAGTCCTGCCCACCCTTCGTCCAAATTTGTGTTATAAATCTATTCCCAATACTTTAGGCTAAGCTGAGGATATTGGCCCTGTTTGGCACAACTTATTTTCAGCTTCTTCACAAATTTAAGCAGAAGTTCTGCTAAACAGACAGCTTCTCCAGCAGCTTATTAGCTTAGCTACTTCTCAGATTGAACTAAAAGCAGCCAACATGCAGAAGCTGCTTTTCACCAGCTTATCAAATAAGCTGCTTTTTCAACAAGCAGCAGCTATGCCAAACAGGGCCATTAACTAGATCCACTAGAGATAGACTGAAATTCGGTCTGTTCACTATCTTTCCGTGCGTGCAACCAGCCTTCATAAAAGCTACAGCTATGTTGCGAGAAGCCAACAGGGCACAAAAGTCACCATGCCCAGTTATTACTTCGTCAAGCACCTCAAATTCGCTTTCAATATGCTCGAAGGTGCTTGGCAAGTCTTCAACCGAAGGTTCAAATTTTTCAGAGCTGGCTCCCACTGAGTTGAAGACTTGTCTTAGCCATTGCACGCAACGGTTGCCAAAGTATAAGCAAATATTCTGAAGTTCTTTTAAGGATTTTTGTAGATTTGAGCTTTTCTTAGCTTCGGCTTCAAGCCTTGCATCAAAATTCTTCCTTTCTTCTTCGAAGCTTTCTGATTTACGGAGGAGTTCATCATTTAATCTAGCAACTTCGGTTTGGGCTTCTGCCAATGAACCCTCCATTGTCTGAAGAAGGAAGTCCATTTTCTCTAGAGAAGCTTCATGATCTTTGATTTTCTTTTCTAGGCCCTCGATTATAATCTCATTCTTTTTATCCTCAAGATCTTGCTGCATCCACAGTGCTTTGTTTAGTAGCATACTCTGTACAAAATAGCCTTCATCAGAAATCTTTGCTTCATCACAAAAGATTAAAAAGCTGAGGAAAAAGCTTTACCTTAAAATTGGAATAGAATAAGCTGCCAACGATATGCTGTCACTGGTAACTGCTAATGTCAGCTTCAAGCTTCGGAAAACCAACACTCTTCGACAGAGTGCTGATAATCTTCGCCCCAGTGCGGTCTCGAATGCATCCTAAGGCTTCTTCATTGATTCCACCAAAGAGCATAGCTCCTGGTTGGTAGCCACAGGATATAGCATACTCCTGCAGCTCCTTCTTCTCAGCCTCGGATAATTCTTGACCAACTAGATTCTGAAGGCTGAAGCTTTTTTCTTCCGAAGTATCTTCGGCAATTCCCTTCCCTTTCTCAGGCACTGCGGCCATGACTTCTTCTGTAGCCGCAGCAGTCTCCTCTACGGCCATATCCAAGAGCACTTTATCAATAGCAGATAATGTACTCTCTAGATTGGTAGCTTCGGCGGCCGCAGCTTCGGCAGAAGTATCTGCTTCGGCAGCTGGTGTCATCTTTGATGCTGAGGCTGGCGGTGGCGTTTCCTCAATAGCTTGCATAACAATAATAATTCTTCGCTTTTTAGGCTCAACTGCCTTTTTCGTTGCCAAAGGCTCATCCTTCTTTTGTAAAAGCTTCGTTAGATGCGGTCCTAGAGGACTTAGCAGCTTGATAGGTAAGGATTCAGTCATTACCTTTAAAATTTCTTCTACTTTGGCAGCAGAAGGCATTGAAGGAGTTTCCTCTTCCATCTCAGCCACCTTCGGCTCTGGAGTCGCAGCTCTTCTCTTCTTCGAAGTCGCCGCTTTCGACTCGGGACTGGATTTTCTCTTCTTCAGAGTTTTCCTCTTTCACCATTCTAGCAGCCTACCTGCTCAGAACACTGACAATCCTTTTTCTCTTTGTCCCTTCAGCACCCTTGCTGAGTCGCTCATAATCAGGGTATTCAAAATTTAAAGCGTCCATTACTCGGTTCAACCTTCGTTTTGGTCGGGTGCCGAAGGCTGTAGTCATTGATAGATCTTCTTTTTTGGTGTAGTTTCCCAAAATTTCATTGCACATTGTCTCAATCATTTCTAGCCACTCTTAGCAGGGCTCCTTGAACTGCTTCTCAAACTTAAAGCGATAAGGTAATCGCACAAGCTCAAGTGCCTTCTTCATTCCCTTTAACTTCGGCATGCTAAATTCACTTAACGTCGGAGACGTCCTGTTAGCCAAGTATTCTTGAACTAGATCTCTAGTACTGATTTGTTCAGCCACCACCCTGAATTCTGATACAGACAGTTGGCATGTTGACCCTATCTTCATGTTGCACAAGGGCCTGGTCATTCCGAAGCTTAAGGCCAACGGGGACATAACCATCGTCATCAGTTTCCCCCTTTTCTTTTAGTCGGCCTTAATATAAAACCATTCGCTCTTCCAGCCGGTCGGCCACTTGGTGCAATAGCTGAGGACCAGAGCCTTCGTATCTTTGCGATACGCGAAGTTATAACAACCAAAATTCTCATGCAAACCATCTGCCCTAGCCTTCGTTTGGTAGTGTAGTTCGTGCACTCGGCAGAATGCTTTGGGATCTGGGTACATCCCTTGGCTTCGGAGGGCCCAAATGTAGATACTGAGCCTAACGATAGCGTTAGGGATCAGCTGATGAAGATAAAATTCAAAATTCTTCAAAACTTCTCCTATCATCTCATTCAGAGGAAACCGTAATCCTATTGTAAAAAAACTTTTGAAAACCACTACCTCATCATCCTTCGGCATAGGAGTAGTTTCATCTCCGGCAAAATGAACAAGCTTCTTCTCAACCTCTCCAAAGTAGCCCAGTTTCTTCATCATGGGCGTGTCGGCATCAGAAACAGTAGATTTCCCAAAATCTAAGTGGTTGGGTTTTGAAGGAATCAAAATACCATAATCCTCCTCTTCTTCATCAGAATTTTCTTCTTCAATATCAGCTTGTTCAACTTCGGCAGCAGATGTACCTTCGTCAACGGTTCCCTCTGTCGCAACTAAGCTCGATTGTCTCATGACTTCGAAAATCAGAGCTGTTTCGGTGGCCTTAGTCTCCTCTCCTTCACGAGTCACCCTTGCAGTCGAGCGTACTCTAGCCATCTGATGGATCTTTTGCGGTTTTTACGAAGCTGATGTTTTTCACAGTTTTGACGAAGCTCTCTCTTTTGACGAAGCTAATTCAAAATGATGGTTCACTCGAGAACGCAGTGAAAAAGCTTCAGCTATGGTTAAATTTTTCAACAGCACAACAGTGCAATAGCAATGAATGCTGTGGTAACTACACACCTACCCGTCTGTTTATATAGTGCTGCAGGTGGGAAGGTGAATAGCCAAGTCGCCCGCACCCGCTGAACAGTTGCCCGCACCCGCTGAACGGTGGACCACTAGGCGCTTGGGAAGTGAATCACCAAATCGTTCGTACCTGTTGCGTGGTGGGCCACCTCGCGCTCGAAAATTTTCAATCGTTTCTCGGCAACAAGCTCAGGGAAGGTGTTTTTCGGACCTTCGACATTTCGAAGCCTTGGAGATTTTTCACTGATCAAGCTCGTTACAAAAAAACGATCTAGCACCACGAAGGGGCTACTGTTGGGGGCCTGCTTCTTCGCCGAAGGTCCTTTAAGCAGAAACACCTTCGAAAGATCGGCATATAAGCAAACACAGCGCAAAGGTACACGCGAAGCTACGATCCAGGAAGCTTCGGCATAGTGACATGCCTTGGGACAAAGGGCTGCACCGACTTAAAGAGGAAAAGACCGATCAGTTGAAAGGGAAATATGCCCTTGGGCAATTTCTATAAGTATTTTGGTGATTAAATGTCCAACACATCTTGATTGGCTTCTTGTGTGCTAAATGTGGGAAAAGTGCAAATCAAGGCATGAGGTATGTTTCTAGACTTAGTACATTGTTTTTGAATACTAATGTGGTTATGTAAGTGCTAGGAACAGTGCTGAGAAAAGAAGAAACAAATGGGAAGAGAGTTGGTTGCGTACAGCAAATTCCAGCTCGACCTGGCACACCGGACTGTCCGGTGGTGCACCAGACAGTGTCCGGTGGTGCACCAGGTTGGTCTCCAGTGAAATGGCTGCTCTCGGGAATCGACGGCGGTGTACAGCTAAAATTCACCGGACTGTCCGGTGATGCACCGGACTGTCCGGTGAGTCATCCGCGGCGAACTCGTCGCTCTCGAGAAAAAGGAACAGGGCGATGTGGCTAAAATTCACCGGACTGTCCGGTGAGCTAACGGTCGCCAGCGCCAACGGTCGACCGCGCAATCTTCGCACAACACGTGGTCGCGCCAACGGTCGGTTGGGCACACCGGACTGTCCGGTGTGCACCGGACAGTGTCCGGTGCACCAACCAATTCCGAGGACCAACGGTCGGCTACTCTCCATATGGAAAGAAATCAAGCACCGAACATGAACAGTAGTTGTCTGGTGGTGCACCGGACTGTCCGGTGCACCACTCGACAGAAGGCAAGATTGGCCTTCCAAGTTGGTCTCCAACGGCTCCTAGCTGCCATGGGGCTATAAAAGGGACCCCTAGGCGCATGGAGGAGGACACCAAGCATTCTCTAAGTATTCTAAATCATCCAGACTCCGCTCCCGCGCATTCGCTTCAATGTGTTAGTGATTTGGGCTCCATTCGAGTTGTACACTCCCTGAGTTGTCATTTGAGCTTAAGTCTTCACTTGTGTGCGTGGTTGTGCTGCGTATTTGAGTCTTGCGTGTGTTGCTTCTCCCAACCTTACTCTATGCCTTCTTTGTGATCTCTATTGTAAGGGCGAGAGACTCCAAGTTGTGGAGATTCCTCGCAAACGGGAAAATACACTAAAGGAAAAGACTGTGGTATTTAAGTTGATCATCGGATCACTTGAAAAGGGTTGAGTGCAACCCTCGTCCATTGGGACGCCACAACGTGGAAGTAGGCAAGTGTTACTTGGCCGAACCACGGGATAAAATCGCGTGTCTCTTGTGCTGCTTTCTCTATGATTGTTTTTGTTCACAAGAACTCGCCTCAAAACTACTTAGTCGCACTAACATTTCTATAACTAAGTTTTGTGGCTATTTAGTGTTTGATTTTATAGGATCACCTATTCACCCCCCCCCCTCTAGGTGCTCTCAATTGGTATCAGAGCCATACTCTTCTTCTAAGGGACTAATCACCCGAAGAGATGGATCCTAAGGGAAAGGGGATGGTGGTCAACGACAAGGAAAAGGAGTCCCTCTTCAACGAGCCAAGGGATGACAAGCCCACTGACTCGGGATCGAGTCACAAGAAGAGAGATGGGAAGAAGAAGAGGCGCATCAAGAAGATCATTTACTACGACAGCGATGCCTCCTCTTCTTCACCAAGAGACAACGACGACAATAACTCTTCAAAGAAGAAAACGGTTAATCAAAACTATTCATTTGATTATTCCCGTATTCCGTTCAATTCAAATGCTCATTTGCTATCAATTCCACTTAGGAAGCCTCCACACTTTGATGGAGAAGACTACTCTTTCTGGAGTCACAAAATGCATAGTCATTTATTTTCCCTTCATCTTAGTATCTGGGAGATTGTTGAAAATGGAATGCATTTTGATAGTACTGACAATCCCGTTTTCATAAATGAGCAAATTCACAAAAATGCCCAAGCTACTACTGTCTTGCTAGCTTCACTTTGTAGGGATGAATATAATAAGGTGAGTGGCTTGGACAACGCTAAGCAAATCTAGGATACCCTCAAGATATCTCATGAGGGAAACGATGCCACTATGATCACAAAGATGAAACTAGTGGAAGGCGAGCTGGGGAGGTTCGCGATGATCAGGGGAGAGGAGCCAACACAAACCTACAACAGGCTCAAGACCCTGGTCAACAAGATACGAAGCTACGGAAGCACAAGATGGACGGATCATGATGTCGTCCGACTCATGCTAAGGTCTTTCACTGTAATTGACCCCCATCTTGTCAATCTTATCCGTGAAAATCCTAGGTACACCAAAATGACGCCCGAGGAGATCCTTGGAAAATTCATAAGCGGGCGCATGATGGTGAAGGAGGCTCGATACGTGGACGATGCTCTAAACGGTCCTCTACCCATCTACGAGCCACAGCCCGTTGCTCTCAAGGCAACCAGCAGCAAGGAGACGCTACCAAGCAAGGTAGCACAAGTGGAGGCTGCTAGGCTAAATGAAGATGAGATGGCGCTTATCATCAAGCACTTCAAGACCACACTCAAAGGACGCAAGGAGTACCCCAACAGGAATAAAACAAAGGGAAAATGCTCCTGCTTCAAATGCAGTAAGACTGGTCACTTTATTGCTCAATGTCCCGATAATGATAATGACCAGGGACAAGAAAAGAGCGGGAAGAAGGAGAAAAAGAATAACTACAGGAAGGCTAAGGGTGAGGCACACCTTGGAAAGGAATGGGACTCAGACTGCTCCTCTTCCGACTCTGACGACGAAGGACTTGCTGCCTTGGCCTTCGACAAATCATCACTCTTCTCCAATGAACGCCATGCATGTCTTATGGCCAAGGAGAAAAAGGTACATATTCGGGACATACCCAAGTACACTTCATCTAGTGATGAAATAGACTACACTGATCTATTTAAAGGTTTAGATAGAGCCAAATTAGAGAAAATTAATGAATTAATTGATGCTCTAAATGAAAAAGATAGACCGCTAGAAAAGCAAGAGGACATTTTGTGTGAGGAACATGACAAATTTGTTAGTGTACAAAAATCTCTTGCTTTAGAAACTAAGAGAAATGAAATGTTGTCTTCTGAGTTATCTGCTTGCCATGAATCTATCTCTAGTTTAAAGAGTTTAAATAATGAATTAAATGCTAAGCTAGAGGAAGAAAATGAAACTAAATCATGTGTTGAACATGTAGTTATTTGCAATAGATGCAAGGACCTTGATGTTAATGCATGTAATAAGCATCTTAATTCTATTGCTAAATTAAATGATGAGGTGGCAAGTCTTAATGCTTAACTTAAGACTTGCAAAATTGATTTTGATAAATTAAAATTTGTTAGGGATGCCTACATTGTTGGTAGACACCCCTCAATTAAGGATGGACTTGGTTTTCGAAAGGAAACCAAGAACTTAACAAGCCAAAGGACTCCCGTTCTCAACAAGGAGAAAGGGAAGGCCCCTATGGCTAGTAGTCCTCAAAGGAACCATGCATTTATTTATGATCGGAAAGTTGCTAGTCGTTCTCATTACAATAGGAGTTATGATCATAATTCACATGCTATGTTTGCCTCTAGTTCTACTTTTGTTCATGGTAGAAGCAGGCATAGGAAAAATCATGTTGTGCCTCATGTTCCTAGGAGAATGTGCAAAGAACCTTCAACTATTTATCATGCTTGCAATACTTCGTTTGTACTTTCATGTAAAAATGCAAAAGTAGTTGCTAGGAAGTTCGGATCCAAATGCAAGGGAGACAAAACTTGCATATGGGTTCTAAAAACTATTTTGACTAACCTTGTAGGACCCAACAAGAGTTGGGTACCTAAAACCCAAGCCTAAATTGCCTTGCAGGTTTATGCATCCGGGGGCTCTAGCTGGATAATCGACAGCGAATGCACAAACCACATGACGGGGGAGAATAAGATATTCACCCCTACGTCAAGAACAAGGATTCCCAGGATACGATCATCTTTGGAGATGGAAACCAAGGCAAGGTCAAAGGCTTGGGCAAGATAGCCATCACTAACAAGCACTCCATATCAAATGTATTTCTAGAAGAGTCGCTTGGGTACAACCTTCTGTCTATAAGTCAATTGTGTCACATGGGTTACAATTGTCTTTTTACAAACGTTGATGTATCTGTCTTTAGAAGGAGTGATGGTTCATTAGATTTTAAGGGTGCATTAGACGGCAAACTCTACTTAGTTGATTTTTCGAAAGAGGAGGCCGATCTAGATGCATGCTTAATAGCTAAGACTAGTATGGGCTAGCTTTGGCATCGCCGTCTAGCACATGTTGGGATGAAGAACCTTCATAAGCTTCTAAAGGGAGATCATGTGTTAGGACTAACCGATGTCTGTTTTGAGAAAGACAGACCTTGTGCAGCATGTCAGGCAGGAAAACAGGTGGGAAGCACTCATCACAGCAAGAATGTGATGACCACATCAAGACCACTAGAGCTTCTTCACATGGACCTCTTCGGACCCGTTGCCTACCTTAGCACCGGGGGAAGAAAGTATGGTCTTGTAATTGTTGATGACTTTTCCCGCTTCACTTGGGTGTTCTTTTTGCAGGACAAATCAGAAACCCAAGGGACCCTAAAGCACTTCTTAAGGAGAGCCCAAAACAAATTTGAGCTAAAGGTGAAAAAGATAAGAAGCCACAACGGGTCTGAGTTCAAGAATCTACAAGTTGAGGAATATCTTGAGGAGGAAGGCATCAAGCACGAGTTCTCCACTCCCTACACACTGCAGCAAAATGGTGTAGTAGAGAGGAAGAACAGGACGCTAATCGACATGGCAAGAACGATGCTTGGAGAGTTCAAGACGCCCGAGCGGTTTTGGTCGGAAGCTGTGAACACAGCTTGCCATGCCATAAACTGGCTCTATCTGCATCGCCTTCTCAAGAAGACCTCCTACGAACTCCTTACCGGTAACAAACTCAATGTCTCTTACTTTCGTTTATTTGGGAGCAAATCCTACATTCTGGTGAAGAATGGTAGACATTCTAAATTTGCTCCCAAGGCAGTAGAAGGGTTTTTACTAGGGTATGACTCAAATTCAAAGGCGTATAGGGTCTTCAACAAATCATCGGGATTGGTTGAAGTCTCTAGCGACATTGTATTTGATGAGACTAATGGCTCTCCAAGAGAGCAAGTTGATCTTGATGATGTAGATGAATAAGAAATTCCGACGACCGCAATGCGCACGATGGCGATAGGTGATGTGCGACCACAGGAACAACTGGAGCAAGATCAGCCATCTTCCTCTACAATGGTGCATCCCCCAACTCAAGATGATGAACAGGTACATCAAGAAGAAGGGCATGAACAAGGGGGAGCATAGGAAGATCAAGTGATAGAGGAAGAAGCACCACAGGCCCCTCCAACCCAAGTCCGAGCAACGATCCAAAGAAATCACCCCATCGATCATATTCTGGGTGACATCAGCAAGGGAGTAACTACTCACTCACGCTTAGCTAATTGTTGTGAGCATTACTCATTTGTCTCTTCTATTGAGCCTTTCAGGGTAGAAGAGGCCTTGCAGGATTCGGACTGGGTGTTGGCCATGCAGGAAGAGCTCAACAACTTCAAAAGAAATGAAGTTTGGAGCCTGGTGCCTCGTCCAAAGCAAAACGTTGTGGGAACCAAGTGGGTGTTCCACAACAAGCAAGACGAGCACGGAGTGGTGACAAGAAACAAGGCTCGACTTATGGAAAAAGGTTATGCCCAAGTCGCAGGTTTGGATTTTGAGGAGACTTTTGCTCCTATGGCTAGGCTAGAGTCTATTCGAATATTATTAGCCTATGCCGCTCACCACTCTTTTAGGCTATTCCAAATGGATGTGAAGAGCGCTTTCCTCAACGGGCCAATCAAGGAAGAGGTATACGTGGAACAACCCCCTGGCTTTGAGGATGACAGGTATCCCGACCACGTGTTTAGGCTCTCTAAGGCGCTCTATGGACTTAAGCAAGCCCCAAGAGCATGGTATGAATGCCTTAGAGATTTCTTAATTGCTAATGCTTTCAAGGTTGGGAAAGCCGATCCCACTCTTTTTACAAAGACTTGTGACGGAGATCTCTTCATGTGCCAAATTTATGTCGATGACATAATATTTGGTTCTTCTATCAAAAGTCTTGTGAGGAGTTTAGCAGGTGATGACATAAAAGTTCGAGATGTCAATGATGGGCGAGTTGACCTACTTCCTTGGGTTCCAAGTGAAGCAACTCAAGGACGGCACCTTCATCTCCCAAACGAAGTACACACAAGATCTTCTCAAGCGGTTTGGGATGAAGGAAGCCAAGCCCGCGAAGACACCGATGGGAACCAACGGACATGTTGACCTCAACAAAGGAGGTAAGTCCATTGATCAAAAGGCATACCGGTCCATGATAGGTTCATTGCTTTATTTATGTGCTAGTAGACCGGACATTATGCTTAGTGTATGCATGTGTGCTAGATATCAATTCGACCCTAAGGAATGTCACCTTGTGGCCGTTAAGCGAATTCTTAGATATTTAGTTGCTACGCCTTGCTTTGGGATCTGGTATCCAAAGGGGTCTACCTTTGACTTGATTGGATACTCAGACTCCAATTATGTCGGGTGTAAGGTTGATAGGAAGAGTACATCAGGGACATGCCAATTTCTAGGAAGGTCCCTGGTGTCCTGGAGCTCCAAGAAACAGACATCCACTGCCCTATCCACCATTGAGGCCGAATGCGTTGCTGCAGGACAGTGTTGCGTGCAACTACTTTGGATGAGGCAAACCCTCCGGGACTTTGGCTACAATCTGAGCAAAGTCCCACTCCTATGTGACAATGAGAGTGCAATCCGCATGGCGGATAATCCTATTGAACACAGCCGCACTAAGTACATAGACATCTGGCATCACTTCCTGAGAGACCATCAGCAAAAGGGAGATATCGAGGTGTACCATATTAGCACCGAGAACCAGCTAGCCGATATCTTCACTAAGGCTTTTGTCGGTGTTTCGGACCCGGGGGGTCCCTGGACCGATGAGTAAAATTGTCGTTGCATGCCCCTGCCTAGATGGGTTGGCGCGGGATGGAACACAAGTGGAGGAATGAGCCTTGTATTATCCTGCACCGGGGTGCTCGTAGTAGGGGTTACAAGCGTTGCGAGAGAGTGGGAGCGAGAGGGCGAGTAGCAGAGAGCGAGAGAGAGAGAGAGGGTCTGACCCCTGCTCATCTTCTCCCGCCGTGCATACGTATGCTTCGTATGTTCGTGTGCTCGACCCTTCGTCCTCTCGCTCCCCCTTTCGGTCCCCCCTCTCCCCTCGTGGGGCCCTGGACACCCCCTTTTATAGTCGTAAGGAGATGCCCAGCTGTACAATGGGGTGTAGCTGGGAGCTAACGTGGCTGGCAGGGAAGTGCCCTGAGCCCTGTACAGATAACAACGTGGCCGTCGGGGGGACGTCTCGAGTCCTGTAGAGGTAGTATCGTGGCCATCGAAGGAGTACCTTGAGCCCTGTAGTAGTACAGCTGTCGGTGCTGTGTGGATCCTGCTGACGTCTCCTTGCTTCCGTAGGGGGCTTGAGAACGACCGGCATCATGGTTGCACGCGGGAAACCACCATCGCCTGTTACCGGGGTAAGCTTGATGGGACGTCGGTCTTGTTCCTTCGTAGCCTGAGCTAGCTAGGAGTAGGGTAATGATGCATCCCTCGTGGCGTGGTTGATCAGAGCCTGAGGTCGGGCGAGGCGGCGGTTCCTCCGAGGCCGAGGCTAGGGCCGAGACCCAGGGTCGAGCGAGGACGTGACTCTTCCCGAGGCCAAAGTCGAGGCCGAGCCCTAGGGTCGGGCGAGGCGGAGATCTCCTCCCGAGGCCGAGGCCGAGCCCCGGGGTCGGGCGAGGCGGAGCTTCCTGTTGCGCCCGAGGCTTATCTTGACCGTTGTCGGTTTCGCCCGGGCGGTTGGCACAGTAGCCGGAGCGGGGCGGGCGGCGCTATTTTCCTGTCAGATCGGTCAGTGAAGGGGCGAAGTGACTGTGGTCACTTCGACCTTGCCGACTGAGGCGCGCGTGTCAGGATAAGGTGTTAGGCGATCCCAGCATTAAATGCGCATGCGATGCGATCGGTTGGTAAGGCAATCTGGCCAAGGTCATTTGCACGACAAGTGTAACACCCGGATTTTAGGGGTCCAAAACCCGGGGTTAACACAAACACCAGGTATGCTGGGACCAAGTCTCATACATATGATGTATAGCGGCACAGGATCGAATGTCACAACTTTATATATAACAAGAGTTCTATACAAAATAAATAATTACATTATAAGGAGACAACGGTCCAGCAACCCCAAAGTTGACTGGGAGACGACGGCCTAGACCACTCACGAACTCAACACAGCATCCTCCATGAGCATCATCCTGCAGTACCTGGTCTTGACCTGTGGTGTATGTGAGACAGCAAGAGTGAGCTCACATACGTTCATCGCTCAACAAGTTGTGGGGAATAGTGTGCATGAACTCGCCAAAGGTGGGAGCTCACGTGAAGTGTAAGGCTTACCAAAGAAGATGGTTAGAGCTGAGCATTGCTTTTAAAGTTGGTCAAAATTTTATTAGCAGTTACTAAGTATAAGTAGATACCAAACCCAATTAAATAATAGAACAAAAGTAATAACAACATCACCTGCAATGCAATGCATATGACAAATTGAATTTAGTTCCATAGATTAATCATGTGAGTGTCCGAGCTTCTTTGTACATTATAAGGAGACAACGGTCCAGCAACCCCAAAGTTGACTGGGAGACGACGGCCTAGACCACTCACGAACTCAACACAGCATCCTCCATGAGCATCATCCTGCAGTACCTGGTCTTGACCTGTGGTGTATGTGAGACAGCAAGAGTGAGCTCACATACGTTCATCGCTCAACAAGTTGTGGGGAATAGTGTGCATGAACTCGCCAAAGGTGGGAGCTCACGTGAAGTGTAAGGCTTACCAAAGAAGATGGTTAGAGCTGAGCATTGCTTTTAAAGTTGGTCAAAATTTTATTAGCAGTTACTAAGTATAAGTAGATACCAAACCCAATTAAATAATAGAACAAAAGTAATAACAACATCACCTGCAATGCAATGCATATGACAAATTGAATTTAGTTCCATAGATTAATCATGTGAGTGTCCGAGCTGCTCTTGACCGTGAGCACGGCTAGTATACCAGTTTTACACTCTGCAGAGGTTGCGCATCTTTACCCACAAGTCGTGTATCCCATGTCGCCAGGGTTTGCAAGGCCCTTAGACACTTCCGAGGTGAATGGCTAGGGATCCACTACGAGGCCTTTACAAAGTTCCACTAGCTTCCGAAAACCCGCTACAGTTTATAGGAAGATCCAGTGCAGGAATCCCTTGCAGGACCGCCATCGCAGCAAAATCCTCCCGAGGGCCTCCCTACACTGACCTCTCCCCTACTGCCCTTGCCCCTTTCGGGTAAGGTAGTCTTCCACTAGCTTTCCTAATTAATCAGCCAAGGGCGTCCCATTCCACCCTCGTGGTAGCACTGTTTTCCCGGGTGGTTCTCCATGTTCCAATTAACATAATGATCTTAACATGAACCATAAATAACAACTGATAACAAAAGTATAATCATGAATAGTGTAATCTTCATACCCAAAACCACATATAGCACTAGCAAGTACTACCCAGAAAGTTCAGTGGTAAACAAGGTATAAAGATAGACAAACTAGGGTAACCTATTGGGTCCCATCAAAATTAACCTATGCAGATCATTATGATTAATTAGAACATGAGTAGGTGAAAAGAAGTGATCAAGGGCACAACTTGCCTGGGCCTTGAGATTCCAGGTACCAGGATGATCTTCAGATTCTCGTGACCTCACTGCTAGTCGTAGCAATACAAACATACATGGTATAGGCAAAATTAACATTACACCAAACATGAGGACAAAATACACATTAATAACATACATATTAAAATAAGATCACAGGAAAAAGAATTATTAATTTTTGAGTTACAGAATTCAAGTTATGAATTTCCAAAGATTCTATGTGCTTATTACAAGATTAATTAAGATAATAATTTTAATGTGACTTTTATGTAAAACCAGTGGCACTAAATGATAAACAATAATATTACAAAATTATAGGAAGTGGAATGGATTAATTTGGAGTTCATATGCATTTTCTATGAATTATATAAATTCTAGGAATTATTTAATTATTAAAAATCATTTTCTAAATTCATTTATTTGATTTCTTAACTTCCTGGACTGGGCGCACTAATACAAAGAAGCTCAGGGGGCTCGGGGCAAAAATCCCGAGACACAGATTTACCCCGCACAGGACGGCGGGTTGATTAGTTTGAAGTGGAGGGTCTCTTTAAGAAAATACACGGCCGAAGGGGTATGGTTATATATGGGTCGTGCGATCACAGATGGAGGGCTAAGATTAAATCGTTCTCATCCCCAACCGGTATGGCACCAAGACCGTAGGATCAGAGATCTGTGGCCTAGATTTCAAATATGCCCGATCAGATCACCACCATTGGACCCTAGATGGACGACCCAGATCACGAGCCTGAAGTGGCTACGGGAGATCTGATCTCCATCGCCCATTGAGGGATCGACCGCCAGGGACCGTTCTCCCTCCCCAAGCTAACAGCGAGCGGCGCCCAGGTGACCACCGCGGCGGAGGACGCCGGTGAGCACCCAAATTCCGGCGCAGTACGCGGATCAATGTGTCGCGGACGGGTGCTAACCCCAAATCGAGGGTACGACGGACACAGGGGAGGAATTATTACCGGCAATGGCGATGAGGAGGAGCAGCGCCACGGTGATGCAGGGTTCCGCGGCGAATGAAGAAATCCGATGAGTAATTCATGGTTGCGTGGTCGCCGATCCTGCCCGACAGCGCCACGGAAAGCTTCGCTACGACCCGGAGTTTCCGATTGGCGGTGCGCCTCAGGTAGGAAGTTGGTACAGAGGCGGGTTACCGGTGGCGGCTTCTTCTACATCCGGCGCACGACGGCGATAGTGCCCAGGCATGCACGCGGTGCGGCGAGAAGGGGGTTTAGGGAATTGAGGGAGGTCCGCGCCCGCCCTTTATGGCTCCGCGAGTCCGCGCTGAGGTGGGGGCAGTGCGACAATGGCGGAGCACGCGCGGGAGTATCGCCGAGGTCTTCGCGGGTTCGTTGCAACGGCGATGAAGCTGCTGACAGCCCGGCCCCACGCAACAGAGACCGAACTACGACGGTGAAAAACCAGAGTGACTGGTGGCCGGGACCCACCGGTCGGCGCGAGCGGGGACGGCGGGTTGGGCTGGCGCGAGAGGGAAGGTGGAATGGGCCGAATTGGAGGGGAGCGGCCCAATACCAGGGTTTTCTCTTTTTCTTTTTATTTTCTTTCCTATTTTCCATTCCACTTATCCAACTCATTTCAAATTTAAATTCCAATTTAAATCCAAAGTTTGTGGCGAATTTGTCTTCATTTAAATATTCAATGTGAACATAGTATGGATAAATTTTATTTATTTACAGATTTATTTTGCTTCTCTTGCCTTATATATATTATTTCCCTTTTCCTTTTTCAAACACTAATCTCCTTTTGGGTTCTAATTCAATTTTCTTTTTAGTATATCTTGATTAATAGTGTTGCTATTATTATTATATGCACAATAAACAAAACTCCAATATGATGCACATGTTGTTTAGTTGACATTTTAGTCATTTAATTGTTTTTAAATGGGGTTGTTCACATGATTAGGTAAATTGAAACAAAGCAAATAAGAGAATTATCTCCATTACCATGATTTACAAATTTGGGTATTACAAATCCTACCCCCCTTAAAAATAATCTCGTCCTCGAGATTTGTAAGGAACATGATACAACAAATTTAGCATGTAGCCTAGATTTCAGTTTCTAGCTAGTTCAAAAATCAAGAGTCCCTTTTTTTTAGTTAGTTATTAGGAGAGCATAGGTATATATGGTTATAGACACTTTATTATGCAGGATAAAGGATATCTTTTAAAGCCTATATAGGTTTGGGCAAGAAAGAGTGGGGTAAAGGAAGACTCCATCCAAGGTTGTGGACCTTGACTCATCTTGGTGACCTCACTTGATCCTTGAAGACTTGAGTTGGTGCTCATCCTCCCTTGATGAAGTTGATCATCTTCTTCGGTCTTGTCTCATTGATTAGGAGTTAGTGTATGTTATTGGGCTGGGGAATATGGTAAATATAGGTATGGATGAGATAGACTACATGATGTAGGTCAAAATCTGGTTTGATGTCAGGTGGTGGTTGATAGATTATGCAATCCATTAAGACTCTATTGATTGGGTAAGTTATGTAACTTGTTATATAGGTCGAGTTGTTGTGTATGGCCAAGTTGATATAAGTCTTCAAATTAGGCTTAAGTGATTTAGGAGTATGGCCTTATCCTTTCCACCAGCATCAAGTAACTCACACTAGATTAGACCATATTAAATTAGATATGATCTAGATTAGACTAGTTTAAATTAGATAGATTTATCAAGGTAAGATATATCTTGTTAGGATATGTTAGAATCTTTCGGGATAGTGTGGATCATATGGTGTAGGTAGGTTAAAAGCTCTATTAGGTTAACACAGAGGGATTATGCAACCATCGGATGGTTAGGATAGTTGCATGAGGCTAGGTTGTTGTATGTGATCTAGTCTAAATTGGAATCTTAGTCCAACTTGCATTAAAACATATTTATAAAAGTAGGATCTAATCTTATTTTACCAGTATTATCTACCATGTTTGTCCATTAGGTTAGATCTGAGCAGATTAGATGGGATCAGAATTAAATGGGTGTAATCAGATTAGACTAGATAAGATCTACTTGATTTATTTTGGAATAGATCATGTTCGTTTCAAGGTTATGATATAAGCCAAGTGGTTGGGATAAGTATGCTTGTTAGAACAAGACGAGTCTCTAAGAATAAGACATAGTCTTTTGAGATTAGTTAGATATGTTATGATAAGATAGAATCTCTTCAAGATAAGATGAATTTATTAAGGTAAGAAGAACCTTTTAAGATGAGGTGGATCTAGTAAGATATGAGGGAATCTTATAAGATACGATGAATCTATTAAAATATGGGAGAGTCTTTTAAGATTAGAGGGATCTCTATGAGATAGATACATTTTAATGGAGGGTAATCTAAGTGGCTTAGTTTTCTTATGAATTCTATTTATGCCTATACGTATATGCAGATGTAATTGGGGATATTACTCCACAACCCATCACACTCAAACAAAGATCCAAATCAGACAAATATCATAAGAACAAACATTCATGTGCAAAGATAACCATAAAAATAGTTTTGTTTTTTTTTTGTTCCTGAGAGTAGGTATCATATTCCTAAAGGTCACTTTAGGCACAGGATTTCAAAGTGTGAAATCCAAGTTTGTCTTTGGAAGCAGAAAGGTAAGAGTAATCAGAGTAAAGCGGAATTAGATGAGAAAAGATTAAGATAAGTTTAGAAAAGAATCAGAGTAGCAGAGGTAAGTAAGTATTGGTTGTCCAGTTCTATCTAGGTTTCGTCCTACAGTCAACATTCCTCTGATACCACTTCTGTAACACCCGGATTTTAGGGGTCCAAAACCCGGGGTTAACACAAACACCAGGTATGCTGGGACCAAGTCTCATACATATGATGTATAGTGGCACAGGATCGAATGTCACAACTTTATATATAACAGGAGTTCTATACAAAATAAATAATTACATTATAAGGAGACAACGGTCCAGCAACCCCAAAGTTGACTGGGAGACGACGGCCTAGACCACTCACGAACTCAACACAACATCCTCCATGAGCATCATCCTGCAGTACCTGGTCTTGACCTGTGGTGTATGTGAGACAGCAAGAGTGAGCTCACATACGTTCATCGCTCAACAAGTTGTGGGGAATAGTGTGCATGAACTCGCCAAAGGTGGGAGCTCACGTGAAGTGTAAGGCTTACCAAAGAAGATGGTTAGAGCTGAGCATTGCTTTTAAAGTTGGTCAAAATTTTATTAGCAGTTACTAAGTATAAGTAGATACCAAACCCAATTAAATAATAGAACAAAAGTAATAACAACATCACCTGCAATGCAATGCATATGACAAATTGAATTTAGTTCCATAGATTAATCATGTGAGTGTCCGAGCTGCTCTTGACCGTGAGCACGGCTAGTATACCAGTTTTACACTCTGCAGAGGTTGCGCATCTTTACCCACAAGTCGTGTATCCCATGTCGCCAGGGTTTGCAAGGCCCTTAGACACTTCCGAGGTGAATGGCTAGGGATCCACTACGAGGCCTTTACAAAGTTCCACTAGCTTCCGAAAACCCGCTACAGTTTATAGGAAGATCCAGTGCAGGAATCCCTTGCAGGACCGCCATCGCAGCAAAATCCTCCCGAGGGCCTCCCTACACTGACCTCTCCCCTACTGCCCTTGCCCCTTTCGGGTAAGGTAGTCTTCCACTAGCTTTCCTAATTAATCAGCCAAGGGCGTCCCATTCCACCCTCGTGGTAGCACTGTTTTCCCGGGTGGTTCTCCATGTTCCAATTAACATAATGATCTTAACATGAACCATAAATAACAACTGATAACAAAAGTATAATCATGAATAGTGTAATCTTCATACCCAAAACCACATATAGCACTAGCAAGTACTACCCAGAAAGTTCAGTGGTAAACAAGGTATAAAGATAGACAAACTAGGGTAACCTATTGGGTCCCATCAAAATTAACCTATGCAGATCATTATGATTAATTAGAACATGAGTAGGTGAAAAGAAGTGATCAAGGGCACAACTTGCCTGGGCCTTGAGATTCCAGGTACCAGGATGATCTTCAGATTCTCGTGACCTCACTGCTAGTCGTAGCAATACAAACATACATGGTATAGGCAAAATTAACATTACACCAAACATGAGGACAAAATACACATTAATAACATACATATTAAAATAAGATCACAGGAAAAAGAATTATTAATTTTTGAGTTACAGAATTCAAGTTATGAATTTCCAAAGATTCTATGTGCTTATTACAAGATTAATTAAGATAATAATTTTAATGTGACTTTTATGTAAAACCAGTGGCACTAAATGATAAACAATAATATTACAAAATTATAGGAAGTGGAATGGATTAATTTGGAGTTCATATGCATTTTCTATGAATTATATAAATTCTAGGAATTATTTAATTATTAAAAATCATTTTCTAAATTCATTTATTTGATTTCTTAACTTCCTGGACTGGGCGCACTAATACAAAGAAGCTCAGGGGGCTCGGGGCAAAAATCCCGAGACACAGATTTACCCCGCACAGGACGGCGGGTTGATTAGTTTGAAGTGGAGGGTCTCTTTAAGAAAATACACGGCCGAAGGGGTATGGTTATATATGGGTCGTGCGATCACAGATGGAGGGCTAAGATTAAATCGTTCTCATCCCCAACCGGTATGGCACCAAGACCGTAGGATCAGAGATCTGTGGCCTAGATTTCAAATATGCCCGATCAGATCACCACCATTGGACCCTAGATGGACGACCCAGATCACGAGCCTGAAGTGGCTACGGGAGATCTGATCTCCATCGCCCATTGAGGGATCGACCGCCAGGGACCGTTCTCCCTCCCCAAGCTAACAGCGAGCGGCGCCCAGGTGACCACCGCGGCGGAGGACGCCGGTGAGCACCCAAATTCCAGCGCAGTACGCGGATCAATGTGTCGCGGACGGGTGCTAACCCCAAATCGAGGGTACGACGGACACAGGGGAGGAATTATTACCGGCAATGGCGATGAGGAGGAGCAGCGCCACGGTGATGCAGGGTTCCGCGGCGAATGAAGAAATCCGATGAGCAATTCATGGTTGCGTGGTCGCCGATCCTGCCCGACAGCGCCACGGAAAGCTTCGCTACGACCCGGAGTTTCCGATTGGCGGTGCGCCTCAGGTAGGAAGTTGGTACAGAGGCGGGTTACCGGTGGCGGCTTCTTCTACATCCGGCGCACGACGGCGATAGTGCCCAGGCATGCACGCGGTGCGGCGAGAAGGGGGTTTAGGGAATTGAGGGAGGTCCGCGCCCGCCCTTTATGGCTCCGCGAGTCCGCGCTGAGGTGGGGGCAGTGCGACAATGGCGGAGCACGCGCGGGGAGTATCGCCGAGGTCTTCGCGGGTTCGTTGCAACGGCGATGAAGCTGCTGACAGCCCGGCCCCACGCAACAGAGACCGAACTACGACGGTGAAAGACCAGAGTGACTGGTGGCCGGGACCCACCGGTCGGCGCGAGCGGGGACGGCGGGTTGGGCTGGCGCGAGAGGGAAGGTGGAATGGGCCGAATTGGAGGGGAGCGGCCCAATACCAGGGTTTTCTCTTTTTCTTTTTATTTTCTTTCCTATTTTCCATTCCACTTATCCAACTCATTTCAAATTTAAATTCCAATTTAAATCCAAAGTTTGTGGCGAATTTGTCTTCATTTAAATATTCAATGTGAACATAGTATGGATAAATTTTATTTATTTACAGATTTATTTTGCTTCTCTTGCCTTATATATATTATTTCCCTTTTCCTTTTTCAAACCCTAATCTCCTTTTGGGTTCTAATTCAATTTTCTTTTTAGTATATCTTGATTAATAGTGTTGCTATTATTATTATATGCACAATAAACAAAACTCCAATATGATGCACATGTTGTTTAGTTGACATTTTAGTCATTTAATTGTTTTTAAATGGGGTTGTTCACATGATTAGGTAAATTGAAACAAAGCAAATAAGAGAATTATCTCCATTACCATGATTTACAAATTTGGGTATTACAACAAGGCTTGTCTTTGGTGGAGTCGAGGGTGCACTCACTATCTGAAGAGACCCTCGGGCGAGGCGTGGATTCATCCGAGACCACTGTTCCGCCTGAGGCTGGGCTCGGGCGAGGTGAGACCACGTCCCTTGGTAGACGAAGCTTTGACTTTGACCCGAGCCGTAAGCCTTCATGGTTTGCTCTGAAGGTGTTTTCCAGCCATGATTAGGAGTGTTGGGGTACCCCTAATTTCGGTACCCGACAGTAGCCCCCGAGCCTCAAGGGGAGTGGTGATGCTCGCTTCGAGGCTTTGTCGCATTCTTGGTGAGGGGACCGGCCTTTCTCGGTTATACTTTGTTCCGACGGGTGCGCGCGAGCGCACCCGCCGGGTGTAGCCCCCGAGGCCTCGGAGGAGTGGTTTGACTCCTCTGAGGTCTTAACGCTTTTCGTGATGTCTCGGCCGGTCCTGTTGTTCCCCCATGCGGCCTGGCCGTAGCCCGAGCGCTTGATCAAGCTCCGAGTTTTTGAGCTGGTTTGTTGACACTGTCAACAGTTTGGCCGTAGCCGGGTGCGAAAGCAGCCCCCGAGCCTCTGCACAGAGCGAGAGGACGATCAAGGACTGTCTCGACTTTTATTATACGCCCCTTCGTCGCCTTTCCTCAAGGAGGAAGGGGGGGAAAGCGCCATGTTACCCTCGGAGGGCACCGATCATGGTGTTTCCGGTGAGTTGCTAACGGGTGATCCGAGTGGACGCCCGTGCCCCGTTCGTTAAGGGTCGGCTTGTGGCCCAGAGGCGCGCTCCAAAAGTACCTGCAGGTGATTCGCTGGACCCGGCCCCTTTTCGACAGGGTCTGAGGGCTCGATGTCTCCCTCCGGTGGGATTCCATTACGAGTCATTCCCGCTGGTCTCGGAAATGTCCTAGGGTACCTCGGGAGCGTAGCCCGAGCCTCGGCCATGTATCGGACGTACCTAGGGTCATCCCTCACTCTGCGTGTTCTGGGGCGGCTGTCTGTAACACCCAAATTTTGGATTGGGAATTGGTAGAAGAAATTTGAACAAAATATCATAATGTTTTGGAAATTGGGAAATAAGAAAATGATGGGAAAAGAATTTTTCTTTTAAAAGAAACTATTTATACATCCCATGAAATAAATAACAAGAATAAAGCTTAACTTAGTAAAATTAAAATAATATGGTTTATATTCACCCTTGGGTTCAAATTGATACATTTGAAAAATCTGAAAACTACAATAAAAGTATAAATTTGAATTTGGAATAGAAAATAAAAGAGAAGGGAAGAACTAAGGAAAATACTACATAAATAAATTAAAAATCAAAATAAACATCCTTCACACTTATATTATTAAATTATACCATTCAAACTAAGGACAAGTTATTTCACAAAGTTTGAATTTAAACTTGAACTCAAATTGAATTTGAAAATGAAGAAAAGAAATAGAAAATAAAATGGAAAAAAAAAAGAAAAACCTAACTGGGCCAACCTTCCTCATTTCGGCCCACCTAAGGAACTTCAGCGCGCAGCCCACTCCACTCTGGCGCCGACAACCCGGTCCCACCGGTCAGCCTCACGCGCTCGACCACGGTTCTCCACTCACTTACGCGCGGGGCCCCCCCGTCAGCCTCCCTGCTCACATGCCCGCGCCCCCTTTCACCGCCGTGTGGGCCACTTCTGTCAGTCGCTCCCCCGCGCCCGCGTATTCCTTCTCTCGCTGACATCGTGGGACCCCCTGCCTAGTCTCTCTCACCCGCGCTCGCTCCTCCCTCTCTCTGGTCCGCGGGGTCCGCATGTCGCGCTCGTCTTCAACAGCTTGCCGATCGCGCCGTGCGGACTCCGAACTCTCCGTGGATTCTCGGCCTCCGTGCAACGGCCGCGGGTCGCTCCTTGGGTATAAAGCTGAAGCTCCGCGACCCCTCCTCCTCGTCCCATCCGAAACGGAAGCCCCATTGCCGGCGCGTGTTGAAGAACCGAGAAAGAGAGAAGAGCTGCCGCCGCCGTTGAACCGCGCCGCCGTTGCCCCTCCGCTTCGGTTGCCTCGTCCTGGGCGTTCGCCGGGGACCCGTGAAGCTGTCTGGGCCATCGATTCGGACTGCGTGGCCTCGGGAACTCCGGAATTCCTCGCCGGTATTGCAAGAACTCCGCCGAGCCGCCCAAACACGTGAGCAACCCGTCTGCGCGCCCGATTTCCGGTAAATCCACCTCCCAACTCTCTGCGCTGTCCTCCTTTACGTGTTGCCCGGTTCAATTTTGCGTATGGCGCACGGAAACGACCAATTGCTACCTCGCCGTCGTGCTCCGCCGTGTGGGGTGGGCGGCGCCGCCGTCGGCAGCATCGATTTGGGGAGAAACGTAGAGACCGTTGGATCTCAAGCGTGCGGCTCGGATTAGATAGAGGATACCCCTTCACCCCATTAAATACCAGCCGTTGATCTCTAATCGTGCGACTCACGGTGCGTACCGGTTCGGTCGGGGGGAAGATCTAATCTGGTCCCTTGATTCATGATCGGACGGCCCTGGATTCTTGATACCCCCTTCGGCCGGGATCTTTTGCTAAAGAGCCCCTCGGCTTTCACGGAATAAACCCGCCGTCCCTTGGGCACTGTTCCCTGTGTCTCGGGATTCTTGCGCCGAGCCCCCTGACCTTTCTTATAATTGAGGCCCAGTCCAGTGAATAGGAAAATCATAGAAAATGATTTAGAAAATGATTTCTAGTGTTAAAATAAATCCAGAAACTTAATTAATTCATAACTAATTCATTTTAGCTCCAAATTGAGTCATTCCAATTCCTAAAATTTTGTAATAATATTCTCTACCATTTAGAATCACTGTTTTGACATGAACTCTGTCAGAAAATTTATTTATCATTTAATCATATTATAATCACCTTAAATCTTAGGAAATTCATAACTTGAATTCTATAACTCCAAAATTAATAATTCTTTTTCCTGTGATCTTATTTTAATATGTAGATTATTACTATGTATTTTGTGTATATGTTTGGTGTAATGTTAATTTTTGCCTATACCATGTTTGTTTGAATTGCTACGACTAGCAGTGAGGTCACGTGTCACCTGAAGATCATCCTGGTACCTGGATTCTCAAAGCCCAGGCAAGTTGTGCCCTTGATCACTTCTTTTCACCTACTCATGTTCTAATTAATCATAATGATCTGCATAGGTTAATTTTGATGGGACCCAATAGGTTACCCTAGTTTGTCTATCTTTATACCTTGTTTACCACTGAACTTTCTGGGTAGTACTTGCTAGTGCTATATGTGGTTTTGGGTATGAAGATTACACTATTCATGATTATACTTTTGTTGTCAGTTGTTATTTATGGTTCATGTTAAGATCATTATGTTAATTGGAACATGGAGAACCACCCGGGAAAACAGTGCTACCACAAGGGTGGAATGGGACGCCCTTGGCTGATTAATTAGGAAAGCTAGTGGAAGACTACCTTACCCGAAAGGGGCAAGGGCAGTAGGGGAGAGGTCAGTGTAGGGAGGCCCTCGGGAGGATTTTGCTGCGATGGCGGTCCTGCAAGGGATTCCTGCACTGGATCTTCCTATATACTGTAGCGGGTTTTCTGAAGCTAGTGGAACTTTGTAAAGGCCTCGTAGTGGTACCCTGCCTCGCTTCCTAGGTAGAGGTGTATGGAGTCTGATCAACTCCGTGGCAAATGGGTAACACGACTTGTGGGTAAAGATGCGCAACCTCTGCAGAGTGTAAAACTGGTATACTAGCCGTGCTCACGGTCAAGAGCAGCTCGGACACTCACATGATTAATTTATGGAACTAAATTCAATTTGTCATATGCATTGCATTGCAGGTGAAGTTGTTACTTTTGTTCTACTTCTTAATTGGGTTTGGTATTTACTTATACTTAGTAACTGCTAATAAAATTTTGACCAACTTTAAAAGCAATGCTCAGCTCTAACCATCTTCTTTGGTAAGCCTTACACTTCACGTGAGCTCCCACCTTTGGCGAGTTCATGCACATTATTCCCCACAACTTGTTGAGCGATGAACGTATGTGAGCTCACTCTTGCTGTCTCACACACACCACAGGTCAAGAACAGGTACCGCAGGATGATGCTCATGGAGGATGCTGCGATGAGTTCGTGAGAGGTCTAGGTCGTCGTCTCCCAGTCAACTTTGGGTTGCTGGACCGTTGTCTCCTTATAATGTAATTATTTATTTTGTATAGAACTCCTGTTATATATAAAGTTGTGACATTCGATCCTGTGCCACTATTCATCATATGTGTGAGACTTGGTCCCAGCACACCTGGTGATTATGTTAGCGCCCGGGTTTTGGACCCCTAAAATCCGGGTGTTACAGAAGTGGTATCAGAGGAATGTTGACTGTAGGACGAAACCTAGATAGAACTGGACAACCAATACTTACTTACCTTTGCTACTCTAATCTTTCCTAAACTTATCTTAATCCTTTCTCATCTATTTCCGCTTACTCTGATTATTCTTATCTCTTCTTTTCTAAAGACAAATGTGGATTTCACACTTTGAAATCCTATGACTGAAGTGACCTTTAGGAATAGGAGACCTAATCCTAGGAACAAAAACAAAACTATTTTTATAAGTGTCTATGCATTTGAATGTTTGTTCTTATGATATCTGTCTGATTTGGATCTTTGATTGAGTGTGATGGGTTGTGGAGTAATGTCCACAATTGCATCTGTATACACACATAGGTATAAAAATATATTTATAAAATAACAAAAAAAAAACCTAGATTGTCCCCATTGGAACATATCTAGCTTAAGAGATTTATCTTATCCTAAAAAGCTCTCATTCTAACCAATTCATCTTATCTTAAAAGATTCTCTCTTATCTTAATAGATCCATCTCATCCTAAAAGATACTCATCTTATCTTGAAAAGATTTTATCCTTATCCTAATAGATCTAACTGGCCTCAGAAGATTCTATCTTATCTTTATGGATCTGTCTTATCCTAATAAGCATACTTATCCACCCTAGTTTAAACAACCATGATCTAATGCAAATTAATTAGATCTCATCTGGTTAAACTAGTCATACCAATCTAGTTTAGATCTCATCTAACCTAATATGATCTAATCTAAAGTGACATATCAAACATGTTAGATAATACTAGTGAAATAGATTAGACCTTGCTCCTATAAAAAAAAATGTGTTAACCTAAATTGGTGCCATAGACTAACTTGACCATACACAACTACTTGGCCATATGCAACTACCTTAACCATCTGATAGTTGCATAACCCCTCAATTTTAAACTAGCAAGAGATTCTATATTATCATAACATATCTAACTAATCTCAAAACATCCTAACATATTCTACCCTGTTGGACCTATCTAACCTAAACTAGTCTAATCTAGTCATATCCAATTTAATCTAGATCTTATCCTACCTAATGTGACCTGATCTAGTGTGGTCTAATGTTATCTAACTTAATGTGGTCCACTTAAACAGATTAATGACACTAGTAGAAGAGATTAGACCCCACTAGCCATGTATTAACTTAACCTAGCACATTGGATCAACTCGACTATGAGCTAACCCAACCCATGATGAATGATCTAACCTTTCTATTTCCACCTAATAACAAACAAACTGTTAAAGCCTACATCTTGTAGTCTATCTCACCCATATATACCTCTCATCTTGACAGATTCTATCTTACCCTTGGATATTCACCTTATATGACTGGTTACCCCAAATCTGGACATAGAACCAAAGACCAAGCCCTACTAAAGAATCTTCAGAATTTTGACCAGCTACTAGCTTATTCATTCCGCTTATTGAATAATTTCCTTTGCAAAACTACTACCATATGCTTCTAACTTTCATGGTCAATACCAGGAAAGGAAAGATTATCACGTAACAGCAAACAGAAATGAATCCTCCAAATCCCCCACCTGTTGAAATCGATCAAGTGGTTGCTACCCAAAGACTGGTAATACAACAGTTAACAGATCTGGTGACCGAGATGCAAAACCAGATAAGACAACAACGCGAGGAAATACGTCAGGTCCGCCAAGAAATAAGGCAAGCACGGTTAGAGAGACAACAACAACAACAACCTCCACCACCACCACCAGCTTCACCAAGTTACATAGATATAAATTATGATGATTTGTAAGGTCTAGATGTTACTTTAGTTAGTAGATGATATGATGTTATTCTAGAAGGAACAATAAGGTCTATTGACCCTATGTTTTGTTAAAGAATTATACCTCATGCTGAGATTTCTTTGCTTGTGCATATGTTCCGAGAACAATATGAGTATACATCCCTTTTCTTACAAATCTCGAGGACGAGATTCTTTTTAAGGGGGGTAGGATTTGTAACACCCAAATTTTGGATTGGGAATTGGTAGAAGAAATTTGAACAAAATATCATAATGTTTTGGAAATTGGGAAATAAGAAAATGATGGGAAAAGAATTTTTCTTTTAAAAGAAACTATTTATACATCCCATGAAATAAATAACAAGAATAAAGCTTAACTTAGTAAAATTAAAATAATATGGTTTATATTCACCCTTGGGTTCAAATTGATACATTTGAAAAATCTGAAAACTACAATAAAAGTATAAATTTGAATTTGGAATAGAAAATAAAAGAGAAGGGAAGAACTAAGGAAAATACTACATAAATAAATTAAAAATCAAAATAAACATCCTTCACACTTATATTATTAAATTATACCATTCAAACTAAGGACAAGTTATTTCACAAAGTTTGAATTTAAACTTGAACTCAAATTGAATTTGAAAATGAAGAAAAGAAATAGAAAATAAAATGGAAAAAAAGAGAAAAACCTAACTGGGCCAACCTTCCTCATTTCGGCCCACCTAAGGAACTTCAGCGCGCAGCCCACTCCACTCTGGCGCCGACAACCCGGTCCCACCGGTCAGCCTCACGCGCTCGACCACGGTTCTCCACTCACTTACGCGCGGGGCCCCCCCGTCAGCCTCCCTGCTCACATGCCCGCGCCCCCTTTCACCGCCGTGTGGGCCACTTCTGTCAGTCGCTCCCCCGCGCCCGCGTATTCCTTCTCTCGCTGACATCGTGGGACCCCCTACCCAGTCTCTCTCACCCGCGCTCGCTCCTCCCTCTCTCTGGTCCGCGGGGTCCGCATGTCGGGCTCGTCTTCAACAGCTTGCCGATCGCGCCGCGCGGACTCCGAACTCTCCGTGGATTCTCGGCCTCCGTGCAACGGCCGCGGGTCGCTCCTTGGGTATAGAGCTGAAGCTCCGCGACCCCTCCTCCTCGTCCCATCCGAAACGGAAGCCCCATTGCCGGCGCGTGTTGAAGAACCGAGAAAGAGAGAAGAGCTGCCGCCGCCGTTGAACCGCGCCGCCGTTGCCCCTCCGCTTCGGTTGCCTCGTCCTGGGCGTTCGCCGGGGACCCGTGAAGCTGTCTGGGCCATCGATTCGGACTGCGTGGCCTCGGGAACTCCGGAATTCCTCGCCGGTATTGCAAGAACTCCGCCGAGCCGCCCAAACACGTGAGCAACCCGTCTGCGCGCCCGATTTCCGGTAAATCCACCTCCCAACTCTCTGCGCTGTCCTCCTTTACGTGTTGCCCGGTTCAATTTTGCGTATGGCGCACGGAAACGACCAATTGCTACCTCGCCGTCGTGCTCCGCCGTGTGGGGTGGGCGGCGCCGCCGTCGGCAGCATCGATTTGGGGAGAAACGTAGAGACCGTTGGATCTCAAGCGTGCGGCTCGGATTAGATAGAGGATACCCCTTCGCCCCATTAAATACCAGCCGTTGATCTCTAATCGTGCGACTCACGGCGCGTACCGGTTCGGTCGGGGGGAAGATCTAATCTGGTCCCTTGATTCATGATCGGACGGCCCTGGATTCTTGATACCCCCTTCGGCCGGGATCTTTTGCTAAAGAGCCCCTCGGCTTTCACGGAATAAACCCGCCGTCCCTTGGGCACTGTTCCCTGTGTCTCGGGATTCTTGCGCCGAGCCCCCTGACCTTTCTTATAATTGAGGCCCAGTCCAGTGAATAGGAAAATCATAGAAAATGATTTAGAAAATGATTTCTAGTGTTAAAATAAATCCAGAAACTTAATTAATTCATAACTAATTCATTTTAGCTCCAAATTGAGTCATTCCAATTCCTAAAATTTTGTAATAATATTCTCTACCATTTAGAATCACTGTTTTGACATGAACTCTGTCAGAAAATTTATTTATCATTTAATCATATTATAATCACCTTAAATCTTAGGAAATTCATAACTTGAATTCTATAACTCCAAAATTAATAATTCTTTTTCCTGTGATCTTATTTTAATATGTAGATTATTACTATGTATTTTGTGTATATGTTTGGTGTAATGTTAATTTTTGCCTATACCATGTTTGTTTGAATTGCTACGACTAGCAGTGAGGTCACGTGTCACCTGAAGATCATCCTGGTACCTGGATTCTCAAAGCCCAGGCAAGTTGTGCCCTTGATCACTTCTTTTCACCTACTCATGTTCTAATTAATCATAATGATCTGCATAGGTTAATTTTGATGGGACCCAATAGGTTACCCTAGTTTGTCTATCTTTATACCTTGTTTACCACTGAACTTTCTGGGTAGTACTTGCTAGTGCTATATGTGGTTTTGGGTATGAAGATTACACTATTCATGATTATACTTTTGTTGTCAGTTGTTATTTATGGTTCATGTTAAGATCATTATGTTAATTGGAACATGGAGAACCACCCGGGAAAACAGTGCTACCACAAGGGTGGAATGGGACGCCCTTGGCTGATTAATTAGGAAAGCTAGTGGAAGACTACCTTACCCGAAAGGGGCAAGGGCAGTAGGGGAGAGGTCAGTGTAGGGAGGCCCTCGGGAGGATTTTGCTGCGATGGCGGTCCTGCAAGGGATTCCTGCACTGGATCTTCCTATATACTGTAGCGGGTTTTCTGAAGCTAGTGGAACTTTGTAAAGGCCTCGTAGTGGTACCCTGCCTCGCTTCCTAGGTAGAGGTGTATGGAGTCTGATCAACTCCGTGGCAAATGGGTAACACGACTTGTGGGTAAAGATGCGCAACCTCTGCAGAGTGTAAAACTGGTATACTAGCCGTGCTCACGGTCAAGAGCAGCTCGGACACTCACATGATTAATTTATGGAACTAAATTCAATTTGTCATATGCATTGCATTGCAGGTGAAGTTGTTACTTTTGTTCTACTTCTTAATTGGGTTTGGTATTTACTTATACTTAGTAACTGCTAATAAAATTTTGACCAACTTTAAAAGCAATGCTCAGCTCTAACCATCTTCTTTGGTAAGCCTTACACTTCACGTGAGCTCCCACCTTTGGCGAGTTCATGCACATTATTCCCCACAACTTGTTGAGCGATGAACGTATGTGAGCTCACTCTTGCTGTCTCACACACACCACAGGTCAAGAACAGGTACCGCAGGATGATGCTCATGGAGGATGCTGCGATGAGTTCGTGAGAGGTCTAGGTCGTCGTCTCCCAGTCAACTTTGGGTTGCTGGACCGTTGTCTCCTTATAATGTAATTATTTATTTTGTATAGAACTCCTGTTATATATAAAGTTGTGACATTCGATCCTGTGCCACTATTCATCATATGTGTGAGACTTGGTCCCAGCACACCTGGTGATTATGTTAGCGCCCGGGTTTTGGACCCCTAAAATCCGGGTGTTACACTGTCGAACCCCTTCGAGGGGCCAGCTTACGAACCCCTGATCAGTAGTGGGCATGGAGCCCGAGTGCTCTAGGGCGGCTGTCGAACCCTTCCGAGGGGCCAGCCTTCGAACCCCTGATCAGTAATGGGCATGGAGCCCGGGTGCTCTGGGGCGGCTGTCGAACCCTTCCGAGGGGCCAGCCTTCGAACCCCTGATCAGTAAGAGGGATCGGGGGCCTATTTCCTTCGCGGGGAAGGATCCTTTCCGAAATATCCCCCTTCCCAGTCCCTGTGGCAAGAGAGATAGAGGAGACGGAAAAGGGATATGAATTCGAAAAGTCGTGGCGCACCTTTTTTGACGCGACCTTTATCGCGGAGGTGAAACGTCGCTTGCTTCGCCTGCCAACGGTGTTGCTGGCTCTGCCAAGGAGTTAATGCGACGGGACGGGCGATTCGCGGGCCGTCTGTTGCGCGTGCGCGGGCCGTTCGAGGAACGGGGCACGGGCGCGTCGCTCTTACACCGTGGGAGAAGGCTCCCCCGCTGCTCCAGGAAAGGACGCGAGCCTGGGGGTGATTTGACCGCCGCTCCCGCCCGTCTATTGCAGCAGTTATTGTTGGTCCGCTTTTGGCCACATCAACAGCCGTGCCTACCCCCGCGACTGACTGACCTATGATCGTTGCACCCAATTGGCACTGTTGGGTCACGCGCGGGGCCACCTTGAGTCGCGGCACCGGTTCCGCAGTCGAGAAGACGTGGCATTGGCGCAGGTGGCGGTGCAGTTTCCTCACACGTAGTGACCGTCGCGCCGGTTGCATGGTAGGTGGGACCGGGCCTTCGTGCTGGTCCACTGGAAGTGACGAAGCCGAAAGGGTGCACAACCTTGGCGCGGTTGCATGCTCCCAGCGTGGCGGTTCGCCCTTCCGTCCGCTGGTTCCGGCGAGGATGAGGGAACGCTTGTAACCGCGGGGCGGTTTTATGCCTTGCGTGCGGCGTTTGGCCTCCTTCGCGTCTCGAGTTAGTTCTGATGACGTGTGGGACCCAACCCCCGTGTCGTAGGGGGAGAACCCTGGAGCACGTCGGTGGAGACTTTGCCCGTGACGCTTGGGGCGTAGGTGAGGAGATCTGCCTATAAAAGGGGATCGATCCCCCGGGCAGTGGCCATGCCTTCGTTCTCCCCTCATGTGTTGCGCCCTTCCACCTTTCGAGCCCTCGGATGGGGTGCACCAGCGTCGCCTTGCTCTTGCTGTCGTTGGAGGAGCGCGGCCTCGTGGAGGTTGGCGCTCTTCAGCCACCGCTCGGCTTCTGCATTCCCTCACCAATGGTCAGTTTGGTGGGGAGAAGCAAGCCGGGCTGCGGCCTCCGCCCCGCCCTTAGCTTCAAGGATCTTCGTCATCCGGGCTGAGGTGGAGGAGCGCACCGAGTGGGGGGTTGCCTCCGCGTGGGTCGGTGACCCTTTTCTTCCCCCAGCGATTGGGGGAGAAAGGCATCCTCCAGCCCTGCGGAGGCGTCCTCCAGACATGCGGGGGAAGGCGAACTGCTGCTCCCTGCCAGGGTGCAGCTTTCCGTCCTTCATCCAGGCGGTGGTCGTGTCGCGCGCGGGCCGGCCACGTCTAGGTCCTCCTCGCATCGTCAGCTACGCCGGGGGGTCGCCCAGCACGTCGTACGCCTCGAGGGCAGTACTCGTGTTCTAGGACGGCCTCGGCGAGGATGGGAGTGAGGACCTGCCGGTGCGCTTTGGGGCGATCGCTGTTCGCCGGCGCGGTGTCGGTGGGTTCGATCCCACGAATGGCGCCCTTCGACTCTTCGGCCTTAACGGCTTGTCCTCGCCCCTCGTGTGGGGACGTGGGCGAGGGCCTTTTCACAGCAGCGTCTATCCAGAGGTCATCGTTGCTGCTGTTTAGCCACCCGAGGTGGAGGTCGTTGTCTCTGCTGCTGCAGAGGTCGCCGGCGAGCCGCTTTGGAGTTTGTTATCCCGCGGGCCCCCTGGTGTGGAGGTTGTTCATACCCGCGGGAATGGAACCGGAGTCCCGTTTGTAAGGGGATATACTGGGTTTTTGCCTGAGCAAAATGTAACCGCTTCAAGGACTTAGACATTTGTCGTAGGCCAAGAGAACCGCCGAGGGTCCTGCCGACATCTAAGTCTATGTAGCATAGTTACCCCAAGCATATGTATTTGTTCTTTGTGGCTGTCGAGGCCTGAACATTTGGGTATTCGAGTATAAAGCTGTGCTTCTTCCTCATTTCGAGCACTAGGACTTGCCTGTCGGTGGCCGAACCACTTAACCGAGTGTGAGTTGCCTTGCGTGGAAGGTGACGAGTGAGGTATCCATATCCCGGAGGTGTAGGAGTCCCTTGGCTCGGTCGGCCTTGCCGCTTAAAGCCTCTCTGGCTCGGTTTTAGAACCTTTGGCCGCTCTGCGATGAGCCGAAGCCGAAGGCAGCGGTGGCGTGGACAGAGGCGATGTCAGCTCGAACAGAGGCTTTCTCGATGTGGGGGCAGATGGCTTCCCAGGCCGAGGAGGTGCAGCAGTGGTAGCTAGAGTTTGGCTAGATCACTCGCGAGCAGGACCAACCCCGGAGCCAAGCCGCCAAAGCCGTGAGCTGGGCTGAGATCTTCGGGGGACAGCTGGCTAGGGCTCCAGAGCGGCTGGCTGAGGCGCCTGCTTGCTTCGTCGTCTGAGGCTGGGCCAGGTTCCGCCGAAGGTGGAAACGACGCCGAGGGTGCCGCTCCTCCCCCTGCTGATGTTTGAGCCTGCATGAACAGTTCGTCTGAAGTATGCGTATGTTTTTTGCGGCCACCGAGGCCTAAACATACTTAGCATTCAGATTATAGAGCTGCGTTTTCTTTCCTCTTGTTTCGAGCATTTGGACTTGTTCGTCGGTAGCAGAACCGCTTTGTCCGAGCGTGAGTTACTTTTCGCGGAAGGTGATGAGTGAGGTATCCGTATCCCGGAGGCGTAGGAGTCCCTCGGCTCGGTCGGCCTTGCCACTTACATGCTCTCTCACCGGTCCGTAGGACCCTGCTACCGATATAGTCGAAAAATGCACGAAAGTCATTTTCTACCCGAGCGTTTGGACTTGTTCGGTAGCAGGATCGCTTATCCGAGCGAGAGTTACTTTTCGCGGAAGGTGATGAGTGAGGTATCCATATCCCGGAGGCGTAGGAGTCCCTCGGCTCGGTCGGCCTTGCCACTTACGTGCTCTCTCACCTGTTCGCAGGACCCTGCTATCGATATAGTCGTAAAATGCACGAAAGTCATTTTCTACCCGAGCGTTTGGACTTGTTCGGTAGCAGGATCGCTTATCCGAGCGAGAGTTACTTTTTGCGGAAGTTGATGAGTGAGGTATCCATATCCCGGAGGCGTATGAGTCCCTCGGCTCGGTCGGCCTTGCCACTTACGTGCTCTCTCACCCATTCGCAGGACCCTACTATCGATATAGTCGAAAGCACAAAAGTCATTTTCTGTAGAAAACCTTTCTCGGTAGAAAACTTTTCCGAAGAAAAATTTCGACGCAGGGGGGTCCCCTTCTAGCCCCCAAGGGAGGGTCGGGCTTGGCCGAGGCAAGGCTGACCCTTCCTTGACGGTTAGACTCCATTTAAGTGTGTAAAAACGAGGAACATGAACGACTTGAAACATTTTAAGGGTAGAAGCGACGTAGCTGTTCGATGTTCCAAGCGTTGCTGTAGACCTCGCCTTGATCGTTGGCCAGCTTGTATGTTCCGGGCTTCAAGATCTTGGCGATGATGAATGGCCCTTCCCAGGGGGGAGTAAGCTTGTGGCGCCCTCGGGCGTCCTGTCGCAGCCGAAGCACCAAGTCTCCCACTTGGAAGCCTTGGGGCCGAACCCTTTGGGCGTGGTAGCGTCGCAGAGACTGCTGATACCGTGCCGAATGTAGTAAGGCGACGTCCCGAGCTTCTTCGAGCTGGTCCAGCGAGTCCTCTCGGTTGATCTGGTTGCTTCAGTCGTCGTACGCCTTCGTCCTCGGTGAACCGTATTCTAAGTCCGTGGGGAGGACGGCCTCGGCCCCATAGACTAGAAAGAACGGCGTGAAGCTCGTGGCACGGCTCGGCGTCGTCCTCAGACTCTAGACCACCGAGGGCAACTCCTTCATCCACCACTTGCCAAACTTGTTGAGGTCATTGTGGATTCTGGGCTTAAGTCCCTGCAAAATCATACCGTTGGCACGCTCCACCTGCCCATTCGTCATGGGGTGAGCTACGGTGGCCCAGTCCACACGGATGTGGTGGTCCTCACAGAAGTCCAGGAACTTTTTGCTGGTGAACTGCGTGCCATTATCGGTGATGATGGAGTTCGGGACTCCAAAGCAATGGATGATATTGGTGAAGAACGCCACCGCCTGCTCGGACCTGATACTGGTTAAGGGTCGGACCTCGATCCACTTGGAGAACTTGTCGATGGCGACCAGCAGGTGTGTGAAGCCCTCGGGTGCCTTCTGCAAGGGACCGACGAGGTCCAGACCCCACACAGCAAACGGCCAGGTGATGGGTATCGTATGCAGGGCCTGAGCGGGCAGGCGTGTCTGCTTTGCGTAGAATTGACACCCCCGGCAGGAGCGAACAATCCTAGTGGCGTCGGCCACCGCGGTTGGCCAGTAGAAACCTTGTCGGAAGGCATTCCCCACGAGGGCTCGTGGTGCTGCATGGTGGCCACAAGCCCCTAAGTGTATTTCTTGTAACAGCTCTTGTCCTTGGGCGATGGAGATGCATCGCTAGAGGATGCCCGCGGGACTGCGGTGGTAGAGCTCCCTTTCATCACCCAGCAAAACGAACGACCTGGCGTGCCGAGCCAGTCGCCGAGCTTTGGCCTTGTCGAGGGGTAGCTCTCCTCGGAGGAGATATTCCAGGTACGAGGTCTGCCAGTTCGGGACCGGTGTGACCCCATTCCGTTCTCCCTCGACGCGCAGGGCCTCACCTTCGGCGGCCGAGGGTATCTCGGGCGTGTCGTCGGTCTTGACGGAGGGTTGATGTATCCCTGGAGAAGACGTTCGGGGGAACCGGTGTCCGCCCTGAGGCTATTTTAGCCAGCTCATCCGCAGTCTCATTGAATCGTCGGGCGACGTGGTTAAGTTCCAGCCCGTAGAACTTGTCTTCCAGGCGTCGAACTTCGTCGCAGTAGGCCTCCATCTTCCGATCATAGCAGTGGGAGTTCTTCATGACTTGGTCAATGACAAGCTGTGAGTCGCCACGAGCGTCGAGGCGCCGAACCCCTAGCTCGACGGCGATGCGCAGCCCATTAACCAATGCTTCGTACTCGGCCACGTTGTTTGATGCCGGAAAATGAAGGCGGATCACATAGCGAAGATGTTTTCCGAGGGGTGAGATGAAGAGCAAGCCCACGCCTGTTCCAGTTTTCATCAGCGACCCGTCGAAGTACATGGTCCAAAGCTCGGGTTGGATTGGAGTTGTTGGTAACTGGGTGTCAGTCCACTCAGCCAGGAAGTCGGCCAAGACTTGGGATTTTATGGCCTTCTGAGGGACGAAAGAAAGTGTTTCGCCCATGAGTTCCACTGCACATTTCGCTATCCTACCCGAGGCCTCTCGGGACTGGATGATCTCTCCCAGAGGAAAGGATGACACCACAGTCACCGGGTGAGACTCAAAGTAGTGTCGCAGCTTCTGTCGTGTCAGAATCACTACGTAGAGCAGCTTTTGGATCTGCGGGTAGCGGACTTTGGTCTTGGAAAGCACTTCGCTGATGAAGTAGACCGGCCTCTGGACGAGAAGCGTACGCCCTTCTGTTGGGGCCATGCTTCGGTGCGCCGAAGGTCTCACACGAAGAAGCAGCTTCGGCTGAAGTCGTCCCCAGAAGATGGCCGAAGGTTCCTTTTCATGAAGCTTCGGCGTTACAAACCGACATAGAGATAGAATGACCTTTTTATCCATAGAGGTCTGAGTCAATGTTGTAAACTTTTGTAAGGGGCATAATTGTAATTTGTCACAGGCTGCGACCTGTGCCTATAAATAGATGAACAGTACCCCTGTACTGTTCACGCGAACCTGTCATTTGCCTTCGCACCACACTTGTACTCTTGCCTTCCTCAGGACCGAAGGTACATTTGTAATTCGAAATCATTTATATCCGTTCATGTTAGTAAAAATGGAAATAATTCTATGTTAACATTTAAATGTTTATTTTGTACCTCATGATTTATATGAATACTTCGTCTCTCGTTATTATGTTTACGAAGGTACGTCCTTCGTAACCTTCGTCCGAAGTTCCTTATATCCCGAAAGGATATAATGTGGTGGAGGACGAAGGATCTTAATATTTAACATTTTCTGTGTTGCCTTGTTCTTAACTCTTAGCATTTGAGAACAAGCCCCCAACATTGGCGCCCACCTCCGGTGAACTCACTTCCACTTTTCTGAGCTGATGGCTTCGTCCAACAATCAAGCTGGAGCTGCTTCGGCTTTGAAGCTGGTGCTCCCGATAACAGGCGGTTCTTGCTCAGAGCCGGCTAACAAGAAGCAGAAGAAGGAGGCTCAGAGAAGGGTGCGGCATGTTGGAGTACAGGGACCCTTCATCAAGTCAAAATGGTCCCACGTTCCAATTACTTTCTCTCAGGAAGACCTTCAGCTTAAGGATTATCCTCACAATGATGCCATGGTCATCTCTTGCGTGATCAAAGGATTTATGGTCCACAATGTCCTAGTTGATACAGGCAGTGCAGCTGACATTATATTTGCTAAAGCCTTCAGACAAATGCAAGAGCCCGAAGACAAGATTCATGATGCTACGCACCCCCTTTGTGGCTTCGGAGGGCGGCAGATTGTAGCACTTGGGAAGATTACCATGCCGGTAACCTTCGGATTTGTTAACAACACAAGGACTGAGCAAATTGTGTTTGATATTGTTGACATGGAGTATCCTTACAATGCTATCATCGGCCGTGGTACTCTTAATGCCTTCGAAGCAATTCTTCACCCAGCTTATCTCTGCATGAAGATACCTTCGGACCAAGGGCCTATTGCTATTCATGGAAGCCAGGAAGCTGCTAGAAGGGCCGAAGGAAGCTGGACTGACTCCAAGGCAATCCATAACATAGATGGAGCTGAAGCTTGTGAACAGTACAAATTCAGGAGGGAGAAGGCAGCTTCAGCAGATCAGCCGAAGCCCATGTTATTGTGTGAAGACATAGCAGAGCAGAAGGTGCTCTTGGGCTCGCAATTATCTGAAGACCAGGAGAAAACCTTGATAAGGTTTTTATTCAACAACAAAGATGTTTTTGCATGGTCAGCCAATGATCTCTGTGGAGTAAATCGGGATGTTATTGAACATTCGCTCAATGTTGACCCTTCCTTCAGACCCCGAAAGCAGAGGCTTCGGAAAATGTCTGATGACAAGGCCGAAGGGGCTCGCAATGAAGTAAAAAGACTCCTCAGTGCAGGAGTTATCAGAGAAGTGAAGTATCCAGAGTGGCTAGCTAACACTGTTATGGTGAAGAAGGCCAATGGCAAGTGGAGAATGTGTATTGATTTCACAGATCTCAACAAGGCTTGTCCGAAGGACGAATTCCCGCTGCCAAGGATAGACTCTTTAGTCGATGCAGCAGCTTCTTCTGAGCTCATGAGTCTCCTAGACTGCTACTCAGGCTATCATCAAATTTGGATGAAGAAGGAAGATGAGCCAAAAACTAGCTTCATAACCCCAAGTGGTACATATTGCTATCTTCGGATGCCTGAGGGGCTCAAAAATGCCGGAGGAAGTTTCAGCCGAATGACAGCGAAGGTTCTCCAGTCTCAGATAGGCAGAAATGTGTTGACTTATGTCGATGACATTATTGTAAAAAGCACGAAGCAGGAAAATCATATTGCTGACCTGCAGGAGACCTTCGCCAGCTTCAGACAAGCTGGTCTGAAGCTGAATCCAGAAAAATGTGTCTTCGGAGTGAAGAAGGGCAAATTTCTTGGATGCTTGGTTTCAACAAAGGGAATCAAAGCTAATCCAAATAAAATCGAAGCTATACTTCGAATGGAGCCACCAACCACAAGAAAGGGGCCCAAAGATTGACAGGAAGGCTGGCATCTCTCAACAGATTTATATCCAGATCAGCAGAAAGAAACTTACCATTCTTCGAGGTGCTGAAGTCAGCTGAAGTCTTTCAATGGGGCCCAAGTCAACAAAAAGCCTTCGAAGAGCTGAAGCAATACTTAATAGATCTCACAACATTAACTCCACCAACGCCAGGGGCTCCTCTGTTGTTGTATGTGGCAGCTTCGCACTCAGCAGTAAGTGCGGCACTTGTTCAGGAGAAGTTTGATGGACAAGTCAAGAAGCAGGTCCCAGTATATTTTGTATCTGAGGTCCTTAGTGTCTCAAAGAAAAATTATACAAAGCTGGAGAAGGTGTTGTATGCTGTTTTAATGGCATCCAGGAAGCTTCGGCATTATTTTCAGGCATACAATATTATTGTTCCTTCTTCGCAGCCGTTGAAGGATATCATGAGAAATAGGGAAGCTACTGGGCGTATTGGAAAATGGGCTGCGGAGCTCAATGAATTTTACATTGATTATGTGCATAGATCCTCAATTCAGTCTCAAGCATTGGCAGATTTCATTGCCGACTGGACGCCAGGGGCTCAGGACGAAGAAGCGAATAAAGATGCCGAAGTATGGACAGTGTTTTGTGATGGCTCTTGGGGAACCTTCGGAGCAGGTGCAGCTGCTGTGTTGGTCTCACCGTCCAAGGTTAAAACTTGCTATGCAGCAAGACTTGACTTCAGCTGCACAAATAATATCACTGAGTACGAAGCTCTGCTCCTGGGTCTTCGGAAACTAAAGGCAATGGGGATCAGAAGGGCGATTCTTAAAACTGATTCCCAGGTTGTTTCGGGTCATATTGACAAAAGTTGCAAGGCTAAGGACCCGAAGCTTGAAAAATACCTAGACACGGTCCGAAGGATCGAAGCTTCCTTCGAAGGATTTTCTGTTAAGAATATCCCTCGAGGACAAAATGAGCATGCTGATTTGTTAGCCAAGTCTGCAGCACAGGGGCTGCCGCTACCTTCGGATGTGTTCTTCGAAACAATAAAGGCACCTTCAGTGGAGCTACTTGAAAGAGCAGTCCTTAACATTTCTCCTGTTTACAGTGAAGATTGGAGAACTGAAATAATCTCTTACCTTCAGGGTAACTTCTTATCAGATGACGAAGCTTATAATAAAAGGATAGAGGCAAGAGCTCGTCCGTATGTCATGATAGAAGGGGAATTATACAAGCATGGAGTTTGTGCCCCGCTGCTCAAGTGCTTGTCTAGAACCGAAGGTATAGAGTTAATGAAAGAAATACATGCAGGCCTGTGTGGATCCCACATCGGATCTAGGCCGTTACTTGGAAAAGTTTTCCGCCAAGGGTTTTATTGGCCGAAGGCAGCTTCGGATGCAGCGGAGTTGGTTCAAAAGTGCGAAGGTTGTCAGAAATGTGCGAGAGATCAGAAGCAACCTTCGTCTTTGACACAGCTGATACAGCCTGTCTGGCCATTGCAAAGGTGGGGCCTCGACTTGCTGGGTCCATTGCCACCGGCTCAAGGGAATCTAAAATATGTTATAGTAGCTGTGGAGTATTTTTCCAAGTGGATTGAGGCGAAGCCATTAGCTACAATAACTTCGGCCACTGTCCAAAAATTTTTCTGGCAGAACATTGTCTGTCATTTCGGAGTACCGAAGGCCATCACTGTAGATAATGGAGCGCAGTTCGACTCCGAAGATTTCAGAAATTTCTGTGATCAAATTGGCACGAAGATCCACTTTGCATCAGTCAGGCATCCGGAGTCGAATGGGCTTGTTGAAAGGGCCAACGGCATCATAATGACAGGAATAATGAAGCTAATCTTTAATCAACCAAGGGGAAAGTGGCCAGATCAGTTGACCAAAGTGGTGTGGAGCCACAATACAACAACATCAAGGTCTACAGGCTTTACCCCATTTAAGTTATTATTTGGTGACGAAGCAATAACCCCGGAAGAAGCTAAAGCTGGATCAATAAGAGTGGTAGCTTCGGCAGAATCAGGTCCCGAAGATGCTTGTCTTGTGGAAAAAGATGCCTTAGAAGGGATCAGGCTTCAAGCCGTGGAGAATATCAATAAATACCAGGCTGAAACAGTCAAATGGCAAGATAGAAAGGTCCGGCTAAAGAATATTGAGCCGGGACACTTGGTGCTTCGGAGAGTAGCTAACCCAGATACAGTGGGCAAGTTACAATTGAAATGGGAAGGGCCTTTCTTAGTAGCATCTTCGTCAAGGCCTGGTTCGTACAGACTGAAGGACATGGATGGCAATGAAATTCCAAGATCTTGGAATGCGGATGAGCTTCGGCGATTTTATGTATAACTCGATGTAATTTTTTATGTTTCTTCTTTTCTTTTTCATGGCACCCTTTTCCTTTCTAAAGGGGGAGAAAGGTTTTTAATGGGGCCATCATATGTAATTTTCCTTTTTAGTTTTATAAGAGCAAAATCCCCCAAAGAATGTAAATGTAAAAGCTGAGAGCGCACCATCGAGTGCCGAAACTGAAAAAGAGAAAAAGCTCCAAAGACGTCCCTAAGGGGATGCAGAGCTCACAGCGAAAAGTCAACGCTGATTCCGCCGAAAGTAAAAGGCGAAGAAGCTCCAAAGACGTTCCCAAGGGAATGCAGAGCTTATACCGCCTAAGTAAAAGGCGAAGAAGCTCCAAAGACGTCCCTAAGGGGATGCAGAGCTTACAGCGAAAAGTCAACGCTGATACTGCCTAAGTAAAAGGCGAAGAGGCTCCAAAGTCGTTCCTAAGGGAATGCAGAGCTAATGTGTGGTTGTTTCTAAGGAAGTAATGGCTGAGAATGTGGCTTCGGACATATGCTTCGGACATTCATTCGCGCATTACATTACATCATAACATTTGCATGCATAAGCATTCATTCATAGCATTTGTGTTCCTAAGTGGTTGCTTCGGCAAAAAGAAGAAGTGGTCTCTTATGCTCTGCTGTGTACAAAAAAGAAAAGCTTCGGCAAAAAGAATAATTGGTCTTTTATGCTTCGTTGATCGGCAAAAAGAAGTGGTTTTTTATGCTTCGTTATGTACAAAAAAAGGAAAGCTTCGGCAAAAAAGAAGAGGTGCTCTATTATGCTTCGTTGTGTACGAAAAGAAGGGAAGGTGTTTTTTTCGCCCTCGGCTCAAAATACTGATTTCGTCCACATCAAAGCACTTCAGTAGAAGGGTAAGAATATATTACAAGGTATGTACAAAGTTCCTTGAGAACAGTTCAATTGTATTTACAAAACTTGTTACAAAAGTATCCTGAGTTTTTTTCCTATAGTACATTTCTACTGATCTTCATTAAGCTTCAGCTTCGGCGACAGCTTCGGCGACATAACTTAAGCATCATCTTCACCTTCATCATCCTACATAAATCAAGGAATCGTGAGTAAAAATCAAGTGCAAAGGAAAAGGTAAGTACGAAGTATCATTTCTTACTGGTTCAAGATGACTTCGGGCTTCGTCTCCAGCCTTCTCCCGCCCGCCTTTTGTCCATATCATTTTTATAAATCTATTTGAGATGCTTCGGGCGAGGTCAGGTATATCATCCAGGATTGATGGAGATAGGGTGAAGTTGGGCCTGTTGACAATTTTTCCATGCTCGCAGCCGGCCTTCAGGAATGCAGCAGCGGTACCCCGAGAAGCTACCCAGGCACAGAAGTCGCCGTGCCCGGCTATAACTTCGTCAAGTTCTTCGATTTCAGCTTCAATATGATCGAAGGCCTGTGGTAAATTTTCCGCTGAAGGGTTAAATTTCCCGCTGCTGGCTCCAACAGAGTAAAATATCTTTTTTAATCGTCCAATACAATTGTTGCTAAATTTTAAGCATTTGTCTTGAAGGCTTGCTAACGATTTCTTCAACTCTGAGCTGGTCTGGACTTCGGCTTCAAGTTTCGAATTAAGCTCCAGCTTCTCCTGATCGAATTGTTTTGATTGACTGATAAGCTTCGAATTCAATTCTGATACCTTAGCCTCAGTCTCTGCCAGCAAGCCTTCGGCGGATTGGAGCTCGAAGTCTTTCTTTTCAATGATAGCTGATTGTTCTTTTATCTTGCTCTCTAAATTTTCGATTATAGCTTCGTGTTTTTTGTCCTCCAAGTCTTGTTGCATCTTCAGAGCTTTGCTCAGTAGCATGCTCTGTACAGAAACAACTTACGTTAGTAATATTTTCATTATTAACAGCAATAAAAACTAGAGAAAAGGTTGTTTACCTTGAAGTTGGAGTAAAATAAGCTGCCGACGATATGTTGTCGTCGGTAGCGGCTGATGTCTGTCTCTAGCTTCGGAAAACCGATACTCTTCGATAGAGTACCGATTACCTTAGCTCCAGTTTGGTCTCGAATGCAGCCTAGTTTTTCATCGTCAATGCCTCCAAATAGAAGAGCTCCTGGCTTGTATCAGCAAGATTTAGCATATTCCTTGAGCTCTTCTATTTCGGCCTTTGTCAGTTTTTGCCCAACTAAATTTTGAAATGAGTAGGCTTCGTCATCCGAAGTGTCTTCGGCTTTTTCTTTCCCCTTCCCAGGCACTGCGGCCATGGTTTCTTCAGCAGGGGTGGCAGCTTCTTCCGCAGCCATGTCTTCCAAAATTTTGTTAATGTCCTCAATGGTAGTTTCTAAGTTTACATCTTCGGCTGTAGCGGCTTCGGCAGCCGCGACCTCCGAAGGTGCGACTTCGACGTTTGTGGTGCCTTCGACAGCTGGTGTTTTCTGAATTGACGCCCTAGGCGGCGTCTTGTCGATAACTTCAGTTACCGCAATAATTCTTTGCCGCTTGGGTTTGCTTATCTTCGTTTGATCCGGCTCGTCCACCTTTTGAAAAAGCTTCGTCAGTTGGAGCCCTAATGGACTTAGCTTCGTGGGCATGGGTTCAGTCATTACCTTTAAAATTTCCTCCACGTCGCTGGTAGAAGGTGGTGTGGGGGTCCCCTCTTCTTCGGATATTTTTCGCTTCGGAGTTGATATTTTTCTTTTCTTGGGAATCTTCTTCTCTGTTGCTGGTCGTTCTTCACCCTTGGTCAGAGTTTCGGCCACTCTTTTTCTTTTGTGGCCCTCGGCACCCTTGTTCAACTGCTCATAGTCTGGGTACTCGAAGCCCAGGGCATCAAGCACTCGGTTCAGCCTTCGTTTCGGTCGGGCGCCGAAGGCCGCTGTCATTAGTTGATCCTCTTTTTTGGAGTAATTCCCCAGGATTTCATTGCACATCACCTCAACTGTGTCTAACCACTCTTTGCAGGGTTTTTTAAAGTACTTCTTAAACTTGAAGTGATAAGGAAGCCGGACAAGCTCCCCCTTCTTCTTCTCTCCCTCCAGCTTCGGCATTTCCCACTCTTTTAGAGTAGGGAAAACTCTGAATGCCAAGAACTCCTGAACTAGATCCCTGGTGCCAATATGTTCTGAAATAATTTCAAATTCACCCAGAGCAGCCCAGGTGGGACCTTCTAGCCTGCCGATGTGGCATCGTGGCCTTGTCTCCCCGAAGATTAAATCCAGAGGGCTTTGTACCAATTTTTCTTTGTCTTCGTCAACTTTTACATAAAACCACTCAGATTTCCAGCCTGCTGGCCATTTGCTTCGGTAGCTGATGACAGGACACTTTGTTGTCTTCCGGTAGGCAAAATTATAGCAACCGAAATTATCATGTAGCCCATCTTTTCTGGCCTTTGTTTGGTAATGTAATTCGTGAACTCGGCAGAAGCTGTCGGCAAACGGTTCCACAGCTTGGCTTCGGAGGGCCCAGATATAAACATTGAGCCTAACGATGGCGTTAGGAGTCAATTGATGAAAGTAGATACCAAACCTCTTCAGTATCTCCGCAATAATCTTGTGAAGAGGGAATCTCAGCCCAGCCTTTAAAAAGCTCTTGAAGATGACAATCTCGTCCTTCTCTGGCTTCGGGGTGGTTTCTTCCCCCCCGAAGCGAAGCAGCTTCTTCTGATCTTCATTAAAAAAACCTGCTTTCACCATCTTCGAAAGGTCAGCCTTCGAAACAGTTGATTTCCCAAAATCCACGTGACTGGGCTTGCTGGGCATGGCAATACGGTAGTCATCTTCGGGATCAGTCCCTTCAATGTTTTCTTCTTCTCCTTCGGCGGTTGTCGGGTTTGCTTCAGCAGCAGGCATTTCTTCCGCAGTCACTAGACCGGAACGTTGCATCGCTTCGGAGATGGGCACAGTGTCCGAACCTTCGGCTTCGTCTCCCTCACGTACAACTTTGGCAGTAGATCGCACTCTCACCATTTGATTCTGAGTTTGGGGAAGTCAAATACTTTTTTCTTTTTTCTTTTCTCCCGAAGCTCTTCTTTCTGACGAAGCAGACGTCGAGATGGACCTTCGTTCGATTCTGAGAGTCAAGCTTCGGCTATGGTGGAAAATTTTGGCAGCAAAACAGTGCAAATAGCAATGAATGCTGTGGTAACTTCACACCTACCCGTTTGTTTATATAGTGCTGCAGGTAAGAAGGCGAAGCGGCAGGATTTTTACACCAGGCGGGCAGTCACTTGTACTCGCTGTGCAGTGGACCGCAAAGATCAAACAGTAACTCTGCAAAGTGGGCCTGGCGCGCGCTCGAAAGTCGGATCGTTTCTCCGCAACGAGCTCAGGGAAGGTGTTTTTTGGACCTTCGGCTTCCCGAAGCGGAAGAGGCTTTTTTCACGGGTCAAGCTCGTTACGAAAAACGATCTAGCACCGCGAAAGGGGCTACTGTTGGGGCCATGCTTCGGTGCGCCGAAGGTCTCACACGAAGAAGCAGCTTCGGCTGAAGTCGTCCCCAGAAGATGGCCGAAGGTTCCTTTTCATGAAGCTTCGGCGTTACAAACCGACATAGAGATAGAATGACCTTTTTATCCATAGAGGTCTGAGTCAATGTTGTAAACTTTTGTAAGGGGCATAATTGTAATTTGTCACAGGCTGCGACCTGTGCCTATAAATAGATGAACAGTACCCCTGTACTGTTCACGCGAACCTGTCATTTGCCTTCGCACCACACTTGTACTCTTGCCTTCCTCAGGACCGAAGGTACATTTGTAATTCGAAATCATTTATATCCGTTCATGTTAGTAAAAATGGAAATAATTCTATGTTAACATTTAAATGTTTATTTTGTACCTCATGATTTATATGAATACTTCGTCTCTCGTTATTATGTTTACGAAGGTACGTCCTTCGTAACCTTCGTCCGAAGTTCCTTATATCCCGAAAGGATATAATGTGGTGGAGGACGAAGGATCTTAATATTTAACATTTTCTGTGTTGCCTTGTTCTTAACTCTTAGCATTTGAGAACAAGCCCCCAACACCTTCTTCTCGCCTCTCGACTATGACCGCGGCGCTGACCACCTGAGTGGTTGCGGCTACGTAGATCAAGAGGGCTTCTCCCGCAGCAGGGGGCACCAAGATGGGTGCATTTGTAAGGAGTGCCTTCAAGTTCCCGAGGGCTTTTTCGGCCTCGGGGGTCCAAGTGAAGTGCTCGGTCTTCCTTAAGAGGCGGTACAGGGGTAATCCTTTTTCGCCAAGGCGTGAGATGAAACGGCTCAGAGCCGCAAGGCATCCCATGACCCTCTATACTCCTTTCAAATCTTTTATCGGCCCCATGGATGGCGGCGATTTTCTCCGGGTTGGCCTCTATGCCCCACTCGGAGACGATGAACCCTAGGAGCATGCCTCGGGGGACTCCGAAGACACACTTCTCGAGATTGAGTTTCACGCCTTTAGCTCTCAGACACTTGAATGTCGTTTCAAGGTCAGAGAGGAGGTCGGAGGCTTTCTTCGTCTTGACAACGATGTCATCGACGTAAGCCTCGACCGTTCTGCCGATGTGTTCTCCGAACACATGGTTCATGCACCTCTGGTAGGTAGCGCCTGCACTCCTCAAACCAAATAGCATTGTAGTGTAACAGAACATGCCAAAAGGTGTGATAAAAGAAGTCGCGAGCTGGTCGGACTCTTTCATCTTGATTTGGTGATAGCCTGAGTAGGCGTCGAGGAATGACAGGGTTTCGCACCCAGCAATAGAGTCCACAATTTGATCGATGCGAGGTAGAGGGTAGGGAACCTTCGGACATGCTTTGTTTAGACCTGTGTAGTCTACGCACATCCTCCATTTCCCATCCTTCTTCCTTACAAGAACAGGGTTAGCTAACCATTCGGGATGGAATACCTCTTTGATGAACCCTGCCGCAAGTAGCTTGTGGATCTCCTCGCCTATGGCTCTGCGCTTTTCTTTGTCAAAACGGCGTAGGGTTTGCTTCACGGGTCAGGCTCCAGCTCTGATGTCCAATGAGTGCTCGACGACATCCCTCGATATGCCTGGCATGTCCGAGGGACTCCACGCAAAAACTTCGGCGTTCGCATGGAGAAAGTCGACGAGCACTGCTTCCTATTTGGGGTCGAGCTCGGAGCCGATCCGGACTTTCTTGCTGGCGTCGTTACTGGGGTTGAGAGAGACGGACTTAACCGCCTTGGCTGGTTCGAAGTTGCCGGTGTGCCGCTTCGCGTCAGGCGCCTCCTTGGAGAGGCGTTCTAGGTCGGCGATGAGGGCCTCGGACTCGGCGAGGGCCTCAGCGTACTCCACGCATTCAATGTCGCATTCGTATGCGTGGCGGTACGTGGATCCGACGGTGATGATCCCATTCGAGCCTGGCATCTTGAGCTTGAGGTAGGTGTAGTTGGGGACGGCCATGAACTTGGCGTAGCACGGCCTTCCCAACACTGCGTGGTAGGTCCCTCGGAACCCGACCACTTTGAAGGTGAGGGTTTCCTTTCGGAAGTTGGAGGGAGTTCCGAAGCAGACGGGCAAGTCAATCCGCCCGAGGGAAAGATTCGCTTTCCAGGTGCGATCCCGTGAAAGGGTGCCGCACCGGCCCGGACCTCGGACCGATCAACCCCCAAGAGTTCCAGGGTCTCGGCATAGATGATGTTAAGGCTGCTGCCTCCGTCCATGAGTACTTTGGAGAACCTGACGTTGCCGATGATCGGATCAACGACGAGTGGGTACCTCCCTGGGCTTGGCATAAAGTCGGGGTGGTCGCCTCGGTCGAAGGTGATAGGCTTGTCGGACCAGTCTAGGTAGGTTGGCACTACCACCTTTACCGAGCAAACCTCCCGGCGCTCCTGCTTGCGGTGCCGAGCCGAGGCGTTCGCCACCTGCCCGCCGTAAATCATGAAGCAGTTGTGGATCTCGGGGAACTCCTCTTCCTTGTCGCCCTCCTTCTTGTTGTTGCCTTGGCCCTTGCCATCTTTTGCCGGGGGGCCGGCCTTATGGAAGTAGCGCCGGAGCATGACACATTCTTCAAGGGTGTGCTTGACGGGACCCTAGTGATAGGGGCACGGCTCCTTGAGCATCTTGTCGAACGCGCCGACCCCTCCAGGGGGCTTCCGAGGGTTCCTGTGCTCGGCAGCAGCGACAAGATTCACGTCAGCGGCGTTGCGCTTCGCTTGCGCCTTCTTCTTGGCCTTCTTCTTCGTGCCACGTTAGGCAGACGCCTCGGGGGCGTCTTCCTTCGGCTCCCTCTGAGGCTGCTTGTCTTTCCGGAAGATGGCCTCGACCGCCTCCTGACCCGAGGCGAACTTGGTGGTGACGTCCATCAGTTCGCTCGCACTGGTGGGAGTCTTGCGCCCCAGTTTGCTCACCAGGTCTCGGCAAGTGGTGCCGGTGAGGAAAGCTCCGATGACCTCCGAGTCGGTGATGTTAGGCAGCTCGGTGCGCATCTTTGAAAACCGCCGGATGTACTCTCGGAGGGATTCCCAAGGCTGCTGGCGGCAGCTTCGGAGATCCCATGAGTTCCCAGGGCGCACGTACGTGCCCTGGAAATTTCCTGCGAAAGCCTTGACTAGGTCGTCCCAGTCGGAGATCTGCGCAGGAGGCAGATGCTCCAGCCAGGCCTAGGCGGCATCGGAGAGGAAAAGGGGTAGATTATAGATGTTGAGGTTGTCATCGTCCGCCCCCCCCCAAATGGCATGCCAGTCGGGAGTCCGCGAGCCACAGCTCTGGCGCTCGTCGTATGGCCCGGCTGAAGACTCGTGGACCGGGTGGCTCGGGCGAGGGGCTCCGATCCTCCTCACTGTCGCAGCGTCCCCCACGCCTAGGATGGTAGCCTCGGCGCACCTTCTCGTCGAGGCAGGCTCGATGGTCGCGATGGTGATGCTCGTTGCCGAGGCGATCCCAGGCGGCAGGTGCCTCGTCCCGCGTGCGCTCGGGATGGACCGAGGCCTCCCACATGCGTTGGGAGGACGTCGCGTGATGCTCCGAGGGGTCAGCTCGCCTCTGGGAGGCGGAGCTCTCGGCTCGTCGAACTACGGCGCCTCCTAGGAGATCCTTGAGTTCACCCTGGATACGCTGTCCCTCGATGGTGGATGGCTCCGGCATGGTTCGAAGTAGCATCGCCGCTACAGCTAGGTCCTGGCCGGACCCGCTGATGGCTAGGGGAAGCGCTGCCCTGGCACTGTTGACGATGCGGCGTTGGATGTCCTGGGCCCGATGACAGGCTCCTCTGGCGAGTGTTCGGCCTGCCCACTCCTGTTCGATGTTCTGTCGGAGCAGCACAAGCCGCCCTGCTTCCCCGTCGACCTGGGCCTGTATCTCATGGATTTGCTCGAGCTGTGTGTCCTGACCCCCCGCAGGGACTGGGACCACAGCTAGCTCCCGCGGGATGTCAATGCGAGATGCGGGCCTAGGGGGATCGTCAACCTCCGGCATACCGAGGTGGTTGCCTTCGTTGTGATCTCCCTGATCGACGTGGAAACATTCGCGACATGGGCCGTAACCCTCATCGTCAAGGTCGTGGCCATCGTCAGAACAACTGGAGAGGCAGTGGTCACATGCGGACATGAAGTCTCACACGGCACTGGGGTCATTGAGGCCAGAGAATTCCCAACCGAAGTCGGGGTCGTCCTCTTCCTCGGAACCCACCGGTCCGGAGATTGAGACGGCTGTCAGTCGGTCCCAGGTTGACCACATATGGTACCCCGGAAGGTTCGGATACGCCTTTACGAAAGCGCTCACCGTAGCGGGGTCGCTAGGTGGATCGAAGCTGAATCGAAAGGGAACAGGGTGGAATACGGACGGTACCTTTTGGTCGATGGATGGTGGTGAAGTCGCGTCGGGGATGGAATGCACCGTCATCTCAGGCACGAGGGTGACGCCCAGCAGGTCCTTGGCGAGGGTGCTGGCGTCGTCGGTCTGCTCAGGGCTGGCACGTCACGGGGAAGCGGCACTCATCGTCGTCTCAGGCACGAGGACGACACCTGACATGTCCCCCGGAGGAGTGCCGGTGTCGTTGGCTCGATCCGGTTCGACAGCCGATAAGGTTCTGCCTCGTGCGTGGCCATGGTTGCCCCGTCTCCGCCTCCTCCGGTGAGGAGGGTGGCGGGGACAACTGGAGTGCTCCTCTTCCGCCACAGGGAGATGCCGCCGTGGAGGTTGCCTCCGTCGGGCGAGTCGTTGATTGTCGTTGTCGCTGTGCCGCGGAGGGAGGAGTACCATGTCGTAGCTACCGTCGAGGGACATGAACTCGAGACTCCCGAAGTGGAGCACTGTCCTGGGCCAAAGAGGATGCTGAAGACTCCCCATCTGGAACTCAATGGGAAAGCGATTGTTAACACACAGCAATCCCCTACCTGGCGCGCCAACTGTCGGTGTTTCGGACCCGGGGGGTCCCTGGACCGACGAGTAAAATTGTCGCTGCGTGACCCTGCCCAGATGGGTTGGCGCGGGATGGAACACAAGTGGAGGAATGAGCCTTGTATTATCCTGCACCATGGTGATCGTAGTAGGGGTTACAAGCGTTGCGAGAGAGTGGGAGCGAGAGAGGGCGAGTAGCAGAGAGCGAGAGAGAGAGAGGGTCTGACCCCTGCTCGTCTTCTCCCGCGTGCGTACGTATGCTTCGTATGTTCGTGTGCTCGACCCTTCGTCCTCTCGCTCTCCCTTTCGGTCCCCCCTCTCCCCTCGTGGGGCCCTGGACACCCCCTTTTATAGTCATAAGGAGATGCCCAGCTGTACAATGGGGTGTAGCTGGGAGCTAACGTGGCTGGCAGGGAAGTGCCCTGAGCCCTGTACAGATAACGACGTGGTCGTCGGGGGGACGTCTCGAGTCCTATAGAGGTAGTATCGTGGCCATCGGAGGAGTGCCTTGAGCCCTGTAGCAGTACAGCTGTCGGTGCTGTGTGGATTCTGCTGACGTCTCCTTGCTTCCGTAGGGGGCTTGAGAACGACCGGCGTCATGGTTGCATGCGGGAAACCACCATCACCTGTTACCGGGGTAAGCTTGATGGGACGCCAGTCTTGTTCCTTCGTAGCCTGAGCTAGCTAGTAGTAGGGTAATGATGCATCCCTCGTGGCGTGGTTGATCCGAGCCTGAGGTCGGGCGAGGCGGCGGTTCCTCCGAGGCCGAGGCTGGGGCCGAGACCCAGGGTCGGGCGAGGACGTGACTCTTCCCGAGGCCGAAGTCGAGGCTGAGCCCTGGGGTTGGGCGAGGCGGAGATCTCCTCTCGAGGCCAAGGCCGAGGCCGAGCCCCAGGGTCGGGTGAGGCGGAGCTTCCTGTTGCGCCCGAGGCTTATCTTGACCGTTGTCGGTTTCGCCCGGGCGGTTGGCACAGTAGCCGGAGCGGGGTGGGCGGCGCTGTTTTCCTGTCAGATCGGTCAGTGAAGGGGTGAAGTGACTACGGTCACTTCAACCTTGCCGACTGAGGCGCGCGTGTCAGGATAAGGTGTCAGGCGATCCTAGCATTAAATGTGCATACGATGCGATCGGCTGGTAAGGCGATCTGGCCAAGGTCGCTTGCACGACAAGGCTTGTCTTTGGCGGAGTCGAGGGTGCACTCACTGTCTGAATAGACCCTCGGGCGAGGCATGGATTCATCCGAGACCACTGTTCCGCCCGAGGCCAGGCTCGGGCGAGGTGAGACCGCGTCCCTTGGTAGACGAAGCTTTGACTTTGACGCGAGCCATAAGCCTTCATGGTTTGCTCTGAAGGTGTTTTCCAGCCATGATTAGGAGTGTTGGGGGTACCCCTAATTTCGGTACCCGACAGCTTTAGATGAGAAAAGGTTTTGCAAGTTGCGGAGTGAGCTAAATATCTTAGATTCGCGTAACTTGGATTGATAGACAGTATACATGTGTTCTATGCCTTTGATCATGTTACTTTATGCATTTCAATCAATTATTGTTATTTATGGTGCTCAAGTTGTACAAGTGATCCCCGGACCTCACAAGTCCATATGCGAATGATGCACATATTAAGGGGGAGATGTGCTACAACTTGACCCTTTGAGACTAACCTGTTTGTTTGAGTCCACTTGAGATAGTCTCAAAGGTGCATTGAAAGGGAAAAGTGAACTTGGATGATGAAAAGACTTCCACTGCACTCCGGTATTAGTGTACTTACTTCCAAGTTCATACTTGCAATCTCATTGCCTTTTTGCTCTTAATTGGCATTTTTTGGTGAGGCAATGGGGTTAAAGGGCCAAAAATGATCCTGTTTTGGTGCTTAATGCCAAAGGGGGAGAAATTAGGGCCAAAGCAAATGGATTAGCTACCACTTGTGAATTTCAAAAATAATAGAGTTAGAATTTTTGATTTGTCCAAAAACACTCTTATTGCAAAATTTGGTCTCTTATGGGGGAGAGTTTTGATTATGGAAAAAATGGGGAGTTTTTGGCACTTGATCGATTTTTCTTGGAATATCTCTGGATTTGCCCAAACAAGTGTGTTTGACTTAGAGACAGGAAAAAGAATTTGTTTTGCAAAAACAAACCAAGTGGTGGCAAAGAGCGATCCAAATATGCCAAATCATAAGCTAAAACAAATTGGTCTTCAATTGTTTTGATGTTGCACTTTTTTAGTTGCTTTTTGATGTGTTGGCATAAATCACCAAAAAGGGGGAGATTGAAAGGGAAATATGCCCTTGGACAATTTCTATAAGTATTTTGGTGATTAAATGTCCAACACATCTTGATTGGCTTCTTGTGTGCTAAATGTAGGAAAAGTGCAAATCAAGGCATGAGGTATGTTTCTAGACTTAGTACATTGTTTTTGAATACTAATGTGGTTATCTAAGTGCTAGGAACAGTGCTGAGAAAAGAAGAAACAAATGGGAAGAGAGTTGGCTACGTATAGCAAATTCCAGCTCAGCCTGGCACACCGGACTGTGTGGTGGTGCACCGGACAGTGTCCGGTGGTGCACTAGACAGTGTCCGGTGCGCCAGGCTGGTCACTGGTGAAATGGCTGCTCTCGAAAATCGACGACGGTGTGTGGCTAAAATTCACCGGACTGTCCGGTGATGCACCGGACTGTCCGGTGAGTCATCCGCGGCGAACTCGTCGCTCTTGGGAAAAAGGAACGGGGCGACGTGGCTAAAATTCATCGGACTGTCCGGTGGTGCATCGGACTGTCCGGTGAGCCAATGGTTGCCAGCGCCAACGGTCGGCCGCGCAATCTTCGCGCGACACGTGGTCGCATCAACGGTCGGTTGCGCACACTGGACTGTCCGGTGTGCACCAACCAATTCCGAGGACCAACAACCGGCTGCTCTCTGTATGGAAAGAAATCAAGCACCGGACATGAACAGTAGCTGTCCGGTGGTGCACCGGACTGTCCGGTGCACCAGTCGACAGAAGGCAAGTTTGGCCTTCCAAGTTGGTCTTCAACGGCTCCTAGCTGCCTTGGGGCTATAAAAGGGACCCCTAGGCGCATGGAGGAGGACACCAAGCATTCTCTAAGTATTATAAATCATCTAGACTCCGCTCCCGCGCATTCGCTTTATTGTGTTAGTGATTTGGGCTCCATTCGAATTGTGCACTCCCTGAGTTGTCATTTGAGCTCAAGTTGATGGAGGAGGACACCAACGTTGATCTAGGTGTTTGGAGAGTCACTCGTGACGGAATGAAACCACCTAAAATCCCGAGAAGCTCACAAAGAGTGAGGAAAAAGAAATTCATTTGAATGCTAGAGCCAAAAATTGCTTGTATGAATCTCTTAGCATGGAAATTTTCAATCAAGTTTTTACATTAAAAACTGCTAATGAGATTTGGCTAAAATTGCATGAGGTCCATGACGGCACATCCAATGTCTGTGAGCAAAAACATTGCCTAGTCTTAAATGATTACAATTCTTTTGCTATGAAAAATAATGAGCTTGTTAGAGACATGTATTCTTGTTTTAATCTAATCATCAATGAGCTCAATTCTATTGGAATTAATAAGCTAGGTGATGCTGACATTATGAGGAAGATCATCTCCCTGCTACCTCAACAAAGATATGGGAGCATCATCACCATTCTTCACAATATGGAGGACTTGAGCACAATGACCAGGACAATTGTGATCAAAAAGATTGCGGCATTTGAAATGTCGCGAAAAATGGGTCAAGAGGAGCCAACTTCTTCAAGGCCATACGCTTTTGCATGTGATGAATAGAAAGGTAAGAAGAAGGCTCCCACTCCAAGCTCCTCAAGTGAAGAAGAGGAAGAAGAAGAAAGTGATGATGATGAAGATGATCAACCCTCAACATCATCCTTCGAGGACGAAGAAATAGTCCGACACATCGGAAAGGTAATGGGAATGATTCGCAAGATTAATCTAATGGGTGTGCCCCTGCAGGTCGAGGATCTTCTCTTTAACATTGGCAGGAAAAAGCAAAGAAAGTGAAGATGCTTCGCATGCGGGGAGAAGGGCCACTTCAGGGACAACTGTCCAAATATGGCCAAACACACATAGAGGAGGAGCAAAGGCAAGGCACTTACAAGTGTCAACACTTGGGATGACTCTTCAAACAAAGATGAACCTCCAAGGACACGCAGCCACAACTCTTCATCACAATCTTCATGGTCATCACACAAATGCCTAATGGCAAGAGGTAAAATAAGTATCCCATCCTCTAGTGATGATAGTGATGATGAATGTGATGATGAGGGAAAACCCTCCTTAAATGAACTTGCACATGCCATTAAATTTTTTGAGGATGTCTGCACTAAACAAAAGGCTCAACTTAAAACTTTGAAAAATAAGTTGATTAGCTCTCAAAATGATTATAAATGTTTGGTAGAAAAATTTGAAACATTTGCAAATTTGAATTGTGAGCTAACAACTAAAATTGAGCAATTAGAGTCTAATGCTCCATCCTCAACTACCGATGATAGCCTTACAAAAAGAATGAAAAACTTAAGGCTAAGTTAGTTAGCTCTCAAGAAGCTTTTGAAAATTTGCTAGAGAAAATGGAAATTCTTAGCATACATAATAATGAGCTAACTACTAAGCTAGAAAACATCGATAGCACCCCAGGAGCATCTTTAATTGAAATTCCAGAAATCATTAAGAAAGATGCTTCTACTTTTTGCTTTGATTTAATTGATGATCCTAATCCCTACAATCAAGTTCTTATTAAGAATGTTATTATAAAAAACATGTTCGGATGAGTTTGCAATGGAGAATGAGCAATTAAAGCAAGAGGTGACTCACCTTGGCAAGGCCTTGTATGACAAGAAAGGCAAAGCCAAAAAATCCAACCTCGTCAGGATAACACCACTGCGCGAGTGAACAAGACTGTGGAGGGAGAAACAGTTATTTGTAGGCTATGCCACGAGGAAGGCCACAAGTCCTAGCAATGCAAGGTGAAGACCGGGGATAAACAAAAGAAAAAGCTCAAGCAAAAGCCAACAAGCAAAATCTCCAATACCTACATCAACAAGTTGGACAAAAAGGCCACTACACCATATTTGATCAAGAAGAAAAAGAATGGAAAGGTGATAGCAATCAAGGCAAATAAGCAAGCCAACAAAGGAAAGGGGGTCAACTGCATCTGGATGCCAAAGGAAATTATCTCAACCATGAAAAGCACCAAGAAGATTTGGATCCCAAGAGGGAAGTGAGAAGTCCAAAGGAGGTCAGAAAATTTGGAGACTTAGCAAAATTGGGATGTATATCATGGAATGCATCATATTGGATCAAGTCTATTGCCAAGTGCGTTAGTGAATACTTTGGACCCAAATTCCCAACCCATGACTAAGGTAACTAGATTTATTGCATTTCTTTGTTTTTAGATATGAGTATCTATTTTCTTATATCTAGTTTTTACCTTACATGCCTAATTTTTACATGTGGTATTTACTTTTGATTATAATTGCATGCATACTAGGTCAATCATATGGTAGGAATGCTTATTTTCAATTCATATTCTTGAGCAAACCTACATGATATAAAATGTTTAGTTAAGCACGATACATAGCTTATTTAACATTCATAAGTAAATGACACTAATGCTTCAAAGTTTATATCCTACTAGTGGTATTCTCCAAATGGTGTCATTTTGACTTATATGTGCCAATGCTCAGATTATAGATAATTTGCCCCTCTTGATATCAAAATCAAAGTGCAAGTCTCCTACAAGTATTCAAAACTTGTATGCACACTTTCAGGGGGAGGTTACTCTATAATCGAAATCTTTGAGACTAATACTTGTTTTTAAGTCTATTATGTGTAGTAGTCTCATTGAAGGAAAATAGAGTCCCTGGAGAAAGACAATAAGCTTCCACTGCAAATCTACAAGAATTTTCAATTGATTCCACAAGTGGTTTCATTCCACAATTGGTATCATTTACATGTCTTCTCCAGAATTTGATTATAATATATTACAAATCTTATTCTTCCCATGTTGCTATAAATACGTATGTTGTCAAAATATATCTTTTACCTATGCATAGGGGAGTTAGTCTAATCAATCATGTCTTGTCCCTCTCTTTCTCATGTGCTTTTCCTAAGTAGAGGATCTCTGGTAGGGGGAGTATATCTTCATTTATGACAAAGGGGGAGAATATTCTTTCAAAGGTGGAGAACACTCGTTTAGGGGGAGTAAGGTTTTAGAGCTACAAGTAGTAAATCCTTTAGAGGGCAAGTCTTTTTGCTTCCTATATGATTTTAATGTCTTCCTTTTCGGTGTTGATTCCAAAGGGGGGAGAAGTTTTGGGGACCAAAGCAACTCAATATATCAAACACTAAACACCACCCGATTTCAAAAAATTAAAATATTGATCTTACAAGTGGTTTTGGTTCTACAAGTATCTTTGGTCTAAAATAGGAAGTATGTGAATTATGGAAGGCTTAAGTCCATAATCTCACATTATGGGGACATTCATGCATCCTAGCAAATAGATTGCATATTTTCATCAAAATGTTTGTTATATTTGCTTGCTTTGGTTGTGTTGTCATCAATCACCAAAATGTGGAGATTGTAAGGAAAATGGACCCCAGACCATTTGTCTAAATGATTTTGGTGTTTGATGATCAACATAACATGTGGACTAATGTGGTTGCTAGTGTTTGTGTTTATAGTTCACATGATGCGAAGAGGATTGGACTGAGGCACTGAGGATGCAACACCTCAAAAGAAGACCTAAAAGATGCGTAGAAGTCTAAGACTCAAGAACAAAAGAAGCCCAAAAAACAATGAAGAAATCCATGAAGTGGGTAGTCAGTCCGTGCTCTGGTGGCGCACTAGACAGTGAACAGTACCTGTCCGGTGTGACACCAGGCAGTCTGTGCTGAGAGCCTGCAACCAAGGGTTCTCAGGGCTATAGCACCACACTATCCGATGTGCACCAGACTGTCTAGGAAACGGTTGGATCCAACGGTCGACTGCTATAGACCTCAACGATCAGCTGACGTGGCCAGGGCACTGGACAGGTCCGGTGTGCACCGGACTGTCCGGTGTGCCCGACGATAGAGCAATCAGCTTTCTATCTAATGGCTAGAATTGTGGGGGAGGTTATAAATACCCCACCAATCGGGCATTTGAAGGGGTGGGAGCTCAAGCAACATACCAAGACATATTGTGTACATTTCCATGTACTCATACACCCAAGTGCTTAATAGAATCACTCGGTGGTTAGCGTAGGTGCTTTGCAAAGTGCTTAGGTTAGTTATACCACTTATGCGCTTGCACTAGGTGAATCCTAGTTAGTTGAGTGAGTTTAGAAAAAACACACAACCCCTCAAGTCTTGCGCCAGTATTTGTAATTGTACCGAGTGGGGCGAGAGTCTTGCGAGACCGTGACAACCAAGTTTGTGTCACGGTCGCCATCGTGTATCGAAGGAAACGAGGCCCACACGTTTCAGTCGGAAGCTTGATAGTGGAGATGGTGGGGAGCATCCGAGAGGAGCCAGAAGCGGAGCACCACTTGCACATGGAGAAGGCCCACGGCACTCTACAGAGTTACTCGACTGAGGTGCTTGGCCCTTGCATGGACTACCCTTTGCTTAGGGTGAAGCGTCTCGATCCTTTGGGACTCAAATGTGATACAATTACTAGTCCCAAGAGGCTAGTAAACACATTACTTTCTTCAAATAGTACAGAGTTTCGAATAACAGTTATTATAATACCGAAATGCAAGCTCTAGCGAGCCTAGAAACAAAGCACAGTGGAAGATCATCTAGCCCAAGCCATAGGCAGTCTGGGTGCAGACACAGCCCCCTTCTAGTCGAACATAGCAGAAAAGAAGTCTTCAGCTGCTGAAAAATATAAATAAATCTAGGTGAATACACTAGGTATTCCGCAAGCCCAACCTACCCGTAAAGAGATAGAGACCTATACAGTACATGCTTGGTATGGTGGAGTTGAAGTCACTCTTTTTTCAGAAAAAGGCTATACTTTGATGGTTTACCCTAGAGAGAGAAGTAGCACATTTTCACACTCAACCACCACTGAGCTTCCCGCTCTCGTGGCATTGTTTTTATTTCCAAAACACCCACACACACTTCCCTGTTTAAGGAGATCAAAAACACTAATTGTCATACCACACCAGACTCGTCCATACCAGTGGACACAGCTTATTCGAATAGGTTTCAAACTCTGCGCAGAGGTGTACACTTTACCCACTAGTCCGGCTATGCGGTCTCATGGCCAATGAGGCCCAAATCTGAATCTCTTTCCTTCCTTGCACGTCCTTACCTTAACGGTTATACCGGAAGGAGTCAGGCCACCGCCATGCCCAAACCGGACAAAACATTCCCCTCCTTATTGAGAGCACCTAGAGGGGGGTGAATAGGTGATCCTGTAAAACTTGAAACTTAGTGCCACAAAAACATGATTAGCGGTTAGCACAATAAGGCCAAGTGGCTAGAGAGGAGCTCTTGCAAGACACGATAACCACAAGAAGATCAACACAGATACACACAGTGGTTTATCCCGTGGTTCGGCCAAGTCCAACACTTGCCTACTCCACGTTGTGGCGTCCCAACGGACGAGGGTTGCAATCAACCCCTCTCAAGCGGTCCAAAGACCCACTTGAATACCACAATGTTTTGCTTTGTTTACTATATCCCGCTTGCGAGGAATCTCCACAACTTGGAGCCTCTCGCCCTTACACTTTGATTTTCACAAAGAAGCACGGAGTAAGGGAGGGATGAGCAACGCACACAAGACACAAAAATCACAGCAAATACGCACACACAAGACCCAGACTTGAGCTCAAAAGAATATCATGAGGTTCTCACTAGAACAGAGCTCAAATCACTAAGAATGTCGAACAAGTGCGTAAGAATGAAGTGTGAGTGATCAACAATGCTCAAAGGATGCTTGGTGTTCTCCTCCATGCGCCTAGGGGTCCCTTTTATAGCCCCAAGGCAGCTAGGAGCCGTTGAGAGCATTCCAGGAAGGCAATTCTTGCCTTCTGTCGCCTAGCGCACCGGACAGTCCAGTGCACCACCGGACACTGTCCGGTGCGGATCTCTTTCCTTATTTGGCGAAGCCGACCGTTGCAGATTCAGAGCCGTTGGCGCACCGGACACTGTCCGGTGCACACCAGACAGTCCGGTGCCCCTTCTGACCGTTGGCTCGGCCATGCATCGTGCGCGGATTACGCGGCCGACCGTTGGCTCGGCCGACCGTTGGCTCACCGGACAGTCCGGTACACCACCGGACAGTCCGGTGATTTATAGCAGTACGCCGTTAATTGCTTCCCGAGAGCGACGACTTCGCCTGTGAATGGCTCACCGGACAGTCTGGTGCACCACCGGACAGTCCGATGATTTATAGCCGTACGCCGTTGATCGCCTCCCGAGAGCAGCCAGTTGACACTCGCCAGCCTGGCGCACCGGACACTGTCCGGTGCACCACCGGACAGTCCGGTGCACCACCGGACAGTCCGGTGCTCCCAGACTGAACTGTCTTTTGCTGAAGAAAGCCATCTCTTTTCCAAAGTGATTTCTCCTGTTTCCAGCACTTAGACACAAAACATTAGCTTTCAAAACAATGTACTAAGTGTAGAAACATACCTTTAATCTTGATTTGCACTTAGTCCATCACTTGTCATAGATTGACACCTAAGCACTTGTGTTGGACACTAAATCACCAAAATACTTAGAAATGGCCCAAAGGCACATTTCCCTTTCAATCTCCCCCTTTTTGGTGATTTATGCCAACACAACACAAAGCAACTAGAACAAGTGTAATATCAATGCAAATAAGAACACAAATTGTTTTGATTCAACTTTGGCATATTTGGATCATACTTTGCCACCACTTGGTTTGTTTTTGCAAATCAAACTCAATTTCCTATCTCTAAGTCAAATTCACTTGTAGAGACATAAAGAGAGGTATTCCAAGAGAAATTGATCAAAGATTCAAAAACTGCCCCTTTTTCCCATAATCAAACATTCTCCCCACAATAGACCAACTTTTGACAAAGAGAGACAACAAGAGGATTTTGACAAAACAAAAGCTCTATTCTACTGTTTTCAAAATTCATAAGTGGTAGCTGATCCATTTATTGCTTTGGCCTTATTTTCTCCCCCTTTGGCATCAAGCACCAAAACGGGATCAATCTTGACCCTTAAACCCCATTGCCTCACCAAAATCTTCAAATAAGAGTACCAAGGCAATAAGGATATTGAGATGGACTTGGAGTAAGTTACCCTCTCATCGGAGTGCAGTGGAAGTCTTGCATGGTCCAAGTCCACCTTTCCCTTTCAATCCACCTTTGAGACTAAATCAAGCAAACTCAAGCACACGGTTAGTCTCAAAGGGTCAAGTTGTAGCACATCTCCGCCTAAATATGTGCATCACTTGCAAAAGGACTTGCGAGGTTCGGGGAGTGTTTGTACAACTTGAGCACCATAAGTAAACAACAAAATGCATAAGGAACATGATCAAGGCATAAACATAGGTATGCTATAAATCAATCCAAGTTCCGCGAATCTAAGACATTTAGCTCACTATGCAGCCTGCAAAAGGTCTTCTCATCTAGAGGCTTGGTAAAGATATCGGCTAGCTGGTTCTCGGTGCTAATATAAAACACTTCGATATCTCCCTTTTGCTGGTGGTCTCTCAAAAAGTGATGCCGGATGTCAATGTGCTTTGTGCGGCTGTGCTCAATAGGATTGTCCGCTATGCGGATAGCACTCTCATTGTCACATAGGAGTGGGACTTTGCTCAGATTGTAGCCAAAGTCCCGGAGGGTTTGCCTCATCCAAAGTAGTTGCGCGCAACACTGTCCTGCGGCAACATACTCGGCCTCAGCGGTGGATAGGGCAACGGAGGTTTGTTTCTTAGAACTCCATGACACCAGGGACCTTCCTAAGAATTGGCACGTCCCTGATGTACTCTTCCTATCGACCTTACATCCAGCATAATCGGAGTCTGAATATCCAATTAAGTCAAAGGTAGACCCCTTTGGATACCAGATCCCGAAGCAAGGCGTAGCGACTAAATATCTAAGAATTCGCTTCACAGCCACTAAGTTACATTCCCTTGGATCGGATTGAAATCTAGCACACATGCATACGCTAAGCATAACATCCGGTCTACTAGCACATAAATAAAGCAAGGAACCTATCATGGACTGGTATGCTTTTTGATCAACGGACTTACCTCCTTTGTTGAGGTCGACGTGTCCGTCAGTTCCCATCGGAGTCTTTGTGGGCTTGGCGTCCTTCATCCCAAACCACTTTAGCAAGTCTTGTGTGTACTTCGTTTGGGAGATGAAGGTACCGTCCTTGAGTTGCTTCACTTGGAACCCAAGGAAGTAGTTCAACTCGCCCATCATTGACATCTCAAACTTTTGAGTCATCACCCTGCTAAACTCTTCACAAGACTTTTGGTTAGTAGAACCAAATATTATGTCATCGACATAAATTTGGCACACAAATAAGTCACCATCACAAATCTTAGTGAATAAAGTTGGATCGGCTTTCCCAACCTTGAAAGCATTAGCAATTAAAAAGTCTCTAAGGCATTCATACCAGGCTCTTGGGGCTTGCTTAAGTCCATAGAGCGCCTTAGAGAGCTTACACACGTGGTCGGGGTACCATTCATCCTCAAAGCCAGGGGGTTGCTCCAAGTACACCTCCTCCTTGATTGGCCTGTTGAGGAAAGCGCTCTTCACATCCATTTGTAACAACCTGAAGGAATGGTGAGCGACATATGCTAGCAAAATATGAATGGACTCTAGCCTAGCCACAGGAGCAAAAGTCTCCTCAAAGTCCAAACCTGCGACTTGGGCATAACCTTTTGCCACAAGTCGAGCCTTGTTCCTCGTCACCACCCCGTGCTCGTCCTGTTTGTTGCGGAACACCCACTTGGTTCCCACGACATTTTGCTTGGGACGAGGCACCAGTGTCCAAACTTCATTCCTTTTGAAATTATTGAGCTCCTCCTGCATGGCCAACACCCAGTCCAGATCTAGCAAGGCCTCTTCTACCCTGAAAGGCTCAATAGAAGAGACAAAGGAGTAATGCTCACAAAAATTAACTAATCTAGAACGAGTAGTTACTCCCTTGCTAATGTCACCCAAAAGTTGGTCAACGGGTTGATTCCTTTGAATCGTCGCTCGAACTTGAGTTGGAGGTGCCGGTTGTGCTTCTTCCTCCATCACATGATCATCTTGTGCTCCCCCTTGATCACACGCCTCTTCTTGACGAACCTGTTCATCGTCTTGAGTTGGGGGATGCACCATTGTTGAGGAAGAAGGTTGATCTTGCTCCTTTTGTTCTTGTGGCCGCACATCTCCAATCGCCATGGTGCGTATTTGAGAGCACCTAGAGGGGGGGTGAATAGGTGATCCTGTAAAACTTCAAAAACTTATAGCCACAAAAACTTGGTTAATTGTTAGCACAATAATTGCCAAGTGGCTAAAGAGGAATCCTCAACAAAACACAATAACCAACAAGGATCAATCACAGAGATGGCACGGTGGTTATCCCATGGTTCGGCCAAGACCAACGCTTGCCTACTCCACGTTGTGGCGTCCCAACGGACGAGGGTTGCAATCAACCCCTCTCAAGCGGTCCAAAGACCTACTTGAATACCACGGTGTTTTGTTTGCTTTTTCTCAATCCCGTTTGCGAGGAATCTCCACAACTTGGAGCCTCTCGCCCTTACACTTGAAATTCATAAAGAACACGGAGCAAGGGAGGGATTAGCAACGCACACAAGACACAAGAGTCAGAGCGTCAACACGCACACAAATCGCAACAAGAGCTCGCAACACGACTCAATGAGTTCACAACTCCACAAGAGCTCTATATGCTATCACAATGAAACGAATGCGCGAAATCTATGTCTTGGTGCTTAGAAATGTTGTAGGAATGCTTTGTGTGCTCCTCCATGCGCCTAGGGGTCCCTTTTATAGCCCCAAGGCAGCTAGGAGCCGTTTGGAGCAATCTTGGAAGGCTGATCTTGCCTTCTGTCGACTGGCGCACCGGACAGTCCGGTGCCCGATTTCCTTCCTTAAATAGCGAAGTCGACCGTTGGCAGCCTGAGAGCCATTGGCGCACCGGACATGTCCGGTGCACACCGGACAGTCCGGTGCCATCTTCTAGTCGTTGGCTCGGCCACGTGTCCCGCGCAGATTGCGCGGTCGACCGTTGGCCCGGTCGACCGTTGGCTCACCGGACAGTCCGGTGCACACCGGACAGTCCGGTGAATTTTAGCCGTACGTCGCCGGTGAATTCCCGAGAGCGGCCAGTTCGCTCGAACCAGCCTGGCGCACCGGACAGTGTCTGGTGCACCACCGGACACTGTCCGGTGCACCACCGGACAGTCCGGTGCTCCCAGACTCAGCAGATTCTTGGCTGCTCGAGCCAAGACATTTCCAATTGGATTTTTCCTGTTTCCAGCACTTAGACACAATACATTAGTCCATAAAACAATGTACTAAGTCTGAGAAACATACCTTTATCCTTGATTTGTACTTTGTCCACCTCTTTACACTTAGGCACTTGTGTTGGACACTAAATCACCAAAACACTTAGAAATGGCCCAAGGGCACATTTCCCTTTCAATCTCCCCCTTTTTGGTGATTTTATGCCAACACAACATAAAGCAAGTAGAACAAGTACAAAAACAATTCAAATTAGAACTCAAAATTGTTTTGATTCAATTTGACATATATGGATCACTCTATGCCACCACTTGGTTTGTTTTTGCAAATCAAACTCAAATTCCTATCTCTAAGTCAAAACCACTTGTAGAGACATAAAGAGAGGTTTTCCAAAGAAATTTGATCAAGGATTTCAAAAACTCCCCCTTTTTTCATAATCAACACTTCTCCCCACAAGAGGCCAACTTTTGACATAAGAGACAATAAAAGAGTTTTGACAAACCAAAAGCTCTAATCTACTATTTTCAAAATTTCTCAAGTGGTAACTGATCCATTTATTGCTTTGGCCTTTATTTTCTCCCCCTTTGGCATCAAGCACCAAAACGGGATCAATCTTGGCCCTTTAACCCCATTGCCTCACCAAAATTTTCAAATAAGAACACAAAGGCAATAGGAGTATAAAGATGAACTTGGAAAAGTTACTCTTTCTCATCGGAGTGCAGTGGAAGTCTTGCATGGTCCAAGTCCACCTTTTCCCTTTCAATTCTCCTTGGAGACTAAAACAACCAAACTCAAGTACATGGTTAGTCTCAAAGGGTCAAGTTGTAGCACAGCTCCCCCTAAATATGTGCATCACTTGCAAAAAAGGACTTGTGAGGTCCAGGGAGTGTTTGTACAACTTGAGCACCACAATAAGCAACAAAATGCAGAACGAACATGATCAAAGGCATAAACACATATATGCTACAATTCAATCCAAGTTCCGCGAATCTAAGATATTGAGCTCACTACGCAGCCTGCAAAAGGTCTTCTCATCTAGAGGCTTGGTAAAGATATCGGCTAGCTGGTTCTCGGTGCTAACATGAAACACTTCGATATCTCCCTTTTGCTGGTGGTCTCTCAAAAAGTGATGCCGGATGTCAATGTGCTTTGTGCGGCTGTGCTCAACAGGATTTTCCGCTATTCGGATAGCACTCTCATTGTCACATAGGAGTGGGACTTTGCTCAGATTGTAGCCAAAGTCCCGGAGGGTTTGCCTCATCCAAAGTAGTTGCGCGCAACACTGTCCTGCGGCAACGTACTCGGCCTCAGCGGTGGATAGGGCAACGGAGGTTTGTTTCTTAGAGTTCCATGACACCAGGGACCTTCCTAAGAATTGGCACGTCCCCGATGTACTCTTCCTATCGACCTTACATCCAGCGTAGTCGGAATCTGAGTACCCAATCAAGTCAAAGTTAGACCCCTTTGGATACCAGATCCCGAAGCAAGGCGTAGCGACTAAATATCGAAGAATTCGCTTCACAGCCACTAAGTGACACTCCTTAGGATCGGATTGAAATCTAGCACACATGCATACGCTAAGCATAATATCCGGTCTACTAGCACATAGATAAAGCAAAGAACCTATCATGGACCGGTATGCTTTTTGATCAACGGACTTACCACCTTTGTTGAGGTCGGTGTGTCCGTCAGTTCCCATCGGCGTCTTTGCGGGCTTGGCGTCCTTCATCCCAAACCGCTTTAGCAAGTCTTGCGTGTACTTCGTTTGGGAGATGAAAGTGTCGTCCTTGAGTTGCTTCACTTGAAACCCAAGGAAGTAGTTCAACTCGCCCATCATCGACATCTCGAATTTCTGCGTCATCACCCTGCTAAACTCTTCACAAGACTTTTGGTTAGTAGAGCCAAATATTATGTCATCGACATAAATTTGGCACACAAAAAGATCACCATCGCAAGTCTTAGTAGAAAGAGTTGGATCGTCTTTCCCGACCTTGAAAGCATTAGCAATTAAAAAGTCTCTAAGGCATTCATACCATGCTCTTGGGGCTTGCTTAAGTCCATAGAGCGCCTTAGAGAGCTTACACACGTGGTCGGGGTACCGTTCATCCTCAAAGCCAGGGGGTTGCTCCACGTACACCTCCTCTTTGATCGGCCCGTTGAGGAAAGCGCTCTTCACATACATTTGGTACAACCTGAAAGAATGGTGAGCGGCATATGCTAGCAAGATACGAATTGATTCTAGCCTAGCCACAGGAGCGAATGTCTCCTCAAAGTCCAAACCTGCGACTTGGGCATAACCTTTTGCCACAAGCCGAGCCTTGTTCCTTGTCACCACCCCGTGCTCGTCCTGTTTGTTGTGGAACACCCACTTGGTCCCCACAACATTTTGCTTGGGGCGAGGCACCAGTGTCCAAACTTCATTGCGCTTGAAATTGTTGAGTTCCTCCTGCATGGCCAACACCCAGTCCGGATCTAGCAAGGCCTCTTCTACCCTGAAAGGCTCAATAGAAGAGACAAAAGAGTAATGTTCACAAAAATTTACTAATCTTGAACGAGTAGTTACTCCCTTGCTAATATCACCCAATATCTGGTCGACGGGATGATCCCTTTGAATCGTCGCTCGAACTTGGGTTGGAGGTGCCTGAGATGCTTCTTCCTCTTCAATTTGAACATCATGTGCTCCCCCTTGATCATGCGCCTCCACTTGAGGTACCTGTTCGTCATCCTGGGTTGAGGGATGCACCATAGTTGAGGAAGACGGTTGATCTTGCTCCAAATGTTCCTGAGGCCGTACATCTCCAATCGCCATGGTGCGTATCGCGGCCGTTGGAACATCTTCTTCATCTACATCATCAAGATCAACAACTTGCTCTCTTGGAGAGCCATTAGTCTCATCAAATACAACGTCGCTAGAGACTTCAACCAAACCCGATGATCTATTGAAGACCCTATACGCCTTTGTATTTGAATCATAACCTAATAAAAACCCTTCTACGGCTTTGGGAGCAAATTTGGAATTCCTACCCTTCTTCACTAGAATGTAGCATTTACTCCCAAATACACGAAAGTACGATACATTGGGTTTGTTACCAGTCAGCAGCTCATATGAAGTCTTCTTGAGGAGGCGGTGAAGGTAGACCCTGTTGATGGCGTGGCAAGCCGTGTTCACGGCTTCCGACCAAAAGCACTCGGGGGTCTTGAACTCTCCAAGCATAGTCCTCGCCATATCTATGAGTGTCCTGTTCTTCCTCTCTACCACACCATTTTGCTGAGGTGTGTAGGGAGCGGAGAACTCGTGCTTGATCCCCTCCTCCTCAAGGAACTCCTCCACTTGAAGATTCTTGAATTCGGACCCGTTGTCGCTCCTTATCTTCTTCACCTTGAGCTCAAATTCATTTTGAGCTCTCCTGAGGAAGCGCTTGAGGATCCCTTGGGTTTCAGACTTATCCTGCAAAAAGAACACCCAAGTGAAGCGGGAAAAGTCATCAACAATAACTAAACCATACTTACTTCCTCCTATGCTCAGATAGGCGACGGGTCCGAAGAGGTCCATATGCAGCAGCTCCAGAGGTCTTGACGTGGTCATCACATTCTTGTTGTGATGTGCTCCTCCCACTTGTTTACCTGCTTGACAAGCTGCACAAAGTCTATCTTTTTCGAAATGAACATTGGTTAGACCTATCACGTGTTCTCCCTTTAGAAGCTTGTGGAGGTTCTTCATCCCCACATGTGCTAAGCGGCGATGCCACAACCAGCCCATGCAAGTCTTAGCCATTAAGCATGCATCTAGACCGGCCTCTTCTTTTGCAAAATCAACTAAGTAAAGTTTGTCGTCTAGTACACCCTTAAAAGCTAGTGAACCATCACATCTTCTAAAGACAGACACATCTACATTGGTAAATAAAAAATTATATCCCATATTACATAATTGACTAATAGATAGTAAATTATATCCAAGAGACTCTACTAAAAACACATTAGAGATAGAGTGCTCATTGGAGATTGCAATTTTACCTAGCCCTTTTACCTTGCCTTGATTCCCATCACCGAATATTATTGAATCTTGGGAATCTTTGTTTTTGACGTAGGAGGTGAACATCTTCTTCTCCCCCGTCATATGGTTTGTGCATCCACTGTCAATAATCCAGCTTGAACCCCCGGATGCATAAACCTGCAAGACAAATTTAGGCTTGGGTCTTAGGTACCCAACTCATGTTGGGTCCTACAAGGTTAGCACAAATATCCTTAGGGACCCAAATGCAAGTTTTGTCTCCCTTGCATCTTGCCCCTAATTTTCTAGCAACTATCTTCCTATCCTTTCTACAAATAGCAAAAGAAGCATTTAAAGCATGATATATTGTAGAAGGTTCATTTACTTTCCTAGGAACATTAACAACATTTCTCCTACCAACATTTCTATCATGCACATAAGAAGAACTAGAAGCAAACATGGCATGAGAATCAAAGGCATTATATGCATTACAACTCCTATAAGCATTTCTAGATTGTCTCCTATCATGGTACATAAAGGCATGGTTCTTTTGCACACTACTAGCCATAGGGGCCTTCCCTTTCTCCTTGGCGGAGATAGGAGCCTTATGGCTTGTCAAGTCCTTGACTTCCCTCTTGTAGCCAAGTCCATCCTTAATTGAGGGGTGTCTACCTATCGTGTAGGCATCCCTTGCAAATTTTAGCTTATCTAAATTACTCTTGCTAGTCTTAAGTTGAGCATTAAGACTAGCCAATTCATCATTAAGTTTGGAAATTGAAACTAAATGATCACTACAAGCATCAACATCGAAATCTTTACACCTATTACAAGTTTTAACAATTTCTACACAAGAATTAGATTTGCTAGCTACTTCTAGTTTAGCATTTAAATCATCATTAACACTTTTTAAAGTAGCAATGGTTTCATGACAAGAATATAATTCACTAGAGAGCATTTCATTCCTTTTAATTTCAAGAGCAAGAGATTTTTGTGCACTAACAAATTTATCATGCTCCTCATATAAAAGATCCTCTTGTCTTTCTAGTAATCTATTCTTGTCATTCAAAGCATCAATCAACTCATTAATCTTATCAATTTTAGATCTATCTAATCCCTTGAATAAGCATGAGTAATCTATCTCATCATCATCACTAGACTCATCCTCACTTGAAGAAGCATAAGTACTAGTATCATGAGTGCTTACTTTCTTCTCTCTTGCCATGAGGCAAGTGTGACGCTCGTTTGGGAAGAGGGATGACTTGTTGAAGGCGGTGGCGGCGAGTCCTTCATTGTCGGAGTCGGAGGAGGAGCAATCCGAATCCCACTCCTTGCCTAGATGTGCCTCGCCCTTTGCCTTCTTGTATGCCTTCTTCTTCTCCCTCTTGCTCCCTTGGTCCTGTTCACTATCATTGTCGGGACAGTTAGCAATAAAATGACCAAGCTTACCGCATTTGAAGCATGAGTGCTTCCCCTTGGCTTTGGTCTTGCTTGGCTGTCCCTTGCGACCTTTAAGCGCCGTCTTGAATCTTTTGATGATGAGGGCCATCTCTTCATCATTAAGTCCGGCTGCCTCAATTTGTGCCACCTTACTAGGTAGCGCCTCCTTACTTCTTGTTGCCTTGAGAGCAAGGGATTGCGGCTCGTTGATCGGACCATTCAAGGTGCCGTCTACGTACCTTGCCTCCTTGATCATCATCCGCCCGCTAACGAATTTTCCAAGGACTTCTTCGGGAGACATTTTGGTATACCTGGGATTCTCACGAATATTATTCACCAAATGAGGATCAAGGACGGTAAAGGACCTTAGCATCAGTCGGACGACGTCGTGGTCCGTCCATCGCGTGCTTCCGTAGCTCCTTATTTTGTTGATAAGGGTCTTGAGCCGGTTGTATGTTTGAGTTGGCTCCTCGCCCCTTATCATCGCGAACCTTCCAAGCTCGCCCTCCACCAACTCCATTTTGGTGAGCAAGGTGACGTCGTTCCCCTCATGAGAGATCTTGAGGGTGTCCCAGATCTACTTGGCATTGTCCAAGCCGCTCACCTTGTGATACTCGTCCCTGCACAAAGAGGCTAGCAACACAGTAGTAGCTTGTGCATTTTTATGAATCTATTCATTAATAAACACAGGACTATCTGAGCTATCAAATTTCATTCCACTTTCCACAATCTCCCAAATGCTTGGATGGAGAGAAAACAAGTGAGTACGCATTTTGTGGCTCCAAAATCCGTAGTCCTCTCCATCAAAGTGAGTGGGCTTGCCAAGTGGAATGGGGAGCAATTGAGCATTTGAGCTATGCGGAATGCGCGAATAATCGAAAGAAAAGTTTGAGTTAACCGTCTTTCGTCTGTCGTAGTCGTCGTTGTCCTTTTGGGAGGAGGAAGATTCGTCGCTGTCGTAGTAGACAATTTCCTTGATGCGCCTTGTCTTCTTCTTCCTCCCGTCTTTTCTTTTGTGACCCGAGCCTGAGTCGGTGGGCCTGTCATCATTGGGCTCGTTGACAAAGGACTCCTTCTCCTTGTCGTTGATCACCATCCCCTTGCCCTTAGGATCCATCTCTTCGGGCGGTTAGTCCCTTTCTTGAAGAGAACCTGCCTCTGATACCAATTGAGAGCACCTAGAAGGGGGGGTCAATAGGTGATCCTGTAAAACTTCAAAAACTTATAGCCACAAAAACTTGGTTAATTGTTAGCACAATAATTGCCAAGTGGCTAAAGAGGAATCCTCAACAAAACACAATAACCAACAAGGATCAATCACAGAGATGGCACGGTGGTTATCTCGTGGTCCGGCCAAGACCAACGCTTGCCTACTCCACGTTGTGGCGTCCCAACGGACGAGGGTTGCAATCAACCCCTCTCAAGCGGTCCAAAGACCTACTTGAATACCACGGTGTTTTGTTTGCTTTTTCTCAATCCCGTTTGCGAGGAATCTCCACAACTTGGAGCCTCTCGCCCTTACACATGAAATTCACAAAGAACACGGAGCAAGGGAGGGATTAGCAACGCACACAAGACACAAGAGTCAGAGTGTCAACACGCACACAAATCGCAACAAGAGCTCGCAACACGACTCAATGAGTTCACAACTCCACAAGAGCTCTATATGCTATCACAATGAAACGAATGCGCGAAATCTATGTCTTGGTGCTTAGAAATGTTGTAGGAATGCTTGGTGTGCTCCTCCATGCGCCTAGGGGTCCCTTTTATAGCCCCAAGGCAGCTAGGAGCCGTTTGGAGCAATCTTGGAAGGCTGATCTTGCCTTCTGTCGACTGGCGCACCGGACAGTCCGGTGCACACCGGACACTGTCCGGTGCCCGATTTCCTTCCTTAAATAGCGAAGCCGACCGTTGGCAGCCTGAGAGCCGTTGGCGCACCGGACATGTCCGGTGCACACCGGACAGTCCGGTGCCATCTTCTAGCCGTTGGCTCGGCCACGTGTCCCGCGCAGATTGCGCGGCCGACCGTTGGCCCGGCCGACCGTTGGCTCACCGGACAGTCCGGTGCACACCGGACAGTCCGGTGAATTTTAGCCGTACGTCGCCGGTGAATTCCCGAGAGCGGCCAGTTCGCTCGAACCAGCCTGGCGCACCGGACAGTGTCCGGTGCTCCCAGACTCAGCAGATTCTTGGCTGCTCGAGCCAAGACATTTCCAATTGGATTTTTCCTGTTTCCAGCACTTAGACACAATACATTAGTCCATAAAACAATGTACTAAGTCTGAGAAACATACCTTTATCCTTGATTTGTACTTTGTCCACCTCTTTACACTTAGGCACTTGTGTTGGACACTAAATCACCAAAACACTTAGAAATGGCCCAAGGGCACATTTCCCTTTCAGTATTGCGGCCGTTGGAACGTCTTCTTCATCTACATCGTCAAGACCAACAACTTGCTCTCTTGGAGAGCCATTAGTCTCATCAAATACAACGTCGCTAGAGACTTCAACCAAACCCGATGATTTGTTGAAGACTCTATACGCCTTTGTATTTGAGTCATAACCTAATAAAAACCCTTCTACAGCTTTGGGAGCAAACTTAGAATTTCTACCTCTCTTTACTAGAATGTAACATTTGCTCCCAAATACACGAAAGTAAGACACATTGGGTTTGTTACCGGTTAGAAGCTCATACGAAGTCTTCTTGAGGAGGCGGTGAAGGTAGACCCGGTTGATGGCGTGGCAAGCCGTGTTCACGGCTTCCCACTAAAACCACTCGGGGGTCTTGAACTCTCCAAGCATCGTCCTCGCCATGTCTATGAGCGTCCTGTTCTTCCTCTCTACCACACCATTTTGCTGTGGTGTGTAGGGAGCGGAGAACTCGTGCTTGATCCCTTCCTCCTCAAGATACTCCTCCACTTTAAGGTTCTTGAACTCGGACCCGTTGTCGCTCCTTATCTTCTTCACCTTGAGCTCAAACTCATTTTGAGCTCTCCTTAGGAAGCGCTTGAGGGTCCCTTAGGTTTCAGACTTATCCTGCAAAAAGAATACCCAAGTGAAGCGGGAAAAATCATCAACTATAACAAGACCATACTTACTTCCTCCTATGCTTAGATAGGCAACGGGTCCGAAGAGATCCATATGAAGCAACTCCAAAGGTCTTGATGTGGTCATCACATTTTTGGAATGATGAGAGCTTCCCACCTGTTTACCTGCTTGACAAGCTACACAAGGTATATCTTTTTCGAAAGTTACATTAGTTAGACCTATCACGTGTTCTCCCTTTAGAAGCTTGTGAAGGTTCTTCATCCCCACATGAGCTTAACGGCGATGCCACAGCCAGCCCATGCTAGTCTTAGCAATTAAGCATGCATCTATACCGGCCTCCTCTTTTGCAAAATCAACTAAATAGAGTTTGCCGTCTAATACACCCTTAAAAGCTAGTGAACCATCACTTCTTCTAAAGACAGACACATCTACATTTGTGAATAAACAATTATATCCCATATTGCATAATTAACTAACGGATAACAAATTATATCCAAGCGACTCAACTAAGAATACATTAGAAATGGAGTGCTCAGATGAAATAGCAATCTTTCCTAACCCTTTCACCTTGCCTTGGTTTCCATCACCGAATATGATTGAGTCTTGGGAATCCTTGTTCTTGACGTAGGAGGTGAACATCTTCTTCTCCCCCGTCATGTGGTTTGTGCATCCGCTGTCGATAATCCAGCTTGTACCCCTGGATGCATAAACCTGCAAGGCAAATTTAGGCTTGGGTTTTAGGTACCCAACTCTTGTTGGGTCCTACAAGGTTAGTCATAATGGTCTTAGGGACCCAAATGCAAGTTTTATCTCCCTTGCATTTTGCCCCTAACTTCCTAGCAATCACCTTCTTATCCTTTCTACAAATAGCAAAGGAAGCATTGCAAGCATGATATATTGTAGAAGGTTCATTTATTTTCCTAGGAATACTAGCAACATTTCTCCTAGGCATATGATGAATGACATTTTTCCTAGTCAAATTTCTATCATGCATAATAGAAGAACTAGAAGCAGTCATGGCATGAGAATTAAAAGCATCATAACTTCTATAATTATTCCTAGAATGTCTCCTATCATGGTACATGAAAGCATGGTTCTGTTGAACACTACTAGCCATAGGGGCCTTCCCTTTCTCCTTGGCGGAGATGGAAACCTTATGGCTTGTTAAGTTCTTGACTTCCCTCTTGAAGCCAAGACCATCCTTAATTGAGGGGTGTCTACCAATCGTGTAGGCATCCCTTGCAAATTTTATTTTATCAAATTCACTCTTGCTAGTCTTAAGTTGGGCATTAAGACTAGCCACTTCATCATTCAATTTAGAAATTGAAACTAGGTGTTCACTACAAGCATCAACATTAAAATCTTTACACCTATTGCAAATTGCAATATGTTCTACACAAGATGTTGATTTATTTGCTATTTCTAACTTAGCATTCAGATCATCATTTATGCTCTTTAAGCTAGAAATAGAGTCATGGCATGTAGACAATTCACAAGAGAGCATTTTATTCCTTTTAATTTCTAAAGCAAGGGATTTGGTGCCTCTACAAACTTATCATGTTCTTCATACAAAAGATCCTCTTGCTTTTCTAATAACCTATTCTTATCATTCAAGGCATCAATTAATTCATTAATCTTATCAACCTTAGTTCTATCTAGGCCTTTGAATAAACATGAATAGTCTATTTCATCATCGCTAGATTCTTCATCACTTGAGGAAGCGTAAGTACTAGTATTACGAGTGCTTACCTTCTTTTCCCTTGCCATGAGGCAAGTGTGATGCTCGTTGGCGAAGAGGGACGATTTGTTGAAGGCGGTGGCGGCGAGTCCTTCGTTGTCGGAGTCGGACGACGAACAATCCGAGTCCCACTCCTTACCAAGGTGTGCCTCGCCCTTAGCCTTCTTGTAAGACTTCTTCTTTTCCCTCTTGTTCCCTTGTTCCTGGTCACTATCGTTATCGGGACAATTAGCGATAAAATGACCAATCTTACCACATTTGAAGCATGAGCGCTTCCCCTTCGTCTTGGTCTTGTTGGGATGCTCCTTGCGACCCTTTAGCGCGGTCTTGAAACGCTTGATGATGAGGGCCATCTCTTCATCATTAAGCCCGGCTGCCTCAACTTGCGCCACCTTGCTAGGTAGCGCCTCCTTGCTCCTCGTTGCCTTGAGAGCAATAGTTTGAGGCTCTTGGATTGGGCTATTCAATGCATCGTCGACGTATCTTGCCTCCTTGATCATCATCCGCCCGCTTACAAACTTTCCAAGTATCTCCTCGGGCGTCATCTTGGTGTACCTAGGATTCTCACGAATACTGTTCACAAGATGTGGATCAAGGACGGTAAAGGACCTTAGCATTAGGCGGCCGACGTCGTGGTCCATCCATCGCATGCTCCCATAGCTCCTTATTTTGTTGACGAGGGTCTTGAGCCGGTTGTACGTTTGGGTTGGCTCCTCGCCCCTGATCATTGCGAATCTCCCAAGTTCGCCCTCCACCAACTCCATCTTGGTGAGCATGGTGACGTCGTTCCCCTCATGTGAGATCTTGACGGTGTCCTAAATCTGCTTGGCGTTATCCAAGCCGCTCACCTTATGGTATTCGTCCCTGCACAATGAAGCTAGAAGAACAGTAGTAGCTTGTGCATTTTTGTGGATTTGCTCATTAATGAACATGGGACTATCAGTACTATCAAATTTCATTCCACTTTCTACTATCTCCCATATGCTTGGATGGAGAGAGAACAAGTGACTACGCATTTTGTGACTCCAAAATCCGTAGTCCTCTCCATCAAAGTGAGGAGGTTTACCAAGTGGAATGGAGAGTAAATGAGCATTGGTACTTTGCGGAATACGAGAGTAATCAAAAGAAAAGTTCGAATTGACCGTTTTCTTTTTCTCGTAGTCGTTGTCGTCGTTGTCCTTTTGGGAAGAAGAGGACTCATCGCTGTCATCGTAGTAGATGATCTCCTTGATGCGCCTCGTCTTCTCCTTCTTCCCATCTTTTCTTTTGTGGCCCGAGCCCGAATCAGTAGGCTTGTCATCTTTCGACTCGTTGACAAAGGACTCCTTCTCCTTATCATTGATCACAATCCCCTTGCCCTTAGGATCCATCTCTTCGGGCGATTAGTCCCTCACGTGAAGAGAACGGCTCCGATACCAATTGAGAGCACCTAGAGGGGAGGGTGAATAGGTGATCCTGTAAAACTTGAAACTTAGTGCCACAAAAACTTGATTAGCGGTTAGCACAATATGGCCAAGTGGCTAGAGAGGAGCTCTTGCAAGACACGATAACCACAAGAAGATCAACACAGATAGACACAGTGGTTTATCCCGTGGTTCGGCTAAGTCCAACACTTGCCTACTCCACGTTGTGGCGTCCCAACGGACGAGGGTTGCAATCAACCCCTCTCAAGCGGTCCAAAGACCCACTTGAATACCACGGTGTTTTGCTTTGTTTACTATATCCCGCTTGCGAGGAATCTCCACAGCTTGGAGCCTCTCGCCCTTACACTTTGATTTTCACAAAGAAGCAAGGAGTAAGGGAGGGATGAGCAACGCACACAAGACACAAAAATCACAGCAAATACGCACACACAAGACCCAGACTTGAGCTCAAAAGAATATCACGAGGTTCTCACTAGAACGGAGCTCAAATCACTAAGAATGTCGAACAAGTGCGCAAGAATGAAGTGTGAGTGATCAACAATGCTCAAAGGATGCTTGGTGTTCTCCTCCATGCGCCTAGGGGTCCCTTTTATAGCCCTAAGGCAGCTAGGAGCCGTTGAGAGCATTCCAGGAAGGCAATTCTTGCCTTCTGTCGCCTGGCGCACCGGACAGTCCGGTGCACCACCGGACACTGTCCGGTGCGGATCTCTTTCCTTATTTGGCGAAGCCGACCGTTGCAGATTCAGAGCCGTTGGCGCACTGGACACTGTCCGGTGCACACCGGATAGTCTGGTGCCCCCTTCTGACCGTTGGCTCGGCCACGCGTCGCGCGCGGATTACGCGGCCGACCGTTGGCCCGGCCGACCGTTGGCTCACCGGACAGTCCGGTGCACCACCGGACAGTCCGGTGATTTCTAGCCGTACGCCGTTAATTGCTTCCCGAGAGCGACGACTTCGCCTGCGAATGGCTCACCGGACAGTCCGGTGCACCACCGGACAGTCCAGTGATTTATAGCCGTATGCCGTTGATCGCCTCCCGAGAGGAGCCAGTTGACACTCGCCAGCCTGGCGCACCGGACACTGTCCGGTGCACCACCGGACAGTCCGGTGCTCCCAGACTGAACTGTCTTTGGCTGAAGAAAGCCATCTCTTTTCCAAAGTGATTTCTCCTGTTTCCAGCACTTAGACACAAAACATTAGCTTTCAAAACAATGTACTAAGTGTAGAAACATACCTTTAATCTTGATTTGCACTTAGTCCATCACTTGTCATAGATTGACACCTAAGCACTTGTGTTGGACACTAAATCACCAAAATACTTAGAAATGGCCCAAAGGCACATTTCCCTTTCACTTATCCTCCTGGTGCTCCCCAGCCATCATAACTCTGGGGTTTGGACCGTACAAGTTCAGATTGAGTGACTGCCCCATACAGTCTCGAGTGGTTGTACTTGTCATGAGTACAGGTAGTGAAGGATGACAAACCAGTCCTTATATGAGGGGACAATCCTTCCTGCTCACACCTAACCCGGCTGAGCCAACACCTGAGGCCCTCCCCTAAACTAGGGAGTCTCTGACTATCCCACTCAAAAGGTGATAAGGGTGAATACCCTTCATCATACACCTTTGAAAACATTTTCCTTTTTAGAAAAACCACCATTTTCCTCAACCCACCTTTTGTACTCAAAATATATTCTTTAATGTGGGCCATCTCTCTACTCACAATGCAAAGGACCCAGCCCTTATTCCCGGCTTAGGCAGTGGTAGAAAGAATATGTAATTCATGCATCAAGGGAAGAATGGACTTGCCTTCATCGAAGTTCTCTTGGCACGAAAGGTCTATTTCTGAGAGGTCGGGCTCCTGCCCTTCTTCTAGAGCTACGATCTCCGAAGGGTCGGATCTCTCTTCTCCTAGTACAAACAAGCAATAAACACTACATCAACCATTGTGGCTTAGCAAAGTGCGTCAAGTTCCAAATATTATTATTATGTGACTTAGAGAATATTTGGACTATTTTTGGTGCATAAAATATCAACATATATACATATATATGAAAATAGGAAAAGAAATAGGGAAAAGGAAAAATGAAAAAGGTTTCCTGGTTAGCTGGTCCCGGGGGGGATTTTTGGCCCAGTGAGCGCGCTCGCGCGCGTGGTCACGCGAGCGGGCGGCCCAACTCGGCCTGCCAGCGGGAGCGGCGCGGAGACGGCGCCATGGGCGTGGGCCCACGTGACAGCGAGGGAGGGGAAATGGCGTTAGGGGAGGCGAGACAGGGGGTTCGGCCGGGGGAAAAAACCGGTCGCTGGAGCTCGGCGGCGGTTCTCTGCCGGTGGCCCGGTTCTGGGTGGTTAGGGAGGTGGCGAAGCACGGGTAGGGGTAAGGGGTCATGGTGGAGGGGCCAATTTGACCGGTAAGCGCTTGGGATGGTCGGTCCACAGCGAGGTGGCGGGCTCCTGCGGCAGTGAGGTCGCCGGTGAGACCACTGAGCGTGACAGGGAGGCGAAAGTGGAGTCTCATGATCATGGAGAGGTGGTGGAGTTCATGAGCTACCTGAATTGAATCTTTAGGCTACTAGAGAGGGGAGAGGGAACTCATCGGAGCAGAGGGAGAGCGCGGCGGCGCTGGCTCGATTGAGCTCGGGGGAGGGGTGAGGGATGGCCGAGGCTGGTGTGAGGAGCTGGGGGAGCTCGGGGCAGTCCTTTTATAAGCGGCCGGGGTGAGGGGGAGGAGGAGGTGGCGTGCACCGGCGAGGCGCGCTTGCGACGGCGATGGTGGTGCACAGTGGTGGTGACGAGATGGCTCGGGCAGGCGATGGTGATGGGATAGCTCGGTCACAGGCGCGGGGACGCAAGGCGCCAATTCGGCTGGTGGGCGAGTAATGGCGAGGAGACATGGCGGACGGTGGCCGGTGGCGATTGCGTCGATGGCCGACCACGGGCGAGAGAGAGAGCTGACGAGCAGGACCAGGTTGTCAGCGGAAGAGCGGGTGCGAGATAGAAAGGGAGGGTGCGGTTGACGGGTGGGGCCGCACGGTCAGTGGGGGGATGGGCACGGCATGCGGGCGGGTGCGCGGAAGGTGGGCCGCGTGGGCTGGGCAGGGGAGGAGGCGTGGGCGCGCGAGAGAGAGATGGGGGACTTGGGCTAGATCTGGCCCAGCCGAGGGGGGTTTCCCTTCTTTTTTTTCTTTTTCTATTTCTTTTCTATTTCCATTTCCTTAATCCCTATTTCCTTTAAACAATAAATCTTATAATTTCCTAGGTGTCCAAAATGAAATACTCTATGTGAAGTGCTACTAGAAATCATGGTGCATGCATATGATGAGTAAGATGCTTCATGAGATGGGGTCTTAGGAGATAATAAGGGGGGTTAAAAGTTTAGGGTTTCTAACCTTGGGATCAAAATTGGGATGTTACATAGGGGCACCAACAAGGATTGGTCGGAACCTTGCGTGGTTCCGGGTACCTCGGTAAAAAATACTGGCGTCATCCATAAGAGTTTGCATCTCTATCTTGCTCTTTACCTTCCGCATTTATATTAAGTACTTAAGTTTCAATCTCGTCTTTCTAGTTAGATTATTTAGAATTGAAACTTAGGCTTTGCGGTATGGATAGCAACACTTAGACAAAACCTAGTTTGCACATTCTAGATTGTTTATTTGCATAGGTTTTGCTCTAGAGATTTAAATTGTTGCCTAGTTTAGAAATAGTTTTTAGAACTCCTAATTCACCCCCCTCTTAGGCGTCACTGTTTCCTACAGTCCTTGAATTATTCTTCCTTCGAGGCAACCCCTTCAAGGATGAAGGTTATCATATAATCGAATGGATTACATAAGGATATAGTAATGATTACACATGAAATTGTAACAAAGTTAATTATGATGACTCATCTTGGATGCCTGGGTGTTTTATTCCTTTATTTGTGCACAATAAGTTTACAATCGTACCTTCGGCTTCTTGATGCAAGATAGCGCAAAGGTGCTTCGAAGATTGAACTATGCGGAGAGGTTGCACCTGGCTAAAAGGTACTTTATGTAGGGCATTGTTCATCTATTTATAGTGTAGAGGTACAACTTCGTATGAAATTACAAGCATGTCCACAAAACTTGTATATGTGATTTACAAATCACACAAGGGTAGTATTGTCTTCTGTCTTTATTGTCTTGGCTACAAAATCTTGTGAACGCCTTCTTTCGGCCTTGTTTCTCTTCTGCCTTCATCTCCTTGTATAGTTATGACGAAGCTAGTATCTTCGTTTATTTCCTTGGTCTGTTCCGAAGGTATTCAGCACCAAAGCACCTGCAACACTTAGGGATGTACTGAAAACAATGTTAATTGTGTTTTTGAGGACCTTCAAAAGATGAATGCGCCTAGCAGACTCATCAGCATGCTTTTAAATCTTTGCGGTTCTCACAATCAACCTCCATGTAGAACCTATCCTTTGTCCAGTCCCCATGCCACTTTGTTCGGTACCCTAGTACTGGGATGACTATGTCTTTGCGATACACAAAGTTATAACATCCGAAGTTGTTGTGAAGCTTGTCCAAAGCTCTAGCCTTTGCTAATAATGCAAGTCATGGATTCTACAAAATGCATCAACCTCGGTGTGTCCACCCTAGATTTGGATAGCCTAGATAAAAGTGCCAAGGCGAACAATTGCATTTGGTGTTCATTGATGCATGAATATCTGATACTTTTGCAAAATCTTTGCAATCAGCTGATACATGGGCAGCTGAAGCCAGCCTTGAAAAACTCCTATAGACAACAACTTCATCTTTCTTGGGCTTCAGAGTCATCTCTTCTACATGGAGCCACACATTGACTTTATTACCAAAGTAACCAAGCTTCTTCATCACTTGCAAATCTTTCTCCTTCAGTGTGGATCAGCCCATCTCAATGTAACTTGGCTTTGATGGCCCGTCCTTCGGCAATTCTTCTGTAGGCTTCGCTGAGGACAAAGCCTTCATGGCTTCGAAAATCGGCAAGGTATCCTAAAGTGCCTCCAAAGAAGTTAGAGTGGTCAGTCTAGCAGTGGAACGGGTCCTATCCATCTAGAAAATCTCTACCTGAAGGTGGTTTCCCGAAACTATCAAAGAAGTAGTGGAGAAAAAGCTTCAGTCTCAAAAAATTTTGGAAGCAGGTGGGTGAGGGTAGTGAATGTGGCCCGCTCTACCGCTTTTATACTGAGGAATGGGCGTGAAGAGGCGTGAGTCACGAAAAAAGTTCACATGCATCACCTACACCATTTGTTCAACCGTCAGTCTAGATCTTTTTACCGAATTGTTCTACCTTCTCCATAACGAAATTTAGGAAGGTGTTTTTTGGAACTTTGGCACAAGGCCTCCCAATTTTATTTTTTGCGATCTAAGCTCGTTATGGAGAAATTAACTCATTCTGTAGGGGGATACTGTTGGGGGCCTACCTTACCAAAGGTCCTCAAAATACCTTTACTTCAACATGAACATATGTGTTTTAGGTATATAATGAAGGGTGGACAGAGCTGGCCTTCGGCTAAAGTGGTGTTGTAGAGAAGCTTCATCCAATACACACAGGCGACAAAGGTGTGAGCCGAAGCCGTCGGCCTCGGCATGAAGAAAACTTCAAGCGCAAAGTGACAAAGGAGAAGAGATCTAAGACTTGTGCAGTAAGAAAGAAAAAGAAAAGGCATCAATGTCCTTGCATCATTTGTAAATCATGTGTGAAACTTAGTGGGTGTGCTTGTAATTTCATACGAAGTTGTACCTCTCCCCTATAAATAGGTGAACAGTGGCCTACATAAATTTACCTTTTGAGGGCCTCAAGCTTCATCTCGCTTAGCCTTCGAAGTATCTTCGAGCTATCTTGTGCAAAGAAGACGAAGGTATGTTTGTAAATTATTCATGTAATACAAAGGCGGATGGAGTAAATAATGTTAAGGCTTAGGAGATGAGTTTCATATTTCATTATCCACTATCATTTTGTTTAATATTGTTTCATTCGCATCTTTTTCAAGACCTTCGTCCTCAAGCTAACACTTTGAAGAAGTGATAACTTAAGGATGAAGGTTCAGGCTTCATAACTTGGGTTGCCTTGTTTTTTGATGCCATTTAGCAATAAAAACAAGTATGCAACAATACTGGTTTAGGCTTGCCCCCTAGTCCAATGTAGTGTTGATCGTAGTATTGCTGAGAGGCGTGTTACAACTGGTGTGCTCGTGTGCAGTTGGAAGGAGACTTCTCCCTTTTATATATCAATAGAAAAGCCTTACAGTAGAATCTCTTCCTTGATTAGAGAGAGAGAGAGAGATCTGCTTGGGTTATCGAATTGGTCCCCTTTCCCATGCGTGGTCGTACCCCCGATGCTATCCATCATGCTGACTCTTGTAGCGAGTCTGTTGCTAGCGTCCTGGTGCCAATGTCTCGCGGGTCCAGCGAGTTTGTCCCGTGGTGCGGTTGTACGCGGCGTGGCTTCACCCACTGCACATCCTACGTCATCTCCCATCGTGTGCGGTACATACTCTCGATATGGTGTGTTGTCCCGTCTTTTCTGATGTGCGGGCTACTGTTGAGACTCCTATGTTGAGGTTTCCCCCGAGCTCGTTTCGTGCAGTTTGTGCACGTCCAACCGCAGCATGCTGATGACGCGTCTTGTCGTGATGGGTGTGGGTTCACATCACTGGGTTCAGAGCTCCACCTCGTAGGCGTAGGGACTTGCTTAGCAGCTCCGCCTTGCAGGCTTGCTTAGGAGGGACTTAGTCGCCTGCTCTGCTTCGCATGCTCACTTGGTAGGGACTTGGTTGGTCGCTCCGCCTTGCTAGCTTGCTCGATGGGGACTTAGTTTAATAATGAGATTATGATCTTATTTAGGGTACCCGACAGAAAGGTACTTGACCTCATCGTTATATCAATTTTAAATAAGTATATATATATTCATTAATATCAATTTGTAAATATATAGAATACAAAGTTTGTGAACACTTTAGTACCGGTTGGGGCGTCAACTCGTACTAAAAGGTCCTCAAATGGCATGCCCATGTGGTTTTGACCGGGACTAAAGATCCCACTTTAGTGTTGGACCATACAACCTAGACTAAAGGTTGATGCTTTAGTCCTAGTTGCCCGATATGGGTTGAGGATTCGATACTGGTTCTTAACTGGTAGCACTTTCTACAGTAGTGGCTACTCAACTACACAAGCGAGATAAAAACACAATACAAACCACATTCAAGAGAAGACATAAGATTGTTTTGACCAAGATTTGGTAGTGGTGTTACCTCCTCACGGGAGTTCTCGAGCTTGTTTGAACTATATGTCGAGAGAAGACATCAGATTGTTTTGACCAAGATTTGGTAGTGGTGTTACCTTCTCTCGGGAGTTCTCGAACTTGTATGGACTATATGTCTCGTATGCTATACCGTCTACTATTCTTCGTATTTAATGTTTGGCAACAAATATACTTACCATAGTGAAATTCCTCATCTAATAGTGGTTGAGGTAATTAGTAGCGAGATTCAAATTCCATCTTCATCTCTTGATTAGTATTTAGGGTGTTTCCAGCAGATCGTGTGTATGATCGTTTGCACTGTAGAATACATTGTAGACTACTCTAAACCCTAAACCAAAAATATTATTTTGCACTATAGACTACATTGTTTACAGAGTGAAGTTTGAAAATACAAGATGGGATGGGAGATATGATGGGTAAGCTGCTGGCTACAACCTTATACTCATCTTGGATTGCATGTTATTCTCTCTTTGTTTTGTAAGTAATAACTTTTTTGCAATGCGTAGAGGATCTCATTGGGGGTTTTGATTGTTTGTTCCTTTTACTTTATGTACAAGAAACCCAAATTATATGGTAGACTTCAAAATTATTGTTCACAATAATTGAGTTTCGCATAAGTCTCTACTAATATAAAGTCAGAGTTTTACCTTCGCTCCCCTCCTTCACGCGGGTAGCGAAATATAAAAAAAAATAGGCGTCCCCACTAGGATTTAAACTATGATCTTTAGAAACAATGTACTCGTCTCTAACCATTGCAGCTCATGTTTATTTGTGTTGTACAAAAAAACTTAGAGATGCATGGACAACTTGATAAGTAATAATTTAAATAATTGTGTGCACACCGAAACACATATAGCTAATGTATCCTATAGTTTATGATTTTGAGACAAACGTGATTGCAAACTTATCTGATGTATTTTGGTGTACATGTCTCCATAGGTACGGAAAAGAATGTTCAATCTACATATGGCATCGTCGCCAATACTTGCAGTTAAGCAACCTCCAACTTTAATCTTATACTAGCTGAGTGCCCGTGCGTTGCAACGGTAATATATAATACCAGTATACTATGATGACTTATATATAAAATGTGTGTTATATTGTTATGAGAAAATGTTTCATAATCAATTTGTGATCTTAGCCATACATAAATTTTGTTATTTTAATCTAGTTGTTTCACCACTACATTGCAACCATCAGTATCATGCAGACTTCGATATATGCCACGATTTGTATGGTCTCATCATTGGAGAGCACGTTCCACACATGCTGGAAGAAATTTCCTCGTACATCGTTAGTCATCAGACACGCACCACCATACGCTCTTGCTTAAACAAAAAGGTAAGTGTGTGTGTTTGCGAAGAGAATTAAAGGCAGGTCGGCACAAAAGCTACCCTGACGGTGGCGAGGATGACGAACTGGTCACTGTTGTCGATCCTCCTCTGCGTCACCTCCGACGCTAAGATGACGCCACAATCCTTGATATAGTATTCGTCGAACGCGCGCGACATGACGAGTACCGATGACTCTTGGTTGGGCTGCCAAACGAAGTGCATCCTGGGCTCATCAGCGAGGTAGTACCCCTGGCCGTTGCACCACCAGATGCGCTACTCCACTACATACATCATGTTCGAGGACACTCACACAACGTCAGCAACGTCCATCGTCCCAGCGCACAAGAATTCATGTCCGATCAGTAGCGACTTACGTGGTAGGTTGGGCTTCAGGTGGACGATGAGCTAGACGACGTGATGGCATCGTCGTCGGATGCGGTGTCCAGAACAACCCGAGAGTCGTCGATGTTGGCAACAACCATGAGGCCCCCCTGCTTAACGATGGACAGCGCGGTGCAGCTACTCTGGACCGCGTCCAAGTGGTGGCTTCGCGGGAGCTTATTGTACACAGCGGCGCATGCGACCATGTAGGACTGCTTCTAGAGGTCGAACTGACAGTCGCCGAGCTTCTTCTCGTCATCGATGAGCGACGCCAACGTGAGTGCCTCCTGCTCATGGTGTTTGTTCAGGGTTTCAAGTAAGAAACATGGATTCATGCTTGGCATTGGTTTATGAAAATGACTCACAAGTCTGATCTATGGAAAAAATATTACGAAGAAAAATGTCACGCATGCAAAAAAAGGGAATTTAAGTATAATACATTATTCAAACAAAAAAATTGCATGCAAAGCTTTTCTTTAAATAATATTACCTCCATCCAAAAATCTAATTCAAGAATCTCGGTGATACTTATCTACTACTATGCATTGTGTAAGGGTAGCAAGTGAGCTTGGCGAGAGATGTAGTAGATGTGTTTCCTGTCATAGATGTAGACATAAACACATATGTGGTGTAGTGGTAGCTACTCTTGGCCTTTGCTTGAGAGGTCATGGGTTCAAATCCCCTTGAGGACATGTGTTTTTTAATTTTAGCTAGACGTGGGCTGTACGAGAAAATGGGAATGGGAATGAGCTTTGCGGGAGGAGGGAATGAGAAAGACATGGGAATGTGAACGATGGCAGACGTGGGCTGTACGAGGAAATGGGAATGGGAGAAAGACATGGGAATGTGAACGATGGCAGAACAGGAATGGTGGCAGAACACGAGAATGGCCGACTACTCTTGCAGCCTTAATAGTAGTAGAGATTTTTAGAAACACACATAATATAACTTATATCGGGCCTAGAAGTGTGTAACTTCCCACTATGCGTCTATGCCCGATCCGTTCGAGGAAATGGGAATGGGAATGAGCTTTGCGGGAGGAGGAGAATGAGAAAGACATGGGAATGTGAACGATGGCAGACGTGGGTTGTACAAGGAAATGGGAATGGGAGAAAGACATGGGAATGTGAACGATGGCAGAACAGGAATGGTGGCAGAACACGGGAATAGCCGACTACTCTTGCAGCCTTAATAGTAGTAGAGATTTTTAGAAACACGCATAATATAACTTATATCGGGCCTAGAAGTGTGTAACTTCCCACTATACGTCTATGCCCGATCCGTTCGAAAGCCCGGAAACATCCCCCATTTCCTGGTGATGGTGTCAGATTACGAATTGGGCCGCTCAGATACATGCTACTTGGGCTTCTCAGGTGCTGCACCTGCACCGTGGGCTGCTGTAATGGCTACCAGTCTCTTCCCTACTAGGCCGTGATCCTGTGGCATGACAAACATAGGAGCAGTACGGAGTACGAACCTCCAATGTTACAGTGGAAGGCCCATTGCTTCTCTTCCTATTGCTCTATCTTATTGACCAAAAAAATATCGTGGCACCAATTGCAACACAGATTTAGATTCAATAAATATATATATATATACTAGCACTAGTAAGACATTAGAGATATGTTTGGTTGGATGTACATAGATAGATGGAAGGTGACAGCCACAGTTTATATAGTGTTTAGATGAGAGTCATGTAAGAGCAAGATAAACACCAGAGTAGTTTTTGGTGGCGGCGTGATCCAAAAAATCGAGAGAGCGGTGTCGCCCCTACTTCATCCCACTTTGACCTCAAACCAAATACATCGTAGATTCATTATATCCGTATAAAGTAGAGGTAATAATAAGACAGATAATAATAATAAGACGGTGGTTTTGCTGATTATATACCCAGCAATAATAGGGTAGATGATCTGATGCCATGTACAGCCTATGAGATTTTGTTTCTGAGACAGTGACTTGTGAGGATGAACTTAAGCTAGTGTCGGAACGATGACGCCACTGGTTAATTTAATTATAATAACATTCGTCGTGGTCATGGACTTGCGTGCATTCGCTCTTTTATATATGTAAAAATATTTATAAATAGCTGTAGTGTGTCGGTAGAATGCAGGGTAAAGACGACAGCGCGAGACACGGACCGAAAACGATTTTGGTCCCTTGACCATCGCACAGCGCCATGGAGAGCGACCGTACCGCGCCTTGTTCCATTTTCCAGGACATGGTACGACGACCTTGGTCAAATTTTTAGCAAAGATTTCTGTAGCGGTGCAGACCGTATATATGCAGATCTTTTGTGGGACAGCAACCTCAGACCAAATCGCCCGCTCAATCCCGCAAAAACAGTAGCTACGCCGCGGATCATGTCGGTCAAATCAACCTATGCTTTAAATTAGTTCATTTTTCCATAGAAAAATTTAAATCTCTAGAGAAATTGAGGTTTTCAAAATAGCCCTAAATTTATAAAAAGTACCCCTCCGTTTTAAAATAGTATTCATTTAGCTCTAAATTTATATGTCTATATTTAACTAAATGATGATAAATAATAAACACATATATAAAATACATAAATTAAGTATGTATGAATCTACTAAAAAGCTGAAATTTTTTTTTTTGGAACAGAGGGTAGCAACATCTATATCCTCTAATATTTTTAATATATATATATATATTTAATAACTTATCTAATATTTTCTAATATAACTTGGTTTTAAAGATTGATTTCTCGGAGGAGAATAACACTTTTGACCAGACTGCAGAGGAGGAGAGTCTATTGATCTATGGATAGTCACACAATGGTAAAATTAACAGACTAACGAGATGAAAGAGTGTGCATTGATTTATGTTAGGGTGTGTTTGGTTTAAGGTCAAAGTAGGATGAGTCGGGGGCGATAACATCCTCTCGATTTATTGGGATCACGCCGCCACCAAAAATTACTCTGGTGTTCACCTCGCCACCGTTTGACTCTCATCCAAACACTATAAAGAATGTGGCCACCTTATTCTGTCTCTACTTATACATCCAACCAAATACACCATAAATGTTCATCACTTATTAAGTAAACTGTAGCAGTAGCAGCAGATATGGCCATTTTAATGAATAGTTTTACACACAGTTTTTAAAGCTATAATATCGTCATACATCTAGGAGCCTAGAGTTTCATCCACAAAAACTTTCTCATCTTTTATCAAATTGTCTCATATCTCTCTATATTAAATTATATGTCATGTCATATTAAATGTGGTCTGTTATTTAATTTGAATAATCTCTCACTAATCACTTCGCGGCGATTCTGTAGGGATAGTGTTTGGTTGAAGAGCCAAGTAGAACTGTCAGCGTTTCGACCCCGGGGGGTCCCTGGACCGACGAGTGAATTGTCACTGCGTGTCCCTGCCCAGATGGGTTGGCGCGGGATGGAACACAAGATGTGGGACAAGCCTTGTATTATCCCGCACCAGGGGTGCCGCTCGCAGTAGGGGTTACAAGCGCGTCGCGTGAGGGAGAGAGAGAGTGGGCTCGTACGCCGCTTCCCCTCGCGCGAACCCCGAACCTTTTCCAGGGTAGGCCCTGGACTCTCCCTTTTATAGAGGCAAGGAGAGAGTCCAGGTGTACAACGGGGGGCGTAGCTATGCGCTAACGTGTCCGGCAGTGGAGTGCCTAAGCCCTGTGTACAAGCCAACATGGCCGTCGGGGGAGAGCTTGAGCGCTGTACATGTGATGGCGTGGCCGCTGGAGGAGCGCCTGAGTCCTGTAGGAGCACAGCTGGCAGCGCGGCGAGGACCCTGCTGATGTCTGCTTGCTGTCGTAAGGGGCTGAGAGCCACCGGCGTCATGGCGCACGCGGGGCACCATCATTACCCGTCGCCGGGGTAAGCCAGATGGGACGCCGGTATTGTTCCTTGTAGCCTGAGCAGGCTAGGAGTAGGGAAATGATGCATCCCCTATCAGCACGGTCAATCCGAGCCCAGGGTCGATCGAGGCGGAGACTTCTCTTGTGGCCGAGGTCGAGGTCAGGGCGAGGACGCGATTCCTCCCGAGACCGGGGTCGAGGCCGAGTCCGGGGGTCGGGCGAGGCGGAGATCTCCTCCCGAGGCCGGAGCGTGAGGTCGGGCGAGGCGGAAGCTTCCTGTGGCGCCCGAGGCTTGAGCTCAGTGGTGTGACCTGTTGTCAGTCGTTGCCGGGGTGGCTGACACGGCAGTCGGAGCGGAGCGGGCGGCACTGTTTTCCTGTCATATCGGACAGTAAAGAGGAGGGGCGAAGTGACTACGGTCACTTCGGCCTGACCGACTGAGGCGCGTGTGTCACGATACGGCGTCAGGCATCCCCCGCATTTAATGCGCCTGCGAAGCGGTCGGTTGGTGAGGCGGTATGGCCAAGGTTGCTCCACGATGAAGCCTGCCCGAGCCGGGCCTCGGGAGAGACGAGGGGGCACCTGCCGCCTGAGGAGGCCCTCGGGCGAGGCGTGAATTCGTCTGGGACCACTGTTCCTACCCGAGGCTGGGCTCGGGTAAGATCGCGCCCTTCGGGTAGACGAAGTCTTGGCTTGAACCTGCACTTGTCAATTGGTCTGAGGGTGTTAACCAGCTGTGATTAGGAGCGTTGGGGGTAGCCCTAATTATGGTACCCAAGAGTAGCCCCCGAGCCTCGAAGGGAGTGATGGTACTCGCTTGGAGGCTTTTGCCGCGTTTTCGGTGAGGGAACCGGCCTTTCTCGGTTTTTTGCCTTGTTCTGGTGGGTGCGCGCGAGCGCACCCCGCCGGGTGTAGCCCCCGAGGCCTCGGAGGAGTGGTTTGACTCCTCTGAGGTCTGAATGCTTTTCGTAGTGCTTCGGTCGGTCTGGTCGTTCCCTCTCGTGGCCTGGCAGTAGCCCAGGTGCGTGGTCGGGTTCCAAGTCATCAGGCTGGTTTGTTGACGCTGTCAACAGTTTCGGCCATAGCCGGGTGCAAGAGCAGCCCCCGAGCCTCTACACGGAGCGAGAGGACGATCAAGGACTTTCTCGACTTTTATTTACGCCCCTGCGTCGCCTTTCCGCAAGGAGGAGGGGGGAAAGCGCCATGTTGCCCTCGGAGGGCGCCAAACATGGTGTTTCCAGTGAGCTGCTAATGGGTGATCTGAGTGGACGCCCGTGCCCCGTTCGTTAGGGGTCGGTTGTAGCCCAGAGGCGCGCTCCAAAAGTACCTGCGGGTGATTCGCCGGACCTAGACCCCTTCGACAGGGTCCGAGGACTCGATGCCTCCCTCCGGTGGGATTCCGTTACAAATCGTTCCCGCTGGTCTTGGAAATGTCCTAGGGTACCTCGGGAGCGTAGCCCGAGCCTTGGTTATGTATCGAACGTACCCAGAGTCATCCCTCACTCTGCATGCTCTAGGGCGACTGTCGAACCCTTCCGAGGGGCCAGCCTACGAACCCCTGATCAGTAGTGGGCACGGAGCTCAGGCGCTCTAGGGCGGCTGTCGAACCCTTTCGAGGGGCCAGCCTTCGAACCCCTGATCAGTAGGAGGGCTCGAGGCCCGCTTCCTTCGCCGGGAAGGATCCTTTCCACAACGTCCCCTTTCCTGGTCCCTGTGGCAAGAGAGAGAGAGGAGGAGGGGAAGGATATGAATTTTAAATAAAGTGGCGCACCTTTTTTGACGTGGTCATTATGGCGAAGACGAAGCGACGCCCCTAGAGGTGTTGCCTGCTCCGTCGGGGAGTTGATGCGATGGGACGGGTGATTCGCGTGGCGCTCGTTGCGCGTGCGAGCCGTTCGGGGAACGGGGCACGGGCGCGTCGTCTTCACGCTGTGAGGGAGGGCTCTCCCGTTGCTTCAGGAGGGGACGCGAGCCTGCTGGCGACTTGACTGCTGCTTCCGTTCGTTTGCCGCTGCAGTTACTGCCGGCCCACTTTTGACCACGCCAACCAGTCGTGTCTGCCCCGCGGCTGATCGACCCGTGGCCGTCGCCTTTAATTGGCACTGTTGGGTCATGCGCAGGGGTACCTCGAGTCGCGGTACTGGTCCCGCAGTCGAGGAGGTGCGGCATTGGCGTGAGTGGCGGTGTAGCTTCTTGCACGTCGTAACCGGCGCACCGGTTACATGACGTGCGGGCCCACTTCCTTTGTGCTGGTCCACCGGATGTGGACGGAGCCGAAGGGGCGCACAGTCGTGGTGCAGTTGGACGCTTGTCGCGTAGTAGTCCACCCTTTCGACCACCGGTTTCTGCGAAGATGGGGGAGTGCTTGTAACCGCGGGGCGGTTACATGCCTTGCGTGCGGCGGTTCGCCTTCTTCGTGCTTCGGGTCAGCTCGTATGACGCGTGGGTCCCAGCCCCCGTGTCGTGGGGGGAGAACCCTGGAGGTTGTCAGTGGGGACTTCACCCATGACGCTAAGGGGTGCAAGCGAGGAGGTCTGCCTATAAAAGGGGGAAACGATCCCCTGGGCAGTGGCCATGCCTTCGTCCTCCCCTCATGCCTTGCGCCCTTCTGCCTTTTGAGCCCCCGGATGGGGTGCCCCAGCTTCGCCTTGCTCTTGCTGTCGTTGGAGGAGCGCGGCCTCGTGGAGATCGGTACCCTTCAGCCATCGTTCGGCTTCAAGGATTTTTCGTCGTGCAGCCCGGCTGCATTCCCTCACCAATGGGCAGTTTGGTGGGGAGAATCAAACCGAGCTGCGGCCTCCGCCCCGCCCTCAGCTTCAAGGATTTTCGTCATCCGGGCTGAGGCGGAGGAGCGCACCGTGTGGGGGGTTGCTTCCGCGTGGATCGGTAACCCTTTTCTTCCCCCAGCGTTTGGGGGAGAAAGGCATCCTCTAGCCCTACGGAGGCTTCCTCCAGCCATGCGGGGGAAGGCGAATTGCTGCTTCTTGGACAGGGTGCAGCCTTCCGTCCTTCGTCCGGGCGGCGGTCGCGCCGCGTACGGGCCGGCCACGTCCAGGTCTTCCTCGCGCCGTCAGCCGTGCCAGAGGGTTGTCCAGCACGTCGTACTCCACGAGGGCGGTGCTCGTGTTCTGGGGCGGCCTCGGCGAGGGCGGGAGTGAGGACCTGCCGGTGCGCTTTGGGGTGGCCGGCGCTCGCTGATGCAGTGTTGGTGGACAGGTGGACGCCGCCGTCGGTGCTGTGGTGGTAGCAGCCGGAGAAGGTTTCTCCGCCGATGAGATCGTTGGTGCCAGCTATGCTCCGGGCCTCCGACTCTTTGGCTTTAATGGCTTGTCCTCGCCCCTCGAGCGGAGACGCGGGCGAGGGCCTCGTCACAGCAGCGTCGGCCCTGAGGTCATCGTTGCTGCTGTTTCACCGCCCGAAGCGGGGGTCGTTGTCGCTGCTGTCGGGGCGGTTGTCGGTGAGCCGCTTGGAGTTTGTCATCCCGCGGGCCCTCCGATGTGGGGGGTTGTTCGTACCCACGGGAACGGAACCGGAGTCCCGTTTGTAATGGCACCTTGAGCGCCGGTGTATGTTCATTGAGGCTATCGAGGCCTGAACATTTGGGTATTCGAGAACAAAGCTCTGTGTCTTCCTCATTCCGAGCGCTGGGACTTGTCTGTTGGCTAGCCGAACCACTTAACCGAGCGTCGGTTGCCTTTCGCGGAAGGTGACGAGTGAGGTGTCCGTATCCCGGATGCGTAGGAGTCCCTCGGCTCTATCAGCCTTGCCACTCTAGGCTTCCCTTGCTCAGTTTTCGGAAACCTCGGCTGCTCTGCGATGAGCCGAAGCCGGAGGCAGCGGTGCTAGCGCGGACAGACGCGGAGTCGGCTCGGAACGAGGCTTCGTCAGCCCGGGAGATGGTGTCTTCCCAGGCCGAGGAAGACGTGGCAGCAGGCTGCTGGAGCTTGGCCAAGACATCTGCTGGTGTGGTGCTGGCGTCCTCCCTTAGGTGGAGGTCCTTTTGCTCGGGTCGTCGTCCGAGGCCGGGCCTGGTTCCGCCGAGGGTGGAATCAACACCGAGGGTGCTGCTCCCCCTGCCGATGCCAGAACCTGCAGGAATAGTTTGTCTGTAGCATGCGCATGCTTTTTTGCGGCCGTCGAGGCCTAAACACTTTATCGTCGTGTTTAAGAAGCTGCGTCTTCTCTCCTCTTGTTTCGAGCATCACGACTTGTCTGTCAATAGCAGAATCGTTTATCCGAACGAGAGCTACTTTTCGCGGAAGGTGATGAGTGAGGTATCCGTATCCCGGAGGCGTAGGAGTCCCTCGGCTCGGTCGGCCTTGCCGCTTACGTGTGCTCTCATTCAGTCGAAGGATTCCATTATTGGGACAGTCAAGAAGGCGCGAAAGTCGTTTTCTACCCGAGCGTTAGGACTTGTTTGGTAGCAGAATTGCTTATCCGAGCGTGAGTTACTTCTCGCGGAAGGTGATGAGTGAGGTATCCATATCCCGGAGGCGTAGGAGTTCCTCGGCTCGGTCGGCCTTGCTGCTTACGTGTACTCTCGTCGTTCTCAGGATCCCGCTATCAATACAGAAGTCGAAAGCACAAAGGTTGTTTTGGTAGAAAATTTTTCCAAGAAAATTTTGACACAGAGGGGGTTCCGCCCTTCAAGCCCCCGAGGGAGGGTCGGGCTTTGCTGAGGCAAGGCCGACCCTTCCTTGACGGTTAGACTTTGCGTACGTAAACGAGGTACATGAACGACTTAAAACATCTTAAGGGTAGAAGCGACATAGCTGTTGGATGTTCCAAGCGTTTTGTAGACCTCGCCTTGGTCGTTAGCCAGCTTGTATGATCCGGGCTTCAAGATCTTGGCGATGATGAAGGGCCCTTCCCAGGGAGGAGTGAGCTTATGGCACTCTCGGGCGTCCTGTCGTAGGCGAAGCACCAAGTCTCCCACTTGGAAGCCTCGGGCCCGAACGCTTCGGGCATGGTAGCGCCGCAGCGACTGCTGGTATCGTGCCGAATGTAGTAAGGCGACGTCCCGAGCCTCCTTGAGTTGGTCCAGCGCGTCTTCTCGGCTGGTCTGGTTGTTTCGATCATCATACGCCTTGGTCCTTGGGGAGCCATATTCCAAGTCTGTGGGGAGGACGGCCTCGGCCCCATAGACTAGAAAGAACGGCGTGAAACCCGTGGCGTGGCTCGGCGTCGTCCTCAGACTCCAGACTACTGAGGGTAGCTCTTCATCCATCGCTTGCCGAACTTGTTGAGGTCGTTGTAGATCCTTGGTTTGAGCCCCTGCAGAATCATACCGTTGGCTCGCTCCACCTGCCCATTCATCATGGGATGAGCTACGGCGACCCAGTCCACACGGATGTGGTGGTCGTCGCAGAAGTCCAGGAACTTTTTTCCTATGAACTACGTGCCATTGTCGGTGATGATTGAGTTTGGGACCCCGAACCGATGAATAATGTTGGTGAAGAATGCCACCGCCTGCTCGGACCTGATGCTGTTTAGGGGTCGGACCTCGATCCACTTGGAGAATTTGTCGATAGCGACCAGCAGGTGCGTGAAGCCCCCGGGTGCCTTCTGCAAGGGTCCGACGAGGTCCAGACCCCACACAGCAAATGGCCAGGTGATGGGTATTGTCTGCAAGGCCTGAGCGGGCAGATGCATCTGCTTTGCGTAGAATTGACACCCCCGACAGGAGCGTACAATCCTAGTGGTGTCGGCCACCGCGGTTGGCCAGTAGAAACCTTGTCGAAAGGCATTTCCCACGAGGGCTCGAGGCGCTGCATGGTGGCCGCAAGCCCCCGAGTGTTTCTTGCAATAGCTCTTGTCCTTGGGCGATAGATATGCATCATTGAAGGATGCCCGAGGGGCTACGATGGTAGAGCTCCTTTTCATCACCCAGTAGGACAAATGACTTAGCGCGCCGAGCCAGCCGCCGAGCTTTGGTCTTGTCGATGGGAAGCTCTCCTCGGAGGAGATATTCCAGGTACAGGGCCTGCCAGTTCGGATCTGGCGCGTCCCCATTCTGTTCCTCTTCGATGGGCAAGGCCTCTTCCTCGATGGCCGAGGGCGCCTCAGCCGCGGCTGAGGGTGCCTCGAGCTCGACCGAGGGTGCCTCGGGCTGGGCCGAGGCTTCCTCAGGCTCGGGCGCGTCGTCGATCTTGACGGATGGTTGATGTAGATCTCTGGAGAAGACGTCGGAGGGAACTGTTGTTCGCCCCGAGGCTATTTTCGCCAGCTCGTCCGCAGTCTCGTTGTACTGTCGAGCGATGTGGTTGAGCTCCAGCCCGTAGAAGTTGTTCTCCAGGCACCGGACTTCGTCGCAGTAGGCTTCCATCCTTCGGTCACGGCAGTGGGGAGTTCTTCATGACTTGGTCAATGATAAGCTGCGAGTCGCCTCAAGCGTCGAGTCGTCGGACCCCTAGCTCGATGGCGATGTGTAGCCCGTTAACCAGCGCTTTGTACTCGGACACATTGTTTGACGCTGGAAAATGGAGGTGAATGATGTAGCGGAGATGCTTTCCGAGGGGTGAAACGAAGAGCAGGCCAGCGCCCGCTCCTGTTTTCATGAGTGACCCATCGAAGTACATGGTCCAGAGCTCGAGCTGGATTAGAGTTGTCGGTAACTGGGTGTCGGTCCACTCAGCCAGGAAGTCTGCCAAGACCTAGGATTTTATGGCCTTCCGAGGAGCGAATGATAGCGTTTCGCCCATAAGCTCCACCGCCCACTTTGCTATCCTACCCGAGGCCTCGCGGCACTGGATGATCTCCCCCAGGGGGAAGGATGACACCACAGTTACCGGATGAGACTCGAAGTAGTGTCGCAACTTTCGCCGCGTCAGGATCACCGCGTAGAGCAGCTTCTGGATCTGTGGGTAGCGAGCTTTCGTCTCGGAAAGTACTTCACTGATGAAGTAGACCGGCCTCTGGACGGGTAGTGCATTCCCTTCTTCTCGTCTCTCGACTACGATCGCAGCGCTGACCACCTGAGTAGTCGCAGCTACGTAGATCAAGAGGGCTTCTCCTGCGGCGAGGGGCACCAGGATGGGTGTTTTTGTAAGGAGCGCCTTAAGGTTTTCGAGAGCTTCCTCGGCCTCGGGGGTCCAAGTGAAGCACTCGGCCTTCCTTAAGAGGCGGTACAGAGGCAAGCCTTTCTCGCTGAGGCGTGAGATGAAGCGGCTTAGAGCCGCAAGGCATCCAATGACCCTCTGTACTCCTTTTAAATCTTTGGTCGGTCCCATGCTGGTGATGGCCACGATTTTCTCCGGGTTGGCCTCGATGCCCCGCTCAGAGACGATGAACCCAAGGAGCATGCCTCGGGGGACTCCGAAGACACACTTCTTAGGATTGAGTTTCACGCCTTTCGCTCTCAGACACTTGAATGTCGTTTCAAGGTCGGAGAGGAGGTCGGAGGCTCTCTTCGTCTTGACAACGATGTCGTCGACGTAAGCCTCGACCGTTCTGCCGATGTGTTCTCCGAACACGTGATTCATGCACCTCTGGTAAGTGGCACCTGCATTCCTCAACCCAAATGGCATTGTGGTGTAACAGTACATGCCAAAAGGTGTGATGAAAGAAGTCGCGAGCTGGTCGGACTCTTTCATCTTGATTTGGTGATAGCCTGAGTAGGCATTGAGGAATGACAGGGTTTCGCATCCAGCTGTGGAGTCCATGATTTGATCGATGCGAGGTAGAGGGTAAGGAACTTTCGGACATGCTTTGTTTAGACTAGTGTAGTCTACACACATCCTCCATTTCCCATCCTTCTTCCTTACAAGAACAGGGTTACCTAACCATTCGGGATGGAATACCTCTTTGATGAACCCTGCCGCGAGTAGCTTGTGGATCTCCTCGCTTATGGCCCTGCGCTTTTCCTCGTCGAAGTGGCGCAGTGTTTGCTTCACGAGTCGGGCTCTAGCTCTGATATCCAGTGAGTGCTCGGCGACATCCCTCGGTATGCCGGGCATGTCCGAGGGACTCCACGCAAAGACTTCGGCGTTTGTGCGGAGAAAGTCGACGAGCACTGCTTCCTATTTGGGGTCGAGCTCGGAGCCGATCCGAACTTGCTTGCTGGCGTCGTTGCTGGGGTCGAGAGAGACGGACTTGACCGCCTCAACCGGTTCGAAGTTGCCGGCGTGCCGCTTCGCGTCGGGCGCCTCCTTGGAGAGGCGTTCAAGGTCGACGATGAGGGCCTCGGACTCGGCGAGAGCCTCGGTGTACTCCACGCACTCCATGTCGCATTCATACGCGTGGCGGTACGTCGACCCGGCAGTGATGATCCCATTCGGGCCCGGCATCTTGAGCTTGAGGTAGGTGTAGTTGGGGACGGCTATAAACATGGCGTAGCATGGTCTTCCCAACACCGCATGGTAGGTTCCTCGGAACCCGACGACCTCAAAGGCGAGAGCTTCCCTTCGGAAGTTTGAAGGAGTTCCGAAGTAGACGGGTAAGTCGATCCGCCCGAGGGGTTGGATTCGCTTCCCGGGCGCGATCCCGTGGAAGGGTGCTGCACCGGCTCGAACTTCAGATCGATCAACCCCTAAGAGTTCTAGGGTCTTGGCATAGATGATGTTAAGGTTGCTGCCTCCGTCCATGAGGACCTTGGAGAGCCTAACGTTGCCGATGATTGGGTCGACAACGAGCGGGTACCTTCCTGGGCTCGGCATGAAGTCGGGGTGGTCGCCTTGGTTGAAGGTGATAGGCTTGTCGGACCAGTCTAGGTAGACTGGCGCCGCCACCTTCACCAAGCAGACCTCCCGGCGCTCCTGCTTGCGGTGCCGAGCCGAGGCGTTCGCCGCCTGCCCACCGTAGATCATGAAGCAGTTATGGACTTCCGGGAATCCCTCTTCCCTGCCGCCCTCCTTCTTGTTGTTGTCATGGCCCTTGCCATCCTCCGCCGGGGGCCCGGTCTTATGGAAGTGGCGTCGGAGCATGATGCATTCTTCGAGGGTGTGCTTGACAGGCCCCTGGTGATAGGGGCACGGCTCTTTGAGCATCTTGTCGAACGCGCCGGCCCCTCCAGGTGGTTTCCGAGGGTTCCTGTGCTCGACCGCAGCGACGAGATTCGCGTCTGCGGCGTCGCGTTTCACCCGCGACTTGTTTTTGGCCTTCTTCTTCGTGCCCCGCTGGGCGGACACCTCAGGGGCGTCTGTCTTCGGCTCGACCTGAGGCTGCTTGTCCTTTCCGGAAGATGGCTTCGACCGCCTCTTGACCCAAGGCGAACTTGGTGGCGACGTCCATCAGTTCACTCGCGCGGGTGGGGGTCTTGCGCCCCAGTTTGCTTACTAGGTCCCGGCAAGTGGTGCCGGCAAGGAAAGCCCCGATGACATCCGAGTCGGTAATGTTGGGCAGCTCGGTGTGCTGCTTCGAAAATTGCCAGATGTACTCTCGGAGGGACTCCCCGGGCTGCTGGCGGCAGCTTCGGAGGTCCCACGAGTTCCCAGGGCACACGTACGTGCCTTGGAAGTTCCCCGCGAAAGCTTTGACCAGATCGTCCTAGTCGGAGATCTGCGCAGGAGGCAGATGCTCTAGCCAGGCTCGGGCGGCGTCGGAGACGAAAAGGGGTAGATTACGGATGATAAGGTTGTCATCATCCGCCCCTCCCAACTGGCAGGCCAGTCGGTAATCCGCGAGCCACAGCTCCGGCCTCGTCTCCCCCGAGTACTTGGTGATAGTAGTCGGGGCTCGGAAACGGGCAGGGAACGGTGCTCGTCGTATGGCCTGGCTGAAGACTCGTGGGCCGGGTGGTTCGGGCGAAGGACTACGGTCCTCCTCGCTGTTGCAGCGTCCCCCACGCCTGGGATGGTAGCCTTGACGCACCTTCTCATCGAGGCAGGCTCGATGGTCAAGATGGTGGTGCTCGTTGCCGAGGTGTTCCCAGGCGGTGGGCGCCTCATCCCGTGTACGCTCAGGACGGACCGAGGCTTCCCGAATGCGCCGGGAGGACACCGCGTGATGCTCTGAGGGGTCAGCTCGCCTACGGGAGGCAGAGCTCTTGGCTCATCGAACCGCGGCGCCCTCTAGAAGATTCTTGAGTTTGCCCTGAATGCGCCGTCCCTCGGTGGTGGATGGCTCCGGCATGGCCCGAAGCAGCATCACCGCTGCAGCTAGGTCCTGGCTAGACCCGCTGAGGCCGGAGGTAGCGCTGCCCTGGCATTGTCGACGATGCGGTGTCTGATGTCTTGGGCCCGGTGATAGGCTTCTCCAGCGAGTGATCGGCCTGCCCACTCCTGTTCGATGTTCTATCGGAGTTGCACAAGCCGGTCCGCTTCCCCATCGACCCGAGCCTACATCTCACGGATTTGCTCGAGCTGTATGTCCTGACCCCCCGCAGGGACTGGGATGACAGCTAGCTCCCGCAGGATGTCAACGCGAGATGAGGGCCCAAGGGGATCGTCAACCTCTGGCATACCGAGGTGGTTGCCTTCGTCGTGATCCCCCAGATCGACGTGGAAGCATTCGCGATTTGGGCCGTAACCTTCGTCGTCAAGGTCATGGCCATCATCAGAACAACCGGAGAGGCAGTGGTCGCATGCGGACATGAAGCTCCGCATGTCACCGGGGTCATTGAGGGCAGAGAAATCCCAACCAGAGTCGGGGATGTCCTCCTCTTCAGAACTCGCCGGCCCGGAGGTCGAGACGGCTGTCAGTCGGTCCCAGGTCGACCACATGTGGTACCCCGGAAGGTTTGGATACGCCTTTACGAAGGCGCTCACCATCGCGGGGTCGCTAGGTGAATCGAAGCTGAACCGAAAAGGTATGGGATGGAAAACGGACGGTACCTCTTGGTCGTTGGATAGTGGTGAAGTCGCGTCGGGGGCGGTGCACACCGTCAACTCAGGTACGAGGGTAACGCCCAGCAGGCCTTTCGCGAGGGTGCTGGCGTCATTAGTCCGCTTGGGGCTGACACATTGCGGGGAAGTGACACCCACCGTCGCCTCAGGTACGAGGGCAATGTCCGACATGTCCCGCGGGGGAGTGCCGGCGTCGTCGACTCGCTCTGGTGCGACAGCCGACAAGGTGCCCCATCTCCACCTCCTCCAACGAGGAGGGTGGCGGGGACGACCGGAGTGCTCCTCTTCTGCCGCGGGAAGATGCTATCGTAGAGCTCGTCGTCGCCGTGCGAGTCGAAGACCGTCGTTGTTGTCGCGCCGCGGGGGGAGGAGTACCATGTCGTAGCTGCCGTCGAGAGACAGGAACTCAAGGCTCCCAAAGCGGAGCACCGTCCCGGGCTGGAGAGGTTGCTGAAGACTCCCCATCTGGATCTCAACGGGAAGGTGTTCGTTAACACGCAGCAGGCCCCTACCTGGCGCGCCAACTGTCAGCGTTTCGACTCCGGGGGGGTCCCTGGACCGACGAGTGAATTGTCGTTGCGTGTCCTTGCCAAGATGGATTGGCGCGGGATGGAACACAAGATGTGGTACAAGCCTTGTATTATCCCGCACCAGGGGTGCCGCTCGCAGTAGGGGTTACAAGCGCGTCGCGTGAGGGAGCGAGAGAGTGGACTCGTACGCCGCTTCCCCTCGCGCGAACCCCGAACCTTTTCCAGGGTGGCCCTGGACTCCCCTTTTATAGAGGCAAGGAGAGAGTCCAGGTGTACAATGGGGGGGCGTAGCTATGCGCTAATGTGTCCGACAGTGGAGTGCCTAAGCCCTGTGTACAAGCCAATGTGGCCATCGGGGGAGAGCTTGGGCGCTGTACATGTGATGGTGTGGCCGCCGGAGGAGCACCTGAGTCCTATAGGAGCACAGCTGGCAGCGCGGCGAGGACCCTGCTGACGTCTCCTTGCTGTCGTAAGGGGCTGAGAGCCACCGGCGTCATGGCGCACGCGGGGCACCATCATTACCCGTCGTCGGGGTAAGCCAGATGGGACGCCGGTCTTGTTCCTTGTAGCCTGAACAGGCTAGGAGTAGGGAAATGATGCATCCCCTATCAGCATGGTCAGTCCGAGCCCAGGGTCGGTCGAGGCGGAGACTTCTCTTGTGGCCGAGGCCGGGGTCGGGCGAGGACGCGATTCCTCCTGAGACCGGGGTCGAGGCCGAGTCCGGGGGTCGGGCGAGGCGGAGATCTCCTCCCGAGGCCGGAGCGTGAGGTCGGGCGAGGCGGAGCTTCCTGTGGCGCCCGAGGCTTGAGCTCGATGGTTGATCGTGACCTGTTGTCAGTCGTTGCCGGGGTGGCTGACACGGCAGTTGGAGCGGAACGGGCGGCGCTGTTTTCCTGTCATATCGGACAGTAAAGAGGAGGGGCGAAGTGACTGCGGTCACTTCGGCCTGACCGACTGAGACACGTGTGTCAGGATACGGCGTCAGGCATCCCCCGTATTTAATACGCCTGCGAAGCGGTCGGTTGGTGAGGCGGTATGGCTAAGGTTGCTTCACGACGAAGCTTGCCCGAGCCGGGCCTCGGGAGAGCCCAGGGGGCGCCTGCCGCCTGAGGAGGCCCTCGGGCGAGGCGTGAATTTGTCTGGGACCACTGTTCCTACTCGAGGCTGGGCTCGGGTAAGATCGCGCCCTTCGGGTAGATGAAGTCTTGGCTTGAACCGCACCCGTCAGTTGGTCTGAGGGTGTTAACCAGCCGTGATTATGAGCGTTGGGGGTACCCCTAATTATGGTACCCGACAAGAACGGAATTGTTATGTCCCAGTTTTGTTGATGTTTGGTTACAAAGTAACTAGAACGGAATGGCTCTAATTAGAAAATATTCTCCTCAGATCCGGAACCATTCCGCTCCAAAAAATCAACCGGACGGAGCCGCTCCGTTCCCATCTCGCTCTCACAATCACGCTCCGTTCCATTCACTCTGCAACCAAATAAAAAACAGAGCCGTTCCGTTCCAGATTACCAAACACAGAACAGAGCGGCTCCGTTCCTAAAATTAGGGATGGAACGGCTCTATTATACTTGGCTACTCAACCAAACACTATCCAGTAGTCGCAGCTTGGTATAAAGATAAGAATGCCCGCGGTGGCGGACGGTGACCGCGAGCACGCCACCCAAGGCGCGACTTGGTGGACTCAACCAAAAAGTCAGTGTCGGTGGCTTGCTGTGGAGCGAGTGTATGCATAGCCTGTGTCATACGTGTGCACGTGGCACACCATTTTATTGACAACTCGGCACGATTGAATTTAAATAGATGTCCGATCGATTAATCTGTTAAGCACAGTCACAGGTGACACGGCTATGTAATAAATAAAACTGGAATGAAACACGTTGTTCCGATGACGTTATTTTTGAAAGAAACGTGTTACCCTATCATAACTCAGAGAGAGGGTAATCGTCACAAGACAGTTTTATCTAAATTTGTTTTTCTCTTGTTAAATATCATCTAGAATACCTACTAAATGACAATTAATTTAGGGGCAATTGTGTTCTTGTCCCGCTTTGATTTCTAATTATGTTTTTGCCCTATTTTCAAACCTTGTGATTTTGCTTTCACTTTTCTCAGATGAAGCTGAAAGTTACCTCTACTTTCTTCGTCTGAGAAAAGTGAGAGCAAAATCACAAAATTTGAAAAGTAAGGACAAAATCACAACTAGAAATCAAAGTGTGGGTAAGAATACAATAGCCCCATCAATTTAGTGGAAATGAAACTCACTAAATCTCACTGAGACCGACCTAATTATACATATGCCTACTTAACTAATCATTATCGTTTGGCTTTCAGGCTGCCGTCTGTCGGAACAGTACAGCTTGCTACCGTCAAGGCTGCTGTAAAGCACACGTTGCTTCCTATCCTTGGCTGCCTGTGGTTTGAACAAGAACAAGCATTGTGGTGCTAGCTTTGACCAAATTTTGCTGGCTGCCTGAAAGATCCTAACAGGGGAGCGGATGTTTTGCAATCATTTAGACTTTTATACTCTATTTGAGAAGATTCCTTGTCATGTTGTGCGGCGTATCTGGGAAAACATAATTCTTCACTCTCTTTCCTCTCTTTTAATATAGATGGTTTAGAATACATTTGAGTTGTAATTAAACTCAACGTGTCTTTAGCTGATTGTGTTTCATATAGTGGAACACGTCTATCTAGATTAAGTTTTTAATATTTAATATGCGTGCTTATATTTTTTTAATTTATTCAGAATTTTTAGTGGTAGAGGGTGACGTATTTATTGACATTGAAATGTCTATGATAACATATTCTTTCATCAACTTTCCGTCAATTTTAAAATCTACCGGCTTAGTTTCAGCCTACGTGTTTTGGAAAAAAAAATAGAGTTGAGTTGTTTTAGCGCGACTAGTAAGTGGACCGTTATCACTAATCGATACAATAGTTCTTTTTAGGGCTGGACAAAATGTTTATAGCTCGTCAGCTCGCTTGGTTCGTGGGCAGCTCTGCTCGGCTTAGATCGACTCTTTTAAATTTTTTCACGAGTTGAGCTAACATTCTAGCTCGGTTCGTTAATAAGTTAGTTCGGTTTATTAACGAGCTAGCTCACGAGCTAAACGAACTACCACGTTTTAGTAAAAACAAAACTTGAATGCGAATAATATACGTATCAGTTCTAATATAGATAGTAAAATAGATATATCTTATTATTTTCTCTAACCGGATCTAGATATGTAGGTGAAAATGTGTAATATGCTATGTTATTTATCCACATAATTGAAGAAAATAAACTACCTGGTGTCTACGAATAAAAATTATCCCTATAACCATCTTTAGAAAAAAAGTTATCCCTATAACCAGGACTGATTATATGAATTCTAATATTAGTACTAATGATGATGTACCCAACTAAAATATTTAAAAGTAATATCTATGTCTATTGACAAATGATATAAAATTTAAAATGATTACTAATAAATGATTAATTCAATTTAAATTTTATTTTTATTTAATTTAAGCATGGTATATTTGTTGTTCTACGTTATTTCTAAATAACTTAGTTTCAACGTGATATATTAGGAGTTGATTTCATCGGGAAAAAAGGAGTGATAGAACTGTAACAAATGTTGTTCTTGGCATGTTTGTCAATTAGTAGTGGATATCCAAATTGTTAGAATAAATTCTATATTTTAAAATAAATATTTATAAAATTTCATGTTGATCTTTTCCTATGTTATTAAGTACAAAGGTGAAAAAATACCCGAATTCGTATCTGTATGCGAATTTTATATGTATCATTTGAGGAGATATCACTACTGGAATTTGGCTCTTTGCCGAGTACTAAATATTTTGCCGAGTGTTTTTTCGGGCACTCGCCAAAAAAGCTCTTTGCCGAATGCCACGCAGAAAACCCTCGGTAAATGAAAACACTTAGCGAAGAAGCTCTTTGCCGAGTGTTTTATTTTTGACACTCGACAAAGAGTTTCTTTGCCGAGTGTGTTTTTTTGACACTCAGCAAAGAGCTTCTTTGTCGAGTCTCAAAAATATAACACTCAACAAAGAGCTCTTTGCCGAGTGTTTTTTTAACACTAGGCAAAGACAATTTAAAAATAACATTTTAAAGCAGTAAATTAATTCAAATGAAAAGGTTTTCAACTACAAATTTATATAACTCATCATGATGTACAATTTATAGTTTGAACATTTCTTTTTATGACAAAATAAAAATAAATTTGTTCATAAAACCTATATCTCTCTCGTAGTTTATCGAACTTTTCATGGAATGTTGTCTTAACATCCATTTGATGGACGAGAAGACCATGAGAGGCAGCTAAAGAGAATAGCACACAAATTGTGGTCAATTGAGCCATAGGTGAATAAGTATCAGAAAAATCCTCACCTTCCTTATGTGAATAGCCTTTAATTACAAGCCTCACCTTGTACCTTTCAATAGTACCATCAGGCCTAAGCTTTTTCTTGAACACCCATTTACTCCCAATGGGCTTACACCCATAAGGACACTCAACAACCTCCTAAGTTGTATTAGACATAATAGAATCCATCTCACTCCTTATTGCTTCATTCCAAAAGTCAGCATCAGTAGAGGAATATGCATCTTCAATGGTACTTGGTGTGTGAAAGGGAAATGTGTCCTTGGGACATTTCTAAGTATTTTGGTGATTGAGTGCCAACACAAGTGCTTAAGTGTTAATCTATGCAAATTGATGGACAAAGTGCAAATCAAGAGGAAAGGTATTTTTCTAAGACTTAGTACATTGTTTTGGAGACTAATGTATTGTGTCTAAGTGCTAGAAACAGGAAAAGATCAATTTGGAAAAGACTTGGCTATGCAGCCAAGACTCTGCGCAGTCTGGGTGCACCGGACTGTCCAGTGGTGCACCGTACAGTGTCCGGTGCGCCAGGCTGGCGACTGTCAACTGGCTGCTCTCGGGAAGCGATTAACGGCGTACGGCTATAAATCACCGGACTGTCCGGTGGTGCAACAGACTATCCGGTGAGCCATTCACAGGCGAAGTCGTCGCTCTCGGGAAGCGATTAACGGTGTACGGCTATAATTCACCGGACTGTCCGGTGAGGCACCGGACTGTCCAGTGAGCCAACTGTCAGCCAGGCCAACGGTCGGCCGCGTAATCCGCGCGCGACGCGTGGCCGAGCCAACGGTCAGAAGGGGGCACCGGACTGTCCGGTGTGCACCGGACAGTGTCCGGTGCGCCAACGGCTCTAGATCTTCAACGGTCGGCTGCGCCACAGAAGGAAAGAAATCCGCATCGACAGAAGGCAAGAATTGCCTTCCTGGAATGCTCTCAACGGCTCCTAGCTGCCTTGGGGCTATAAAAGGGACCCCTAGGCACATGGAGGAGTACACCAAGCATACTCTAAGCATTCCTAAGCACCAAGACTTCAATTCCACACATTCGATTCTTTGTGATAGCAACTAACGCTCCATTTGAGTAGAGAACTCTTTGAGTTGTGTTGTGAGCTCGTGTTGTGACTTGTGTGCGTGTGTCGCTCTGATTTTGTGTCTTGTGTGCATTGCTCATCCCATCCTTACTTCCGTGCTTCTTTGTGAACATCTTTGTAAGGGCGAGAGGCTCCAAGTTGTGGAGATTCCTCGCAAGCGGGACATAGTAAAGTACAAGCAAAACACCGTGGTATTCAAGTGGGTCTTTGGACCGCTTGAAAGGGTTTGAGTGCAACCCTCGTCCGTTGGGACGTCACAACGTGGAGTAGGCAAGTGTTGGACTTGGCTGAACCACAGGATAAACCACTGTGCCATCTCTATGTTGATCTTATTGTGGTTATCGTGTTGCGCAAGAACTCTTCTCTAGCCACTTGGCTTTATTGTGCTAACCCTTAATCATGTTTTGTGGATTAAGTTTCAAGTTTTTACAGGATCACCTATTCACCCCCCCCCCCTCTAGGTGCTCTCAATTGGTATCAGAGCCGTTTCTCTTCACGAAGGGACTAATCGCCCGAAGAGATGGATCCTAAGGGCAAGGGGATTGTGATCAATGATAAGGAGGAGTCATTCGTCAACGAGCTGAAAGATGACAAGCCTACTGACTCGGGCTCGGGCCACAAAAGAAAAGACGGAGAGAAGAAGAAAACAAGGCGCATCAAGGAGATAGTCTACTACGACAGCGATGAATCTTCCTCTTCCCAAAAGGACGACGACAACGACTACGAGAAAAAGAAGACGGTTAATTCAAACTTCTCTTTCGATTATTCTCGTATTCTGCATAGTTCAAATGCACATTTGCTTTCCATTCCTCTTGGCAAACCTCCACACTTTGATGGGGAGGACTACGGATTTTGGAGTCACAAAATGCGTAGTCACTTATTCTCTCTCCATCCAAGTATATGAGAGATAGTAGAAAATGGAATGCAATTTGATAGCACGGATAGTCCTTTGTTCATCAATGAACAAATCCATAAAAATGCACAAGCTACTACTATCCTTTTAGCATCTCTGTGCAGGGAAGAATACAATAAGGTGAGCGGCTTGGACAATGCCAAGCAGATCTGGGACACCCTCAAGATATCACATGAGGGAAATGACGTCACCATGCTCACCAAGATGGAGTTGGTGGAGGGCGAACTTGGGAGATTCGCAATGATCAGGGGAGAGGAGCCAACCCAAACGTACAACCGGCTCAAGACCCTCATCAACAAAATAAGGAGCTATGGAAGCACACGATGGACGGACCACGACGTCGTCCGCCTAATGCTAAGGTCCTTTACTGTCCTTGATCCACATCTTGTAAACAATATTCGTGAGAATCCCAGGTACACCAAGATGTCGCCCGAAGAAGTACTTGGGAAGTTTGTAAGCAGGCGGATGATGATCAAGGAGGCACGATATGTCGACGATGCATTGAATGGTCCAATTCATGAGCCTCAAGCCATTGCTCTCAAGGCAATGAGTAGCAAGGAGGCGCTACCTAGCAAGGTGGCACAAGTTGAGGCGGCGGGGCTAAATGAGGAAGAGATGGCCCTCATCATCAAGCGCTTCAAGACGGCGCTAAAGGGTCGCAAGGAGCATCCCAAAAAGAACAAAACGAAGGGAAAGCGCTCCTGCTTCAAGTGCGGTAAGATTGGTCATTTTATCGCTAATTGTCCCGATAATGATAGTGACCAGGAACAAGATAAGAAGAGGGAAAGGAAGAAGGCTTACAAGAAGGCTAAGGGCGAGGCACACCTTGGCAAGGAGTGGGACTCAGATTGCTCGTCGTCCGACTCCAACAACGAAGGACTCGCCGCATCAGCCTTCAACAAATCATCCCTCTTCCCCAACGAGCGTCACACATGCCTCATGGCGAAGGAGAAGAAGGTATGTACTCGAAAGTCTACTTATGCTTCTTCTAGTGATGATGAATCTAGCGATGATGAAATAGATTACTCTAGTTTGTTCAAGGGCTTAGATAGATCTAAAATTGATAAGATTAATGAATTGATTGATGCTTTGAATGATAAGAATAGATTGTTAGAAAAGCAAGAGGATCTTTTGTATGAAGAACATGATAAATTTGTAGAGGCACAAAAATCTCTTGCTTTAGAGGTTAAAAGGATTGAAATGCTTTCTTGTGAACTATCTACTTGCCATGAGACAATTTCTAGTTTAAAAAGTGTGAATGATGATTTAAATGCTAAATTAGAAGTAGCAAATAGATCTAACTCTTGTGTAGAACATGTTGTGATTTGCAATAGGTGTAAAGATTTTAATGTTGATGCTTGTAGTGAACACCTAGTTTCTATTGCAAAACTAAATGGTGAAGTGGCTAGTCTTAATGCCCAACTTATTAAGACTAGCAAGGATGAATTTGACAAACTAAAATTTGCAAGGGATGCCTACACTATTGGTAGACACCCCTCAATTAAGGATGGGCTTGGCTTCAAGAGGGAAGCCAAGAACTTAACTAGTCATAAGGCTCCCATTCCCGCCAAGGAGAAAGGGAAGACCCCTATGACTAATAGTTGTCAAAAGAACCATGCTTTCATGTACCATGATAGGAAATTCTCTAGAAATGTTCATTATGATAGGAGTTATAATGCTTACAATTCAAATGCAATGATTGCCTCAAGTTCTTCCATCATGCATAATAAAAATTTGACTAGGAGAAATGTTATGCCTAGAAGAAATGTTGTTCATGTTCCTAGGAAAGTGAACAATGAACCTTCTACAATTTATCATGCTTGCAATGCTTCCTTTGCAATTTGTAGAAAGGATAGAAAGGTGATTGCTAGGAAATTAGGGGCAAAATGCAAGGGAGATAAAACTTGCATTTGGGTCCCTAAGGATATTGTCACTAACCTTGTAGGACCCAACAGGAGTTGGGTACCTAAGACCCAAGCCTAAATTTGCCTTGCAGGTTTATGCATCCGGGGGATCAAGCTGGATTATCGACAGCGGATGCACAAACCACATGACGGGGGAGAAGAAGATGTTCACCTCCTACGTCAAGAACAAAGATTCCCAAGACTCAATCATATTCGGTGACGGGAATCAAGGCAAGGTGAAAGGGTTAGGAAAAATAGCTATTTCATCCGAACACTCCATTTCCAATGTGTTTTTAGTTGAGTCGCTTGGATATAACTTGTTGTCTATGAGTCAGCTTTGTAATATGGGATATAACTGCTTATTCACAAATGTAGATGTGTCTGTCTTTAGAAGGAGTGATGGTTCATTAGCTTTTAAGGGTGTATTAGACGGCAAACTCTATTTAGTTGATTTTGCAAAAGAGGAGGCCGGTCTAGATGCATGCTTAATTGCTAAGACTAGCATGGGCTGGCTGTGGCATCACCGCTTAGCACATGTGGGGATGAAGAACCTTCACAAACTTCTAAAGGGAGAACACGTGATAGGTCTAACAAATGTGCATTTCGAAAAAGATAGACCTTGTGCAGCTTGTCAAGCAGGTAAACAGGTGGGAAGCTCTCATCATACCAAAAATGTGATGACCACATCAAGACCTTTGGAGTTGCTTCATATGGACCTCTTCGGACCCGTCGCCTATTCAAGTATAGGAGGAAGTAAGTATGGACTTGTTATAGTTGATGATTTTTCTCGCTTCACTTGGGTATTCTTCTTGCAGGATAAAACTGAAACCCAAGGACCCTCAAGCGCTTCCTAAGGAGAGCTCAAAATGAGTTTGAGCTCAAGGTGAAGAAGATAAGGAGTGACAACGGGTCCGAGTTCAAGAACCTTCAAGTGGAGGAGTACCTTGAGGAGGAAGGGATCAAGCACGAGTTCTCCGCTCCCTACACACCACAGCAAAACGGTGTGGTAGAGAGGAAGAACAGGACGCTCATTGACATGGCGAGGACAATGCTTGGAGAATTCAAGACGCCCGAGCGATTTTGGTCGGAAGCCGTGAACACGGCTTGTCACGCCATAAACCGGGTGTACCTTCATCGCCTCCTCAAGAAGACTTCGTATGAACTTCTAACCGGTAACAAACCCAATGTGTCTTACTTTCGTGTATTTGGGAGCAAATGTTATATTCTAGTAAAGAAAGGTAGAAATTCTAAGTTTGCTCCCAAAGCTGTAGAAGGGTTTTTGTTAGGTTATGACTCAAATACAAAGGCGTATAGAGTCTTCAACAAATCATCGGGTTTGGTTGAAGTCTCTAGCGATGTTGTATTTGATGAGACTAATGGCTCTCCAAGAGAGCAAGTTGTTGATCTTGATGATGTAGATGAAGAAGACGTTCCAACGGACGCGATTCGTACCATGGCGATTGGAGACGTGCGACCACAGGAACAAAAGGAGCAAGATCAACCCTCTTCCTCAACAATGGTGCATCCCCCAACTCAAGATGATGAACAGGTTCATCAAGAGGAGGCGTGTGATCAACGGGGAGCACAAGATGATCATGTGATGGAGGAAGAAGCACAACCTGCACCTCCAACCCAAGTTCGAGCGACGATTCAAAGGAATCATCCCGTCGACCAAATTTTGGGTGACATTAGCAAGGGAGTAACTACTCGCTCTAGATTAGCTAATTTCTGTGAGCATTACTCTTTTGTCTCTTCTATTGAGCCTTTCAGGGTAGAAGAGGCCTTGCTAGATCCGGACTGGGTGTTGGACATGCAAGAAGAGCTCAATAATTTCAAGAGAAATGAAGTTTGGACACTGGTTCCTCGTCCCAAGCAAAATGTTGTGGAACCAAGTGGGTGTTCCGCAACAAACAAGATGAGCACGGGGTGGTAACAAGGAACAAGGCTCGACTTGTGGCAAAAGGTTATGCCCAAGTCACAGGTTTGGACTTTGAGGAGACTTTTGCTCCTGTGGCTAGGCTAGAGTCCATTCGTATTTTGCTAGCATATGCCGCTCACCATTCTTTCAGGTTGTTCCAAATGGATGTGAAGTGCGCTTTCCTCAACAGGCCAATCAAGGAGGTGTACGTGGAGCAACCCCCTGGCTTCGAGGATGAACGGTACCCCGACCACGTATGTAAGCTCTCTAAGGCGCTCTATGGACTTAAGCAAGCCCCAAGAGCATGGTATGAATGCCTTAGAGACTTTTTAATTGCTAATGCTTTCAAGGTTGGGAAAGCCGATCCAACTTTATTCACTAAGACTTGTGATGGTGACTTATTTGTGTGCCAAATTTATGTCGATGACATAATATTTGGTTCTACTAACCAAAAGTCTTGTGAAGAGTTTAGCAGGGTGATGACTCAAAAGTTTGAGATGTCGATGATGGGCGAGTTGAACTACTTCCTTGGGTTCCAAGTGAAGCAACTCAAGGACGGCACCTTCATCTCCCAAACGAAGTACACGCAAGACTTGCTAAAGCGGTTTGGGATGAAGGACGCCAAGCCCGCAAAGACTCCGATGGGAACTGACGGACACGTCGACCTCAACAAAGGAGGTAAGTCCGTTGATCAAAAAGCATACCGGTCCATGGTAGGTTCTTTGCTTTATTTATGCGCTAGTAGACCGGATATTATGCTTAGTGTATGCATGTGTGCTAGATTTCAATCCGATCCAAGGGAGTGTCACTTAGTGGCCGTGAAGCGAATTCTTAGATATTTAGTCGCTACGCCTTGCTTCGGGATCTGGTATCCAAAGGGGTCTACCTCTGACTTAATTGGATATTCAGACTCCGATTATGCTGGATGTAAGGTCGATAGGAAGAGTACATCAGGGACGTGCCAATTCTTAGGAAGGTCCCTGGTGTCGTGGAGCTCTAAGAAACAAACCTCCGTTGCCCTATCCACCGCTGAGGCCGAGTATGTTGCCGTAGGACAGTGTTGCGCGCAACTACTTTGGATGAGGCAAACCCTCCGGGACTTTGGCTACAATCTGAGCAAAGTCCCACTCCTATGTGACAATGAGAGTGCTATCCGCATAGCGGACAATCCTGTTGAGCACAGCCGCACAAAGCACATTGACATCCGGCATCACTTTTTGAGAGACCACCAGCAAAAGGGAGATATCGAAGTGTTTTATATTAGCACCGAGAACCAGCTAGCCGATATCTTTACCAAGCCTTTAGATGAGAAGACCTTTTGCAGGCTGCGTAGTGAGCTAAATGTCTTAGATTCGCGGAACTTGGATTGATTTATAGCATACATGTGTTTATGCCCTTGATCTTGTTCCTTACGCATTTTGTTGTTTATTTATGGTGCTCAAGTTGTACAAACACTCCCTGGACCTCAAAAGTCCATGTGTGATTGATGCACATATTTAGGGGGAGATGTGCTACAACTTGACCCTTTGAGACTAACCATGTGTTTTGAGCTTGCTTGATTTAGCCTCAAAGGTGGATTGAAAGGGAAAGGTGGACTTGGACCATGCAAGACTTCCACTGCACTCCGATGAGAGGGTAACTTACTCCAAGTCCATCTCAATGTCCTTATTGCCTTTGTACTCTTATTTGAAGATTTTGGTGAGGCAATGGGGTTTAAGGGCCAAGATTGATCCCGTTTTGGTGCTTGATGCCAAAGGGGGAGAAAATAAGGCCAAAGCAATAAATGGATCAGCTACCACTCGAGAATTTTGAAAATAGTAGAATAGAGCTTTTGGTTTGTCAAAACTTCCTTGTTGTCTCTTTTGTCAAAAGTTGGCTTCTTGTGGGGAGAATAGTTGATTATGGGAAAAAGGGGGAGTTTTTGAAATCTTTGATCAATTTCTCTTGGAACAACTCTCTTTATGTCTCAACAAGTGTGTTTGACTTAGAGATAGGAAATTGAGGTTGATTTGCAAAAACAAAACCAAGTGGTGGTAAAGAATGATCCAAATATGCCAAATTTGAATCAAAACAAATTTGTGTTTTCATTTGCATTGATGTTGCACTTCTTTAGTTGCTTTTTGTTGTGTTGGCATAAATCACCAAAAAGGGGGAGATTGAAAGGGAAATGTGCCCTTGGGCCATTTCTAAGTATTTTGGTGATTGAGTGCCAACACAAGTGCTTAAGTGTTAATCTATGCAAATTGATGGACAAAGTGCAAATCAAGAGAAAAGGTATGTTTCTAAGACTTAGTACATTGTTTTGGAGACTAATGTATTGTGTCTAAGTGCTAGAAACAGGAAAAGATCAATTTGGAAAAGACTTGGCTATGCAGCCAAGACTCTACGTAGTCTGGGTGCACCGGACTGTCCGATGGTGCACCGGACAGTGTCCGGTGCGCCAGGCTGGCGACTGTCAACTGGCTGCTCTCGGGAAGCGATTAACGGCGTACGACTATAAATCACCAGACTGTCCGGTGGTGCACCAGACTGTCCGGTGCGCCAGTCGACAGAAGGCAAGAATTGCCTTCCTGGAATGCTCTCAACGGCTCCTAGGTGCCTTGGGGCTATAAATGGGATCCCTAGGCGCATGGAGGAGTACACCAAGCATACTCTAAGCATTCCTAAGCACCAAGACTTCAATTCCGCGCATTTGATTCTTTGTGATAGCAACTAGAGCTCCATTTGAGTAGAGAACTCTTTGAGTTGTGTTGTGAGCTCGTGTTGTGACTTGTGTGCGTGTGTCGCTCTGATTTTGTGTCTTGTGTGCGTTGCTCATCCCATCCTTACTTCCGTGCTTCTTTGTGAACATCTTTGTAAGGGCGAGAGGCTCCAAGTTATGGAGATTCCTCGCAAGCGGGACATAGTAAAGTACAAGCAAAACACTGTGGTATTCAAGTGGGTCTTTGGACCGCTTGAAAGGGGTTGAGTGCAACCCTCGTCCGTTGGGACGCCACAACGTGGAGTAGGCAAGTGTTGGACTTGGCCGAACCACGGGATAAACCACTGTGCCATCTCTGTGTTGATCTTATTATGGTTATCGTGTTGCGCAAGAACTCTTCTCTAGCCACTTGGCTTTATTGTGCTAACCCTTAATCAAGTTTTGTGGATTAAGTTTCAAGTTTTTACAGGATCACCTATTCACCCCCCTCTAGGTGCTCTCAGTGTGTCATCCACAAGATATACAATGTAATCATCACCAAAGGACTTTGCAATCCTTGGTCTCTTACTCTTTCGAGTAGATACATTGTCATCTTTGACAAGATTATGTTTATGAGATTCCTTAGTGTGTTTTATCGGAATAAAATGCTCATGGGGTATCATTGGTTCATCATTAAATGTATCATGTGTAGCTTTCATGGAAAATTCGTCCTCAAATAATGTAGCATCTCTGGACTCCATAATAGTACCAACCAACATGTCCAGTACTCTAGAGTTTATAATTAAGAACCAATGATGTAGAAAGCATACTCAAGGAAAACACAATCATTATTTTTGGTCCTAATTTGTGCTTCTTGTTAATTGGCACATTCACTTTAGCCAAACAAGCCCAGGAGTGCAAATAGGAGATATTTAATTTCCTCTTTTCTCATTCCTCGAATGGTGTGATTTCTTTGTTCTTTGTGGGAACTTTATTCAAGACATGACATGCCATCAAGATCGCCTCACCCCACCATTCCTTAGATAGTCCCGAAGTCTCTAACATGGCGTTAACCAAATCAATTAGAGTACGGTTCTTTCTTTCAGCAACCCATTGGATTGTGGTGAGTATGGCGGTGTCCTCTCATGAATAATACCATGTTCCACACAAAAATCAGAAAAATCACCCAAAAAATATTCTCCACCACGATCAGACCTTAACCGTTTAATTTTCCTCTCGAGTTGATTTTCAACTTCAGCTTTGTAGGTCTTAAAATAATGCAAAGCTTCGTTTTTTGATTTTAAGAGATACACATAACAAAATCTAGTAGAATCATCGATAAAAGTAATAAAATATTGTTTGCCTCCTTTAGTCAATATTCCGTTCATCTCACATAAATCGAAATGTATTAAGTCTAGTGGCATCAGATTCCTCGCCTCCGCAGCCTTATGAGGCTTGCTAGGTTGCTTAGATTGCACGCACACCTGGCACTTAGAACCTTTGACTAAATCAAATTTCGGGATTAAATTTAAATTTGCTAACCGTGAGACAACAAAAAATGATGTGACAAAGTCGTGAATGCCAAATATACGACTCATTCAAAACAACATTGTTCACAGACTTATTACACACATCATGACAAGATGAAACTACGAGAGAGATGTATAAAATTTGTGCATATTGTTAGAACCATCATGTGAGATGAACAAATGACCAAACAACTAAAATAAACTTTGTAGAACTTGAGAAGTTATAGATTTTGTAGTTGGCAACCTTTTCATTTGAAGTCATATTGTCAACGAAAACTACGTCTGAATTTAAAAAATTTTAAAATTTGAATTTTGAAAACGGCCTCGAAAGAAAAAAAATCACCAACGTGAAAGTTGCAGGTATTGAAGAGTTATGAAACTTTGTAGTTGACAATGTTTTGGTTTGAAATCATCTTGTCATGCAAAACTATATTTGAATTTTGAAATTTGAATTTTTCAAACTACCTCGGTTGGAAAAACCATCAAAATAAAAGTTGTAGGTCTTGAAATGTAATGAAACTTTGTAATTGACAACTTTTTGATTTGAAATCATCTTATCATTGAAAAATTCGTGTGAAGTTTTCAAATTTGAAATTCAAATTTTGTAAACGGCCTCAGATGTAGAAACTATCAAAATAGAACTTGTAGATCTCGAAAAGTTATGCAACTTTATAGTTGGTCACATTTTCAAATGAATTCATTTAGTGGCTTAAATAATCAAATTACTATCGGTTTGTTATAATACATGATGAATGAAAACGTAATATAGACATAATTGATGTAGTAGTGTAGTGGTATAGGAGGGTATGTGCGAGAGAGAGGTTGCGAGTTTAAATCTCACCATTCACAAAACATGTAAATTTGATTCAAAATAATAGTGAAAAATGATAGGTCGATGGGTATGGTAATAGGTAGTGGTTGGAGAGTTCCTATAATTTAAAAAAATGTCGAAAATGTAATTGGCAAAGAACCCTTTGCCGATAAAATATCTACTGAGTATTCTTTGCCGAGTGTTACACTCGGAAAAAGCTTTGCCGAGTATAAAATGACCTTTTGCCGAGTGTTTTAGACACTCGGCAAAGAACACGATTCCGGTAGTGTATATAAACATGTAAATTTGATTCAAAATAATAGTGAAAAATGATAGGTCGATGAGTATGATAATAGGTAGTGGTTGGAGAGTTGTTCCTATAATTTAAAAAAATGCCAAAAAAAGTACTCGGCAAAGAACTCTTTGCCGATAAAATATTTGCCGAGTATTCTTTGCCGAGTGTAAATGACCTTTTGCCGAGTGTTTTAGACACTCGGCAAAGAACGCGATTCCGGTAGTGTATATGATAAATTTAAGGTTTAGCTTTTATTAATCTTTACAAGCTCAATGCTAAAAGTAAGAACACGGATTTGCTATCATATATCATATTTATTCGTAATCAAAGTCAAAAAGACTAAAAAACTGCTATCCAAATAAGTATCTGTTTTTATTGCATTCATGAGTGATTCGCATCACCGAAATGATCGCCAAAACTGATCACCACCAATAAAATTTATTTTTTGGTACTTACTTCTGGTATCTCTATATGATCATATATCGTCCCCATATACCAACACGAGTTTTTTGTGCGCACTTTGTTCTCACTCATACGAACCTGAGAAGACTTACCAGTTAGTCACCCATCCCAAGATTGTTGTAGGCCAAGCACGGTTAACCCAGAGATTCTTTCGAGATAGAGTTCCGAAAAATAAGATACACCTTGTTTGTATGAGTGCTCTATTAATTATGTTAAGTCTTGGGCTACGATATCTCCATCCACCGGGGCTAGGATACTACAGTCTTCAACAGAATCCGCGAGTTTAGATGGATAAACAGGCAAGGAAAAGGGGTTAATCACGCCTGATCTAATCCAAGGGCGGGCCGTCCATGGCTCAGACTGTACGGCCTTTCCCTGGTTGCACAAATGGTGCTCAACAGTTTGTCAATTAGTATTGGATATCCGAATTGTTAGGGTAAATTCTATATTTTAAAATAGATATGTATAAAGTTTGATGTCGATATTTTCCTATGTTATCAAGAACATTATTACAAATAATAAAAAAGTTGTGTAAATCATTTTATGCATTACTAGCCACTTGCCCGTGCTTTGCTACGATTTCTATATATCATATAAATAAGTATTAAGATATTTATTCAAATATAATATTGTTTATTTCTAAATAATAAGATATGTGTGGTCTAGTGGTTAGCCCCAAATTTTCGGAGTTGGGGTGTGGATTCGAGTGCTCGCTCTGCACTTTTTCTTGCGCGGTGTTGTAGCTGCGTTGGTGGGGTCGGGTGCTGAGCAGGCGCAGTAGCTGGTTGCGTGGAAGTTGAGGTCCACAGGGCAGTAGCTGAGAGGGTCGGTAGAACCAGTCAAAGAATGTGGGGCGGACCTAGTCAAAGAATGTGGGGCGAACCTAGAGTGTTAGCATGTCCATAGGGCAGTCGCTGAGAGAGGGACATGAGAACCAGTCGGGGCGTGTGGGGCGGGTCCAGAGTGTTAGCGTGGAGGGTGAAGTTGTGATAGCACATGTGTCTATATTAGGTTCTTAATAGAGTAGTATAGATAAATAGGTATTGAGATATTTATTCAAATATAATTACTGTTTATTTATAAACACTAAGTTATGTGTGGTTTGGTGGTTACCCCTAATGGTTGGAGCAGGGGGTTGTGGGTTTAAGTGCTTGCTTTGCTGCATTATTTTTTTTACGGTGTGGTAGCACGAAGGGTAAAACCATGGTAGCATGAGTTGCCTACATTAGATTCTTAGTATATATACTAGTAGTGTGCTCGTGCTTTGCTACGATTTCATTTATACAGCATAAACTATAAAGATGTGTGCATCCTATTTATTAAAGCCAACAACCATGTTTCAAATATACATTTGAGCAAAAATTTATTATGGGAAGCGGTCGGGTGGTGGTACTTGGTAGTTGAGATATACACGAGACATTTATTAAGAAAAATAAAGAATGATCTTTTTATCTTGTGTATACGTATTCTTCTACTTTTTTTATCATTAGAAACAAAGAGAAAAAGATTCTAACACAGTTTCTATTATATAGTTAAGCCTAGCGCGTGCGGGTAGCGGCCACACACAACACGTACACAATAATTATATAAAAACGAACAATATATATTTTTTGTTAATAACCAATGCATAACTAAACTCAGGATATTTTTGGATTAAAAACTTAGTCATAAAAACAATGATTGTGTTGCAATACACTGAACATCTTTGTGTAGTAAACAGGAGTGGGACAATTTCTATATATGTTGTTTAAGAAAAGTAATAGATAAATCAGCACACCATTGGTGGCTTTGCCGATGTAGGCCTCAACATCTTCATCTAATGCTTCAGCAGCCTCAACCTCTGGTGCATGCTGACCAACTTCCATCGCCCGACTCATCTGACAAAACACATCGCAAATTATAGATAAAATCATTCGATGATGGGCATCCCATGTAGAGACATAGCGATCAGTCGTCTTATCATCATCATGTTAGTCTCGCTACAAATTAAATTAATAATAGCGGGAGAGAGGGTGATGTCATCTATAGAGACCTGAAGAGCAGCAAACATAAGGCGAAAGCACTGCTGCCATCGTGTACAGACACAAAAAACAATACTGTCATCAAGCTAAGCCCACCAAATCTTCTTAATCTATGTCAATCATGGGTCACACCACACCACATTATAGACATCTCAATATATTCCAACTTCAGCTGCTTTGTTCTCATCACATAATTTTTCTTTTCACTCGAGCTTCACATATGACAGAAGAGAATGAACCTAATCACATCAACAAACAAAGAAAAAGGAATGTCGGTTATAAAATTGTTTGTGCACCACTACATAGAACACCAACTCTTAGTACTCACAAAAAATCAATGGCATGCAAACCTGGTAATTTCTACCATCAGCTCGCCACATATAGAACATGAGCTACTACTTCTGAGCACGATTGGAGGGAGCTGCTGAGGGGCTGGCTCGATCGATTCAGAACGCCTAATCTTCGGTTGAGTAAAAGCAAAAAGGAATTCCTTGAAGGTCACCATTCCATTCTTGTCCCAATTCATCTCTGCGTTCACAAAAGGAGTAAATATCATGGCAGATATATAAACAGGTAATAACCATGATTGGACTGGAGTAATAATAACCAATACATAACTAAACTCGGGATATTTTGGATTAAAAACTTAGTCATAAAAACATTGATTGTGTTGCAATACACTGAACATCCTTGTGTAGTAAACAAGAGTGGGACAGTTTCTATATATGTTGTTTAAGAAAAGTAATAGATAAATCAGCACACTTGTGGCTTTGCTGATGTAGACCTCAACATCTTCATCTGATGCTTCAACAGCCTCAACCTCTGGTGCATGCTGACCAACTTCCATCGCTCGACTCATCCGATAAAACACATCGCAAATTATAGATAAAATCATTCGATGATGGGCATCCCATGTAGACATAGCGATCAGTCATCGTATCATCATCATGTCAGTCTCGCTACAAATTAAATTAATGATAGCGGGAGAGGGGGTGATGTCATCCATAGATACCTGAAGAGCAGCAAACATAAGGCGAAATCACTGCTGCCATCGTGTACAGACGCAAAAAACAATGCTGTCATTAAGCCAAGCCCACCAAATCTTCTTAATCTATGTCAATCATGGGTCACACCACAAAACATTATAGACATCTCAATATATTTCAACTTCAGCTGCTTTGTTCTCATCACATAATTTTTCTTTTCACTCGAGCTTCACATATCACATAAGAGAATGAACCTAATCACATCAACAAACAAAGAAAAAGGAATGTTGGTTATAAAATTGTTTGTGCACCACTACATAGAACACCAACTCTTAGTACTCGCAAAAAATCAATGGCATGCAAACCTGGTAATTTCTACCATCAGCTTGCCACATATATAACATGAGCTACTACTTCCGAGGCACGACAGGAGGGAGCTGCTGGAGGCCTCCTGAGGGGCCAGCTCGATCGATTCAGAATGTCTAAACTCCAGTTGAGTAAAAGCAAAAAGGAATTCCTTGAAGGTCACCATTCCATTCTTGTCCCAATTCATCTCTGCGTTCACCAAAGGAGTAAATATCATGGCAGATATATAAACAGGTAATAACCATGATTGGACTGGAGTAATAATAACCAATACATTACTAAACTCGGGATATTTTGGATTAAAAACTTAGTCATAAAAATATTGATTGTGTTGCAATACATTGAACATCTTTGTGTAGTAAACAGGAGTGGGACAATTTCTATATATGTTGTTTAAGAAAAGTAATAGATAAATCAGCACACCACCGGTGGCTTTGCCGATGTAGGCCTCAACATCTTCATCTGATGCTTCAGCAGCCTCAACCTCTGGTGCATGCTGACCAACTTCCATCGTCCGACTCATCTGACAAAACACATCACAAATTATAGATAAAATCATTCGATGATGGGCATCCCATGTTGACATGGCGATCCGTCATCTTATCATCATCATGTCAGTCTCGCTACAAATTAAATTAATAATAGCGGGAGAGGGGACGATGTCATCCATAGAGACCCGAAGAGCAGCAAACATAAGGCAAAAGCACTGCTGCCATCGTGTACAGACACAAAAAAACAATGTTGTCATCAAGCCAAGCCCACCAAATCTTCTTAATCTATGTCAATTATGGGTCACACCACACCACATTATAGACATCTCATTATATTCCAACTTCAGGTGCTTTGTTCTCATCACATAATTTTTGCTCTGAATGACAAAACTACATTGAAAGCAGATATTACTAATTATAGTAGAAAAAGAGCAAACAGTTAACCTGATGATGAAAAGCTTTGTATCTATCCCATCATAATTATGTTTTACATTTGGCCTGGCTTGTATTTCTACCTAGCCATTCTCAGGTCGGAGGAGCAGATCGTGCCATGCTTAGCAAGAAGTGAGCCATAACTTGTAGAATCTAAATTGATCACCATATGCTTAATTATGTGTTCCAATGGTTTGGATATTCAAAAAATTACCTCTCATGTTCCTCGTCAGAATCCATTTCCTCGTCAGAGTGTTCACGAGCTTGAGTATCCTCATTGTCATTATCCCTAATTTCATTTTGCACATCATGCTCTGCTGATTCAACAACTTCAAGTTCTTTTCAACCCTAAAAATGAAAAATATGAAAAACTAAAAAATAGATGATCATGAACAAGCATGCTTCTTTATATGCTTTTGCAATAACAAACCATAGGTAAAGATAGAACATATGCATCCTATTAGAACGTACTTTACAATGCCTGAAAACATAATCTTATTCAACATCCTAATATTTTAACCATGTTTTTCCTTATCCACTCTATTATGTTTTTTAAAGACAGGCAAACAAATCAGCCTTCAAAATCAGTATTGCCTGAATACCAGTGCAACTAAATTCATTATCGGTGGGCACAAAACTTAGTGGAAAATATCTGAATCGAAAATCTCATGCAATCTGAAAGCTGCTAGTCACAAACAATGTACTAAAACAAAAGGAATCAAAAAGTACCAGGGCATGAATTCACTGGCTGATAATTGGACGGAGATCACTCCTTAGCAGGTCTACTGAAAGTTGATAGCAAGTTCAAGTCTACAGAATGTACTCAGTATCCACCTAAATCCACATGCTGGGGTGGATTGGGGAGAAAAATTAACTTATGGCTCCTTTTTACACAAGCTGTCTGTTTAGTTCATGATTAGGAATGATGATAGCTTAGACTCTAGAGTATTTATTTGTAGAGTACCAACTGAAGTTTGGAGGAAGTTACCTTCTCAATGTTCTCTTTGATTGCATATTTGCACACACGCTGGCAAATTTCTGTGATATCTGCTCCACTGAACCCTTGCGTGTACTTAGCAAGAGCATTCAAGTTCACATCCTTCACCACAGGGGACTTCCTAAGATAGGCCTTGAAGATCTGGAGCCTAGACTGCTCATCAGGCAGTGGAATGTAGATTAGCTAGTCAAGACGCCCTGGCCTCAACAGAGCAGGGTCAATGATATCAAGCCTGTTTGTAGCTCTAATAATAAACACAGTTTTCTTGGCATTCATGCCATCTATTTCTGTCAGTAGCTGATTAAGCACTCTATCAGCCGCACCTCCAGCATCATCCACACTGCTTCCTCTCTGCAACATGTGTTAATATCATTGTATACATGTATGAGAGTGTAATTGTGTTGACTTGAACTTAACTGATGTGCTTATTAGAGGACAATTAGATACACAACACTTTAAGAAATATTGATAGCCAGTGGTTTAGACAACAAAACAGTATCAATCTTTGCAAAGGTCGATAGAGTAGGCAACAAGTGATTATGATACAGTAGTAGGCATATTCGTAATTTGTCCAGATAATACAACGATCAAATAATAAAATACAGTGATCAAATAACCATAATACGATGATTAAATAATGTAGTGTACCTGGTGAAAATAAAACATCCTCAAAGGAGACATAATACAAGTCTCAAAATACCAATCGATTCATCAACATCAGCATAACCACTTGCATATTAGTAGTACTTACCAGTGTTAGGTGTTCTACGAAACCTGGACATATTATTGTGCCTAGAAAATAAAACACCATGTGTGGTTAGTAATTTTCATATTTTATCCTACAAAAAATAGAGAGTAATATCCTCAATTTTTATCTGCAATGTATGGATCTATCTTAGGATAAAATTACAATGTCCAACAGTTCCTATGCTTTGAATTTAGTGTTTCCATGTTCGGTGTTCTGAAACAAAGTTTGACTGATGTTTTCACTTTTCCTGAAACCCAATGAGCCATTGACATTGTTATGGAACCTAATAAGAACATTATCATTAATTCATTGTTATGTATTTTTATGGCTCTATGTTAGGTCCTCCTGCAAGGACAGTTGGTTGGCGTGATCCTGGTTTCATACACACAAGTTTTCTCAAGGACTTATGGCCCAATCTCTTGTAATTGAATTTCACGCAACATTTTTGCATCTTCATTTCTTTCCTATTGCTCATTCATTTGTGCTACTGCAAGGGGCATCAAGAGTTACATATGATTTCAATTTTCAGGTACACATACCAAGTTGCAACGTGTTATAATTTTGGGGGATATGGGCAAGGTACTAATTTTATGTCATAGTTTCAAGATACTTGTCCTTTTGATATCCTATGCAAACATGCAATAGAATTATTAGATCGATGTCTGCTAAATAGCTATTGGCAGAAGGCCAGTTTAGCATGTCTCGACCTTCAGCATCTGCTTTCTCCTTACCTAAGAACTTATCCACCAAAATGTTGTATGTTCATTGCTAATTTTGTTTGGTGCTGGGAACATTAGGCCCTTTTCTAATCTCAAGTCAAACTAACAAGCAAGAAAAAAGGAGATTCAGTGGTCTGCTACTGTGTTTAATTTTGTTTGCTTATTAGTACAGGAGGAAGCGTTTCCTCCAAAGAAGTAGATGGAATTTCTTTTAACTACTTGACATGAAAGTTGGCATTTTTTATCAGGCTAAGGTTGATGGTTCAAATGAGTCCAATGACTTTGAGCCTGGTTCAGTTAACACAACAAACCAGCTCATATGCCAATGGTTATCTTTCACAATGGGACCAATTCACTGCACAGGTTGAGCCCATTGCTTCTACTGTACCTTACATGGTTGGGAGGTTCATCCAGGATTCCAATTCGACAACAGATCAAGTAATGAAACGATACAATTTTTATATGTTTCTGATGCTATTGATTTGTGGTTGTAGTGGTAACCACGAAAGAGATTGGCCTGGATCAGGATCTTTCTATGGAAATCTTGACTCAGGTGGTGAATGCGGGGTACCAACTCAGAATATGTTCTACGTGCCAGTAGAAAACCGTGAGCAGTTCTGGTATGAAATAAAACATGAAGCTACTGCTTATATATGTGGTCAAATACAAAGATATTTTTGGTTCAACTAAAATAAAGAATAGACAGGCAAAAGAGGACATTTACAACCTTTTATGGTGTTTGATGAAGCTGAGATGGCTGAAATTTCACTACTCATGACACTTGGAAAAAAGTCAAAAACAAATACTTATGGCAGTTAACAAATGTAGCATTGAAGCTATTTGTTGATGGAGCTGAGCTGTGCATCGTTGTCCATCTAGAAAGTTACAGTATTTTCCAACCTTTTTCTGTAAGAAGCTCTCATCGAACATGAGCTTATCATTCTAGGTACTCAACAGACTACGGGATGTTCCGTTTCTGTGTAGCCAATACCGAGTTGGACTGGAGGCCAGGAAAGGAGCAGTACAGGTTCATCGAGCACTGCCTGTCATATGTTGATTGGTAGAAACAACCATGGCTCATCTTCCTCGCGCACCGTGTCCTGGGTTACTCGTCGGCCACCTTCTACGCCGACGAAGAAACGACCGAGGAGCCCATGGGCCGCGAGAGCCTTCAGCCACTCTGGCAGAAGTACAAGGTCGACATCGCTATGTATGGCCACATCACATTAGATCTGAGGACTGGGGGCGGGGTGGCGGCCTCGGCGTAGTAGTTGTTGACGAACTCAGGCAGCGGGCACAGTTCGCCTAGGTGCGCGTAGAACGCCGTCATCTCCTCGTCCTCGTGAACGAACATGCCAGCTCGTTGCAAGACCTCCACGTTGCGTCGCGAATCCACCATGGGGGCTTGAAGGCGCCATGGGCAGAGGTGAAGGCAGCGAGTTAGGTCGGCGTCGGAGGCGACCCCGCGTGCGTCGGGGCGGGCGGAGCGAGGGATGTGGATTGGGCGACATCGACGCGTGGGATGGACGGGGGCGGGGGCACGCGGCGGCGCGGGAGCACGAGCGCCGTCGATGAAAGGAGATGCCAAGGTTGGAAGGTGAGTCGAAGCCGTGCGGATGGAGGAAGCGACGGCCGCGGTATTGATTGGAGGATGCAGCGGCCACGATTCTTGGCAGCAGAGAGGAAGCGGCGGACGCAGATTCACGACATTAGAGAGGAAACGACGGATGCGATTTTTGGCACCAGAGAGGAAGCGGCGGACGCGGGGCAAGAGAGACGCGGCGCGACAGACGAGGCGGGGATGGGCGCGTTTGAGGATTGGCAGAACCGTGCGCCATCGTATTGTGGACACCTACACTATGTTCTTAATTAGTAGTATATATATATATATATATATATATATAGATTGTATATTAGGAGCCCTAGGCTTCCAATAACTAAAGGAAGCCCGGGCCAGACAGTGCAATCCGGTCGAGCCGGACCACATCCGGACGTCTATAAAATAGGACCCGGAGTGCTAGGGTTCAATTTTTCATGCCCCATCTCGATTCATTAGCGACGGCAGTTGCCCGATAGCGCGCGCGCGGCGGACCCCGGCCAGTGGCTGCGGTGGCCGTGGCTCCCCGACCTCGACATGCGGTGGCGGCGGTTCCCAGGCCGACGGTGGCGGCCCCCGATCCAGAGGGCGAGCGGCGGCAGCGCCCTTGTGCGGCGACGATGGATCCCAGGCCGGTGGCCGCAACTCCATTACCTCGACGCGCGGTGGCGGAGGTTCCTCGATCCGTAGCGAGGCCCTTGTGCGGGCAAGCGGCGGCGTCCCCGAAGCCCCGAGGAGGCGGCACTTCCAAGGCCGACGAGCAAGCGACGCCTGTCGACGTGCGAGTAGCGACGGCGACGCATGAGGCGCGATGTTCGAGCGAGCGACGTCACGGAAGGGGCGAGATGCGCGCAGCGATGATCGCACGTGACATCCTCCGATCCGGCGCATTTTTCTTTTCGTTTATTGTGTTTTATGCCTACCACATTGTAACACCCGGATTTTAGGGGTCCAAAACCCGGGCGTAAACATAATCACCAGGTGTGCTGGGACCAAGTCTCACACATATGATGAATCATGGCACAGGATCGAATGTCACATCTTTATATATAACAGGAGTTCTATACAAAATAAATAATTACATTAAAAGGAGACAACGGTCCAGCAACCCAAAGTTGACTGGGAGACGACGACCTAGACCTCTCACGATCTCATCGCAGCATCCTCCAAGTGCTTCATCCTGTGGTACCTGTTCTTGACCTGTGGGGTATGTGAGACAGCAAGAGTGAGCTCACATACGTTCATCGCTCAACAAGTTGTGGGGAATAATGTGCATGAACTCGCCAAAGGTGGGAGCTCACGTGAAGTGTAAGGCTTACCAAAGAGGATGGTTAGAGCTGAGCATTGCTTTTAAAGTTGGTCAAAATTTTATTAGCAATTACTAAGTATAAGTAAATACCAAACCCAATTAAATAGTAGAACAAAAGTAACCACATCACCTGCGATGCAATGCATATGACAAATTGAATTTAGTTCCATAAATTAATCATGTGAGTGTCCGAGCTGCTCTTGACCGTGAGCACGGCTAGTATACCAGTTTTACACTCTGCAGAGGTTGCGCATCTTTACCCACAAGTCGTGTTACCCATCTGCCACGGAGTTGATCAGACTCCATACACCTCTACCTAGGAAGCGAGGCAGGGTACCACTACGAGGCCTTTACAAAGTTCCACTAGCTTCAGAAAACCCGCTACAGTTTATAGGAAGATCCTAGTGCAGGAATCCCTTGCAGGACCGCCATCGCAGCAAAATCCTCCCGAGGGCCTCCCTACACTGACCTCTCCCCTACTGCCCTTGCCCCTTTCGGGTAAGGTAGTCTTCCACTAGCTTTCCTAATTAATCAGCCAAGGGCGTCCCATTCCACCCTTGTGGTAGCACTGTTTTCCCGGGTGGTTCTCCATGTTCCAATTAACATAATGATCTTAACATGAACCATAAATAACAATTGATAACAAAAGTATAATCATGAATAGTGTAATCTTCATACCCAAAACCACATATAGCACTAGCAAGTACTACCCAGAAAGTTCAGTGGTAAACAAGGTATAAAGATAGACAAACTAGGGTAACCTATTGGGTCCCATCAAAATTAACCTATGCAGATCATTATGATTAATTAGAACATGAGTAGGTGAAAAGAAGTGATCAAGGGCACAACTTGCCTGGGCCTTGAGATTCCAGGTACCAGGATGATCTTCAGATTCTCGTGACCTCACTGCTAGTCGTAGCAATACAAACAAACAGTGTATAGGCAAAATTAACATTACACCAAACATGTATGCCAAAATACATTTTAATAATCTACATATTAAAATAAGATTACAGGAAAAAGAATTATTAATTTTTGAGTTATAGAATTCAAGTTATGAATTTCCTAAGGTTTAATGTGATTAAAATATGATTAAATGATAAATAAATTTTCTGACAGAGTTCATGTCAAAACAAAGACACTAAATGATGAAGAATATTATTACAAAATTTTAGAAATTGGAATGGTTCAATTTGGAGCTAAAATGGATTTTCTATGAATTATCTAAGTTTTAGCAATTATTTTCATATTAAAAATCTATTTAATAATCATTTTCCCTGGTTTTATTATGTTCTGGACTGGGCCTCAATTACCGAGAAGTGCAGGGGCTAATCCGCAAAAGTTCCTAAGACTCAGGCGAATCCCATTGTGGACGGCGGGTTGGTTTATTAAAAATCCAGGGGCTTATTTGCAAACCGCAGACCCGAAGGGGTATCCTCAAATCTGGGCCGCCAGATCGCAAATGGACGGTGCGGATTAGATCCCGATTCACTACGAACTAGTACACAACGTGGGGCTTCCGATTAAAATCCTGCGGCTAGGATTTTATGAGGGTAGGATCTAATCTTGGTCATCAAAATACCATCCTACGGCTCAGATTTCCTTTGACGAAGGGATATGCAAGATCAAATCTCCACCGCTTATCTCCGATCCCACGGCTACAGACGTCGCGCGGCAAAAACCAATCTAGGCCGTCCAAGACCCATCAGACGGTCCGCACCCTTCTTCTCTCCCACGCGAACAGCCGAGCACTCAAGAACACGCGCACGGCGGCGAAGCGTCGACGTGCTCCCTCCGGCTACCCCACAATTCCACTTCTATGTATAAATCCGAACGCGACAAGTGTTACACAACGTGGGAGGCACTACGGACACGATGGAGGGGCACTCACCTCGTTTCACGGCGACAACAGGTCTGGCCACGACGCCATGCGGTCCACGGCGGAGCTGCACGACCACCGAGCAATTCCGAGCACCACAGCGGGTCAATCTTCAATTAACCTCACACACAACTCCGCTAAGGTACGAACCACCACCGTATAGCTCAATTGAAGCCCGACTCTCGCCGCTGACGGGAATCCGCAGAGGTGTTCTCTCTACTTCTCCGCTCTCTCTCTCAGATTTGTCGCGAGCACCCTGGTTCGATGGAGACGCATCGCGGAACAAGCTGATCACCGCGGTCCCCCCCCCTTTTATGAACGGGCACGGCCCCACAGCGGGTCTGTTGCACCGCGGACGCGCGGATCACGGCGATTTCTGTTGTGGTGCGCGCCTGACTCGGCGAGGAAGACGGGGATGACACCGACTCAACGGCCCCACCCAGCAGTGAGACAGAGCTGGCGCGCACGCGAGAGTAAAGAGACTGGCAACGCGGGCCCAAGTTATCAGCGACAGCGCGCGCTAAGAAAAAAAAGAGTCTTGGGCCGCGCGGATGAAATCCCCAAATGGGCCAGATGGCGTATCCGAGGCCCAGGTTTGCTTCCTTCCTTTTTTTTTCTTTTATGTTTTATTTTCTGTTTTCCTTTTATGTTTTTCTAGTTTTCAAATTTTGATTTCAATTTTGAATCCCCATTCAAATTCAACTTCGTGCTAAATTTGTTTTACCATTAGATATTCATATTAGACATGGTATGAGTGAATTCATCTATTTTTAATATTTATTTCATGTCATTAGTGCCATTCTTTTCAATCCTACTTCAAATTTGTAAGTGTCAAAATAATTCTAATGTGAATATAAACTTTACTGTTTATGATAACATTATTTATTCTTTTCCTTATTATTTATTTATGAGAGGGATAAATGGTTTTATGAATATTTACTTTCTCACATTCTCTTTTATGCTTTATTTAAAATTGAAGGTCAAGTTTATGTTTTCCCCCAAATGTATCACCACAAAATCAACAAGAGATCAATCTTTCTCATCTATTTATTGGTCCCTTAATTAATTTACTATTATTGTTTGAAGATGAGGAGAGAGAATTCCAATAGGTTTTCAAAGTTCTTCAAAATTCTCACAACACTATTATATCTACTCTTATTTCCCTATTATATTCATTTACAATATATGTATTTATTTATTTTATTATTTTTACCTTATACAAATTTTAGGGCTTTACAAATCCTACCCCCCTTAATAATAATCTCGTCCCCGAGATTTGTAAGAAAAGGGATATAAGAAGAGTGGTTTGCAATTTAGCTTTTAGATTCTAATTATTTCAAAAACCAAGAGCCTCTTTTTTTTTGAGTGATTAGGAAAGCATGGGTATCCATATGTATATTCATTTTATTATGTAGGACGAAAGATGGGTTGGTTAAGGCAAGAATATCCTGGTGTAAGAAAGTTTATGGTGAGAAAGGACTACTTGTTGGGTGGTAATGCATCTGAAGATCGAGTTTGACTTCTCTCCTTCCTTGACGAGGTTTATCTTGTCCTTTTCGAGTCTTGCTCTTTGGTGTCTCCATCCGGGTTTGGGACAAGATACTAAGATAGATCTGTTATGTAGGTCAAGTTGTTGGGTATGGCCGAGTTGATCTAGGTCACCAATTTAGGCTTAAGTGAATTTTGGAGTATAGCCTCATCCTTTGTATCAGCATTAAGTAACTCACACTAGATTAGACCATATTAAATTAGGTATGATCTAGATTAGACTAGTTTAAGTTAGATAGATTTATCAGGGTAGGATATATCTTGTTAGGATATGTTAGAATCTTTTGAAATAGGATGGGGTATATGGTGTAGGTAGGTCAGAAGTTCTATTAGGTTAACACAGAGGGATTATGCATCTATTGGATGGGTAGGGTAGTTGCATATGTATATGGTCAAGTTAATCTAGGGCATCAATTTAGCTTAAATCATTTTTATAGGAGTGAGGTCTAATCCATTTCACTAGTATTATCTAACATGTTTGATAAGTCACTTTAGATTTGATCAGATCTAGGTTAGATTGGTGTGACTAGTTTGACTAGATAAGATCTATTTAATTTGCATTAGATCATGGTTGTTAAACTAGGGTGGATGAGTATGCTTATTAGGATAAGACAGATCCATAAAGATAAGATAGAATCTTCTAAGGCCAGTTAGATCTATTAGGATGAGATAAAATCTTTTCAAGATGAGATGAGTATCTTTTAAGATGAGATGGATCTATTAAGATAAGGGAGAATCTAAGATGAATTGGTTAGAATGAGATCTTTTAGGATAAGATAAATCTCTTAAGCTAGATATGTTCCAATGGGGATAATCTAGGTTGTCTAGTTATTTTATGAATATATTTTTATACCTATGTGTATATGCAGATGTAATTGTGGACATTACTCCACAACTCATCACACTCAATCAAAGATCCAAATCAGGCAAGTATCATAAGAACAAACATTCAAGTTCATAGATATCTATAAAAATAGTTTTTTTGTTTTTGTTCCTAGGATTAGGTCTCCTATTCCTAAAGGTCACTTTAGGCATAAGATTTCAAAGTGTGAAATCCACATTTGTCTTTAGAAGAAAAAGGTAAGAGTAATCAGAGTAAAGCGGAAATAGATGAGAAATGATTTAAGAAAAGTTTAGAAAAGAATCAGAGTAGCAAAGGTAAGTAAGTATTGGTTGTCCAGTTCTATCTAGGTTTCGTCCTACAGTCAACATTCCTCTGATACCACTTCTGTAACACCCGGATTTTAGGGGTCCAAAACCCGGGCGTAAACATAATCACCAGGTGTGCTGGGACCAAGTCTCACACATATGATGAATCATGGCACAGGATCGAATGTCACATCTTTATATATAACAGGAGTTCTATACAAAATAAATAATTACATTAAAAGGAGACAACGGTCCAGCAACCCAAAGTTGACTGGGAGACGACGACCTAGACCTCTCACGATCTCATCGCAGCATCCTCCAAGTGCTTCATCCTGTGGTACCTGTTCTTGACCTGTGGGGTATGTGAGACAGCAAGAGTGAGCTCACATACGTTCATCGCTCAACAAGTTGTGGGGAATAATGTGCATGAACTCGCCAAAGGTGGGAGCTCACGTGAAGTGTAAGGCTTACCAAAGAGGATGGTTAGAGCTGAGCATTGCTTTTAAAGTTGGTCAAAATTTTATTAGCAATTACTAAGTATAAGTAAATACCAAACCCAATTAAATAGTAGAACAAAAGTAACCACATCACCTGCGATGCAATGCATATGACAAATTGAATTTAGTTCCATAAATTAATCATGTGAGTGTCCGAGCTGCTCTTGACCGTGAGCACGGCTAGTATACCAGTTTTACACTCTGCAGAGGTTGCGCATCTTTACCCACAAGTCGTGTTACCCATCTGCCACGGAGTTGATCAGACTCCATACACCTCTACCTAGGAAGCGAGGCAGGGTACCACTACGAGGCCTTTACAAAGTTCCACTAGCTTCAGAAAACCCGCTACAGTTTATAGGAAGATCCTAGTGCAGGAATCCCTTGCAGGACCGCCATCGCAGCAAAATCCTCCCGAGGGCCTCCCTACACTGACCTCTCCCCTACTGCCCTTGCCCCTTTCGGGTAAGGTAGTCTTCCACTAGCTTTCCTAATTAATCAGCCAAGGGCGTCCCATTCCACCCTTGTGGTAGCACTGTTTTCCCGGGTGGTTCTCCATGTTCCAATTAACATAATGATCTTAACATGAACCATAAATAACAATTGATAACAAAAGTATAATCATGAATAGTGTAATCTTCATACCCAAAACCACATATAGCACTAGCAAGTACTACCCAGAAAGTTCAGTGGTAAACAAGGTATAAAGATAGACAAACTAGGGTAACCTATTGGGTCCCATCAAAATTAACCTATGCAGATCATTATGATTAATTAGAACATGAGTAGGTGAAAAGAAGTGATCAAGGGCACAACTTGCCTGGGCCTTGAGATTCCAGGTACCAGGATGATCTTCAGATTCTCGTGACCTCACTGCTAGTCGTAGCAATACAAACAAACAGTGTATAGGCAAAATTAACATTACACCAAACATGTATGCCAAAATACATTTTAATAATCTACATATTAAAATAAGATTACAGGAAAAAGAATTATTAATTTTTGAGTTATAGAATTCAAGTTATGAATTTCCTAAGGTTTAATGTGATTAAAATATGATTAAATGATAAATAAATTTTCTGACAGAGTTCATGTCAAAACAAAGACACTAAATGATGAAGAATATTATTACAAAATTTTAGAAATTGGAATGGTTCAATTTGGAGCTAAAATGGATTTTCTATGAATTATCTAAGTTTTAGCAATTATTTTCATATTAAAAATCTATTTAATAATCATTTTCCCTGGTTTTATTATGTTCTGGACTGGGCCTCAATTACCGAGAAGTGCAGGGGCTAATCCGCAAAAGTTCCTAAGACTCAGGCGAATCCCATTGTGGACGGCGGGTTGGTTTATTAAAAATCCAGGGGCTTATTTGCAAACCGCAGACCCGAAGGGGTATCCTCAAATCTGGGCCGCCAGATCGCAAATGGACGGTGCGGATTAGATCCCGATTCACTACGAACTAGTACACAACGTGGGGCTTCCGATTAAAATCCTGCGGCTAGGATTTTATGAGGGTAGGATCTAATCTTGGTCATCAAAATACCATCCTACGGCTCAGATTTCCTTTGACGAAGGGATATGCAAGATCAAATCTCCACCGCTTATCTCCGATCCCACGGCTACAGACGTCGCGCGGCAAAAACCAATCTAGGCCGTCCAAGACCCATCAGACGGTCCGCACCCTTCTTCTCTCCCACGCGAACAGCCGAGCACTCAAGAACACGCGCACGGCGGCGAAGCGTCGACGTGCTCCCTCCGGCTACCCCACAATTCCACTTCTATGTATAAATCCGAACGCGACAAGTGTTACACAACGTGGGAGGCACTACGGACACGATGGAGGGGCACTCACCTCGTTTCACGGCGACAACAGGTCTGGCCACGACGCCATGCGGTCCACGGCGGAGCTGCACGACCACCGAGCAATTCCGAGCACCACAGCGGGTCAATCTTCAATTAACCTCACACACAACTCCGCTAAGGTACGAACCACCACCGTATAGCTCAATTGAAGCCCGACTCTCGCCGCTGACGGGAATCCGCAGAGGTGTTCTCTCTACTTCTCCGCTCTCTCTCTCAGATTTGTCGCGAGCACCCTGGTTCGATGGAGACGCATCGCGGAACAAGCTGATCACCGCGGTCCCCCCCCTTTTATGAACGGGCACGGCCCCACAGCGGGTCTGTTGCGCCGCGGACGCGCGGATCACGGCGATTTCTGTTGTGGTGCGCGCCCGACTCGGCGAGGAAGACGGGGATGACATCGACTCAACGGCCCCACCCAGCAGTGAGACAGAGCTGGCGCGCACGCGAGAGTAAAGAGACTGGCAACGCGGGCCCAAGTTATCAGCGACAGCGCGCGCTAAGAAAAAAAAGAGTCTTGGGCCGCGCGGATGAAATCCCCAAATGGGCCAGATGGCGTATCCGAGGCCCAGGTTTGCTTCCTTCCTTTTTTTTTCTTTTATGTTTTATTTTCTGTTTTCCTTTTATGTTTTTCTAGTTTTCAAATTTTGATTTCAATTTTGAATCCCCATTCAAATTCAACTTCGTGCTAAATTTGTTTTACCATTAGATATTCATATTAGACATGGTATGAGTGAATTCATCTATTTTTAATATTTATTTCATGTCATTAGTGCCATTCTTTTCAATCCTACTTCAAATTTGTAAGTGTCAAAATAATTCTAATGTGAATATAAACTTTACTGTTTATGATAACATTATTTATTCTTTTCCTTATTATTTATTTATGAGAGGGATAAATGGTTTTATGAATATTTACTTTCTCACATTCTCTTTTATGCTTTATTTAAAATTGAAGGTCAAGTTTATGTTTTCCCCCAAATGTATCACCACAAAATCAACAAGAGATCAATCTTTCTCATCTATTTATTGGTCCCTTAATTAATTTACTATTATTGTTTGAAGATGAGGAGAGAGAATTCCAATAGGTTTTCAAAGTTCTTCAAAATTCTCACAACACTATTATATCTACTCTTATTTCCCTATTATATTCATTTACAATATATGTATTTATTTATTTTATTATTTTTACCTTATACAAATTTTAGGGCTTTACACACATGTATTATTTACGCTAAAAACTGTATGATTTTATGCTTTAACACAGGGTTCGTATATCAGTTTACTGCATGCACATTGGAAAGACAATTCCTTGATTTATGCTGTTCTTAATTTGCGCGCATGCAATGGAAACTCCCACGATTTTGCCATAATTTTTGGATCTGTATAAAAATAGAAACCGCATGCATGCGGCTGCCATGTTTTTCGGATCTGTCATAAAAATAGGATCGTAATAACAACCTACTAAAGCTATCAACCTCTAATTGACTCGGTATTTACGCTTATAATTGAGGGATTTTATGCTCAAAACTTAAGGTTTTTACGCTCCACCCGGAGATGCGTCCACCAGTGAACAACATGCCAGATTTTTTACGCAGTGTAAGGAATTGCATAAATACCTACACCGTGTAGTATAATTTGTTTCAGTATACATCATAAACTAGTTCTAATACGTTTAGTTGCATGGCTGTTGGAGGGATCCTATATTTATGAAGCAAATAAAATATTAAATGTGATTTTTTGTTTCTATGCATGCAATTCATTTACTTTCATTGCATATTCTTTCCATCATAAATTCGTGTGCATGCAGCCTGTAGCAGATTTTTACGCAGTATACCGAATTGCATAATTATCTACACAGTGTAGCATATTTAGTATCAGTATATAGCATAAAATGGTCATTACGAGTTTTAGTTGCATGTCTGTTGCAGCGATCCTAAATTTATGGAGGAAATAAAGCATTTAAAATAGAAACCGCCACACATATTTTTCCTAAATTTACGCGCATGCAAGAGAACGTGTTTGACTCATGCATGCATTTTGCCATAATTTTAGGATCTGTATAACCGCATGCATGCGACTGCCATATTTTTCGGATCTGCCATAAAAATAGGATTGTAATAACAACCTACTAGAGCTATCAACCTCTCACATTGGCTCGGTATATACGCTTATAATTGAGGGATTTTATGCTCAAAACTTAAGGTTATTACGCTCCAACCCGGAGGTGCGTCCACCAGTAAACAACATGCTAGATTTTTTACGCAGTGTAACAAATTGCATAAATACCTACACCATGTAGTATAATTTGTATCAGTATATGTCATAAACTAGATTTAATGTGTTTTAGCTGCATGGCTGTTGGAGGGACCTTATATTTATGAAGGAAATAAAACATTAAATACGATTTTTTGTTTCTATGCGTGTAATTCATTTCCTTTCATTGCACATTTTTTATCATAAATTCGTGTGCATGTAGCTGGTAACAGATTTTTACGCAGTATATCAAATTGCATAATTATTAACACAGTGTAGCATATTTAGTCTCAGTATATATCATAAAATGGTCCTTACGCGTCTAGCTGCATGGCTGTTGGAGCGATCCTAAATTTATGGAGGAAATAAAGGATTTTAAAAACAGAAACTGCCGCACATATCTTTCCTAAATTTATGCGTATGCATTGGATCGTGTTTGACTCATCCATGCATTTCTTTTTTTGCGCTAACAGATATGGGGCAGATGGCGCACCCGACAGCCTGTTTGGGCGCGCTGGTTGAACCAGTTTGCAGGGGTGGTCGGCTTAGGCTTCCTTTAACTATTGTAAGCCCAGGGCTCCCGTTATACCTGCCCTATATATATATATATATATATATATATATATATATATATATATATATATATATATATATATATATATATATTTGTTCACTACAACAAGAAGGTGAAAATATTAGAATTTACATGTATCCGAGTTTTATATGTATTATTTGAGAAGATATATGATAAATTTAAGATTTAGCTTTATTAATCTTTACTATCTCAATGTTAAAAATAAGAAGAATAATTTGGTACCATATATATCCTATTTATTCATTATTAAACAAAAAAAATGAAAAACTGATATATGAATAAATATCCGTTTTTATTCTATTCGTGAGTGATTGGCATGACTGAAATGATCACCAGACTGATGACCACCAGTATTTTTTTTTTTGAGCTAAGAGATTATGCAGTCGGTCGACACATAAACAAGGGTCCAGTCTCAAATTATGAACAGTGAATAATCACCGCCATATAACAAATAGAAATGTGTGGGTGATCTTGACAGGACGATTAAACTTTTGGCTAATCAGTCAAACATGTGTACTACAGCTGCATGTTGGTGTGTACTACTTTAGCAATTGTCTATATACCTAGCGTGAAGCAGCTGCCGGCCGGCCGGGCTGCATCCAGCAGGTAGTATTAACTAGACTTTCTCATGTTTGCGCCGAGGAAGCAAGATGCATCGTTCTGGCACTGGCACACATGCAAGTTGCTGAATCCCTCGGTCGCACGCGTCTCCCTCATGCATTTTGACCATTTTTAATTCTGGAAGATCCTCTCGGCCGGGGGCAAAAAATGGCAACTGCTGAGTGTGAGTGCTACGTACCTGTTGTTACACTTTTATTTTTTTTATTATAGTGCTAATTAGTTACAGCTACCCATCTGTCCTTGGTTTGACGGCTAATATAATATAACCATCGACGCATGCTAGATAGCACTACTTGCAGGGTTTCCATGTGGTAGGGACGCTAGCCACAAAGGTTACCCACCCATCTTTCTGCATGCGGAGTTGGGTTTCATATAACCTTTAAAAGCTGCAGCTAATGGTGCGACTTTGTGGAAGATTCGTCGTTAGGGCATGTACAACCTAGATACAGCTGCACGGTACTCCAAGTATAAGACACAGCTAAAACACAACATAATACAGTGGTCATGTCTAAAACATGTGTCTTACCATATTCATTGTACCAATCAGAACATTCAATAAATTAAAGTGACCAATCAGATAGTCTCCTGTCTCGAATATAGAGCTAAGACACTGTGTCTTCGTCAAGATACATGTCTTGAGATTTTTTACATTCACCCCTCTAGACACACTCTAAGACACAACTTAAGACACCCACTCTACATGCCCTTAGTTAGGCATCGTACGTAGGGATGATGGGAACATTTAAGCAAAGTCTTGTGAGCTTCGTTCCAATGCTCCGGTTACCGATGCATGACTAATTAATCTGCCGACAACTACGTACGTACGATGTCTACATGCATGGACGACAATGCATGCAGTGAAGTGAACCCCCACGACACCACTCTGCGTGCCACCGGCCGTCTCAGCTCAGAACCGACCTACTACTAGCTAGCTTGGTAGAGTAGTCGTAATCTTCTCTGCTAGGCCGGCCGGTAGACGGTCCACCGGTTGCAGCAGTATTGAATGGTCATCAGCCTCGAGCTGCTAGAATTAAACGACGTGCAGAGGATGCATGGACCGAGACTTGATGCTTTCTCAACTCTCATGCATGCATGCATGCGCGCGCGCGCCTGTGACGACGACGACGACTCCATGTGTCAAAGCGGCGTGGTGTATGTATATATGGCACGTTAAATGCCCACTCTTGGACTGGAGCTTTTGTCGCGGATGCATGTTTGCTCTCGTTGAATCTTGATCAGTCCCCCGTGTATCGTGCACAACGCATGCATGCCGCAGCAGTACAGCTACATATGTGCAGCTACATAGGTGTGTGCTACTTACTGATGATGAGATGCATATATGGCCGGTGCAGATGGCAGTTCAGACGACATTGATAGCGCTACATATGTACTAAACCCTAGTCCCCTGGTATACTACTACAGTACAGGCCACTCCAGTTTCTCTGACACAGACAATATTTGTATATTATTCACGTACTATTTACCAAACACTTTCTATTTTTCCCCTTTTCTTATAAGAAAAATACCGGCCAGACGGCCAGTGCATGCTACAATGAAGCCAAAATCGGTCGGATGATGAGATAGATGAATCAATACCATATGTACTCTACTAGTAGTACTCCTATCTAGCTAGCTTCGCTTAGGCCGGCCGTGCTGCACACAAACCAATTCAAAGTTGCAAACTGTTCATTAAATAAGTAAGCTGCCCCTTTTATAAAGTAGTGGTAAACTATATTATTAGCCTTTCTATTTATAGTGGCTGAGAGACGGGCGGACATTCTCGTACCACGTTCAAAACGGCAAGTCGATCGATCTGAAACCACAGATCGACCAGCAGAAGACGACGTACGTGAAACCGCGAGACAGTGCGAGGACGACTGGGGTGTAGTGATCCATCGACAAGCTAGGCCATGGGACAACGGCGCTTTGAGGACGAACGCGCAGCTCTGGCGACTGTGGCAAGCTTGCTGCTCCTCCTAATTACGGCAGCCCAAGGTATATGTATGTACGTGTGTTATTAATTCATGCACGCACATGCAGCTTTGCATATAATTAACTGGGCTAATGCAAACCTTAATTACCAGCTGCTGCTGCTGCTTCTGGACACCATCTGTCTTTGTCCACGCAGAAGGCGGCGCCGGCGCGCATGAACGACACCAGTAGTAGCAGTGACACGCAGCAGGCCACACCCGCGCCGCTCGCTATCTCGACGGCGGCTCGAATGGGGCCGGACGGGTGCTCCGGGGAGGACGTGGCGGTGTACCAGAGCAGCGCCAACCCTCTGCCCAGCGGCATCCCGGCCTACACCGTGCGCATCATCAACGTCTGCAGCGGGGGGTGCACCGTCTACGACGTCCACGTCTCCTGCGGCGACTTCGCGTCCACGGAGCTGGTCGACCCGGCCAAGTTCCAGCGCGTCGGCTTCAACGACTGCGTCGTCAAGGGCGGTGGCGCGCTCGAGCCCAGCGAGACCGTCTCCTTCCAGTACTCCAACTCCTTCTCGTACCACCTCAGCGTTGCGTCCGTCGCCTGCCGTTAGATAACTGCTGAGAGCCAGTGCCGTTAAATAACTGAAGCCGTCGTCGGCCGGTGATAATATATATATAACACCTGGAGTAGCTAGCTAGTTCCACGTACGTACGTGCTGGTGTTGTGTTGAGTAGTCTACTATGTATGTGCACTTCGATCTGCATTGTGTGTTTGTGTGTGTCTAACTATTTCTACGGTCGTTGTTGTCGCTACACGTTTTTACGTCTAATACTATAGTCTGGTGAATAAGTTGAAGTTATTACTCGGTCAAGTTTAGAGCCGGTTTGGTTCGTGGCTAATTGTACCACACTTTGCCTAAGGTTAGTCGTTCAAATTGAAGAACTAACCTTAGACAGAAAAGTTAAGCAAAGTGTGACAAGTTAGACAGCGAACGAAACATGCCCTAATCTACCTGCCTGGCTGCCTGGCCAGGCAGGGCAGAGCACGTCCCATGCTGGTTCTACATGCTGATGAGCAGCTATCTGCTACTATATCCTACAACTTATGAATTGCTTCATCGAGCCGACCTAAAAGTTGGCCTACTTAACTGGCCTGGTTTCCATTTTTAGGCCCGGGTGGACCCAATAAAATAAAGCACGCGCTATAAGATTTCTGTTCTGCATTAGTTGCCCACTCTTGGATTTAAGTATACATCTCGTATGTATAATATGATCAACTTTCACACATACATACGACGACTCAGTATATAAACTAATATCACAATCTTTATTACCACTACACGACGGTTGAGTTTTAGCGACCCTTATTAGGTACCAAATGTTGGTTGCTAAAAGTTATATACTGATAGTTGGTCGCTAAATACGTTTGTAGCCATGGTCTGTTGGTCGCTAAAAGTCTAAAAATTTAATAACTTATGGTGGGTCGCTATAGAGGCTGTTAGGGACTAATGGTGAGTCGCTATAGAGCAAGGTCGTTTTAGCGACCAACCATAGATCGTTGAAGGCGCTTTTAGCAACCAATTGTAGGTCGCTGTAAATGAACCATCGTGTACATAACAAAATGTCGAAGGTCCCCGAAACATTGTGCTAACAATTAAATATGTTCTTAGGATTATCAACAGATAGAGGACTCAACCTTCGTCTCAACCAGAATGTAAAGAATGTGACGAAGCTAAGAAGCTTCAACAAATAGCTCTTATTTTCGGTGGCCTAGGTCTGGCTGCCGAAAATAATAGCTTATTTTCGGCTTTTATTACGACCAGGAAATGCTGAAAATAGCTTATTTTTTGCGGTTCTTGACTTGCCGAAAATGGCTTTCGTTACTATAGTGAAGCTTGAGCCTTGGTGGACTGGCTGATTAATGGGATGAAAAGGAGAAGAGGCTTTGTCTCCGAAGCGGTGGCACATGAAGCAGAAGGGGGCGAGAAGATTCTAGAAGACTGATTGGCACAATGTTGAGAGAGGAAAAGTCGACCTTAATCTTGCGAGATTTGTAGCTCATATGTATAGGACTTATAGGTATGTTTATAAATTCATACAAAGTTGTATCTCGACACTATAAATAGGAGCACAATATGATACTTTAGGGGACTCAGGCTGTTTTCTGAGTACCTCTCCGTAAGGACCTATTCGTTGAGAGACCACCCGGGATAACAGTACAACCAAGAGGGTGAAATGAGACGCCCTTAGCTGATTAATTAGAGGAACTTGAGGTGTAGTCGGCTTCGCCATAGGACCGTCAATAGGGTCCGGGCACAGTACTTGCTTTGCCGAGGCTGGTTGCCGATGTTCTTTCGATTTGGTTTTGTTAGTCACCCTTCATGTGGGGATAAGTACTGTGTTTATCAAACTGGAGAAACCTAATGAGCGGCTATGACCTCTAGGAAATCTTTGTAAAGTCTACACAGTGAATCCCTAGCCATTCACCTCGGTAGTGAAGATTGGGTCTGGACAACCCAGGCTGGGAAGGGATCACGACTCATGGGTAAAGTGTGCAACCTCTGCAGAGTGTTAGAAACTGGTATATTAGTCGTGCTCACGGTTAAGAGCAGCCTTGAGATCCTCTTTGATTAGAATAACTCTGGATACTTTTATGATGTTGATTAATGGTGATGATTATGACTATGGTTTCTAGTATTTTCTCTTGGAGGGAGTACTCTTAGGTAATAAATTGGGTTTATTACTAAAACTTGGCTTTCTACTAGTAATAAATACCAAAACAACTGCTTTAACCTTAACTCCACATACAACTAGTCCACTTTAGCCAAACGGAACATTTGTTGAGTACGTTGATGTATACTCTCCCTTGCTTTAAAAACCCCCAAACCCTAGGTTGTCCCTATTGAAATCAATGCTCAGGAGGAGATGAAGGCAACATGGAGGACTTTGAGGAGTTTCAGGACTACGATGAGTTCTAGTTGTGTTTAGTGGTAAAGCCCCAGTCAGCTGCCTGTGAAGGCCTTATCTTCTACGTTTCGTATCCGCACTTTGATTATGTTAATGAATATGTTAAGTTAATGACTCTATTGATGTATTGGACACCTTGATGTAATAAAGTACTATTTCTGCTATTATTGTCCAACCATGTAATCGCTGTGTATGTGAGTTTCTGATCCTGGCATGTAAATGGTTCGCATTCAGTTTGCTTCCAAAACTAGGTGTGACATCTGCCGCCGCTGTGGGCTCAATCACTCGCCACCTGTGAAGCCTTTATGCCCATCCAGGGTGCACTATGAGAAGTTCGGGAAGGTCATCGTTATCACGCCGAGGGTGATTATCGACAGGAGTCCGCGAAATTCGTCGCCAGAGTACCACCTCCGCAGCAGATCCGTCGTCCTCTGTGGTGCAACCTTGTCGCCGCCTTATCGTCGGTATGTTACCCCTATCGACATGCGCCATGCCCCCTACTACGCATAACAAGGGTTAGTTCGGAGTTTCGTGCACCTAGGTAGCCGGCTGGCTGACCAACGACGATGCACCACCGTGGCCCACTGGCGCCGTCGTCGTGCCCTGCATCGGGGTAGGGCAATTGGGTCCCAATCATTGGATCGAGGACTGACATCTATGATCAGACACGGAGATACCACTTTAGGGTTGATCGTGGGGCATTGGATGCAATCTGACGGGCCAGAACCCATCGCACCTCATTAAAACCACCGCCATCGGATCATGATCCGTGGGGCACGGTTGGGTACCGGTTCGTGTAAATCAGGATCTAATCTAGCCCTTTGATGCCAGATCGTGTGGCCCTAGTTGACGGATACCCCTTCGACCGTGAAACTTTGCAAAAGAGCCCCGTCTTTGTTTAAAAATAACCCATCGTCCATTCCAGTATTATTATCAATACATTCGAGCCCTAAATTTTATATTATGGACCCTGTATTCTCTGAGTTTTAGACCCGCAGCCCAGGAAAGTGATATTTCTTTAAAGAAAATCTGGAAAATGGTTTAAACGTGAGAATAATCTAGAAAATCTTAGTAAATGCATAATTAATTCGTTTTAACTCCGAATTAATACCTTTCAGTTGCAATGAACTCTTATTAATATTGTCTATCATTTATTAACCTTATTTTATTATGTGGCATGTGGTTAAAATCATGCACTTAATTTGTTTTATAACACTTAAAACCTTCAGAAAAATATAACTCTTTAACCGTTACTCCAATTTTAGTATTTCTCGAACCCACGATTTCGTAGCGGCACATAGATCATTATTATGCAGTTTGTGCTCATGTTTGTTGTGATGTTAATTTATCCTATACCATGTTTGTTCAAATTGTTGCTAGTAGATGAGCAAGTGACTAAGGACCCCGGTACTCAACAGGTGGAAACTACTGAGCATGAACTCATTGAAGGCAATTGTGCCCTTGATCACTCTTCTTTACCTAATAATGTTCTTGTTAATCATTATGATCTACATAGGTTAATTTTGATGGGACCCGCTAGGTCACCCTAGTTTGGTCATCTTTATTCCTTGTTTACCATTGAAATTTTGGGTAGTATATGCTATTGCTTTATATGGTTTTGGGTATTAAGATACACATTATTCATGATCATGCTATTTATTGTCAATGAGTTATTTATTGTTCATGATAAGATCATTATGTTAATTGGAACATGGAGCGACCACCCGGGAAAACAGTGCTAGCACAAGGGTGGTAAGGGACGCCCTTGGCTGACTAATTAGGAAAGCTAGTGCAGGACTACCTTACCCGAAAGGGGCAAGGGCGGTAGGGGAGTTGCCAGTTTAGAGAGGTTCTCGGGTTGATCATGTTGCGATGACTTTTCAGACGAGGGATTCCTATATCGCTCTCCTCAGAAACTGTAGCGGGTTTTCTGAAGCTAGTGGAACTTTATAAAGGCGTCGTAGTGCTACCCTGCCTCGCCTTCTCGGTAGAGGTGTATGGGACCCGTACAACCCTGTGGCAGATGGGTATCACGACTTGTGGGTAAAGATGCACAACCTCTGCAGAGTGTAAAACTGGTATATCAGCCGTGCTCACAATCTTGAGCGGCTCAGACCCTCACATGAGTAACTTATGGAATTAAACTTAATTGGTCATTTGCATCGCATTGTGGTTTATTTATTAATTATGATCTCTCCTTTATTTAGGTTGGTATTTAGTTATACTTAGTACTGCTAATAAAATTTGACCAACTTATTAAAAGCAATGCTTTGTCTTAACCATTATTTGTTGATCAGCTTGACACTATACATGAGCCCCATTGTAAGTGAGCTCATGCACATTATTCCCCACACGTGTTGAGCGATAAACTTATGTGAGCTCACTCTTGCGATAAAACTCTCCCCCACAAGTGAAGAGTAGGTGGCCTCGGAGGAAGATTACTACGAGGAGTTCGACGGGGTCTAGGAGTCGTCTCCGAGTCGACTTATTGGAGTCAAGGAAATAATATTAGTTCGCTTTATTTGTTATCAGTATTTTGTAAGACATTCTAGTTTTGTAATATTGTTTGTGACATTTATCTCTATACACTTGGTCCTTGTATGTGTTGTTCTTCATTGGCGCACATATGAGACACACCCGGGTTTACCCCTTAAATCCGGGTGTGACATGTACTTAGGAGTGTCACGTGTACGTACATTCTTTTCAGTCATGATGCATGTGTGTTGCTCATTAGGGAATAGAGAAGACTTGTTGAAGGTAGATGCGACAAGTCCTTCGTAGTCGAAGTCAGATGAAGAGTAGTCTGAGTCCCATTCCTTGCTAATGTGCATCTCGCCCTTCTTCTTTCTATAGAACTTTCTCTCCTTCTTCCCTTTCTTGTCTTGGTCCTGGTCATTTTCATTATCGACACATTGAGCAATAAAATAACCAGACTTACCGCACTTGAAGCATGAACACTTTCTCTTTGATTTGTTCTTGTTGAGGTAGTCCTTGCGTCCCTTCAAAGCGGTCTTGAAGCACTTGATCATAAGCGCCATCTTGTCCTCATTAATGTCGGCCACATCAACTTGCACCACCTTGTCAGGGGAGTGCCTCCTTGTTGGTCGTCGCTTTGAGAGCAACAGGTTGCAGCTCGTAGTGAGGAAGAGGTTCGTTGGCGATATTGTTGACATACCTTGCTTCCTTTACCATCATGCGTCCGCTTAAAACTTACCAAGAATTTCTTCGAGCGACATTTTGGTGTACCTAGGTTCTCACAAATAAGATTTACAAGATGAGGATCAATAACAGTAAATGACCTTAGCTTGAGGCGCACAACGTCATGATCCATCCATCTTGTACTTCCATAGCTTCTGATCTTATTCACCAGAGTCTTGACCTATTGTACGTGTCAGTTGGCTCCTCACCCCTCTTCATGGCGAACCTCCCCAACTCACCTTCTACCAACTCCATCTTAGTGATCATTGTGGCGTCGTTTCCCTCATGAGCGATTTTGAGGGTGTCCCATACCTCCTTGGGGTTGTCCAACCACTAACCTTGTTATATTCATCCCTGCATAGAGCTAAAAGCATAGTAGTAGCCTGGGCATTTTTATGAATTTGCTCATGAATAAAAATAGCATTATCACTACTATCAAAATGCATTCCATTGTGCACTACTTCCCAAATGCTAGGATGAAGAGAAATTAGATGACTATGCATTTTATGGCTCCAAAAAGAATAATCTTACCCATCAAAGTGAGGGGGCTTGCCAAGAGAAAAAGACAATAAATGAGCATTGGAGTTGTCCATAATGCGGTAATAATCAAAAGAGTAGTTTTGTTTAACCGTCTTTTCTTGGAAGAAGAGTCGTTGTCATCGTCCTCCGTTGGTGAAGATGAAGAGGTGTCACTGTCGTAGTAGACTATCTTCTTGATGCGCCTTTTCTTCTTCTCCTCCTTCTTCTTGTTGTTTGAGCCTGAGTCGATGGGCTTTTCTCCCTTTGGCTCATTGTTGTTGATGGTCTCCTTCTTGTCGATTACAATCCCCTTGCCTTTAGGATCCATCTATTTAGGCGGTTAGTCCCTTGATGAAGAGAACGGCTCTGATACCAATTGAGAGCACCTATAGAGGGGTGAATACGTGATCCTGCAAAACTAGCTCTAAATAACATAAACTTCATTTTTAAAATATGTTAGTGAGAACTAAAACCAAATTATTTTGAGAAGAGAGGAGATAAGTGAACTCTTCACTTGATTGCTCCTTTAAGATGAGTATTAAACTTAGGAGCAATATTACAAGTGAATATGTGAACTCAAGAAGATAGTAACAACAATAAGTAAAATGGACAAGAGACACGATAATTTTTACTGTGTTTCGGCCAATGCCTACTCGCCGTTGTGGTGACCTCCTTCGGTCAAGGGTTGCACTCAACCCCTCTCAAGTGATCCAAAGATCAAACTTGAGTATCACGGTTATCTTCCTTGTATCCATATCCCAGTTGTGAGGAATCTCCACTAATTGGAGTCTCTCACGCCTTACACAATTGATCACAATCAATTCTAGAGTAAGGATAGGAGTAGAAATGCACACAAGAGCACAATTGCAGCAACACCACACACACAGGCAAAGAGAGCACACAAATTGAAACGAAAGAGTCATAGCTGAAAAACGCGCTCAAATCTCTAACAAATCAAAAGCGTGGTCGCGGAGTCTCAAAGTTGTAGTATGATATTGTGATGCTTGAGTACAATTCCATGGCACCTAGGGGGTACTTTTATAGCCCCAAGGGATCTAGGAGTCGTTGGAGCTTCATTTGGAAGCTCCTAGCCTTCCCTATCTGCGGGTGTACCGGACTGTCCGGTAGCGCACCAGAAAATGCACAATACAATGGTCAGAGGATTGTTGATTGGTCACTTTCCTTCTTAGATAGGCACCGAACCGTCCGATGCTCCATCTGACTGTTGGAGCTGGCTGACGTGGCTGATAGTCGTTGGTTGTCCTCACACCGGACTGTCCGGTGGGTGGCACCGGACCATCATGTGATTTATAGCCAACGGGACTTGGCCAAGCCTGAGAGCGTACACTTCGACTGTACAACCACCGAACTATCCAGCGGGTGCCACCAGACTGTCTGGTGCTACCCAAACCAGCCCATCTTCTCCTTTTCTATACCAAACTTCTTTGGTTTCTTTTGAAACGACTTGAGATGATCCCAAGCACTTAGACAAATATAGTTAGCAACTAAAACAATTGACTAAGTGTAGGAACCTTACCTTTTTTATTCCTTTTTTCTTCCAGGATTTGCAATATGCCCCAAACTCAACCCCAATAACTTCTTTTCTTATTTTCCACAAACTTTTGGACTTGACTACTTCAATTTGCTTTCTAAACACATGTGCTTATGATCATACCAAGATGATTAGTTCATAAATGTGTGTTGAACTGTTAATCACCAAAACCTTTAGAAATGCCGTAAGGGCACATTTCCCTTTTAGAGGCGACTGGAGGGGGGATGAATGGGAGCCACTAAAAATTCTCAACTTATGAGCATGTGATTTTGGAACCCAAAGTTCAACCTAGAACCAAAGCGGTAGATCAAAGTATAGTGCAAAACAGTGTAGTTTGATTATACAAAAATCCTTCAAAACAGCGAACCCAACTTCCTAGAAAAACTCAGAGTCAAAATCAGCAGGAAGTCAGAGCGGTAGTGCCAGCCTTAGGTTCGGCAATGCTGGGGTCCGGTAGTGCCTCACACACGGGCGATAGTGCCGGGCAGGGAAAATTGCCTCGAATGATCTCAAACTTCACAAATAGTTTGTGTGGGGTAGAAGATGTTTACTGGTGAAGTATGAACCCAAACAAACAAGAAATCAAATCACAGACCAGAAATCCCGTTTCGGCTGGGGTTTTGAAGGGGTTTCTATTTCGAGTTCAAACTGAGTTCTTCTCAGAACTTGATCACAAATTGCAATAACTAGGTGTATACAGTGATCTAAGGACAACTACTCATCACCAATCAATCCTGAAACCAAATCCTCTCAGAAGAATCAAAGGTTTTCTACTAGAAACACAAGAGAGGGAAAAGGAAGAACAAAAGACCAACACAACTTCAGAAATTTCAGCAGGAGTACAAACTAAGATTTTGAAGCCAAACGCTATGGGAAAGACTGGTACATAGACGAAGTACAAAATTGTTGTGGATCCTTGGCTAAAACTAGAGCAATATAGAAATGGAAAAATATGAGAGCTCAAACACTAAGCCAAAACAAATGTCAACCAAATGTTACAAGACTAACCTACCCTCCCCTCTATTTATAGAGGGTTATTTCTATTTCCTAAACTACCCAATTTACATACAATCTATCCACTCTGCCATGGCAAAATAGACCAATTCCTAGGTTTTCGATCTGATGACCACACGCTCCACATGAAGTTGCTTTTCCTTGATGCACCCTTCGCTGTGACGCCACATGTCGCCACCGGTTCCCTCCGGAATTACCACCGCCAAGTTTTGAGGACCAAACTCAATAAAACCCGCCATCCGTAATGTAGGGTGGTTTTAAGTCTCAACCACCAAACCGTCGTGAGTATCGCACCGCGTGCGTGTCCTCCACGACCAGACGTGTGTCCCGCCAGTCTAACGACCGTGCTGGCAACACGCCCCCTCCACCATATCCTCACACGAGTGCATGTCCCAGGTATCATCCACCACAGCTGGGCACCTCTCTGCTCCGGTCCATCAGCCAAGACCCAACACTTGTCCTTCACTGCTCCCGGTCCATCAGCACGAGCTCGCATGACCTTCACCTCAATCGTCGACCACCGTCCATGTGCTCCACACCTACACACCACAAGTCGACCACCATAGTTGCACATATATAATCTCACAATCTAGTTAGTCCACTGACTATCCCAGAGTGCTACCCGTTGACAATCACTCATCATCAACCCAAAACACAAGGGACAAGTCAACTTTGTGTTCGCACAACCCAAATCGTAAGGGACAAATCAACCTTGTGTCGCAATAATTATAAACTTTTTTTGAAAAAGACAAGCCGATCAAACTTGGGGTAAAAAGTCAAACAAATTGTTGGGGACTTGTTCTCAAATGCTATGAATTAAGAACAAGGCAACACACAAGAAAGATGTTAAATGTTAATGTCCTTCGTCCTTTGAAGCATTATTTCCCTTAGGATATAATGATCTTCGGACGAAGGTTATGAAGGACATACCTTCATAAATATGACATATGTAATCAGAGGATGAAGGTTATGAAACATAAGACAACATAAATAATTACTTAGTACCAAAATATGAATATTTATTGTCAAATAATCATGAATATATAAAAGTTAAATTAAATTACATTTGTACCTTGAGCTCGATTGAATACGAAGATACAGATGCGATGCGAAAGCGTGAATAGTACGGGGGTACTGTTCACCTATTTATAGGCACAGGGCGCAGCCTGTGTGAATTTACATTCATGTCCTCTACAAATGATTATAATTATTACACAGTTTATCATGGGCCGATTGGTCATCTCATCTTTAAGTCGGTGCATTTTGAAATATACTACGAAGCTTCGTGACTGGTAGCTTTGGCATTGTTCTTGTTCTGACCTTCCGAAGGTGCTTCATCTGATAGGACCTTCGGCGACGAAGCAGACCCCCAACAGTAGCCCCTTCACGGTGCCAGATCGTTTTTCGTAACGAGCTTGACCCGTGAAAAAACTTCTATGCTTCGGAATGTCGAAGATCCGAAAAACACCTTCCCTGGGCTCGTTGCTGAGAAACGATTTAAATATTCCGAGTGTAAGGCGATCCCACCATAAGATGGGTACACTCGATCTGGTGATTCGTCTCCCCGTGCAGTATGGTCCACCGTTCAGTGGGTGCGGGCGGCTATTCAGCGGGTGCGATCGTCTTGTCGATTTACCTTCCCACCTGCAACACTATATATACAGACGAGTAGGTGTGAAGTTACCACAGCATTTACTACTATTGCACAGTTGTGCTACCAAAAAATTTGACCACAGTCGAAGCTTATTCACCGTACTCCAAGTCAAAGCTTCGTCACAAGAGGGAGCTTAGGCAAAAATAAAAAGTTTTCAACTTCGTCAAGACACAAGAAATTCAGCATCAAATGGCCAGGGTTCGTTCAATAGCTAGGGTTACACGCGATGAAGAGGAGGCCGAAGCTGCTGAAACTGCCCTGATCTCTGAAGTAATGAGGCAGTCGGGACTAGTTGTGCCAGAGGGTACTGCTGACGAAAGTGCACCTGCTGCCGAAGCCGAGCAGGCATATATTGAAGAAGGTGAGGTTGACGAGGAAGATATAGATTATTCCGCCGCGCCATCTAAGCCCAGCCACTTGGATTTTGGGAAGTCGACTGTCTCCGAAGCTGATATGCCAATAATGACAAAACTAGGCTACTTCGGGGAAGCCAAGAAAAAGATAATTCGCTTTGGCGGGGAAGAGACCACTCCGAAGCCAGAAAGCGATGAGGTGGTAGTCTTCAAAAGCTTCTTTAAAGCAGGATTAAGATTTCCTCTGCATGGGATGATTGCAGATGTTTTGGAAAATTTCGAAGTTTATCTTCATCAGCTGACTCCTAACGCTATCGTTAGGCTTAGCGTCTTTATCTGGGCTCTCCGAAGCCAAGGAGCGGAACCGATTGCCGAAGCCTTCTACCGGGTACACGAACTTCACTATTAGACGAAGGCTAGAGACGATGGACTGCACGAGAACTTCGGCTGCTATAATTTTGCTTATCGCAAAGACATGAAGGCACTGGTGGTTAGCTATCGCACCAAATGGCCGACCGGTTGGAAAACTGAATGGTTTTATGTTAAGATTGATGAAAAAAAGGAGAAGCTAGTTCAAAGCCCGCTGGAGCTAACCTTCAGGTTGACTAGGCCTCAGTGCAACATGACGCCGGGAACATCATGCCCAAATGTTGTGAGCGAATTTAGGGTTGTGTCTGAGCATATTGGTACTAGGTATTTAGTTCAGGAATACTTAGCCAATAGGGTATTCCCAACATTAAAGGAATGGGGTATGCCGAAGCTTAAAGGAGAGAAGAAAAAGAATGAACTCGTCTGATTGCCCTATCATTTTAAGTTCAAGAAACACTTCAAAGAACCCTGCCAGGAATGGTTGGATACAATTGAAGTTATGTGCAATGAAATCTTGGGCAATTATACGAAGAAAGAAGATCAATTGATGACAGCAGCCTTCGGCACTCGGCCGAAACGAAGGTTAAACCGAGTAATGGATGCTTTGAAATTTGAATAACCAGACTACGAAAGGTTAAGCAAAGGTGCCGAAGGGCCTAAACGAAAAAGGGTTGTCAGTATTATACAAAGACAAGCTGCCAGGATAGTAAAGGAGGATGAAAATTTGGCAAAAAAGAAAAAATCTAGTCCCGAGCCGAAGGTGGCTGTGTTGAAGAAAAGAAAAGCTCCAACTTCGAAGTCGAAAGCTGATTTAGAAGAAGAAGAAGTTCCCTCAACACCTTCTGCCCCTGACGCAGAAGAAATTATAAAGGTAATGACTGAATCTCTACCTAATAAGCTAAGTCCGTTGGGACCGGAACTGATGAAGCTTTTACAGAAGAAGAAGGAGCCTTCGGTTGCCGAGAAGCCTGCTGAGCCAAAAAAGCAAAGAATTATTACTGTCATTGAGGCTATTGAAGAAACACCGCCACCGGCCTCAGCGCCAAAAACAGCAACAGCCAAAGCTGCTCCTGCCGAAGCTTCTACTTCCGAAGCTGCAGCAGCCGAAGCCACAGATTTGGAAAACACACTCAATGATATTGGTGAAATGATTTTTGAATATGGCTGAGGAAGAAACTGCTGCAGCTGTTGAGGAAACCCTGGCCGCAGTGCCTGAAAAAGGGGAAAAGATGCCTGGAAAAGAGAAGGAGCCTGCTGAAGATACTTCGAAAGAAGAAAATTTCAACTTTCAAAACATAATTGGGCAAGAATTGTCAAAGGCTGAAAAAGAAGAGCTGAAGGACTATGCCATATCGTGTGGGTATCAGCCAGGGGCACTGCTCTTCGGCGGTGTTTCCGAAGAGAGTTTAGGATGCCTCCGAGACCGAGTTGGAGCAAAGGTTGTCAGCACTTTGTCAAAAAGTGTTGGTTTCCCGAAGCTCGAAGCTGATCTCAGCAGATACCGGCGACAGCATATCGTCGGTAGCCTGTTTTATTCTAACTTTAAGGTAAAATTTTTCCCTTTACTTTTTATTGTTTTGATATGAAGATGTTTTTTGATGAAGGTTATTTTGCCAGAGCCTACTGCTAAGCAAAGCCTTGAGGATGCAACAAGACCTCGAGGACAAGAAGTACGAAGTTATAATTGAGGGTTTAGAGAAGAAGGTTGAAGATCATGAAGCTGCCCTAGAAAAGAAAGACTTCGTGCTTCAAACGATGGAAGGTTCACTGGCAGAAGCTCAAGCCGAGATCGCTAGATTAAACAGTGAACTTTCCCTACAGTCAAAAAGCTTTGAGCAAGAGAAAAAAGATTTCAAAACAAAGCTTGAAGCCGAGGCTAAAAAAAGTTCAAATCTACATAAATCACTCAAAGATCTTCAGGAAACATGCTTAGGCTTCGGCACCCGGTGCATTCAACGGCTGAAACAGGTCTTTAACTCAGTTGGGGCCAGCTCCGAAAAGTTTAAACCTTCGGTTGAAGACTTGCCGGGCACATTTGATCATATTAAAGGTGAAGTTGATGCTCTCGACAAAATAATAGCTGGACATGGTGACTTTTGTGCCCTGCTAGCTTCTCGAGGCACAGCTATCGCTTTCATGAAGGCTGGCTGTACACATGGAAATATTGTAAATAGACCAAACTTCAGCCTGTCACCGGCAGACTTGAACGACATCCCCGGCCTGGCCCAAAGCATCGGAAACAGATTCGTTACTCAAATCTGGGCAAAGGGCGGGCGAGACTTGGCTGGTGACGAAGCTCGAAGTCACCTTAAACCGGTAATAAACTCATACCTTGTGGTTACCTTTTTCCTTGAAACTTGAATTTACCTTATAATGCTTTGATATGTACAGGATGACGAAGCCGAGGAGCATTGAGCTGAAGCCTAGCAGACAATCCGAAGCTTAGCAACTGATGATGAAGTTGAAAACCTAGCTGTGAAAAAACTCTAGAAAAACTCTTGTATTATCCTTTGTAAAGAATGTTATAATTTGAAAATCAGATTCTACTCTATAAATTTGTCCATACCTTGTAATATATTTTTACCTTTCCGTCAATGTGTGAACTACTTTGATGTGGACGAAACTTGTATTCTTTGAGCCGAAGGCAAAAAACACCTTCCCTTCTTTTCGTACGCAACAAAGCATTGATCTGCTTCCGAAGCCGTATTCTTAGAGACGAAGCAACTGTCTATCTGTATGATATGATGATGATGATCCTATGTATGCCAAAATGAATGTTTATGAATGCAATGTATGATGTAATGTATCGTGCAAGTGAATGCCCAGACACACATATACGAAGCTTCATCCGTAACCTTCATTCCCTTAGGAATGACTGAAATCTCTTTGCCGTTTATTTTTCGGCTGCACCGCTTATTTTTCGGTGTAAGTTCTGCATCCCCTTAGGAACGTCTTTTGAACTTCTTCGCCTTCTATTTTGGCGGTATTCGCGTTGACTTTTCGCGCTTCGCCTTATATTTCGGCGGTATTCGCGTTGACTTTTCGCGCTTCGCCTTATATTTTGGTGGTATTTGGCTCTGCATTCCCTTAGAAACGACTTTTGAGTAGAAAACTTACGCTGCGTTCCCTTAGGAACGACTTTTTTGTAGCTTCATCGTGCTCTGCATCCCCTTAGAGACGACTTTCGAGCTTCTCCCTGTTTTTTTCTCTCTGCACTCGATGGTGCATGCTCAGATTTTACATTTACATATCTTGGGGGATTTTGCCCTCGTAGGACTGAATTAAAAAGGAGAAATTACATACTATGGCCCCATTAAAAACCTTTCTTCCCCTTTGGAAAGGAAAAGGGTGCCATAGAAAAAATGAAAAAGATTACATCAATTTATACATAATATCATCGAAGCTCATCCGCATTCCAGGATCTAGGAATGTCGTTCCGTCCATGTCCTTTAACTTGTAAGAACCGGGTCTTGACGAAGATACTACCAGAAAGGGTCCTTCCCACTTTAGCTGAAGCTTGGCTACTGTGTCAGGGTTGGCTACTCTCCGAAGCACCAAGTGTCCTGGCTTAATGTCTTTCAATTGAACTTTTCTATCACGCCATTTTATTGTTTTGACTTGATATTTGTTGATATTTTCCACAGCCTGAAGTCTGGTCCCTTCTATAGTATCTTTTGTCACAGAATAATTAGCTTCGTCTTCGGCCGAAGCTACTGTTCTTATTGACATCGCTTTAGCCTCTTCGGGGGTTATGGCTTCGTCACCGAACAATAACTTAAATGGTGTGAAACCTGTTGATCTTGATATGGTCATATTGTGACTCCACACCACTTTAATCAATTCATCTGGCCACTTTCCTCTGGGCTGATTAAAGATTAGCTTCATTATTCCTGTCATTATAATACCATTTGCTCTTTTGACAAGTCCATTTGACTCTGGATGTCTGACTGACGCAAAATGAATCTTCGTGCCAATTTGATCATAGAATTCCTTGAAAGCTTCGGTATCAAACTGTGTTCCGTTATCCACAGTTATAGCCTTCGACACACCGAAGCGACAAACAATGTTTTGCCAGAAAAATTTCTGGACTGTGACCGAAGTTATCATGGCCAAAGGCTTCGCCTCAATCCACTTGGAAAAATATTCTACAGCCACCACAACATATCTTAAATTGCCTTATGCTGGTGGAAGTGGACCTAACAAATCCAGGCCCCATCTTTGCAATGGCCAGGTTGGTTGTATTAGCTGAGTCAAAGACGAAGGTTGTTTCTGATTTCTTGCACATTTTTGGCAATTTTCACACTTTGAACCAAATCTGCTGCGTCCGAAGCTACCTTCGGCCAATAGAATCCTTGTCGAAAAACCTTTCCTAGAAGAGGTCTGGACCCAATATGAGATCCACACAATCCTGCATGTATCTCCTTCATCAGTTCTATACCTTCAGTTCTGGATAAGCACTGGAGAAGTGGGGAACAAACTCCATGTTTATATAATTCCCCTTCTATTATGACATATGGTCTTGTTCTTGCTTCCATTCTTTTGTTATAAACCTCATCATCCGAGAGATGATTACCTTGGAGGAAAGATATAATCTCAGTCCTCCAATCTTCACTATGGACAGAAGATATTGTGAGCACTGCTCTTTCGAGGAGTTCTACCGAAGGTGCTCTTATTGTCTCGAAAAACACTTCCGAAGGTAGAGGAAGCCCCTGTGCTGCTGACTTGGCTAGCAGATCAGCATTCTCATTTTCCCCTCTTGGAATATTCTTAACAAAAAATCCTTCAAAAGAAGCTTCAAGCCTTCGAACTGTGTCTAAGTATCTCTCAAGCTTCGGATCTCTTGCCTTGCAACTCTTATCAACATGTCTAGAAATAACTTGAGAGTCAGTTTTGAGGACTGCCCTTCTTATTCCCATTGCCTTTAACTTTCAAAGTCCCAAAAGTAATGCTTCGTATTCAGTAATATTATTTGTACAGCTGAAATCAAGCCTTGCTGCATAACATGTTCTTACTTTGGAAGGTGCAACTAAGACAGCAGCTGCACCTGCACCGAAGGTTCCCCAGGAGCCGTCGCAGAACACTATCCAGGCTTCGGCATCTTTATTTGCTTCTTCTTCCTGAGCCCCTCCCGTCCAATCAGTAATGAAGTCTGCTAACGCCTGGGACTGAATTGAGGACCTATGCACATAGTCAATACTGAATTCATTAAGCTCCGCAGCCCACTTTCCAATCCTTACAGTAGCTTCTATGTTTCTCATAATATCCTTCAAAGGCTGTGATGAAGGAACAATTATGTGGTATGCTTGAAAATAATGCCGGAGCTTCCTGGAGGCCATTAGCACAGCATACAACACCTTCTCCAACTTTGTATAGTTTTTCTTTGATAAACTTAAAACTTCAGAGACAAAGTATACTGGAGCTTGCTTCTTAATTTGGCCTTCAAGCTTCTCCTGTATAAGCGCCGCACTCACTGCAGAGTGCGAAGCTGCCACATACAATAGTAATGGAGCCCCTGGCGTAGGTGGAGTTAATGTTGTTAGATCAATCAAGTATTGCTTTAGCTCTTCGAAGGCTTTCTGTTGGGCTAGGCCTCATTGAAAAACTTCAGCTGACTTTAGTATTTCAAAGAATGGCAAGTTTCTTTCTGCTGATCTAGATATAAATCTATTCAATGATGCCAGTCTTCCTGTCAGCCGTTGGGCCCCCTTCTTTGTGCTTGGTGGTTCCATCCGAAGGATAGCTTCGATCTTGCTTGGATTAGCTTCAATCCCCCTCGTTGAAACTAGGCAGCCAAGGAACTTACCCTTCTTCACTCCAAAGACACATTTTTTTGGATTTAATTTCAGGCCAGCTTGCCTGAAGTTAGCAAATGTTTCTTGTAGATCAGTAATGTGATTTTCTTGCTTTGTGCTTTTTACTATGATGTCATCAACGTATGTTAGCACATTTCTGCCTATCTGAGAATGAAGGACCTTAGCTGTCATTCTGCTGAAGCTTCCTCCAGCATTCTTGAGCCCCTCAGGCATCCAAAGATAGCAATAGGTGCCACTGGGAGTTATGAAGCTAGTCTTCGGCTCATCCTCCTTCTTCATCCATATTTGATGATATCCTGAGTAGCAATCCAGCAGACTCATAAGTTCTGAAGAAGCTGCTGCATCTACAAGAGAGTCTATTCTTAGCAATGGAAATTCGTCCTTTAGACAGGCCTTGTTAAGATCTGTGAAGTCAATACACATTCTCCATTTGCGGTTGGCCTTCTTTACCATAATAGTATTGGCTATCCACTCTGGATATTTTACCTCTCTGATAACACCAGCACTGAGAAGCCTTTTTACTTCGTTTCGAGCATCTTCAGCTTTATCATCAGACATTTTCTGAAGTCTTTGTTTTCTTGGCCTGAAGGATGGGTCGACATTGAGTGAATGTTCAATGACGTCTCTGTTGACACTACAAAGGTCATTGGCTGACCAAGCAAAGACATCTTTGTTGTTGAATAAAAACCTTATCAAAGTTTTCTCCTGCTCTTCAGATAGTTGAGACCCCAGCAGTACCTTCTGCTCTGCTATGTCTTCACATAGAAGCATGGGTTTCGGCTGATCAGCCGAAGCAGCCTTCTCTCTTCTGTACTTGTACTGTTCACAAGCTTCGACTCCATCTATATTGTGGATTGCTTTTGAATCTGTCCAATTTCCTTCGGCCTTTCTAGCAGCCTCTTGACTTCCATGAATAGCAATGAGCCCTTGTTCCGAAGGTATCTTCATGCATAGATATGCTGGGTGAAGTATTGCTTCGAAAGCATTGAGTGTCCCACGACCAATGATTGCATTGTAGGGGTACTCCATGTCAACAATGTCAAAAACAACCTGTTTAGTCCTTGTATTGTGAACAAAGCCGAAGGTAACTGGCATTGTGATTTTGCCAAGTGCTACAATCTGTCTTCCTCCGAAGCCACATATAGGATGTGTAGCATCGTGAATCTTATCTTCTGGTTCTTGCATCTGTCTGAAAGCTTTAGCAAATATGATATCTGTTGCACTGCCTGTATCAACCAGAACATTATGAACCAGAAATCCCTTGATGACACAAGATATGACCATAGCATCATTGTGAGGGTAATCTTTAAGATGAAGGTCTTCCTGGGAGAAGGTGATTGGGATATAGGACCATTTTGACTTGATGAAGGGTTCCTGCACCCCAACATGCTGCACCCTTCTTTGTGCTTCCTTCTTCTGCTTCTTGTTAACCGGCTCTGAACTTGAGCCGCATGTTATCAGGATCACCAGCTTCGTAGCCGAAGCAACTTCAGCTTGATTGTTGAATGAAGCCATCAGCTCAATAGTGGAAGTGAGTTCACCGGAGGTGGGCGCCAATGTTGGGGACTTGTTCTCAAATGCTATAAATTAAGAACAAGGCAACACACAAAAAAGATGTTAAATGTTAATGTCCTTCGTCCTTCGAAGCATTATTTCCCTTAGGATATAATGATCTTCGGACGAAGGTTATGAAGGACATACCTTCATAAATATGACATATGTAATCAGAGGATGAAGGTTATGAAACATAAGACAACATAAATAATTACTTAGTACCAAAATATGAATATTTATTGTCAAATAATCATGAATATATAAAAGTTAAATTAAATTATATTTGTACCTTGAGCTCGATTGAATACGAAGATACAGATGTGATGCGAAAGCGTGAACAGTACGGGGGTACTGTTCACCTATTTATAGGCACAAGGCGCAGCCTGTGTGAATTTACATTCATGTCCTCTACAAATGATTATAATTATTACACATTTTATCATGGGTCGATTGGTTATCTCATCTTTAAGTCGGTGTATTTTGAAATATATTACGAAGCTTCGTGACTGGTAGCTTCGGCATTGTTCTTGTTCTGACCTTCCGAAGGTGCTTCATCTGACAGGACCTTCGGTGACGAAGCAGACCCCCAACACAAATTATGAATTGAAACAAGTAAGTAGAAAACAGGAATATTTTTATGAAAGTGAATTATTTAGTACTGTCGTAATAAAAGAGACCATTTAATAGTATGTATAACTTCATTTAATATGTGGTCCCTAGAGGGGTTTATAGAAGATCAATTGAAAACAATATAACTCTATGTCACTCTTCATATATTAATGATTAAAAAGCTCAGGGTTGTATTAAGCGATCTCTTTGTTGTCTTTTATATTCAGAAAACCAATCCAGGGTCTCTGGGTTGTGCATGATGTAAGAGCTAGTAGAAAAGTACTCTATCCGTCTCAAAATATTAGTCATTTAAGTTCTGGATTTTTATGTCTATGTTTAAATAGATGATGATAAATCTAGACATATATGTAAATCAAATACATTAATTATTCTATGAATCAACTAAAATATTAAAATGATTTTTATTTTGGAACAGATAGAATACATTTTTACAAAGAAGATTTAAATAAGATTGCTTTAGTCTCGATGAGAACTTCAACCTTTGCTGCTTGCGTGTGTATCGTGTCAGTAGCAAGTAAGATTTTCTCTACGATTCTCCTAGCTTTTTATACTAAATGTCTAGGTAATCCAACTTTTATAAGCCACCCGATTTATAAGATATAGGCCCGCCCTAAGCGCGGCTCACCCAGTCTTACGGATCGAGGGATACGAACGAATACTCTAAAATAGCAGCATACGTGCACCTTATTATCACCATGCATTGATCAGTTAAACCTGGCATATGAACTTGGGTGCCGTTTGGTTCACATATTTGTAACGTAATGGGTAACTGATAACATTAAATTATGTTTGTTTTAGTTCAACCGTAATCAGATATCATACTAAAATTTGATACCAGCCTATTCAAATTTGTTACCGCCAGTAATCGAACGTAAACCATTACCATTACCATTTGCGTTACATTTATTGAACCAAACAGCACCTTGGTTGTGCTCGGATAGTCAAGCATCTCACACGCCGCTAGAACATTATATTCTTTACACTGACACCGAGATATTCAAAGTATATCTTGCACACCGTGTCATAATAGCGCGTTCTTATCCTGAAAATGCACACCTGGCATGCCGTAGCTGGCGACACACTCCTCACCAAGCCAGTTACGTTACGCCCGTCACCTTCAATCACAACAGGATTTCAAATCATTTTCGACGGTCAGGCTAATTTTCGGCCACAGATAATAATAATTAAATTTCGACGGTTCAAATTAGAACCGTAAAAAATAACATAATTTTCGGTGGTTTCTATCCATGGTCGCCAAAAGTTAGGTTTCGAGATGTTTAAGCTACTAAAAGACTGTTGTTCACTACCGGACACAGCTCCTTTGCCGAGTGTCTACACTCGGCAAAGGCTTTGCCGAGTGTAACACTCGGCAAAGAACGCTCGGCGAACTGTACATCGGCAACGGCCTCTTTGCCGAGTACTTTTTGTCGGGCACTCGACAAAGAATTTGCCGAGTGCCATTTGGTACTCGGCAAAGAAAAGTCGCCGTCACGGCGCCAAGTGACGGTGACGGATCCTTTGCCGAGTGTCTTCCTCGGCACTCGGCAACGACGCCAATTTTGCCGAGTGTCTTCTGCCATGGCCCTCGGCAAAGACGGCTCCAGTGGACCCCACCGCCAGTCCCTGTGCCGAGAGCTCTAGTAGGCACTCGGCAAAGGAGGCTTCTTTGCCGAGTGTCTAGTGGACTGGCACTCGGCAAAGAGTCCTCTAGTGGGCCCCTTTGCCAGTCCCTTTGCCGAGTGCGCTGGGCGGCACTTGGCAAAGGTAGCTTCTTTGCCGAGTGTCTTGACCACAACACTCGGCAAAGAAGGCTTTACCGGTTCCCAGGTGTCCTCCTTTGCCGAGTGTCATGGTCATAGCACTCGGCAAAGATATCCTTTGCCGAGTGTTACACTCGGCAAAGTGACCAGGAAGTCCCTTTTTTATTTGTTTTTGCTGTTCCATCCAAACAAACAAAAGATATATATCATTCACAACACATTATATATCATTCGCATCACAGAATCAACACATTTATCATCAACACCATATATATCACAAATATCACCACATAAATCAGGTTTCACTGCACATAAGTCTCACTAAGTATCTCACAAGACCAAGTATAACTAACATCACCAACACTCACGAATATAAGTCTGGATCATCACAAAACAGGTCATCAACGAGGTGGGCATCTGGACTGGTTCGACGAAGGGCTGGACGAAGCGTGAGGGTTGTTCGACGCCGCCGATTGACCCTGCACAGAGAAGAGATTGCATGTGTGAGAACATATGAATATATATCATGCAGTACTAAAATTTTGATACTCACAGGAGTAGCGAACTCAAAAGGGTCAGCTGCAGGGAACAACGGAGGTGGTGGAGCATGACCCTGTGCGGCGCCAAGGCTCTGCATGTACGTGAACATCTCCGCCATCCTCTTCTTCAGCTCCTCACGTTGCCTCCTCTCATCATCTAGCTGAGTCTGTAATATTTCGCCCTAATGTTACGATAATGTAAAGAGAAGATATATAATAATCAATGAACGATGAATAGATAAGGAATAACCTGGAGTTGCTGGATACGATGCTGTGAGCTGTCCTGCCGAGGTGGTATGGCTGGGCTCGCGCTCGTGCTCCTTGCTCGCACCTGAGAGAGAGTGGGAGTGGAGGACAAGTCGATTGCCCCGTCGGCAATCCAGTACCGCCCATGCCTCTTGCCTCCTCCGACCCTCATGAGGACATCTCCGTCGATGTCCTCGGTCCTCGGATCGTAATCTGGCCCATGGACCTCCTTGGCCATGGCGGTGTACTCACTGAGGCGGCTGTGGACGGCAGGGTTGGTGTACGCCTCGGGCCCGTCATCCGGGTTGTAGGTGAAGTCGGACGTCGCCTTCCCCTTGTGGGCCATAGCATATGCCGAGAACGTGGAGCAAGGCGCGCCACCATGTGCCGCCGACTGCGAGAAAACCAACGAGATGGTTAGAAATCATGTCTAATCGAAAGTTATATACCTAAATAAAAAAGAGCGCGTACCCATGCTTCTGCGTATTTGCCCAGGCTGCGGCTGCCTTGATGGTGGGAGGGACCTTGCATCATCAAACGTCGTTCCCGGCTAGCGTTGTGCGCCTCGTCCCACTCAGCCGAGCACCACCTCTGCACCATCTGCTCCCAGCACTCAGGATGAGCGGCGCACCAATGAGGAATCATCTAAAAAAATACAAGTACACGACATATCAGAAGATAAAATTAAGCATATTTAGTACCAATAATAAAGTTTTGTATTTACCTGCAAGTACTGGTCCGGAGTCAACGACATGGTTCGGGCGTCCATCTTGCTCACCTTCTCCCGAAGGACGGAGCCGTGGTAAGTGACGATGGCCTGGATGCACGCCTCGTAGTGCATGTCCACGACGAGCTTCTTACAGCTCGTGGTAGCCACCACATCCGCCCTGGCCTCGTATCCAGCCTCGCATCTGAAGAAATCCTACATACAAAGACGATGTATCCATACATTATTTCAAGAATATGCAACAAATGCGACTTATTAAACAATATAGTGCGAGGAAGACTTACCCACAGCTCTTGCTTCACCCGCTCCGCCTTATTGTTGAATTGTCTGCCGTCCCGATCTACTGCATCGGGAGCGACGGCGTAGTGGTCGAAGGTGTATGCTGGGCTCGTCACTCCGGCGTACTCGACAAGTCCAGTGAAGTGTTCCCTGCATAGAAGGCCAAGGATGCCATTGGGGTTGCGGCCGTGACCCCCTGCAATCTCCAAAACCATCTAAGACCTGTCCAAGTGATTAAGATAAAGTATTAGTTTCTATTATTAATTTGAACATATAATATGAAAAAGCAGCAACAACATCTAAAGTTACCTACCTCTCTCCATCGGGTCGTATCAGCGGACGTCCGTCATGAAGTATGGGTCGCTGAGGGAGACTCGCGGGACCTCGCAGGTAGATACTCCTCGAACCTGAGGAGCCAGAACCTGAGACGTCCTGCTGAGCGGCATCGTCGTCGTCATCCTGCTGCGCCGTATCGTCGTCGTCCTGCTGTGCCGCATCGACAGCGGCTTGCTGCTACACCTGCTGTTGTACGGCGTCGTCCTGCTGCGCCTCCTCCTCCGTCCTACGGGTGCTCCTCCTCCCCCTCCCCCTCCTCGTCCTCGTCCCACCGCCCACCATCTTTCCAACAACCTGCAATTAAGAGTAAGCAATTAAGCACAGATAAAAAAATATGTATTTAGAAACATATGCAAAATAAATGAAATATAGCATTACATCGATTAAAAATAATCTTCATATGTGTCCGGGTTAGCCGGATCATAAGTGTCATCATCACTATCAACCATTTCATAGTCAACACCATCTGAAGGCGCAATTTTGTCATTGGCATTGCCTTCAAGCATTTCTAAGTCATTCTCATTTTGCACCTCATCATCCTCCTCATCAACAACCATTTCAATATCTACTTCCATTCCGATCGCTTCGGTTAAGTCTATCTCAAATCGCCCTTCTAGCCCATCTTCTTGGAAGAACTCTCTGTCATATGTGTCTGGGTCTAAGTTATAATCTTCATCGTTTGGAACAGGTAATTTACCATGCGGTGATACCTTATACACAACATCCCAACCCTTAAGATGTTGTTTCGTTTGGCACGCATATGGAAGATAATACACTTATGTGGCCTGTTGGGCCACAATATAAACATTGTCTCCTGGTAAGGTGGAATCCTGTCGAATTTCGACTAGCCCAATATTAGAATGTGTCCGTCTCGTAACTTCAGGGTCAAACCAATGACATTTGAATATCACTAGAGTAAGAGGTTTGGAACCATAAAAATTGAGTTCATATATTTCTTCAACTCTTCCATAATACTCGACCTCGTCAAGCCCGGGCGTAAAGACTCCAGAACACGTGGTTTTTCGATTGGGCCGACTTTGGTCGTAGCATGTTGTGCGAAAATGGTATCCATTGACGTCATACCCAGAAAATTTCCTGACCCTATAGGCAAAGCCATTGGCTACTTGTCTCAACTCGGCACTCATAGACGGCTCTCTTTGGCCCTGCAAGTTCAAACACGCTAGATTATTATATTATTCGCACGTAAGAGCAACTTCAAATGACAAACTAAGCACGTACCTTATGTTTAAACCAGGAAATGAAATCGGGCAATCCATTTCCCGCACCCTTTCTAAGAAGGGTATCATATTCCTGTGGAGTTGGGTCCCTTGATCGATGCCAGAATTCATGAAGAAATTGCTCCATGTATGGCGTCACCTCTTCAAGGTTGGTCAATACATATAGCATGATATGGCGCCACTCTTCATGTCTCAGGGTCTTGGTGGTCGAACCACTCGCGCTTCCGAGTTGCCCTCGAAAAATGCTGAGGTTCGATTCATTGCCGCCATCATTGTAACGAGGGGGTGGATTATGCACGCTTGGCAGTTTGTCACCATAGTAAGTTGTTGTGAAGTTTGACACCTCCTCCAGTATGTATGCCTCTGCAATGGAAGCCTCGATTTTGCATTTATTTCTACATTTCTTTCGGATAGTCTTTAGACATCTCTCAATTGGATAGCACCAACGTCCCTGCACGGGCCCCCCCATTCATGCCTCATACGGGAGATGAAGAATCAAATGCTGCATTGGATTGAAGAAGCCGGGTGGAAAGATCTTCTCCAGCTTACACAGTAACACAGGTGCCATCCTTTCCAAGTCTGCAATCATGGTCCGAGCTAACTCTTTTGCACAAAGCTGGCGGAAGAAATAGCTCAACTCTGCAAGCGCTAGCCATACATGCTCAGGGACATAGCCTCGAACCATCGCCGGAAGAATTCGTTCAATCCATATGTGGAAGTCATGACTCTTCATCCCTAAGACTCGCAGAGTAGATAAGTTCACCCACCTACTAAGGTTAGCTGCATACCCATCAGGGAACATTAACATCTTGATCCACTGTAGTACTTCCTTCCTCTGGGCCCTGCTCAGGACGAAATCGGCCTTAGGCCTTCTCCATGTCTTTCCACCACTAGGCGGCTTCATCTCTTGGTTTAGTCTATCACATAACTCTGCCAGATCCACTCTTGCCTTTACGTTATCCTTTGACTTATCAGGAATCTCCATAATTGTTGCCCAAAGTGCCTCGACGACATTCTTTTCAGTGTGCATCACGTCAATGTTGTGTGGAAGGAGCAGGTCATCATAATAGGGGAGCCGAGTCAAGCCCAACTTATGTGTCCACATATGTTGCTCACCATATCCCACAAAACCACCTTCTGGGTTGGCCACGAGACCATCTATCTGTTGGCGAACTTCGGCACCAGTCATCATTGCAGGTGGGCGGTCTATCACCACGACACCTTTCGTAAAGTTCTTGATGTCTAGTCGGAATGCATGGTCAGGAGGGAGAAATTATCGATGTTTATCGAATGACGAATATTTGCCACCATTCTTCAACCAAATGAACCTAAGAGCTTCCTTGCAAACTGGGCATGGGAACTTACCGTGAACACACCAGGCGCAAAATAGCCCATACGCCGGAAAGTCATGCATGGAGTACTGGTACCAAACATGCATTTTGAAGTTTGTCTTCGTAGCTCGGTCGTACGTCCATACCCCTTCCTCCCAAGCACGGACCAATTCATCAATCAAAGGCTCCATGTACACACCCATTTTATTCCCCGGGTGTCCAGGAATTATCAACGACACGAATATGTTCTGTCTTTGAAAGCATACGCTGGGGGGGGAGATTGATGGGGATAACGAACACGGGCCAAAATGTGTATGGGGCAGCGGTCATTCCATAGGGATTGAACCCATCTGTGGCCAGCTCAACACGAACATTACGAGCCTCTTTGGCTTTCTCATGGTGAATGGCATCAAAGTGGGTTCATGCTTCACCATCGGATGTGTGAACCATCTTGTCAGGATTATATCGTTTGCCTTTTTTGTGCCATGTCATCTGTTTTGCGGATTCCTCTGTCATGTATAGACGTTGGATCCTCGGTATGAACGGAAGGTGGCGTAGGATTGTCACGGGGATGTCGAGCTGCCTCTTCTGTCCATCACTAGAGTCTACCTCCATGAACCTAGACGATTTACACTTCGGACAGTACTTTGACTCAGTGTGTTCTTTCCTAAATAGGACGCAGCCCTTCGGACAAGCATGTATCTGCTCATACGTCATCTTGAGTGCACGAAGGAGTTTCTGTGCCTCGTACATGCTCTTTGGCAGAACGTGATCCTCCGGAAGCAGGCTGCCAATAACTGTCAACAAACCATCGAAGGCGTCTCGACTCATGCTATACTACGACTTGAACGCCATTATACGCCCAATGGCATCCAGTTGAGAAACCTTTGTCTTGCCGTGAAGGGGTTTCTGTGCCGCGTCAAACATGTCGTAGAATGCCTTTGCGGTCGCCTCTGGCTCGTCCTCCATACGTCCTTCGGCGAACTGTGCCTCGTGATAGTCGTTCAACATGTCCGCTACCCCGGCATCAGCATCGTAATCCTCGACGAGTTGTCTCACCACCTCCTCTCTCGTGCGATGCGCTTCACCATGGAAGATCCACCGAGTATAGTCCGGCGTAAATCCATTCTTCCAAATATGTTCTACCATGGCCTTCTTTGTTTTCCTTTTCCTATTGGCACATTTGCTGCATGGACAAGGGACTAGACTAGCTCCTTTAGCAGCTTCGCCAAATGCCCGTTCCACGAAAGCATCGGTCTTCCTAATCCATTCAGGGGTGACATCATTACGTCGAACGCGGCCCGTGTACATCCACTCACGGTCCTCCATCCTCTAACATATATAACCGAGTATAGTTTAATATAGACATGTAATGCATGTACACTACGTTCCTACCTTCTAATAGGTGAGGATAGGTCCTAATCCCACCCGCGGTTGCGTAGATGGAGTTAGTTTCCATGCTCTACTCCGATCGGAGATAGAATTTCGGCAGCACCTCCCCGCTGTTCTCCGGATACACGTCCTGGCAGGGAGAGTGTACTGTCCGGAGAACAACAGGGAGGTGACGCCGAAACTCTGTCTCGGACCGGAGTAGAGCATGGAAACTAACAGCATCTACACAACCGCGGGCTGTCCAAAAAACGTGGACAATTCGAAACTGATACATTTGTAGATATGCAAAGATCTGCATATCTACACCGTATCTCTTTCGAACGGGAGACGCCTAACTGGGTTACGTGATCTACGACCATGATGTGGAAATAGAGGTTATACCTAGGGTGGCGGTGGAGTCAGGCTAGTGGGGCTGTGGCGGGTCGGTGCAGTGGCGACGCGACGCGGTGCAGGCAGACCCGCAGCAGCTAGGAAGACAAGTATCTTCTCTGTAAAAAAGAAACACAAGTCTGTTAATACAAAAAAAAATCGACAGCACCTCCCCTGTACGTTGAGGTTTTTAAAACCTGCAAATAAAACTAACAGCACGATGGCTGACATGCACACAGTAAGAAGCAATTCACCTAAAGTATACACTACTAGCAGTTGTCACATTTCTTATTTCCCATTGCAAGCCATCACAATGCTTCATGATGGAGATGCGAATAACTTGGTAGATCCACAACTACATGGTGACCTCGGGCGCGGCTATATAAATGGTTGGGTGACCTTGGCTTACATGATTTATACATTCTATCATCTAATCAATAATAAATAAAAATTGACGCATAAAAAGTTTATACCTCGCGTGGGGGCGACAGATCCTTCGTGTGGCGTGGCCGGGCGGCGGTGGCGGCGCGCGAGGAGGCGGCCTCCGGCGGCGGTGGTGGCGCGCGGCGTTGGTGGCGGGGGCACGGCGAGGGGCGCGGGCGAGGGCGAGGGGCACGGCGGGGGCGGGCGAGGGGCACGGCGGCGCGGGCAAGGCGAGGGCGGGCGAGGGGCACGACGAGTGGCACGGCAGCGCGACACGGGGCACGCTGGGCGTGGAGGGTGCAACGGCGAGCGGGCGAGGGCGTGGCGGGGGGCGCGGGTGCGGCAGATGGCGGGCGGGCAGGTGTGGCGGGGGGCACAGGCGCGGCGAGGGGCGTGTCGAGGGGCGAGGGGCGCGTGCGCGGCGAAGAGTGAGGGGCGAGGGGCGCGGGCGCGACGGGGGGCAGCGGCGCGGCGAGGGGTGGCGACGTGGCGAGGGGCGGTCGGGCGGGGGGGGGGGGGGGGGGGGCGGGCGGTGGCGGGGCGCGTCGAGGGTAGCGCGCGGCAGCGGCGCGACCGGACGGCGAGGGGCGCGGCCGGACGGTGAGGGGCGCGGACGGCGATGGGGCGGCGACGCGGTGAGAGTGCGTGAGTGAGAGAGTGAGGAAGAAAGGGCTAACTGTCGGTAAGTAAACCCTCTTTGCCGAGTGCCCGTGATCTAGCACTCGGCAAAGATTTTTTTTTAATTTTAAAATATACTTTGCCGAGTGTCCTCGATCCGGCACTCGGCAAAGTCTTCTTTGCCGAGTGTCCCCCGGGCGACACTCGGCAAAGACTATTTCACTACACTTTGCCGAGTGTCAACCATTTGACCCTCGGCAAAGGCTTCTTTGTCGAGTGTCATCTCTGGACACTGGGCAAAGTACATTTTTATTTTTTTATTTTCCCTACCAAATTTTTTGTGGTGTGTTCCTACACTATATAGACCTATATGTACCATTTTGGGATAATTAGAAAATTGTTTTCTATAGCTAGTAGGTTTAGTTCGTTTATTTGAATTTCTTCGAAAAAAACACATTTGAACTGCAAGTCACTTGAAACTTGGAAAACTGTGCATGCAAAAATGATATCCATGCTACTTAGCACAAGTTACGACCGATTTCAGGAGCGGACCGGAAACTTCGAGCACCATGCTCACTCAACATGGCCGTGAACTTGCCATCCAGCTGTTTAAAAATTTTATAAAAAACAAACAAACTTAGAAAATCATGAAACTTGTCCACGTGTCATGATATCATATGTAGAGTCTGTGATAAAAAATTTAGAATGTTTGAAGAAAGTTGTGAGACATTATGTGTAGAAACCTAAGAGAACTACACATGAAATCATAGAGTTTCAATGTGGATCTCTTAGGTTTGTACACATAGTGCGTTATAGCTTTATCGAAACTTTTTCAAATTTTTATCACAACCTCTACATATGATATCATGACACGTGGACAGGTTTTATGATTTTCTGACTTTGTTTGTATTTTATACAATTTTTAAACACCTGGATGGCAAGTTCACGGTCATGTTGAGTGAGCATGGTGCTCGAAGTTTCCAGTCCGCTCCTGAAATCGGTGGTAACTTGTGCTAAGTAGCATGGATATCATTTTTGCATGCACGGTTTTCCAAGTTTTGAGTGACCTGCAGTTCAAATTTGAATTTTCCGAAGAAATTCAAATAAACAAACTAAATCTACTAACGATTGAAAACTCTGTTATAATTGTCCACAAATGATACATATAGGTCTACATAGTGTAGGAACATACCACAAAAAGTTTGGGAGACAAAATAAAAAAAAATAAAAATATACTTTGCCGAGTGTCTAGAGAAGACACTCGGCAAAGCGTCCTTTGTCGAGTGCCCAATATTTGGCACTCGGCAAAGACTGACGACCATCAGCTGTAGATGGCCGCTAACAGCCCTTTGCCGAGAGCCATCTTTGTCGAGTGTTTGACTCTCGGCAAAGCCGTCTTTGCCGAGTGCTTGGCTGTGCCGAGTGTCCTGCACTCGGTAAATAGGATCTTTACCGAGCGTAGGACTTTGCCGAGTGTGGCTCTCGGCAAAGTCGGCTTTGCCGAGTGCCCGATAAAAAGCACTCGGCAAAGCCGCCGGTACTCGGCAAAGGCCCGGATTCCGGTAGTGGTTATATTAACACATAAAATGAGTATACTCGCTTTTGTGACTCGACTTATGATCATTGAGTCCAAGTATTTTTTTCTCGAACAACTGTTACAACGAGATTTTAAAGTTATTCGGGGATGTGCTGCCAAAGCTTCTATTTTCGTTCTCACCAATTTGAAAAGTCCCGTCCTCGTACAGCCATACGTAATACTGGTGTTGTGACTAGACCACTCGATGCACACGAAAGAGAGACTAAATTTTATGTTATCATTCGAAACATCCTTGACTTTAATTTTGCAGGAAACAAAACTCTAAAAGTAGTATTCTTCCTATGCGATTGGATCGACAGCAATAATGAAATTAGACAAAGTCAATATGGCATAACTGAAGTCAAGCATGAGGAACGACTTCGAGGCCATGATAATTTTATCCTTGCACACCAATGCGAGCAGGTGTACTATATGTCGTACCCAAACCCAAAGTTCAAAGCATGGTGGGTATTTCACAAGGTGAACCCTAGGGAACGTTTACATACTCCTTGCACTGCTGGTTAACAATTTGAAGATGACCAGGTTGATGAGGTTTATCAATTAGAAGAATTACCAACCAGTTTTACTTTGGATGAGGGTATTGCACTCAACTCACTAGTTGGAGACCGTGACGATATCACTGTCAATGAGGGTGTTACACCGAAACGAAAATGATAAGCAAGTAACAAAACAACCACACAACGACGAAGACTCCTTGATCACGATGTCGATGAATTTCGATGTGTAATGCATACTTTACTTGTAGTTGCTTTAAATTATTTATGTATTATTTTCTTTTTATTTTCTATATTTAATTTTATGGGGTTATACTTTTAGTGTTTTTCTATTGAACATGATGAGTAGTAAGAAAACCAGGCACACGACGAGGGGTTCCTTAATGCGGCTAGCATGATACTCCCTGGTGCACGTGGCCGTTCCCTTTTCCATGGGAGTTCTAGCCAGAGCAGACTGGAGGTGTTGCTGAGACACGCCAGGCCAGAACTGCGTGATAGACCTATCACTCTACAAAGGAGTACCGATGTAAATGTTTATGTAATTGCTCTTATTTGTCATTCACTTATATATAAATGTGTCTTACATGTCTCTATTTCATGTTCGTAGAAAGAGGAGAAGGAGGAGGAGATGCAACGCCATGAGGAAGGGGTTTTGACCATAGATGCCAGGGTGCATGGCCCTGTGGAGGAGGTCATGGCCATAGATGCTGGGGTGCAGGACCATGAGGAGGAGGTCATGGCCAATGATGCTGGGGTCTAGGGCCATGAGGAGGTCCAGGTGGATGATGAGACCAACGAGGCTCCTGCCTTTCGATGGAGGGGCACCCGGAAAGGCCACTTTGTCCTCCCTCCCTTAGCGCTTGCACAGTCAGAAGCTCGGGTACTGATCATCCCAGTTGGTGATAGGTACTCACATTTGGCCATTTATGTTCTTACATAGTTCCTTATTTTACTGCACATTGTATATAAGACATGCATTTCTTGTTTTTTGTTATGTAGCCAATGGAATGATACGTCTTCCAAGACTAGGTCACCATATATAGGTTAATCAAGTCTTAGGTAATCTATGTCGTCTACATAATCCTAAAATTATGACTGACTCGAAAGGCGTGGTGGTTCCTTGCACTAGCTGGTCGACTTTCGCACTAGCTCCACATACTACGTGTGGGACAGCTCAGGGCGCCGTCAAGCACGACTTTTAGGTAGGAGTATTGTTTGATACTAACACTTTATGATTTGTTTGATACTAACTTTTATTTCGATGTTGGACAGAGATGCTATCGTGTTGAACTTGAGGCATAGGAGCATGCAGACCAAGTATTAGAGGAAAATACGAAGAAGGTGTGTAAGGATGTATTTTCAAATGCTCGTCTACAGGTGTGCAAGGTTGTGAACGTGTACATGAAGCGTCGAGGGTATTCTATCAACAACTTTCGACATATTCAGATGTCTACTTAACTGTGGACTAGTACATGGAGGTAAAAATCTAATATACCAGATAACTCTTCCATGGATGGAACATCGGCCACAGGCTTAAGATGTGAATGTAATTATGTGCTAACGCTTAGATGTAGGTAACTTTGCCATGGATGGAACACCGGCCACAGGCTTATATGGCTCTATTTTACTATGTTGATGAGGTCGTAGTCAACCATACCTATGGGACTAATGGACATATTCGGTTGGCGAAGCAAATGGTGAGTATGTAGTATTCTATTTTACTAAGAAATGGAACTAGTTTAAACTCATACATTTGTAGGAGGCTCAAACTAGAGTTGTCCCGAGGCTAATTGATGTTTATAGGTGAGGGCATAGATAGAAAACAGTGAAGACCCCAAAGAGCTATGCAGTCAGGCGGCCGCTGAGCGTCTGGTAAGTAGTTGTTAGGATTAATGTTTTCTTGCCATATAGCTATACATTACATGTGTGATGAATCTTCATATTGTATTGCAAGAGACTTACAAGCAGGAGATGGTTAGAAAGCATGGTGAAGACTATGATTGGCGAGGAGCGCCTACCATCGACGCTAAAGTTGTGCTGGAGAAAAGGCCCATAAACGGTATGAACTTGTGAATTTTTTCAATGAGATTGAAATTATGACCAAACAGCTAAATTTCTTATTTTTTTCAAGGTATTCTATGTTTACCAGTGTGATCAATTCGACGGAGTTGTGGTCTCGTGGGGGCTCTTCGTCATTGGCGGGTTGTGGTAGCAACTGTAGTCGGCGCTCGAACATGGAGGAGGCTATGAGGGTGCAGCAAAAAGTTTTGTGAAGAGATGCGTTAGCACAAATGGAATTCACCCGACAACAATAAGAATATATGGCTGCTTACAATGTACATGTGCAACAAGCAATGAACGTGAGTGTCTTATTTATTCTCAACACGGTCGTATATTTGTCATATAACTAATATACTGTATTTGCAACAATCTTGGTTTCTAGAGCAGGCATAACAATAACCATTCGTTTTCTCTAAATTTCAGCCGTCGATGCCTCAATGGGGATTACATGCTCCGACACGTCCTCCAGCTCAGGTGCGTTGATAAGTATCTCTACTCGAATGTATTATGAAAAAGAACTTACTATAAACCAGCTCCAGTGCGTCGATTAAATTCAATTTAGTTTAGACTTGTCGTTTGAATTAACCTTTCAAATTTTGACTTAACTTGATTTTGTAGGGATCGGGGTTATGGGCCACAAAATGCCACCATCGGTAATACCAGCACTAGGAGGAGCTTCTGGAGAGGAGGGAGCTAGTACAGAGAAACTTAGTTTGACAAACAATTCATTTGAATAGTGGTCATTTTAACATTGTAGTTGTTAATGTATTATTCTTTCTTTCAGACTCCAGACTAGATAGACGACTTCGTCAACAACTTCTTCGCTTCTGGAGGTAGTGGTCACAACTGAAACAACCGATGATTTAACTCTTATGGTGAATTTGGTCGATATGATGGATTTGGTATGAAGTGCGATGGATTCTGATGTATGTGGTATGTTGTGATGGATGTTATATTTGTGGTGGATGTATTGTAATATTTGTGGTGGATGGATGGTGATATTTGTGGTGTTTGTGAGGAATTGTTATATCTGTGACGGATTTGTGTTGATGTAATATATATATATATATATTGATGTTAATTATTATAATATATCTATGATGGATTTATTGACACAATAACACTGTGCACCATTTTCGGCCGCTAAGTTTATTTTTGGCGGCCAGGGCTTGGCCACCGAAAATAAGCTACTATTTTCGGCGGCTGACGCTGGCCGTCGAAAATAAGGTTATTTTCGGCGGCCACTGACGCAGCCGCCAAAAATAAGGCCTTATTTTCGGCGGCCAAGCCCTGGCCGCTGAAAATACAATTATTTAAACCGGCGGCCCGACTCCTTCTCTCTTCTCTCTCTTTCTCTCCTCACCGTGTCGCTCTCTCTGTTTCGCTCCCGGCCGTGCCCCGCCGCCGCCACCGGCCCCTGCCCGCCCGTGCGCCTGCCCCCAGCGTAGCCTGCCCGCCCGCCGCGCCACCACCACCGTCGTTGTCCGCTGCCGTCCTCAACTACCGTCGACCGACCGTGGCAAAGCTTTACTCCTCACTCCACTCCGCCGTCATTGCCAAGCTCTTCGCCATCCAAAGGTTATTTTTCTGTATTTTATTTCATATTTTTGGCGGCCGTTATTTAATTGCCGTCGAAATTAGTATATATTTGTAATTATGTTTGTTTGATTTGTGTGTGTGTTTAGTATTATTGTTTAATTTGGTTTCATTAATATATTAGTGGTATACGTGGTTTAAGTATTAGTGGCATATTGTATTTGTGGCATTAATTTCATATTAATATTATATTATTAGTTTTACAAGTACATTATATTGGTACGTAGAATAGTTGTATTATTAGGGTATACGGTACTTAGTTTGATTTGATTAATAGTATATCATTCTGTGTTTTATATATAAGTAATATATTGTTTAGGCTATTTTCGGCGGCCAGGTGTCAGCCGCCGAAAATTAAGACTTATTTTCGACTGAATTTTTCTGGCGGCTAGAGACCGCCGAAAATAGGGTCTTTGCCATCGAAAATAGCTTATTTTCGGCGGTCCCTGGCCGCCGAAAGTGACTGTACGTGCTGTGGTATGAAATTGCTGTTAATTTTATCCTTTTTCACATTTTTTTCTTTAAAAATGCTTAGTTTTGGCTTATAGTTCTTGTTTTCGACGATTTCTTGTCGCCGAAAATTGTTCTCGTTCATGTAGAGAATCGATCTAAACTAGTGATCTGTATATGTATCTGGAACTTAAAATACTTGCAACAGTTACTTGAGCCCGATGCATACAGCCAGCTCTCGCATTAGTTTAGCAACAATAATAAACGCGGTGACCATGAGTGGCTATTAGACTATTACACTACTACTCAGGGCTGTATTTAATCTAGCGTTCTACAGCTTGCCACGTAAGATGTTGCAGCAGAAAAAACCTTGCATGATGCATGCACATATATAGTCGTTCTTAATTGGTTGTCATCAGATACAGGATGATCTCACTGATATATTGTTTTAGTTTACCAGGCTATTGCTATTTTTTATACACCGACAGCATAGTAGTATATCTTTTGAGTGTCCCTGTCAATGGTTCTTAACCCGTTTGGTTTTTTTTTTGGATGGGCGCGTGTAACACCCGGAACATATACACCACAATGTATGGAGCATTACGTACCTACCCTTACTACACTAATATCTAGTTGAAGAAAAGACTAAAAATAAAACAGCAACAACATTTTCTTAAATCGAGTATGTGAACTTGTGAAGCCAAATGAGATCTAAATTGAACAACAAAATGTCGGATTAATATGGGTCCAGCCCAAATAAATATTCAATAATAGTCAAAGATAAAGGTTCATTTTAATGCTACGATGTACTAAGGGTATGTTTGGTTCGTTGCCTAACTTGCCACACTTTGTCTAACTTTTTTGCCTAAGATTAGTTCTTCAATTCAGATAACTAACCCTAGGCAAAATGTGGTACAGTTAGCCACAAACCAAACAGACCCTAATACTTTAGTACCATACCAGAAGTTCAAGAGACAAATCAATCAACTTAGATAGGTGGACCATTAGTGCATCTATTAAAAAGTTTAGAAAATGCTGAAGGACGGCCACACACACGTGTGCGTCGCCGGCCGGGCCAGCCCTAGGCCGAGGCCGTGGCCGGGCCGTGGCTCCTGGTAGATCAGACCTTGGTCCGAATATTCCTTTCTAACGGTTGCATATTTTGCCGAGAGTGATGACCGTCCAGTACTGTCGTTTGTTATTGTTCGTTTCCTATGTTATGGCTAGTAACGGATGGGCTGTAATGGCTGTCAGTTTCTGGTCCTAATGGCGACCGTTACTGTCCGTTCCCCTCCCTCTGCGCGTATACAAATATGAAGGAGGTGAGGCTGCTTCTTGTCACACGCACGAACAATCTCTCAAACATGTTGCACACAGCCTATTCTCGGCCGGGTGGACCAATACGAGAGGAGCCGCCACCCCCACGGCCGCCCTTGCGGGAACGACGACCTCCATCGGCGGCGGACGCCTGACGAGGGGGCCATAGGGACGACAGGTGTGGGGCGGGTAGGGGCCCCGGTCGACGAAGGGCGAGGGGCCTGGCCCCCATGAAGATGCCTGACCGCCGGGAGGAGCGTTGTAGAGCGCCGGAGCCGGAGCAGGGGCCTCAGACGCCATGGTGAGCTCCTCGAGGATAAGCTCGTTCCTGACGACATGGAATGTGGGAAAGGGAACGGTCCTCTTGGTGAGAGCCTTCAGGTGGACATAGCGGGGGTTGAGGCCACGTAGAAGGTTTAACACCAAGGTCCGGTCGGCGACAGGCTCGCCGAGGTTGCGGAGAGAGTCCGCCATGCCTTTCATCTGGCGGCAGTACTCGTCTATGGAGAGGTCTCCCTGAGAGAACAGGTGGAACTGGGCGTCGAGGTGCAGGGCGCGAGTGTCCCGGTTCCCGAGTAACTGTTCTTCAAGGGCGAGCCACGCCTGACGGCCCATGTCCGCCTGGTCGCGGATGATGTCCTGGAGCTCGACGGTGATGGTTCCGTGGAGCTAGGAGAGGACCACGGAGTCCATCAGGGACCAGGCTAGGGACGACGGGGTGGCGACGTCGTCGAGGACGTGTTCGTTGAGGGCGTAGCGCCGCAAGGTGAGGAGGACTTGTCCCCTTCAGCGAGGTTAGTGGGAGGACGCCGGGTCCAGAACGACGGACATGAGGGATCAGATGTTCTGTAGTCCGGCCACCTGGGCGTGGAGAGCGGTGATGTGGTCAGCATCGAGTCCAGAGGCGTGGGGAGCCTCTAGGGTGAGCGGTGGTGTCTCCTGGTCGACCGGAGGAGGGCCGATGATGAGACGCTGCGCAGTGGCCATCTGGGTGGTCAGTGTGGTGGCCAGGGCATGCTCCTGTTCCAGTGCGCGGGACACGGCGCGCTCGCGCTCCTGAGAGGCGGCCAGGGCAGCCTGGATAGCCACGATGGTCGATGACATGGTAGAGTCGGTGGAGAGCGTCGTGGAAGCCCACGTGGCATTGGCAACGAGCGGACGAGTGGTGGAGAACCTAGGGGGTGGCTGCCTGGGGAGGCGGGTCGATGATAGAAAACCGGTAAGGGCGCCTGTACACGTCAGGTAGCCCGGTAGTCCAAGACCGAAGGTGGTGAGGTCGGCGGGCAAGGGCGCAGCAGTGGCGGGGGCGGCACTAGGCGAGGAGAGGCCGGCAGGCAAGGGCGCAGCGAGGCACATGTCGACGCCAGCGGTGAACAAGGGCGCAGTCGAGCGCGTGGCTGCATTGGCGGGAGCCAGGGGCGCAGCTGCGCTAGCGTCCGGCAGGACGACGTAGAGGGGATCCATGGTGACGGGGATCTGCGCAGGGCGGCGGACCAGTAGCCCAGCGAACGCCGGCGACGATGTGATGCTGCTGGCTGCTGCACGGCGCGGGGAGGGAGGGGGAGGTGAAGCGACGGTCGGGCCTAGAGGAGATGGCCGGTGGCGGCTGGAGTGAAGGGGGAGAGCAGGGGCCTCGCGGGAGCTCGCACGACGGGCGTTGGAGGCCGGGCAGCGCTGCTGTTGGGAGAAGACCGGCGGTAGAGTGCGCGGCAGACGTGGCTGGTGCGACCTGGCGGTGGCGGCGCGGCCCTGGCGCGCCTTCTCCAAGCGGCGGCTGGAGCTCCTGGCGCGAGCTCGCTCCGGCGGCTCCTTGATGCAGGGGCAAGCGAGGCCGGCCCGACGAGCCTTCGGCGCGCGGGTGGCTGGAGCCCCTGGCGCAGGCGCGGTAGGTGGATCGGTCGAGGGGAGGGGAGGAAGCGGCGGTCGGGCCAAGGGGGGCGGCCAGCGGCGGCTGGAGGGAGGAGAGGGAGTCGGCGGTGCCTAGGGTGGCGGAAGCGGTCGGTGGGATGGAGAAAAGAAAAAAAACTACTGTGGCTCTGGTACCATCTTTTTTTGCATTTTATTTCTTTTGGGGGTTTTATTTTCACAAATACGCCCTTTTCAGTTTCATTTCAAAAGATGGACCCTCACCTCGGCGCCATCACTATTGGCGCCGAGATACAACGTGTTGGCGCCAATTAGTTTGGCGTGTACATATAAGAATCAACATCTACGTAGATCTGACGTGGCAGCACCTTGGCCCATGGATCTCGGCGCCGAGGTCGGCGCCGACCTCATATATAAATATACCACTCCGGCCGTTGGTTTTTTGATTTTTGGATGATAGCAGTCATTTTATCAATGATTCTTCTTCATACTTAATTTATTTGGTTTATGAATTGGTGTTCTGTTGTTGGTGACCTAAATTGTAACTTGGATAGTTGATGATCTTATACCTGTTAAAATTTACAACTTAGCATTTGATTTACATCAGGTCAGCCACGGAGACATCTCCTGCAAAGTGGTTGAAGTGTTTTTGTGAGCGCCAAACGTCTTGTCGCAGGGATGCACGTCATATTTCTTAGGTGTCATATTATGCTATGATCAGCAGTTAATGTCAGGCACCAAACCACTATCCCATCTTCAGTCATATCAAGCCACAGTATGTATCTTGGTGTTCTTGCAACAGCATGGCATGCAAGGAATTATGAGCTTGGTTAAACTATTTCTGTTTCTGTGTTCACTTTTAGTTGCAGGGATATTGCAGTCTGTTACTTAATTGGTGCATGATTCCCTTGTTTATTATAAAAGGATGTTTTTGGATTAATGGATAACGAATTGCACGTTTGAGCTGAGTTATTTACACTCATCCTTGCAGGACTAGTCCAACTGAATTTGTGATCTCACGAGTAGGAACTACGAATTTATGGTCGGCGCCGAGGTGCTGCCACATCAGATCTACGTAAGCGTTAGCTCTTAAATGTACACGCCAAACTAATTGGCGCCGACATGTTGTAGCTCGGCGCCAATAGTGATGGCGCCGAGGTGAGGGTCCATTTTTTGAAATGAAACTAAAAATGACGTATTTGTGAAAATAAAACCAAAAGGGCTAAAATATAAAAAAGACGGGGCTCTGGTACCATATTGAATCTTGGGAAAAACCCTAGAACCTTAGCAAGGTTGGGTGCTATATTAATAGACTTGAGTAACTGGGCTTGGCCCATTACAGAGGGGTAAGAGAGTAATTACACGGAGAAAACCCCAAACCCTAAACGGTTAATCTAACATTTTGGAATCTTGTAATGAATAAACAAACTTAAATAAAAATTTTAAATATTGTCAACGACTAAAACTTTAACGAATGAAGTGTATCCATCTAAGATTATTCAAAAAATTGAAAAAATTAAATCTTAAAATATATAAATTTAAAATAAGTATTTTAGATCCTAAAAAATTCAAATAAAAAAATGTATGAACAACAAACAAACATGTAGATCAAGTTGGTCACTACGGACATGTAGATCAAGTAATAACCCTGTAAATATTCAAATGGTTTAGAAATTCTAAAATTCAAGATTTTTAAATACAGAACACATTATTGGCACACTAAACTATTTGAAATGAAAAACTTCTTAATTATATGGTTGTAGGAAGTATTGATGCCACAACTTTGATACAGATCTTGTGAACAACCGAGATTGTTTGAAAATTTTTAATTTTCAAAATCTATGGACTTAGAACAGTTTTTCAGACTTTGAACAGTTTTAAATTAAAAAACAATTCAACTAGAGAGATGCAGATCGCTTTGGGAGCTATAATTTCGATATAAAGTTTGTCTTGGTACAAGTTCACATGTAAGACGTCCGTCTTTGAATCGATTTTTAGAGAACGTCTGTCTCTGTGCCGTAAATCCATCTTTGAAAGTGGGGTAGTAAAATGATTTGTCTTCATATATCGATTTTTAATTAAGAGACATACAACTTTTAAGTGTATACGTAAATAAAATGATATTTTGGGAGACATGTAACATGTGTGCTCGCCTCTGAAAATAAAAAGGACATGTCCTCTGTTTTTTGTAGTGGGAAAAAAAAAGAACAGAAAGGTACACTGTATAATCTTCTATTCACGTGATATCTAGATTGAACTTGAAACATCTTGAGTACTATCGTAGCATATCTGTTCGCTATTATATTGAAATCGACATTACAATCAAATTTACATGTATTGTATAGACCATTGTTAATATAGTTTTTTTTTTGGTGATTACTCTTCGCTATGTACAAATGGAAAGTAAACTGCATCGTTGAGCTCCATCCCGATTTGGTTCTTTCAAAGGAAAACCGACATGGTTGGATCTGAAGTGGATTGCCCAAGCTTGGATTTGGTTCGGTGACGCGTTACCGTGACAGTATGCACAGTGCTGCACCGGCGCAAACTCCCAAAACCACGCGATTTGTTGCTCGCACCTAAAAATCGCGTTAGATTACTCGTACGAGTATATAAAAATATACACCGGCAGGGCAGTTCCCTGCAAGCAACGAATGCCTACATCACATGATTTTCGTTGAGATCACGACAAAACTACAAATCCTCACACGTCGTCTCCGGCATATAGACCCATACGCTGAGGTGAACAAACCAAACTTATTAAACTATCGCAGATTTTTCATCTATCGTCTCAAGCTATAGAATGGTCAGATATCTATCTAATCTATACTAATCTATCAAAAATCTAATATGAACCATTCGGTGCTACCACGACTTTACCCTCCATGTTGGGCTCCACGTCCAGCGCCCGCGTAATGCTTTCTTAGCTACTCCCATGTGGACCCCAGCGCCCCCGCAGCCAGCTCATGCGCCTGTTCAGCACCCAAACCCACCCGCACACCTACCACCAGACCAAACATATCTTATTATTTAGAAATAAACAATAATTATACAAAAATATTGCAGAGTAAGCACTCAAACTCATGTCCCCCTGCTCGATAAATTTGGGCTAACCACCAGACCACATATACTTTAGTGTTTGGAAATAAACAATAACTATATTTGAATAAATATCTCAATATCTATTTATATGACATATAAAAACCGTAGCAAAGCACAGGCTACTGGCTAGTTATTCTAATTATTATTAGTGACATGTCACACTTACACCATGAGAAAACACTAAGGCCTTGTTCGGTTATTCCCATTATATATGGATTGGATGTGATTAGAAAAAATTTAGAAGAACTTTGACTTGCTTGTGATTTAAACCCACCCAATCCCACTCAATCCACATGGATTGAGAGCTAATCGAACAAGCCCTAAAGGGGTGTTTGGTTTGAAGATAAGCTAGTCCATGATCTTCTTACTCCTCAATTTTTCTATTTGGATTGTGTAAGGGAATGAGTTGATACATCACCACCTCATTCCTCATAGTTAGGGGGTGTTTGGTTTAAAGAGTCAATCCATTGCATCATAAGTCCATTTCACAAATTTGGTGGAATGAATTCATTCCTCATATTATTACTAATTATGAGCCTATGAAGAATGAAATGGTGATGGATCAACTCATTCCAGTCCATAAACCAAACAAGAAAATGAGGAGTGAGAAGATGACGGACTACCTCATTCGTTAAACTAAACACGCTATGAGTTAATACTAACATGAGGAATGAGATCATTCCACCAAATTTGAGGAATGGACTCATTATGCACAACCTAAATTTGGGTAAAGTGATTCCTCAAACCAAACACACACTAAAGGTCCAATGACTTACATAATTTCCAAAGGCTAAGGTCAAAGCCGTTGAACATTAACTAATTGACGAAAGTCACTAGGGGCCATCAAAATTAAAACTAACGTGCCACGGCTTATCTGATAGTCATCCGACTTAAACCTTCTCTTCGATAGTTGTCAAACGGGCCGCAGACATAGCCAATTTTAGGTAACAACGACCCAGCTGTCGTTTCATTCCTTATGCTTTGTTCTCTCCTCTCGCTCATGTCACTATCAGAATCCAGCTCTTTGTTGACTTATGCTTTGTTCTCTCCTCTCGCTCACGTCACTATCAAAATCCATCTCTTTGTCGAGTGCCTAGATTTTTGCCGGGTGCTATTTATTAGGCACTCGGCAAAACTTGCTTTGCCGAGTGCCACTCTCGGTGAATGCCAGCACATGGCACATACCATCTTTGCCGAGTGCAAAACGCTCAGTGTAGAATGACGCTCAACAAAGGATGCTTTGTTGAGCGTCAAACTCTCAGCAAAGAGCATCAATAGCCGTCTATAGTTGACGGTCGTTAACTATGACGAGTGTCGGGGGTTGACACTAAAAAACAACTTCTTTGCCGAGTGTCCTTTGTCAGACACTCGATAAATTAGTTATTTGTCGAGTGTCTTTCCCAACACTTGGTAAAGTTTTTTTTCACCAAACTTTTCTACTATGTTCCTACTCTATATATACCTACATGTCCAATGTTGGCACAATTACCAAAGTGTTTGCTATAACTATAAGATTTAGTTCATTTAATTGAATTTCTTCGGATAATTCAGATTTGAATTGCAAGTCACTCGAAAAGTGAAAAACAATGAATGCAAAATGGTATTCATGTTATTTAGCACAAGTTACGGTCTATTTCAGGAACATACCGAAATTTTCGAGCACCATGCTCACGAAACATGACCATGAACTTGTGATCCAATTATTTTAAAATTCTATAAAACTCAAACGAAGTCAGAAAATTATAAAACTTGTCGACATGTCATGATATCATATGTAGAGACTCTGATAAAACTTTGACATTGTTCCGTGAAAGTTGTCACACACTATGTGTAGAAACCTAGTGGGTCACCATAGAAGTTTTATGATTTCATATGTAGAGAGTCTAATAAAAATTTGACATTGTCTCAGCAATGGAACTAGCAAAGGGCCCACTGGTGCTCCCTTTGCCAAGCGCTAGTTCAGTAGGTACTCGACTAAGGGGGTGCCTTTGCAGAGTGCCCCTATGAGCACTCGACAAAGGGACGGGCAAAGGGGCCTACTAGCCTTCTTTGCCGAGAGCTAGTCCAGTAGGCACTTGGTAAAGAGGGAGCCTTTACCGAGTGTCAGTTAGGACACTAGGCAAAGGCTCTGTCATCGTCACTTGACGCCATGACGATGACTTCTTATTGCGAGGTACTAGGTGGCACTCGACAAAGTTTTTACTAAGAGCCTGACAAAAATTACCTGACAAAGAAGCCATTGCCAATGTACAGTTCACCGAGACCTGTTTGCCGTGAGTCACACTCGGCAAAGCCTTTACCGAGAGTTTTCTTAGCTTTGGCACTTGGCAAAGCAGCTGTGTTTGGTAGTGAGTACATTGCCGCCACGCTCACTGCCTTTGCCTCCACGCCCGGCCACACCTTCTCCGATATTGGGGGCCTACATTACCGAAGGTCCTTTGATTAACTGTATTGCATGATTGTCTTAAGAACACAATGAAGGCTATGCCGAAGATCACTTGTTGACGGAGAAACAATAATCTGACTAACATATAGCTTCGACATGAATAAGTGTGTTTCAAGAACGTTTCTACTTACGGACAAAGCTAACCTTCGACTAAAGCAGTAAACAAAGATGTTTCATCTATGTGCAAGCAGTAGAAGCGGTGGCTGAAAGGCGATGTCTTCGAACACAAGTCAAAAAGGAAGCCACCAAGCAATAAAGGCTGAGACCCACAAGGTGGAAGATGGAGAAAATATGATGTTGTCCTTATATCATTTGTAAACAACGTATGAAAGCCTTGATCGGCATTGTTGTAAATCTGTATAAAAGTGGTTCATCTCCCCTATAGATAGATGAACAATGACCTACATAAAGTACCTTTTGGCCATGGGTGAAAGCCTCGTATTGCTTAGCCTTCGAAGAACCTTCGTGCCTTCCTCTGTTTAGGAGCCGAAGGTATGTTTATAAATTTGTCTAGTGCAATGGAGGTTATAATGAAAATGCTAAGGAAATGGAGTAAGTTCTCATGTGTCATTTTACCTATCTTATTACATTGCATATTACCTCCATCATACATTCTTATCCAAGGAGCTTCGTTCTTTGTATTAGCATTTCGAAGGAGTGTTAATCATAGGACGATGGTATTCATCTTTAACTTGTGTTGCCTTGATTTTCAATACCTTCAGGGGATTGAGATCAAGTACCCAACATTGGCGCCCACCTCCGGTGATTCCACGACCACATCAGCATACACCATGGCACCAAAGAAAGCAGCGGCAACGGGCTCCATCCTTGCACCGATTGATCCCAATCAAAGGAACGAAGCTCTCATTAGAGAAGCAAGGAACCAGAAGAAGAAGGCCACCAGTCCACCCTCCGAGAATAGGAACTTGATGAGGAGATCAGCAACCTTGTGCTCATCCACAAACAATTTGAGAAGCGCAAGGAGAAAATGCTTCGTCTTTCAGAGCTCCAGAGAAAGTTTGACAGAGCAACTGAATTGCGCAACATCGAAGCGCACGAAAACATGAACAACTAAAGGGACCAAGATTACGACGGATGCGAATGACAACCTTCGCATGAAGTATACAATGTTTAGGATTTCCTCTATGATGAAGCTTCTCCACTAACACCAGAACTACAAGGTACACCATGGCCACCACTATACAGGCTTCCTACATTGCCTATCTACGATGACCTGATTGACCCGAAGCAATTCCTCATTAGCTACAAGGCTACCATATCCTCATATGGTGGTAACTCAACAGGCATGGCGAAGTCTTTTGTCATGGCAGTCCGAAGTGTGGCCCAGTCTTGGTATTCGTCACTTGGGCCAAGGACTGTTAATTCGTGGCCAAAGCTCAAGGAATGCTTTTTACCAGCTTCTAGGGTTTTTAGTCCAAACCCTTCACTGCACATGCCTTGTTTCAATACACCAAAGAGCCATATGAGTACCTTCAATCATTTGTCCGAATGTTCCTCAGACTTCAGGCTTAGGCCCTAGTAGTTTAAGATGACATCGTCATCGAAGCTATGGTCAAGGGGCTCAGGCCAGGACCATTTGCCTAGTATTTTCCAAGGAAGCCTCCTCATTCCCTTGAAATATTGCTGCAGAAAATGGACAAGTACATAAGGGCTGATAATGATTTCCGCCAAAGAAGGGAAGAGTTCCAAAGATACACCAAAGTCACCAGGGGCTTTCGAGGAAGGTTTCATCCAAGACATGTTCGAAGCATCCATAACCTACCACAAAGTGAGGAAAGGATGGCTAATCTCAAGGTTAGTCAGGACAGCAGCAGCCAAGCTATTAGCAGCAACCCTCACAGAGCACATTTTGTCCACCTGCTCCGAGAGGAAGAGGAGGCCGAAGCTTTGGTGGCAGATTCCGTGCACCTCCAAGGAAACCATTTTGCTTGTTTTTTGGTGAGGATAAGGGCCACACTACAAGAACATGTCACCATACCATCAACAAGCATAAAGAGTTTGCTTCGTTAGCTACGCTACCTTCACAATCAAAAGAGGTCTTCAGTACATGTTCATACTGTTCACCCTACATCCCACGATATGTCAAACTTAGTCGCAAGAGCCAAGGACAAGTCTGCCTTCAACCTCAAATGCCTCAAGTAACCCAGCAATGAGTGCATGGTCATGAGTTGCCTCCTTCGTCCTAGGACCACCTCCTTATGATCAAATCGCTGCTAATCAACCCAAGTTCCCAAGGCAAGAACTACAACAAAGGGATAGAAGGGAGTGATCTGCAACCCGTATTGTCAACAGTATGGTCCCAGAGACGAAGCACATATATTGAGGACCCTAAGGGGCTGGGTAAGTGAGCCCGAAGTTACCAAGAAACCACTATTGTATGTTTACATTTACTTTCGCAAGCCTTTTGACTGTCGTGCAAATCAACACAATGATGATTCAGAATCTTTGAGTCCAATAATAAGAATGTTGCAGTTTTTTCACCTAAGTAATGGTGAAAAAGCTTCAAAGTCATTCCTAATGGAATGCAGAGCTATGTTTTATTTCACCTAAGTAATGGTTAAAAAGCTCTAAATTCGTTCCTAAGGGAATGCAGAGCTATGTTCTATTTCACTTAAGTAATGATGAAAAAGCTCCAAAGTTGTTCCTAAGGGAATGCAGTGCTATGTTCTATTTCACCTAAGTAATGGTGAAAAGCTTCGAAGTCGTTCCTAAGGGAATGGAGAGCTATGTTCTATTTCACCTAATTAATGGTGGAAATGCTCTGAAGTCGTTCCTAAGGGAATGCAGAGCTATACTTCATTTCACCCGAAGTAATGGTGAAAAAGCTCCGAAGTCGTCCCCAAGGGGATGCACAGACGTGATTCATTGCATCCAAAATAGCGTAAAAATCCAAAAGAAGGGAGTGCATACATACATTTTCTTTTGAAATATGCGAAAAGATGGGAAGGTGTTTTTTTGCCTTCGGCTCAAAAATGCATAATTGAATAAAGTTTCACACATCACAAAAGAAAAGAGACATAAGTGAAATGCAGATGCAAATATATTACAAAACATTCGAAGAAACTTCGAAAAAAAGATCAGACACTTCAAATCATAACAACAAGCATGATTGTTTTTACACAAATTAATCCATTTGCCGGATTATTCTACATTGCTTCGTCATAAATTTGTTCACGGATCTTCAGGATTGTAACACCTTAGGTGTTACTCAGGGTTTCTACTCTAGAGCCACACCCTGACCTATTATCACATGTGGATTAGTGGAGCCTTGGATGAACATAACTTAACAACAAAGGGGTCAGCTAGTGTTTAAGAACACATGATGTTTTCCTTGACCATATGGTGCATATGACAAGAGAAAAATTTCAGAATCCTAAGTCTAAACCACTCGAGCTATGTGAACCAAGACAGAAAATGTGAAAAACAAACGATGAAACAATCCTTATCACAAGTTGGGATAATTACACGAGTTGAAGATCATCAAAATATCTATCATATATAGTAAGGGAGTTTCCCCCAAAACAAGCCTTAAACATCCCCAAATCGATAACTAACTGAAAGAACCCTAGAGGCAAAAAACGGATTTTCTCTAAGTCTCCCCAAACCGAATTCCAAAAACCTAACGTGTTCACCTAGCTCCTCTACTCAAATCCAAATGGTCAAATGGACAAAATGACGCCTAATTACCTCAGGCACGCATTGGTAAAGTTTGACACCAAACCAAGACCGTTTGACATGTCGTGGCATGAGTTTTGTCGTGACTTGGGTACAGCGATAGACCCGACTTGACACTGGCGTATCTCCTCGCCCTAAGCATATCATTGCTCAGGACTCTCATGAAAAAGCAAGGATTTGGAACAAGGAAGAGATCCTACATGGGACCCTTGCCAAGATAGGCACGCTAGGGCAGCTAAACAGGCGCTTGGACATGGGCAGAAGCGATCCTCCACGTGTTCGACCTCAGCTAACCGCGCTCTGGCCGCGCCGCGCACGCCATGAGCTCCAGTCGGCTCGACCGCGCGCTCAACCCAGCGCCCGTGCCCGAGCCCTCGCCTATAAGAAGCCCCAACCCTCAGTCTTTCCCTCCTGCACACTGCATACCATTTTACCGGTGACTGAACACCGATAATCGCCAGAACACCGAGCATGGCATCGCCCGCAAGCTTGCCGACAAGTCAACCACGTCAGACCGGCCACACCAGCCTAACCCCGTCCATTCTAGCTCCTCGGCTAGCCTCCTTAGAGGCTAGCAAAGCTTCCTAGCCACTCAGATCGAATGATACCTAGAAGCCAGAACACCTTGCCGAACTTGTCCCGTCTGCGGTTCCCTCGGTCCAGGTAATCTAACTATCCATTCGTCGATTCCTTGCACGCACACACTCCCTGTCAATCAGTGAACCTCTCTGTGCGGTCTGATTAAGCTCTACTACCGTGGTGTGGCCGATGTAGACATCGCTGACGAGCTCCGCCTCCTGGATCCGTGGCTAGACCAGCTCCGGGCACCAAAGACGTCGACCCATACCTCGATGTGACTGCTAGAGGCTCTCCTTCCTCGCCCGACCCTACGCCAGAACCCTACCAACAGCGGTAAGCCGCTCCTCCGTCTTCTTCACCGCGGGTACTGTGTAACCTAGCCAGGGACTGTAGGTTAGAGGTTAGGAAAACCCAAGGGGTTATGCGTAAAGGTCTCTACTCAGGTGAATAGTACGCCAGGGACCAATCCGTAAGAAAAGAGGGGAGAAAATGCCAGGGACCCGTCTGAAAGAAGGTTTTTCCTTTATTGTTTAAAAATCCATTTTAAATAATCAGCAGAAAGCTTTAAAAATTCATAAGTTAGGCAAAATATGACCAAATTTAGTCAAACAAATTTTACTAGGTTCTGGACAAGGTGAACTTTAGAATAAAAATAGAAAACCCACTATTCCAGTACAATTTCTGGAAGTTTAGATTTCTATTAAGATATTAACTAATGTGCAAAAATAGAAGTAAAATTAGTAGAACTATAGTACTGAAGCTGAGAAATTTTTAGGAGATGACCAATCAACAGTAGAGTCCTACAAATTTTTGGTACACCATAGTATTCTCATTTAAGTAGAGATTATAAAATAAATTAGGTTTCTACCCATTTTCTTGGAAAATAAAATCAAGACCTAGACATGTGAACCACAAGACCAACTTATTTTTCCTAGACTAATGTAGCAGCAAGGTTTCGAGGAAAAATATAAAAATGACCTAAGTATGACTAAGAAATATGTTTCTTTCTGCCCCAAGAGCAATTGTAAGGAACTTTAGAAAATCATACAACCCATCCCCTATAAGGAAAAATTACCAAACTTAGGAATGATTTCTCTTGTGCAAAGAAAAGGTTAGGAAAAAATGCCCAATTTGTTGTTTGACATTTTTCAAAAGAAAATTTAGTCAAGAGCACCTTTTAGCCCCACAACTTTTGAAAATCATAAACAATGATTCACTAAGTATCATCAAGTATATTTTTACACTAGACCATGATATTGCACCTAGATACCAGTAAAAATAACCTTTGGAGCATAGGTCATTTCTAAATGGAAGGTCTAGTGTAAAGTGGCCCCTCTACCCTAGTTTTTGTTATTTTTGTTTAAATCCGATTCTAACTAGTTTTGACCTCAAATTCATAGAATAGACTAATTTTACCAGGGTTAAGCTATTATAAAATTCTTCAGAATTTTTGGAGAATTCTAAGTAACCTTCATAGTTCAAATCACCATTATAAACCTGCGGAAAAATGAGAATAAATTAGGAACCCAAAGTGACCCAATGTCACTCGATCATGAATCAAATTTATCATTTGCATTTTATAAATGTACATGCACCTTATGCATCATATTAAATAGATTGCAACCTTGCTGGCGGAGAGTACGTGCTCATCCTCGAGCAAGGAGTTGACTAGGAGGAAGCTCAGGAGCTAGCTGCAGAGGCTGCTACTGAGGATCTACCTGCTACCCCAGCAATTGAAGGCAAGCCTCAGTTTTATTCAGAACCGTTTATATATGCTATTTTACTGCACTTAATATTTGTAGGCTTGTACTGTGCACTTAAGTGTAGGAGTTGTTTGAAACCCTAGTTGCATGAACTCAGGTTTCCTTTTGAGATGGATACTAGTATGCTAAGTCGAGTAGCTGCTATGCTAATTCAGGATCTCAGTATAAGTCGAGTGATTTTTCTAGCACTCGCTCGAGGTCAGGAATAGATTATATCCACTTTGATACTGGAACTATGATGGCCTGTGGACAAGGATCCATGGGGATGCCTTGTCTACCAGATGAAATTGGAATAAGGATTAATGTGTGGTACCGTGTGTCAAGCGTTTGAAAGTACTAAGCACATGCCGAGAAATATGGTAAATCGGTAAGCTTAGTACCTGAGTGAACCTGCCAGAAGACATACCTCCCCACGTTTTCATGAGACAAGTCTCCCATTCCGCTTATGGTGGGTACAAGTGCGGTCACTGCACGGCGGTGGGCAGGTCTATGGATCATTGTATGCCAATGACAGTGGGCCCTATTCTGCTGACGGGGAATCGATGGGGACGATTGACGTGTGTGGGGATGGAGTGCTCATACATGTCGTGTGTTTAGGTTTACTTTGCAAGGGTCTAAACTTGATTCGAATCGTCTGCTTCTTGCAGCTAATGAGACTGTTTGATATGTGTTGCTAAATCCAGTAAGAAATGAAATGAGTTCTCATGAGATAAAGTGTTGCTTGCACTAAATGTTCGTTACCATGTATGTTTAGAAGGATGAAACCTAGTTTAAGGAATATTATTAAACTTGCAAAAGCTAAAATTTGATTTTAGACTCAGCTAGTGCTTTTGGCAAACCAAACCCCTCATCCAAACAACTTCATGGCCTAGAGGTAGAGGAGTAGACTCCTCACACGGGTAAGTCTAGCTGAGTATTAGTATACTCAGCCTTGCTTGTGGCATAATTTTTACAGGTACCTTCGAGGAACATATGGTTTCTAGGTTGACTTGGCCGTCCACCTTGTCACCGGGTTGGACAGCCTAATGGAACCCTGCCTCAGCAGCTGATGACCAGGTGGAGTGATGTACTAGGCTTCACCTCACTCTTTATTTATCGTTAGTTAATTTATGCTGCATCAAGAAAAATGTTTACTATTTTCAAACTCTGGTGATGCAATAACTCTAAGTACTTATTTAAATTTGTGGTATTATCCTTTATTGTATTTCTCTGTGTCTCACCTTTGTGTGAGCAAATGGTACTCGATCCCTGGGTAAGTGGCTTCAATCGGACTAGATCCGAGGAATTGACAGTTTATTGCGTCTTAAGTGTGAGTCATTGCCCTTGAGGTGAGACCAAGGCACTTAAGCTGGAATAATCTGGGTGGTTCCACACAGCTGGTATCAGAGCGAGTACCACTTCAGAGAAGTCAATAAGACATGAATACCAACTTTTCAAAAGTAAAACTTGCTTAGAAACCAATGTTGGATAGAAGTCAGGACGATAAGGATAGACCTAGGATGTGAAGCCTTAGGAAATAGATGGGTAACTAGGTGGCTAATTAAGCATGCCATGTAGGCTGCTATTCTCATATGCAGGATGGCTCACATCCCTATAAGTGAAGAGAGGACATATAGATTAAGCATGCATGCATCATTATGTAAACAAATCATAACTAGGTAAGAGAAAAGAGGAGTTTTTGGCTTTTTATTTTTCCACCTTCGTGTTTTGTTTTCCCCTTACTTACGCTCACCTTCGCACAGATGACCTCACCCACACCCATCGAGGGAGGAGACGCACCTTACCACACAGATAGCCATGCTCAGGAGGGCTTTCCCCTCATTCTGTGGGAAGTTCTACAGGAGGCAGGATACCACGCACCTCCACAGTACACGGTGTAGTTGTTCGAGGAACATGGAGTGCCTCGCTGTAAGGTGTGGCTAGCCTTAGAGCCCCACCCCTTGCAGCCAGAGTGGCGTTCATTGGATTATGAGACCCTTGGTTTCCGAGCCCATGATACCATTGAGGCCACAACCATGCATGCACTAACTACCTTTTGTGCATTTCACCCCTTGGAGATGGCAACTCACCCCATCGGTTTATTCCCCGCTGCAAAGGAGGATGACCTGATGTGGAAGGACTAGGTTGACCTGCAAGGAGGTGTGGGCACTCTTCCCCGGGGCCACTATTAGGCTGATGGTTCGATGCATCAGTGCACTCTACCGCCTATAGGTCCTACAACGCGAGGCCATGTCACATTTGATGGGCTTGGCTCAAGATGCAAAGGCCACCATCATTGACAGGGAGGATCTGGTGGTGGATCTATCTACTAAGTTGGTGGAGAAGGATCTCCAGACTGAGCAAATGGGTACCCAGATTCGTGAGCTTGAAGAGCAAGTGGAAGAAAGGAATCACACCATAGAGGTTCTAGAAAACCAGCTCCAGAATACCAAACAACAGCTCGAGGAGGCAAACGAGCACCTGGACATGCATTACCAGGAGATGCATTAGGACATGGAAGAGGATGAGGACGTGGATATCGAGGAGGAGGATCTTGAGCCATCTTCTAGCTTGGACACAGCTAGTGCAGCTTGCTTCGGGGGGGCGCCTTCTCCAGAGTCCAGCATTGCCTCGTATGCCCACTAGATATCATGGTGGGAGTAGATGTGATAGGGAGTAGCGCTTCTCAAGATAGCTTAGCTTTTAGGTTTCATGGTATACTAAGCTAGGGGTTGGATTTTGTGTTGGCAATTGTAACAATGGGAAAACTTTATTTTGGATGATAGGAGAATAGACGAGATTAAGTTCGTGTGTGAAATTGTTCTGACCGAATCTGAAATTGAAATCCCCGCTGTTTGCTTATATTCTTGTCACAAATGTAGAATTGTGAGTAACAATAGTTGCTCCTTAATTTCAGATGGCAGGAAGAGCGTGCCGCAGGCAGAACCAGCAGATTCCCCTGCCACCGCCACAGCCTCCCACGATGCAGGAGTTGATGGCTTAGCAAAACGAGATTCTGTGGCAGCTTGCACAATGTCGGCAGCAACCTTAGCACTTTGGGGGTGGCGAGCAATATCAGCACCTGTCCGCCACAACCACTTATCAGGAGTTCATCAGCACACAACCACCACTCTTTACAAGGGCAGATGATCCACTTGACGCGGGCGTATGGCTCTAGGTGGTGGAGTCCAAATTTCCACTAATCGCGGGGGCATGTCCCGATGCCACCAAGTCCAGGTTGTCCACATAGCAACTTTGTGGACCAGCCAGGACATGGTGGGACTATTTCCATGCTATGTAGTCAGTTGGTCACATAGTTACTTGGGAGGAATTCATGACAGCCTTCAGGGGACATCATATACCGGTTGGCATCATGGACTGCAAGCTGAATGAGTTTCTGGCCTTAACTCAAGGAAATCGCAAAATATTGCCATATGCTCAGGCCTTCAATGATCTTTGTCAATATGTTGGCTATCATGCAGATACAGACGAGAAAAAGAGGGACATATTGTAATACCCAAATAATGAGAATGATAGAATGTACAAGAAATGAAAAATATAAAAAGTCCATTTGACCACTTGTGTTGTTATTCTCATTTTTGCATATAACAAATCATGGGATTAAACCTGACTACTAATAAATATACTAAATAAAAGAAAGTTGCATCAGGTTGGGTTTTATTTGTTTGTGCATCTAACAATGATAACAATAATACCAATAAAAATATAATAATGAGTGAAGGATTTAAATTAAAACCTAAAGTTAGAATTTGGAAATAAAATGGACGAGGAGAAAGAAATGAGAAAAGAAAGAGTTAAGGAATATAAAACTCACATAAAGTATATATAGAATCATATTTTCAAAATTTGTACAATACTTGTGCAATGTAATCTGAAGACAAATTTGTCACAAGATTTGAATCTAATTTGGAATTGAAATTTGAAATTGGAAAAGAAGAAGATAAAATAGGAAAATATAAAAGAAAAGAAGAAGCACCTGCGCATGGGCTGACTATCCCTAATCTCGCCCATTTAACCTTTCCTTAACTCAGCGTAGGCCCAAACACATCTCGCTCGACCGCGCACGCCAGCTCCAGTGACCACCTGTCTTGCGGGCCCCACTGGCCAGCCGCTCGCCCTCACATCGCGCGTTGTTGTGCTGTCACCGATGTGTGGGCCACTCATGTCTGCTCTATCCTCCCCAACGGTTTCTTCCAATCATGGCGGGATTACGCCGGGTTGGCCTGGGAGAGCTGTCTGGCTGTAGATCTACCAACAGACGACCCGGATTAGAACTTATCATACCGGTTCGGGCAAGTAATCTGTGTCGTCTGTTTTTGGGCGGACGATTGGAAACGAATTCTGTTTATTTTAAATCACGGCCGACGATCTGTGAATCCACGTTCCCTGTTCCATACCCCTTCGCAATCTAATATGAATCCTTCGTTTGGAATCCAACGGCGGAATCGCGCCCGGGGGTAAGAAGCCTTGCCGCATTTGCAAATAAATCCCTAGAAGACAGGAACTAACCCGCGGTCCATCCCCGGGTGTAGCTGAGTCTTGGGAAAAATTGCGGGTTAGCCCTCGGGCTTCTCTGAAATCGTGCGCGCAGTCCAGTGTACTGGTAAATCTAAGAAAAGGTTTAGAAATTGATTTTTGAGTATAAAAATAATTGCAGAACCTCATTTAACTCATAGAAAAGTCAGATTAATTCCTTTTTAATTCATTCTAGTGGCATTAATTTTGTTTTAATATTGTTCATCACCTAGTACCTCTGTTTAGCCATGAAACTTGAATTAAAATTGTTCATTTAAATTAATCTATTCTGAGTACTAAATAAATACATAAATTCATAACTAAATAACTATAACACCAAATTTAGTGATTCTTGTTCCTACGATCTCGTTACGCAACGTAGAATATTATCATGTATTCTGTTATATTGTTTGGTGTGATGTTATTTTTTGCTATACTATGTATGTTTGTATTGATGCGAGTAGACGAGCAAGCCATTGAGGATCTAGGGGTTCAGCAGGTGGAGACTGCTGAGCAGAGCTCGTTGAAGGCAAGTTGTGCCCTTGATCACTTTCTTTTTACCAAGTCATGTTCTTATTAATCATAATGATCTGTATAGGTTAATTTTTATGGGACCAAATAGGTTACCCCAGTTTGGCTATCTTTATACCTTGATTTACCACTGAATTTTTGGGTAGTACATGCTATTGCTTTATGTGGTTTTGGGTATGGAAATATACATTACTCATGTTCACACTTTTATTATCAGTTTATTATTTACTGTTCATGATAAGATCATTATATTAATGGAAACATGGAGAACCACCCGGGAAAACAGTGCAACCACAAGGGTGGTATGGGACGTCCTTGGCTGACTAACTAGGAAAGCTAGTGGATGACTACCTTACCCGATAGGGGCAAGGACAGTAGGGGAGTGGTCAGTGTAGGGAGGTCCTTGGGTTGATTTTGCTGCGATGGCGGTCAGGCGAAGGATTCCTGCACTGGAGCTTCCTATAAACTGTAGCGGGTTTTCTGAAGCTAGTGGAACTTTGTAAAGGCCTCGTAGTGGTACCCTGCCTCGCTTCCTTAGTAGAGGTGTATGGTGTCTGATCAACCCTGTGGCAAATGGGTAACACGACTTATGGGTAAAGATGCGTAACCTCTACAGAGTGTAAAACTGGTATACTAGTCGTGCTCACGGTCATGAGCAGCTCGGACACTCACATGATTAATTTATGGAATTAAATTTAAGTTATCATTTGCATCGCATTGGGATTATTTTATTATTACTTTTATTTATTATTACAAAGGTTTGGTATTTACTTACAATTAGCTACTGCTAATAAAATTTTGACCAACTTATAAAAGCAATGCTCAGCTTCAACCTTTATTTTATTGGTCAGCCTTACACTTTACATGAACTCTCACCTTTGGCTTGTTCATGCACATTATTCCCCATGACTTTTTGAGCGATGAACATATGTGCGTTCACCCTTGCTGTCTGACACCCCCCACAAGAGAAGAAAATGTGGTTCAAGAGGAGCCGCCTAACGAGGTGTTCGACTTGATCTAGGTGGCGTCTCCCAATCAGCTTTTTGGCGCTAGAGAAATAATATTTAGTTTGCTTTATTTTTGTCATTTATTTTGTAAGACTTCCGCTATGTAATAAGTACATTTATGACATTTATCTCTATACATTCTATTATTATATGTGTTGTTCTTCTCTGGCGCACATATGAGATGCACCTGGCTTTATCCTTTAAATCCGGGTGTGACAGAAGTGGTATGAAAGGAAATGTTGATTGTAGGACGAAAGTTAGATAGAAATGGACAAAACCCTTACCTACTTACCTTACTCTGATTCTTCCTACACTTATCTTGATCCTGTCTCACCTTTTGTTGTTATATTCTGATATTTCTTATCTTTTCTACTCTAAGACAAGATGGATTTCACACCTTGGAATCCTACATTTATGACCTTTCTAAGGGATAGGAGACCTAAGACAGAAAAATTAAAATTATTTTCTCTATTAAAAATGTTGGTTGATTGTTTTGATGATAAATGCCTGATTTACTTCTTTGATTGATTGGAATATTATAGTTGGGCATCTTAGCATGTACCACCATAAAGTAATGTATTAGATTTAGTAGGTAACGCACTAATCTACTTAGCTAATAAATCCCTCAAAGTAACATGATTCGTAATTACTTGCCTTGTCTACAATTCTTCCTTTCTTACCATATGTTTCTAACTCAGATGGTCAATACCAGGAAGGGTGGTGGAATTGATCTACCCCCCAATCGACACAGTCGGAGGATATTTAGACAACCACAACAACAAGAAGAAGAGATAAATCCTCCAAATCCTCCACTAGCCGAAATTGACCCAGCTGTTGCAGCCCAGATGCGGATAATGCAACAGATGGCTGATACTATGGCGGATATGCACGCGCAGATGCAGCAGGAACACTAAGAGATGCGCCAAGAGAGAGAGGAGATGCGTCAGGAGAGGAGGGGGCAATAGTAGCAAGCCCCATTGCCACCACCGCCACCGCCACTTCCACCCCGGCACAAGCACCGAGAATTTATGAGCCACAAGCCGCCTACCTTCGCCAGTTCTCCAGATCCTCTAGACGCCGACGACTGGTTGAAGTCAGTGGAGAAAATGCTAAACATTGCTCAGTGCTCTGACCAGGAGAAGGTTCTATATGCTTCAGGTCGTCTGACTGGTCCTACTGCTGACTGGTGGGATTCTTATGTTGCTGCCCATGATACTGCTGACACTATTACTTGGGCGGAATTCACCATACAGTTCAGAAACTACCACATTCCTACTAGATTAATGAAGATCAAGAAGAAGGAGTTTCTATCATTGAAGCAAGGCAACATGTCTGTCAGCGAGTACCATGACAAATTCATTCAGCTGTCAAGATATGCTCCTGATGAGGTGGCTGATGATGAAAGAAAGCAAGAGCACTGCATAGAAGGACTCAATGGGCCGCTACATTATGCATTGGTTGCTCATACCTTCCCGTCATTTCAGAGGCTGCTTGATAAAGCTCTAGCTATTGAACACAAGCGTGTTCAACTAGGAGACTTGAAGAGGAAGGCCATTGCCCAAGGGCAGGGTAGCAGCAGTATTCGTCCGTGCTATGTACCGCCCCAGGGTACACCAGCTCGTCTAGGAGGAGGACCACGCCCAGCTCAGTATGCTCCACAGGAGACTCCACAAACGCCCCACACTCATCAGGCTGCCCCTACTGGCTCCCCGGTGAGGCCTACAGGACAGAAGACAGGTCCTACATGCTTCAAGTGCAGTCAGGTTGGGCATTATGCAAATGCTTGTCCGGCGGGGAATTCCAGTGCATCAGCTCCAAACAAGCATCAGACTCCTGGTAAGGGATTCAGCATTGCACTTGGTATGTTTTATATTAATGCAATTCCTGCAACAATATTATTTGATTTTGGTGCTACACATTCATTTATGTCTACTCGATATGCCAACACAAATGAGTTACCACTGAAAAATATGAAAACACCAATGATAGTAATTACACCTAAAGGGCCTGTTGAGGCAAATTATATGACACATAGATTGACATTGATAATTGTGGGAAGAGAATTCTAGGCTACCCCTATAATATTAGAGGAAAGCAGTATAGATCTGATCCTTGGTATGTCATGGTTAAGAAAGGCAAAGGCCGTTATACAATGTGGTAGGGGTACTGTAGAACTCACCAGCCCAAAAGGAAAAAGATTTGAAGTTGAAATTGCAGTAACTACCACTACCAGACGTGTGGTATTCTTGGTAGATGGGAAGCTTGTTGGTGACAACATCTGTGTGGTTAGGGATTTTCCAGATGTCTTTCCAGAGGAGTTACCAGGGATGCCACCAGATAGGGAAGTTGAGTTTGTCATTGATCTCTTACCTAGGACTGCTCCTATTTCTAAACGGCATATAGGATGTCCGTAGAATAACTAAAGGAACTTAAGAAGCAGTTAACAGAGTTACAGGAGGCTGGGTACATTCGTTCGAGTTTCTCACCTTAGGGAGTGCCGGTACTGTTTGTACAGAAGAAAGATGGATCACAAAGGATGTGCGTGGATTATAGATCCCTTAATGATGTTACTGTGAAGAACAAGTATCCGTTACCCCGCATTGAGGATTTATTTGATCAGATGCGAGATGCTAGGGTATTCTCGAAGATTGATCTCTGATCAGGTTACCATCAAATGAAGATTAGGCCATTTGATATTCCCAAGACGGCTTTCTCAACCCGATATGGTTTATATGAATTCACAGTTATGTCATTTGGACTAACTAATGCACCAGCCTATTTTATGAATATGATGAATAAGGTGTTCATGGAGTATCTTGACAGATTCATTGTGGTTTTCATCGACGATATTTTTATTTATTCCAAGAATGATAGTGATCATGAGGAATATCTGAGATTGGCGCTACAAAAGCTATGAGATAATCAACTCTACGCCAAGTATAGCAAATGCGAGTTCTGGATTGACGAGGTGACATTCCTTGGACATATCATTTCTAATGGTGGGATATCAGTGGATCCTGCTAAAGTCAAGGAGATTATGGCGTGGAGCATACCCAGTACAGTTACTGAAGTTCGGAGTTTCTTGGGACTTGCAGGCTATTATCGGAGGTTTATTGAAGGGTTCTCTAAGATTGTTAAGCCTATGACCTCACTTCTGGAGAAGGGGAGAGAGTTTAAGTGGGATGAGAAGTGCCAAGATAGCTTTGATCAATTAAAGATGAGATTGATGTCACCCCTAGTGTTAATTATGCCAGATCTACAGAAGGGATTTGACATTTATTGTGATGCATGTGGCCAAGGCTTGGGATGTGTGCTTATGCAAGAAGGCCACGTGATTGCCTACACGTCTCGTGAGTTGCGGAAACATGAGTTGAACTATCCCACTCATGACTTAGAACTGGCAGCCATAGTGCATGCGCTCAAAATATGGAGACATTATATTATGGGAACCAAGTGCCAAGTGTACACCGATCATAAGAGTTTGAAGTACATATTCACTCAGAAGGATCTCAACCTTAGGCAACGCCGATGGTTGGAACTCATAAAGGATTAATATTTGGAGATTCATTATCACCCGAGCAAAGCGAATCTGGTTGCGGATGCCTTGAGTCGGAAGGAACATGTCCATTCAGCTATTGTTGCCCAGCTACCCCGATGAGATTGTTGATGATTTCAAGAGACTCAACCTAGGAATTGTTGCACACACTGAAGGAGTCACCATTGAATTGGAACCTACCTTGGAGCAAGAAATCCGTAAGGGTTAGATTGGGGATGCTAAAATTCAAGAGATCAAGGATCTTATTACTGAAGGTAGGGGTCCATAATTCGTGGAGGATGAGCAAGGCACAGTATGGTTCAAGGACCGGATATGTGTTCCTGAGATTGATAGCCTTCGAGAGACTATATTGAAGTAAGCCCATGATTTTGATTACTCTATTCACCCTGGTAGCACTAAGATGTATCAGGATTTGAAGCGGAAGTACTGGTGGTATGGGTTGAAAAGAGATGTGGCTGCACACGTGGCTAGGTGTGATGTGTGTCCAAGAGTCAAGGCCGAACATCAAAGACCAGCTAGACTATTGCACCCGCTTAAGATATCCGAGTGGAAATGGGAAGAATTTTGCATGGATTTCATTGTTGGACTACCCCACACTCCTGCAGGGTACGACTCCATTTGGGTAATTGTGGACAGACTGACGAAAGTGGCTCACTTCATACCTATGAGGACTAATCACATGGGAGCCAAGCTTGCAGAATTGTATATGACTCGGATAGTTTGTCTACATGGGGTGCCTAAGAAGATCGTGTCAGATCAAGGATCACAGTTTACTTCTCGGTTTTGGAAGAAGTTGCACGAGTGCTTGGACACACAGTTGATTTTCAGTTCGTCCTACCATCCTCAAACTGATGGGCAGACCGAGAGACTAACCAAGTTCTGGAGGATATGTTAAGAGCTTGTGCTCTTAAACATGGTGGCAGTTGGGATAAGAGCTTACCATATGCGGAGTTCTCTTACAATAATAGTTACCAGGCCAGTTTGAAGATGTCCCCGTTTGAGGCTTTATATGGCAGAAAATGCAGGACTCCACTGTATTGGGATCAAACTGGTGAAAGGCAGTTCTTTGGGCCAGAAATTATACAAGAGGCAGAAGAACAAGTGCAAATGATAAGGGAGAATTTGAGGACTGCGCAGTCAAGGCAGAAAAGTTATGCGGATACCCGGAGAAGACTGCTAGAGTTTAAGGAGGGTGATCACGTGTATCTGAAGGTGTCACCGATCTGGGGTATGCGAAGATTTAAAGTTGAAGGAAAGTGTCGGGGACCATAATTAGGGGTACCCTCAAGACGCCTAATTCTCAGCTGGTAACCCCCATCAGCATAAAGCTGCAGAGGCCTGATGGGTTTGATTAAGTCAGGGATCAGTCCATACGAGCGACTTGATTACGCCACGCCCGAGCCTAGCCTCGGGCGAGGGCAGCCGACCTTGAGATGACTCCGTCTCGCCTGAGGTCTCCTCTGTCACGGCAGACGCATCACCGGCTCGCCCGAGGCCCCGCCTTCGATAAGAAGTAACCCTGACTAAATCACCGCGCCAACCGACCAAATCCCTGGGGCCTTCAACGCAAAAGGTAAGACCGACGGGCGACCAGACTTCGCCAGAGGCACTACAGGAGGCCTCGCCCGACCCAGGGCTCGGACTCGGCCTAAGGCCCCGGAAGACGGCGAACTCCGCTCCGCCCGACCCAGGGCTCGGACTCGGGCTAAGGCCCCGGAAGACGGCGAACTCCGCTCCGCCCGACCCAGGGCTCGGACTCGGGCTAAGGCCCCGGAAGACGACGACCTCCGCCTCGCCCGACCCAGGGCTCGGACTCCGCCTCGGCCTCTGCCGAACGATCTCCGCCTCGCCCGACCCAGGGCTCGGGCTCTGTCTCTGTCTTGCAGGACGGACTCGACCTCGGCTTCGGAGGAGCCTCCACGACGCCCGACCTAGGACACGAGACCGCCACGTCAACAGGAAGCGTCATCATCACCCTGCCCTGAGCCGACTTGGGTCGCAGAGAACAAGACCGGTGTCCCATCTGGCCAGCTCCGCCGGATAGGCAATGATGGCGCCTCACTAGACCGTGACGACGGCGGCTCCCAGCTCCCTTACGAAAGCAGGAAGACGTCAGCAAGAGCACAGCTGTTCCAACAGCTGTCCCTCCGTCAAGCTCCATTGCTTCTCCAACAGCCACGACGCCACACCAACAGGGTGCCAAGATCTCTCCGGCTGCCACCTTGGCATGTACATAGGGCCCTAGCTCTCCCTTGCTAGACACGTAGCACCTTGCTACACCCCCATTCTGTACACCTGGCTCCTCTCCTTACGCTTATAAAAGGAAGGACCAGGGCCTTCTTAGAGAAGGTTGGCCTCGCGGGAACGAGGGCAGGGGCAGGCGCTCTCTTGAGGCCGCTCGCTCCCCTCACCCGTGCGGACGCTTGTAACCCCCTACTGCAAGCGCACCCGACCTGGGCGTGGGACGAACACGAAGGTCGCGGGAACTTCCGTCTCTCTCTCTCTCTCTCGACCCGGCTCCGGCCACCGACCTCGCTCTCTCTTCCCCCCTTCGCGCTCGCCCACGCGCTCGACCCATCTGGGCTGGGGCACGCGGCACTTTCACTCGTCGGCTCGGGGACCCCCCGGTCTCGAAACGCCGACAGTTGGCGCGCCAGGTAGGGGCACGCTGCGTGTTGACGAGCAGTTCCCCGTCAAGCTCCAGATGGGCAGTCTCCAACGACCTCTTCAACCCGGGACGGTGCTCCGTTTCGGGAGCCTCGAGTTCATGTCTCTCGACAGCGGCTACGACATGGTACTCCTTCCACCGCCGTACGGCGGTGACAATGGCGGACGACAGCCCGCCCGCCGGCGGCGGAATCGACGACGCCTTTCCCGCATGGGGGAAGGACAACTTCCGAGCTCGCCCCATCCTCTCCCTCGCCGTCGGGGGAGGAGGAGGCGGGGCAACCAGGGCCGAGCGGGAGGCTGCGCTCCGACAGCTGTCGAGCAGATCGACATTCCCGGCGCCCCGACGGAGGACACGCCAAGCGTCGCCCTCGCGCTCGAGGCAAAGGCGAGCAGCATCCCCCCGCAACACATCGACCCCGAGCAGGCGGACGACGCCGGCGCGCTCACGAAGGGCCTGCAGGACGTCGCCCTCGTACCCAAGACGGCGGCGCGGTCAGCTCCCGACATGACTTCGTCGCTCCTCGTCGACAAAAAGGTACCAACTGCTCCCCATCTTTCGTCATTTCGACTCGACCTCAACCCGCCTGGCGACCTCGCTTTGGCGGGCGCTCACATTGAGGCGAGTGCAACCTCTCTGGGGTTTCGTGTGCGGTCGCCTTGGGACCGATTGACGGGTGTCTCGACCTACGGACCCTCTGGGTCCGAGGACGATGACGACCCCAGCATCTGCTGGGATTTCTCCGGATCTGGCAACCCTAGTGCCATGCGGGACTTCATGACCGCATGTGACTACTGCCTCTCCGACTGTTCTGACGGCAGCCGCAGCCTTGGCGACAAGGACTGCGGCCCGAGCCGCGAATGTTTCCACATCGAGCTAGGGGATCCCTCCGGAGGCGGCTGTCTCGGCATGCCGGAGGATGGTGATCTCCCTAGGCCAGCGCCTCGCGCCGACATCCCGCGGGAGCTAGCTGTGGTCCCCGTTCCGGCGGGGGGTCACGACCCACAGCTCGAGCAAGTCCGCGGGGCGCAGGCCGGGCTCGATGAGGGAGCAGGAGCGCTCGAGGCAATCCGCCAGAACATCGGGCAGGTATGGGCGGGCCAGCCCCCGGCCGGAGAAATACGTCACTTGCCCCAGGGTCTCCAACACCGCATCACCAACGATGCCAGGGCCAGACTGCCTCCCGCGTCCGGCGGAACCGGTCAGGACCTGGCAGCGGCAGCGATGCTCCTCCGCGCGATGCCGGAGTCATCAACCACCGAGGGTCGGCGAATCCAGGGAGAACTCAAACATCTCCTGGAAGGCGCTGCGGCCCGGTGGGCCGAAAGCTCTGCCTCCCAAAGGCAGGGGTACCCCTCGGAACCTCGTGCCGCGACTTCCCGACTCACGCGGGAAGCCTCGGTCTTCACCGGGCGCACGCGCAACACCGCGCCTGCGGCCCCGGGCCACCTCGGCGACGAGCACCCTCATCGCGACCGTCGGGCGCGTCTCGACGAAAGGGTGCGCCGAGGCTACCACCCCAGGCGTGGGGGACGCTACGACAGCGGGGAGGATCGGAGTCCCTCGCCCGAACCACCCGGTCCGCAGGTCTTCAGCCGAGCCATTCGGCGGGCGCCGTTTCCGCCCCGATTCCGACCCCCGACTACTATCACGAAGTACTCGGGGGAAACGAGACCGGAATTGTGGCTTGCGGACTACCGCCTGGCCTGTCAACTGGGTGGGACGGACGATGACAACCTCATCATCCGAAACCTCCCCCTGTTCCTCTCCGATACCGCTCGTGTTTGGTTGGAGCACCTGCCTCTGGGGCAGATTTCCAACTGGGAAGATCTGGTTCAGGCTTTCGCCGGCAACTTCCAGGGCACGTACGTGCGCCCCGGGAATTCCTGGGACCTCCGAAGCTGTCGGCAACTGCCGGGAGAGTCTCTTCGGGACTACATCCGGCGGTTCTCGAAGCAGCGCACCGAGCTGCCCAACGTCACCGACTCCGATGTCATCGGTGCGTTCCTCGCCGGCACCACCTGCCGCGACCTGGTGAGCAAGTTGGGTCGCAAGACCCCCACCAAGGCGAGCGAGCTGATGGACATCGCCACCAAGTTCGCCTCCGGCCAGGAGGCGGTAGAGGCCATCTTCCGAAAGGACAAGCAGCCCCAGGGCCGCCCGTCGGAAGATGCTCCCGAGGCGTCTACTCCGCGCGGCGCCAAGAAGAAAGGCAGGAGGAAGTCGCAAGCGAAGCGCGACGTTCCCGATGCAGACCTTGTCGCCGCTGCCGAGCACAAGAACCCTCGGAAGCCCCCCGGAGGCGCCAACCTCTTCGACAAGGCTCTCAAAGAGGCGTGCCCCTACCATCAGGGGCCCGTCAAGCACACCCTCGAAGAATGCGTCATGCTTCGGCGCCACTTCCATCGGGCCGGGCCACCCGCAGAGGGTGGCAAGGCCCGCGACGACGACAAAAGGGAGGATCGCCTAGCAGGAGAGTTCCCCGAGGTCCGCGACTGCTTCATGATCTACGGAGGGCATGCGGCGAATGCCTCGGCTCGGCATCGTAAGCAAGAGCGTCGGGAGGTCTGTTCGGTGAAGGTGGCGGCACCAGTCTATCTAGACTGGTCCGACAAGCCCATCACCTTCGACCGGGACGACCACCCCGACCACGTGCCGAGCCCGGGGAAGTACCCGCTCGTCGTCGACCCCGTCATCGGCGACGTCAGGCTCACCAAGGTCCTGATGGATGGAGGCAGCTGCCTCAACATCATCTACGCCGAGACCCTCAGGCTCCTGCGCGTCGACCTGTCGTCCGTCCGAGCAGGCGCTGCGCCCTTTCACGGGATCATCCCCGGGAAGCGCGTCCAGCCCCTCGGACAGCTCGACCTCCCTGTCTGCTTCGGAACACCCTCCAACTTCCGAAGGGAGACTTTGACGTTCGAGGTGGTCGGGTTCCGAGGAACCTACCACGCAGTGTTGGGAAGGCCATGCTACGCGAAGTTCATGGCCATCCCCAACTACACCTACCTGAAGCTCAAGATGCCGGGCCCCAACGGGGTCATCACCGTCGGCCCCACGTACAAACACGCATTCGAATGCGATGTGGAGTGCGTGGAGTACGCCGAGGCCCTCGCCGAGTCCGAGGCCCTCATTGCCGACCTGGAAAGCCTCTCCCGAGAGGTGCCGGACGTGAAGCGACATGCCGGCAACTTCGAGCCAGCGGAGACGGTCAAGGCCGTCCCTCTCGACCCCAGTGGTGACACCTCCAAGCAGATCCGGATCGGTTCCGGGCTCAACCCCAAATAGGAAGCAGTGCTCGTCGACTTTCTCCGCGCAAACGCCGACGTCTTTGCGTGGAGTCCCTCGGACATGCCCGGCATACCGAGGGATGTCGCCGAGCACTCGCTAGATATTCGGGCCGGAGCCCGACCGGTCAGACAGCCTCTGCGCCGATTCGACGAGGAAAGGCGCAGGGTGATTGGCGAGGAGATCCACAAACTGATGGCAGCAGGGTTCATTAAAGAGGTATTCCATCCCGAATGGCTTGCCAACCCTGTACTTGTGAGGAAGAAAGGGGGGAAATGGCGGATGTGTGTAGACTACACTGGTCTTAACAAAGCATGTCCGAAAGTCCCCTACCCTCTACCACGCATCGATCAAATCGTGGACTCCACTGCAGGGTGCGAAACCCTGTCCTTCCTTGATGCCTACTCAGGGTATCATCAAATCAAGATGAAAGAGTCCGACCAGCTCGCGACTTCTTTCATCACGCCCTTCGGCATGTACTGTTATGTCACAATGCCGTTCGGTTTGAGGAACGCGGGTGCAACTTACCAGCGGTGCATGAACCATGTGTTCGGCGAACACATCGGTCGCACGGTCGAGGCCTACGTCGATGACATCGTAGTCAAGACAAGGAAAGCCTCTGACCTCCTCTCCGACCTCGAACTGACATTCCGGTGTCTCAAGGCGAAGGGCGTCAAGCTCAATCCCGAGAAGTGCGTCTTCGGGGTGCCCCGGGGCATGCTCTTGGGATTCATCGTCTCCGAGCGAGGCATCGAAGCCAACCCGGAGAAGATCGCAGCCATCACAAACATGGGGCCCATCAAAGACTTGAAAGGCGTACAGAGGGTCATGGGATGTCTCGCGGCCCTGAGCCGTTTCATCTCGCGCCTCGGCGAAAGAGGCCTGCCCCTGTACCGTCTCTTAAGGAAGGCTGAGTGCTTCACTTGGACTCCCGAGGCCGAGGAAGCCCTCGGGAACCTGAAGGCGCTCCTCACCCAGGCGCCCATCTTGGTGCCCCCAGCTGATGGTGAAGTCCTCCTGGTCTACGTCGCCGCTACCACTCAGGTGGTCAGCGCCGCGATCGTAGTCGAAAGGCAGGAAGAGGGGCATGCTTTGCCCATTCAGAGGCCAGTTTACTTCGTCAGCGAAGTGCTGTCCGAAACCAAGATCCGCTACCCACAAGTCCAGAAGCTGCTATACGCAATGATCCTGACGAGGCGAAAGCTGCGACATTACTTCGAATCCCATCCGGTGACTGTGGTGTCATCCTTCCCCCTGGGGGAGATCATCCAGTGCCGAGAGGCCTCGGGGCGGATCGCGAAGTGGGCGGTGGAAATCATGGGCGAGGCAATCTCGTTTGCCCCTCGGAAGGCCATCAAGTCCCAGGTACTGGCGGATTTCGTAGCCGAATGGGTCGATACCCAGTTGCCAACGGCTCCGATCCAACCAGAGCTCTGGACCATGTTTTTCGACGGGTCGCTGATGAAGACGGGGGCGGGCGCGGGCCTGCTCTTCGTCTCGCCCCTCGGGAAACACCTGCGCTACGTGCTCCGCCTCCATTTCCCGGCGTCCAATAATGTGGCTGAGTACGAGGCTCTGATCAACGGATTGCGAATCGCCATCGAGCTAGGGGTCCGACGCCTCGATGCACGCGGCGGCTCGCAGCTCGTCATCGATCAAGTCATGAAGAACTCCCTCTGCCGCGACCCGAAGATGGAGGCCTACTGTGAGGAGGTTCGACGCCTGGAAGACAAGTTCTACGGGCTCGAGCTTAACCACATCGCCCGGCGCTACAACGAGACCGCGGACGAGCTAGCAAAGATAGCCTCGGGGCGAACGACGGTTCCCCCGGACGTCTTCTCCCGAGATCTGCACCAACCCTCCGTCAAGATAGGCGACGCGCCCCAGCCTGAGCCACCCTCGGCCTCGTCCGAGGTGACCTTGGCCCAGCCCGAGCCATCCTCGGCTCAACCCGAGGAACCCTCGGAGCCCGAGGGTGAAGCACTGCGCATCGAGGAGGAGCAGAATGGGGTAGTGCCAGATCAAGATTGGCAAACCCCGTACCTGCAATATCTCCACCAAGGAGAACTGCCCCTCGACCGAGCCGAGTCTCGGCGGGTAGCGCGGCGCGCCAAATCGTTCGTCTTGCTGGGCGATGAGAAGGAGCTCTACCACCATAGCCCCTCGGGCATCCTCCAGCGATGTATCTCCATCGCCGAAGGTCAGGAACTCCTGCGGGAAATACACTCGGGGGCTTGCGGTCATCATGCAGCACCTCGAACCCTCGTCGGGAACGCTTTCCGTCAAGGCTTCTACTGGCCAACGGCGGTGGCTGACGCCACTAGAGTTGTCCGCGCCTGCGAAGGGTGCCAATTCTATGCGAAGCAGACCCACCTGCCCGCTTAGGCTCTGCAGACGATACCCATCACCTGGCCCTTCGCTGTGTGGGGTCTGGACCTCGTCGGCCCCTTGCAGAAGGCGCCCGGGGGCTACACGCACCTGCTGGTCGCCGTCGACAAATTCTCCAAGTGGATCGAGGTCCGACCCCTGAACAGCATCAGGTCCGAGCAGGCGGTGGCGTTCTTCACCAACATCATCCATCGCTTTGGGGTCCCAAACTCCATCATCACCGACAACGGCACCCAGTTCACCGGCAAAAAATTCTTGAATTTTTGCGAGGATCACAACATCCGGGTAGACTGGGCCGCCGTAGCTCACCCCATGTCGAATGGGCAAGTAGAACGTGCCAATGGCATGATTCTACAAGGGCTCAAGCCTCGAATTTACAATGATCTCAACAAGTTCGGCAAGCGATGGATGAAGGAACTCCCCTCGGTGGTATGGAGCCTGAGGACGACGCCAAGCCGAGCCACGGGTTTCACGCCGTTCTTCCTGGTCTACGGGGCCGAGGCCGTCTTGCCCACGGACTTGGAATATGGCTCCCCGAGGACGAAGGCCTACGACGAAGAAAGCAACCAATCAAGCCGAGAAGACTCGCTGGACCAGCTGGACGAGGCTCGGGACAGGGCCTTACTACACTCGGCGCGGTACCAGCAGTCCATGCGATGTTACCACGCCCGAGGGGTCCGACCCCGAGACCTCCAGGTGGGCGACCTGGTGCTTCGGCTGCGGCAAGACGCCCGAGGGAGGCACAAGCTCACGCCCCCCTGGGAGGGGCCGTTCATCATCGCCAAAGTTCTGAAGCCCGGAACGTACAAGCTGGCCAACAGTCAAGGCGAGGTCTACGGCAACGCCTGGAACATCCAACAGCTACGTCGCTTCTACCCTTAAGATGTTTCCAAGTTGTTCATATACCTCGCACCCACGCAAAGTTTAGTCAACAAGGAAGGGTCGGCCTCGCCTCGGCAAAAGCCCGACCCTCCCTCGGGGGCTAAAAGGGGGGAAACCCCCTCTGCGTCAAAATTTTCCTCGAACAAAAAATCTCTTTTACCAGAACATCTTTCGTGCTTTTTGACTACTTCGAAAAGTGGGTCCCGGAAACGACGGGGTACACGTAAGCAGCCAAGGCTGACCGAGCCGAGGGACTCCTACGCCTCTGGGATACGGATACCTCACTCATCACCTTCTGCGATAAGTAACTCGCGCTCGGATAAGGTGAACCCGCGGATCGAACGAGTCTTTACGTACGGAAGTTCTTCTGTCGAAGCGATTCTTCGAGCCTTCTGGACCGAGCCGGTGACAGGGCCTCATGGACGGGTGAAAGTACGCGTAAGCGGCAAGGCCGACCGAGCCGAGGGACTCCCACGCCTCCGGGATACGGATACCTCACTCATCACCTTCCGCGAGAAGCAACTCTTACTCGCACTAACATCCCTGCTACCGACGGAAAGTCCAGATACTCGAAACAAGAGGAAAAGAGACGCAGCTTTATATCGCAGCAAGGGTGTGTGCTCTGGCCTCGACGGCCGCACAAGGCCCACGCTACAAGACGATTTGACCCTGCAGGCTCGGATCTTGACGCTGGAGGAGGGCGACAACACCCTCGGCATTGACAGCACCTTCGGCAAGGCCCGACCTAGCCTCGAACGGCGACGTGGTCCCAAGGCCTCCGCTTCAAGGGACGACGTCATCACCACGCCCGAGCAATCTCTGCCAGGGACTTCTCCGAGATCCCGGCCCGAGCTGACGGCTCGGCCGGCCACCTCCGGGGCCTCGGCCGACCACCTTCCGAGGGCGCTGGCCCGGTCCGAAGCCTCGGCTGGTCGACTCCGACGACACTCTTGCCAACAGACAACCCGGCTAGGCTCCGGCCAACCAGGTTCCATTTCCGAGCCAACTCCGCCTCCGCTCGTATTGATATCGCTACCCCTGGCCTCGGCTCGTCGAAGAGCGGCCGAGGGGTCTCTTTAACTAAGCTAGAGGAGCCTCGGACAACAGGTCCGGCCGAGCCGAGGGATTCCTACGCCTCCGGGATACGGATACCTCACTCGTCACCTTAGCACGAGGCGACTCACGCTTGGTGAAGCGGTTCATACAAACAACAGGCGAGTCTTAGTGCTCGAAAATGAGGAAAAACGCGGCTCCGTGCCGTAGTTACATACATGTTCAGGCCCCGAAAGCCGAAATGAACAAAAAACCCGGCACTCGAAGTGCCATTACAAACGGAACTCCGGTTCCCCCCCCCCGCAGGTACGAACAACCCCACTCGATGGGGGTAGGCCTGCGGAGCAGCAGAAGACCGACGAACGGCACGTCGCCGCCCACCCCGGCAGCGGCGACGATGAAGACGTCTGTCCTGGGGGGCCGAACAGCAGCAATGATGGCCTCGGGGCGGACGCTGCTGCTGGGAGGCCCCCGCCCTTGCCCAAACTCGAGAGGCAAGGACGGGCAGAAGGCCGTAGAGTCGGAGGTCGGTCCGTGGCCAGTCTCGGCTGTCGCCCCGGCGGAAGAACCTCTTCCAGTTGCCGTGGCGGGAAGCGGCACCAGGGGTGGCTCCGAGACTGCTCGGCTCAGAGAGCCGGGCACGCTGCAGCTGTTGGCGCCACGGACGACTCCCGCCCTTCCCCCCGATCACTGAGGGAAGGAGCGGGTCACCACCCGCGCGGGGGCCAACCCCGACTCAGCACACGCCCCTCCTCAGCCCTGGTGATGAAAATCCTTGAGGCTGAGGAAGGGGCGGGCGCCGCAGCCCGGCTCGCTTTCCCCCACCATCAAGCCGGAGGTCACCGCCCTGGGTGGCCGCCGGTGGAGGGGTGCTGCCGGGCTGCATGATGAAAATCCTTGAAGCCGAACGATGGCTGAAAGGTACCAACTCCCACGGAGCTGCGTTCCTCCAACGATGGAGCGAAAAGACGGCGGTTTCCCCCATCCGGGGGCTTGGAAGATGGAGAAACACGATGCATAGGGAAGGAAGGAGACATGGTCGCCTTACGAAGGGTGTCGCCCTCCTTTTAAAGACAACTCCCCCTGCTTGCACCCTCAACCGTCACGGGCTGAGTCTTCTTCGACGCGCCTCCAAAGCCCTCCCTCGCGGCGCGGGGGCTGGGACCCGCCTGTCATGCAGACCGGCTCTAAGCAGAAGAAGCCGAACCGTCGCGCACGACGCACGCAACCACCCAGCGGTTACAAGCAATCCTCCACTTTCGCCCAGACCGGTGAGCGGAAGGGGCAGGCGGTCATGCAGGCGGCATGCAACCGCGCCAAGTGGACGCGCCTCTCCGACTCCTGACAGGCCAGCGCGATGGCTCAAGCCCACGCGTCGTGCAACTGGCGCGCCGGGTGCTGCATGCGGGCCGCTGTGCCACTCACTCCACCACCGCACCTCCTCGATTGTGGAACCAATACCGCGATTCGAGGCGACCCAGCCCGCGACCCAGCGGCGCCAGCCTGGCGCAGTGGTCAAACGCGGTCAAAAATGGGCCGGCAGTAATGACGGTGGCAGGCGCAGCGGTCACGCCATCTGCCAAGCTCATGTCCCATCCGGAGGCAGCAGGAGAACCCCCTCTCACAGCGTGAAGACGACGCGCCCGTGACCCGTACCTCGAACGGCTCGCGCACGCGCAACGGCAACCTCGCCAACTACCCACCCCGGCGCATTAACTCCGCGGCTCGACGGACAGCGCGACGGGCGGGAGCGGCAGGCGACGTTTCGCCTTCGCCAAAACAACCGCGCCGAAAAAGGTACGCCACGACGTTCAATTTCGAACTCCTTTTTCCCTTTTCCTTCTTTCTCTATCTCTTGCAACAGGGACCGAGAAGGGGGATAACCCCAAAGGGATCCTTCCCCGTGAAGGAACTAGGCTCCGAGCCCCCCTACTGATCAGAGGTTCGAAGGCTGGCCCCCCGAAGGGTTCGACAGCCGCCTCAGATCGCGTGGGCCCGACACCCACTACTGGTCAGGGGTTCGAAGGTCGGCCCCCGAAAGGTTCCACGACCGCCTCAGGCTACTCGGGCTCCGCGCCCCCTACTGATCAGGGGTTCGAAGGCTGGCCTGTCGAAGGGTTCACAGTCGCCCCAGACGCCGAGCGAGGGATGACCAGGGGTACGTTCGATACATAACCAAGGCTCGGGCTGCGCTCCCGAGGTACCCTAGGACATTTCCGAGACCAGCGGGAACGACTCTGTAACGGAATCCCATCGGAGGGAGGCAGCGAGCCCTCGGACCCCGTCGCTAGGGGACCGGGTCCGGCAGATCACCCGCAGGTACTTTTGGGCGTGCCTCCGGGCCCCTAGCCGACCCCCAACGAACGGGGCACGGACGTCCACTCGGATTACCCGATCGCAGCTCACCGGAGACACCATGTTCGGTGCCCATCGAGGGTAACATGGCGCACTCCCCCCCTCCTCCTTGCGGAAAGGCGACGTAGGGGCGTATATAAAAAGCCGAGTCTATCCCTGATCGTCCTCTCGCTCCGTGCGGAGGCTCGGGGGCTGCTCTCGCAAACCCGGCTCCGGCCGAACCGTTGACAGCGTCAACATACCAGCCCGAGAACTTGGGCCCCGACAGTGCACCTGGGCTACGCCCTGCTCGCATGAGGGAACCGCCAGACCAGCCGAGGCATTACGCAAGGCATTAAGACCTCGGGGGAGTGAAACCACTCCACCGAGGCCTCGAGGGCTACACCCGGCGGGTGCGCTCGCGCGCACCCACCGGAACCAAGTACCACCGAGAAAGGCTGGTCCCCTTGCAAAAAAGTGCGATGCAAGCCTCCAAGCGAGTGTTAACACTCTCTTCGAGGCTCGGGGGCTACTGTCGGGGACCATAATTAGGGGTACCCTCAAGACGCCTAATTCTCAGCTGGTAACCCCCATCAGCATAAAGCTGCAGAGGCCTGATGGGTTTGATTAAGTCAGGGATCAGTCCATACGAGCGACTTGATTACGCCACGCCCGAGCCTAGCCTCGGGCGAGGGCAGCCGACCTTGAGATGACTCCGTCTCGCCTGAGGTCTCCTCTGTCACGGCAGACGCATCACCGGCTCGCCCGAGGCCCCGCCTTCGATAAGAAGTAACCCTGACTAAATCACCGCGCCAACCGACCAAATCCCTGGGGCCTTCAACGCAAAAGGTAAGACCGACGGGCGACCAGACTTCGCCAGAGGCGCTACAGGAGGCCTCGCCCGACCCAGGGCTCGGACTCGGGCTAAGGCCCCGGAAGACGGCGAACTCCGCTCCGCCCGACCCAGGGCTCGGACTCGGGCTAAGGCCCCGGAAGACGGCGAACTCCGCTCCGCCCGACCCAGGGCTCGGACTCGGGCTAAGGCCCCGGAAGACGACGACCTCCGCCTCGCCCGACCCAGGGCTCGGACTCCGCCTCGGCCTCTGCCGAACGATCTCCGCCTCGCCCGACCCAGGGCTCGGGCTCTGTCTCTGTCTTGCAGGACGGACTCGACCTCGGCTTCGGAGGAGCCTCCACGACGCCCGACCTAGGACACGAGACCGCCACGTCAACAGGAAGCGTCATCATCACCCTGCCCTGAGCCGACTTGGGTCGCAGAGAACAAGACCGGTGTCCCATCTGGCCAGCTCCGCCGGATAGGCAATGATGGCGCCTCACTAGACCGTGACGACGGCGGCTCCCAGCTCCCTTACGAAAGCAGGAAGACGTCAGCAAGAGCACAGCTGTTCCAACAGCTGTCCCTCCGTCAAGCTCCATTGCTTCTCCAACAGCCACGACGCCACACCAACAGGGTGCCAAGATCTCTCCGGCTGCCACCTTGGCATGTACATAGGGCCCTAGCTCTCCCTTGCTAGACACGTAGCACCTTGCTACACCCCCATTCTGTACACCTGGCTCCTCTCCTTACGCTTATAAAAGGAAGGACCAGGGCCTTCTTAGAGAAGGTTGGCCTCGCGGAAACGAGGGCAGGGGCAGGCGCTCTCTTGAGGCCGCTCGCTCCCCTCACCCGTGCGGACGCTTGTAACCCCCTACTGCAAGCGCACCCGACCTGGGCGTGGGACGAACACGAAGGTCGCGGGAACTTCCGTCTCTCTCTCTCTCTCTCTCGACCCGGCTCCGGCCACCGACCTCGCTCTCTCTTCCCCCCTTCGCGCTCGCCCACGCGCTCGACCCATCTGGGCTGGGGCACGCGGCACTTTCACTCGTCGGCTCGGGGACCCCCCAGTCTCGAAACGCCGACAGAAAGTTATCCCCTCACTTTATTAGACCCTTCTTGATCCTGAAGCGAGTGGGAGAAGTTGCATATCAACTAGAATTACCCGATCATCTTGCGGATGTACATGATGTGTTCCATGTGTCTCAACTAAAAAAGTGTCTCAGGGTACCTGAAGAGTAGCTACCAATGGAGGATCTTAGTGTTCAAGATGATCTGACTTATACTGAGTATCCTATCAAGATTCTTGATACACTGACTCGTGTCACAAGGAGTAAAGTGATCAAAATGTGCAAAGTGCAATGGAGTCACCATGGAGAAGATGAAGCTACTTGGGAAAGAAAAGAAGAGCTACGTGTAGATTTTCCCCACCTCTTTCCTAGTTCTACCTAAATCTTGAGGACAAGATTCTTTGTAAGGGGGGTAGGATTTGTAATACCAAAATAATGAGAGTGATAGAATGTACAAGAAATGAGAAATATAAAAAGTCCATTTGACCACTTGTGTTGTTATTCTCATTTTTGCATATAACAAATCATAGGATTAAACCTGACTACCAATAAATATACTAAATAAAAGAAAGGTGCATCATGTTGGGTTTTATTTGTTTATGCATCTAACAATGATAACAATAATACCAATAAAAATATAATAATGAGTGGAGGATTTAAATTAAAACCTAAAGTTAGAATTTGGAAATAAAATGGATGAGGAGAAAGAAATGAGAAAAGAAAGAGTTAAGGAATATAAAACTCACATAAAGTATATATAGAATCATATTTTCAAAATTTGTACCATACTTGTGCAATGTAATCTGAAGACAAATTTGTCACAAGATTTGAATCTAATTTGGAATCGAATTTTGAAGTTGGAAAAGAAGAAGAGAAAATGGGAAAATATAAAAGAAAAGAAGAAGCACCTGCGCCTGGGCCGACTATCCCTAATCTGGCCTATTTAACCTTTCCTTAACTCAGCGCAGGCCCAACCGGATCTCGCCCGACCGCGCGTGCCAGCTCCAGCGACCACCTGTCCACGGGCCCCACTGGCCAGCCGCTCACCCTCACACCGCGCGCTATTGTGCTATCACCGTTGTGTGGGCCAGTCATGTTAGCTCTATCCTCCCCCAACAGCTTCTGCCGATCATGGCGGGATTGCGCCGTGTTGGCCGGGGAGAGCTGTCTGGCCGTAGATCTACCAGCGGACGACCCAGATTAGAGCTTATCCTACCGGTTCGGGCAAGTAATCTGTGTCGTTTGTTTTTGGGCGGACGGTTGGAAACGAATTCCGTTTATTTTAAATCATGGCCGATGATCTGTGAATCCACGTTCCGTGTTCCATACCCCTTCGCGATCTAATCTGGACCCTTCGTTTGGAATTCAACGGCGGAATCGTGCCCAAGGGTAAGCAACCTTGCCGCATTTGCAAATAAATCCCTAGAAGACGTAGGAACTAACCCGCGGTCGAGCCCTGGGTGTAGCTGAGTCTTCGAAAAAATTGCGGGTTAGCCCTCGGGCTTCTCTGAAATCGTGCGCACAGTCCAATGTACTGGTAAATCTGAGAAAAGGTTTAGAAATTGATTTTTGAGTATAGAAATAATTGCAGAACCTCATTTAATTCATAGAAAAGTCAGATTAAATCCTTTTTAATTCGTTCCAGTGGCATTAATTTTGTTTTAATATTATTCATCACCTAGTACCTCTGTTTATCCATGAAACTTGAATTAAAATTATTCATTTAAATTAATCTATTCTGAGTACTAAATAACTTCAGAAATACATAACTAAACAACTATAACTCAAAATTTAGTGATTCTTGTTCCTGCGATCTCGTTACGCAGCATAGAATATCATCATGCATTCTGTTCTATTATTTGGTGTGATGTCAATTTTTGCTATACTATGTATGTTTATATTGATGCGAGTAGACGAACAAACCACTGAGGATCTAGGGGTTCAGTAGGTGGAGACTGCTGAGTAGGAGCTCGTTGAAGGCAAGTTGTGCCCTTGATCACTTCCTTTTTACCCAGTCATATTCTTATTAATCATAATGATCTGCGTAGGTTAATTTTGATGGGACCCAATAGGTTACCCCAGTTTGGCTATCTTTATACCTTTATTTACCACTGAATTTTTGGGTAGTACATGTTATTGCTTTATGTTTTTTTGGGTATTGAGATATACATTACTCATGTTCACACTTTTATTATCAGTTTATTATTTACTGTTCATGATAAGATCAATATGTTAATGGAAACATGGAGAACCACCCGGGAAAACTGTGCTACCACAAGGGTGGTATGGGACGCCCTTGGCTGACTAACTAGGAAAGCTAGTGGATGACTACCTTACCCGATAGGGGCAAGGGCAGTAGGGGAGTGGTCAATGTAGGGAGGTCCTTGGGTTGATTTTGCTGCGATGGCGATCAGGCGAGGGATCCCTGCACTGGAGCTAGTGGAACTTTGTAAAGGCCTCGTAGTGGTACCCTGCCTCGCTTCCTTGGTAGAGGTGTATGGGGTCTGATCAACCCCGTGGCAAATAGGTAACACGACTTGTGGGTAAAGATGTGCAACCTCTGCAGAGTGTAAAACTGGTATACTAGCCGTGCTCACGGTCATGAGCAGCTCGGACACTCACATGATTAATTTATGGAATTAAATTCAATTTGTCATTTGCATCGCATTGGGATTATTGTATTATTATTTTTATTTATTATTACTAAGGTTTGGTATTTACTTACACTTAGCTACTAGTAATAAAATTTTGACCAACTTATAAGAGCAATGCTTAGCTTCAATCTTTATTTTATTGGTCAGCCTTACACTTTACATGAACTCCCACCTTTGGCGAGTTCATGCACATTATTCCCCACAACTTGTTGAGCGATGAACATATCTGAGCTCACCCTTGCTGTCTCACACCCCCCACAGGAGAAGAACAGGTGGTTCAAGAGGAGCAGCCTAACGAGGAGTTCGACTTGACCTAGGTGGCATCTCCGAGTCAGCTTTTTGGCGCCACAGAAATAATATTTAGTTCGCTTTATTTTTGTCATTTATTTTTTAAGACTTCCGCTATATAATAAATACATTTATGACATTTATCTCTATACATTCTGTTATTATATGTGTTGTTCTTCTCTGGCGCACATATGAGATGCACCTGGCTTTATCCTTTAAATCCGAGTGTGACACATATTCAGGAGGGGTCTTGGCACCAAGCTCTGAGAGCGTCTCAACACCGTTCGGGCCAATAGTTACAACGAGCTAGTCAATTTGTCCATCTCACAAGAAGATTGTATTATGGCCCATAGGACAGAAAAGAAGAGGAAAACACCTGTGGCTGGACCCTCTACACAGCCTTAGTGTTTTAGGATCTTGTCCAACATTCAGAGCAAGGGACCACATCAGCAACAGGGAAGATGGGTACTTAGGCCACTGTAGCAGCAAGCACCCAATCATTCTCAAGCCCTAGCTCAGAGGAATGACAACAACCAGCCTCCACAACAGTAGCAGCAATACCATCAGGGCAATGGCAACAAATGTTGCTCTTGTGGCAACACGGGCCACTATGCCAAGGATTGCCCTCGGAACCAGCCAAAGCCAGCTCAGAATGCAAATCAGAACCAAGGAAGGAAACAAAAAGTGCAAGTGAGGAAAGGCAGATTGAAATTCACCATGTTACCAGAACTTCCCGAAGGAGCACCCGTCATTACTGGTACCTTTACCGTTTTTAATCAGCCTGCTCTTGTTTTATTTGACTCTGGCGCATCACATAACTTCATCAGTCCAAGGTTCAGTGTCAAGTACCAACTACCATTTTTTCACACAAGAGGGGCAATCATGATCGCAACACCAGGGGGCAAAATTGGATCTAACCAAATTGTTCGACATGCACCTACAAAGATGGGAACCAAAGTATTCAAAACTAATCTCAATATTCTAGGGCTAGAAAATGTGGACATCATTCTGGGAACTGCTTCGATGACCCAGCACCAGGTATTGCTGGATGTCACAGCCTGAGCCCATGAAATACACTCCCCTACCTGTGGAGAGCTCATCTTATACCTTCCCAGCCAAGGTGACACACATTCTTGTGCCTTTTCCATGATTGAATCACCCTTGAAAAGGATTCCTGTGGCTAGTGTGTATCCCAACGTCTTTCCCGACGAATTGTCTGGAATGCCTCCCGACCGAGACAAAGAATTTGCCATAGAATTGCAGCCAGGAACAACACCCATATCTAAAAGGCCATACCAGATGCCACCAACAGAGTTAGCCGAATTAAAGAAGCAGCTACAAGATTTACTGGACAAGGGATTTATCCGTCCAAGTACTTCACCTTGGGGATGTCTAGCCTTATTCGTGAAAAAGAAGGATGACAGTCTAAGGTTGTGTACAGATTACCGCCCTCTTAATCCGGTGACTATTAAAAACAAGTATCATTTTACCTCGCATTGAAGTTCTTTTTGATCAGCTAGTTGGGGCTAAGGTATTTTCAAAAATCAATCTTTGCTCCGGTTATCATCAAATCAAGATCAGGGCAAGCGATGTTCTGAAGACTGCTTTATCTACCAGATATGGACTTTATGAGTATTTGGTGATGTTATTAGGATTGACTAATGCCCCAGCTTATTTCATGTATTTAATGAACTCAGTTTTTATGCCAGAATTAGACAAATTCGTCGTGGTTTTCATTGATGACATCTTGGTGTATTCGAAGAATGAAGATGAACATACCATACATCTGCACATTGTACTCCAACGCCTACGAGATCAGCGCTTATATGCCAAACCTTCTAAATGTGAATTCTGGCTGAAGCAAATCAAGTTCTTCGATCACACAATTTCTCAGGAAGGAATAGTTGTTGATCCCGACAAGGTGCAAGAAGTGATGGAATGGAAGCCTCCTACTACGGTTCGACAGATTCAGAGTTTTTTGGGATTAGCTGGATATTATCGATGATTTATTCTGGACATTTCCAGAAGTGCTAAACCAATGACTGAGCTCTTGAAAAAGGGAGTCAAATTTGAGTGGAGCCAGAAGTGCGAGGATGCCTTTGATACCTTAAGGCACCACTTAACAACTGCACCCGTGCTAGCGCAACCCGACAACACCAAGTGTTTCGATGTATATTGTGATGCTTCAGGAATGGGACTCTATTGTGTTCTGATGCAAGATAACCGTGTCATCACATACGTGTCAAGAGCACTCAGGCCTCATGAGAGCAGAATTATCCTACTCATGACTTGGAACTAGCAGCTGTAGTTCATGCTCTAAAGATCTGGAGGCACTACTTGATGGGAGCCTGATGTAACATCTACGCTGACCACAAGAGCCTCAAGTACATATTCACCCAGGCTGGCCTCAATACAAGACAAAGGAGATGGTTAGAACTAATCAAAGATTATGGCCTGGAAGTGCACTATCACCCAGGTAAGGCAAATGTGGTAGTCAATGCTCTAAGTTGTAAATCTCAATGAAACTGTCTAACCATGGATTCTCACATCAACACCTTGTGCGACGTGTTGAGCAAGTTAAACATGGAAGTGATTTCTCCGGGAACTCTGGATTATATCCCAATCAAGATTAGATCATCTTGGCACAACTTGGGGACAATGGAGTTTGAATCATCAAGGAGATGCTCACCGAAAAAGTGGAAAAGTACAAATGTTTCCATCAGGATAGCAAAGGAATATTGTGGTTTGAGGACCGACTTGTTGTTCTAAAGGATCAAGCCCTAAGGAAGAAGATTTTGGATGAGGCTAATCTCTCCAAATTTTCCATGCACCCTAGAAGCAACAAGATGTATCACGACCTTCGTTCCCTATATTGGTGGACTAGGATGAAGAGGGAGATTGCTAAGTACGTGTCTGAATGCGACACCTGTCAAAGAATCAAGGCAAGTCACTTTAAGACACCAGGCACCTTACAACCACTTCCTATACCATCATGGAATGGGAAGACATCAACATGGATTTTATTGTTGGATTACCCAATACCTCCCGGCACCATGATTCTATTTGGGAGACTGTAGACAGGCTAACTAAGGCAGTTCATTTCTTGCCAGTGCATACCACTCACAGAGCAGAGAAATATGCAGAAATCTACATTGATCAAGTGGTACGCTAAGATGGGATACCCAAGACCATTATCTCTGATAGGGAGGCTCAGTTCATAGCACGCTTTTGGGAGAAGTTACAAGAGTCCCTTAGAACGACTCTGATCAGAAGCTCAGCATACCAAACCCTCAAACTGATGGCCAAACAAAGAGAGGAAATCAAATTCTTGAAAATATGTTAAGGGCGTGTGTGATTCATAATGGAAAAAACTGGGACAAATGCCTTTCACTGGCCAAGATTTCTTACAACAACAGCTACCAGGCTAGCTTAAAGATGGCACCATTCGGGGCATTATATGGGAGGAAATGTCGAACACCCCTGAATTGGTAAAAATGGTGAGAGGGAAATTTTTGGACCTAACCTAGTGCTTGAAGCCGAAGAAAAGGTCAAGATCATTAAGAAGAACTTAGAAGCTGTTCAAGCAAGGCAAAAGAGCTATCACGACAAAAGAAGAAAGTCCCTATGGTTTGAAGTGGGAGATCATGTGTATCTCAAAGTCTCACCCACCACAGGTGTGCACAGATATGGAATCAAGTACAAATTAGCTCCTCGCTATATTGGACCTTACGAGATCATGGAAGCATGTGGACCAGTAGCCTACAAGCTGAAGCTACCATCTAAACTATCAGCGATACATGATGTATTCCACGTATCTCAGATAAAGAAGTGTGTCCGAATACCGACAGAAATCCTGGTTGAACCAAAAGTGGAAGTGGAACTAGATTTGACTTACCAAGAACACCCCGTTGAAGTACTAGATCATAAAAGCAGATCCACACGCAATCAGACAAATACGATGTATAAAATCCAGTGGAGCAATCACACCAAAGAAGCTACATGGGAGACCGAGGACTTTCTAAATAGAAACTACCCCGGATTTCTATCAAAAAGTGTTGGTATGTAACCATACCCCATCACCCCCTTGCCTTCTGCTCTTAAGATGCCATCATACCTCCCTACTTAAAGGAAGATAAAACCTCTAGTTAAGAATAATAGGACTTCCTTCTGAAGTTGCAAAGAGGATGACATTCAAAGAGCCGGTTGGAAAAGGGTCTCGAAATTTACACCACCCCTGTTTGGACAGTAGAATCACCAACCTCCTTATCACTCGAGATCTCACCCAAATCTCGGATGAGATTCTTTTTAGGGGGTAGGGTTGTAACACCCCAGGTGTTACTCAAGGTTTCTACTCTAGAGCCACACCCTGACCTATTATCACATGTGTATTAGTGGAGCCTTGGATGAACATAACATAACAACAAAGGGGTCAGCTAGTGTTTAAGATCACATGATGTTTTCCTTGACCATATGGTGCATATGACAAGAGAAAAATTTCAGAACCCTAAGTCTAAACCACTCAAACTATGTGAACCAAGACAGAAAATGTAAAAAACAAATGATGAAACAATCCTTATCTCAAGTTGGACTAATTACACGAGTTGAAGATCATCAAAATATCCACCAGAGATAGTAAGGGAGTTTCCCCAAAACAAGCCTTAAACAACCCCAAATCGATCACTAACTGAAAGAACCCTAGAGGGGAAAACTAGATTTTCTCTAAGTCTCTCCAACCCGAATTCCAAAAACCTGTGGTGTTCACCTAACTCCTCAACTCAAATCCAAATGGTCAAATGGAAAAAATGGCGCCTAATTACCTCAGGCACGCCATGGTAAAGTTTGACATCGAACCAAGACCGTTTGACATGTCGTGGCATGAGTTTTGTCGCGACATGGGTACAGTGACAGACCCAACTTGACACTGGCACAACTCCTCACCCTAATCACATCACAGCTCGGGACTCACATGAAAAAGCAAGGATTTGAAGCAGGGAAGAGATCCTACATGGGGCCCTTGCCAAGATAGGCACTCTAGGGTAGCTAAACAGGCGCTTGGACATGAGCAGAAACGATCCTCCACGTGTTCGACCTCAGCTGAGCGCGCTCTGACCGTACCGCGCACGCCACGAGCTCCGGTCGGCTCGATCGCATGCTCAACCCCGCGCCCGTGCTTGTGAACATAAAATATTAAATGTTAATGTCCTTTGTCCTTCGAAGCATTATTTCCCTTAGGATATAACGATCTTCGGACGAAGGTTATGAAGGACGTACCTTCATCATCGCGGTATACATTAATGAAAGACGAAGCATATGAAACATGAAAGATAATATGCATAATCATATAACATTATTTACATACCTTCATTATATAACCTTGAATAGATAAAAACAATATTTAATTACATTTGTACCTTCGGCTTGACAGAAGGCAAAAATCCAAGCACGTCACACAAGTGAATACAAGATAGTGTGAACAGTACAGGGGTACTGTTCATCTATTTATAGGCACAGGACGCAGCCTGTGAGAAATTACATTCATGCCCTTTACAAATGATTACAATCATAATACAAGTTATCATGGGTCGATCAGTCATTTCATCTTTAAGTCGATGCATTTGGAAGTATACTCCGAAGCTCTCTGATTGGTAGCTTCGGCTTTGCCTCTGTGTCAATCTTCCGAAGGTATTTCTTCTTATGGGACCATCGGTGACGAAGCAGACCCCCAACAGTAGCCCCTTCATGGTGCCAGATCGTTTTTCGTAACGAGCTCGACCCGTGAAAAATTCACTTAGGCTTCGGAATGCCGAAGGTCCGAAAAACACCTTCCCTGAGCTTGTTGTCGAGAAACGATGTAAATATTCCGAGTGTAAAGTGGTCCCACCATACGACGGGTACGCACGATTTGGTGGTTCGCCTTCTCGCGCACTATGGTCCACCGTTCAGTGGGTGCGGGCGGTTGTTCAGCGGGTGCAAGCAGCTTGACGATTTACCTTCCCACCTGCAGCACTATAAACAGACGGATAGGTGTGAAGTTACCACAGCATTTACTGCTATTGCACTGTTGTGCTACCGAAAAAATTGACCACAGTCGAAGCTTATCCACCGTATTCTCAATCCAAGCATCGCTTTGCTTTAGCTTCGTCACAAGAGGGAGCTTCGGCAAAGATAGAAAATAACCAGCTTCGTCAAAACGCAAGAAATTCAACATCAGATGGCCAGGGTGCATTTGACAGCTAGGATTACACGCGATGGAGAGGAGACCAAAGTTACTGAAACTGTCCCAATCTTCAAAGTTATGAGGCAGTCGGGACTGGTTGTTCCAAAGGGTGCACCCGCTGCCGAAGTCGAGCAGGCAGATATTGAAGAGGGTGATGGTGGTGAAGAAGAGATTGATTATAATACCGCTATGCCATCCAAACCCAGCCACTTGGATTTTGGGAAGTCAACTGTCTCCGAAGCTGATATGCCGATGATGACAAAACTATGCTACTTCGGGGAAGCCGAGAAGAAGCTGATTCATTTTGGCGGAGAAGAAACCATCCCGAAGCCAGAAAATAATGAGGTGGTAGTTTTTAAGAGCTTCTTCAAAGCAGGGTTGAGGTTTCCTCTACACGGAATGATTGCAGATGTTTTGGAAAATTTTGAGATTTATCTTCATCAGCTGACTCCTAACGCTATCGTTAGGCTCAGCGTCTTTATCTAGGCTCTTCAAAGCCAAGGAGTGGAGCCACATGCCGAAGCCTTCTGCCAGGTACACGAACTTCACTATCAGACGAAGGCTAGAGAAGATGGACTGCACGAGAACTTCAGCTGCTATAATTTTGTGTACCGCAAAGACATGAAGACACCGGTGGTCAGCTACCGCACTAAGTGGCCGACCGGTTGGAAAACTGAATGGTTTTATGTTAAGATTGATGAGAAAAAGGAGAAGCTAGTTCAGAGCCTGCTGGAGCTAACCTTTGGGTTGACTAGGCCTCAATGCAACATGACGCAGGGGGCATCATGCCTAGATGCTGTGGGCGAATTTAGAGTTGTGTTTGAACATATTGGTACTAGGGATTTAGTTTAGGAATACTTAGCCAACAGGGTATTCCCAACGTTGAAGGATGGGGTATGCCGAAGCTTAAAGGAGAGAAGAAGAAGAATGAACTCGTTTGGTTGCCCTATCATTTTAAGTTCAAGAAACACTTCAAAGAACCCTGCCAAGAATGGTTGGATACAATTGAAGTTATGTGCAATGAAATCTTGGGCAATTATACGAAAAAGAAGATCAATTGATGACAGCAGCCTTCGGCACCCGGCCGAAACATAGGTTAAATCGTGTAATGGACGCTTTGAATTTTGAATACCCAGACTACGAAAGGTTAAACAAAGGTGCCGAAGGGCCAAAACGAAAGAGGGTTGTCAGTATTATACAAAGACAAGCTGCCAGGATGATAAAAGAAGATGAGAATTTGGCAAAAAAGAAAAAAATCCAGTCCTGAGCCGAAGATGGCTGTGTCGAAGAAAAGAAAGGCTCTAGCTCCGAAGCCGAAAGCTGATTTGGAAGAAGTTCCCTCAACACCTTCTGCCACTGACGCAGAAGAAATTTTAAAGGTAATGACTGAATCTCTACCTAATAAGCTAAGTCCGCTGGGACCAGAACTGATGAAGCTTTTACAGAAGAAGAAGGAGCCTTCGGTTGTCGAGAAGCCTGCTGAACCTAAAAAGCGAAGAATCATTACTGTCATTGAGGCTATTGAAGAAACACCGCCATCAGCCTCAGCGCCGAAATCAGCAGCAGCCGAAGCTGCTCCTGCCGAAGCTGCTACTTCCAAAGCTACAGCAGCCGAAGCCACATATTTGGAAAACACACTCATTGATATTGATGAAATGATTTTGAATATGGCTGAGGAAGAAACTGCTGCAGCTGCTGAGGAAAGTCTGGCCATAGTGCCTGAAAAAGGGGAGAAGATGCCTGGAAAAGAGAAAGAGTCTGCCGAAGATACTTCAGAAGAAGAAAATTTCATCTTTCAAAACATAATTAGGCAAGAATTGTTAAAGACTGAAAAAGAAGAGCTGAAGGAGTATGCCATATCTTGCGGGTACCAGCCAGGGGCGCTGCTCTTCGGCGGTGTTGCCGAAGAGAGTTTAGGATGCCTTCGGGACCGAGTTGGGGTGAAGGTTGTCAGCACTTTATCAAAAAGTATTGGTTTCCCGAAGCTCGAAACTGATCTCAGCAAATACCAACGACAGCACATCGCCGGTAGCCTGTTCTATTCTAACTTTAAGGTAAAATTCTTCCCTTAGCTTTTTATTGTTTTGATATGAAGATGCTTCCTGATGAAGGTTATTTTGTTAGAGCTTACTGCTAAGCAAAGCCTTGAGGATGCAACAAGACCTCGAGGACAAGAAAAACGAAGTTATAATCAAGGGCTTGGAGAGGAAGATTAAAGAACATGAAGCTGCCCTAGAAAAGGACTTCGTGCTTCAAACAATGGAAGGTTCACTGGTAGAAGCTCAAGCTGAGATCACAAGATTAAACAATGAACTTTCCCTACAGTCAAAAAGCTTTGAGCAAGAGAAAAAAAGATTTCATAACAAAACTCGAAGCCGAAACTGAAAAAAGTTCAAATATACAGAAATCACTCAAGGATCTGCAAGAAAAATGCTTAGGCTTCGGCACCTGGTGCATCCAACGGCTGAAACAGGTCTTTAACTCAGTTGGAGCCAGCTCCGAAAAATTTAAACCTTCGGTTGAAGACCTGCCGGGCACATTTGATCATATCGAAGGTGAAGTTGATGCTCTCGACGAAGTTATAGCTGGGCATGGTGACTTTTGTACCTTGCTAGCTTCTCGAGGCACGGCTGTCGCTTTCATGAAGGCTGGCTGCACACATGGAAATATTGTAAACAGACTAAACTTCAGCCTGTCACCAGCAGACTTGGATGATATCCCCGGCCTGGCCCGAAGCATCGGAAACAGATTCATTACTCAAATCTGGGCAAAGGGCGGGCGAAACTTGCCTGCTGACGAAGCTCGAAGTCACCTTAAATCAGTAATAAACTCATACCTTGTGCTTACCTTTTCCTTGAAACTTGAATTTACCTTATAATGCTTTGATATATACAGGATGACGAAGCCGAGGAGCATTGAGCCGAAGCTTAGCAGACGATCCGAAACTTAACAGATGATGATGAAGCCGAAAGCCTAGCTATGAAAAAACTCTAGAAAAACTCTTGTATTATCCTTTGTAAAGAATATTGTAATTTGAGAATCAGATTCTACTCTGTAAATTTGTCCATACCTTGTAATATATTTTTACCTTTCCGTCAATGTATGAAGTTCTTTGATGTGGACGAAACTTGTATTTTTTGAGCCGAAGGCAAAAAAACACCTTCCCTTCTTTTCATAAACAATCGAAGCATAAATCTGCTTTCGAAGCTGTATCCTTAGAGCCGAAGCAACTGTCTGTATCTGTATGATATGATGATGATGATCCTATGTATGTCTAAATGAATGTTTATGAATGCAATGTATGATGTAATGTATCGTGCAAATGAAGGCCCAAAAACACACATACGAAGCCACATCCATAACCTTCATCGCCTTAGGAATGACTGAAGTCTCTTTGTCGTTTATTTTTCGGCTTCACCGCTTATTTTTTGGTGTAAGTTCTGCATCCCCTTAGGAACGTCTTTTAAACTTCTTCGCCTTCTATTTCGGTGGTATTCGCGTTGACTTTTCGCGCTTCGCCTTATATTTCGGCGGTATTTGGCTCTGCATTCCCTTAGGAACGACTTTTGAGCAGAAAACTTACGCTGCGTTCCCTTAGGAACGGCTTTTTGTAGCTTTGTCGTGCTCTGCATCCCCTTAGGGACGACTTTCGAGCTTCTCCCTGTTTTTTTCCTTTTTTCTGCACTCGATGGTGCATGCTCAGATTTTACATTTACATATTTTTGGGGGATTTTGCTCTCGTAGAGCTGAATAAGAAAGGAAAAATTACAAAATATGGCCCCATTAAAAACCTTTCTCCCCCTTTGGAAAGGAAAAGGGTGCCAAAGGAGAAATGTAAAAGATTACATCAATTTATACATAATATCATCGAAGCTCATCTGCATTCCAAGATCTAGGAATGTCGTTGCCGTCCATGTCCTTTAATCTATAAGAACCGGGTCTTGACGAAGGTACTACCAGAAAGGGTCCTTCCCACTTCAGCTGAAGCTTGCCTACTGTGTCAGGGTTGGCTACTCTCCGAAGCACCAAATGTCCAGGCTTAATGTCTTTCAATCGAACTTTTTATCGCGCCATTTTATTGTTTTGGCTTGATATTTGTTGATATTTTCCACAGCCTGAAGTCTGGTCCCCTCTACAGTATCCTTTGCCACAGAATAATTAGCTTCGTCTTCTACCGAAGCTACTGTTCTTATTGACCCCGCTTTAGCCTCTTCGGGGGTTATAGCTTCGTCACCAAACAATAATTTGAATGGTGTAAAACCTGTTGACCTTGATATAGATGTATTGTGGCTCCACACCACTTTAACCAACTCATCTGGCCACTTTCCTCTGGGCTGATTGAGGATTAACTTCATTATTCCCGTCATTATAATACCATTTGCCCTTTCAACTAGTCCGTTTGATTCTGGGTGTCTGCCTGATGCAAAATGAATTTTTGTGCCGATCTGATCACAGAAATCTTTGAAAGTTTCAGCATCAAACTGTGTTCCATTGTCTACAGTTATAGCCTTCGGCACACCGAATCAAGAAACTATATTCTGCCAGAAGAATTTTTGGACTGTAGCCGAAGTTATTGTAGATAGAGGCTTCACTTCGATCCACTTAGAAAAATATTCTACCGCCACCACGACATATTTCAAGTTGCCCTGCGCTGGTGGGAGTGGACCTAGTAGATCCAAGCCCCATCTCTGCAATGGCTAGGTTGGTTGTATCAGCTGAGTCAATGACGAACGTTGCTTCTGATCTCTTGCACATTTTTGGCAATTTTCACACTTTTGAACCAAATCTGCTGCGTCCGAAGCTGCCTTTGGCCAATAGAATCCTTGTCGAAAAACCTTTCCCAGAAGAGGTCTGGACCCAATATGGGATCCACACAATCCTGCATGTATCTCCTTCATCAGTTCTATACCTTCGGTTCTGGATAAGCACTTGAGTAGTGGGGAACAAACTCCATGTTTATATAACTCCCCTTCTATCATGACATATGGTCTTGTTCTTGCTTCCATTCTTTTGTTATAAACCTCATCATCCGAGAGACAATTACCTTGGAGGAAAGATATAATCTCAGTCCTCCAATCTTCACTATGGACAGGAGATATTGTGAGCACTGCTCTTTCGAGAAGTTCCACCGAAGGTGCTCTTATTGTCTCAAAAAATACTTCCAAAGGCAGAGGAAGCCCCTATGCCGCTGACTTGGCTAGCAGATCAGCATGCTCATTTTCTCCTCGTGGAATATTCTTAATAGAAAATCCTTCGAAAGAAGCTTCGAGCCTTCGAACTGTGTCTAGGTATTTCTCAAGCTTCGGATCTCTTACCTTGCAACTCTTGTCAACATGGCTAGAAATAACTTGAGAGTCAGTTTTAAGGACCGCCCTTCTTTTCCCCATTGCCTTTAACTTTTGAAGTCCCAAAAGTAAAGCTTCGTATTCAGCAATATTATTTGTATAGCTGAAATCAAGCCTTATTGCATAGCATGTCCTGGCTTTGGAAGGCGCAACTAGGACAGCAGCCGCGCCTGCACCGAAGGTTCCCCAGGAACCGTCGCAGAACACTGTCCAAGCTTCGGTATCTTTATTTGCTTCTTCTTCCTGAGCCCCTAGCGTCTAGTCGGTGATGAAGTCTACTAACGCCTGGGACTGAATTGAAGATCTATGCACATAGTCAATACTGAATTTGTTAAGCTCTGCAGCCCACTTTCCAATCCTTCCACTAGCTTCTCTGTTCCTCATAATATCCTTCAGAGGCTATGATGAAGGAACAATTATGTGGAATGCTTGAAAAAAATGCCGAAGCTTCCTGGAGGCCATTAAGACAACATACAACACCTTCTCCAATTCTGTGTAGTTTTTCTTTGATAAACTTAGAACTTCGGAGACAAAGTATACTGGGGCTTGCTTTTTAATTTGTCCTTCAAGCTTCTCCTGCACAAGCGCCACACTCACTGCAGAGTACGAAGCTGCCACATACAATAGTAATGGAGCCCCTGGCGCAGGTGGAGTTAATGTTGTTAGATCGATTAAGTATTGCTTCAGCTCTTCGAAGGCTTTTTGTTGAGCTGGGCCCCATTGAAAAATTTTGGCTGACTTTAGTATTTCAAAGAATGGCAAGTTTCTTTCTGCTGATCTAGATATAAATCTATTCAATGAAGCCAGTCTTCCTGCCAACCGTTGGGCCCCCTTCTTTGTGCTTGGCGGCTCCATTCGAAGGATAACTTCGATGTTGCTTGGGTTAGCTTCAATCCCATTTGTTGAAACTAGACAGCCAAGGAACTTACCCTTCTTCACTCCAAAGACACATTTTTCAGGATTTAATTTCAGGCCAGCTTGCCTGAAATTAGCAAATGTTTCTTGCAGATCAGTGATATGATTTTCTTGCTTCGTACTTTTTACTATGATATCATCAACGTATGTTAGCACATTTCTGCCTATCTGAGAATGAAGGACCTTGGCTGTCATTCTGCTGAAGCTTCCTCCAGCATTCTTGAGCCCCTCAGGCGTCCGAAGATAACAATAGGTGCCACTGGGAGTTATGAAGCTAGTCTTTGGCTCATCCTCCTTCTTCATCCATATTTGATGATATCCTGAGTAGCAATCTAGCAGACTCATAAGTTCTGAAGAAGCTGCTGCATCTACAAGAGAGTCTATCCTTGGTAATGGAAATTCGTCCTTCGGACAGGCCTTGTTGAGATCCGTGAAATCAATACACATTCTCCATTTACCATTGGCCTTCTTCACCATAACAGTATTGGCTAGCCACTCTAGATATTTTACCTCTCTGATAACACCAGCACTGAGAAGTCTTTTTACTTCATTCCGAGCACCATTAGCTTTATCATCAGACATTTTCCGAAGCCTTTGCTTTCTTGGCCTGAAGGATGGGTCGACATTGAGTGAATGTTCAATGACGTCTCTGTTGACACCACAGAGATCATTGGCTGACCAAGCAAAAACATCTTTGTTGTTGAATAAAAACCTTATCAAAGTTTTCTCCTGCTCTTCAGATAGCTGAGATCCCAGCAGTACCTTCTGCTCTGCTATGTCTTCACATAGAAGCATAGGTTTCGGCTGATCAGCCGAAGCAGCCTTCTCTCTTCTGTACTTGTACTATTCACAAGTTTTGACTCCATCTATATTGTGGATTGCTTTTGAGTCTGTCCAGTTTCCTTTGGCTTTTCTAGCGACTTCCTGACTCCCATGAACAGCAATGGGCCCTTGTTCTGAAGGTATCTTCATGCATAGATATGCTGGATGAAGTATTGCTTCGAAAGCATTGAGTGTCCCACGACCAATGATCACATTGTAAGTGTATTCCATATCAACAATGTCAAACACAACCTGTTCAGTCCTTGTGTTGTGGATGAAGCCAAAGGTCACTGGCATCGTGATTTAACCGAGTGCTGCAATTTGCCTTCCTCCGAAGCCACAAAGGGGGTGTGTAGCATCATGAATTTTGTCTTCTGGCTCTTGCATCTGTCTGAAGGCCTTGGCAAATATGATGTCCGTTGCACTGCCTATATCAACCAGAACATTGTGGACCAGAAAACCCTTGATGACACAAGATATGACCATAGCATCATTTTGAGGGTAATCCTTGAGCGGAAGGTCCTCCTGGGAGAAGGTGATTGGGATGTGGGACCATTTTGACTTGATGAAGGGTCCCTGCACCCCAACATGTTGTACCCTTCTATGAGCCTCCTTCTTCTGCTTCTTGTTGGCCGGTTCTGAGCATGAACCGCCTGTTATCGGGAACACTAGCTTCGTAGCCGAAGCAACTTCAGCTTGATTGTTGAACGAAGCCATCAGCTCAATCAGTGGAAGTGAGTTCACCGGAGGTGGGCGCCAATGTTGGGGACTTGTTCTCAAATGCTATGAGTTAAGAACAAGGCAACACAAAATATTAAATGTTAATGTCCTTCGTCCTTCGAAGCATTATTTCCCTTAGGATATAACGATCTTCGGACGAAGGTTATGAAGGACGTACCTTCATCATCGCGGTATACGTTAATGAAAGACGAAGCATATGAAACATGAAAGATAATATGCATAATCATATAACATTATTTACATATCTTCATTATATAACCTTGAATAGATAAAAACAATATTTAATTACATTTGTACCTTCGGCTTGACAGAAGGCAAAAATCCAAGCGCGTCGCACAAGTGAATACAAGATAGGTGAACAGTACAGGGGTACTGTTCATCTATTTATAGGCACAGGACGCAGCCTGTGAAAAATTACATTCATGCCCTTTACAAATGATTACAATCATAATACAAGTTTTCATGGGTTGATCAGTCATTTCATCTTTAAGTCGGTGCATCTGGAAGTATACTCCGAAGCTCTCTGATTGGTAGCTTCGGCTTTGCCTCTGTGTCAATCTTCCGAAGGTATTTCTTCTTATGGGACCTTCGGCGATGAAGAAGACCCCTAACAGGGCCCTTGCCAAGATAGGCAATCTAGGGCAGCTAAACAGGCGCTTGGACATGAGCAGAAACGATCCTCCACGTGTTCCACCTCAGCTGAGCACGCTCTGACCGTGCCGCGCACGCCACGAGCTCTGGTCAGCTCGATCAGATGCTCAACCTCGCGCCCGTGCTCGAGCCCTTGCATATAAGAAGCCCCAGCCCTCGGCCTTGCCCTCCCGCACACCCCATACCCTTTTATCGGTGACTGGACGTCGGTAATCGCCAGAACACCGAGCGCAGCGTCGTCTGCAAGCTTGCCGACGCGTCGACCACCACAGACCGAATGATACCTCGCTGGAGAAGCATGAACACCTCGCCAGATTTGTCTCGTCCGCCGGTTCCCTCGGTCCAGGTAATCCAACCATCCATTCATCAATTCCTTACACGCACACACACCCTTCCACTTAGTGAACCTCCTTGTGCGCTCTGATTGAGCTCTACTGTCATGGTATGGCCAGTGCAGACATCTCCTACGAGCTCCACCGCATGGATCCGTGGCCAGACCAGCTCCGGACACTAGAGAAGCCGACTCGTACCTCGACGTGACTGCCAAAGGCTCCCCATCCTCGCCCGACCCTTCGCCAGAACCCTACCAACGCCGGTAAGTCGCTCCGCCATCTTCTTCACCGCGGGTACTGTGTAACCTAGCTAGGGACCGAGGCTTAGAGGTTAGGAAAACCCAGAGGGTTATGCGTAAAGGTCTAGACTTAGGTGAATAGTATGCCAGGGACCAATCCGTAAGAAAAAAGGGGAGAAAATGCCATGGACCCTTCTGAAAGAAGGATTTTCCTTTCTTTTTCAAAAATCCATTTTAAATAATCAGCAGAAAACTTTTAAAATTCATAACTTGGACAAAATATGAACAAATTTAGTCAAACAAATTTTACTAGGTTCTGGATAAGGTGAACTTTAGAATAAAAATAGAAACCCCACTAGTCCAGTACTGTTTCCGGAAGTTTAGATTTCTATTAAGATATTAACTAATGTGCAAAAATAGAAGTAAAATTAGTAGAAATAGAGTACTGAAGCCAGTAGAGTCCTACAAAAATTTTGTACACCATAGTCTTCTCATTTAAGTAGAGATTATAAAATAAATTTGGTTTCTGTCCATTTTCATGGAAAATAAAATCAGGACCTAGACATGTGAACCACAAGACTAACTTATTTTTCCTACACTAATTTAGCAGCAAGGTTCGAGGAAAATATAAAAATGACCTAAGTATGACTAAGAAATATGTTTCCCTTGCCCCATGAGAAATTATAAGGAACTTTAGAAAATCATACAACTCATCCCCTACAAGGAAAAAATGACCAAACTTAGAAATGATTGCTCTTGCACAAAAAAAGGTTAGGAAAAATGCCCAATTTGTTGTTTAACATTTTTCAAAGGAAAAGTTAGTTAAGAGTGTCGGTGTCTAGTGTCCGACCGCACACCCGGGGCACCCTCGTGGTGCTTTCGGGTAGGACGATGTCGTAGATCGTAACTCGATGGTTCGTGCCGTGGGCACGAGGAAGAGAGAGTCGGGCAATTTTTTGCATGTTCGGGCTGCTTTGACGGGCGTAATACCCTACTTCCTGGGGTGGATTTGTATGTTTGGTGTGTTTACAAGTGGCGTCTCCTGAAAGGAGAGGTGCTAATGGGATGAAAATGATGGGGTTCCCCTAGGCCTTAGATACACGACCGTAGGACACTCCCTGCGCACATGCTGATCACACTCTTCTAGCTTATCTCCTAGCTAATAGCGAATAGACTTTGCTTATCTTGAGGAAAACCCGGTGGCTCCGTTCCGAGCTATCCCCGGCGTTTGAGGACATCGGGCGCGGGAAAACGAATGGTTGCCTAATCCCGCGAACGATCCGGATGTGAGCCCATCGCATTCTTGGGTCGTCCCATTTCAACTATAGTCTTTGCCTAGCCCACGATGCGGCGACCTTGTGGGGCAACTGGCTTGTGGCCCCGAGCAGGGTTTTCGCCGTCTAGTGGACCCGGGGGATATCTGTCCCCCACAAGCCCCCAATCTTTGAGTTGATTTTGAAATAATCGACTCAAAGGTTCCTGGTCTTGCCTATGGGTTCGTAGCATGACTTGAACTATTTGTACCTCTATTGGGTGCATCGAAGGTGCACCCATTGGGTGTAGTCCCCGAGCTTTGAGTGGATTTAGAAATAATCCCTTCAAAGGTGTTCATCTTTATGCTTTTGAAACCAGCACTTAGCTTCAGGGTATTGTGAATATGTTGGGTGCACCAAAGGTGCACCCAATGGGTGTAGCCCCTGAGCTTTGAGTTGATTTTGGAATAATCAACTCAACGATCTTCATTTTTGTGCTTTTGAGATCAACACTTAGCTTCAAGGTATTGTGAATATGTTGGGTGCACCGAAGGTGCACCCAATAGGTGTATCCCCCGAGCTTTGAGTTGACTTTGGAATAATCAACTCAAAGATCTTCATTTTTGTGCTTTTGAGATCAGCACTTAGCTTCAGGGTATTGTGAATCTGTTGGGTGCACCAAAGGTGCACCCAATGGGTGTTGCCCTCGAGCTTTGAGTTAATTTTGAAATAATCAACTCAAAGGTCTTCATCTTGTGCCGCTTTCAAAATGATTTTTCTAAATAACCTAGTGATGACATCTATCCATATCTTGTTAGGTCCAGAATCAGTTTGATCGGTGACGAGTTGAAAATCTAGCCAGTCGAAACAGAGAACCCTTGGCTGGACACCACTCAGCCTCGTACTTTAATGCTTCTGCTGATTGGACTTGTGCTTTGGTAACTGCATTTGGACTTCCTCCCATTTCAGTCGATCTTCCCTTTTTGTCGAGGTATATTCATTGCATGTATTTTGCAGTTATCGCCACGTCAGAAAATCTTGAAGAAATTAGGCGGTCAGGCGGTACACCCAATGGGTGTGCCCAAAGGGTGTCTGCTCCGTGAAAGGTGTTTACCGCGTTGTCCTGAAGTAGTAACTTGATATGACAGAGGGGTGTAATCATTTGCCTGAGCAGTGGACTTGAATCCTACCAGTGTCGTGTTACGCGAAATGGCGCCAGATGCCTGACCCATTTTCAGGCAGTTTGAATAGCTTATTGAATTCTTGCGACTGTTCGGTGAGCGAGGTAGGAAGTGGACGGTCACCCCTCAACCTCTTTCAATAGCCCACTTACCTCGGCTTATTTCTTCACTTGCTCTTGATCACTTGCTTTCTTCTTCCTTCTCACTTCTCCCCCTTCTGTGCGATCATGGGGAGAGACAAGAAAGGCAAGGGATGGCCCTGCCACGCTAACGGGAGCGCAAGCGTCCTCCAAGTCCGCCCTCAGAGGACTTTGGGGACTCGAAGTACTCGGAGGAGGCTTCCTCCAAGTATGACCATTCACCCGCTCTAGCGTCCCCCGTGGCGTCGTCCGAGGACTCGGACGACTCCATGGGGCTGTCCATTGCGGCGTGGGCATACTGGCGATCCATCAAGCACGCCGGCTCAGTGGGTCGGACGACTCAGAGGAGACCTCCTCGGAGGAGGTGGAGGACTCTTCCGACTCCGAGGAGTGGAGCGGCGGCGAGGGCGACGGTAGCAGTGGCGTCAACGACTGCGATGGCAGGGGCGACGGTGACGGCGAAGGTGACGACGGCAAGGGTGACGACAAAGGCGACGACGAAGGTAGCAATGGCGACGACAAGGGAGACAGCGACGACAAGGGTGACGGCAAGGCTAGTGGTGGCATAATGCTGCTGGCATGAATATTAGTATAGGTAGTAGTAGTAGTTAGTAGTAGAATAAGGTAGTTCAGTTAGTAGTGTAGTGTAGTGTAAGTAGTAATGTAATGTAATGTAATGATCAAGGGGTGGGGAGGCCGACTCATAATGAGTCGGTCTCAAGTTTGTAATGGTCTCCCCTGTGAATGAAGAAACGGTTTCCTACTGATCTGTTATTGCTCGCTCTGTTCCTGCATTTGATGGCTAATTAGCATTTTAGAGGTAATGCCTGAGTGATGCTTGCTTTTTAGCGATCTCAACTTTTCTCGAGTCATCAGCCTGCCACTTTGTGCCCGACTTAACACGCCAACCCATATTTTTGCTGACATCCCCCCTTGCGTTCTGAACCCTAATTCTTGCTTTTTCCTCTACCGCTTTCTAGCTTCCTGAGTTCCTGTATCCGCCGGCATCGCTTGAGAGATCACGATGGCGCCCAAGAAGAGAAAACAGAGAAAACAGAGGATACTCATGAGGCTGTTATCTTCGTGTTGTTTCTCATCCAGGGACTGGCCCTGCCAGTTTCTCCTTTATTTCGTGGCCTTCTCGACTTTTATTCTCTGAATCTCACCCATTTAAATCCCAATTTTGTACTTCAGATTGTTGTGTATGTTCATCTTTGCGAGGCCATTCTTGAGATTCTTCCTCACTTTGGGCTTTGGAAGTACCTTTACCACTGTCAGCCCGGGATGACTGGAGGACAGCATCAACTTGTTGGAGGTGCTAGCCTGGAGCTTCGCCGAGGCAGAAAAGTTGAGTATCTTGACATCCCCTTGAAAGACAGTATTAAGGGATGGCGGCTTGAGTGATTTTCCATGGAGAACCATAACAAGTACCTTCCTGTCCGATCAGGGAGGCAGCCTGACATCCAAACGCCCAGCTGGATGGAAGTCCCTATAGATTCAGAGCTTGCTGAGTCCAGAGTGCTGCTTGCAGAGATATGTGCGTTGAAAGACAGAGGCTTGACTGCTGAAGCTATTGTTGTTGATTTTGTCTTCAAGAATATTCAATCTCTGAAGGATAGAGTCTACCCTGCCTACATGTATACTGGGGTCAATGATCCTACCCGAATTACCAACAGATGGATTTCTGAAGAAGACGTGTTGAGCCGAGTTGATTTGATGCTGAGAGGCAAGATTTTGAATGGTGGTGCTCCCTTATCGTATTCTGCCTGGAATCTTCCTCCAAAGAGCCCATTTTCCGAGTTTGTTTCCAACCCTCCTGTTCAAGATGGCAATCCGGGCCATAGAGTGCGACCCTCCCTAGATGATATTGAGGCCTTCATTGCTCCATACCGAAATCTCCCTAAAGAGGAAAGGCAGGCCTATTTCTAGATGCAGACGACCACTGATGAGGCTGAGGTGAACGTTGTTCTCAGTATGCTGGTGGGTGAGTCGTCTGACTCTGCCCGTACTGAGTCAGTGAGTTCTGCAACTGGACATGGCCTTGGCGAGGATGAAGGAGTTCAGAGTCCTAGAAGTGTTCATCACAAATGATTATGTCAAACGAGCCATCCAGTCGCGCCTGCCGAGGGGAAGAAAAGAAAGAAAAGACTTCGGTGATCATCGGGCTTGGAACTGGGTGCTGATCCTACTGCCTTAGTCCTCGGCGGTGGCTTGGCAAGCGCAAACCACGAGGATGACATTGAAAATTGTGGTGGTGTCAGAGTTGGTGGTCGTGTGCTTGATGAGGATGAAGAGGAGGAAGAGGAAGTGTCCCTTTGATTTGCAAGAACAGTCGCAGCCACAGCAGCAACGACGTCCCAATTCAGGCTTTATTAGGATTGGTTAATCTCTAGGGGTTGACGATGTCTGCCATCGACCATTCAGTGGAGGAGATTATCCCTGAAGACCTTTTATTGGAGCCTCCTGAAACTGAAAGTGTTGTCATCCGTATAGAGGTTCTGGATGACATCCCCTTAGCTAGTAATCCAGTCGGGCAAGAAATAACCCGGACAGTTTCTCATGCTTCTTCGACTTTGGAGGGCGGCCTAGCTCACAGGAACACACTGGCTCTTGACGTTGCAGGACAGGGTTATTCAACTCTTGTGGGCACGATTGAGGGTTCTTCAGCTTCCAAAGGTGACACCGAGGATAACCCATCCCCCAAGGGTGCTGCTAAGGACAACTTAGCCCCCAAGGGTGCCGAGCTTGGTTCCTCCTTGGGTGCTTCCATGGACGTTCATGCCAGATCACCATCGGTTCAATCTGAGGAACCCATGGTGACAATTCTTCCCCCTGCTCTTGACAGTCCGATCACTTTAGAGGTCAGTGACCTGGATGCCAGGAATCCGCTACCTGCTATCGAAACTGAGGTCTCCCTGAGTGATGCTCTCAATATTGCTTCTGCTAATACTCCATCATTAGACAGTGTACTGATGTCTCTGGCTCTGGGATTTCCCTTATTCCTTTCTAACCTTCAGGTGAGCTGATTTTTGCTTTGCATTACTTATGTTGACGAACAGGTTCCCTTGATAACTTTTGTGCTTACAGAATGTCCTCAACTCTGTGCCGGCCCAGTTGAAGTCTTGTGGTGCCCCTGTTCCCGATCCAGTTTTGTCCTTGATGCAGTGGAATCCCCTCCTGCTCCAGAGGCAAATAGATGATCTAAAAGCTTCCAACATCGGTTAGTGGGTATGTCGCTTTCTTTTGCTGTTTATTGCTTCTCTCGTTTTACCTCTTGTATTTTTCCTATTGCTTTACCAGCCCAAACTCAACGGTGTTCCGATGCTGAGGAAAGGTATGCCTAGAGTCAAGCTGACCTGAAGCAGGTTTCTGCATTCTTGGATTGCGCTCGGACTCTAAATTCCTCTTTGAACGCTCAACTTGATTCAGAGAAGAGGGCCCATGAGGTAGACTTTCCTAACTGCTCCTGTTTCACGCCTTTGCTTCGATGCTCAGTGCCTTGCTTGCCTGTAGGAGGAGAGGCGAGCGCTTCTTGATTCCTGCGACAATCTGGATAGATTATATCATGATGCCAGCAATTCACTCACTATCTTGGAAAGGAGTCATCGCTTTACTATGTCGAAGCTAAACCATCACAGGGATGAGTTAAGGGCCTCCCAGACTAAAGTGTCACAACTTAGTAAGCTACTGTCTTCAAAGGATTCTTTCATCAGGGAGTTGCGTGCCTCGAAGAAACTTGTCACGCAAGAGTTGGAAGTCGTTCGTCACAACGTTAAGACCTTAGAGGATGACCGTGTCGTCATGAAAGCAATGTGTGACAAGGTGATGGACAAAGTTGTTCGTGCTGGGTGAATCCTAATGAAAAGATCTGGTGTTGTGGTGCCTGAGGACATCGTTGCTGATGTTCTCGCTGTTTCTGCTAGTGTGAGCAAACCTTCTTCCTCTGGTAACCCTGCTGGCGAGATCACCTGCAAGAATGCTCCTGCATAGTGATTTACATGATGAAGACAAACTTTGATTTGTTTAGATAAGAAACACTTTTCATTGAGTTAGTTATTTTTTTCAAGACGGTGTATCATAGAGTTCATGCGCGCGTGATCACGCTATGTTTATATCGACCGTTCCAGCAGTGGGGTGTTGAGGTAGCTCTCGGATATATGAGTGTAAGCATGCTCGAGGTGTTCCCAATTTGAGTTGATTGCTTCGTTAGTTGGGCATAGTGATCACCCTGAGTCGTGTAAGCGTGAGCATGTCACACCGACTTAAGGCGTTTCCGACTTAAGCTGATTGCTCCATTGGTAGGGTATAGTAATCACCCTGAGTCATGTAAGCGTGAGCATGTCGCAACTGAAAGGGAAATGTGCCCCTGGGCAATTTCTATTATGTTTTGGTGATTAAGTGCCCAACACATTTAATTAAGTTCTTATGTGCTAAATGGAGAGAGAAGTGTAAATCAAAGAGAAGGTATGTTTCTAGACTTAGTAGTTGGTTTTTGTATACTAATATATTTTTCTAAGTGTTAGAAACAGAGAAAAGAAGAAAAGAGAAGAATTGCAAAAGACTTGGCTGGGTGCAGCCGAAGTCCAGCTCGGCCTGGCACACCGGACAGTCCGGTGGTGCACCGGACAGTGTCCGGTGCGCCAGGCCAGCCTCCGGTGAACAGGCCACTCTCGGGAAAAATCGGCGGCGTACGGCTATAATTCAACGGACTGTCCGGTGAGACAACGGTCGCCAGCGCAACAGTCGGCCGCGCAATCCGCGGGCGACGCGTGGCCCGCGCCAACGGTTGGCAATGTCCGGTGCCCCAACTGCCCCGGAGATGCAACAGTCATCTGCGCCGGAAAAGGAAGGAGATCTGCACCGGACTGTCTACAGTGACTGTCTGGTGCGCCACTCGACAGAAGGCAAGGATAGCCTTCCTTATTGATCTTCAACGGCTCCTAGCTGCCTTGGGGCTATAAAAGGGACCCCTAGGCGCATGGAGGAGCTATCCAAGCTTATAAGAAACATTCTAAGACTCCAAGACTCCAACTTCACGTATTCGATTCTTTGAGATAGTGACTTGAGCTCCATTTGATTTCTGAACTCTGTGTGTTGTGTTTTGAGCTCGAGTTGTGACTTGTGTGCGTGATTGTGCTGTGGATTTGAGTCTTCTGTGTGTTGCTCTCCCCTCCCTTACTTCTGTGCTTCTTTTGTGATCATCATTGTAAGGGCGAGAGGCTCCAAGTTATGGAGATTCCTTGCAAACGGGAGAAAGACTAAGAAAGGAAAAACCATGGTATTCAAGTTGATCATCAGATCACTTGAAAGGGGTTGAGTGCAACCCTCGTCCATTGGGACGCCACAACGTGGAAGTAGGCAAGTGTTACTTGACCGAACCACGGGATAAAATCGTGTGTCTCTTGTGTGCTTTCTCTTTGATTGTCTATGTTCACAAGAGCTCGTTTCAAGCTACTTAGCCGTTCTAACTTTCATAACTAAAGTTTTGTGGCTATTAGTGTTGAATTTTACAGGATCACCTATTCACCCCGCCCCCCCTCTAGGTGCTCTCAATTGGTATCGAAGCCGTTCTCTTCACGTAAGGGACTAATCGCCCGAAGAGATGGATCCTAAGGGAAAGGGGATGGTGGTCAACGACAAGGAAAAGGAGTCCCTCTTCAACGAGCCAAGAGACGACAAGCCCACTGACTCTAGCTCGAGTCACAAGAAGAAGGACAGGAAGAAGAAGAGGTGCATCTAGAAGATCATCTACTACGACAGTGATGCCTCATCTTCTTCACCACATGACGACGACGATGACTCCTCGTCAAAGAAGAAACCGGTGAACCAAAACTATTCATTTGATTATTCTCGTATTCCATTTAATTCTAATGCTCATTTGCTATCAATTCCACTTGGGAAACCTCCACACTTTGATGGGGAAGACTACTCTTTTTGGAGTCACAAAATGCGTAGTCACTTATTTTCTCTCCATCCTAGTATTTGGGAGATTGTTGAAAACAGAATGCATTTTGATAGTACTAACAACCCCGTTTCATAAATGAGCAAATTCATAAGAATGCCCAAGCCACTACTGTGTTGCTAGCATCTCTTTGCAGGGATGAGTACAATAAGGTGAGTGGCTTGGACAATGCCAAGCAAATTTGGGATACCCTCAAGATCTCACATGAGGGAAACGACGCCACCATGATCTCCAAAATGGAGTTGGTGGAAGACGAGCTAGGAAGGTTCGCGATGATCAAGGGAGAGGAGCCAACACAAACATACAACAGGCTCAAGACCCTGGTCAACAAGATTAGAAGCTATGGAAGCACAAGATGGACAGACCATGACGTCGTTCAACTAATGCTCAGGTCCTTTACAGTTATTGATCCCCATCTCGTGAATCTTATCCGTGAAAATACCAGGTATACAAAGATGACACCCGAGGAGATGCTCAGAAAATTTGTAAGTGGGCGCATGATGGTTAAAGAGGCAAGATATGTAGATGACGCGTTGAATGGCCCACTGCCCGTCTACGAGCCGCAGCCCGTTGCTCTCAAGGCAACAAGCAGCAAGGAGGCGCTACCAAGCAAGGTAGCTCAAGTGGAGGCTGTCGGCCTCAACGAAGATGAGATGGCCCTAATCATCAAGCGCTTCAAGACCGCACTAAAAGGATGCAAGGAGTACCCCCAACAAGAATAAAACAAGGGGGAAGCGCTCCTGCTTCAAATGCGGTAAGACTGGCCACTTTATTGCAAATTGTCCCGATAATGATAGTGACCAGGGACAAGAAAAGAGCGAGAAGAAGGAGAAGAAGAAGATCTATAGGAATGCAAAGGGCGAGGCACACCTCGGAAAGGAATGGGACTCGGACTGCTCTTCTTCCGACTCCGACGATGAAGGACTTGCTGCCTCAGCCTTCAACAAGTCTTCCCTCTTCCCCAACGAACGCCACACTTGCCTCATGGCCAAGGAGAAGAAGGTAAGCATTCGAGATACCTCTAAGTATACTAGTTCTAGCGATGATGATTCTAGTGATGATGAAGTAGATTACTCTAGCTTATTCAAAGGTTTAGATAGAGCTAAGGTAGAAAAGATCAATGAATTAATTGATGCTCTAAATGAAAAGGATAGATTGTTAGAAAAACAAGAGGATATTTTATATGAGGAGCATAATAAATTTGTTAGTGTGCAAAAATCTCTTGCTTTAGAAACTAAGAGAAATGAGATGATATCTTTTGAGTTATCTGCTTGCCATGAATCTATCTCTAGTTTAAAGATTTTGAATGATGATTTAAATGTTAAGCTAGAGGTAGCTAATAAATCTAGTTCATGTGTAGAACATGTTGTAATTTGCAATAGATGCAAGGATTTTGATATTGATGCTTGTGATGAACATCTTGCGTCCATTACTAAACTAAATGATGAGGTGGCAAGTCTTAATGCTCGACTTAGGACTTGCAAGGTTAATTTTGATAAGTTAAAATTTGCTAGGGATGCCTACACTGTTGGTAGACACCCCTCAATTAAGGATGGACTTGGCTTTCGAAAGGAAGCTAAGAACTTAACAAGCCAAAGGGCTCCCATTCCCAACAAGGAGAAAGGGAAGGCCCCTATGGCTAGTAGTAATCAAAAGAATCATGCTTTCATTTATAATAGGAAAGTTGCTAATCATTCCAATTATAATAGGAGTTATAATCATGATGCTTTTGATTCACATGCTATGTTTGCCTCTAGCTCTACTTTTGTGCATGGTAGAAGTAGGCCAGGAGAAGTAATGTTGTGCCTCATGTGGCTAGAAGAATGTGTAATGAATCTTCTACTATTTCCATGCTTGCAATACTTCTTTTGCGCTTTTATGTAAGAATGAAAAAGTAGTTGCTAGAAAATTGGGATCCAAATGCAAGGGAGACAAGACTTGTATTTGGGTTCTAAAGGCTATTATAACTAACCTTGTAGGGCCCAACAAGAGTTGGGTACCTAAAACCCAAGCGTAAAATGCCTTGTAGGTTTATGCATCCGGGGGCTCAAGCAAGATTATCGACAGCGGATGCACAAACCACATGATGGGGGAGAAGAAGATGTTCACCTCCTACGTCAAGAATAAGGATTCCCAGGATACGATTATTTTTGGAGATGGGAACCAAGGCAAGGTCAAAGGTTTGGGAAAGATAGCCATCACAAGCGAGCACTCTATTTCAAATGTATTTTTAGTAGTCACTAGGATACAACCTCCTGTCTGTAAGTCAATTGTGCCGCATGGGCTACAATTGTTTGTTTACAAATGTTGATGTTTCTGTCTTTAGAAGGAGTGATGGTTCATTAGCATTTAAGGGTGTATTAGACGACAAACTCTACTTAGTTGACTTTTCGAAAGAGGAGGCCGATCTAGATGCATGCTTAATAGCTAAGACTAGCATGGGTTGGCTATGGCATCGCCGTCTAGCACATGTTGGAATGAAGAACCTTCATAAACTTCTAAAGGGAGAACATGTGTTAGGACTAACCAATGTGTGTTTCGAAAAAATAGACCTTGTGCAGCTTGTCAGGCAGGAAAACAGGTGGGAAGCACTCATCACAGCAAGAATGTGATGACAACATCAAGACCACTAGAGCTTCTCCACATGGACCTCTTCGAACCCGTTGCCTATCTTAGCATTGGGGGAAGTAAGTATGGTTTAGTAATTGTTGATGATTTTTCCCGCTTCACTTGGGTATTCTTTTTGCAGGATAAATCAGAAACCCAAGGGACCCTAAAGCGCTTTCTAAGGAGGGCTCAAAACAAATTTGAGCTCAAGGTGAAAAAGATAAGAAGCGACAACGGGTCCGAGTTCAAAAATCTTAAAGTGGAGGAGTATCTTGAGGAGGTAGGCGTCAAGCACGAGTTCTCTGCTCCCTACACACCACAGCAAAATGGTGTGGTAGAGAGGAAGAACAGGACGCTTATCGACATGGCGAGGATGATGCTTGGAGAGTTCAAGACACCCGAGCGGCTTTGGTCGGAAGCTGTGAACACAGCCTGCCACGCCATAAACCGGCTCTATCTGTATCGCCTCCTCAAGAAGACCTCCTATGAACTCCTTAACGGTAACAAACCCAATGTCTCTTACTTTCGTGTATTTGGGAGCAAATGCTACATTTTGGTGAAGAAAGGTAGACATTCTAAATTTGCTCCCAAAGCTGTAGAAGGGTTTTTACTAGGGTATGACTCAAATACAAAGGCGTATAGGGTCTTCAACAAATCATCGGGTTTGGTTGAAGTCTCTAGCGACGTTGTATTTGATGAGACTAATGGCTCTTCAAGAGAGCAAGTTGATCTTGATGACATAGATGAAGATGATGTTCCAACGGCCACAATACGCACCATGGCGATTGGAGATGTGCGACCACAAGAACGACAAGAGCAAGATCAACCTTCTTCCTCAACAATGGTGCATCCCCCAACTCAAGATGATGGAAAGCTTCCTCAAGAAGAGGCGCGTGATCAAGGGGGAGCACAAGAAGAACAAGTTATGGAGGAAGAAGCACCACTGGCCCCTCCAACTCAAGTGTGCTAGATTTCAATCCGACCCTAGGGAATGTCACCTTGTGGATGTTAAGCGAATTCTTAGATATTTAGTTGCTACGCTTGCTTTGGGATCTGGTATCCAAAGGGGTCTACCTTTGACTTGATTGGATACTCAGACTTCGATTATGCTGGATGCAAGGTTGATAGGAAGAGTACATCAGGGACGTGCCAATTCCTAGGGAGGTCCCTAGTGTCTTGAGTTCAAAGAAACAAACCTCCGTTGCCCTATCCACCGCTGAGGCCGAGTATGTTGCCGCAGGACAGTGTTGCGCGCAACTACTTTGGATGAGGCAAACCCTCCGAGACTTTGGCTACAATCTAAGCAAAGTCCCACTCCTATGTGACAATGAGAGTGCAATCCGCATGGCGGATAATCCTATTGAACACAGCCGCACTAAGAATATAGACATCCGGCATCACTTTCTGAGGGACCACCAGCAAAAGGGAGATATCAAGGTGTACCATATTAACACCGAGAACCAGCTACCCGATATCTTTACCAAGCCATTAGATGAGAAAACCTTTTGTAGGCTGCGTAGTGAGCTAAATGTCTTAGATTCGCGTAACCTGGATTGATCTATAGCATACATGTGTTTTATGCCTTTGATCATGTTAGTTCATGTATTTATGTGATTTGTTGTTTATTTATGGTGCTCAAGTTGTGCAAGGGATCCCCGGACCTCACAAGTCCATGCGTGAATGATGCACATATTTAGGGGGAGAAGTGCTACAACTTGACCCTTTGAGACTAACCTTTGTGTTTGAGTATACTTGATGCAGTCTTAAAGGTGAATTGAAAGGGAAAAGTGAACTTGGACCATGCAAAGACTTCCACTGCACTCCGGTATTAGTGTACTTAATTCCAAGTTCATTCTTATGCTCTTATTGCCTTTTTGCTCTTAATTGACAATTTTGGTGAGGCAATGGGGTTAAAGGGCCCAGAATGATCCCGTTTTGGTGCTTAATGCCAAAGGGGGAGAAATTAAGGCCAAAGCAAATGGATCAGCTACCACTTGTGAATTTTAAAAACAATAGAGTTAGAACTTTTGATTTGTCAAAATGTTCTTATTGCAAAATTTTGTCTCTTGTGGGGGAGAATTTATGATTATTGAAAAAGGGGAGTTTTTGGCACTTGATCAATTTCACTCTTGAATTATCTCTATTTATGCCCAAACAAGTGAGTTTGACTTAGAGATAGGAAAATGAATTTGATTTGCAAAAACAAACCAAGTGGTGGCAAAGAGCAATCCAAATATGCCAAATTATAGTCAAAAACAATTTTGTTCTCAATTTCATTGATGTTGCACTTCTTTTGGTTGCTTTTGGATGTGTTGGCATAAATCACCAAAAAGGGGGAGATTGAAAGGGAAATGTGCCCCTAGGCAATTTCTATTATGTTTTGGTGATTAAGTGCCCAACACATTTAATTAAGTTCTTATGTGCTAAATGGAGAGAGAAGTGTAAATCAAAGAGAAGGTATGTTTCTAGACTTAGTAGTTGGTTTTTGTATACTAACATATTTGTCTAAGTGTTAGAAACAGAGAAAAGAAGAAAAGAGAAGAATTGCAAAAGACTTGGCTGGGTGCAGCCGAAGTCCAGCTCGGCCTAGCGCACCGGCTGTCCGGTGGTGCACCGGACAGTGTCCGGTGCGCCAGGCCAGCCTCCGGTGAACAGGTCACTCTCGTGAAAAATCGGCCGCGTACGGCTATAATTCACCGGACTGTCCGGTGGTGCACCGGACTGTCTGGTGAGCCAACGGTCGCCAGCGTAACGGTTGGCCGTGCAATCCGCAGGCAACGCGTGGCCCACGCCAACGGTCGGCAAGGGGCACCGGACTGTCCGGTGTGCACCGGACAGTGTCCGGTGCGCCAGCTGCCCTGGAGATGCAACGGTCATCTGCGCCACAAAAGGAAGGAGATCTGCACCGGACTGTCTACAGGTCCGGTGCGCCACTCGATAGAAGGCAAGGATAGCCTTTCTTGTTGATCTTCAACGGCTCCTAGCTGCCTTGGGGCTATAAAAGGGACCCCTAGGCGCATGGAGGAGCTACCCAAGCTTATAAGAAACATTCTAAGACTCCAACTTCACGCATTCGATTCTTTGAGATAGTGACTTGAGCTCCATTTGAGTTGTGAACTCCGTGTGTTGTGTTTTGAGCTCGAGTTGTGACTTGTGTGCGTGATTGTGCTGTGGATTTGAGTCTTGTGTGTGTTGCTCTCCCCTCCCTTACTTCTATGCTTCTTTTGTGATCATCATTGTAAGGGCGAGAGGCTCCAAGTTGTGGAGATTCCTCGCAAACGGGAGAAAGACTAAGAAAGGAAAAACCGTGGTATTCAAGTTGATCATCGGATCACTTGAAAGGGGTTGAGTGCAACCCTCGTCCATTGGGACGCCACAACGTGGAAGTAGGCAAGTGTTACTTGGCCGAACCACGGGATAAAATCGCGTGTCTCTTGTGTGCTTTCTCTTTGATTATCTGTGTTCACAAGAGCTCGTTTCAAGCTACTTAGCCATTCTAACTTTCATAACTAAAGTTTTGTGGCTATTAGTGTTGAATTTTATAGGATCACCTAATCACCCCACTCTAGGTGCTCTCAGCAACGACTTAAGGCATTTCCGACTTAAGTTGATTCCTCCGTTAGTAGGGTATAGTGATCACCCTAAGTAGTGTAAGCGTGAGCATGTCGCACCGACTTAAGGCGTTTCCGACTTAAGTCGATTGCTCCGTTAGTAGGGTATAGTGATCACCCTTAGTCATGTAAGCGTGAGCATGTCGCACCGACTTAAGGCATTTCCGACTTAAGTCGATTGCTCCGTTTGTAGGGTATAATGATCACCCTTAGTCGTGTAAGCGTGAGCATGTCGCACCGACTTAAGGCGTTTTCGACTTAAGCCGATTGCTCCGTTAGTAGGGTATAGAATACACCCTAAGTCATGTAAGCATGAGCATGTCGCACCGACTTAAGGCGTTTCCGACTTAAGCCGATTGCTCCGTTAGTAGGGTATAGTGATCACCCCTAGTCCTGTAAGCGTGAGCATGTCGCACTAACTTAAGGCATTTTCGACTTAAGCCGATTGCTCCGTTAGTAGGGTATAGTGATCACCCTTGGTCGTCTAGGTATGCTACGCTGATTTTAAGTCGTGTCCGACTTAGGTTAGTCGTTGATCAAGAATTTGTATGCCTTAGAACATGGAAGCTTTATTGATAATGAGACCCTTTGCTTACAAAGTACAACTCGTCCACAAGAGTCTCAAGGTACTGGTATGGATAGAATTTCCTGAGGAGCTCAATGTTCTATGAATTCCCCACTTTGGTGCCATCCATTTGAGTGAGCCGGTAGGATCCTGGCCGGGTAACCTTTGCAACGACGAATGGTCCTTCCCATGGCGGTGACAGTTTGTGCCGTCCCTCTCCAGTCAGTACTCGGCGGAGGACTAAATCTCCCACTGTGAAGGATCGATGCCGCACTGCTTTGTCATGGTAGCGCCTTAGGGTCTGCTGGTATCTGGCTGACTGAATGACCACATTCAGCCGTTCTTCCTCTAATATATCAATGTCTTCTAGCCTGGTTGCTTTTGCCTCAGCTATGCTTTTGAATGTTAGTCTAGGTGCTCCAAAGATCAGATCCGCTGGTAATACCGCCTCTGACCCATATACCATGAAGAATGGGGTGTTTCCATGTAAAGCCCGACTCGGCTGGGTTTGCATGCTCCAGACCACATATGGTAGTTCCCTAATCCATTTTCCTACGAGCTTTTCGCTCTTGTCAAACTCCTTTTCCTGAGTGCATCGAGTATCATGTCGTTGGCTCTTTCCACTGTCCATTAGCTCTTCGGTGTGCCACTGATGCATACTTGATCTGGATGATCCTTTGCTCGCAAAAGTCAAAGAACTCTGAGCTAGTGAAGTTAGATCCTAGGTCTGTGATAATGCTGATAGGTATTCCAAACCTAAACATTATTTCTTGAATGTATTCCACTGCCTTTGCTGAGGTCAAAGAGGCGATGGGTTTGTATTCTATCCACTTCGTGAATTTATCAATGGCAACTAGTATGTGAGTATATCCTCCTTGAGCCTTCTTGAAAGGCCCAATCATGTCCCGCCTCCAGCATGTAAACGGCCAAGTTACAGGAATAGTTTGCAACTGTTGTGCGAGTAGATGCTGTTGTTTTGATAAGAACTGGCATGCCTCACACTTCTGAACTAACTCTACTACATCGTTCTTCGCCGTTGGCCAGTAGAACTCGAACCTAAAGGCTTTCCCTACTAAGGTCCGTGACGCTGCATGCACGCCACATTGCCCAGCATGGATTTCGTCCAACAGTTGCTTTCCAGTAGCCGAGTGAATACACTTCATGAGGACTCCCCTGCGCCGCTTCTATAAAGTAGACCCCCTATGATGGTATAGTGGGCCGATTGTCTCACAATGCTGCAGTTTTATCATCTGGTTCTTCCTCATTTCTTATGTATCTGATGATTGGCTCCCTCCAGTCATTAGGATCTACCTCTGCCTGACCCAGAACGTGGCATTCCTCCATCTGCTCTGTGGTGATGCTCGGCTGCTGTATCTCTTGGACAAAAAACCTAGGTGGAGTCTGGGCTCGACTGGACCCCAGCTTTAACAGTGCATCCGCCGCTGCGTTGCAATCTTTTTCCATGTGGTGGAACTCCAACCCTTAGAACTTGTTCTCTAGCTTCCGTACTACTGCGCAGTATCTGTTCATTGAGTCGGTTGAGCAGTCCCTATCTTTGTTCACTTGGCTGATGACCACCAGTGAGTCGCCATACACCATTAATCTTTTGATGCCGAGTGAGACGGTGATGCTTAGCCTATGGACCAGGGCCTCGTACTCTACAGCATTGTTGGATGCCGGAAACAAGAGTTGAACCGCATACTTGAGTTGATCACCTCCACGAGCAATGAAGAGAATCCATGCTCCTGCTCCTTGCAATCTTAGCGAGCCATCAAAATACATTCTCTAGACTCCAGCAACTTCTGGGCTTTTCCGGGACCTGGTGCTCAGTCCATTCTGATACGAAATCAACCAGTGCTTGAGTCTTTATTGCAATGCGAGGTCGGAACTCTATATCATGAGCTTCGAGTTCGCATGCCCACTTTGTTGTTCTCCTAATAGCTTCCTTGTTGTGGAGTATATCTCCTATTGGAATTCCTATGACTACAAATTACTTTGTGGTCGTCAAACTAGTGCTAGAGCTTGCGAGCAGTTAGAAGTACTGCGTATAATAGCTTCTGAACTTGAGGATACCTTATCTTCGAGGGGTCGAGGACTTCGTTAATAAAGTAAACTAGATGCTACACTGGGTATGCGTGCCCTTCTTCTGCCCGCTTGACTACCAACGCGGTGCTTACCACGTGAGTCGTGCAGGAAATATATAGCAGTGGATCTTCGGCAGGCTAATCAAATGAAGCTCGTCGTGGTGGATTGAGCACTAGTGGTGTGGTCGGAAACTTCTTTAGTGCCTCCAAGGCTTCCTGGGCTTTTGTGGTCCACTAGAATTTGTCCACCATTTTGAGCAACTTATAGAACGGCATTCCTTTCTCACCCAGCCTTGATATGAATATGCTTAGCGATGCCTTGCACCCAGTGAGTCTGTGTACCTTCTTCTATGATCGTGGTGGTTCCGTCCTCATAATAGCTTCAATCTTCTCTGGATTTGCCTCTATTCCTCAGTGGCTCACAATAAACCCGAGCAGCTTCCTAGCCGGCACCCCGAACACACACTTTTCTAGGTTTAGCTTCCATCGGTAGCGCATCAAGCTGTTGAAGACCTGTTGCAAATCCTCGATGAAGTTGTCTGAGTTTTCTGTCTTGATGACTACATCATCAACATAAGCCTCTACTCGCTTGCCCTAGTGGTCGGCTGAGCATGTATGGGATGGCCCTCTGGTAAGTCGCTCCAGCGTTTTTGTGGCCAAACGACATGGAGGTATAGCAGAAGGCTCTGAATGGTGTGATGAATGCAGTTTTCTCATCATCTTCCTTTTCCAGACTGGTCTGATGATATCCAGAGTAGCAATCTAGGAAGGAGAGCATAGAACAGCCAGCAGTCGAGTCAACTACCTGATCTATTCTAGGGAGCCCAAAGGGATCCTTTGGGCAGTGCTTATTGAGATCGGTACAGTCGACGCACATGCGCCAATCAATTTTATTCTTTTTGAGTACAAGAATGGGGTTTGCTAGTCATTCAGAATGCAGTACTTCTCTAATGAACCCTGCCGACACTATGCGAGCTAATTCTGCCCGAATGGCTTCTCTCTTGTCAGGCGTGAAACGGCGTAGCTTCTGTCGGATTGGTCTTGCCTGAGGGTACACTTTGAGTTTGTGCTCGGTCAGTTCTCTCGGGACTCCCGGCAAGTCCGCAGGTTGCCATGCGAACACATCTTGATTGTCTTGCAGGAACTGGACGAGCGTGCTTTCCTATTTGTCGTTGAGGCTGGAGCTGATGATTGCAATCTTGCGTTCATCAGAGAATCCTAGCTTGATCCTTTTAGTCTCTTCAGTCGGTCGCAGAGGTCACGGTTGGAGCTTCATTTGAGGGGATCGTGAAATTCTCATCCACTGGCTTATCATCGGCCTATGTGGAAGGGCTATCTGGGGCCCGGCAGTGAGAGCCGTCTGAATGGCACCCCGAAAGCATTCTGCGGCGCCTTGGAAGTCGGCACGTACAGTGATAATCCCCTAAGGTCCTGGAATCTTGAGTATCATGTATGGGTATTGTGGAATAGCCATGAATTTTGCCAGTCCTGGTCTTCCAATGATGGCATTGTACGCGCAGTTGAAACGCGCCACCTCAAACCTCAGGAACTCAGTTCTATAGTTCTCTGGGGTTCCAAAGGTGACGAGCAGGTAGATATGTCCCAACGGGTACTGCCCTTCGGTCGACACGATGCCAAAGAAAGGAGTATCTGACTTAGTGAGGTCTTTGATGGCAACCCCTAGGGCCTGGAGCGTCCGGGGGAAGGTGATGTGATGCTGCTGCTACCGTCCACCAGCAGCTTCTTCACCTGGCTTTCTCGGATCACAGGATTGACGAGTAGCGGATATTTGCTGGGTGATCGAAGTTAAGCCATTGATCAGCTCGGCTGAAGGTGATCGCGTGTTCCAACCATCGGTAAGGAGCCAGAGCACTGTTCGTGGCCACCAGGACCTACCGATCATGAAGCTTTTGTTACCTTCTGCTTTCTTGTACTCCATGACCTCCAAATATGATGTTGACATTCCTATCAACGTGCGGGAAAGCTCCACCCCTCCCCCCTTCCTGCTATTGAGGCTACCTAGGCTCGCCAGGTTCTCCTCGTGGCGGGGGAGGTGCTAGTGGCTGGAACGGTCGGTCATGCCCAATGGAGTGTTTGAAGTCTCTGCAGTTCCACAGAGTGTGGTGCATGTCCTTGTGATACGGACACTAGGAGTCGAGGATTTCGTCTAGTGTCTGCACTCCTCCGCGGGGTGCACCGCGGGCTCGAGTTGTAGGTGGCCTGGCGGTGTGCACCTCCTCGCGGGGCCTCTTTTCCCAGCGTTTATCTGGTTGCTGGTTCATGTCTCGCTGCGGCGCAGGTGGTACAGAATTTGTGCCCCCGATGAGGTCCTAGGCTCGCTCATCCGCAGTGATGTAGATGTCTGCCTCCCTGAACAATTGTTCGGAGGTGGCCGGTGCCTTTTGAAGTATGGCCCAGACGAAGGCCAGGTCGTTGGATCCCTGATAGAAGTCTTCTATCACAGCCGCCTCTACGACTTCAGGAATACGGTTCCTCATTGTTTGAAATATTTTGAGGAATGACCGGAGAGTCTCATCATTCTGGCGCCTAATGGATTTGAGGTCCCATGGCTGCGCCAGTTTGTCGGAGAGAGACTTGAAGTTCACGATGACCAGCTACTGAAGTCATTCCAATCGTTGATGCAGTGTCGAGGTAGGTGTCGGAGCCATTGCAGCGCGTCCTGTCCCAGAAGAATGAGCAAGTACGATGTCATGACGTCCTTCGTTGTCCCAATAGCCCGGGCAGTGGTTGTGTAGACAGCCAACCAGCCTCCCGGGTCTTGCTTGCTTAGGCTCATATTTGTCGATGTTGGAGACCTTAAAGTTAGGAGGCCATTGGATGGCCCAGAGGCGAGGAGTAAGTGTGGAGACTCCGCACGCATCTTCTTATCGATGTTCGAGTTGTCGATCCCAGGGAGGGGAGTCAGTATTAGGTCGTCTCGACCATCCCCGGAATGGACTGATGGTTGAAGCTACCACCGACTCGATCCATGTTGCACGGCTTCGCGCCGGTACACCATGATCTCGGTCGTACTCCTCCCAGCGCCTTATTTCATTTTCGTGTCGTTGGTCGCGTGAAGCACTGATGGTGCTCCATGCATCTCGTCGGCTGTTGATGGCGTGACACAAGTCGTTCGCAGGATGAGCGAGAGGTAGAAGATGATTGGCCGCCTGAGTAAGCAGTAGCTGATAACCCTCCGCATCTAGGGTTCGCGGAAGATCGTCGGCTATCTGCGCCAGCACTCCTCTGACTTCACTCAGCGTGTTCAATGCTCGGGCAAAGTCGAGGTAAAGGTTTCGAGCGAGGAGAGGGTTCTCCCGCCGGAGTCTAGCATCTTGCTCAGCTAGTTCCCATTCCCGTTCTTGAGCCTATCGACGATCGTAGCGGCTTGAGTTGCGTCTTTCTTGGTGTACTCGTTCATTAGGAGTTTCTCCCACTTCCAAAGCTTCGTCCTGGGATACCGGTTGCGCCGGGTCCCGTTCCCCGGCTTCGTGATGCCGCTGCACATTCTGGCGTCTGTTTCTTCATCGTCGGGCATCACGCTAGGGAGGTTCCTCCCCTTGCATGGTAGGTTCATCGTCGGAGACGGGCAATGACTCCAATCTCCTCCGAATGAAGAGGATGTCAGGGTAGAAAGGAGCAGGTATGGCAGTGTGCTTCTTCCCATCCTCCTTTGAAGGCAGAGGTGCCAGGAAGATTGCTCGATGTGTCTTCCTTCCTCGGCATGGGACATTCACTTCCTTTTTTCAAGTGATCTACGTCCACTCCTTAGTGGGTGAGGTGGACATCAGAGTTCTTCGGGTAGGAGAGGCCCCAACTGACTGGCCCTCCATCCTTCGAGGGCACTCGAGCCCTGGCTTGCGAGGGGGCATCTTCCCCTGAGCTGCGAGCAAGGGCGTGGCTTGCGGGCTTGCTTTAGCTTCTCTCGGGATTTCCATAGTGGGTCTTTTCTCGGGCGTATCTACTACGCGGTGCAGAGTTCCCTCTTTGTCCGCTATGCATGAGATGGTTCTGAAGCGGAACATAGCTCCTAGGCTAAGGGCGATCTTGTTCTTGAAGATAATAGCCATGGAGTTAGCTTTGACCAACGACACACCCCCTACCTGGCGTGCCAGCTGTCGGTGTGTAGTGTCCGACCACACACCCAGGGGTACTCTCGTGGTGCTTTTGGATAGGACATGTTGTAGATCATAACTCGATGGTTCGTGCCGTGGGCACGAGGAAGAGAGAATCGGGCGATTTTCTGCAGGTTCGGGCCGCTTTGAGGGGCGTAATACCCTACTTCCTGGGGTGGCTTTGTATGTATGGTGTGTTTACAAGTGGCGTCTCCTGAATGGAGAGGCTGCTACTGAAGATCTACATGTTGTCCCAACAATTGAAGGCAAGCCACGATTTTATGCATAACCCTTTATATATGCTATTTTACTGCACTTAATGTTTGTAGGATTGTACTATGCACTTAAGTGTAGGAGTTGTTTGAAACCCTAGTTGCATGAACTCATATTTACTTTTGAGATGGATATTAGTATGCTAAGTCGAGTAGCTGCTATGCTAATTCAGGATATCGGTAGAAGTCGAGTGATTTTTCTAGCACTCACGAGAGGTGAGGAATTGATTGCATCCACTTTGATACTGGAACTATGATGGCATGTGGACAAGGATCCATGGGGGTGCCTTGTCTACGAGATGAAACTGGAATAAGGATTAATGTGTGGTACTATGTGTCAAGCGTTTGAAAGTACTAAGCACATGCCGAGAAATATGGTAAATCGGTAAGCCTAGTACCTGAGTGAACCTGCCAGCAGACATACATCGCCACGTGTTCATGAGATAGGGTCTCCCATTCCAATTATGGTGGGTACAAGTGCGGTCACTGCACGGCGGCGGCTAGGGTTAGTGGAGCATTGTATGCCACTAACAATGGGCCCTATTCTGTTGATGGGGGATGGGGACGGTTGACGTGTGTGGGGACGGAGTGCTCCTACATGTTGTGTGTTTAGGTTTACCTTGCAAGGGTCTAAACTCGATTTGAATCGTCTGCTTCTCGCAGCTAATTAGACTGCTTGATACGTGATGTTGTTCTCATGAGATAAAGTGTTGCTTGCACTAAATATTCGTTACCATGTATGTTTAGAAGGATGAAACCTATTTTAAGGAATATTATTAAACTTGCAAAAGCTAAAATTTGATTTTAGAATCATCGGGCTGTAACACCCCTGGTCTTACTTAGGGTTTCCACTCTAGTGCCACACCCTAATCTGTCATCACATGTGCAATAGTGGAATCTTTGACGAACATAATTTAGCCACACGAGGATTAGCTAGTGTCTAAGTTCATATGGTGCTTACCTTGACCATATGGTGCTTAAGACAAGAGAAAATTTTCAAAAAACCTAAGTCTAAACCCCTCGAGTTAGGTAACCAAAACTGAAAACATGAAACCAAAAGATAAATCAGACCTTATCATCATATGGCTAAATAAACAAGTTGAAGATCATAAAAATCTCTATCAAAGATAGTAACAAAGTTTCATCAAAACAGACCTTGATCAGCCACAAATTGATCACCAACTGAAAGAACCCTACAAGGGAAACCTACATTCTCTCTAAGTCCCCTAACCCGAATTCAAAAACTTGTTGCGTTCACCTAGCATCTCAACTCAAATCCAAATGGTCACCATAGACTGAGCGCCGATATTCGCCTGAAAACCCAGCCCGGCGTCCCGCAAGCTTGCCGACGCAACGACCACCATAGACTGGCCACTCCAGCCCAACCCCATCCAATCTAGTTCCTCGGCCAGCTTCCCTAGAGGCTAGTAAAGCTTCCCAGCCGCTCGGACCGAACGGTACCTTGCCGGAGAAGCCAGAACACCTCGCCGGACCTCCTTCACCCGCCGGAGCACATGGACCAGGTAACATACTCGATTCCTTGCACACACAAACTCCTGGCCATCCCATGAACCTCCCTGTGCGGTCTAATTGAGCTCTACCATCGTGGTTTGGACGATACATGTTGCGCCTATGTGCTCTGCCACCTGGACTCGTGGCCAGACCAACTTTGGGCACCAGAGACGTCGACCAGTACCTCGATGTGACTGCCAGAGACTCCCCATCCTCGCCCAACCCTTCGTTGGAACCCTACCAACGCTAGTAAGCCGCTCCACCGTCTTCTTCGCCGCAGTTACTGTGTAACATAGTCAGGGACCACGGGTTGAGAGAAACATAAACCTAGGGGGTTTTCTGCAAACCCTATAACTCATATGAATATCCTTGAAGTCACTTTGATTCCATTCAAAGATGTTATTTCCCTGGAAGACTAATAGGTGAACCACACTTTATTTTATGTCTTCGAACATGGGTAACTGAACTAATCCAAACATAAACATACAAGAATCATCATATTTTTGTACCATACTTGAATTTTTCATATTATTTTGAATTGAAACCTAGGAAGAATGTGATTAAGTCAGTTATTCTCTCCTAAGTAAACAATATGAAGTAAAATAAATAATAATAAAAATAATAGTAGGAGTTACCTGAAAGGGAAATAGGCTCAAACCTTTTCCTAAATGATTTTGGTGGTTGAATTGCCCAACACAAATAATTGGACTAACTAGTTTGCTCTAGATTATAAGTTCTACAGGTGCCAAAGGTTCAACATAAACCAATAAAAAGTCCAAGATAGGGTTCAAAAAGAAAGGAGCAAAAGAAACCGAAGGCTACCCTGGTCTGGCGCACCGGACTGTCCGGTGTGCCACCAGACAGTGTCCGGTGCACCAGGGTGGATCAACTCGAACTCGCCACCTTCGGGTTTCTAGAAAAGCCACTCCGCTATAATTCACCGAACTGTCCGGTGTGCCATACAAGGCAACGGCTACAGCGCCAACGGTCATCTGCAAAAGGTGAACAGTGCGCGGACAATTCGCGCAGAAGTCAGAGCAGCGCCAGAAGGCGCACCGGACAGTGAACAGTGACTGTCCGGTGCACCACCGGACTGTCCGGTGGCTCAGGCTGTCAGAGCTCCAACGGTCGAACCCTAGTGGTTGGGTTACGTGGCTGGCGCACTGGACAGTGTTCGGTGGCGCACTAGACTGTCTGGTGTGCCCATCGACAGACAACCTCCCCAATGGCCATTTTGGTGGTTGGGGCTATAAATACCCCCAACCACCACACTTCAAGGGACCCAAGTTTTCAGCCATTGCATTCAATACAAGAGCTCTAGACTTCACTCCAAGACACAAAACAAAAGATCAAACCCTCTCCAAGTCCCAAACTCATTCCAAAGACTTAGTGGTTTGTGAGAGAGAGACATTTGTGTTCATTTGATTTCTTGTCGCTTGGATCGCTTTTCTTCTTCCTCCATTCTTGTTCTCAAGCAACTTGTAATCAAGCAAGAGACACCAAGTTGTGGTGGTCCTTGTAAGGGGTCTAAGTGACCCGTTGATTAAGGAGAAAAGCTCACTCGGTCTAGGTGACCATTTGAGAGAGGGAAAGGGTTGAAAGAGACCCGGTCTTTGTGACCACCTCAACGGGGAGTAGGTTTGCAAAAACTGAACCTCGGTAAACAAATCACCGTGTCACACTCTTCATTTGCTTGTGATTTATTTTCACCCTCTCTTTCGGACTCGATTTTATTACTAACGCTAACCCCGCCTTGTAGTTGTGCTTAAAGTTTATAAATTTCAGATTTGCCTATTCACCCCCCCCCTCTCTAGGCGACTTTCAATTGGTATCATAGCATGGTACTTCATTAGAGTCTAGCCACTACAAGTCCGCAAGCTCGGGGAGAACCCACTCGAGGGAGTCCGGCCACAAGCACAAGGAGGAATCCTCTTCCTCCATCAAGTCACTATGGAAAGGTGACAAGAAGAAGAAGATGAAGAAAGTGGTCTACTACGAGACCGACTCTTCGTCACCTTCCACCTCTGGCTCCGAATTGACATCCGCCACTTCTAAGCGCCATGAGCGCAAGAAGTATAGTAAGATGCCCCTACGCTATCCTCGTATTTCAAAACGCACTCCATTACATTTCGTCCCATTAGGCAAACCACCGGTTTTTGAAGGTGAAGATTATTCTATGTGGAGTGATAAAATGAGGCATCATCTAACCTCACTCCACAAAAGCATATGGGATATTGTTGAGTATGGAGCGCAGGTACCGAAGGAAGGGGACAAGGACTATGAGAGGAGGTCAACCAAATTTGGCACTTCAACTCCCAAGCCACTACTATACTCCTCGCATCTCTAAGTTGAGAGAAGTATAATAAGGTGCAAGGATTAAAGAGTGCCAAAGAGATTTGGGACGTGCTCAAGACCGCGCACGAAGGAGATGAAGTGACCAAGATGTCGGGGACCATAATTAGGGGTACCCTCAAGATGCCTAATTCTCAGCTGGTAACCCCCATCAGCATAAAGCTGCAGAGGCCTGATAGGTGCGATTAAGTCAGGGATCAGTCCATACGAGCGACTCGATCATGCCTCGCCCGAGCCTAGCCTCGGGCAAGGGCAGCCGACCCCGAGGGGTTTCTGTCTCGCCCGAGGCCCCCTTTTAACGGTGGACACATCTCCGGCTCGCCCGAGGCCTTGCCTTCGCTAAGAAGCAACCCTGACTAAATCGCCGCGCCGACCGACCGAGTCGCAGGAGCATTTAACGCAAAGGTAGCCTGACACCTTTATCCTGACGCGCGCCCCCCGGCAGAACCGAAGAGATCGCCGTCACTTCGCCGCTCCACTGACCGGTCTGACAGAAGGACAGCGCCGCCTGCGCCACTCCGACTGCAGTGCCACTTGACAGAGTGAGACTGATAGGCAGTCAGGCCTTGCCAAAGGCGCCATAGGAAGCTCCGCCCGACCCAGGGCTCGGACTCGGGCTAAGGCCCCGGAAGACGGCGAACTCCGCTCCGCCCGACCCAGGGCTCGGACTCGGGCTAAGGCCCCGGAAGACGGCGAACTCCGCTCCGCCCGACCCAGGGCTCGGACTCGGGCTAGGCCCCGAAAGACGACGAACTTCGCTTCGCCCGACCCCAGGGGTCGGACTCCGCCCTGGCCTCTGCCGAACGACCTCCGCCTCGCCCGACCCAGGAGCTCGGGCTCGGCCTCGGCCATGAAAGGCAGACTCGACCTCGGCTTCGGAGGAGCCTCCACGTCGCCCGACCTAGGGCACAAGCCCGCCACGTCAACAGGAAGCGCCATCATCACCCTACCCCAAGCCGACTCGGGCCGCAGAGAACAAGACCGGTGTCCCATCTGGCTAGCTCCGCAAGATAGGAAATGGTGGCGCCCCGCTAGCCCCGTGACGACGGCGGCTCTCAGCTCCCTTATGGAAGCAGGGGGACGTCAGCAAGGACCCAACCGCTCCAACAGCTGTCCCTCCGCCAGGCTCCGTTGCTCCTCCGACAGCCACGACACCACACCAGCTGGGTGCCAAGATCTCTCCGGCTGCCACATTGGCATGTACTTAGGGCGCTTGCTCTCCCCCGCTAGACATGTAGCACTCTGCTACACCCCCATTGTACACCTGGATCCTCTCCTTACGCCTATAAAAGGAAGGACCAGGGCCTTCTTAGAGAAGGTTGGCCACGCGGGGACGAGGACGGGGCAGGCGCTCTCTTGGGGCCACTCGCTTCCCTCACCCGCGTGGATGCTTGTAACCCCCTACTGCAAGCGCACCCGACCTAGGCGCGGGACGAACACGAAGGCCGCGGGATTTCCACCTCTCTCGCGCCCGTCTCCGGCCACCTCGCTTCCCCCCTTCGCGCTCGCCCACGCGCTCGACCCATCTGGGCTGGGGCACGCGGCACACTCACTCGTCGGCTTAGGGACCCCCCAGTCTCGAAACGTCGACAGTTGGCGCGCCAGGTAGGGGCCTGCTGCGTGTTGACGAGCAGTTTCCCGTCAAGCTCCAGATGGGCAGTCTCCAACGACCTCTCCAACCCGGGACGGTGCTCCGTTTCGGGAGTTTTGAGTTCATGTCTCTCGACGGCAGCTACGACATGATACTCCTTCCACCGCCGCGCGACGACGACAATGGCGGCCGACAGCCCGCCCGCCGGCGGTGGAATCGACGACGTCTTCCCCGCGTGGTGGAAGAACAACATTCGAGCTCGCCCCGTCCTCTCCCCCGCCATCGGAGGAGGAGGCGGGGCAACCAAGGCCGAGCGGGAGGCCGCGCTCCGTCGGCTGTCGAGCGAATCGACGTCCCCAGCGCCCCAACGAAGGGCGCGTCGGGCGTCGACCTCGCGTTTGAGACGAAGGCGAGCGCCGTCCCCCCGCGACACGCCAATCCCGAGCAAGTGGACGACGCCAGCACGCTCGCGGAGGGCCTGCAGGACGTCGCCCTCGTACCCAAGACGATGGCGCAATCAGTCCCCGACGTGACTATGTCGCTCCTCGTCGACCAAAAGGTACTGACTGATTCCCATCCTACGTCATTTCGACTCGGCCTCAACCCGCCTAGCGACCTCACTTTGGCGGGCGCTCTCGTTGAGGCGAGTGCAACCCCTCTGGGGTTTCGTATGCGGTCGCCTTGGGACCGATTGACGGACGTCTCGACCTACGGGCCCTCTGGGTCCGAGGAAGATGACGATCCCAGCATCTGCTGGGATTTCTCTGGATTTGGCAACCCCAGTGCCATGCGGGACTTTATGACCGCATGTGACTACTGCCTCTCCGACTGTTCCGACGGCAGCCGCAGCCTTGACGACAAGGACTGCTGCCCAAGCCGCGAATGTTTCCACGTCGAGCTAGGGGATCCCTCCGAAGGCAACCATCTCGGCATGCCGGAGGACGGTGATCTCCCTAGGCCGGTGCCTCGCGCCGACATCCCGCGGGAGCTAGCTGTGGTCCCCGTTCCGGCGGGGGGTCATGACCCACAACTCGAGCAAGTCCGCGGGGCGCAGGCCAGGCTCGACGGGGGAGCAGGAGCGCTCGAGTCGGTCCGCCGGGACGTCGGGCAGGTATGGGCGGGCCAACCCCCGGCCGGAGAAATACATCACCTGCCCCAGGGTTTCCAGCACCGCGTCGCCAACGATGTCAGGGACAGGCCGCCACCCGCATCCAGCGGGGTCGGTCAGAACCTGGCAGCCGCAGCGATGCTCCTCCGCGCGATGCCAGAACCATCAACCACCGAGGGTCGGCGAATCCAGGGAGAGCTCAAGAATCTCCTGGAAGGCGCTGCGACCCGGCAGGCCGAGAGCTCTGCCTCCCGAAGGCAGGGGTACCCCTCGGAACCTCATGCCGCGACTTCCCGATTCATGCGGGAAGCCTCGGTCTACACCGGGCGCACGCGCAACACCGCGCCTGCGGCCCCGAGCCGCCTCGGCAACGAGCACCATCGTCGCGACCGTCGGGCCCACCTCGACGAAAGGGTGCGCCGAGGCTACCACCCCAGGCGTGGAGGACGCTACGACAGCGGGGAGGATCGGAGTCCCTCGCCCGAACCACCCGGTCCACAGGCCTTCAGCTGGGCCATCCGGCGGGCGCCGTTTCCGGCCCGTTTCCGACCCCCGACTACTATCACAAAGTACTCGGGGGAAACGAGACCGGAATTGTGGCTCGCAGACTACCGCCTGGCCTGCCAACTGGGTGGAACGGACGACGACAACCTCATCATCCGCAACCTCCCCCTGTCCCTCTCCGACACTGCTCGCGCCTGGTTGGAGCACCTGCCTCCGGGGCAGATCTCCAACTGGGATGATTTGGTCCAAGCCTTCGCCGGCAATTTCCAGGGCACGTACGTGCGCCCCGGGAATTCCTGGGACCTCTGAAGCTGCCGGCAACAGCCGGGAGAGTCTCTTCGGGACTACATCCGGCGATTCTCGAAGCAGCGCACCGAGCTGCCCAACATCACCGACTCAGATGTCATCGGCGCGTTCCTTGCCGGCACCACCTGTCGCGACCTGGTGAGCAAGTTGGGTCGCAAGACCCCCACCAGGGCGAGCGAGCTGATGGACATCGCCACCAAGTTCGCCTTTGGCCAGGAGGCGGTCGAGGCCATCTTCCGAAAGGACAAGCAGCCCCAGGGCCGCCCGTCGGAAGAGGCTCCCAAGGCGTCTACTCCGCGCGGCGCCAAGAAGAAAGGCAAGAAGAAGTCGCAAGCGAAACGCGACGCCGCCGACGCGGACCTTGTCGCCGCCGCCGAGTACAAGAACCCTCGGAAGCCCCCCGGAGGTGCTAACCTCTTCGACAAGATGCTCAAGGAGCCGTGCCCCTACCATCAGGGGCCCGTCAAGCACACCCTCGAGGAGTGCGTCATGCTTCGGCGCCACTTCCACAAGGCCGGGCCACCCTCGAGGAGTGCGTCATGCTTCGGCGCCACTTCCACAAGGCCGGGCCACCCGCAGAGGGTGGCAGGGCCCGCGATGACGACAAAAAGGAAGATCACCAAGCAGGAGAGTTCCCCGAGGTCCGCGACTGCTTCATGATCTACGGAGGGCATGCGGCGAATGCCTCGGCTCGGCATCGCAAGTGAGAGCGTCGGGAGGTCTGCTCGGTGAAGGTGGTGGTGCCAGTCTACCTAGACTGGTCCGACAAGCCCATCACCTTCGACCAAGCTGACCACCCCGGCCACGTGCCGAGCCCGGGGAAATACCCGCTCGTCGTCGACCCCATCATCGGCGACGTCAGGCTCAACAAGGTCCTAATGGATGGGGGCAGCTGCCTCAACATCATCTACGCCGAGACCCTCAGGCTCCTGCGCGTCGATCTGTCCTCCGTCCGAGCAGGCGCTGCGCCCTTCCACGGGATCATTCCTGGGAAGCGCGTCCAGCCCCTCGGACGGCTCGACCTTCCTGTCTGCTTCGGAATGCCCTCCAACTTCCGAAGGGAGAGTTTGACATTCGAGGTGGTCGGGTTCCGAGGAACCTACCACGTGGTATTGGGGAGGCCATGCTACGCGAAGTTCATGGCCGTCCCCAACTACACCTACCTGAAGCTCAAGATGCCAGGCCCCAACGGGGTCATCACCGTCGGCCCCACGTACAAACACGCGTTCGAATGCGACATGGAGTGCGTGGAGTACGCCGAGGCCCTCGTCGAGTCCGAGGCCCTCATCGCCGACCTGGAAAACCTCTCCAGAGAGGTGCCAGACGTGAAGCGACACGCCGGCAACTTCGAGCCAGCGGAGACGGTTAGGGTCGTCCCTCTCGACCCCAGTGGCGACACCTCCAAGCAGATCCGGACCGATTCCGGGCTCGACCCCAAATAGGAAGCAGTGCTCGTCGACTTTCTCCGCGCAAACGCCGACGTCTTTGCGTGGAGTCCCTCGGACATGCCCGGCATACCGAGGGATGTCGGCGAGCACTCGCCGGATATTTGGGCAGGAGCCCGACCCGTCAAATGGCCTCTGCACGGATGACGCCCGGGGGCTGCCCCCCCCCCCCGGGACAGGCCGCCTGTCATCGCCGACGTTCTGGAGCCCGGAACGTACGAGCTGGCCGGCGGTCAAGGCAAGGTCTACGGCGACGCTTGGAACATCCAACAGCTACGTCGTTTCTACCCTTAAGATGTTTTCAAGTTGTTCGTATACCTCGCTCATACACGAGTATCAGTCGTCAAGGAAGGGTCGGCCTCGCCTCGGCAGAGCCCGACCCTCCCTCGGGGGCTAAAAAGGGGGAACCCCTCCGCGTCGAGATTGGGTGTACTTTTCCGCATAAAAAATTTTTGATCAAAAAGGGGCTTTTGCGTTCTCCCGGCTATGTCAAAAGCAGGGTCCCGAGGAGCGAACGTGGGTACATGTAAGTGGCGAGGCCGACTGAGCCGAGGAACTCCTATGCCTCCGGGTTAGGGACACCTCACTCATCACCTGCCACGAAAAATGACCCAACTCGGGAAGTCACCCTATTATTGACGAGCTAGGCCGGACGCGCAAATTGAAAGAAAGGAGAGTACGACTTCATGCAAGAAAAACAAAGTGTTCAGGCCTCGGCGGCCGCAGTAAGGCGCACATCCAACAGAAACTGTTCCAACAAGAGTCAGGCGCCGCCTTGGGAAGGAGCCGCGCCCTCAGTTCCGCCCCCGCCGTCGGTAAGGTCCACCTCGGCTTCCGGTGACGGCGCAGGAGGAAGGATCTCCGCCTCAAAGGTGGTCGCCAGCGCCGCGCTCGGACCCGCGGCGACCGCGTCGAGCCGCTGAACTTCTACCAGGGCAGCTTCGTCTTCGTCAGGAAGACAATACCCCTCACTGACCCGTTCCAGGTCCACAACGTAAAGGGAAGCGAGCACAGCGAAGGCCCGCCTGACGCCGTGGTGTAGCGCCTCGCGGACTTTGCCGCGCGCGTAATCACCCAAGGCCTGAAGGCGGCTTTGAGGGGAGCTTCCTGAAGGGACGTCGCCGGGGCCAAGGATCCGATAAACATCCGAGACGGCCTCGGACATGGCCGCGAGGTCGGCCTCCCTCTGCTCGGCAGCTCCAGCAAGCGCCTCGGCGAGCGCCTTGGCGGACTCGTCAAGGGCGGACTCGAGCTCTGCGAACAACCAGAAGAAAGACCTCAAGCACAAGCAGAAGAAACAGACAAGAACAAGAACCAGGGACGGCCAAGGCGTACCTCCGGCTCGGGCACGCTGCTCCGAGGCCGCGACTTGGGCCGCGGCTAGGTCGGCCGCGAGGGTCTCAGCCCGGCTTTCGGCCTCGGCAGCCCGGCCCCGAGATTGGTCCCGCTCCTCGACAACCTAGACGAACTCCGACCGCTGCCGTTGTGCCTCCGCGCGCGCTGCTGCCGCCTTGGCTATCAGGTCAGCGCAGAGCAACTGGAGGTCCGCTATCTTGGCAACCTGCTGAGAAAGGCGCACGGTAGCACCGGCGAGCGAGGTCCTCAGGGATCGCAGCGAGCCCCAGACATCGACCTCGCGGCGGATGAACGACGACTTGGCGGCGCTCCGATCCGTCAGATCCTGGGGGAGGGAAACAGGGCGTCACAACGAACGCCTCGCTCACGGAAAGGAAAAGGTATGCCCGAAACCGTTACCTGGAGGATTTTGGGGACGTCCCTGTAGAGAACCTCCAGCGACGACCGGAGCGACCCCACCGTTGCTTCAGCACGCTCGCGGAGCTCATCCCAGGACTGGTCCTCCTGTTCATCGTCGAGAACGAAGACAGGGTCCGAGGCCTCGCGGGTCCAGAATCGGAGCAACTGGCACCGGGCCTCGGGGCTCCGCCGCACAGCGACGAGGCTGCCGCCTGGCTGGACGGATTGCGCGTCCACGCCCACCTCTTCCGAGGCACTGGGCACCGACGCATCAGCCATCCCGACGCTGGCAGCAACCAGTCGCTCTCCGACTGGGACAGCAGCGACTTCGGTGGCGGCAGGCGCCAGCATGGCCGGCACGACAGGCGGACTTGGGACCACGTCGGCGCCAGCCGCCTCCCCTATCACGATGGCCGCCTCGGCAGAAGAGCCCGCCTCGGGAACCTGCTCCCCAGAGACAGGCGACGCCCGAGCCCCCTGCGGTGAAACGCCCTGCGAAAGGGTCGGCTGAACGACAAGGCCCGAGGCGGCGCTGGCCGCCCGGACCGACGCCGTCTTAAGGACCTTCCGGGGTGCCAGGTCGGTCTGGCCATGGCTTCGCTTGCTGAATAAAAAAAGAGAAAGGGAAAATCACGGCCGAGACCTATGAATGGGAAGCCAAGACGAAGACATTCCGAGGTACTTACCCACTTCGGGCCATGATCCACCGCGACTGAGGGGAGGTTTCTTGGATCCCGGCTCCCGAAACAGCCGCCGAGGTCCGCTTCGCCGGCAACTTCGGCGCCACCCTTGCTTTGGACGCCTGGGGAGCAGATGGCCCGGGCACGGTCGCGATGACTTGAGGGTCACCCCCATGCGCTGCCGGTACGAGCGGCGGCCCCTGGGGAGCAGACGCCCTGACCTGGCCCTCCGCAGCCACCTCAGCTCCTCCAGCCGAGGGGTCAGGTGACCTCTCGGGTCGCCCCCGTGCCTCGGGCCGGGACCCCGACGCCCCAACTCCGGGGACTGACGGTGTCGGCCCGCTCGGGGGCTGGCTCGACGGCTCCTGGCCACACCCCAAGCTGGGGCTGAGGCCGAGACGGGCGGCCATGTCGTCCTCCTCCTCATCATCGTCATCATCATCGTCGTCGGGTGTCTCCGGCGACGGCTCCCTTAGGAGTCCTTCCCTCTCCTGCTGGCGACGGCGCTTCTCCAAGGCGTCCCAAGCCCGCCTCCGCTCGCGGGCCCGGGCCTTCTCCGCGTCCTTCTTCTTCTCCTCCCCCGCGGCGACCCGCCGCGCTGCCCGGTCCACCACGTCCTCCGGGACCCGTGGCAGGGAGGGCTTGTGCCACCCCACCTCCTAAAGAAGGGGGGAAAGAAACCCAATCGTAAGAACCAGGAGCAACCCGGTGTATGAAGAAGGAAGGAGCGAACACTCACCAGAGTTACGCACCCCTGGTCGGGGCGCATCCGAAGCTGGGAGAAGGCGTGGGAGTCCGGCTTCCCCATCGCGGCCGACACCCGCCATTGGAGGGCGTCGAAGGGAAGAGGATCAGGGGACATTCGTGACCCCTCCCAGTCAGCCTCTGGGGTCATCTCCCAAAGCGGCAGCCGCCGCTCCGCCAAGGGAAGCACTCTCCGATGGTGGATGGCGGCAACCACTCCCGCAGCGGTGAGTCCTCCCTCCCGCAACGCCTTCAGGGCCTGGAGAAGGGGTTCGAGGTTCTTCTGTCTCTCGTGTGGGGTCCCATGACGCCAGGCGTCGGCGACGGCGGTGACTACCCGCTGGGAGAACGGCGGGAGCAACTCACCGTCATTCCGGAGGTAGAACCACCGGCGCTGCCACCCCTTGTTCGAGGACGTGAGGACGGCAGGGATGTACTGCGACGCCCGTGACTGCCTCAACAAGAGGGTGCAGCCGCCGGCCCGCACCGCTGCACGGACCTTCCTCTCCCCCGTCGGCAAGGCAAAAAGCTCGGCGAAGAAGAGATGAGTCCACAAATCCCAATGGGGGGCGATCCCCAAATACCCTTCGCACACCGCTACGAAGATAGCGGCCTGCGAGATGGAGTTGGGGGTGAGGTTATGCAACTCCACCCCATAGTGGAACAGGATGGCCCGCATAAAGCGGCTCATCGGCACACCGAATCCCCGCTCGTGGAAGGAGACGAAGCTCACGACGTACCCCGGCGGTGGGGATGGAGCGACTCCACCCATGGGAGGAATCCATTCTGGCCGCTGCTCATCGGTGAGAGGGCGAAGCAAACCCTCGCCGACCAGCTCCTCCAAATTGCTCGCCGTCACCGTGGAAAAGGGCCACGGGTCGCGCGGGGAGATTATGGTCACCCGATCAGCCATCACCAAAACGGAAGGGGTGGCGGCGCAAGGGGCAGGAAGGGCGTATTCCTCTTCTCTGGCTAAAGTCTCTCGAGTTGCGAAAGCCTAAAGGAAGAGGCAGGAAGCGGAGCAAAGAACCGTCACCGGACCCTCTTCGGGGTATATAAAGACCAAGGCGAAGACGGTTCCAACGTTCCGCCCGGACCGGATGCGGGATTCAAAAACGCGAAGCGAAACGGCCGTTCCTCGAACGGCTCGCGCACGCGCAACGGCCGCCCTGCCAACTACTCGCCCCGTCGCATTAACTCCGCGGCTGGACAGGCGGCGCTTCTGGCAGGAGCAGCGGGCGACGCTTCGCCTTCGCCGAAACAACCGCGCCAAAAAAGGTACGCCGCGTCGTTCGGTTTCGTATCCTTTTTCCTTTTTTCCTCTTTCTCTATCTCTTGCGACAGGGACCGGGAAAGGGGCATACCCCGAAAGGGATCCTTCCCCGTGAAGGAACTAGGCTCCGAGCCTCCTTACTGATCAGGGGTTCGAAGGCTGGCCCCCCGAAGGGTTCAACAGCCGCCTCAGATCGTGTGGGCCCTACACCCACTACTGGTCAGAGGTTCGAAGGCCGGCCCCCCGAAGGGTTCCACGGCCGCCTCAGGCTACTCGGGCTCCGCGCCCATTACTGATCAGGGGTTCGAAGGCTGGCCCCCGAAGGGTTCACAGTCGCCTCAGACGCCGAGCGAGGGATGACCAGGGGTACGTTCGATACATAACCAAGGCTCGGGCTACGCTCCCGAGGTACCCTAGGACATTTCCGAGACCAGCGGGAGCGATCTTGTAACGGAATCCCATCGGAGGGAGGCATCGAGCCCTCGGACCCCGTCGCCAGGGGACCGGGTCCGGCAGATCACCCGCAGGTACTTTTGGGCGTGCCTCTGGGCCCCTAGCCGACCCCCAACGAACGGGGCACGGACGTCCACTCGGATTACCCGCTTGCAGCTCACCGGAGACACCATGTTCGGTGCCCATCGAGGGTAACATGGCGCTCTCCCCCCTCCTCCTTGCGGAAAGGCGACGTAGGGGCGTATGTAAAAAAGCCGAGTCTGTCCCTGATCGCCCTCTCGCCCTGTGCGGAGGCTCGGGGGCTGCTCTCGCAAACCCGACTCCGGCCGAACCGTTGACAGCGTCAACATACCAGCCCGAGAACTTGGGCCCCGACCGTGCACCCGGGCTACGGTCAGTTCACATGAGGGAACCACCAGACCAGCCGAAGCATTACGCAAGGCATTAAGACCTCGAAGGAGTGAAACCACTCCTCCGAGGCCTCGGGGGCTACACCCGGCGGGTGCGCTCGCGCGCACCCACCGAAACAAAATGCAACCGAGAAAGGCTGGTCCCCTTGCAAAAAAGTGCGACGAAATCCTCCAAGCGAGTGCTAACACTCCCTTCGAGGCTCGGGGGCAACTGTCGGGGACCATAATTAGGGGTACCCTCAAGACGCCTAATTCTCAGCTGGTAACCCCCATCAGCATAAAGCTGCAGAGGCCTGATGGGTGCGATTAAGTCAGGGATCAGTCCATACGAGCGACTCGATCACGCCTCGCCCGAGCCTAGCCTCGGGCAAGGGCAGCCGACCCCGAGGGGTTTCTGTCTCGCCCGAGGCCCCCTTTTAACGGCGGACACATCTCCGGCTCGCCCGAGGCCTTGCCTTCGCTAAGAAGCAACCCTGACTAAATCGCCGCGCCGACCGATCGAGTCGCAGGAGCATTTAACGCAAAGGCAGCCTGACACCTTTATCCTGACGCGCGCCCCCCGGCAGAACCGAAGTGACCGCCGTCACTTCGCCGCTCCACTGACCGGTCTGACAGAAGGACAGCGCCGCCTGCGCCACTCCGACTGCAGTGCCACTTGACAGAGTGAGACTGACAGGCAGTCAGGCCTTGCCAAAGGCGCCATAGGAAGCTCCGCCCGACCCAGGGCTCGGACTCGGGCTAAGGCCCCGGAAGACGGCGAACTCCGCTCCGCCCGACCCAGGGCTCGGACTCGGGCTAAGGCCCCGGAAGACGGCGAACTCCGCTCCGCCCGACCCAGGGCTCGGACTCGGGCTAGGCCCCGGAAGACGATGAACTTCGCTTCGCCCGACCCCAGGGGTCGGACTCCGCCCTGGCCTGTGCCGAACGACCTCCGCCTCGCCCGACCCAGGAGCTCGGGCTCGGCCTCGGCCATGAAAGGCAGACTCGACCTCGGCTTCGGAGGAGCCTCCAGGTCGCCCGACTTAGGGCACAAGCCCGCCACGTCAACAGGAAGCGCCATCATCACCCTACCCCGAGCCGACTCGGGCCGCAGAGAACAAGACCGGTGTCCCATCTGGCTAGCTCCGCCAGATAGGCAATGGTGGCGCCCCGCTAGCCCCGTGACGACGGCGGCTCTCAGCTCCCTTATGGAAGCAGGGGGACGTCAGCAAGGACCCAACCGCTCCGACAGCTGTCCCTCCGCCAGGCTCCGTTGCTCCTCCGACAGCCACGACACCACACCAGCTGGGTGCCAAGATCTCTCCGGCTGCCACATTGGCATGTACTTAGGGCGCTAGCTCTCCCCCGCTAGACACGTAGCACTCTGCTACACCCCCATTGTACACCTGGATCCTCTCCTTACGCCTATAAAAGGAAGGACCAGGGCCTTCTTAGAGAAGGTTGGCCGCGCGGGGACGAGGACGGGGCAGGCGCTCTCTTGGGGCTGCTCGCTTCCCTCACCCGCGTGGACGCTTGTAACCCCCTACTGCAAGCGCACCCGACCTGGGCGTGGGACGAACACGAAGGCCGTGGGATTTCCACCTCTCTCACGCCCGTCTCCGGCCACCTCGCTTCCCCCCTTCGCGCTCGCCCACTCGCTCGACCCATCTGGGCTGGGGCACGCGGCACACTCACTCGTCGGCTTAGGGACCCCTCGGTCTCGAAACGCCGACACAAGATCACCAAGCGGGAGACGATCGAGGGGGAGCTCGGTCGATTTATGCTCAACCAAGGGGAGGAGCCACAAGCCATGTACAACCGGCTCAAGACCTTGGTGAATCAAGTGCGCAACCTTGGGAGCACAAAATGGGATGACCATGAAATGGTCAAGGTTATTCTAAGATCACTTGTTTTTCTTAACCCTACACAAGTTCAATTAATTCGTGGTGATCCTAGATACAAGCTAATGTCTCTCGAGGAGGTTATAGGAAAGTTTGTGAGCTTTGAATTGATGATCAAAGGCTCCAAACAAATCATCGAGCGAGGCGCCACCTCCACACCCGAGGTGCAACCCATCAATTCAAAGCGACGGAGGATAAGAAAGAAGAGTCTACGTCAAGTAGGCTCCCCATTGACGCCTCCAAGCTCGACAACGAGGAGATGACGCTCATCATCAAGAGCTTCCGCCAAATCCTCAAGCAAAGGAGGGGAAAGATTACAAGCCTCGCTCCAAGAAAGTTTGCTACAAATGTGGTAAGCCCAGTCATTTTATTGCTAAATGTCCATTGTCTAGTGATAGTGACAGGGGCGACGACAAGAAGGGAAAGAGGAAGGAAAAGAAGAGATACTACAAGAAGAAGGGTGGTGATGCCCATGTGTGTCGGGAATGGGACTCCGATGAGAGCTCCACCAACTCCTCCTCCGACGAGGATGCCGCCAACATTGCCGTCACCAAAGGCCTCCTCTTCCCCAACGTCGGCCACAAGTGCCTCATGGCAAAGGACGACAAAAAGAAGGTAAAATCTAGAGCTTCCACTAAATATGCAATATCTAGTGATGAGACTAGCTCTAGTGATGATGAGGATGACTTGCTCACTATTTTTGCCAACCTAAACTTGCAACAAAAAGAAAAATTGAATGAATTAATTAGTGCTATTCATGAGAAGGATGAACTCTTGGATAGCCAAGAGGACTTCCTTATTAAGGAAAACAAGAAGCATGTTAAGGTTAAAAATGCTTATGCTCAAGAGATAGAAAAATATGAAAAATTGACTAGTGAGCTTAGCATTTGCCATGATACTATCTCCAACCTTAGAAATGAGAATGCAAAATTAATTGCTAAGGTTGAGAAGTTAAATGTTTGTGATGATTCTCTTGTCAACCTCAAAAATGATAATGCTAGTTTGATTTCTAAAATTGACAAGTTGAATGAATAACTTTCTAGCCTTAAGATTGAAAATGATAATTTAATTGCTAAGGCTAAGGATTTAAATGTTCGCAATGATTCTATTTCCAATCTTAGAAATGAGAATGCCATGTTACATGCTAAGATTGATGAATTAAATGCTTGCAAACCCTCTACATCTACTGTTAGCCATGTTTCCATTTGTACTAGATGTAGAGACATTAATGTTGATGCTACCCATGTTTACCTAGCTTTAATTAGACAACAAAATGATCACATAGCTCAACTTAGTGCTAAAATTAATGAGCATGACTTAGAAAATGAAAATTTTAAATTTGCTAGAAATATGCTCTATAGTGGGAGACGCCCTGGCATTAAGGATGGCATTGGCTTCCAACAGGGAGACAATGTCAAGCTTAATGCCCCTAAGAAATTGTCTAACTTTGTTAAGGGCAAAGCTCCCATGGTTCAGGATAACGAGGGCTATATTTTATATCCTGTTGGTTATCCTAAACATAAGATTAGGAGAGTTCATTCTAGGAAGTCTCACTCTGGCTCTCATCATGCTTTTATGTATAAGAGTGAGGCATCTAGTTCTAGGCAATCCACTCATGTTAAATTGCCTAAAAAGAAATCTCCTATTGCATCAAATGAGCCAAATGTTTCATTTAAGACTTTTGATGCTTCTTATGTTTTAACTAACAAATCAGGCAAAGTAGTTGCCAAATATGTTGGGGGCAAACACAAGGGGTCAAAGACTTGTATTTGGGTACCCAAGGTGCTTGATTTTAATGTCAAAGGACCCAAGACCATTTGGGTACCTAAGAACAAGGCCTAAACTTGTTTTGTAGGTTTATGCATCCGGGGCTCAAGTTGGATCATTGATAGCGGGTGCACAAACCACATGACTAAGGAGAAAAAGATGTTCTCCTCCTATGAGAAAAACAATGATCCCCAAAGAGCTATCACATTCGGGGATGGAAATCAAGGTTTGGTCAAAGGACTTGGTAAAATTGCTATATCACCTGACCATTCTATTTCCAATGTTTTTCTTGTAGATTCTTTAGATTACAACTTGCTTTCAGTTTCTCAACTATGCAAAATGGGCTACAATTGTCTTTTTACGGATATAGGTGTTACTGTCTTTAGAAGAAGTGATGATTCAGTAGCATTTAAGGGAGTACTCGAGGGTCAGCTATACTTAGTTGATTTCAATAGAGCTAAACTCAATACTTGCTTAATTGCTAAGACTAATATGGGTTGGCTCTAGCACCGCCGACTAGCCCATGTTGGGATGAAGAATCTTCACAAGCTTCTAAAGGGAGAACACATTTTGGGACTAACCAATGTTCATTTTGAGAAAGACAGGGTTTGTAGCGCATGTCAAGCAGGGAAGCAAGTTGGTGTTCATCATCCACATAAGAACAGCATGACAATCGACAGGTCGCTTGAGCTACTCCACATGGACCTTGGATCTCTTCGGCCCGATCGCTTACATAAGCATCGGCGGGAGTAAGTATTGTCTTGTAATTGTGGATGATTATTCTCGCTTCACTTGGGTGTTCTTTTTGCAGGATAAATCTCAAACCCAAGAGACCTTAAAGGGATTCTTGAGACGGGCTCAAAATGAGTTCGGCTTAAGGATCAAAAAGATTAGAAGCGACAATGGGACGGAGTTCAAGAACTCTCAAATTGAAGGCTTTCTTGAGGACGAGGGCATCAAGCATGAGTTCTCCTCTCCGTACACGCCACAACAAAATGGTGTAGTGGAGAGGAAGAATAGAACTCTACTTGACATGGCGAGGACCATGCTTGATGAGTACAAGACTTCGGACCGGTTTTGGGCGGAAGCAATCAACACCGCTTGCTACGCCATCAACCATCTCTACCTTCACCGAATCCTCAAGAAGACATCATATGAACTCCTAACCGGTAAAAAGCCCAATGTTTCATATTTTACAGTCTTTGGTAGCAAATGTTTTATTCTTGTTAAAAGAGGTAGAAAATCTAAATTTGCTCCTAAGGCTATAGAAGGCTTTTTACTTGGTTATGACTCAAGCACAAGGGCATATAGAGTCTTCAACAAATCCACTGGATTAGTTGAGGTTTCTTGTGACATTGTGTTTGATGAGACTAATGGCTCTCAAGTAGAGCAAGTTGATCTTGATGAGCTAGATGATGAAGAGGCTCCATGCGTAGCACTAAGGAACATGTCCGTTGGGGATGTGTGTCCTAAGGAATCCGAAGAGCCTCCACAAGCACAAGATCAACCATCTTCCTCCAAGCAAGCATCTCCACCAACTCAAGATGAGGATCAAGCTCAAGATGATGAAAATGAAGATCAAGAAGATGAGCCACCTCAAGAGGAGGACAATGATCAAGGGGGAGATACCAATGATCAAGACAAGGAAGATGATCAGGGTCAAAGACCACCTCACCCAAGAGTCCACCAAGCGATACAATGAGATCACCCCGTGAACTCCATCCTCGGCGACATTCATAAGGGGGTAACCACTCGATCTCGTGTCGCTCATTTTTTTGAACATTACTCTTTTGTGTCTTCTATTGAGCCATAAAGGGTGGAAGACGCATTAAGAGATTTGGATTGGGTGTTGGCAATGCAAGAGGAGCTCAACGACTTCACGAGGAATGAGGTATGGCATCTTGTTCCACGTCCTAACCAAAATGTTGTAGGAACCAAGTGGGTCTTCCGCAACAAGCAAGATGAGCATGGTGTGGTGACAAGGAACAAAGCCCGACTTGTGGCCAAGGGATATTCACAAGTCGAAGGTTTGGATTTCAGTGGAACATATGCACCCGTAGCTAGGCTTGAGTCAATTCGTATATTACTTGCCTATGCTAATTACCATGGCTTCAAGCTCTATCAAATGGATGTGAAGAGTGCCTTCCTCAATGGACCAATTAAGGAAGAGGTCTATGTTGAGCAACCTCCCAGCTTTGAAGATAGTGAGTACTGAAAGGGAAACAGGGTCAAACCTTTTCCTATATGAATTTTGGTGGTTGAATTGCCCAACACAAATTAATGGACTAACCAGTTTGTTCTAGATTATGAGTTCTAAAGGTGCCAAAGGTTCACAACAGACCAATACAAAGTCAAAAGAAAGGGTTCAAAACAAAGGAGCAAAGTATACCGAAGGCAGCCCTGGTCTGGCTCACCGGACTGTCCGGTGCACTAGGGAGGATCAACTCAAACTTGCCGGCTTCGGGAATTTGGGGAAGCCGCTCCGCTATAATTCACCGGACTGTCCGGTGTGACACCGGACTGTCCGGTGTGCCAGCGGAGCAACGGCTACTTTGTGCCAACGGTCGTCTACAAGGAACAGTAAAAGTGAACAGTGCGCGCCTGCGTGCGCATAAGTCAGAGCAGGCGCCAGAAGGCGCACCAGACAGTGTACAGTGATTGTCCGGTGCACCACCGGACTGTCCGGTGGCCCCACTTGTCAGAGCTCCAACGGTCGAACCCTAATGGTTGGGTGACGTGGCTGGCGCACCGGACAGTGTCTGGTGGTGCACCGGACTATCCGGTGCGCCATACGACAGACAGCCTCCCCAACGGCCACTTTGGTGGTTGGGGCTATAAATACCCCCCAACCACCACACTTCAAGGCATCCAAGTTTCAGCCATTTGCATTCAATACAAGAGCTCTAGACTTCACTCCAAGACACAAACAAAGATATCAAATCCTCTCCCAAGTCCAAAGATCATTCCAATCAAATAGTGACTAGTGAGAGAGACATTTGTGTTCATTTGAGTTCTTGCGCTTGGATCACTTTTCTTCTTCTTTCTTTCTTGTTCCCAACTCAATTGCAATCAAGGCAAGAGACACCAAGTGTGTGGTGGTCCTTGTGGGGATTTAGTGTCTCGATTGATTGAGAAGAGAAGCTCACTCGGTCTAGGTGACCGTTTGAGAGAGGGAAAGGGTTGAAAGAGACCAGGTCTTTGTGACCATCTCAACAGGGAGTAGGTTTGCAAGAACCGAACCTCGGTAAAACAAATCACCGCGTCTCACTCTTCATTTGCTTGTGATTTGTTTTTGCCCTCTCTTTCGGACTCGATTATATTTCTAATGCTAACCACGACTTGTAGTTGTGCTTAAGTTTATAATTTTCAAATTCCACCTATTCACCCCCCCCCCCCTCTAGGCGACTTTCAATTGGTATCAGAGCCCGGTGCTTCATTAGAGCCTAACCGCTCGAAGTGATGTCGGGAGAACACGCCAAGAAGAAGATGGTGATCGGTGAGAAGCCCGCCACAAGCCACGGGAAGGCTCCATCAGGAGAGTCTCGCAATAAGAAGAAGGAGGAATCACCTCCTCACAAGTTGCATCGGAGTGGCGAGAAGAAAAAGAAGATGAAGAAGGTTGTCTACTACGAGACCGACTCTTCGTCGCCATCCACCTCCGGCTCCGACGCGCCGTCCGTAACTTCTAAGCGCCATTAGCGCAAGAAGTTTAGTAAGATCCCCCTTCGTTATCCTCGCATTTCAAAACGTACTCCTTTACTTTCCGTCCCATTAGGCAAACCACCTATGTTTGATGGTAAAGATTATAATATGTGGAGTGATAAAATGAGGCACCATATAACCTCACTCCACACTAGCATTTGGGATGTTGTTGAGATTGGAGTACAGGTACCATTGACGGGGGATGAAGACTATGATTTGGACGAAGTCACCCAAATCCGGCACTTCAACTCCCAAGCCACCACTATACTCCTCGCCTCTCTAAGTCAAGAGGAGTATAACAAGGTGCAAGGGTTGAAGAGCGCCAAGGAGATTTGGGACGTGCTCAAGACCATGCACGAAGGAGACGAGGTGACCAAGATCACCAAGAGGGAGATGATCGAGGGGGAGCTCGGTCGTTTCATGCTCAACCAAGGAGAAGACCCGCAAGCCATGTACAACCAGCTAAAGACCTTGGTAAATCAAGTGTGCAACCTCGGGAGCACCAAATGGGATGACCATGAGATGGTCAAGGTTATTCTTAGATCACTCGTATTTCTTAACCCTACTCAAGTTCAATTAATTTGTGGTGATCCAAGATATAAACTAATGTCTCCCGAGGAAGTGATAGGTAAATTTGTGAGCTTTGAATTGATGATCAAAGGCTCCAAGAAGATCATCGAGCAAGTCGCCTCCTCCTCCGTACCCGAGGCACAACCCATTGCATTCAAGGCAACGGAGGAGAAGAAAGAAGACTCTACACCGATTAGGGTCCCCATCGACGCCTCCAAGATCGACAATGAGGAAATGGCGCTCATCATCAAGAGCTTCCGCCAAATCCTCAAGCAAAGGAGGGGGAAAGACTACAAGCCCCGCTCCAAGAAAGTATGCTACAAGTGTGGTAAGCCCGGTCATTTTATCGCTAAATGCCCTTTGTCTAGTGATAGTGACAGGGATAACGACAAGAGGGGGAAGAAGAAGGAGAAGAAGAGGCATTACAAGAAGAAGGGTGGCGATGCCTATGTTTACCGGGAGTGGGACTCCAACGAGAGCTCCACCGACTCCTCCAACGACGAGGACGCCGCCAACATCACCGTCAACAAAGGACTTCTCTTCCCCAACGTCGGCCACAAGTGCCTCATGGCAAAGGACGGCAAGAAGAAGGTAAAATCAAGATCCTCCACTAAGTATGCAACCTCTAGTGATGAGGAAAATTCTAGTGATGATGAGGATAACTTGCTAACTCTTTTTGCCAATCTTAACATGCAACAAAAAGAGAAATTGAATGAATTGATTAGTGCTATTCATGAGAAGGATGAACTCTTGGATAGCCAAGAGGACTTCCTTATTAAGGAGAACAAAAAGCATGTTAAGACTAAAAATGCTTATGCTCAGGAGGTAGAGAAAAATGAAAAATTAACTAGTGAGCTAAGTACTTGCCATGACACTATCTCCAACCTTAGAATTGAGAATGCTAATTTGATTGCTAAGGTTGAGAAGTCAAATATTTGTGATGATTCAATTACCAATCTTAGAAATGATAACTCTAGTCTAATTGCTAAGATTGAAAAATTGAATGCCTCTCTTGCTAGCCTTAAGTTTGAGAATGAAAAATTAATTGCTAAGGCTAAAGATTTAGATGTTTGCAATGTTTCTATTTCCAATCTTAGAGATGAGAATTCCATTTTACATGCTAAGATTGTTGAATTAAATGATTGCAAACCCTCTACATCTACCGTTGAGCATGTTTCTATTTGCACTAGATGTAGAGATGTTAATGTAGATGCTATCCATGATCACCTTGCTATGATTAAACAACAAAATGATCATATAGCAAAATTAGATGCTAAAATTGCCGAGCATGAACTAGAAAATGAGAAATTTAAATTTGCTCGTAGTATGCTTTATAGTGGGAGACGCCCTGGCATTAAGGATGACATTTGCTTCCAACAGGGAGACAATGTCAAGCTTAATGCCCCTCCTAAAAGATTGTCTAATTTTGTTAAGGGCAAGGCTCCCATGCCTCAGGATAACGAGGGCTATATTTTATATCTTGTTGGTTATCCTGAGGATAAGATTAGGAGAATTCATGCAAAGAAGACTCATTCTGTTTCTCACCATGCTTTTATTTATAAGAATGAGGCTTCTAGCTCTAGGCGTTCTACACATGTTAAAATGCCTAAGAAGAAATCTCCTATTGCATCAAATGATCATAATGTTTCATTCAAAACTTTTGATGCATCTTATGTGCTCACGAACAAATCAGGCAAAGTAGTTGCCAAATATGTTGGGGGCAAACACAAGGGGTCAAAGACTTGTGTTTGGGTACCCAAGGTGCTTCTTTCTAATGTAAAAGGACCCAAGACCGTTTGAGTACCTAAGAACAAGGCCTAAATTTGTTTTGTAGGTTTATGCATTCGGGGGCTCAAGTTGGATCATCGACAGCGGGTGCACAAACCACATGACTGGGGAGAAAAAGATGTTCTCCTCCTATGAGAAAAACCAAGATCCCCAAAGAGCTATCACATTCGGGGATGGAAATCAAGGTTTGGTCAAAGGATTGGGTAAAATTGCTATATCACCTGACCATTCTATTTCCAATGTTTTTCTTGTAGATTCTTTAGATTACAACTTGCTTTCAGTTTCACAATTAAGTAAAATGGGTTACAACTATCTTTTTACAGATGTAGGTGTTACTGTCTTTAGAAGAAGTGATGATTCAGTAGCATTTAAGGGAGTGTTAGAGGGTCAGCTATACTTAGTTGATTTCAATAGAGCTGAACTCGACACTTGCTTAATTGCTAAGACTAACATGGGTTGGCTCTGGCACCGCCGACTAGCCCATGTTGGGATGAAGAATCTTCACAAGCTTCTGAAGGGAGAGCACATTTTGGGACTAACCAATGTTCATTTTGAGAAAGATAGGATTTGTAGCGCATGCCAAGCAGGGAAGCAAGTTGGTGTTCATCATCCACACAAGAACATCATGACGACTGACAGGCCACTGGAACTACTCCACATGGACCTATTTGGCCCAATAGCTTACATAAGCATCGGCGGGAGTAAGTACTGTCTAGTTATTGTGGATGATTATTCTCGCTTCACTTGGGTATTCTTTTTACAGGATAAATCTCAAACCCAAGAGACCTTGAAAGGATTCTTGAGACGGGCTCAAAATGAGTTTGGCTTGAGGATCAAGAAAATAAGAAGCGACAATGGAACGGAGTTCAAGAACTCTCAAATTGAAGGCTTTCTTGAGGAGGAGGGCATCAAGCATGAGTTCTCTTCTCCCTACACACCACAAAAAAAATGGTGTAGTGGAGAGGAAGAATAGAACTCTATTGGACATGGCAAGGACCATGCTTGATGAGTACAAGACTTTGGATCGGTTTTGGGCCGAGGCGGTCAACACCGCCTGCTACGCCATCAACCGGTTATATCTACACTGAATCCTCAAGAAGACATCCTATGAACTCCTCACCGGTAAAAAGCCCAATGTTTCATATTTTAGAGTCTTTGGTAGCAAATGCTTTATTCTTGTTAAAAGAGGTAGAAAATCCAAATTTGCTCCTAAGGCTGTAGAAGGCTTTTTACTTGGTTATGATTCAAACATAAGGGCATACAGAGTCTTTAACAAGTCCACTGGACTAGTTGAAGTTTCTTGTGACATTGTGTTTGATGAAACTAACGGCTCTCAAGTAGAGCAAGTTGATCTTGATGAACTAGATGATGAAGAGGCTCCGTGCATCGCGCTAAGGAACATGTCCATTGGGGATGTGTGTCCTAAGGAATCCAAAGAGCCTCCACAAGCACAAGATCAACCATCTTCCTCCATGCAAGCATCTCCACCAACTCAAGATGGGGATGAGGCTCAAGATGATGAAGGAGAAGATCAAGAAGATGAGCCACCTCAAGAGGAGGACAAGGATCAAGGGGGAGATGCCGATGATCAAGATAAGGAAGATGAACAAGATCAAAGGCCGCCACACCCAAGAGTCCACCAAGCAATCCAACGAGATCACCCCGTGAACACCATCCTCGGCGATATTCATAAGGGGGTAACCACTCGATCTCGTGTTGCTCATTTTTGTGAACACTACTCTTTTGTCTCCTCTATTGAGCCACAAAGGATAGAGGACGCACTTAATGATTCGGATTGGGTGTTGGCGATGCAAGAGGAGCTCAACAACTTCACGAGAAATGAGGTATGGCATTTAGTTCCACGTCCTAACCAAAATGTTGTAGGAACCAAGTGGATCTTCTGCAACAAGCAAGATGAGAATGGTGTGGTGACAAGGAACAAGGCACGACTTGTGGCCAAAGGGTATTCACAAGTCGAAGGTTTGGATTTTGGTGAAACCTATGCACCTGTAGCTAGGCTTGAGTCAATTCGTATATTACTTGCCTATGCTACTTACCATGTCTTTAAGCTTTACCAAATGGACGTGAAGAGTGCCTTCCTCAATGGACCAATCAAGGAAGAGGTCTATGTTGAGCAACCTCCCGGCTTTGAAGATAGTGAGTACCCTAACCATGTCTATAAACTCTCTAAGGCGCTTTATGGGCTCAAGCAAGCCCCAAGAGCATGGTATGAATGCCTAAGAGATTTTCTTATCACTAATGGCTTCAAAGTCGGAAAGGCCGATCCTACTCTCTTTACTAAAACTATTGAAAATGATTAGTTTGTATGCCAAATTTATGTTGATGATATCATATTTGGGTCTACTAACAAATCTATTTGTGAAGAGTTTAGTAGGATCATGATACAAAAATTCGAGATGTCTATGATGGGGGAGTTGAAGTATTTCTTAGGATTTCAAGTCAACCAACTCCAAGAGGGCACCTTCATCTGCCAAACGAAGTACATTCAAGACATACTCACCAAGTTTGGAATGAAGGATGCCAAGCCCATCAAGACACCCATGGGAACCAATGGGCATCTCGACCTCGACACGAGAGGTAAATCCGTAGATCAAAAGGTATACCGGTCGATGATAGGATATTTACTCTATTTATGTGCATCTCGACCGGATATTATGCTTTCTGTATGCATGTGTGCAAGGTTCCAAGACGATCCTAAGGAAGTTCACCTTAGGGCCGTGAAGAGAATCTTGAGATATTTAGTTCATACACCTAAGTTTGGTCTTTGGTAGCCCAAGGGATCATCTTTTGATTTATTAGGATATTCCGATGCTGATTGGGCAGGGTGTAAGATTGATAGGAAGAGCACATCAGGGACTTGTCAGTTTCTGGGGAGATCCCTGGTGTCTTGGGCTTCAAAGAAACAAAACTCAGTAGCTCTTTCTACCGCCGAAGTCGAGTACATTGTCGCAGGCCATTGTTGCGCGCAATTGCTTTGGATGAGGAAAACCCTTAGGGACTATGGCTACAAATTTAGCAAAGTCCCTCTCCTATGTGATAATGAGAGTGCAATCCGCATGGCGGATAATCCCGTTGAACACAGCCGCACTAAGCACATAGCCATTTGGTATCACTTTTTGAGAGATCACCAACAAAAGGGGGATATCGAGATAGCCTATATAAACACCAAAGATCCATTGGCCGATATCTTTACCAAGCCACTAGATGAGAAAACCTTTACCAAACTTAGGAATGACCTAAATATTCTTGATTCTAGGAACTTCGATTGATTCTTTGCACACATAGCTCATTTATATACCTTTGATCATATCTCTTTTATGCCTATGACTAATGTGTTTTCAAGTGTAATATTATGCTTAGTCATAGAATTGAAAGGGAAATGGAGTATTCAGCAAAGAAGGTGCTTCCACTCAACTCCAATTGTATTTGCTGGTACCCCGCATCGTTCTCCACTTTGGTATAATCTTCACTCATATTTATTTATTTGCCATTGGGGAGAAAGTAAAAGGGCTTATATTTCACTCACAAGTATCCATTTTTGGCGATTCATGCCAAAGGGGGAGAAAGTATTAGCCCAAAGCAAAAGGACCGCACCACCACCGAATTTTAAAAAAAATGAAGTTTTTCAAATTGATATCTTATTGTGTTCAAAAGGGGGAGAAAGTAGTATCTTCAAAACTTGCAAAACCCTCTTGAACACTAAGAGGAGAATTTTATTTAGGGGGAGTTTTGTTTAAGTCAAAGGAAAAGCATTTGAAACAGGGGGAGAAAATTTCAAAATCTTGAAAATGTTTCTTTCAATCTTATTCATGTATCTTCGACTATTTGCAAAATGTTTTGAAAAGAATTTTACAAAGAATTTGCAAAAACAAAACTTGTGGTGCAAATGTGGTCCAAAATTTTAAATAAGAAGAAAACCATCCATGCGTATCTAACAAAAATAAGTATTGGTTTAATTCCAAGCAACCTTTGCACTTACCATATGCAAACTAGTTCAATTCTGCACTTTTACATTTGCTTTTGTTTGTGTTGCCATCAATCACCAAAAAGGGGGACATTGAAAGGGAAATAGGGTCAAACCTTTTCCTATATGAATTTTGGTGGTTGAATTGCCCAACACAAATTAATGGACTAACTAGTTTGTTCTAGATTATGAGTTCTACAGGTGCCAAAGGTTCACAACAAACCAATACAAAGTCAAAAGAAAGGGTTCAAAACAAAGGAGCAAAGTATACCGAAGGCAGCCATGGTCTGGCACACCGGACTGTCCGGTGTGCCACCGGACTGTGTCTGGTGCACCAGGGAGGATCAACTCAAACTTGCCAGCTTCGGGAATTTGGGGAAGCCGCTCCGCTATAATTCACCGGACTGTCCGGTGTGACACCGGACTGTCCGGTGTGCCAGCGGAGCAACGGCTACTTCGCGCCAACGGTCGTCTGCAAGGAACAGTGAAAGTGAATAGTGTGTGCCTGCGCGCGCAGAAGTCAGAGCAGGCGCCAGAAGGCGCACCGGACAGTGTACAGTGATTGTCCAGTGCACCACCGGACTGTACGGTGGCCCCACTTGTCAGAGCTCCAACGGTCGAACCCTAACAGTTGGGTGACGTGGCTGGCGCACCGGATAGTGTCCGGTGGTGCACCGGACTGTCCGGTGCGCCATACGACAGACAGCCTCCCCAACGGCCACTTTGGTGGTTGGGGCTATAGATACCCCCCAACCACCACACTTCAAGGCATCCAAGTTTTAGCCATTTGCATTCAATACAAGAGCTCTAGACTTCACTCCAAGGACACAAACAAAGAGATCAAATTTTCTCCCAAGTCCAAAGATCATTCCAATCAAATAGTGACTAGTGAGAGAGACATTTGTGTTCATTTGAGTTCTTGCGCTTGGATCGCTTTTCTTCTTCTTTCTTTCTTGTTCCCAACTCAATTGTAATCAAGGAAAGAGACACCAAGTGTGTGGTGGTCCTTGTGGGGACTTGGTATCCCGATTGATTGAGAAGAGAAGCTCACTTGGTCTAGGTGACCGTTTGAGAGAGGGAAAGGGTTGAAAGAGACCTGGTCTTTGTGACCACCTCAACAGGGAGTAGGTTTGCAAGAATCGAACCTCGGTAAAACAAATCATCGTGTCTCACTCTTCATTTACTTGTGATTTGTTTTCGCCCTCTCTTTCGGACTTGATTATATTTCTAACGATAACCCCGGCTTGTAGTTGTCCTTAAGTTTATAATTTTTAGATTCCGCCTATTCACCCCCCTCTAGGCGACTTTCAAGTACCCTAACCATGTGTATAAACTCTCAAAGGCGCTTTATGGGCTCAAGCAAGCCCCAAGAGCATGGTATGAATGCCTAAGAGATTTTCTTATCACTAATGGCTTCAAAGTCGGCAAAGCCGATCCTACTCTCTTTACTAAAACCATTGCAAATGATTTGTTTGTATGCCAAATTTACGTTGATGATATCATATTTGGGTCTACTAACAAATCTACTTGTGAAGAGTTTAGTAGGATTATGATTCAAAAATTCGAGATGTCTATGATGGGGGAGTTGAAGTATTTCTTAGGATTTCAAGTGAAGCAACTCCAAGAGGGCACCTTCATCAGCCAAACTAAGTACATTCAAGACATACTCACCAAGTTTGGAATGAAGGATGCCAAGCCCATCAAGACACCCATGGGAACCAATGGGCATCTCGACCTCGACACGGGAGGTAAATCCGTAGATCAAAAGGTATACCAGTCGATGATAGGATCTTTACTCTATTTATGTGCATCTCGATCGGATATTATGCTTTCCGTATGCATGTGTGCAAGATATCAAGCCGATCCTAAGGAAATTCACCTTAGGGCCGTGAAAAGAATCTTGAAATATTTAGTTCATACACCTAAGTTTGGTCTTTGGTACCCCAAGGGATCCACCTTTGATTTAATAGGTTATTCAGATGCTAATTGGGCAGGGTGTAAAATTAATAGAAAGAGCACATCAGGGACTTGTCAGTTCTTGGGAAGATCCCTAGTGTCTTGGGCTTCAAAGAAACAAAATTCAGTAGCTCTTTCTACCGCCGAAGTCGAGCATATTGCCGCAGGCCATTGTTGCGCGCAATTGCTTTGGACGAGGCAAACCCTTAGGGACTATGTCTACAAATTTAGCAAAGTCCCTCTCCTATGTGATAATGAGAGTGCAATCCGCATGGCGGATAATCCCATTGAGCACAGCCGCACTAAGCACATAGCCATTCGGTATCACTTTTTGAGGGATCACCAACAAAGGGGGATATCGAGATTGCCTATGTTAGCACTAAAGAACAATTAGCCGATATCTTCACCAAACCATTAGATGAGAAAACCTTTACCAAACTTAGGAATGAGCTAAACATTCTTGATTGTCGGAATTTTGATTGATACTTTGCACACATAGTTCATTTATGTACCTTTGATCATATCTCTTTCATGTGCTATGACTAATGTGTTGTTCAAGTGCATCTTATGCTAAGTCATAGATTGAAAGGGAAATGGAGTCTTCGGTGAAGACAAGGCTTCCACTCCAATCCATCGTGTTATTTATCCTTCGCCGTCACTCCGCATCGCTCTCCAACTTTGGTATAATCCTTCACTCATATATTGTTTGCCAAAGGGGGAGAGAATTTAAAGAGGGCTCTAAAGACTCTGTTTTTGGCGATTAATGCCAAAGGGGGAGAGAGTATTAGCCCAAAGCAAAAGGACCGCACCACCATGCCAATTTCAAAATTTTTCGAAACAAGTTGCTTTCAATTGGTATCTTTCAAATTAGTATTCCTCTAAGAAATTCTATCTCATTTGGTATCTATATTTTGAGGAGTTTTTTTTCAAAAATTGGTATCTAAAATAATTGATCTTATTTCAATTTGTAAAAACCCTCTTGAACATTAAGAGGAGAATTTCATTAAGGGGGAGTTTTGTTTAGTCAAAGGAAGCATTTGAAACAGGGGGAGAAAATTTCAAATCTTGAAAGTGCTTCTCAAAATCTTACTCATATACCTTTGACTATTTGCAAAAAGGATTTTTGAAAAGAATTTCCCAAAGAATTTGCAAAATCAAAACTAGTGGTGCAAGCGTGGTCCAAAATGTTAAATAAGAAGAAGAAAGCAATCCATGCATATCTTATAGAAGTTTAAATTGGTTTAATTCCAAGCAACCTTTGAACTTACCTTATGCAAACTAGTTCAATTATGCACTTATATATTTGCTTTGGTTTGTGTTGGCATCAATCACCAAAATGGGGGAGATTGAAAGGGAAATAGGCTCAAACATTTTTCCTAAATGATTTTGATGGTTGAATTGCCCAACACAAATAATTGGACTAACTAGTTTGCTCTAGATTATAAGTTCTACAGGTGCCAAAGGTTCAACACAAACCAATAAAAAGTCCAAGATAGGGTTCAAAAAGAAAGGAGCAAAATAAACCGAAGGCTGCCCTGGTCTGGCGCACCGGACTGTCCGGTGTGCCATCGAACAGTGTCCGGTGCACCAGGGTGGATCAACTCGAAATCGCCACCTTCGGGTTTCTAGAAAAGCCACTCCGCTATAATTCACCGGACTGTCCGGTGTAGCATCGGACTGTCCGGTGTGCCATGCAAGGCAACGGCTACAGCGCCAACGGTCGTCTGCAAAAGGTGAACAGTGCGCTACAGTGCGCGGACAGTTCACGCAGAAGTCAGAGCAGTGCCAGAAGGCGCACCGGAAAATGAACAGTGACTGTTCGGTGCACCATCGAACTGTCCGGTGGCCCAGGCTGTCAGAGCTCCAACGATCGAACCCTAACGGTTGAGTGACGTGGCTGACGCACCGGACAGTGTCCGGTGGCGCACCGGACTGTCCGGTGCGCCCATCGACAGACAGCCTCCCCAACGGCCATTTTGGTGGTTGGGGCTATAAATTCCCCCAACCACCACACTTCAAGGGATCCAAGTTTTCAGCCATTGCATTCAATACAAGAGCTCTAGACTTCACTTCAAGACATAAAACAAAAGATCAAACCCTCTCTAAGTCCCAAACTCATTCCAAAGACTTAGTGGCTTGTGAGAGAGACATTTGTTGATATGACCATGCCATTAAGCAATATGTTACAACCCCCAAGGCATACTACATCAACTCAAGTACAACCAACATCATCACCAACCCAAGCCTTTGATGGACCAATTACACGTAGCCGAGCTAAGAAGCTACATCAAGAGGTGCACGCGCTACTTTATGAATTTCAATTAAACGCTAATGAGAACTTTATGCTACCTAAGTCATGTATGTTGATATTACTTAAGTTCACCAAAGAGGAAGGACAAAACATATCGAGGGCGAATCAGCAAGAAGAGCTATGTCCGAGTCAGTCCAGCGCAACAGAACTGTCCAGAAGAAAAGTCATATCTTTTGATTCCCAAAAGCTATGAAGGCCCATAAGTACTTTTTGGAAAGCTCTTGAAGTCTAGTTTCCAATGCTTCTAAAGACGACTTAATCAAATCTACCAGAAAGGCAGCCGACCTACTTTAGTGATGACTGGTCAGAAGGTCAACAGTCTGCTTGATGACCAAGTTTTCGTATTAAACTGCATCATTCTACGAAGTTTCATTAAGCATGCTATATATGGTGAGAAAGCTTATCAAGTTAGCTTTCCAATGCAACCAGTCCCATGTCATTTGAAGATTCCTAGAAGAAGTTATTGTCAAAATACTGAAGGCTGCGCAGAAGTCAAACAGCCACACGGAAATCAGCTCTGCAGATCTCCCGAAGAGGCTCCTTCATATTAGCACGTGAAAATACTTTTGTTTCGTGTTTATACCTCGCTAAGGCTGGTTGTTACTAGTATAAATACCCCCTATGTCTATGATGTAATGCAGCTTATGATAATCTAAAACAGAACCCTTTTGTTCAGCTATGTGCTAACAAATATTGAGAGTGATCTCTACCCCTTTGCTCTTGTGAATTCCTTCGCGGGATTGCAGAAGCGGCGGTTTCATCCGCTCCCAATTGGTGTTCATACTCCCTTCGAGGTCTCCTCGATTGATTGTAGGTTGTGTTGGTTGGTTTTTTGAGAGTGTGGTTGGGCGAATCCTCGATTCAGGCTGCCGGTTAAAGACGGTGGTTGGCTTCAAGTTTTATTTGTCAGGTTGTACTAGTTATCGCTGCTTGCAGCAAGTTATCTTGGCTTCTTTGAAGCTAGTTATCTGAAGATTAATCCTACATCGTGAAGATCGAGCATCGTGACGCATCATCTGATATCAAAGCCTCAGTTGCCACAGTAGGATTCTTCACCCTTAGCTATATATATTTTGTGTTCGTCCTATCCACCAAAAAGCCATAAAATATTTTTGCCATAGCCCTTTGTTTCAATCTGTTGTTCCAGTGAGTTTTGTTAAGTTTCAGTCTTTAGAGCCTTTGTTTAGTTGTTGGTCACTCTATCCTTTGTGTTCCCTTTGAGCCTCTTATATATATCTGAAAATATCCACAAAAAGAAAAATCTGAAAACCCTCATCATTTCCTTCGCGTTAACTTTGATCCTATTTAAGTTATAGCTGCTGGTTGAGTTCTTTGTTAATTATTATAAAGTGTGCAATATCATATCAGATCTCTGTGTTTAGTTCTGTAAAAAAAGAGTATTAAAAAAAAGAAGAGAAGAAAGAAAAGTACCAAAAAAAGTGTTGAGCAAGATTGTGAAAGAAAAGAAGAACGATCGGTTTGTTTATGTGCACAAGTGCCGAAAGTTCATCAAGTTGTTCAACCAGTTTGCTATTGTCATTTGGTGCAAAATTTTGGTTGGGTCTGATCGCAACACTTGCATTCCAATCATACTCCTTGATTTGCATCAAATCTGAAATTTCTTTGTGCGTGTGTTTGATCTACTTACATCACTCGAATCTTGTGGTCAGCACTAGGCAGTGAACTTCTAGTTGGATTGTTATTTAACTTTACAACAACTAGGATTCAGATTGCATTCCTTGTTTACTATTCTGCACCAAGCTCCACATATAAGCCATCGTAATCGATACTCTGGTCTTGTATTCGCTTAACCACCACTTTCTTGTTACCACCACACATTTTTCTTGCAACCTGCAGGGACCTCATAAGAGCTTTGGTTGGTAAGAGTGGTGAGGTTGTGAGATTCTATATAGCTTCATATTCCACCTATATTTGTTGCCTTGTTGCCACTAATTTCGCAGGAAGATGGATCTCAACGTTGAGATTGAAGAATGTATCACCCTGATACAATTCAATGAGCTCAAACGAAGCATAGAAGATAAGCAAGATCGGTTGGCACAAGATCTTCAGACACTTATGGCTGAAATCAGAGATCGGCGTTGAATCCCTGATGGTGCAAGAAACCATGATGAAGACGGGGAAGAAGGTGAAGGAAATTATTCTAGAAGGGCAAGTGAACATGGGAGGAGAAATCAAGGTGCTGCACGTGGTAGAGGAAGAGGCCGGAATTGAAGAAATGATGACAATGAGGAATCTGAAATTGGGAATGATGATGATCAGTCCCAACATCGCTATGGTCATCGTTATCATAGAGGCGTCAACCAAGAAGAGAGATTTGGGAGACTTAAGTTTACCATGCCAAAATTTGATGGTAGATCTGATCCTGAAGATTATTTCACATGGGAATTGAAGGTGGAGAAAATCTTCCGCCTACATAATTATTCAGAGGAGAAGAAACTTGCAATGGCATCTCTTGAGTTTGAAGGATATGCTCTGATTTGGTGGGAGCAACTTCTTCGTGATCGTGAAGAATATGGAGAGGACTCTATTATTACTTGGCAAGAGATGAAGCGAGAAATGAGAATTCGTTTTGTGCCGAAGCATTATCGGCGTGATCTTTTCGATAAATTGCAGAATTTGAGGCAAGGAAGTTTCTCTGTTGAGGAGTATTATAAGGAGATGGAGAAGGCCATGATTAGAGCCAATGTGTATGAAGACGAAGAGCAAACCATTGCACGTTTCATGGCTGGGTTACACCGCAACATTCAGCGTATTGTTGAGTTTCAGCCGTACCAATGTCTTATTGATTTGGTACATCAAGCCACCAAAGCTGAACGCCAGCTACAACAAGATGCTAAGAGCATCAAGCCCATGTCATATGGTGCACGAACCATGACTGGAGGAAGCAAATCGATCTCAAGGTTTACTGCTGCATCCTCAGCGACAAAAGGTTCAACTGGAGGCTTGCGATCCAATATTCAAGGCAATTCTAGTGGAAAGAACGATGCTCCAAACACGAGTTATAAACCAGCAGCATCCACTTCAACATCAGTGGGTTCAACAGCCAAGAGTAGTGGTATGTAGTGCTTCAAGTGTGGAGGTCATGGTCATGTCATAAAGGAGTGTCCAAATAATCGTGTGATCCTTGTGACTGATGATGGAGAATATACATCAGCTAGTGAAGAGGAAGCTGAAGCAGGAAATGAAGATGACATTGATAAATCTGAAGAACATACGAGATGTGAATTTGAGCATGGCACTACTCTTGTGGTTACACAAATCTTGAGTGTTCAAATGAAAGAAGCTGAAATTGGACAGCGACATAATCTTTTTCAAACGCGAGCCAAAGTGCAAGACAAAGTAGTAAAGGTGATCATTGATGGAGGGAGTTGCCATAATCTTGCAAGTCGTGAGATGGTTGACAAGCTTGGTTTGAAGTTGCAGCGACACCCTCATCCATATCATGTCCAATGGTTGAATGAATCAGGAGATATCAATATTGGTTATAAGGTGAAAGTTCCGTTCAAGATTGGAGAGTATGTTGACACAGTGGAGTGCGATGTTGCACCCATGTCTGTGTGTCACATGCTGCTAGGAAGACCCTGGCAATATGACCGATATTCTCAGCATTGTGGAAGAACAAATCAATACACGCTAGATTTGAAAGGGAGAAAGTTTGTACTCAAGCCTATGACCCCTCAACAAATCATGACTGAACAATTACGAAAGAAAACTAAAATTAGTACGACAAGTAGAGGAGGAGAAGAGCAAAAGAAATTGAGTGCCATCCACAACTCGGTGAGCGAGTGCTACAAGCCAAATTCAAGAGATAAAAAGAAGGAAGAGGGAGAACATCCAGTTATGCTAGCCACAAAATCTGAGCTGAGAGAAGTGAGGAACAACCCATATCAAGTGCTCTTTGTACTTGTGAACAAAGATGTTTTGATTTCTCCTAACGACATAACATCTCTTCGTAGTGTTGTGGCTGATCTTTTGCAGGACTTTAAAGACGTGTTTCCACAAGAAACACCGGCTGGACTACCTCCAATTCGAGGAATTGAGCATCAAATCGATCTTATTCCAGGGGCTGCACTTCCTAACCGTCCACCATATCAAACCAATCCTGAAGAAACTAAGGAAATACAAAGGCAAGTGCAAGAACTTCTTGATAAAGGTTTTGTTCATGAAAGCTTAAGCCCTTGTGTTGTTCCTGTGATTTTAGTACCTAAAAAAGATGGATCTTGGAGGATGTGTGTTGATTGTAGAGCTATAAATAATATTACCGTTTGCTATCGCCATCCTATTCCACGACTAGATGATATGCTTGATGAATTAAGTGGTTCCACGATTTTTACTAAAATTGATTTAAGAAGTGGATACCATCAAATAAGAATGAAAACTAGAGATGAATGGAAGACTGCATTTAAAACAAAATTTGGGTTGTATGAATGGTTAGTGATGCCCTTTGGGTTAACTAATGCTCCTAGTACTTTTATGAGATTAATGAACCATGTCATAAGAACTTTCATTGGAAAATTTATTGTTGTCTACTTCGATGATATTCTAATTTACAGCAAGTCTTTTGATGAACACGTGAAACACATTCGACAAGTTTTAGATGAGCTTAGAAAGGAGAAATTATTTGCTAATCTTGAGAAGTGCAGTTTTTGCACAAACCATGTTGTGTTTCTTGGCTTTGTTGTTTCAGCAAAAGGAATAGAAGTGGATGAATCCAAGGTGAAAGCAATCAAGGGTTGGCTAGCTCCAACGAATGAAAGAACCAATATGAAAGCCTCCAAGCGTGCTACATATATAAAAAGATACATGAGAAGACCAATGAAGCAACTAAGCTCAAAGCAGTGTGCAAGACTGCAAGCATGAACAAGCATAGGAAGAAAGTGTTATTTGAACCGGTGGACTTGGTTTGGATTCACTTGCGCAAGGAGCGTTTTCCTGATCAGCACAAATCCAAATTGATGCCACAAGGGGATGGCCCATTTCGTGTTCTTACCAAGATCAATGATAATGCATACAAAATAGATCTTCCACCAAGCTATGGCGTGAGCAACACGTTCAATGTTGCTGACCTCTTACCATATACAAGTGGAGGCACTTCAAAGTCAAGGACGACTCCTTTTCAAGGGGAGGAGGATGATATGACCATGCCATTAAGCAATACGTTACAACCCCCAAGGCATAATACATCAACTCAAGTACAACCAACATCATCACCAACCCAAGCCTTTGATGGACCAATTACACGTAGCCGAGCTAAGAAGCTACATCAAGAGGTGCACGCGCTACTTTATGAATTTCAATTAAATACTAATGATAACTTTATGCTACCTAAGTCGTGTATGTTGATATTACTTAGGTTCACCAAAGAGGAAGGACAAAACATATCGAGGGCGAATCAGCAAGAAGAGCTATCTCCGAGTCAGTCCAGCGCAACAGAACCGTCCAGAAGAAACAGTCATATCTTTTGATTCCCAAAAGCTATGAAGGCCCATAAGTACTTTTTGGAAAGCTCTTGAAGTCTAGTTTCCAATGCTTCTAAAGCCGACTTAATCAAATCTATCAGAAAGGCATCCGACCTACTTTAGTGCTGACTGGTAAGAAGGTCAACAGTCTGCTTGATGACCAAGTTTTCGTATTAAACTGCATTATTCTACGAAGTTTCATTAAGCATGCTATATATGGTGAGAAAGCTTATCAAGTTAGCTTTCCAATGCAACCAGTCTCACGTTATTTGAAGATTCCTAGAAGAACTTATTGTCAAAATACTGAAGGCTGCGCAGAAGTCAAACAGCCACACGGAAATCAGCTTTGCAGATCTCCCGAAGAGGCTCCTTCACATTAGCACGTGAAAATACTTTTGTTTCGTGTTTATACATCGCTAAGGCTGGTTGTTACTAGTATAAATACCCCCCTATGTCTATGATGTAAGGCAGCTCATGATAATCTAAAACAGAACCATTTTGTTCAGCTGTGTGCTAACAAATATTGAGAGTGATCTCTACCCCTTTGCTCTTGTGAATTCCTTCGCGGGATTGCAGAAGCGGCGGCTTCATCCGCTCCCAATTGGTGCTCCTACTCCCTTCGAGGTCTCCTCAATTGATAGTAGGCTGTGTTGGTTGGTTCTTTGAGAGTGTGGTTGGGCGAATCCTCGATTCAGACTGCCGGTTAAAGACGGTGGTTAGCTTCGAGTTTTATTTGTCAGGTTGCACTAGTTATCGCTGCTTGCAGCAAGTTATCTTGGCTTCTTTGAAGCTAGTTATCTGAAGATTGATCCTACGTCGTGAAGATCGGGCATCATGACGTATCATTTGTGTTCATTTGAGTTCTTGTCGCTTGGATCGCTTTTCTTCTTTCTCCATTCTTGTTCTCAAGCAACTTGTAATCAAGCAAGAAACACCAAGTTGTGGTGGTCCTTGTAAGGGGTCTAAGTGACCCGTTGATTAAGGAGAAAAGCTCACTCGGTCTAGGTGGCCGTTTGAGAGAGGGAAAGGGTTGAAAGAAACCCGGTCTTTGTGACCACCTCAACGGGGAGTAGATTTGCAAGAACCGAACCTCGGTAAAATAAATCATTATGTCACACTCTTCATTTGCTTGTGATTTATTTTCGCCCTCTCTTTCGGACTTGATTTTATTACTGATGCTAACCCAGGCTTGTAGTTGTGCTTAAAGTTTATAAATTTCAGATTTGCCTATTCACCCCCCTCTAGGCGACTTTCATTACCTTATATTAGAATTTTAGTGTACAATTTAGAAGCTGAAATTCAAAACTCGAATGTGAATTTAGTTTGAAAACCTGAAAATAAAAGAAAGGAAAATAGAGAAAAGAAAATAAACGAAAAGAGAAACTGGCCTCATGGGCCGAAACCCCCACCCATCGGCCCATCCTTGCCTCGCCCACACTGCATCATTGTCGTGTCCCTGTAGGGTGGGGCCCGCCTGTCATCCTTGACTCCCTCACAACGACTTCCCGTGCACCTGAGCGAGCCCACGCCGGGGAACTCGGCAACCACCGTGGCTCTGTCGCCACGATCACGCCCACACCGCAGTATAAAGCCTTCCCTCCCGTGCCTACCCTTCCCCTCCTGCTCTCGCACTGTAGTCTTTTCCCTCGCAGTCACGTGCGCTGCCGACATTGAGCCACTTCATCCCCGGCCGACGACCCACGCTTGCCCCGGTATCGAGCTGCTATGTCTCCTACTAGTGATCTTCGCTCGCCATTACTCCACTCACCTCACCTCGCTGTGTTTCACCATGGCGCGTCTCACCGACAAGCAACCGAGCACCACACCGAAGCTTCGCGGGTTGCTGTCTATGCTTCCCCCTCGCCGCGCATTGTCGTAAAGGTGAGGTTGCCTACCTCCCCTTCTGCCTTCCGCGCGCCCGTAGCGGCCAAGTGCCTTGGCCCCGCTGCATGTGCTTAGATCGCCGGCGAGCCGCAGCCTCCCCTATCGCGCTGCCATGCTGAGTCGGCCAGAGGTAGGCGATGATCTGGTCACCATTGATTCCTTTGTGGATAGCCCGATTCATCCAATATACCAAGTTAGTTATGGGCCATTGATCCCAGCGTGTGCGGCTAGGATAAGATCTAGCTACCTCCTCACTGCATAAAATCCAGATCGTAGACAAAAGAACCAATGGTGCTGGTGTAGCATTCCTTGTGGACCATGAATCTATGATCCAAGGGCCATTGTTGCGAACTGCTTATTTAAAATGGGGATCTTATTCGGGCGGCTGGCCCTGTATCGGAAGGCTAGCAATCGCCCATACCCCTTCGCATGGCAAATTTGCACAGGAGCACCTGCACTTTTCTACAATTGAACCCACTGTCCCGATAGTGGTAGCGAATTGCATAAAGGCCCTAGAATTTGCATAAACCCCCCAGAAGAAATTTCAGATATAAAAGTAACATCAAACCTACTTAGCCCATAACTTTGGCATTACAACTCCGATTTAATCCATTCAAATTGCATTAGATTCATATTAGTATTGCCTACATGATAACCACATTTATTTTAGTATTTTTAGAAATAATTAAAATACCTCTTTACCACATTGACTTTTCTAGTCAAGATTAATGTGACATTAGAAATTAACCTATGACTACAGTCTAACTAAAACATGACTCTAGTACAGTTATAACACAAATGAAAGTTCAATTAATCACAGGTGATATATTCTCACATGATTTATATCAATCAATCTAGAATGCAATCTACTATTTAAATCACCTAAAGCTTCGGAGAATCATATCTTTTTAACCATAACTCCGATTTTAGTGATTCTCAAACCTACGACCTAGTAGCAGCATGTAGAATATTCTTACGTTTTTGTTCTCATGTTTGGTGTACTGTTATGTTTATGTACTCCTTGTCTATTTGTATCTATTGCTACGAGTAGCATTAAGGTCACGAGAAAATTGAAGATTAACTTGGAGAAGTACCTGGGAACCTTGAGTCTAAGGCAAGTTGTGCCCTTGATCACTTTTCTCTCTACCTAATAATGTTCATGTTAATCACTATGACATGCTCAGGTTAATTTGATGGGACCTAACAGGTTTCCCAAGTATTGTTTATCCCGCACCTTGCAAACAAATGAACTATTGGGTAGTATTGCTACTGCTCTACTTGGTTTTGGGAAATTAATGTTATATTATTATCATGTTCCAATTATGTTATTGTTTTAATTATTATTCATGATAAGATCATCGTGTTAATTGGAACATGGAGAACCACCCGGGAAAACAGTGCTACCATAAGGGTGGAATGGGACACCCTTGGCCAAGTAATTAGGAAAGCTAGGGAGAGATTACCCTACCCGAAAGGTGCAAGCGAGGAGGCATCGCTGTAGAGTATAGGGAGGTTCTTGGGCCAAACTGCTACGATGGCAGTTTAGACGAGGGATTCATATGCTTCCTTCTTCTTGAAACCGTAGTGGGTATTCTCGAACTAGTGGAACTTTGGAAAGGCCTCGTAGTGCTACCCTGTCTCGCTTCCTCAGTTGAGATGTATGAGGTCCGTACAACCCGTGGCAAATGGGTAACACGACTTGTGGGTAAAGATGTGCAACCTCTGCAGAGTGTAAAACTAGTATATCAGCCGTGAGCACGGTCATGAGCGGCTCGGACACTCATGATTAATTTATGGAACTAAACTTAATTTGTCATATGCATTGCATTGTGGGTGTTATTATTAGTTTGATATCTTATTTATTTGGGTTGGTATCTACTTATACTTAGTAACTGCTAATAAAATTTTGACCAACTTTAAAAAATGCTCAGCTTTAACCATCTTCTTTGGTAAGCCTTACATTTCACATGAGCCCCCACTAGTGACCTCATGCACATTATGCCCCAAAACATGTTGAGTGATGAACGTATGTGAGCTCACCCTTATTGTACTCACATCCCCCCAGGTCAAGAACATATACCGTAGGATGAGGAGCATGAAGGATGTCGCGATGAGTTCGTGAGAGGTCTAGGTCGTCGTCTCCCAGTCAACTTTGGTTGCTAGATTGTTGTCTTTGTATGACGTAATTATTTACCTATTTTGTATAGAACTTCATTATATATTAATGATGTGACATTCGTGTATGCACTGTGAGTCATTATGTGTGTGAGACTTGATCCTAGCACACATTTGAGTCATGTCTGAGTTTAGCCCATAAATCCAGGTGTGACACTGGTGAAGTTTGACACACCTTGGCATGGTTTTTGTCGTGGCCCGGATAGAGTGATAGACTCGACTTAACACAGGCTTCTCTCCCCGCCCTAAGCATATCTAAGCTCGGGACTCACATGGAAAAGAAAGGATTTGGAGCAGGGAAGAGACCCTACACAGGATCCTCGCCGAGATATGCATGTCAGGGTAGCTCAACAGGTGCTTGGACAGGGGCAGAAGCAAACCTCCACGTGTTCGACCTCGGTTGGCACTCTATAGTGTGCTCTGACCGCGCCCACGCACGCCACGAGCTCTGGTCGGCTCGACCGCGTGCCTAGCCCCGTGCCTGTGTTCGAGCCCTCGCCTATAAGAAGCCCAGCCCTCGGCCTTGTCCTCCTGCACGCCTCACACCTTTGCTGGCGACTGGACGCCGGTGATCGACGAGATACCGAGCGTGGTGCCACCCGCAAGCGTGCCAAGGCTTTGGCCACCGTAGCCCGACCACCCCATCCTATCCCTAGTCTAGCTCCATGACCAGCTTCCCCAGAGACTTGTAAAGCTTCCCAACCACTCAGACCGAACGCTACCTCACCGGAGAAGCCAAATCACTTCGCCGAACTTCTCCCTTCTGCCGGTTCTGTTGGTCCAAGTAATCTAGCCATCTATTCGTCAATTCCTTGCACACACACACTCCCTGCTACTCAGTGAAGCTCCCAGTGCGGTCTAATTGAACTCTACGGTTGTGGTATGGCCGATATAGACATCGCCGACAAGCTCTGTCGCTTGAGTTCATGGCCAGACTAACTGTGGGGACCATTGATGCCGACTCGTACCTCGACGCGACCGCCAGAGGCTCCCATCCTCACCTGATCCATCGTTGGAACCCTACCATCGCCGGTAAGCCACTCCACCGTCTCTTTCGCCGCGGGCACTCTTAAACCTAGCTAGGGACCGCGGATTAGAGGTTAGTAAAATCCATGGGGTTAAGTGTAAAGACCCATACTCAAATGAATAGTGTACCAGTGACCAATTTGTAAGGAAAAGAGGAGAAAAGGACCAGGGACCCGTTTAGAAGTGTGTTTTCCTTTTCTTTTTTGAAAATCTACCTTACTTAACTAGCAAAAACTTTAAAAATTCATAACTTGGACAAAATATGCCCAAATTTAGTCAAACAAATTTTTGCTAGGTTCTGGACAAGGTAAACTTTAGAATAAAAATAGAAAACCCAATAGTCCAGTACTATTTTTGGAAGTTTATATTTTTATTAAGATGTTATGTAATATGCAAAAATGGAAGTAAAATTAGTAGAACTATAGTACTTAAGTTGAGAAATTTTTAGGAGATCACCGATCAACAGTAAAGTTTCACAAAATTATTGTATGCCATAGTTTTCTCATTTAAGTAGAGATTATAAAATAAATTAAGTTTCTGCCCATTTCTTTGGAAATAAAATCAGGACCTAGACATGTAAACCACAAGACCAACTTATTTTTCCTAGAATAATTTAGCAACAAGGTTTCAAGGGAAAATATAAAAATGACCTAAGTTTAATTAGGAAATATGTCACCCTGCCCCATGAGAAATTATAAGAAACTTTAGAAAATCATACAACCCATTCCCTATAAGAAAAAATTACCAAACTTAGGAATGATTGCTCTTGCGCAAAGAAAATATTAGGAAAAATGCCATATTTTTTGTTTGACATTTGTCAAAAGAAAAGTTAGTTAGAGGCACCTTTTAGCCCCACAACTTTTGAAAATCACAGATAAATATTCACTGAGTATAATTAAGTAATGTTTTACACAAGACCATGATATTGCATCTAAATACCAGTAAAAATAACCTTTGGAACATAGGTCACTTCTAGATAGAAAGTTTAGTGTAAAGTGACCCCTCTACCCTAGTTTTTGTTATTTTTTTAAAAACAGATTCTAATTAGTTTTGACCTAAAATTTCTAGGACAGACTAGTTTAACCCGTATTAAGTTACTGTAAATTTTTTAGAATTTTTGGAGATTCTAAATAGCATTCATAGTTCAAACCACCATTTAAGGCCTAAGGGAAAATAGAATAAAGAGGTAAGTCTTACCCATGTTCAATTAAAATTTCAAATACTTAGCTGATCTTTCACTAACTTCTTAAAAGAAAAACTACATCCCTTATTTCCACTAGATATCAGTTTAACTTAAAAATCGACAAAAACACTACTAAGAAGTTGGGTTAGAAGGGAGAAACCTAACATTACTAAATGACCTAGTGTTACTCAACCATGCATCATATTTATCATCTGCATATTATAAATGTACATGCATCTTAGGCATCATATTAAGGGCCTGTTTGGTTCAGCTTTTTTCTGACCAGCTTTTCTGAGAATCTAGCTGTGGAGAAAATCTGGCTGTATAGAGAATCTGAGTATCATTAGGATTACGTGCGGAGGAAGATAAAGATGTCCATAGGACTCGGGATCTAGAAAGTGACGAATTCCTACAATTGCAACAACTCAACCGATTATGTGTTTATGTTGATTTTGAATAGTTTTTACCCAAACGAATTTTATAGAAGCTGACTGAAAAGCTAAGTGTTTGGTAGTCCGCAGCAGCTTTTGGTGGCCAGAAGCTCTAAAAAGCTGAAACAAACGGGGGCTAAATAGATTGCAACCTCGCTGATGGAGAGTACGTGCTCATCCCCGAGCAAGGAGCAGACCTAGAGGAAGTTTAGGAGCCAGCTACAAAAGCTGCTACAGAGGATCTCCCTACTGCCCCAGCAATTGAAGGCAAGCCCCGGTTTTATGCATAATCGTTTATATATGCTATTTTACTACACTTAATGTTTGTAGGCTTGTACTGTGCACTTAAGTGTAGGAGTTGTTTGAAACCCTAGTTTCATAAACTCAGGATTCCTTTTGGATGGATACTAGTATGCTAGGTCGAGTAGCTGCTATGCTAATTCAGTATCTCGGTAGAAGTCGAGTGATTTTTCTAGCACTCGCTCGAGGTTAGGAATTGATTGTATCCACCTTTGATATTGGAATTATGATGGTCTGCAGACATGAATCTATGGGGATGCGTGGTCTTCAAGACGGAATTGGAATAAGGATTAACGTGTGGATACTTGTGTCAAGCGTTTGAAAGTACTAAGCACATGCAAAGAAATATGGTAAATCGGTAAGCCTAGTTTCTGAGTGAACCTGCCCGCAGACATAACTACCCACGTGTTCATGAGATAGGGTCTCCCATTTCGGTTATGGTGGGTCACTGTACGGCGGTGGCCGGGGTCAGTGGAGCAGTGTATGCCAATGACAGTGGGCTCTGATCTGTTCATGACATACCTACCCACGCGATCACTGTACAGCGGCGGCCGGGGTCAGTGGAGCATTTATGCCAATGACAGTGGGCTCTGATCTGTTGCTAGGGAATCGATGGCGACGGTTGACGTGTGTGGGGACGGAGTGCTCCTACATGTCATGTGTTTAGGTTTACCTTGCAAGGTTTTAAACTCGATTCGAATCGTCTGCTTCTCACAGCTAATGAGACTGCTTGATCCATTGTACTACATTGAGTAATAAGTGGAAATCAGGTTTCTGGCAAAAGATGTTGATTGACATAATGTTTGATACCATGTATGGATAGTTAAGTGCTCATCTAGTCTAAATTATTATTCTAGAACTTGTAAAGCTAAAACTTGATTTTAGACTCAGCTAGTGCTTTTGGCAAACCAAACCACTCAACCAAACAACTTCATGGTCTAGAGGTAGAGGAGTAGACTCTTCTTACCGGGTAAGTCTAGCTGAGTATTAGTATACTCAGCCTTGCTTGTGGCATAATTTTTACAGGTACTTTCGAGGAGGATATGGTTTCTGGGTTGACTTGGCCATCCACCTTGCCACCCGGTTGGATAGTCGAGTGGAACCCTGCCGCAATAGGAGATGACCAGAAGGAGTGACGGGCCAGGCTTTGCCACACTCTTCTATTTATCGTTAGTTAATTTCCGCTGCATCAATGAACAATGTTTACTACTTTTAAACTCCGATGATGTAATAATTCTAAGTACTTATTTAAATTTGGGGTATTATGCTTTATTGTATTTCTCTGTGCCTCATCTTCGTGTGAGCAAATGGTACTCGACCCTTGGTAAGTGGCTTCAATCGGACTAGATCCGAGGAATTGACAGTTTATTCCGATATAAGTATGTGTCGTTGCTCTTGAGGCAAGACCAAGGCACTTAAGTTGGAATAATCTAGGCGGTTCCGCCACACCAGCTTTCTTGAAGTTGGCAAATGTTTTTTGCAAATCAGCAATGTGATTTTCTTGCTTCGTACTCTTGACTATGATGTCATCAACATACTTTGGGATTCGAAATTTGCAACTTGAAAAACAAAATAAAATAAAGGAAAAGAAAAAAGGAAAGAAGTCTATCTGCTACGCGCTAGGCAAAAACCCCTTCCCTCGGCCCATTCCCTACGTCGTCCTAGCCTTTTGCTTTACCGCGCGGCCCACCTCTCGTTTCACGCAGCGCAGATCCTGCTTTCACGGCCGCGTGGGCCCACGTCGTCAGCTTGCTCTCCTTCACCTAACCATATCCATGCGCCAGCGCAACAACTTCTCCCTCGCTTGCCAGAATCACATCTGAACCCCATCCTCTGGTCGATAGCCTTGGGGCATAAAAAACAGCGCCCACGCTCCTTCCGCGACGCACTACAAGGACTACGCCCGCGTCGTGAATGCATCACTGCGAGGGCAGAGAGAGTTGAGAGCTGCAGAAGTCATTTCCCACTGGCACTACTGTTCTAACCCTATGCGGTGGCCTGGAGATTTGGGGTTGGGTACTATGGGTGCCTGTGGCGTGTTCGTGCTAGGATTTTGCCTAGGATGCACACGATTTCTTGTCGGTGTGGCATGGCATGGCTAGGTCCGCCTTTGCCATCGTTGGGTTGCCCCGACAATTTAATCTCTGGTAAGATCTCATCCCACGCATTTGACGTGTTCTCTAGATCATGTAGCCGCCTTCAGATTAGGGATAGTGTCTTGCACCATCGAACGGCGTGGCTCCGGCTATCCCTCCATCGTGGAGGTCGGCGGTGCCACCGTTGTCGGCTGTCGGGAGGGGAGATGCGTCGGGCCATCGATTACCTGGTGGGCGGTCGAGATTAGATTTGGCTGTACTGGTTCATTGAGTTACTTGTTGGCCTTTGGATCCGTGGGTAACGGCTAGGATTAGAAACGTTATACCCTTTTGTCCAAATCGTCCACGGGCTGTTGATCTTGGATCGGTCGATTGGGAGGCAGTCGTAGTCATCTGATGTCTCCGCCATTGATCTCGGATCGAGCGGAAACCAGTGCGTACCGGTTCGATGAGAGTTGATCTAATCTGGGCAGTCCGACTTTGATCGGACGATTGGAATCCCTACGTGGCCCTTCGTCGTTGTAATTTATCTAAAGAGCCCCTGAGTTTAATGGGAATCAACCCGCCATCCTCAGCCTGTGTAAAGTAATTACAACCGAGCCTAGAACTTTGCACCCTAGCCCCTGTAATGTCTGGTATTTGTGTCCATAGTCCAGGTCTTTAGAGAAGTTCAGAATTAAAAACAAAAAATGATTTCTAGTATAAAAATAATTCTAGAAACTTGTATAATTCATAAGTAATTCATTTTAACTTCTTTTTGATCCATTCCAGTTGCACTAATCTCATATTAATATTTTTTATCATCTAGTAACCTTGTATTGCCATGAAACCTATGATTAAAATCTTGTATCTCCTTTGCTTTATAGTAGACATTAAACCTTTGGAAAATCATAACTTTATAATCGTAGCTCTGAATTTAGTGATTCTTGAACCTACGATCTAGTTATAACGTGTAGAACATTATTATGCAGTTTGTTCTTATGTTTGGTGTGATGCTAATTTTTCCTATATCATGTTTGTTTGTATTGCTACGAGTAGCAGCAAGGTTACGTGTCACTTGAAGACCAAGTTGGTACTTGGGAATCTCGAGTCTAAGGCAAGTTGTGCCCTTGATCACTCATGTTTACCCAATAATATTCTTTGTTAATCATTGTGACATGCTCAAGTTAATTTGATGGGACCCAATAGGTTTTCCTAGTATTGTTTATCCCACACCTTGCAAACAAATGAAGTTTTGGGTAGTATTGTTATTTCTCTACCTGGTTTTGGGAAATTAATGTCATATTATGATCATGTTCCAGTTATGTTGTTGTTTAATTATTGTTCATAATAAGATCATTGTGTTAATTGGAACATGGAGCTTAACTTGAGATAACAGTGCTACCACATGGGTGGAATGAGACGTCCTTGGCCAAGTAACTAGGAAAGCTAAGGAGATATTATCTTACCCGAAAGGGGCAAGCGGGGAGGTGTCACTGCTAGAGTATAGGGAGGTTCTCGGGTCGAACTGTTGCGATGGCAGTTCGGACGAGGGATTCCTATGCTTCCTTCATCCTAAAACCGTAGTGGGTATTCTCGAACTAGTGGAACTTTGGAAAGGTCTTGTAGTGCTACCCTGCCTCGCTTCCTCGGTAGACGTGTATGGGGTCCGATCAACCCTGTGGCAAATGGGTTACACGACTTGTGGGTAAAGATGTGCAACCTCTGTAGAGTGTAAAACTGGTATATCAGTCGTGCTCATGGTCAAGAGTGACTCAAGACTCTCGCAACATTAATCTATGGAATTAAACTTAATTTGTCATATGCATTGCATCGCGGGTGTTATTATTAATTTTGATCTCTTACTTAATTAGGTTGGTATCTACTTATACCTAGTAACTGCTAATAAAATTTTGACCAACTTTAAAAGCAATGCTCATCTTTAACCATCTACTTTGGTAAGCCTTACACTTCACATGAGGTCCCACCTTTGGTGAGCTCATACACATTATTCCCCACAACTTGTTGAGCGATGAACGTATGTGAGCTCACCCTTGCTGTACTCACATCCCCCAGGTCAAGAACAGGTACCACAAGATGAGGCGCATGAAAGACGTTGTGATGAGTTCGTGTGTGGGCTATGCCGTCGTCTCCCAGTCAACTTTGGGTTGCTGGATCGTTGTCTTCGTATGATGTAATTATTTAACTATTTTATACAGAACTTCGTTATATATTAATAATGTGGCATTCATTTCTGTATCATGAGTCATCATATGTGTGAGACTTGATCCTAGCACACATTTGAGCTCGCTCCCGGGTTTTGGCCCGCTAAAATCCGGGTGTGACAAATGGTTCCACTATCGTCGTACGTTGTCAAGTGACGTGGGTCTTTACATCCTAGATAGGACGTGAGAAAAGACTCAAACTCAACATGACACGACGCTGCAGGAGTGCAGCACTCCCGGATAGTTTCACCTCGCTAGCCGAAGGAGGACAAAGCGGCCGAGCTAGCTATAAGAAATGGACAATTCTCCTTTTCAATTCATACATTTCTTGGTCTTTTGGCTAAGATAAAGTATAATATTTGTAGTTTAATATCTAGTATATGGGTCATATGTCTCCTTTTCATTTTAAGTTTTTTTGTGGGGGGAGAGTGTACTTTAATTTTTAATTTTTTTGACAAATATGATTGTTGTGCCGTTGCAACACCAGCAATGTGTTAGTACTAATATTAAGGGTTAGTTTGGGAACTACATTTTTCCATGGGATTTATATTTTTCTAAGGGAAAATAAACTAATTTCCATTGAGAAAATAGAAATCCCTTGTAAAATTGTGGTTCCTAAACTAGCCCTTAACAGGAGTTTTTCGGGCGTCACCCCCTTCTGTGCATTTCTTCCTCCACGTTTAAATAGCAAAAAATGATAAAATTATATACTCAAACATAATACAAGCGGCTCGACACTTTCGGTTGCTTACACCCCTTCAATGCACCTCTCTTTACTTCCCATGTTTAAATGGTAAACGAAGCTAAAATTATGTACAAGCGGGGATTTAAACTTTGAACAATGATTGTTGATTCCAAACACGTATTCACACCCACTTAGCCAATCGAACACAAGTTTTATATTTTATATACACAAGCATAATATAGATACTTATTTAAAAATAGAGAAAAAAAATAAAACTAGGTCGTGTCGGACCTAGCCCGCCATGCCATACTTAAGGTCCAAACACGACACGGTGATTGGACAGTGCCGGCATTGGTCCAATGGACAATAGGCCGGGTCATGCTTAGGACGCGCTAAACAGTGACAGGCAACACGAGGAGGACCCGCCGACATCATCCTCGCAAGACGCTCGGGACTTTCGCCCGCTTACTCTGGTGGAAGGCAAAGCAGAGAGGAGAGGAGGAAGGGGCAGCAGCTAAGGTTTGATGCCACTCGAGCCACCTCACGAGAGATGCCACAATATTAGAATTATAGTTCCTCACTCGTTATATGAAATGCATTTATGCAAGTTAAATGGTAAACACGTTGAGATCAGGGACAAAGATCAACTAAAATAGAGCATATATCGCTACAAAGGTTTGAAACATGTTTGAATAGCTATCCTATTTAAGTAAGGTTTACCTATGTGATATATAAAAATTTGATCTCAACTGTGATCTCTATAAACAAAACTTTTGTTTCTGACCACTATAATTTATATTTATTTGTGTTATATAAAGAAACTATATATATGATATATAGAAACTATAATGATACACATGCAATTAACTAGTGCTGATAATATATTTACACTGTAGATTTTTCCGATAAGTAGAAACCAAATAGCAAATACTTCACCGCCACAAAAGGCTTCATCCCATCAGTTACCCATGTAGTAAAACCCAAATACTTGTGTGCGAGAGGCCAAGAGCCCAAACCACCGCCAAGGAAACCCCCAGCCCACCAGGCGCCTTCCTCTATAAATACCCTAACTCCGGTGGCCGAAGTTCCTCACCCATTCACTCACTCATCTCAAGGCCTAGGTAGCACCGTAGCAGCCACTAGAAGCAGCTAGCCAGAACAACTCGTCCATGGCGATGGCCTCCGCGGCTTGCTCATGCACGGACGGCACGTGGTGGGTGTACGCGCTCCCGGCGCTGCTCGGCTCCGACACCCTGTGCGCCCACCCGGCCCTCCTGGCTGGCCTGATCTTCCTGGCCACCGTCTCGGTGGCTCTGCTGGCGTGGGCCACGTCGCCGGGCGGTCCGGCGTGGGCGAACGGCCGCGGCCGCCTCGGCGTCACTCCTATCGTGGGACCCCGTGGTCTGCCCGTGTTCGGCAGCATCTTCGCGCTGTCCCGCGGGCTGCCGCACCGCGCCCTCGCCGAGATGGCCCGCGCCGCAGGGCCCCGGGCCAAGGAGCTCATGGCGTTCTCCGTCGGTGACACGCCCGCGGTCGTGTCGTCCTGCCCGGCCACGGCACGTGAGGTGCTCGCGCACCCGTCATTCGCCGACCGCCCTGTGAAGCGGTCGGCCCGGGAGCTCATGTTCGCGCGTGCCATCGGGTTCGCGCCCAACGGCGAGTACTGGCGCCGCCTCCGCCGCGTCGCGTCCACGCACCTCTTCTCCCCGCGCCGGGTCGCCTCGCACGAGCCGGGACGCCAAGGTGACGCGGAGGCCATGCTCCGATCCATCGCCGCCGAGCAGTCGGCCTCTGGCGCCGTCGCCCTCCGCCCGCATCTCCAGGCCGCCGCTCTCAACAACATCATGGGCAGCGTCTTCGGCACGCGGTACGACGTCACATCCGGAGCCGGCGCCGCGGAGGCCGAGCATCTCAAGAGCATGGTGCGCGAGGGGTTCGAGCTCCTCGGCGCCTTCAACTGGTCCGACCACCTCCCCTGGCTCGCCCACCTGTACGACCCAAGCAACGTCACCCGCCGGTGCGCCGCGCTCGTGCCGCGCGTCCAGACCTTCGTACGTGGCGTCATCGACGAGCACCGGCGCCGCCGCCAAAACTCCGCCGCCCTCAACGACAATGCTGACTTCGTCGACGTGCTCCTCTCCCTCGAGGGTGACGAGAAGCTCGGCGACGACGACATGGTCGCCATCCTCTGGGTAAAGTTCTAATCGATCGCTTTCCTAGCTTGTTTAACTGCGCATACTTCTCAGTTCTCACTGCGCATACTTGTCGGTTCTACAGTTTTGTGTCGGGCTGTCGGTTGTTCCCGGAAGGGAAAAAAAAGAACAAAGTTCTGTCGCTGAAAAACACATACTGTACATGCATATAATTTGTTTTTGCAGGAGATGGTCTTCCGCGGTACGGACACGACGGCGCTTCTGACCGAGTGGTGCATGGCGGAGCTGGTGCGCCACCCGGCGGTGCAGGCGAGGGTGCGCGCCGAGGTCGACGCGGCTGTCGGTGCCGGAGGTTGCCCCACCGACGCGGACGTGGCGCGCATGCCGTACCTGCAGGCGGTTGTGAAGGAGACGCTGCGCGCCCACCCGCCTGGCCCGCTGCTGAGCTGGGCTCGCCTCGCCACCGCCGACGTGCCCCTCTGCAACGGCATGGTGGTCCCGGCCGGCACCACGGCGATGGTGAATATGTGGGCCATAACCCACGATGCCGCCGTGTGGGCCGACCCGGACGCGTTCGCGCCGGAGCGGTTCCTGCCCTCCGAGGGCGGCGCCGACGTGGACGTCCGCGGCGTGGACCTCCGCCTGGCACCGTTCGGCGCCGGGCGTCGCGTCTGCCCCGGCAAGAACCTGGGCCTCACCACCGTGGGCCTCTGGGTTGCCCGGCTCGTGCACGCCTTCCAGTGGGCCCTGCCTGACGGCGCGGCGCCCGTTTGCCTCGACGAGGTCCTCAAGCTCTCCCTGGAGATGAAGACGCCGCTCGTCGCCGCAGCCATCCCCTGCACCGCCTGATCCGTCCTGCCGCCGACGCGACGCGTCACGTCACGTCACGCGTTGTTTGCATGGATGATGGTATCTTTGTGTGTCTGTGTGGTCTTCGCTAAAGTTTGCTTCTTCTCGATCGTCGGTTCGTTCGTGCCTCCACCTTAGCCTAGGGTTTGGTTTCTTGCAAGGTAGTGAGTGTGTCTTAGTCTCACCATCACCGGGGCTCCAATTTTGGAAAGCTGCGTGTTAGGAGTTAACCCCTAGACATGTTTGCGTCTTGATCGCCACCGCCCATCAGTATCAGGCTATCAGCGCAGAAACTACATATAGATCAGTGTTTGTCGACCAGTCATGGAAGTCGTGTACGTGCTCTCAAGTCTGCTGTATTATATACATATATATGTATTGTAATGTGATTATCAAGAACCGTGCTATTTACATATTGCTGTTTAATTGAACTCATTAACTAAATGTCCCTTATATATATGTCCAGATCGGCCACTAATTAACTAGTTATTTTACAAATAATTACAAGTCGGTTGTCTTAAGTATTCAGAAATCAACGCACTTCAACAGTATTGAGCCATCTGGTGTCAAATGAGACTTGCGTTCACTAAAGAAGAATTGGGTCACCACATCCTCCACATGCAAGCAAAGACCACTGAAACTATTGAGATCAAAGAACTTAAATCAGGTTCTTTTTCAAGCACGTATTTCGATTGCCTGCTGCTGGCTGTATGTAATATATCAATTCAAGCACTTAAACAGGTTCTTTTTCAGTGCAACAAGGGATGTAGAGGTGCCATGGTTTGGGTAAGCACTCATTTCTGTGGTTTATAGTTCGTGAGTAGTTCCTTAGGTGTTTGCCTGCACCTGGTTGTAATATATGATTATGCAGAACAATCTCTTGCAATACTAGGGCCCTCCGTTCTAATTTATAGATTGTTTTGGCCTAGTCGATTAACTGTTTTGACATTTTAGACACACATGTCATGAACATCTTTATTGGACGGACTAACCAACGTCGGCCTAAGTCTAGGGGGAAAGGCCCAACCAGCGCCAGGAGTAGATCAGCCTGCACCAGCGTGAACAGTGAAGGCATGCAGGCCCAACCAGCGCCAGCATCAGATCAGCCCGCACCAGCGCGAACAGTAGACGAGTGAATAGTAACCGAGTGAACGAAGGCAAGAGCTAAATAAATATGACAGTTTCTATATTTGTATATTTATCTTAGGAGTCAAGTTGATTATTTTCTATATCCATTGGATTAGAGTTTTGGTAAGTTAAATATGTAACTTGAGGACTAAATTGATGCCTGCCGTGCCAAGGCTATATAAGGAGGGCAACTGTGGTAGGAATAGACAGAGAAGAATAACCTTTAAGCCTGTCGTGGGATTAGGATTCCTCCTCTTCCTTGTCCTTGTTGTAATTTGTCATCCTAAGTAATAAAGTTTAACATTTTGGTACTCAGAGCTTAGATTATGTGCCACCACCAGCCCCACCACCATGTCTGCGGCCACGAACTAGCAAACCATCATAGATGACCTTATGGCCTCTAGCACCTAGATTATACTCTCTTAAGGCCCTGTTCGGTTTCACCGGAATAGACCAGGATTTATTCCAGCTCATCAAAATCTATATAAATTAGAGAAGTAATCCGGCTAGGAATCAATCCGGGGCTCAAATCCATAACAACCGAACAGAGCCTAAATTGAGTTTCAATCCAAGCTGATGACAAAATCACGGCACATTCCACCGAGGTGTCCTCCCTGAAGGTCGACCAGGTTATATTCACATCGCCTCTGCCAGCAACACCTACGCAAGGGACAAGGTTGTCGTCACCTTCATCAACAGTACTAACTACAAGCTATGCTTTTTCCAAGTAGGACGGCATGAGAATAATGGCGATGCGAGGAGAGGGCTCTACGGGCTCACTAATGCCTTGTTCGTTTATATCGGATTGCACCCGGAATCGTTCCAGCTAATCAAAGTTTATATAAATTAGAGAAGTAATCCGGTTAAAAATCATTCGGACCTATCAATCCGACACAAACGAACAAGACATAAGATGGGCGAGAAAGGCATGAAAAGGTCAAAGTTATATTGCGACACTTTAAACGAGAACTGAAAAAACACCTTTAATACTAGTTCTTACCAAGAACTAGTACTAAAGACGTCTGAGTGTGAACTCAGAAGGGGTACTAAAGACGTCTGAGAACACGACTAAGAATATAGGTGAGCAAACCACCAAAACTAAGGGCACGAATTTAAAAACCCTTAAGTCATCGTACCGGTTAGAGACACCAACCAACTTCAACCGATATCGACAACTTAATATCAGTACTGGTTGATATCTTCAAGCGACACTAATGCTCTCTACGGGATCGCGATGGTTAAAACTGATACTGACACGTACTTGAGCTAGTATCGGTTCTAAAGCAACCGGTGACAAAAACCTCTTTCTACATTAGTAAACCTAGCTTGACTGATTCTACCAAATTCTTATTGCACTTGCTCAATGTCGCTTGTTGCATCAACTGCAGATATATATATACAAGCTGATGTTTAATTCCTTCGTTTATATGCGGTCACCATATATTGTTATTAGCTGTTATTAGAATTTAGCGTTTGCTGTATATAGCATTCGCTATCTATGATCTACTAACTTGACATTAATCCGCTATTTACAGCGTGTCTATAAGAGAAGATGAAAGTATTATCGGAAGGAGAGGTAGTATACGAGATTTTGCATGTCGTGGGTTTATTAGCTGACACTGACCTGAACATATAGATGCGTGCTTAGATAACACAGACAGCACAACGTACGCAGCGCTGGCTAGCTAGTGTACCTGACGTGCAGGGTACTCGACCTGGGTACGGTACGTACAGCACGCAGCGGACTGACTAGCACGTACACACAGAAAACCAGCTAGCTAGGACGTGGTTGCTAGCTGTGCGCGCTTGGCCCTTGCTAGCTTCAAGGGCTCACGTAACGACGAGTACGTACGTGCTGGGTGCGTGTGCGTGTGCGTGCGTGCAAATTACCTATATACGCCGGCCCGTGCGGCCGTCGCCGTCGTCTATCCATATGTGCACGTACCACGCGTACTTGTACTCTCTTGTGGCGCCACTTGCATTGCAACCATGCATTGCGCTGTAGTACCCCACCCGGTCCGGGTCCGGGGCCGGACAGCCACGACGTGACGTGGCCGGGGACAGCCCTGGCCATGCCCATACCTCTGCAATACAACCCTCGCTCTCGTTGCAGCTTTAGCCGTCCTATGGCTACGTACGGGCGCTATGAGAACTTGGGAAGGTGTACCTTGCTATTGCTAGTGTGCTACGCAACGACGCAACCCTGTGCCGCCTGTCGTCGTATGGGTACTCTACTGCCAGAACCTTTGGTCGATTCTCGTAGTGCCCGGCGGGTAGGGGCAGCGCATGCTATACTATACTGGGTGCGCCATGCCACAGCGGCGGCCAAGGAAGCGGGCCCCGGCCAGCGGTTTTCTTTTGAGCTGTATGTACGCGTCGGCGTCGCCACGTACGTGTAGCAGCGCGCAGGCTATAGTTTATCGACGAACAGGATTGATGCAGTGTGTAGGTCGTGGCTATACCCCCTGCGCACCGCCGCCTTAGCTTGTAGTGCATGGCCGAGATGATGAGCACACGGCCGCTACCCAGACAGTAGTCTCTCTCTACCTAGCTACCGATCGAGACGAGTATTTCAGTAGTTGCCCAATGCTCACACAGAACGAAACATCTATTTCAAGGGCAAAAGGAAAAGAAGCTTCCATTCATCCTTGTATATGTACAAAATTGCTGTCTTTACCTCCTCCTCCTCCTTCTTTTATTATTATTATTATTATTATTATTATTATTATTATTATTATTATTATTATTATTATTATTATTATTATTATTATTCACTACTATCTACATATGCATATATATAATTATATGCAATACATTATGTGCAACCGGATCTATTGGTACAACCTTTGTAAACAAGACACAAGCATGGAGACGAGGACTTTTTTAAAAAAAGATATCAAAAGAGAGGTGGAAGGGTTGTTTTTGAAAAAGAATATTTTTTTAAAAAAAAAGGTTCTCCTACCTTCTGTTAGGCCTTGTTCGGTTACATGGGATAAAATCTCACCATGGATTTAATCCGGATATGGATTGGGTGAATCCATATCTCACACCCAATCCCATGGTGGGATTAAATCCATGAACTAATCCATGTGTCTTTCAAAGCTAGTTATTCTTTTGATCCATGGATTCTAATATAAACTTGTGCAATATCTCATGGATTTGTTCCATATCTAATGAGCCATGGATAGAATCCATGTCTTTCATAGTTTAAAAATTTCCCAAACCCCTGGATTATATTCCATGATGGGTTTAACCGAATAAAAAAATTTAAGTAGTCATGGATTATTTTGGGGCATGGATTGGGGCATGGATTTAATTCCAATCCATGCTAATCCAGAGCTGGATTGGTGTAAACGAACAAAGCCTTAGGTGTTTTGGTTGCATGGTTGTACGAATAGATCCGGTTACACATAATATGTTACTATAATTATAACTATTATTATTCATCAACGCAGAAGAAAGTTTAGTGCTTCCAAATCCTCCAAATACTATCTTTTTTTCAATCCAAAAGCATACGTTCTAAATAACCATTGTTTTAAACTGTAAATCGTTCTACCTTTTAGAAGACATGATATATATACCTAGAACGCGTGGTCAAGACTACATATATAAAAAAATAGAGTAATTTACAATTTTAATTATTTACAATTTAAAATAGAGCAAGTACCTTATGAAATGTCACGCCTTGGGTATAGAGTGCTCCCATATCTCTCTTGCCAAGGCATCGACTTTGTGTAGTATGGTCATGAAATGGTGAAAACTACACATGCATAATACCAGGGGCTAACTAGCTAGGTTCTTGTGGCGAGTGCCGGTGCATTTATTCATATATACCATATACTAAAGAACTGATAAGGAATAGAAGGCATGTTTGGTTTTGTCGGCGTTTCGAGACCGGGGGTCCCTAAGCCGACGAGTGAGTGTGCCGCGTGCCCCAGCCCAGATGGGTCGAGCGCGTGGGCGAGCGCGAAGGGGGGAGAAGCGAGGTGGCCGGAGCCGAGTCGTGAGGGAGGTGGAGATCCCGCGGCCTTCGTGTTCGTCCCGCGCCCAGGTCGGGTGCGCTTGCGGTAGGGGGTTACAAGCGTCCACGCGGGTGAGGGAAGCGAGCGGCCCCAAGAGAGCGCCTGCCCCTGCCCTCGTTCCCGCGGGGCCAACCCTCTCTAAGAAGGCCCTGGTCCTTCCTTTTATAGGCGTAAGGAGAGGATCCAGGTGTACAATGGGGGTGTAGCAGAGTGCTACGTGTCTAGCGGGGGAGAGCTAGTGCCTTAAGTACATGCCAAGGTGGCAGCCGGAGAGATCTTGGCACCCAGCTGGTGTGGTGTCGTGGCTGTCGGAGGAGCAACGGAGCCTGGCGGAGGGACAGCTGTCGGAGCTGTTGGGTCCTTGCTGACGTCCCCCTGCTTTCGTAAGGGAGCTGAGAGCCGCCGTCGTCACAGGGCTAGCAGGGCGCCATCATTGCCTATCTGGCGGAGCTGGCCAGATGGGACGTCGGTCTTGTTCTCTGCGGCCCAAGTCGGCTCGGGGTAGGGTGATGATGGCGCTTCCTGTTGACGTGGCGGACTTGTGCCCTAGGTCGGGCGACGTGGAGGCTCCTCCGAGGCCGAGGTCGAGTCTGTCTCCCATGGCCGAGCCCGAGCCCGAGCTCCTGGGTCGGGCGAGGCGGAGGTCGTTCGGCAGAGGCCAGGGCGGAGTCCGACCCAGGGGTCGGGCGAAGCGGAGTTCGCCGTCTTCCGGGGCCTTAGCCCGAATCCGAGCCCTGGGTCGGGCGGAGCGGAGTTCGCCGTCTTCCGAGGCCTTAGCCCGAGTCCGAGCCCTGGGTCGGGCGGAGCGGAGTTCGCCGTCTTCCGGGGCCTTAGCCCGAGTCCGAGCCCTGGGTCGGGCGGAGCGGAGTTCACCGTCTTCCGGGGCCTTAGCCCGAGTCCGAGCCCTGGGTCGGGCGGAGCGGAGTTCGCCGTCTTCCGGGGCCTTAGCCCGAGTCCGAGCCCTGGGTCGGGCGGAGCGGAGTTTGCCGTCTTCCGGGGCCTTAGCCCGAGTCCGAGCCCTGGGTCGGGCGGAGCGGAGTTCGCCGTCTTCCGGGGCCTTAGCCCGAGTCCGAGCCCTGGGTCGGGCGGAGCGGAGTTCGCCGTCTTCCGGGGCCTTAGCCCGAGTCCGAGCCCTGGGTCGGGCGGAGCTTTCTATGGCGCCTTTGGCAAGGCCTGACTGCCTGTCAGTCTTACTCTGTCAAGTGGCACTGTAGTCGGGATGGCGCAGGCGGCGCTGTCCTTTTGTCAGACCGGTCAGTGGAGCGGCGAAGTGACGGCGGTCACTTCGGCTCTGCTAGGGGGCGCGCGTCAGGATAAAGGTGCCAGGCTACCTTTGCGTTAAATGCCCCTGTGACTTGGTCGGTCGGCGCGGCGATTTAGTCAGGGTTGCTTCTTAACGAAGGCAAGGCCTCGGGCGAGCCGGAGATGCGTCTGCCGTAAAAAAGGGGGCCTCGGGCGAGACGGAAACACCTCAGGGTTGGCTGCCCTTGCCCGAGGCTAGGCTCGAGCGAGGCGTGATCGAGTCGCTCGTATGGACTGATCCCTGACTTAATCGCACCCATCAGGCCTCTGCAGCTTTATGCTGATGGGGGTTACCAGCTGAGAATTAGGCGTCTTGAGGGTACCCCTAATTATGGTCCCCGACAGTAGCCCCCGAGCCTCGAAGGGAGTGTTAGCACTCGCTTGGAGGCTTTCGTCGCACTTTTTTGCAAGGGGACCAGCCTTTCTCGGTTGCATTTTGTTCCGGTGGGTGCGCGCGAGCGCACCCGCCGGGTGTAGCTCCCGAGGCCTCGGAGGAGTGGTTTCACTCCTGCGAGGTCTTAATGCCTTGCGTAATGCTTCGGCTGGTCTGGTGGTTCCCTCATGCGAACTGGCCGTAGCCCGGGTGCACTGTCGGGGCCCAAGTTCTCGGGCTGGTATGTTGACGCTGTCAACGGTTTGGCCAGAGCCGGGTTTGCGAGAGCAGCCCCCGAGCCTCCACACAGGGCGAGAGGGCGATCAGGGACAGACTCGGCTTTTTTACATACGCCCCTACGTCGCCTTTCCGCAAGGAGGAGGGGGGAGAACGCCATGTTACCCTCGATGGGCACCGAACATGGTGTCTCCGGTGAGCTGCAAGCGGGTAATCCGAGTGGACGTCCGTGCCCCATTCGTTGGGGGTCGGCTAGGGGCCCGGAGGCACGCCCAAAAGTACCTGCGGGTGATCTGCCGGACCCGGTCCCCTGGCGACGGGGTCCGAGGGCTCGATGCCTCCCTCCGATGGGATTCCGTTACAGGATCGTTCCCGCTGGTCTCGGAAATGTCCTAGGGTACCTCGGGAGCGCAGCCCGAGCCTCGGTTATGTATCGAACGTACCCCTGGTCATCCCTCGCTCGGTGTCTGAGGCGACTGTGAACCCTTCGGGGGGCCAGCCTTCGAACCCCTGATCAGTAATGGGCGCGGAGCCCGAGTAGCCTGAGGCGGCCGTGGAACCTTTCGGGAGGCCGACCTTCGAACCTCTGACCAGTAGTGGGTGTCGGGCCCACGCGATCTGAGGCGGCTGTTGAACCCTTCGGGGGGCCAGCCTTCGAACCCCTGATCAGTAAGGAGGCTCGGAGCCTAGTTCCTTCACGGGGAAGGATCCCTTTAGGGGTATCCCCTTTCCCGGTCCCTGTTGCAAGAGATAGAGAAAGAGGAAAAAGGAAAAAGGATACGAAATTGAACGACGCGGCGTACCTTTTTTGGCGCGGTTGTTTTGGCGAAGGCGAAGCGTCGCCAGCTGCTCCTGCCAGAAGTGCCGCCTGTCCAGCCGCGGAGTTAATGCGACGGGGCGAGTAGTTGGCGAGGCTGCCGTGGCGCGTGCGCGAGCCGTTCGAGGAATGGGTCACGGGCGCGTCGTCTTCACGCCGTGAGAGGGGGTTCTCTCGCTGCCTCCGGATGGGACGTGAGCTTGGCTGACGGCGTGACCGATGCTCCCGCCCGTCTGCCACCGTCATTACTGCCGGCCCACCTTTGGCTGCATTGGCCGCCGCGTCAGGCTGGCGCTGCTGGGTCGTGCGCCTGGTCGCCTCGAGTCGCGGTATTGGTTCCGCGATCGAGGAGGTGCGGTGGTGGCGCAAGTGGCACAGTTGCTTGCATGCAGCATCCGGCGCGCCGGTCGCGCGACGCGTGGGCTTGGGCCTCCGTGCTGGCATGTCAGGAGTCGGAGAGGCGCGTCCACTTGGCGCGGTTGCATGCCGCCTGCGTGGCTGCCTGCCCCTTTCGCCCGTTGGCCCGGGCAAAAGTGGAGGGTCACTTGTAACCGCTGGGTGGTTGCGTGCGCCGTGCGCGGCGGTTTGGCTTCTTCTGCTCGGAGCCGGCCTGCATGACATGCGGGACCCAGCCCCCGCGCCGCAGGGGAGGGCTTTGGAGGCGTGTTGGAGAAGACTCAGCCCATGACGGTTGGGGGCGCAAGCAGGGAGAGTCGCCTTTAAAAGGAGGGCGACCCCTTCCGTAAGGCGACCACGTCTTCTTCCTCCCTTATGCACCGTGTCTCTCCACCTTCCGAGCCCCCGGATGGGGGAAACCGCCGTCTTTTCGCCTCATCGTTGGAGGAACACAACTCCGTGAGAGCTGGTACCTTTCAGCCATCGTTCGGCTTCAAGGATTTTCATCATGCAGCCCGGCTGCACCCCTCCACCGGCGGTCACCCAAGATGGTGACCTCCGGCTTGATGGTGGGGGAAAGCGAGCCGGGCTGCGGCCTCTGCCCCTTCCTCAGCCTCAAGGATTTTCATCACCAAGGCTGGGGAGGGGAGTGCGCCGAGTTGAGGTCGGCCCCCGCGAGGGCGGTGGCCCGCTCCTTCACCCAGTGATCGGAGGGAAGGGCGGTCGTCGTCCGTGACGCTGGCAGCTGCACCGTGCCTGGCTTTCGGACGCGAGTGGCTTCGGAGCCACTCGCGGCGCCGGCGTTTGCCACGACAGCTGGAAGAGGTTCTTCCGCCGGCGCGATAGCCAGGGCTGGCCACGGACCGACCTCCAACTCTACGGCCTTCTGCCCGTCCTTGCCTCTCGAGTTCGGGCATGGGCGGGGGCCTCCCAGCAGCAGCATCCGCCCTGAGGTCATCACTGCTGCTGTTCGGCCCCCCGGGACAGAATTCTTCATCGTCGCCGCTGTCGGGGCGGGCGATGACATGCCGTTCGTCGGTCTTCTGTTGCTCCACAGGCCCACCCTTATCGAGTGGGGTTGTTCGTACCTGCGGAGGGGGAACCGGAGTTCCGTTTGTAATGGCACTTCGAGTGCCAGGATTTTTTGTTCATTACGGCTTTCGGGGCCTGAACATGTATGTAACTTCGGCACGGAGCCGTGTTTTTTCCTCGTTCCCGAGCACTAAGACTCGTCTGTTGACTATCTGAACCGCTTCACCAAGCATGAGTCGCCCCGTGTCAAGGTGACGAGTGAGGTATCCGTATCCCGGAGGCGTAGGAGTCCCTCGGCTCGGTCGACCCTGCTGTCCAAGGTTCCTCTAGCTTAGTTAAAGAGACCCCTAGGCCGCTCTTCGACGAGCCGAGGCCAGGGGTAGCGATATCAGTATGAACAGAGGCGGAGTTGGCTCGGAAATGAAACCTGGTTGGCCGGAGCCTAGCCGGGTTGTCCGTTGGCAGGATCGACGCCGGAGTTGATCAGCCGAGGCTTCGGACCGGGCCGGCGCTCTTGGAAGATGGTTGGCCGAGGCCCCGGAGGTGGCCGGCCGAGCCGCCTGCTCGGGCCGGATTCCCGGAGAAGTCCCTGACAGCGATTGCCCGGGCGTGGTGCTGAAGTCGTCCTTCGGAGCGGAGACCCTCGGACCGCGTCACCGTCCGAGGCTAGGTCGGGCCTCGCCGAAGGTGCCGTCGATGCCGAGGGTGTTGCTGCCCCCTTCCAGCGTCAAGACCCGAGCCTGCAGAATCAGATTGTCTTGTAGCGTGTGCCTTGTGCGGCCGTCGAGGCCAGAACACACGCCCTCGCTGCGTTTTACAGCTGCGTCTCTTTTCCTCTTGTTTCGAGTATCTGGACTTTTTGTCGGTAACAGGGATGTTAGTGTGAGCGAGAGTTGCTTCTCGCGGAAGGTGATGAGTGAGGTATCCGTATCCCGGAGGCGTGGGAGTCCCTTGGCTCGGTCAGCCTTACCGCTTACGCGTACTTTCACCCGTCCGTGAGGCCCTGTCGCCGACTCGGTCGAGAAGGCTCGAAGGATCGCTTCGGCAGAAGGGCTTCCGAACGTAAAGACTTGTTCGATCCGCGGAGCCACTTTATCTGAACGCGAGTTACTTATCGCAGAAGGTGATGAGTGAGGTATCCGTATCCCGGAGGCGTAGGAGTCCCTCGGCTCGGTCAGCCTTGACTGCTTACGTGTACTCCGTCGTTTCCAGGACCCACTTTTCGAAGTAGTCAAAAAGCACGAAAGATATTCTGGTAAAAGAGATTTTTTTTTCGAGGAAAATTTTGACGCAGAGGGGGTTTCCCCCCTTTTAGCCCCCGAGGGAGGGTCGGGCTTTGCCGAGGCGAGGCCGACCCTTCCTTGTTGACTAAACTTTGCGTGGGTGCGAGGTATATGAACAGCTTGGAAACATCTTAAGGGTAGAAGCGACGTAGCTGTTGGATGTTCCAAGCGTTGCCGTAGACCTCGCCTTGACTGTTGGCCAGCTTGTACGTTCCGGGCTTCAGAACTTTGGCGATGACGAATGGCCCCTCCCAGGGGGCGTGAGCTTGTGCCTCCCTCGGGCATCTTGCCGCAGCCGAAGCACCAGTTCGCCCACCTAGAGGTCTCGGGGTCGGACCCCTCGGGCGTGGTAGCGTCGCAGGGACTGCTGATACCGCGCCGAGTGTAGTAAGGCCCTGTCCCGAGCCTCTTCCAGCTGGTCCAGCGAGTCTTCTCGGCTAGCTTGGTTGCTTTGATCGTCGTAGGCCCTCGTCCTCGGGGAGCCGTATTCCAGGTCCGTGGGCAAGACGGCCTCGGCCCCGTAGACCAGGAAGAACGGCGTGAAACCCGTGGCTCGGCTCGGCGTCGTCCTCAGGCTCCAGACCACCGAGGGGAGTTCCTTCATCCATCGCTTGCCGAACTTGTTGAGGTCGTTGTAGATCCGAGGCTTGAGCCCTTGTAGAATCATGCCATTGGCACGCTCCACTTGCCCATTCGACATGGGATGAGCTACGGCAGCCCAGTCCACCCGGATGTTGTGATCCTCGCAAAAATCCAAGAATTTTTTGCCGGTGAACTGGGTGCCGTTGTCGGTGATGATGGAGTTTGGGACCCCGAAGCGATGGATGATGTTGGTGAAGAACGCCACCGCCTGCTCGGACCTGATGCTGTTCAGGGGTCGGACCTCGATCCACTTGGAGAATTTGTCGACGGCGACCAGCAGGTGCGTGTAGCCCCCGGGCGCCTTCTGCAGAGGGCCGACGAGGTCCAGACCCCACACAGCGAAGGGCCAGGTGATGGGTATCGTCTGCAGAGCCTGAGCGGGCAGGTAGGTCTGCTTCGCATAGAATTGACACCCTTCGCAGGTGCGGACAATTCTAGTGGCGTCAGCCACCGCCGTCGGCAAGTAGAAGCCTTGCCAGAAAGCGTTCCCGACGAGGGCTCGAGGCGCTGCATGATGGCCGCAAGCCCCCGAGTGTATCTCTTGCAGGAGTTCCTGACCTTCGGTGATGGAGATGCACCGCTGGAGGATGCCCGAGGGGCTGCGGTGGTAGAGCTCCTTCTCATCGCCCAGCAAGACGAACGACTTGGCGCGTCGCGCTACCCGCCGTGCCTCGGCCTGGTCGAGGGGTAGCTCTCCTTGGCGGAGATATTGCAGGTACGGGGCCTGCCAATCTTGATCAGGCGTGACCCCGCCTCGCTCCTCCTCGATGCGCAGCGCCTCGCCCTCGGGAGCCGAGGATTCCTCGGGCTGAATCGAGGACGGCTCGGGCTGGGCCGAGGTTACCTCGGACAGGGCCGAGGGCTCCTCGGGCTCGGGCGTGTCGCTGGTCTTGACGGAGGGTTGGTGCAGATCCCGGGAGAAGACGTCCGGGGGAACCGTCGTTCGCCCCGAGGCTATCTTTGCCAGCTCGTCCGCAGTCTCGTTGTAGCGCCGGGCGATGTGGTTAAGCTCGAGCCCGTAGAACTTGTCTTCCAGGCGTCGAACCTCATCACAGTAGGCCTCCATCTTCGGGTCACGGCAGTGGGAGTTCTTCATGACCTGGTCGATGACGAGCTGCGAGTCGCCGCGAGCGTCGAGGCGTCGGACCCCTAGCTCGATGGTGATTCGCAATCCGTTGATCAGAGCTTCGTACTCAGCCACGTTGTTGGACGCCGGGAAGTGGAGGCGCAGCACGTAGCGCAGGTGTTTCCCGAGGGGCGAGACGAAGAGCAGGCCCACGTCGGCTCCCGTCTTCTTCAGCGACCCATCGAAAAACATGGTCCAGAGCTCCGGTTGGATCGGAGCCATCGGCAACTGTGTGTCGACCCATTCGGCTACGAAGTCCGCCAGTACCTGGGACTTGATGGCCTTCCGAGGGGCGAACGAGATTGTCTCGTCCATGATTTCCACCGCCCACTTTGTGATCCATCCCGAGGCCTCTCGGCACTGGATGATCTCCCCCAGGGGGAAGGATGACACCACAGTTACCAGATGAGACTCGAAGTAATGTCGCAACTTTCGCCTCGTCAGCATCACTGCATACAGCAGCTTCTGAACTTGTGGGTAGCAGATCTTGGTTTCGGACAGCACCTCGCTGACGAAGTAAACTGGCCTCTGAATGGGCAATGCATGCCCCTCTTCTTGCCTTTCGACCACGATCGCGGCGCTAACCACCTGAGTGGTAGCGGCGACGTAGACCAAGAGGGCTTCTCCATCAGCTGGGGGTACCAAGACGGGCGCCTGGGTGAGGAGCGCCTTCAGGTTCCCGAGAGCTTCCTCGGCCTCGGGGGTCCAAGCGAAGCACTCGGCCTTCCTTAAGAGACGGTACAGAGGCAGGCCTCTTTCGCCGAGGCGCGAGATGAAACGGCTCAAGGCCGCGAGACATCCCATGACCCTCTGTACGCCTTTTAAGTCCTTGATGGGCCCCATGCTGGTGATGGCTGCGATCTTCTCCGGGTTGGCTTCGATGCCCCACTCGGAGACGATGAATCCCAGGAGCATGCCTCGGGGCACCCCGAAGACGCACTTCTCGGGATTGAGCTTGACGTCCTTTGCCTTGAGACACCGGAATGTCACTTCAAGGTCGGAGAGAAGGTCAGAGGCTTTCCTTGTCTTGACTACGATGTCATCGACGTAGGCCTCGACCGTGCGACCGATGTGTTCGCCGAACACATGGTTCATGCACCGCTGGTACGTTGCACCCGCGTTCCTCAAACCGAACGGCATGGTGACATAGCAGTACATGCCGAAGGGCGTGATGAAAGAAGTCGCGAGCTGGTCGGACTCTTTCATCTTGATTTGATGATACCCTGAGTAGGCATCGAGGAAAGACAGGGTCTCGCACCCAGCAGTGGAATCCACGATTTGATCGATGCGAGGTAGAGGGTAGGGAACCTTCGGACATGCTTTGTTGAGACCAGTGTAGTCTACACACATCCGCCATTTCCCCCCTTTCTTCCTCACAAGCACAGGGTTGGCGAGCCATTCGGGATGGAATACCTCTTTGATGAACCCTGCTGCCATTAGCTTGTGGATCTCCTCGCCTATCACCCTGCGCCTTTCCTCGTCGAATCGGCGCAGAGGCTGCCTGACCGGTCGGGCTCCGGCCCGAATATCTAGCGAGTGCTCGGCGACATCCCTCGGTATGCCGGGCATGTCCGAGGGACTCCACGCAAAGACGTCGGCGTTTGCGCGGAGAAAGTCGACGAGCACCGCTTCCTATTTGGGGTCGAGCCCGGAACCGATCCGGATCTGCTTGGAGGTGTCGCCACTGGGGTCGAGAGGGACGGCCTTAACCGTCTCCGCTGGCTCGAAGTTGCCGGCGTGCCGCTTCACGTCCGGCACCTCTGGGGAGAGGTTTTCCAGGTCGGCGATGAGGGCCTCGGATTCGGCGAGGGCCTCGGCGTACTCCACGCACTCCACATCGCATTCGAACGCGTGTTTGTACGTGGGGCCGATGGTGATGACCCCGTTGGGGCCCGGCATCTTGAGCTTCAGGTAGGTGTAGTTGGGGATGGCCATGAACTTCGCGTAGCATGGCCTCCCCAACACTGCGTGGTAGGTTCCTCGGAACCCGACCACCTCGAACGTCAAAGTCTCCCTTCGGAAGTTGGAGGGTGTTCCGAAGCAGACAGGAAGGTCGAGCCGTCCGAGGGGCTGGACGCGCTTCCCAGGAATGATCCCGTGGAAGGGCGCAGCGCCTGCTCGGACGGAGGACAGATCGACACGCAGGAGCCTGAGGGTCTCGGCGTAGATGATATTGAGGCAGCTGCCCCCATCCATCAGGACCTTGGTGAGCCTAACGTCGCCGATGACGGGGTCGACGACGAGCGGGTACTTCCCCGGGCTCGGCACGTGGTCGGGGTGGTCATCTTGGTCGAAGGTGATGGGCTTGTCGGACCAGTCTAGGTAGACTGGCGCCACCACCTTCACCGAGCAGACCTCCCGACGCTCTCGCTTGCGATGCCGAGCCGAGGCATTCGCCGCATGCCCTCCGCAGATCATGAAGCAGTCGCGGACCTCGGGGAACTCTCCTGCTTGGTGATCTTCCTTTTTGTCGTCGTCGCGGGCCCTGCCACCCTCTGCGGGTGGCCCGGCCTTGTGGAAGTGGCGCCGAAGCATGACGCACTCCTCGAGGGTGTGCTTGACGGGCCCCTGATGGTAAGGGCACGTCTCCTTGAGCATCTTGTCGAAGAGGTTGGCACCTCCGGGGGGCTTCCGAGGGTTCTTGTACTCGGTGGCGGCGACAAGGTCCGTGTTGCGGTGTTGGCGGCGTCGCGTTTCGCTTGCGACTTCCTCCTGCCTTTCTTCTTGGCGCCGAGCGGAGTAGACGCCTCGGGAGCATCCTCCGACGGGCGGCCCTGGGGCTGCTTGTCCTTTCGGAAGATGGCCTCGACCGCCTCCTGGCCAGAGGCGAACTTGGTGGCGATGTCCATCAGCTCGCTCGCCCTGGTGGGGGTCTTACGACCCAACTTGCTCACCAGGTCACGGCAAGTGGTGCCGGCAAGGAACGCGCCGATGACATCGGAGTCGGTGATGTTGGGCAGCTCGGTGCGCTGCTTTGAGAACCGCCGGATGTAGTCCCGAAGAGACTCTCCCGGCTGTTGCCGGCAGCTTCGGAGGTCCCAGGAATTCCCGGGGCGCACGTACGTGCCCTGGAAGTAGCCGGCGAAAGCTTGGACCAAATCCTCCCAGTTGGAAATCTGCCCCAGAGGCAGGTGCTCCAACCAAGCGCGAGCAGTGTCGGAGAGGAATAGGGGGAGGTTGCGGATGATGAGGTTGTCGTCGTCCGTTCCACCTAGTTGACAGGCCAGGCGGTAGTCCGCGAGCCACAATTTCGGTCTTGTTTCCCCCGAGTACTTTGTGATAGTAGTCGGGGGTCGGAATCGGGCCGGAAACGGCGCCCGCCGAATGGCCCGGCTGAAGACCTGCGGACCGGGTGGTTCGAGCGAGGGGCTCCGATCCTCCCCGCTGTCGTAGCGTCCCCCACGCCTGGGGTGATAGCCTCGGCGCACCCTTTCGTCGAGGCGGGCCCGACGGTCGCGATGAGGGTGCTCATCGCCGAGGTGGCCCGGGGCCGCAGGCGCGGTGTTGCGCGTGCGCCCGGTGTAGACCGAGGCTTCCCGCATGAGTCGGGAAGTCGCGGCACGAGGTTCCGAGGGGTACCCCTGCCTCCGGGAGGCAGAGCTCTCGGCCCGCCAGGCCGCAGCGCCCTCCAGGAGATGCTTGAGCTCTCCCTGGATTCGCCGACCCTCGGTGGTTGATGACTCCGGCATCGCGCGGAGGAGCATCGCTGCGGCTGCCAGGTCCTGACCGGTCCCACTGGATGCGGGTGGCGGCCTGTCCCTGGCATCGTTGGCGATGCGGTGCTGGAGACCCTAGGGCAGGTGACGTATTTCTCCGGCCGGGGGCTGGCCCGCCCATACCTGCCCGACGTCCCGGTGGATCGACTCGAGCGCTCCTGCCCCCTCGTCGAGCCCGGCCTGCGCCCCGCGGACTTGCTCGAGCTGTGGGTCGCGACCCCCCGCCGGAACGGGGACCACAGCTAGCTCCCGCGGGATGTCGGTGCGAGGCACTGGCCTAGGGAGATCACCATCCTCCGGCATGCCGAGACGGTTGCCTCCGGAGGGATCCCCTAGCTCGACGTGGAAACATTCGCGGCTCGAGCCGCAGTCCTTGTCGTCAAGGCTGCGGCTGCCGTCGGAACAGTCGGAGAGGCAGTAGTTGCATGCGGTCATGAAGTCCCGCATGGCACTGGGGTTGCCAGATCCAGAGAAATCCCAGCAGATGCTGGGGTCGTCATCTTCCTCGGACCCAGAGGGCCCGTAGGTCGAGACGCCCGTCAGTCGGTCCCAAGGCGACCGCACACGAAACCCAAGAGAGGTTGCACTTGCCTCAACGTGGGCGCCCGCCAGAGCGAGGTCGCTAGGCGGGTTGAGGTCGAGTTGAAATGACGAAGGATGGGAATCAGTCGGTACCTTTTGGTCGACGAGGAGCGACGAAGTCACGTCGGGGACTGATCGCGCCGTTGTCTTGGGTACGAGGGCGACGTCCTGCAGGCCCTCCGTGAGCGTGCTGGCGTCGTCCACTTGCTCGGGGTTGGCGTGTTGCAGGGGGACGGCGCTCGCCTTCGCCTCAAACGCGAGGGTGACGCCCGACGCGTCCTCCGTTGGGGCGCTGGGGATGTCGATTCGCCCGACAGCCGACGGAGCGCAGCCTCCCGCTCGGCCCTGGTTGCCCCGCCTCCTCCTCCGATGGCGAGGGAGAGGATGGGGCGAGCTTGAATGTTGTTCTTCCCCCACGCGGGGAAGACGTCGTCGATTCCGCCGCCGGCGGGCGGGCTGTCGGCCACCATTGTCGCCGTCGCGCGGCGGTGGAAGGAGTATCATGTCGTAGCTGCCGTCGAAAGACATGAACTCGAGACTCCCGAAACGGAGCACCGTCCCGGGTTGGAGAGGTCGTTGGAGACTGCCCATCTGGAGCTTGACGGGAAACTGCTCGTCAACACGCAGCAGGCCCCTACCTGGCGCGCCAACTGTCGGCGTTTCGAGACCGGGGGGTCCCTAAGCCGACGAGTGAGTGTGCCGCGTGCCCCAGCCCAGATGGGTCGAGCGCGTGGGCGAGCGCGAAGGGGGGAGAAGCGAGGTGGCCAGAGCCGAGTCGTGAGGGAGGTGGAGATCCCGCGGCCTTCGTGTTCGTCCCGCGCCCAGGTCGGGTGCGCTTGCAGTAGGGGGTTACAAGCGTCCACGCGGGTGAGGGAAGCGAGCGGCCCCAAGAGAGCGCCTGCCCCTGCCCTCGTTCCCGCGGGGCCAACCCTCTCTAAGAAGGCCCTGGTCCTTCCTTTTATAGGCGTAAGGAGAGGATCCAGGTGTACAATGGGGGTGTAGCAGAGTGCTACGTGTCTAGCGGGGGAGAGCTAGTTGAAAGGGAATTAGGCTTACACCTAGTCCCTAAATAATTTTGGTGGTTGAATTGCCCAACACGAATATTGGACTAACTAGTTTGCTCTAGTGTATAAGTTATACAGTTGCAAAAGGTTCACACTCAGCCAATTAAAAAGATCAAGTTTTGGATTCAACAAAGGAGCAAAGAGGCAACCGAAGGCACCTCTGGTCTGGAGGCACCGGACTGTCCGGTGTACACCGGACAGTGTCCGGTGCACCAGAGGACTCCAACTCAAACTCGCCACCTTCGGGAATTTCTCAGGCCGCTTCGCTAAAATTCACCGGACTGTCCGGTGTACACCGGACAGTGTCCGGTGCTCCAAGGAAGCCCGGCCTCCGCAACTCGCCAGCCTCGGGATCGCGCAGCAGCCGCTCCGCTATAATTCACCGGACATGTCCGGTGTGCACTGGACTGTCCGGTGTAACCACGGAGCAACGGCTATTTCGGCGCCAACGGCTACCTGCGGCGCATTAAATGCGCGCTCTGCACGCGCAGAAGTCAGGCGCGCCCATGCTGGCGCACCGGACAATGAACAGGTGATGTCCGGTGTCAGGCGGGCCCAGAAGTCAGAAGCTCCAACGGTCAGAATCCAACGGCATTGATGACGTGGCGGGGGCACCGGACATGTCCGGTGTGCACCGGACTGTCCGGTGAACCATCGACAGACAGCCTCCACCAACGGCCACTCTTGGTGGTTGGGGCTATAAATACCCCAACCACCCCACCATTCATTGCATCCAAGTTTTCCAGCTTCTAACTACTATACAAGAGCTAGCATTCATTGCAAAGCACACCAAAAGAGATCAAATCCTCTCCCAACTCCACACAAAGCCCTAGTGACTAGAGAGAGTGATTTGTAGTGTTCATTTGAGCTCTTGCGCTTGGATCGCTTCTTTTTCTTTGGCATTCTTTCTTGTGATCAAACACTCACTTGTAATTGAGGCAAGAGACACCAATTGTGTGGTGGTCCTTGCGGGAAGTTTGATTCCCAAGTGATTTGAGAAAGAGAAGCTCACTCGGTCCGAGGGACCGTTTGAGAGAGGGAAGGGTTGAAAGAGACCCGGCCTTTGTGGCCTCCTCAACGGGGAGTAGGTTTGTAAGAACCGAACCTCGGTAAAACAAATCCACGTGTCTCACTTCGCTATTCGCTTGCGATTTGTTTTGCGCCCTCTCTCGCGGACTCTATTATATTTCTAACGCTAACCCGGCTTGTAGTTGTGATTTTTTTTGTGATTTTCAGTTTTGCCCTATTCACCCCCCCCCCTCTAGGCGACTTTCAATTGGTATCAGAGCCCGGTGCTTCATTAGAGCCTAACCACTCGAAGTGATGTCGGGAGATCACACCAAGAGGGAGATGGAAACCGGCGACAAGCCCACTACAAGCCAAGGGAGCACTTCATCGGAAGAGTCCCGCACCAAGAAGAGGGAGAAGAAGAAGGGCTCCTCCAAACGGAAGGAGAAAAGATCTTCCTCTTCTCACCACAATGAGAAGAAGGAAAAATCTTCTTCTCACAAGTCGCATCGGAAAGGCGACAAGCACAAGAGGATGAGGAAGGTGGTCTACTACGAGACCGACACTTCATCAACATCCACCTTCGACTCCGATGCACCGTCCGTAACTTCTAAGCGCCAAGAGCGCAAGAAGTTTAGTAAGATCCCCTTAAACTATCCCCGTACATCTAGACATACTCCATTACTTTCCGTTCCATTAGGCAAACCGCCAACTTTTGACGGCGAAGATTATGCTAGGTGGAGTGATTTAATGAAATTTCATCTAACCTCACTCCACAAAAGTATATGGAATGTTGTTGAGTTTGGAGCACAGGTACCATAAGTAGGGGATGAGGATTATGACACGGACGAAGTGGCCCAAATCGAGCACTTCAACTCCCAAGCCACAACCATTCTCCTCGCCTCTCTAAGCAAGGAGGAATACAACAAAGTACAAGGGTTGAAGAATGCAAAGGAGATTTGGGACCTACTCAAGACCACGCACGAGGGTGATGAACTCACCAAGATCACCAAGCGGGAAACGATCGAGGGGGAGCTCGGTCGCTTCCGTCTTCGCCAAGGGGAGGAGCCACAAGATATGTACAATCGACTCAAGACCTTGGTGAACCAAGTGCGCAACCTCGGGAGCAAAAAATGGGATGACCACGAGGTGGTTAAGGTTATTTTAAGAGCTCTTATTTTCCTTAACCCCACTCAAGTTCAATTAATTCGTGGTAATCCTAGATATCCACTAATGACCCCCGAGGAAGTTATCGGGAATTTTGTGAGCTTTGAATGCATGATTAAGGGCTCAAAGAAGATCAACGAGCTTGATGAACCTTCCACATCCGAGGCGCAACCGGTGGCCTTCAAGGCAACGGAGGAGAAGAAGGAGGAGTCTACACCAAGTAGACAACCAATTGACGCCTCCAAGCTCGACAATGAGGAGATGGCCTTAATCATCAAAAGCTTTCGGCAAATCCTCAAGCAACGAAAGGGGAAGGACTACAAATCTCGTTCCAAGAAGGTTTGCTACAAGTGTGGTAAGCCCGGTCACTTTATTGCTAAATGTCCATTATCAAGTGACAGTGACAGGGACAACGACAAGAAGGGCAAGAGAAGAGAAAAGAAGAGGTACCACAAGAAGAAGGGCGGCGATGCCCACGTGTGCCATGAGTGGAACTCTGACGAAAGCTCCACTGACTCATCCTCCGACGACGAGGACGCCGCCAACATCGCCGTCACCAAGGGACTTCTCTTCCCCAACGTCGGCCACAAGTGCCTCATGGCAAAGGACGGCAAAAGGAAGAAGGTTAAATCTAACTCCTCCACCAAATATGAATCTTCTAGTGATGATAATGCTAGTGGTGAGGAAGATAATTTGCGTATTCTTTTTGCCAACCTTAACATGGAACAAAAGGAAAAATTAAATGAGCTAATTAGTGCCATCCATGAAAAGGATGATCTCTTGGACTCCCAAGAGGACTTCCTAATCAAGGAAAATAAGAAGCATGTTAAGGTTAAAAATGCTTATGCTCTAGAGGTAGAAAAATGTAACAAATTATCTAGTGAGCTAAGCACTTGCCATGACACTATTGCCAACCTTAGAAATGAAAATGCTAATTTAATTGCTAAGGTTGATTCTCATGTTTGTATTGATTCAATTCCCAATCTTAAGAATGATAATGATGATTTGCTTACTAAGATTAAGGAATTGAATGAGTCTCTTGCTAGCCTTAAGATTGAGAATGGAAAATTGCTTGCTAAGGCTAAGGATTTTGATGTTTGCAATGCCACTATTTCCGACCTTAGAACTAAAAATGATTTATTACATGCTAAGATTATTGAATTAAAATCTTGCAAACCCTCTACATCTAATGTTGAGCATGTTTCTATTTGTACTAGATGTAGAGATGTTGATGTCAATGCTATTCATGATCACATGGCTTTAATTAAACAACAAAATGATCATATAGCATTATTAGACGCTAAAATTGCCGAGCATAACTTAGAAAATGAAAAGTTTAAATTTGCTAGAAGTATGCTCTATAATGGGAGACGCCCTGGCATCAAGGATGGCATTGGCTTCCAAAGGGGAGACAATGTCAAACTTAATGCCCCTCCTAAGAACTTGTCTAACTTTGTTAAGGGCAAGGCTCCCATGCCTCAGGATAACGAGGGTTACATTTTGTACCCTGCCGGTTATCCCGAGAGCAAAATTAAGAGAACTCATTCTAGGAAGTCTCACTCTGGCCCTAACCATGCTTTTATGTATAAGGGTGAGATATCTAGCTCTAGGCAACCAACCCGTGCCATGTTGCCTAGAAAGAAAACTCCTAATGCATCAAATGATCATGCTATTTCATTTAAAACTTTTGATGCTTCTTATGTGCTTACTAGCAAATCCGGCAAAGTAGTTGCCAAGATTGTTGGGGGCAAACACAAGGGCTCCAAGACTTGTGTTTGGGTACCCAAAGTTCTTGTTTCTAATGCCAAAGGACCCAAAACCGTTTGGGTACCTAAATTCAAGAACTAAAATTGTTTTGTAGGTTTATGCATTCGGGGGCTCAAGTTGGATACTCGACAGCGGGTGCACAAACCACATGACAGGGGAGAAAAAGATGTTCTCCTCCTATGAGAAAAACCAAGATCCCCAACGAGCTATCACATTCGGGGATGGAAATCAAGGTTTGGTCAAAGGATTGGGTAAAATTGCTATATCACCTGACCATACTATTTCCAATGTTTTTCTCGTAGATTCTTTAGATTACAATTTGCTTTCCGTATCCCAATTATGTCAAATGGGCTACAACTGTCTATTTACTGATATAGGTGTTACTGTCTTTAGAAGAAGTGATGATTCAATAGCATTTAAGGGAGTGTTAGAGGGTCAGCTATACTTGGTAGATTTTGATAGAGCTGAACTTGACACTTGCTTGGTTGCTAAGACTAACTTGGGTTGGCTCTGGCACCGCCGACTAGCCCATGTTGGAATGAAGAATCTTCACAAGCTTTTAAAGGGAGAACACATTTTAGGACTAACCAATGTTCACTTTGAGAAAGACAGGATTTGTAGCGCATGCCAAGCCGGGAAGCAAGTTGGCACTCATCATCCACACAAGAACATCATGACTAGTGACAGGCCACTGGAGCTCCTACACATGGATCTATTCGGCCCGATCGCTTACATAAGCATCGGCAGGAGACAAATCTCATACCCAAGAGACCTTAAAGGGATTCTTGAGATGGGCTCAAAATGAGTTCGGCTTAAGGATCAAGAAAATTAGAAGCGACAATGGGACGGAGTTCAAGAACTCTCAAATTGAAGGTTTCCTTGAGGAGGAGGGCATCAAGCATGAGTTCTCTTCTCCTTACACTCCACAACAAAATGGTGTAGTGGAGAGGAAGAATCGAACTCTATTGGACATGGCAAGAACCATGCTTGATGAGTACAAGACACCGGATCGGTTTTGGGCCGAGGCGGTCAACACCGCTTGCTACGCCATCAACCGGTTATATCTACACCGAATCCTCAAGAAGACATCCTATGAACTCCTAACCGGTAAAAAGCCAAATATTTCATATTTTAGAGTTTTTGGTAGCAAATGTTTTATACTTGTTAAAAGAGGTAGAAAATCTAAATTTGCTCCTAAAACTGTAGAAGGCTTTTTACTAGGATATGACTCAAACACAAGGGCATATAGAGTCTTTAACAAGTTCTCAGGACTTGTTGAAGTTTCTTGTGACGTTGTGTTTGATGAGACTAACGGCTCTCAAGTAGAGCAAGTTGATCTTGATGAGATAGGTGAAGAACAGGCTCCATGCATAGCGCTAAGGAACATGTCCATTGGGGATGTGTGTCCTAAGGAATCCGAAGAGTCTCCACATGCACAAGATCAACCATCCTCCTCCATGCAAGCATCTCCACCAACTCAAATTGAGGATGAGGCTCAAGATGTTGAACAAGAAGATCAAGAAGATGAGCCACCTCAAAATGACGGTAATGATCAAGGGGGAGATGCAAATGATGAAGACAAGGAGGATGAACAACCAAGGTCGCCACACCCAAGAGTCCACCAAGCAATACAACGAGATCACCCCGTCGACACCATCCTCGGCGACATTCATAAGGGGGTAACTACTCGATCTCGTGTTGCACATTTTTGTGAACATTACTCTTTTGTTTCCTCTATTGAGCCACACAGGGTAGAGGAAGCACTTCAAGATTCGGATTGGGTGATGGCGATGCAAGAGGAGCTCAACAATTTCACAAGGAATGAGGTATGGCATTTAGTTCCACGTCCAAATCAAAATGTTGTAGGAACCAAGTGGGTCTTCCGCAACAAGCAAGACGAGCATGGTGTGGTGACAAGGAACAAAGCTCGACTCGTGGCAAAAGGATATTCACAAGTCGAAGGTTTGGATTTTGGTGAAACCTATGCACCCGTAGCTAGGCTTGAGTCAATTCGCATATTATTGGCCTATGCTACTTACCATGGCTTCAAGCTTTATCAAATGGACGTGAAGAGTGCCTTTCTCAATGGACCAATCAAGGAGGAGGTCTATGTTGAGCAACCTCCCGGCTTTGAAGACAGTGAGTACCCTAACCATGTTTATAGGCTCTCTAAGGCGCTTTATGGGCTCAAGCAAGCCCCAAGAGCATGGTATGAATGCCTTAGAGATTTCCTTATTGCAAATGGCTTCAAAGTCGGCAAAGCCGATCCTACTTTATTCACCAAAACACTTGATAATGATTTGTTTGTATGCCAAATTTATGTTGATGATATTATATTTGGGTCTACTAACAAATCTACATGTGAAGAATTTAGTAGGATCATGACACAGAAATTCGAGATGTCTATGATGGGGGAGTTGAAGTATTTTCTAGGATTTCAAGTCAAACAACTCCAAGAGGGCACATTCATTTGCCAAACAAAGTATACTCAAGACATTCTAAGCAAGTTTGGAATGAAGGATGCCAAGCCCATCAAGACTCCCATGGGAACAAATGGGCATCTCGACCTCGACACGGGAGGTAAGTCCGTGGATCAAAAGGTATACCGGTCGATGATTGGTTCATTGCTTTATTTTTGTGCATCTCAACCGGACATTATGCTTTCCGTTTGCATGTGTGCAAGATTCCAAGCCGACCCTAAGGAATCACACCTTACGGCCGTAAAACGAATCTTGAGATATTTGGCTTATACTCCTAAGTTTGGGCTTTGGTACCCTCAGGGATCCACTTTTGATTTGATTGGTTATTCGGATGCCGATTGGGCAGGGTGTAAGATTAATAGGAAGAGCACATCGGGGACTTGCCAGTTCTTGGGAAGATCCTTGGTGTCTTGGGCTTCAAAGAAGCAAAATTCGGTCGCTCTTTCTACCGCCGAAGCCGAGTATATTGCCGCAGGCCATTGTTGCGCGCAATTGCTTTGGATGAGGCAAACCCTGCGGGACTACGGTTACAAATTAACCAAAGTTCCTCTTCTATGTGGTAATGAGAGTGCAATCCGCATGGCGGATAATCCCGTTGAGCATAGCCGCACTAAACACATAGCCATTCAGTATCATTTTCTTCGGGATCACCAACAAAAGGGGGATATCGAGATTTCATACATTAACACTAAAGATCAATTAGCCGATATCTTTACCAAGCCACTTGATGAACAATCTTTTACCAGACTTAGGCATGAGCTTAATATTCTTGATTCTAGGAATTTCTTTTGCTAAACTTGCACACATAGCTCATAAGCATACCTTTGATCATGTCTCTTTTATATGCTATGACTAATGTGTTTTCAAGTGTATTCCAAACCAAGTCATAGGTATATTGAAAGGGAATTAGAGTCTTCGGCGAAGACAAAGGCTTCCACTCCACTCTACTACTCATCCTTCGCCGTCACTCCGAGCATCTCTCCAACGTTGGTATAATTTTCACTCATTCATTTTATGACCAAAGGAGGAGAAAGTACTTCTAAGGGCTTATATCTCACTCAATATTTCCGTTTTTGGCGATTCATGCCAAAGGGGGAGAAAATATGAGCCCAAAGCAAAAGGACCGCACCACCACCCTAATTTTAAAATTGATGATTTTCAATTGGTAAATTTCAAAATTGGTATCTCTTTGTGTTCAAAAGGGAGAGTAAGTAGTATTTTCAAATTTGATGTCTTAAAACCCTCTTGAACACTAAGAGGAGACTTTATTTGAGGGGGAGTTTTGTTTAGTCAAAGGGAAAGCATTTTGAACAAAGGAAGAAAATTTCAAAACTTGAAAATGCCTTGCAAAATCTTATTCATTTACCCTTGACTATCTTGCAAAAGGACTTTGAAAAGAATTTACAAAAGAGTTTGCAAAAACAAAACTTTTGGTGCAAATGTGGTCCAATATGTCAAAAACAAAGAAAACAATCCATGCGCATCATGTAAGCATTTATATTGGCTCAATTCCAAGCAACCTTTGCACTTACATTATGCAAACTAGTTCAACTATGCACTTCTATATTTGCTTTGGTTTGTGTTGGCATCAATCACCAAAAAGGGGGAGATTAAAAGGGAATTAGGCTTACACCTAGTCCCTAAATAATTTTGGTGGTTGAATTGCCCAACACGAATATTGGACTAACTAGTTTGCTCTAGTGTATAAGTTATACAGTTGCAAAAGGTTCACACTCAGCCAATTAAAAAGATCAAGTTTTGGATTCAACGAAGGAGCAAAGAGGCAACCGAAGGCACCTCTGGTCTGGAGGCACCGGACTGTCCGGTGTACACCGGACAGTGTCCGGTGCACCAGAGGACTCCAACTCAAACTCGCCACCTTCGGGAATTTCTCAGGCCGCTTCGCTAAAATTCACCGGACTGTCCGGTGTACACCGGACAGTGTCCGGTGCTCCAAGGAAGCCCGGCCTCCGCAACTCGCCAGCCTCGGGATCGCGCAGCAGCCGCTCCGCTATAATTCACTGGACATGTCCGGTGTGCATCGGACTGTCCGGTGTAACCACGGAGCAACGGCTATTTCGACGCCAACGGCTACCTGCGGCGCATTAAATGCGCGCTCTACGCGCGCAGAAGTCAGGCGCGCCCATGCTGGCGCACCGGACAATGAACAGGTGATGTCCGGTGTGCACCGGACATCCAGGCGGGCCCAGAAGTCAGAAGCTCCAACGGTCAGAATCCAACGGCATTGATGACGTGGCGGGGGCACCGGACATGTCCGGTGTGCACCGGACTGTCCGGTGCACCATCGACAGACAGCCTCCACCAACGGCCACTCTTGGTGGTTGGGGCTATAAATACCCCAACCACCCCACCATTCATTGCATCCAAGTTTTCCAGCTTCTAACTACTATACAAGAGCTAGCATTCATTGCAAAGCACACCAAAAGAGATCAAATCCTCTCCCAACTCCACACAAAGCCCTAGTGACTAGAGAGAGTGATTTGTAGTGTTCATTTGAGCTCTTGCGCTTGGATCGCTTCTTTTTCTTTGGCATTCTTTCTTGTGATCAAACACTCACTTGTAATTGAGGCAAGAGACACCAATTGTGTGGTGGTCCTTGCGGGAAGTTTGATTCCCAAGTGATTTGAGAAAGAGAAGCTCACTCGGTCCGAGGGACCGTTTGAGAGAGGGAAGGGTTGAAAGAGACCCGGCCTTTGTGGCCTCCTCAACGGGGAGTAGGTTTGTAAGAACCGAACCTCGGTAAAACAAATCCACGTGTCTCACTTCGCTATTCGCTTGCGATTTGTTTTGCGCCCTCTCTCGCGGACTCTATTATATTTCTAACGCTAACCCGACTTGTAGTTGTGATTTTTTTTTGTGATTTTCAGTTTCGCCCTATTCACCCCCCCTCTAGGCGACTTTCACTAGTGCCCTAAGTACATGCCAAGGTGGCAGCCGGAGAGATCTTGGCACCCAGCTGGTGTGGTGTCGTGGCTGTCGGAGGAGCAACGGAGCCTGGCGGAGGGACAGCTGTCGGAGCTGTTGGGTCCTTGCTGACGTCCCCCTGCTTCCGTAAGGGAGCTGAGAGCCGCCGTCGTCACAGGGCTAGCGGGGCGCCATCATTGCCTATCTGGCGGAGCTGGCCAGATGGGACGTCGGTCTTGTTCTCTGCGGCCCAAGTCGGCTCGGGGTAGGGTGATGATGGCGCTTCCTGTTGACGTGGCAGACTTGTGCCCTAGGTCGGGCGACGTGGAGGCTCCTCCGAGGCCGAGGTCGAGTCTGTCTCCCATGGCCAAGGCCGAGCCCGAGCTCCTGGGTCGGGCGAGGCGGAGGTCGTTCGGCAGAGGCCAGGGCGGAGTCCGACCCAGGGGTCGGGCGAAGCAGAGTTCGCCGTCTTCCGGGGCCTTAGCCCGAATCCGAGCCCTGGGTCGGGCGGAGCGGAGTTCGCCGTCTTCCGGGGCCTTAGCCCGAGTCCGAGCCCTGGGTCGGGCGGAGCGGAGTTCGCCGTCTTCCTGGGCCTTAGCCCGAATCCGAGCCCTGGGTCGGGCGGAGCGGAGTTCGCCGTCTTCCGGGGCCTTAGCCCGAGTCCGAGCCCTGGGTCGGGCGGAGCGGAGTTCGCCGTCTTCCGGGGCCTTAGCCCGAATCCGAGCCCTGGGTCGGGCGGAGCGGAGTTCGCCGTCTTCCGGGGCCTTAGCCCGAGTCCGAGCCCTGGGTCGGGCGGAGCGGAGTTCGCCGTCTTCCGGGGCCTTAGCCCGAGTCCGAGCCCTGGGTCGGGCGGAGCGGAGTTCGCCGTCTTCCGGGGCCTTAGCCCGAGTCCGAGCCCTGGGTCGGGCGGAGCTTCCTATGGCGCCTTTGGCAAGGCCTGACTGCCTGTCAGTCTTACTCTATCAAGTGGCACTGTAGTCGGGATGGCGCAGGCGGCGCTGTCCTTTTGTCAGACCGGTCAGTGGAGCGGCGAAGTGACGGCGGTCACTTCGGCTCTGCCAGGGGGCGCGCGTCAGGATAAAGGTGCCAGGCTACCTTTGCGTTAAATGCCCCTGTGACTTGGTCGGTCGGCGCGGCGATTTAGTCAGGGTTGCTTCTTAACGAAGGCAAGGCTTCGGGCGAGCCGGAGATGCGTCTGCCGTAAAAAAGGGGGCCTCGGGCGAGACGGAAACACCTCAGGGTTGGCTGCCCTTGCCCGAGGCTAGGCTCGGGCGAGGCGTGATCGAGTCGCTCGTATGGACTGATCCCTGACTTAATCGCACCCATCAGGCCTCTGCAGCTTTATGCTGATGGGGGTTACCAGCTGAGAATTAGGCGTCTTGAGGGTACCCCTAATTATGGTCCCCGACAGGTTTGTGGCTAAATGTGCCACATTTTGCCTAAGTTTAGTCGTCCGAGTTGAATAACTAACCTTAAGGCAGAAAAGTTAGGTAAAGTGTGGCAAGGTAGTGAACCAAACATGCCTAGAATTTCAACATATTTACATATGTAATAACCAAGGTTGTGTACCCATAAGGCAGTTATAGGCTTTCTTAGTAATTAATTTACTCTTCACTCCATAATTAATACGTACAGCTGGATGTGGGCTGCGTACAGCGTACGTACTCTCTTCGTACCAAATTTTAAGTCGTTTTGACCGGCTATACACTTATATATATATATATATATATATATATATATATATATATATATATATATATATATAAAGCTAGTACGGAGCTCTCAATGGTCGTGGAAGAATAGAATACGTCCGCTGGCATGAAATAAACGATGTGTACGTATTCTGTGTTGAACCACGACACGGTCGGGCAAAGCCAACAAGGTATGCATGCATATGCACAGGGTCGGCCCTCGATCGGCAGGTGCATGCATGTACGTACATGCATACTATATGTAGTATAGGCAGCGGCTCCAATAGATCCTAAGTAAAAGCCACCGTTTCGTACGTACGCCGCCCATAGACGATATGTATGCCTTGCCAGCCGTTCTTTGCATTGTTCCGTTCCGTTCCCAGACATGGAAGAACCGTATTGCACACCTGCGTTGTACGTACGCCGGCCCATACCTATCCAGGAACCTTGCACGTGACGAGTGGACACGCATGCATATGTACACAGGACACGCTACTAGTCGGCTAGCTAGCAAACCAGTAGCAGCAGCCCTCCAGCTACAAAAACAGTACCCGCGTACCAGACAAGTTCCGAATTCGAATAATTAACCTAGCTAGAAAATGTGTAGCTGGAGAGTGTGTGTCTCGTAATATTACGCATTTACGCTCTCATAGGCAGGGCTTGATCAACTCCCAGAATCGTAAATCTGATCCCGTGTCCGTGGCCCGTGGGCCTCCGTGTTGGGAGCCTGCCAGCCTTTGCGTTTTCTAGTTAAAATCGTATGCACGGTGCAGCATCAGGATCACTTCATTTGGTCACCAATTCCTGCTATTGGGTTGGGTTTTAATTGTCACCCCCGCATCACCCTTCCCATATAATGCAATCACTAGTACACAGAAGCTCTATAATGGCGGTTCTAATTCAATTTACATTAGTGTTTTTCAGTGTCACCAGTGCTAAGGACCAATATTTCCACTTACGGTTATTTTGGAACCGGCAGTGGAAATAATACAGTTTTCTTAAAGCATGCCAGTGAAAAGAGTATTTTCACTTACAGTTCCCTTAACGAACCACCAGTGAAAATAACTTTCCACCGGCGGTTGTCTTCATTAAACCGCGAGTGGAAATGTTATCCAAAGACAGAGAGGTACTACATCATCAAAGCAGAATTTTTGACCCCATAATAGCCTACTTCATTTTTTCTCATGGGTTTTGAACTTTGTTGGGTCTTTTGTTGGGCTTTCTTTCGCTTCTTCCCTTTAAACACATATGAAACACACTCTTTATCTTGATAGTCTTTATTCGTCTTGTACCTACTCGCACAACACTTTGGACACCTCTCCAAGTCTTTATAATCATCACCTCGATAAAGGATACAACGATTTCTACACGCATGGATCTTATCCACACCCATGGTGAGTGGGCTGGTTAGTTTTTTTGCATAGTACGTGTTTGCAGGCACTTTGTTCTCCTTTAGAAGCATGTCTGTGATAATACTCAAGAACACATTGAAGCCAACATCAAATGGACCATATCTACCTTTTAACATCAACAACTTTAGCACAGATCGCAACGTCGTTAACTCTTTGGTACAACCCTTAGATTCATGTACAAAGCTAGGCTCTTCTACTGCCTTCATCGGGGACTTCATACCTCTCATGAAGATCATCGATGGATCTGTATGACGATGCAATATTGCCTCTAAGAACTCTACATCTTCCTTAGCCATATCATTTAGCAAAGAATGAGTTCTATCGCGTTCATTTCCTCTAGCGTAACCATGACATATAACATTTGGCACTACATGTTCGCTCCGTAGAAGAGGGTTGTTGTGTCTCGTGAAAGAACTAAAATATGTCATCGATGTTCATAGGGTTTCTAATTGTATAAGGCGAAGAGCTACCCTCTCCACTCTCTATTCAAATTATGTAATCCTTCATAAAATCCTCGACGTACTAGATGAAAAATGATTTGTTCTATGTCATCAAATATAACATCATTTTTGTAGTCCATGCATGGACAATGCATGTTCTTTGTCTTTGTTCTGCAAACATGGTTCGCAATGACATCAATAAATCGATGGACCTTGGATATGTATCATGGATCTAGCCTTGATAATTTATACATTCAGAATGTCCTCTCCATCATCACCTATAAAAAAGTAACATAAACACACAATAACACAAATTGGCAAGAGAAACATAAACCAACATTTCCTAACAACTAATAAAGAAAAAATCTTAATTACCAAACCTATCTTCTCGCTCCATACAAACACATGCAACATTCATTAAACAACTTAATATATCATGGATAAACTGAATTGAGAAATAAACATGAAAATGAAAGAGAGGAGAGACAATATCTAACCATCTTAAGCAACCTCAATTGAGGAAATAGAGAAAAAAACCAAGCTACTCTTCTCTAACACATGCATGGTGAAACCTAGATCCAAAATGTGGCTAAAATTGAGGAAGAATGAACAAAAATTGGCAAGACAAACATAAACCAAACTTTCCTAGCAACTAATAAACAAACAATCTTAATTACCAAACCTATATTCTCCCTCCATACAAACACATGCACCATTCATAAAACAACTAAATATATCATGGATAAACTGAATTGAGAACTAAACATGAAAAGGAGAGAGAGAAGAGAAATATCTAAACATCTTAAGCAACCTCATTTGAGGAAATAAAGACAAAAAACCTAGTTAATTTTCTCTCTAACACATGGTGAAACCCTAGATCCAAAATGTGGCTAAAATTGAAGAAGAATGAACAAAAAATGGCAAGAGAAACATAAACCAAACTTTCCTAGCAACTAATAAACAAAAAAATCTTAATTACCAAACCTATCTTCATCTTTCTCCATACAAACACAAGCACCATTCATTAAACAACTAAATATATCTTGGATAAACTGAATTGAAAACTAAATATGAAAACGAGAGAGAGGAGACAATATCTAACCATCTTAAGCAACCTCATTTGAATAAATAGATAAAACCTAGCTATACTCTTCTCTCTAACATATGGTGAAAGCCTAGTTCCAAAATGTGGTTAAAATTGAGCAAAAATGAATAAAGATTGGCAAGAGAAACATAATTAAACCAACCTTTCATAGCAACTAATAAAAAAATCTTAATTGCCAAACATATCTTCCTCTCTCTCTCTCTCTCTCTCTCTCGCTAAACAAACCCACCATTCATTAAACAACTAAACATATCATGGAAAAAGTAATTTTATAACTAAACATGAAAAGGGAGACACGAGAGATAAATTCTAACCATCTTAAGCAACCTTATTTGAGGAAATAGAGAAAATAACCTAGCTATACTCTTCTCTCTCACATATGGTGAAACCCTAGATCCAAAATATGGCTAAAATTGAGCAAGAATGAACAAAAAATGGCAAGAGAAACATAAACCAACCATTCTTAGCAACCTCCTTCTAGAAAATAAAGATCAAAACCTTCCCCTTGTATTTTGTGAAATCTGGACTACCAAAATCGCCTCCAATGGAAGATAGCTGCGAGAAACAGTACTAGTCAAGGAGGAAGTAGGAGTATTTATATAACAAAGGTCACATGCGGTTGGAGTATGCAACCGCCAGTGGAAATCGTCCATTTCCACTTGAGTAGGGGGTTGCACCATCATCTTGAGGTACATGTTCCTCACCTTGAGTAGGGGGTTGCACCATAGTTGAGGAACACGATTGATCTTCTTTTTGTTGTTCTTGCGATCATACATCTCCAATCACCATGGTCCTTAGTGCGGCCATCAGAACCTCATTCTCATCTCTATCATCAAGATCAACTTGCTCCCTTGGAGAGCCATTAGTCTCATCAAATAGAACATCACTAGTGACTTCAACTAGTCTAAAGGATTTGTTGAAGACCCTGTATGCTTTTGTATTTGAATCATAACCAAGTAAAAACTCTTCAACAGCTTTGGGAGCAAATTTAGAATGTCGACTTCTCTTAACCAAAATGTAACATTTGCTCCCAAATACACAAAAAATAAGATACATTGGGGTTGTTACTGGTTAGAAGCTCATATGTAGCCTTCTTGAGGAGGCGGTGTAGACAGAGACAGTTTATGTCATGACAAGTCGTATTCACCGCATCCGACCAAAATCGCTTCGGCGTCTTGTACTCTCCAAGCATTGTTCTCGCCATGTCAAGTGTAGGGGGCGAAGAACTCATGCTTGATGCCTTCCTCCTAAAGGTGTTCCTCCATTTCATGGTTCTTGAATTTAGATCTGTTGTCGCTCCTTATCCTTTTTACTTTTAACTCGAACCCATTTTGAGCCTGCCTTAGGAAGCACTTGAGAGTCCCTTGGGTTTCAGATTTATTCTGCAGAAAGGATACCCAAGTGAAGTGGGAATTGTCATCAACTATAACAAGACCATACTTACTTTCCCAGATGCTAAGATAAGCAATGGGTCCAGAGAGATCCAAGTGAAGCAGCTCCAATGGTCTTAATGTCGTCATTACGTTCTTGCTCTGATGACTTGTTCGCACCTGCTTCCTGTCACACCCGGTTTTAGAAGGTAAACCGAATGCGAACCATGTACGTGCCAGGATCAAAAATTCACGTACACAGCGATTACATAAATGACTCATCATACCACAATGCTTCGAATTACAATAAAGAGTGAGTAATAATATTACAGACTAGAGCCATTTACATAATATAAATCAAAGTACACATAATCGAAACGTAGCCAACATAAACAACCCACCACAGGCAGCTGACTGGGGGAGGTCGCTAGCCTAATCCTCAAACTCATCGACGTCCTGGAACTCCTGGAGATCCACCTCGACGCCTTCTTATTTACCTGAGCATAGATTGCACCAAAGGCAACCTGGTGTTTTGTGAAAGCAAGAGTGAGTACACATCAACATACTCAGCAAATGTCCCGTTTGGCTGAAGTGGACTAGCTTTATGTGGGGTTAAGGTCAAGCAGTTGCTTTTAGTTGGTCAGGTTATTATTTACTAGTAGAAAGCCAGGTTTTAGCATTAACCCAAGTTATTAACCCGATGTACCCTTTCCAAAAGGAAAGAATACCACTTACCAGTACCATAGTCATAACCAAAACCATCATCCTCGTCACCACCTGTAAACCAACCATCTCTGATCAAGTATCTCTAATCAATGGAGCTCCCTTGGTCGCTCATAACCGCGAGCACGGCTGATATATCAATTTTCAAACACTCTGCAGAGGTTGTGCACTTTACCCACAAGCCGTGATTCCCTTTCTGCCCGGAGAGAGCTACTCTCCATTGACCACTACCTAGGTGGTCCAGCAGGGCATCACTATGTAGCCTTTACAAAGATTCCCCGAGGCTGTAGCCGCCCGTTAGGTTTCCTAAATGTACCGCACTCCTCCCCAAGGGACAAATCAACCTTGGCAGAGCGAGCCGCATACACCGAGCCCCATTGACGGCACGACGGCTAAGCGAACTACACCCCGGTTCCTCTAATTATTCAGCTAAGGGCGTCCCACTCCACCCTCATGGTTGCACTGTTTTCCCGGGCAGTCATCCAACGAACAGGTCCTTACGGAGAGGCACTCGAGAAACCGCTCGAGCCCCCTTGAGGGTCACAAGTATAACATCATAATAAAAGAGGGGAAACAACGTATCATTGATAATTCTCATCATGTTCATTGATTAGAGTTGAGCAATAGCATAAGACTAAGCAATAATAATCCAACCCAAATAGGTAAACAAGGACATGGATAACGAAAGCTAGTCAATCCTTAGGTATAATTGTGAAATGCGGGAGGTGAATTAAAGAATGTATAGGACAGAGATAGGTCAAGGGACACTTGCCTTCACCAAACCGATGCTCAGGGTCTTCAATCTCGTGGAACTCGAAGAACTGGGTCATTTGGTCGCCGAAGCTTGACTGTCGATTCCTCAAAGTTCGGAAAAGAACCACGATCTAATCGCAACGCGGAGCGAAGACGAACAAGCACAAGCAAACAAACATATGTTCATAAGAACATTACACCATACAAGGTAAAACATTATAAAAACGAGCAATATAGAATAGAGAGCGCTTCCACAGTTATACGAGGAAAAGAACCGCGATAGTCGAAGCTACGGTTGAAGGGTTAGCGTGTTTACACTAAGCAAATATTAATTAGAGTATTTAATCCGATCTATCTCAAATATAAATAATATTCACTACTTAGTTTTGGCTAACTTACCGTTTTAATTGTGGATGACTAAATAAATAACTAATTAACTCACATAAGTAATTATAAGGGAATGGTTTAATCTCATGCGCGGACAACGCGCGATACGTGCGAACGTCGAGCGACAACGTGTGCGGAGAGCACGCGCGACACTCGCGAACGACACGCGGATACACACGACTTAGTGTGCGGACAACGCATGGCCCAGGACGACACCATGTGCGAAACAGTACACGCGAATCCATACGCGCGTCATCGTGCGAATGACATGTAAATCAGCACATGCGAAGTGCGAGAACCACTAAATAACTGTCGTGTTTATACTAAACAAGTATTGATTCATAAACGTTTAAATCGATGTAATCATATTAATGGGTATTTATAAAAGGGCGAGTTAAAGCTACACTTAAATTAGAATGTCATTTTATTAACCATTAGACAAACAAACAATACGCTAGTTAGACAAATACTTATTATTAACGTGCATTCGACATGATTACGAAGTTATCACAATTAAAACAGGATCAGATATATCTGCTATGCATACACATTGAATACGTACTTGTTCATGATTCAATACGATGGAATCTCATGCGGCCACAACCCATCTCACCCACGAACAGGACGATTGCTTCTACTTCTCGTTCTCCACCGCGCACATGAGAACTAACACGACGGGAGGAGCTCGGTGAGGGTGGCCTTTCGGTCGACCACGACGGCTGGATGCCGGCCAGGGCCCGCTGGGAACACACCGCGGCGGACTAGGGAGCCGGGGCTGGATGCCTGGGCACGCGGGACAGGCGCGCAGGAGAGGGCTCGGCAGCGGGCTAGGAGCTAGGTCGTGCGCGTCGCGCTGGCTGGCCGCGAGCCGCCGCGCCGGGCAGGGACCGAGCAGGACAGCCATGCAGGGCAAGCCGCGGGCCGCCACGCCGGCTGTTGTGCCATGGCCGTGAGCCGCGCCGCGCAGGCTGCCGCGAGCACGCCGCGGACGGGCTGGCCGGGCATCGCGCGCCGTGCCGGGGCATCAGGGGCACCGCGGGCTGGCCGCTGCGAGCTGCCACGCCGACTGTGCCGGCTGCCGTGCCGAGCCGCCGCGCCGGGGCTGAGCGCCCGCACGCCAAGCCGGGGTTGCGCGCCCACGCCGGGGTCGCGCCAGCATGCCGCCGTGCCGAGCGGGACGAGGGAGAGGGAGAGCGAGCGCAGCAGAGAGGAGATGGGACATGGCTTAAGGGCGTCGTGGGCGCGGGGCTTTCGGGCGGTTGAAGAAGATGCCGGGGCACCCGACAGGTGGGCCCCATCCCACAGCAGTGGCGGCGCTAGGGTTGGGCGAGCTGGAGCGCGCTGGGCGGCTGAGCTGCAGCGCGGCACGCGCTGGGCCGCAAGCGGCTGCTGGGCTACGCGGGGTGGGCCGCCAGGCCGTGGGAGGGGGTGCAAGCTGGGGTGGGCCACGCGCGCCGAGTGGGCCCTGAGGGAAGAGGATGGTCGGGTGGGCTGGGCCCAAGGGGAAGGGAGGGGGCTGAAGCTTCCTCTTTTATTTATTTACTTCTTATTTCTTTTGCTATCGGGTATTTAGGTTTTGGTTTATAAACTTCGAGATTCAAATGAGCTTCGGGAATTTTGAATGAGTGCCAAGACACAATAAATGAACATACCAAGGAGACTACTATTTCGGCATGCTATGCAACAAACAAGGACCCTCTCAAGGTCTTATTTTAGAAAGCTTATGCCGATATAAAAACAAAATAATTCCCCATTTTTAGGAAAAAGAGAAAGGAAAGCGAAGAACTGAGAGAGTAACACATGAATTTGGTGGATATTAGAAAAGAAATTTTATACCCCCAAATTTAGGGTGTTACAAACCTAACCCCCTTAACAGAATCTCGTCCTCGAGATTCAATAAGAGGCTAGCAAGAAAATGAGATTGGTTCATTAGTCTTTCATAGCTTTTTCTAACTCAACTTTGACTCCGCCGGCTTGACTTGTGGATTGGTTGCTTTGACCATCAGATGCTTGAGACCGATTGATGCAATTCTTGAGGATCTCCTAGACATGTGGGTTAGGACCCACACACGCTTTCGCTGCGCCACTCTGATCTTGTTGGTTGATGTTGATCGCATTGTCTTCATTGGGGTTAGCGGCTAACCCCCTTAACAGGAGCGTTGATATGCACTTGGTGAAGATGCTGCCGACTCTGATCTTGACTGATTTGGAGGAGTTAGAGGTTGCCAAAAGGACAGATGGAAGAGGAAAGAATATAGATAGAAAAGGTAAGCATAGTAAGATTAAAGAGAAAAAAGGGAGAGCACCCAGCTACCTAACTCTATGGCACTCAGCTAGTAAACTGATGTCATTGCGGACCAAGGGCCACAACGCATCAACACTCATCACAAAGAAGCAAACCAGTCATCACACAAAGACAAACAACACAAGCATACAACAACCAACATCTCGTTGCTATACGTAACTTTTAATTAAATGGTGGTCTTTCCTTACCAAGGGGAAACTATTCTAAGGCCATCGAAAGGCAAGGGGAATAATAAGACATGTAGGATGGGGGCATGAGCATAATAAAGGATGGAGCTAGAGCAAGGATTGGAACCGACAGGGAGAGAATGCAACCAAGGTCAGGATAGGTAAAACACCATTCTCAAATCGAGATGGGAAAGATGATAAGTCAAAAGGTAGGCATAAGATAAGCATCATGGAAAGATCCAGTGATTACAAAGGTACAGGAGGTAATAGGCGAAAGCACATCAAAAGATCGAGCTAAGACAAGACTTGCCACGTGATAGAGGAAAAAAAGGGACGAACAAGAGCGGGGAGGGGTAAGACAACACTCTTGAACTGGAATGGGAGAGGAAGCTTTAAAATGCAGGTGCAAGATAAGCATCATGGTAAAGTTCAAGGGATGACAAGGGTTAAGGTGATAACAGACAAACACAACCAAGGAAGTATTTTAGACAAAACGTGCGAGGTATCAAAGAATGGGAAGCAATCAATGGTGAAGTAGGTGAGGCATTATCCTCAAACAACGATGAAAAGAGGTGGCTTTAAAGGGTAGGTCCAAAGTAAGCATGAGGGCAAGGGCATAGATATCACGAGGGTTTAAAGGTGATAACAGACAAGGATGTAGGAGAGGAGGTAAATGCGCATAATAACCAAGGATATAAGTACCACAAAGGATGGAGTTAAGACAAGACCTGCAGATGAAAAAGAAGGAGGTACGTCCAAGGGCCAAATAGGTAAACAGCCACTCTCCAATTGAGGTGGAAGAGAGGAGATTTTAAAGAGCCAGAAGAAAGATGAGTATCAAGGCAAGATCGATGGATGACAAGGAGGTGGTGATAGCAAATAAAACACATAGCAAAGGATGGAATTGAAACAAAACTTGTAAGGCGACAAGAAGTGAAAAGAAATGAAGGGAGAGGTAGGTAACTCGCAACTCTCAAACTGGGTTGAAAGAAAGGGGAGGATTTAAAGGATAAGTTTAAAGTAAGGATTTAGGTAGAAGACATAAATATCGCAAGGGCCAAAGGCGAAAACGAACAAGGGTGTAAGAGAAAAGATAAAGGCATAGAAGAGCAAGTGGTACAAATACAATAATGAATGGAGTTAAGTCTATGCCTACACGCGGTAAAAAAAGAGGATATAGCCAAGGGTGAGATAAGTAAAACATAGCTCTCGAATTGAGATAGAAAAGAGGGGATTTCAACAAGCAGACCTAAGATAAGTATCAAGGCAAGATCTACAGATTACGAGGGTAAGGACGATATCAAACAAAAGCTCAACAAAGGATGAAGTTAAGGTAAGACAAGACTTGCAAAGCGACAAAGGGAAAGGAAACGAACTAGAGCGGGATAGGGAAAACAACACTCTCGGATTGAAATGGAATAAGTGAGGCTAAAAAAAATAGGTAAACATCATGGTAAATATGGAGAGAGGTCAAGGGTCAAAGGTGATAATATGCAAGGATATAAAGGAAGAGGTAAATGTGCATAAAAAACCAGGAATCTAGGTACAATCAAGAATAGAAATAAGATAAGTCTTGGAAGAGGTAAAGTATAGGATATAACCACAGGTGAGATAAGTAAGATACCACGCTTGAACTAAGGTGGGAGATTGGAGGTTTTAGATAACGAACATAGCGTAATCACTAAGGTAAGATTAAGAGATGAGAAGGGTAAAGGCAATAAGAAGCAAAAGCACAACAAAGGATGAGGTTGCAAACTCGCGAGCCAAAGAAGAGGATACGACCAAGAGAAAGAAGGTATGAGATGGAAGAGGGGTGATTTTAAAGGGCAGGTATGAGACAAACATCAATGTAGGATATAGAGGTGTCAAGGGTGCATATGATAATAATTAAAAGCATAACAAAGGATATAGTTAAGGCAAGACTCGCAAAACGACAAAGTGGAGAAAACAATCAAGGGTAAGATAGGTAAGGTTCCAACAGAAGGGTTGAAGTAAAGATTCATTACCGAGTGGAGTTACAAGGAGACAACGAGATCACCAAGGATATGCAAAGTAGAATGACCGCTCATGGATCATTAAGAAATAAGGGTGGTCAAAGGCATGTTAATTGAAATGTCTCAAACAGATATTGGGATATAAAGGTAAGCATATATAAAAATAAGAGTATGCAAGATTCCAATGGTACGAGCATACCAAGACCATGAAAGTACAAATTGCCAAAAAGATAGCGACTTATCAATAGAATAGGAAAGGGTCTCAAAAGACAGTAAGATCATGGACATATAAACTGAAATGTTTAAATAGGTAGTAGAGGTACAAGGGTAAGTGCTTTAGATTAAGGGATAAGGGTATTAAAAATGCAAGGATACGAGCATGTCAATAACAAAATGGAATAGAGATGGTCAAATAGTAGCAATTTAATAATGGATGAGGAAAGAGTCCCAAAAGACTAAAGGCTATGGTCAGGGGGCATCTACAAAGATGTCGCAAGCACAAGATGAGATCAGATCTAATAGATTGAGAGAAGTATAGATCATACTAGAATAAAATACCTTTTGGCAAGGGGCATATAGGAGCACAACATAGAATTAGTCGAGGTGACTAATATTTTGAAGCAAAATCAAGGATGAGATGAAGTAATAATCAATAAGCCCTTAAAACGACCAATGCTACTCTAGGTCAGCGGTCCTACAGTCAGCACGACTTTGATACCACTTATGTCACACCCGGTTTTAGAAGGTAAACCGAATGCGAACCATGTACGTGCCAGGATCAGAAATTCACGTACATAGCGATTACATAAATGACTCATCATAGCACAATGCTTCGAATTATAATAAAGAGTGAATAATAATATTACAGACTAGAGCCATTTACATAATATAAATCAAAGTACACATAATCGAAACGTAGCCAACATAAACAACCCACCACAGGCAGCTGACTGGGGGAGGTCGCTAGCCTAATCCTCGAACTCATCGACGTCCTGGAACTCCTGGAGATCCACCTCGATGCCTTCTTCTTTACCTGAGCATAGATTGCACCAAAGGCATCCTGGTGTTTTGTGAAAGCAAGGGTGAGTACACATCAACGTACTCAGCAAATGTCCCGTTTGGCTGAAGTGGACTAGCTTTATGTGGGGTTAAGGTCAAGCAGTTGCTTTTAGTTGGTCAGGTTATTATTTACTAGTAGAAAGCCAGGTTTTAGCATTAACCCAAGTTATTAACCCGATGTACCCTTTCCAAAAGGAAAGAATACCACTTACCAGTACCATAGTCATAACCAAAACCATCATCCTCGTCACCACCTGTAAACCAACCATCTCTGATCAAGTATCTCTAATCAATGGAGCTCCCTTAGCCGCTCATAACCGCGAGCACGGCTGATATATCAGTTTTCAAACACTCTGCAGAGGTTGTGCACTTTACCCACAAGCTGTGATTCCCTTTCTGCCCGGAGAGAGCTACTCCCCATTGACCACTACCTAGGTGGTCAAGCAGGGCATCACTACATAGCCTTTATAAAGATTCTCCGAGGCTGTAGCCGCCCGTTAGGTTTCCTAAATGTACCGCACTCCTCCCCAAGGGACAAATCAACCTTGGCAGAGCGAGCCGCATACACCGAGCCCCATTGACGGCATGACGGCTAAGCGAACTACACCCCGGTTCCTCTAATTATTCAGCTAAGGGCGTCCCACTCCACCCTCATGGTTGCACTATTTTCCCGGGCGGTCATCCAACGAATAGGTCCTTACGGAGAGGCACTCGAGAAACCGCTCGAGCCCCCTTGAGGGTCACAAGTATAACATCATAATAAAAGAGGGGAAAACAGCGTATCATTGATAATTCTCATCATGTTCATTGATTATAGTTGAGTAATAGCATAAGACTAAGCAATAATAATCCAACCAAAATAGGTAAACAAGGACATGGATAACAAAAGCTAGTCAATCCTTAGGTATAATTGTGAAATGCGGGAGGTGAATTAAAGAATGTATAGGACAGAGATAGGTCAAGGGACACTTGCCTTCACCAAACCGATGCTCAGGGTCTTCAATCTCGTGGAACTCGAAGAACTGGGTCATTTGGTCGCCGAAGCTTGACTGTCGATTCCTCAAAGTTCGGAAAAGAACCACGATCTAATCGCAACGCGGAGCGAAGACGAACAAGCACAAGCAAACAAACATATGTGCATAAGAACATTACACCATACAAGGTAAAACATTATAAAAACGAGCAATATAGAATAGAGAGCTCTTCTACAGTTATACGAGGAAAAGAACCGCGATAGTCGAAGCTACGGTTGAAGGGTTAGCGTGTTTACACTAAGCAAATATTAATTAGAGTATTTAATCCGATATATCTCAAATATAAATAATATTCACTACTTAGTTTTGGCTAACTTACCGTTTTAATTATGGATGACTAAATAAATAACTAATTAACTCACATAAGTAACTATAAGCGAATGGTTTAATCTCATGTGCGGACAATGCGCGATACGTGTGAATGTCGAGCGACAACGTGTGCGGAGAGCACGCACGACACTCGCGAACGACACGCGGATACACACGACTTAGTGTGCGGACAACGCATGGCCCAGCACGACACTGAAAGTCGCCTAGAGGGGGGGTGAATAGGGCGAAACTGAAATTCTCAAAAGTAATCACAACTACAAGCCGGGTTAGCGTTAGAAATATAATAGAGTCCGCGAGAAAGGGTGCAAAACAAATCGCAAGCGAATAATGAAGTGAGATACGTGGATTTGTTTTACCGAGGTTCGGTTCACTCAAACCTACTCCCCGTTGAGGAGGCCACAAAGGCCGGGTCTCTTTCAACCCTTACCCTCTCTCAAACGGTCCCTCGGACCGAATGAGCTTTCTCTTCTCAATCACTTGGAACACAAAGTTCCCACAAGGACCACCACAAGATTGGTGTCTCTTGCCTCAATTACAAGTGAGATTTGATCGCAAGAAAGAATCAAGAAAGAAGAAAGCAATCCAAGCGCAAGAGCTCGAAAGCACACAAGCAAATCACTCTCTCTAATCACTAGGGCGTTGTGTGGAATTTGGAGAGGATTTGATCTCTTTGGTGTGTCTAGAATTGAATGCTAGAGCTCTTGTAAGTAGTTGAGAAGTGGAAAACTTGGATGACTTGAATGTGGGGTGGTTGGGGGTATTTATAGCCCCAACCACCAAACTAGCCGTTTGGTGGAGCTGTCTGTTCGATGGCGCACCGGACAGTCCGGTGCACACCGGACATGTCCGGTGCGACAGCCACGTCACCAAAGCCGTTGGGTTCCGACCGTTGGAGCTCTGTCTTCTGGGCCCGCCTGGATGTCCGGTGGCGCACCGGACATGTACTGTAGATTGTCCGGTGCGCCTGCTCCCGCGTGCCTGACGACTGCGCGCTTCTGGCGCGCATTAAATGCGTCGTAAATGCGTCGCAGGTAGCCGTTGGCGCCGAAATAGCCGTTGCCCCGTTGTTGCACCGGACAGTCCGGTGTACACCGGACAGTCCGGTGAATTATAGCGGAGTGGCCGAAGTGAATTCCCGAGGCTGGCGAGTTCCGGAGGCCGCTCTTCCTTGGAGCACCGGACATGTCCGGTGTACACCGGACAGTCCGGTGAATTATAGCGGAGTTGCCTCTGGAATTTCCCGAAGGTGAACAGTTCGGAGTTGGAGTCCTCTGGTGCACCGGACATGTCCGGTGGCACACCGGACAGTCCGGTGCGCCAGACCAGAGGTGCCTTCGGTTGACCCTTGCTCCTTTATTTGAACCCAATACTTGGTCTTTTTATTGGCTAAGTGTGAACCTTTGGCACCTGTATAACTTATACACTAGAGCAAACTAGTTAGTCCAAATATTTGTGTTGGGCAATTCAACCACCAAAATTATTTAGGAACTAGGTGTAAGCCTAATTCCCTTTCAATCTCCCCCTTTTTGGTGATTGATGCCAACACAAACCAAAGAAAATATAAAAGTGCATAATTTGAACTAGTTTGCATAATGTATGTAACACCCGGTTTTAAGGGACAAAGCCGGGTGCATCTCATACATGCGCCAAAGAAGACAACATATATAATAACAGAGTGCATAGAGATAAATGTCACAATAATCAGAGTATTATTACATAGCGGAAGACTTACAAAATAAAAGAATAAATATAAAACGAACTAAGGATCGTTGGCGCCGATGTCAACTGAGAAACGCCACCTAGATCAGATCAAACTCCTCGATACTTGACTCCACTTGAAACCACCTGTTCTTCTCCTGTGGGGGGGTGTGAGACAGCAAGGGTGAGCTCACACATGTTCATCGCTCAACAAGTTGTGGGGAATAATGTGGCATGAACTCACCAAAGGTGGGAGTTCATGAAGTGTAAGGCTGATCAACAATAGAGGTTAAAGCTGAGCATTGCTTTTATAAGTTGGTCCAAATTTTATTAGCAGTTACTAAGTGTAAGTGAACCAAACCATAATAAAATAATAGAACACAATTAATAATAATCCCATGCATATGCAAATGACAAATTGAGTTTAGGTTCCATAATTTAATCATCGGAGAGTCCTGAGCCGCTCATGACCGTGAGCTCGGCTAGTATACCAGTTTTACACTCTGCAGAGGTTGTACCCTTTACCCACAAGTCATGTTTCCCATGTCGCCAGGGTTAGCTAGGCCCTTAGACACTACCAAGGTGAATGGCTAGGGATCCACTACGAGGCCTTTACAAAGTTCCACTAGCTTCCGAAAACCCGCTACAGTTTATAGGAAGATCCAGTACAGGGTTCCTGGCTGACCGCCATCGCAGCAAAATCAACCAGGGACCTCCCTGCACTGACCTCTCCCCTACTGCCCTTGCCCCTTTCGGGTAAGGTAGTCTTCCACTAGCTTTCCTAATTAGTCAGCCAAGGGGTCCCATTCCTCCCTTGTGGTGGCACGTGGTTCTCAAGTTAAGCTCCATGTTCCAATTAACAATAACATAATGATCTTGACATGAACATAAATAGAATAACAAAATAACTGGAACATGGATATAATGAAATATTAACCCAAAAACCACGTGAAGCAATAGCATAACTACCCATGTGATTCAGGGGTAAACAAGGTAAACAGGATAAACAGACTAGGGAAACCTATTGGGTCCCATCAAAATTAAACCTATGCATGGTAAATGATTATAAAGAACATTATTGGGTAACAAAAGTGAATCAAGGGCACAACTTGCCTGGCACTTGAGATTCCAGGTACCAACTTGCTTTTCAGATGACACGTGTCCTCGCGCTAGTCGTAGCAATACAAACAAACATTGTATAGCAAAATTAACATCACACCAAACATAAATACAAACTGAATAATAATTATCTACGCATTTCTATGAGACTAACGCAACTTGAACGGATCAATTCGGAGTTAAAACGGAGGAGATACGAATTTCCTAAGGTTTTATGTATTTTGATATAAGATGAATTAGGATATAAATTTTAATGTGACTTTCATATAAAAGCAGAGGTACTATTTGTTAAACAATAATATTATAAAATTATAGGAACTGGAATGGACTAATTTGGACTTTGTATGAATTTGTTATGAATTAAACAAGTTTCTGCAATTAAATTTGTACTAAAAACTATTTTCTGATTATTTTTCCTGGTTTTATTAATTATCTGGACTGAGCGCTAATTAAACAGAAATCCAGGGGCGAATTCACAAGATCTACCAGACTCAGATAACAGTAGAACAAGGACTGCGGGTTATTTCTTTTATTTGCCAGGGGCTCTTTAGCAAATGGGCACGGCGAAGGGGTATCTGCGTTTCAGAGCCATCGGATTAGGTTTGGACGGCCCAGATTAAATCCTTCCCACTCCGAACCGGTACACAATCGTACCCGTTGGATCAAAGATCGACGTCGTAGATTTAAAGTTGCGAAAACCAATACCGCGCGTAGGATTAAGATCGTGCGGTTCACACAGGTCTCAACCTATAATCTAATCCTGACCGTTTATCTAGATCTAGCGGCCGCGGACACCTTCTTCTCCCCCCCCACGCTGGCCGTCGGCATGTCCTGCCCAGCCGGCGGCGCCATTGCCGCCCACGGCCATCCATTGGCCTGGTGCCTAGACTCCATCGCTAACTACTCCTACACGCAGCTGAGATCAACGTGAGTACAGCAGAGAGTATCCTTACCGGCAGTGGCAGCGGAAACCGACTCCCCACGGTGTTGGGCGGATCCGGGATGCCAAAGTTGCTCCGGCGAGCAATTCATCGATGACTCCGCCTTCAAGTCCGCCCGGAGTGTAACCATACCATCCCCGCGGCCTCGCCAAGGTCCCTGGCATGATTCCCGAGCCTCATACGTCGTCGCTGAAGAAGTTCCCCCAAAGCGGTGGTCCTCAATCCCCGCCGCGGATGAGACGGCCGACGGTGTCGCTGAGGGAGTGAGCAGGCGCTACGGCGGGGCGATGCTTCAGTCTGCCAGCGGGGCCACAACACGCGGCAATGGCACCCGCGGCCAGGCCCCCAATTCGCACGGCGCTGGCACATGCAACGAACGGCGAACAGAGAGGGGTGCTACAACGGTGAGGGTTCACGGCGCTATAGAGATGGCAAGGAATAGGTCGCGAGGCACTCCAAAGATCGGGTCCTTAATACTCCACCCGAGCTTGGTTAGTTGGCGAGAACTCCGGGTGGCAGCCATGGCGGCTCCGGCTTGCTCGCGGTTGTTACGGCGAGGAGATTAGGCTGACAGGTTGGCCCACCAGGAAGTCACACAGGGCGGCAGTGAGCGCGAGGTGGCAAGGCCGACCAGTGGACCCCGGATCGGCAGGCGCAAGCGCGAGGAGAGGTGGGCCGCGCGGAGTAAAAATGGTGTTGGGCCGAAATTGCCAGAGCGAGCCCAGTTGGTTGTTTTCTCTTTTTTTCTTTTATTTTCTGTTTTATTTCATTTTTGTTTTTCATTTAAACTTCCAAATTTGTGTGTGGATCCAAATTCAAATCCAAATTCCAATTCACTTATGTTTTGAACTTCAAATTTTCCAGTAAATATAACTTCTACAATATTATTATTTACTTATTTTTATCCACACCATTTTCTTCTCTTTTCTCGATTCAAGAATTTCTTTTATTTTCCAATTTTTAATTTTAGGAATTTAATATATTTCTTCTTCAAATTATTTTATGTTGTCATAAAATGCACACAAAATAAAATCCAGCATGATGCATAATTTGGTGGCTTACTTTTTTTTTTATTAATTATTTGTTTTCAAATGAAGTGTTCACATGTGATGATAAATATAGATGTCACACATATATGTATAAAGGAATATAATTTCTCTTTCTACACTCTTATTACAAAGTGGGTATTACAAATCCTACCCCCCTTAAAAATAATCTCGTCCTCGAGATTTAGGAAGGACTAGGGAAAAGAGGGGAAAATTCTATGTGAAGCTTTGTTTTCTCTTTCCCATGCAGCTTCGCCATCTCCGTGGTGACTCCATTGCACTTTGCACATCTTGACGACCTTATTTCTTGTAACTCGAGTCAATTTATCAAGAATTCTGATCGGGTACTCCGTGTAAGTCAACTCACCCTGAACACTGAGCTCTTCCATTGGTAACTATTCCTCAGGGACACAGAGACACTTCTTACGTCGAGACACATGGAATACATTATGCACATCAGATAGATTATTAGGTAGCTCGAGTTGATAGGCCATCTCTCCAACTCGCCTAAAAACTCAGGATGGTCCAATAAAGTGAGGGAACCATTTGTCCTTGACTTTAAATCTCCTCATTCCACATAGTGGTGACATCTTGAGGTACACATGATCACCTTCCTCAAATTCCAGTGGTCTTCTTCTATTATCAGCGCAGCTCTTTTGTCTAGTCTGAGCTACCCTCAAGTTCTCCCTGATTATACAGACTTGTTTTTCTGCCTCTTGAATAAGTTCAGGTCGAAAGAACTATCTTCCTCTAGTCTGATCCAATATAGAGGAGTCCTGCACTTCCTGCCATATAGAGTCTCGAACGGTGACATCTTTTATGCTAGCCTGGTAACTATTATCATATGAGAACTCAGCATAAGGTAGACTCTTGTCCCAACTACTACCATGCTGAAGGGTACAAGCTCTCAACATGTATTCCAATACATGATTAGTCCTTTCAGTCTGTCCATCAGTCTGAGGATGGTAGGCCAAACTAAAATTCAACTTCATATCCATTTTCTCATGAAAACTTTTCCAAAACCTTGAGGTAAACTGTGATCCTCTATCCAAAACGATCTTCTTCGGTATACCATGTAGAGACATAATCCGAGCCATACTCTACCATTTGAGATCCCTTATAAGTAGTCTTGACCGGAATGAAATGAGCCACTTTGGCCTGTCTATCCACAATCATCCATATATAGTCATATCCTTTCTGGGTGCGAGGCAATCCAATAATGAAATCCCTATCAATCTCTTCTTACTTCCACTCGGGTAGCTTTAATGGGTGTAATAGTCCAGCTAGTCTTTGGTGTTCGGCCTTAACTCTTCGACACACATCGCACATAGCCACATGTGTAGCCACATCTCTCTTCATACCACCAGTATTTTTGCTTCAAATCCTGATACATCTTGGTACTCCTAGGATGAATAGAATAATACGAGTCATGGGCCTCCTTTAAAATATTCTCTCGAAGGCTTTTAATATCAGGAACACACATCCTGTCCTTGAACCATATAGTGCCTTGCTCATCTTCCGTAAATTCCGGATCTCGACCTTTAGTAATTAGATCCTTAATCTCTTGTATCTTAGCATCACCAATTTGTCCTTTACGGATTTCTTGCTCCAAGGTAGTTTCCACATCAATAATAACTCCTTTAGTGTGAGCAACTATCCCCAGGTTAAGTCTCCTGAAATTCTCAACAATCTCATCGAGTAGCTGGGCAACAACAGCTAAATGAACATGCTCCTTTCGACTCAAGGCATCTGTAACCAAATTTGCCTTGCCCGGGTGATAGTGAATTTCCAAATCATAGTCCTTAATAAGCTCCATCAAATAGTGTTGCCTAAGGTTGAGATCCTTCTGGGTGAATATATACTTCAAACTCTTATGATCCGTGTATACTTGACACTTGGTTCCCATAATATAATGTCTCCAAATCTTAAGCGCATGCACAACGACTGCCAGTTTTAAGTCATGAGTGGGGTAGTTCAACTCTTGTTTCCGCAACTGACGAGACGCATAGGCAATCACATGTCCTTCTTGCATGAGCACACATCCTAAGCCTTGGCCACATGCATCGCAATAGATGTCAAATCCCTTCTGTAGATCTGGCATAACCAACATTGGTGGTGACATCAATCTCTTCTTCAATTGATCAAAGCTGTCTTGGCACTTATCGTTCCACTTAGATTCTCTTTCCTTCTCCAGAAGTGAGGTCATAGGCTTAGCGATTTTAGAAAATCCTTCAATAAATCTTCGATAATATTCTACAAATCCCAAGAAACTCCGAACCTCAGCAACTGTAGTGGGTATGCTCCACACCACTATCTCCTTGACTTTAGCAGAATCCACTAAAATCCCTCCATTAGAAATGATATGTCCAAGAAATGGCACCTTGTCAATCCAAAACTCGCATTTACCGTACTTGGCGTAGAGTTGATTATCTTAAAGCTTCTGTAGTACCAATCACATATGTCCCTCATGATCACTATCACTCTTGGAATAAATAAAAAATATCGTCCATGAAAACCATGACAAATCTGTCCAGATCATGCACCTTATTCTTCAGATCCATAAAATAGGTTGGTGCATTAGTTGGTCCAAATGACATAACGGTAAACTCATATAAACCATATCGGGTCGAGAAATTCGTCTTGGGAATATCCGATGGCCTAATCTTCATTTGGTGATAACCCGATCGGAGATCAATCTTCAAGAATACCCTTGCACCACTCATCTGATCAAATAAATCTTCAATGCGGGGTAATGGATACTAGTTCTTCACAGTGACATCATTAAGGGTCCTATAATCCACGCACATCCCTTGTGATCCATCTTTCTTCTATATAAATAGAACCGGTGCTCCACAAGGTGAAGAATTCGGACGAATGTATCCATCCTCTTGTAATTCCGTTAATTGCTTCTTAAGTTCCTTCAGTTCTTCTACGAACATCTTGTATGGCCATTTTGAAATAGGAGCAGTCTCAGGTAAGAGATCAACGACAAACTCATCTTCCCTATCTGGTGGCATCCCCAGTAACTCTTTAGGAAAGACATCCGGAAAAATCTCTAACCACATGGATGTTGTTTCCAACAAACTCCTCATCTATGAAGAATGCCACATGTCTGGTAGTGGTAGTTACTGCAACTTCAACTTCAAATCTTCGTCCTTTGGAACTGGTGAGTTCTACAGTTCCCTTAGCACAGTGTATATACAGCCTTTGCCTTTCTTAACCATGACATACCAAGGATCAAGTCTATACTGCTCTCTTCTAACAGTATAGGGGTAGCCCATCTAGGTTAGACACACAAGGTAAGAAAGGAAGAATTATAGACAAGGCGAGTAATTATGAGGATTGTTACTGCGGAGGATTTATTAGCTAAGTAGATTAGTGTGTTATCCACTAAAGCTAATACATTACCTTATGGTGGTACATGCTAAGATGCCCGTCTATACTATTTCAATCAATCAAAGAAGCAAATCAGACATTGATCATCAGAACAATCAACCAATTTTTTTTAATAGAGAAAATAGTTTTAATTTCGTCTTAGGTCTCCTATCTCTTAGAAAGGTTATAAATGTAGGATTCCAAGGTGTGAAATCCATCTTGTCTTAGAGTAGAAAGGATAAGATTAATCAGAGTAGAAAAGCAGAAGGTGAGACAAGATCAAGATGAGACGAGTATAGAATGAATCAGAATAAGGTAAGTAGGTAAGGGTTTCGTCCATTTCTATCTAGGTTTCATCCTACAGTCAACATTTCCTCTGATACCACTTCTGTAACACCCGGTTTTAAGGGACAAAGCCGGGTGCATCTCATACATGCGCCAAAGAAGACAACATATATAATAACAGAGTGCATAGAGATAAATGTCACAATAATCAGAGTATTATTACATAGCGGAAGACTTACAAAATAAAAGAATAAATATAAAACGAACTAAGGATCGTTGGCGCCGATGTCAACTGAGAAACGCCACCTAGATCAGATCAAACTCCTCGATACTTGACTCCACTTGAAACCACCTGTTCTTCTCCTGTGGGGGGGTGTGAGACAGCAAGGGTGAGCTCACACATGTTCATCGCTCAACAAGTTGTGGGGAATAATGTGGCATGAACTCACCAAAGGTGGGAGTTCATGAAGTGTAAGGCTGATCAACAATAGAGGTTAAAGCTGAGCATTGCTTTTATAAGTTGGTCCAAATTTTATTAGCAGTTACTAAGTGTAAGTGAATACCAAACCATAATAAAATAATAGAACACAATTAATAATAATCCCATGCATATGCAAATGACAAATTGAGTTTAGGTTCCATAATTTAATCATCGGAGAGTCCTGAGCCGCTCATGACCGTGAGCTCGGCTAGTATACCAGTTTTACACTCTGCAGAGGTTGTACCCTTTACCCACAAGTCGTGTTTCCCATGTCGCCAGGGTTAGCTAGGCCCTTAGACACTTCCAAGGTGAATGGCTAGGGATCCACTACGAGGCCTTTACAAAGTTCCACTAGCTTCCGAAAACCCGCTACAGTTTATAGGAAGATCCAGTACAGGGTTCCTGGCTGACCGCCATCGCAGCAAAATCAACCAGGGACCTCCCTGCACTGACCTCTCCCCTACTGCCCTTGCCCCTTTCGGGTAAGGTAGTCTTCCACTAGCTTTCCTAATTAGTCAGCCAAGGGGTCCCATTCCTCCCTTGTGGTGGCACGTGGTTCTCAAGTTAAGCTCCATGTTCCAATTAACAATAACATAATGATCTTGACATGAACATAAATAGAATAACAAAATAACTGGAACATGGATATAATGAAATATTAACCCAAAAACCACGTGAAGCAATAGCATAACTACCCATGTGATTCAGGGGTAAACAAGGTAAACAGGATAAACAGACTAGGGAAACCTATTGGGTCCCATCAAAATTAAACCTATGCATGGTAAATGATTATAAAGAACATTATTGGGTAACAAAAGTGAATCAAGGGCACAACTTGCCTGGCACTTGAGATTCCAGGTACCAACTTGCTTTTCAGATGACACGTGTCCTCGCGCTAGTCGTAGCAATACAAACAAACATTGTATAGCAAAATTAACATCACACCAAACATAAATACAAACTGAATAATAATTATCTACGCATTTCTATGAGACTAACGCAACTTGAACGGATCAATTCGGAGTTAAAACGGAGGAGATACGAATTTCCTAAGGTTTTATGTATTTTGATATAAGATGAATTAGGATATAAATTTTAATGTGACTTTCATATAAAAGCAGAGGTACTATTTGTTAAACAATAATATTATAAAATTATAGGAACTGGAATGGACTAATTTGGACTTTGTATGAATTTGTTATGAATTAAACAAGTTTCTGCAATTAAATTTGTACTAAAAACTATTTTCTGATTATTTTTCCTGGTTTTATTAATTATCTGGACTGAGCGCTAATTAAACAGAAATCCAGGGGCGAATTCACAAGATCTACCAGACTCAGATAACAGTAGAACAAGGACTGCGGGTTATTTCTTTTATTTGCCAGGGGCTCTTTAGCAAATGGGCACGGCGAAGGGGTATCTGCGTTTCAGAGCCATCGGATTAGGTTTGGACGGCCCAGATTAAATCCTTCCCACTCCGAACCGGTACACAATCGTACCCGTTGGATCAAAGATCGACGTCGTAGATTTAAAGTTGCGAAAACCAATACCGCGCGTAGGATTAAGATCGTGCGGTTCACACAGGTCTCAACCTATAATCTAATCCTGACCGTTTATCTAGATCTAGCGGCCGCGGACACCTTCTTCTCCCCCCCCCCCCACGCTGGCCGTCGGCATGTCCTGCCCAGCCGGCGGCGCCATTGCCGCCCACGGCCATCCATTGGCCTGGTGCCTAGACTCCATCGCTAACTACTCCTACACGCAGCTGAGATCAACGTGAGTACAGCAGAGAGTATCCTTACCGGCAGTGGCAGCGGAAACCGACTCCCCACGGTGTTGGGCGGATCCGGGATGCCAAAGTTGCTCCGGCGAGCAATTCATCGATGACTCCGCCTTCAAGTCCGCCCGGAGTGTAACCATACCATCCCCGCGGTCCTCACCAAGGTCCCTGGCATGATTCCCGAGCCTCATACGTCATCGCTGAAGAAGTTCCCCCAAAGCGGTGGTCCTCAATCCCCGCCGCGGATGAGACGGCCGACGGTGTCGCTGAGGGAGTGAGCAGGCGCTACGGCGGGGCGATGCTTCAGTCTGCCAGCGGGGCCACAACACGCGGCAATGGCACCCGCGGCCAGGCCCCCAATTCGCACGGCGCGGCACATGCAACGAACGGCGAACAGAGAGGGGTGCTACAACGGTGAGGGTTCACGGCGCTATGGAGATGGCAAGGAATAGGTCGCGAGGCACTCCAAAGATCGGGTCCTTAATACTCCACCCGAGCTTGGTTAGTTGGCGAGAACTCCGGGTGGCAGCCATGGCGGCTCCGGCTTGCTCGCGGTTGTTACGGCGAGGAGATTAGGCTGACAGGTTGGCCCACCAGGAAGTCACACAGGGCGGCAGTGAGCGCGAGGTGGCAAGGCCGACTAGTGGACCCCGGATCGGCAGGCGCAAGCGCGAGGAGAGGTGGGCCGCGCGGAGTAAAAATGGTGTTGGGCCGAAATTGCCAGAGCGAGCCCAGTTGGTTGTTTTCTCTTTTTTTCTTTTATTTTCTGTTTTATTTCATTTTTGTTTTTCATTTAAACTTCCAAATTTGTGTGTGGATCCAAATTCAAATCCAAATTCCAATTCACTTATGTTTTGAACTTCAAATTTTCCAGTAAATATAACTTCTACAATATTATTATTTACTTATTTTTATCCACACCATTTTCTTCTCTTTTCTCGATTCAAGAATTTCTTTTATTTTCCAATTTTTAATTTTAGGAATTTAATATATTTCTTCTTCAAATTATTTTATGTTGTCATAAAATGCACACAAAATAAAATCCAGCATGATGCATAATTTGGTGGCTTACTTTTTTTTTATTAATTATTTGTTTTCAAATGAAGTGTTCACATGTGATGATAAATATAGATGTCACACATATATGTATAAAGGAATATAATTTCTCTTTCTACACTCTTATTACAAAGTGGGTATTACAATGTAGGTGCAAAAGTTGCTTGGAATTGAGCCAATATAAATACTTACAAGATATGCATGGATTGTTTCTTTATTTTTAATATATTGGACCACGCTTGTACCACATGTTTTGTTTTTGCAAACTCTTTTATAAATTCTTTTCAAAGTCCTTTTGCAAGATAGTCAAAGGTAAATGAATAAAATTTGAGAAGCATTTTCAAGATTTGAGATTCTCTCTCCTTGTTCCAAATGCTTTCCCTTTGACTAAACAAAACTCCCCCTCAAATAAATTCTCCTCTTAGTGTTCAAGAGGGTTTTAAGATATCAAGTTTTGAAAATACTACTTGCTCCCCCTTTAGAACACAAAGAGATACCAATTTGAAATTTTCCATCCAATTGAAAACCATTAATTTTAAAATTAGGGTGGTGGTGCGGTCCTTTTGCTTTGGGCTCATACTTTCTCCCCCTTTGGCATGAATCGCCAAAAACGGAATCATTAGAGCCCTTACTAACTACTCTCTCCCCTTTGGCAAATAAGACATAGGAGTAAAGATTACACCAAAGATGGAGAGTGATGCGGAGCGACGGCGAAGGAAGAGTAGTAGAGTGGAGTGGAAGCCTTTGTCTTCGCCGAAGACTCCAATTCCCTTTCAATATACCTATGACTTGGTTTGAAATACACTTGAAAACACATTAGTCATAGCATATATCAAAGAGACATGATCAAAGGTATACTTATGAGCTATGTGTGCAAGTTTAGCAAAAGAAATTCCTAGAATCAAGAATATTGAGCTCATGCCTAAGTTTGGTAAACGATTGTTCATCAAGTGGCTTGGTAAAGATATCGGCTAATTGATCTTTAGTGTTAATGTATGAAATCTCGATATCCCCCTTTTGTTGGTGATCCCGAAGAAAATGATACCGAATGGCTATGTGTTTAGTGCGGCTATGCTCAACGGGATTATCCGCCATGCGGATTGCACTCTCATTATCACATAGAAGGGGAACTTTGGTTAGTTTGTAACCATAGTCCCGCAGGTTTTGCCTCATCCAAAGCAATTGCGCGCAACAATGGCCTGCGGCAATGTACTCGGCTTCGGCGGTAGAAAGAGCGACCGAATTTTGCTTCTTTGAAGCCCAAGACACCAAGGATCTTCCCAAGAACTGGCAAGTCCCCGATGTGCTCTTCCTATTAATCTTACACCCCGCCCAATCGGCATCCGAATAACCAATCAAATCAAACGTGGATCCCTGAGGGTACCAAAGCCCAAACTTAGGAGTATAAGCCAAATATCTCAAGATTCGTTTTACGGCCGTAAGGTGGGATTCCTTAGGGTCGGATTGGAATCTTGCACACATGCAAACGGAAAGCATAATGTCCGGTCGAGATGCACATAAATAAAGCAATGAACCAATCATCGACCGGTATACCTTTTGATCCACGGACTTACCTCCCGTGTCGAGGTCGAGATGCCCATTTGTTCCCATGGGTGTCTTGATGGGCTTGGCATCCTTCATTCCAAACTTGGTTAGAATGTCTTGAGTGTACTTCGTTTGGCAAATGAAGGTGCCCTCTTGGAGTTGCTTCACTTGAAATCCTAAGAAATACTTCAACTCCCCCATCATAGACATCTCAAATTTTTGTGTCATGATCCTACTAAATTCTTCACATGTAGATTCGTTAGTAGACCCAAATATAATATCATCAACATAAATTTGGCATACGAACAAATCATTGTCAAGAGTTTTAGTGAATAAAGTAGGATCGGCCTTGCCGACTTTGAAGCCATTAGCAATAAGGAAATCTCTAAGGCATTCATACCATGCTCTTGGGGCTTGCTTGAGCCCATAAAGCGCCTTAGAGAGCCTATAAACATGGTTAGGGTACTCACTATCTTCAAAGCCGGGAGGTTGCTCAACATAGACCTCCTCCTTGATCGGTCCGTTGAGGAAAGCACTCTTCACGTCCATTTGGTAAAGCTTGAAGCCATGGTAAGTAGCATAGGCCAATAATATACGAATTGACTCAAGCCTAGCTACGGGTGCATAGGTTTCACCGAAATCCAAACCTTCGACTTGTGAATACCCCTTTGCCACGAGTCGAGCTTTGTTCCTTGTCACCACACCATGCTCGTCTTGTTTGTTGCGGAAGACCCACTTGGTTCCTACAACATTTTGGTTAGGACGTGGAACTAAATGCCATACCTCATTCCTCGTGAAGTTGTTGAGCTCCTCTTGCATCGCCATCACCCAATCCGAATCTTGTAGTGCTTCCTCTACCCTGTGTGGCTCAATAGAGGAAACAAAAGAGTAATGCTCACAAAAATGGGCAACACGAGATCGAGTAGTTACCCCCTTATGAATGTCGCCGAGGATGGTGTCGACGGGGTGATCTCGTTGGATTGCTTGGTGGACTCTTGGGTGTGGCGGCCTTGGTTCTTCATCCTCCTTGTCTTCATCATTTGCATCTCCCCCTTGATCATTGCTGTCATCTTGAGGTGGCTCATCTCTTGGATCTTCTCCTTCATCAACTTGAGCCTCGTCCTCATTTTGGGTTGGTGGAGATGCTTGCGTTGAGGAGGATGGTTGATCTTGTGCATGTGGAGGCTCTTCGGATTCCTTAGGACACACATCCCCAATGGACATGTTCCTTAGCGCGATGCACGGAGCCTGTTCTTCACCTATCTCATCAAGATCAACTTGCTCTACTTGAGAGCCGTTAGTCTCATCAAACACAACGTCACAAGAAACTTCAACTAGTCCTGAGGACTTGTTAAAGACTCTATATGCCCTTGTGTTTGAGTCATATCCTAGTAAAAAGCCTTCTACAGTTTTAGGAGCAAATTTAGATTTTCTACCTCTTTTAACAAGAATAAAGCATTTGCTACCAAAAACTCTAAAATATGAAATATTGGGCTTTTTACCAGTTAGGAGTTCATAAGATGTCTTCTTGAGGATTCGGTGTAGATATAACCGGTTGATGGCGTAGCAGGCGGTGTTGACCGCCTCGGCCCAAAACCGATCTGGTGTCTTGTATTCATCAAGCATGGTTCTTGCCATGTCCAATAGAGTTCGATTTTTCCTCTCCACTACACCATTTTGTTGTGGAGTGTAGGGAGAAGAGAACTCATGCTTGATGCCCTCCTCCTCAAGGAAGCCTTCAATTTGAGAGTTCTTGAACTCCGTTCCATTGTCGCTTCTAATTTTCTTGATCCTTAAGCTGAACTCATTTTGAGCCCGTCTTAAGAATCCCTTTAAGGTCTCTTGGGTATGAGATTTTTCCTATAAAAAGAACACCCAAGTGAAGCGAGAATAATCATCCACAATAACTAGACAGTACTTACTCCCGCCGATGCTTATGTAAGCGATCGGGCCGAATAGGTCCATGTGTAGGAGCTCCAGTGGCCTATCACTAGTCATGATGTTCTTGTGTGGATGATGAGTCCCAACTTGCTTCCCGGCTTGGCATGTGCTACAAATCCTGTCTTTCTCAAAATGAACATTTGTTAGTCCTAAAATGTGCTCTCCCTTTAGAAGCTTATGAAGATTCTTCATTCCAACATGGGCTAGTCGGCGGTGCCAGAGCCAACCCAAGTTAGTCTTAGCAACCAAGCAAGTGTCGAGTTCAGCTCTATCAAAATCTACCAAGTATAGCTGACCCTCTAACACTCCCTTGAATGCTATTGAATCATCACTTCTTCTAAAGACAGTAACACCTACATCAGTAAATAGACAGTTGTAGCCCATTTGACATAATTGGGATACGGAAAGCAAATTGTAATCTAAAGAATCTACAAGAAAAACATTGGAAATAGTATGGTCAGGTGATATAGCAATTTTACCCAATCCTTTGACCAAACCTTGATTTCCATCCCCGAATGTGATAGCTCGTTGGGGATCTTGGTTTTTCTCATATGAGGAGAACATCTTCTTCTCCCCTGTCATGTGGTTTGTGCACCCGCTGTCGAGTATCCAACTTGAGCCCCCAGATGCATAAACCTACAAAACAATTTTAGTTCTTGACTTTAGGTACCCAAACGGTTTTGGGTCCTTTGGCATTAGAAACAAGAACTTTGGGTACCCAAACACAAGTCTTGGAGCCCTTGTGTTTGCCCCCAACAAACTTGGCAACTACCTTGCCGGATTTGTTAGTAAGCACATAAGATGCATCAAAAGTCTTAAATGAAATACTATGATCATTCGATGCATTTGGAGTTTTCTTTCTAGGCAACTTAGCACGGGTTGGTTGCCTAGAGCTAGATGTCTCACCCTTATACATAAAAGCATGGTTAGGGCCAGAGTGAGACTTCCTAGAATGAGTTCTCCTAATTTTGCTCTCGGGATAACCGGCAGGGTACAAAATGTAACCCTCGTTATCCTGAGGCATGGGAGTCTTGCCCTTAACAAAGTTAGACAAATTTTTAGGAGGGGCATTAAATTTGACAATGTCTCCCCTTTGGAAGCCAATGCCATCCTTGATGCCAGGGCGTCTCCCATTATAGAGCATACTTCTAGCAAATTTAAACTTTTCATTTTCTAAGTTATGTTCGGCAATTTTAGCATCTAATTTTGCTATATGATCATTTTGTTGTTTAATTAAAGCCATGTGATCATGAATAGCATTGATATCAACATCTCTACATCTAGTACAAATAGAAGTGTGCTCAACGGTAGATGTAGAGGGTTTGCAAGATTTTAGTTCTACAACCTTAGCATGCAACATATCATTCTTAGTTCTAAGGTCGGAAATTGTAACATTGCAAACATCTAATTCTTTAGCCTTAGCAATTAATTTCTCATTCTCATTTCTAAGGCTAGCAATAGAAACATTCAACTCATCAATCCTAGCAAGTAAATCAACATTATCATTTTTAGGATTGGAAGTTGAATCAATACAAACATGAGAATCAACCTTAGCAATCAATTTAGTATTTTCATTCCTAAGGTTGTTAATGGTCTCATGGCAAGTGCTTAGCTCACTAGACAATTTTTCACATTTTTCTACCTCTAGAGCATAAGCATTTTTAACCTTAACATGCTTTTTGTTTTCCTTAATAAGGAAGTCCTCTTGTGAGTCCAAGAGATCATCCTTCTCATGAATAGCACTAATCAATTCATTTAATTTTTCCTTTTGTTGCATGTTAAGATCGGCAAAAAGGGTACGCAAATTATTCTCCTCATCACTAGCATTATCATCACTAGAGGATTCATATTTAGTGGAGGATTTAGATTTAACCTTCTTCCTTTTGCCGTCCTTTGCCATGAGGCACTTGTGGCCGACGTTGGGGAAGAGAAGTCCCTTGGTGATGGCGATGTTGGTGGCGTCCTCGTCGTCGGAGGAGGAGTCGGTGGAGCTCTCGTCGGAGTTCCACTCGCGGCACACGTGGGCATCGCCGCCCTTCTTCTTGTGGTACCTCTTCTTTTCTCTCCTCTTGCCCTTCTTGTCGTTATCCCTGTCACTGTCACTTGATAATGGACATTTAGCAATAAAGTGACCGGGCTTGCCACACTTGTAGCAAACCTTCTTGGAACGGGATTTGTAATCCTTCCCCTTCCGTTGCTTGAGGATTTGCCGAAAGCTTTTGATGATTAAGGCCATCTCCTCATTGTCGAGCTTGGAGGCGTCAATTGGTTGTCTACTCGGTGTAGACTCCTCCTTTTTCTCCTCCGTCGCCTTAAATGCCACCGGTTGGGCCTCGGATGTGGAGGGCTCATCAAGCTCGTTGATCTTCTTTGAGCCTTTAATCATACATTCAAAGCTCACAAAATTCCCGATTACTTCCTCGGGAGTCATTAGTGTGTATCTAGGATTACCACGAATTAATTGAACTTGAGTGGGGTTAAGGAAAATGAGAGATCTTAGAATAACCTTAACCACCTCGTGGTCGTCCCACTTTTTGCTCCCGAGGTTGCGCACTTGGTTCACCAAGGTTTTGAGCCGGTTGTACATATCTTGTGGCTCCTCCCCTTGGCGAAGACGGAAGCGACCGAGCTCCCCCTCGATCGTTTCCCGCTTGGTGATCTTGGTGAGTTCATCACCCTCGTGCGCGGTCTTGAGTAGGTCCCAAATCTCCTTTGCATTCTTCAACCCTTGCACCTTGTTGTACTCCTCCTTGCTTAGGGAGGCGAGGAGTATGGTTGTAGCTTGAGAGTTGAAGTGCTCGATTTGGGCCACTTCGTCCGTATCGTAGTCTTCATCCCCTACGGATGGTACCTGTGCTCCAAACTCAACAACATTCCATATACTTTTGTGGAGTGAGGTTAGATGAAATTTCATTAAATCACTCCACCTAGCATAATCTTCGCCATCAAAAGTTGGTGGTTTGCCTAATGGAACGGAAAGTAATGGAGTATGTCTAGGTGTACGAGGATAATGTAAGGGAATCTTACTAAACTTCTTGCGCTCTTGGCGCTTAGAAGTTACGGACGGCGCATCGGAGTCGGAGGTTGATGTTGATGAAGTGTCGGTCTCGTAGTAGACCACCTTCCTCATCCTCTTGTGCTTGTCGCCTTTCCGATGCGACTTGTGGGAAGAAGATTTTTCCTTCTTCTCTTTGTGGTGTGAAGAAGAAGATCTTTTCTCCTTCCTTTTGGAGGAGTCCTTCTTCTTCTCCTTCCTCTTGGTGCGGGACTCTTCCGATGAAGTGCTCCCTTGGCTCGTAGTGGGCTTGTCGCCGGTCTCCATCTCCCTCTTGGTGTGATCTCCCAACATCACTTCGAGCGGTTAGGCTCTAATGAAGCACCGGGCTCTGGTACCAATTGAAAGTCGCCTAGAGGGGGGTGAATAGGGCGAAACTGAAATTCTCAAAAGTAATCACAACTACAAGCCGGGTTAGCGTTAGAAATATAATAGAGTCCGCGAGAAAGGGTGCAAAACAAATCGCAAGCGAATAATGAAGTGAGACACGCGGATTTGTTTTACCGAGGTTCGGTTCTCTCAAACCTACTCCCCGTTGAGGAGGCCACAAAGGCCGGGTCTCTTTCAACCCTTACCCTCTCTCAAATGGTCCCTCGGACCGAATGAGCTTTCTCTTCTCAATCACTTGGAACACAAAGTTCCCACAAGGACCACCACAAGATTGGTGTCTCTTGCCTCAATTACAAGTGAGATTTGATCGCAAGAAAGAATCAAGAAAGAAGAAAGCAATCCAAGCGCAAGAGCTCGAAAGCACACAAGCAAATCACTCTCTCTAATCACTAGGGCGTTGTGTGGAATTTGGAGAGGATTTGATCTCTTTGGTGTGTCTAGAATTGAATGCTAGAGCTCTTGTAAGTAGTTGAGAAGTGGAAAACTTGGATGACTTGAATGTGGGGTGGTTGGGGGTATTTATAGCCCCAACCACCAAACTAGCCGTTTGGTGGAGCTGTCTGTTCGATGGCGCACCGGACAGTCCGGTGTGACAGCCACGTCACCAAAGCCGTTGGGCTCCGACCGTTGGAGCTCTGTCTTCTGGGCCCGCCTGGATGTCCGGTGGCGCACCGGACATGTACTGTAGATTGTCCGGTGCGCCTGCTCCCGCGTGCCTGACGACTGCGCGCTTCTGGCGCGCATTAAATGCGTCGTAAATGCGTCGCAGGTAGCTGTTGGCGCCGAAATAGCCGTTGCCCCGCTGTTGCACCGGACAGTCCGGTGTACACCGGACAGTCCGGTGAATTATAGCGGAGTGGCCGAAGTGAATTCCCGAGGCTGGCGAGTTCCGGAGGCCGCTCTTCCTTGGAGCACCGGACATGTCCGGTGTACACCGGACAGTCCGGTGAATTATAGCGGAGTTGCCTCTGGAATTTCCCGAAGGTGAACAGTTCGGAGTTGGAGTCCTCTGGTGCACCGGACATGTCCGGTGGCACACCGGACAGTCCGGTGCGCCAGACCAGAGGTGCCTTCGGTTGACCCTTGCTCCTTTATTTGAACCCAATACTTGGTCTTTTTATTGGCTAAGTGTGAACCTTTGGCACCTGTATAACTTATACACTAGAGCAAACTAGTTAGTCCAAATATTTGTGTTGGGCAATTCAACCACCAAAATTATTTAGGAACTAGGTGTAAGCCTAATTCCCTTTCAGACACCACGTGCGAAATAGTACACGCGAATCCATACGCGCGACATTGTGCGAATGACATGTAAATCAGCACGCGCGAAGTGCGGGAACCACTAAATAACTGTCGTGTTTGTACTAAACAAGTATTGATTCACAAACGTTTAAATCGATGTAATCATATTAATGGGTATTTATAAAAGGGCGAGTTAAAGCTACACTTAAATTAGAATGTCATTTTATTAACCATTAGACAAACAAACAATACGCTAGTTAGACAAATACTTGTTATTAACGTGCATTCGACATGATTACGAAGTTATCACAATTAAAACAGGATCAGATGTATCTGCTATGCATACACATTGAATATGTACTTGTTCATGATTCAATACGATGGAATCTCATGCGGCCACAACCCATCTCACCCACGAACAGGACGATTGCTTCTACTTCTCGTTCTCCACCGCGCACATGAGAACTAACACGACGGGAGGAGCTCGACGAGGGTGGCCTTTCGGTCGACCACGACAGCTGGATGCCGGCTAGGGCCCGCTGAGAACACACCGCGACGGGCTAGGGAGCCGGGGCTGGACGCCTGGGCACGCGGGACAGGCGCGCAGGAGAGGGCTCGGCAGCGGGCTAGGAGCTAGGCCGTGCGCGTCGCGCTGACTGGCCGCGAGCCGCCGCGCCGGGCAGGGACCGAGAAGGACGGCCACGCAAGGCAAGCCGCGGGCCGCCGCGCCGGCTGCCGTGCCATGGCCGTGAGCCGCGCCGCGGGCGGGCTGGCCGCGCCGCGCAGGCCGCCGCGGGCGGGCTGGCCGGGCACCGCGCGCCGTGCCGGGGCATCAGGGGCACCGCGGGCTGGCCGCTGCGAGCTGCCACGCCGACCGCGCCGGCTGCCGTGCCGAGCCGCCGCGCCGGGGCCGGGGTCACGCCAGCATGCCGCCGTGCCGAGCGGGACGAGGGAGAGGGAGGCACTGGCGGTTTGGAGGGGGAGAGCGAGCGCAGCGGAGAGGAGATGGGACACGGCTTAAGGGCGTCGTGGGCGCGGGGCTTTCGGGCGGTTGAAGAAAATGCCGGGGCACCCGACAGGTGGGCCCCATCCCACAGCGGTGGCGGCGCTAGGGTTGGGCGAGCAGGAGCGCGCGGGGCGGCTGAGCTGCAGCGCGGCGCGCGCTGGGCTGCAAGCGGCTGCTGGGCTACGCGGGGTGGGCCGCCAGGCCATGGGAGGGGGCGCAAGCTGGGGTGGGCCGCGCGCGCCGAGTGGGCCCTGAGGGAAGAGGATGGCCGGGTGGGCTGGGCCCAAGGGGAAGGGAGGGGGCTGAAGCTTCCTCTTTTATTTATTTACTTCTTATTTCTTTTGCTATCGGGTATTTAGGTTTTGGTTTATAAACTTCAAGATTCAAATGAGCTTCGGGAATTTTGAATGAGTGCCAAGACACAATAAATGAACATACCAAGGAGACTACTATTTCGGCATGCTATGCAACAAACAAGGACCCTCTCAGGGTCTTATTTTACAAAGCTTATGCCGATATAAAAACAAAATAATTCCCCATTTTTAGAAAATAGAGAAAGGAAAGCGAAGAACTGAGAGAGTAACACCTGAATTTGGTGGATATTAGAAAATAAATTTTATACCCCCAAATTCAGGGTGTTACACTTCCCTACTTGACATGCTGCACAAAATTTGTCTTTCTCAAAACATACATCGGTTACTCCTAACACATGTCCCCCCTTTAGAAGTTTATGATGGTTCTTCATTCCAATATGTGTTAGACGCTGATGCCATAGCCAGCCATGTTGGTCTTAGCGAGTAAACATGAATCTAGATCGACATTCTCTTTTGTAAAATCAACCAAATAAAGCTTGTCGTTTAATACGCCTTTAAAAGCTAGTGAACCATCACTCCTTCTAAAGGCAGTCACATCTATATTTGTAAACAATCAATTATAACCCATGTGACATAACTAACTAATGAAAAGCAAATTATAACTAAGTGATTCCACCAAAAAGACATTAGAAATGGAATGCTAGGTAGTAATCGCAATCTTACCTAAACCCTTTACCTTACCTTGGTTCCCATCTCCAAAGATGATTGTGTCGTGGGAATCCTTGTTCTTGATGTAGGAAGAGAATATCTTCTTCTCCCCCATCATGTGGTTTGTGCGCCCACTATTAATAATCTAACCTGAGCCCTGGATGCATAAACCTGCAAGGTGAATTTAAGCTTGGGGTTTAGGTACCCAACTAGTATTGGGTCATGTCAGGTTAGTTACATAGGATTTTGGTACCCAAATGCAAGTTTTACCATTCTTTTTTGGGTCCCACATTAGAAGCAACAATACAACTAGATTTCTTTGGACAGTTGTCCCTGAAGTGGCCCTTCTCCCCACATGCGAAGCATCCTCTCTTTATTTGCTTTTTCCTATCAATGTTAAAGAGAAGATCCTCGACCTGCAGGGACACACCCATTAGATTAATCTTGCGGATCATCCCCATTATCTTTCCGACACGTCGGACTATTTCTTCATCCTCGGAGGATGATGTCGAGGGTTGATCATCTTCATCATCATCACTTTCTTCTTCTTATTCTTCACTTGAGGAGCTAGGGGTGGGAGCCTTCTTCTTGCCTTTCTTATTTTCATCATATGCAAAAGCATATGGCCTTGAAGAAGTTGGTTCCTCATGAACCATCTTTCGCGACATTTCAAATGTCGCAACCTTTCCGATCATAATTGTCGGGGTCATTGTGCTGAAGTCCTCCATGTTGTGAAGAATGATGATGATGATCCCATATCTTTGTTGTGGTAGTAGGGAGATGATCTCCTCACAATGTCTTCATCACCTAGCTTATTAATTCCAATATAATTGAGCTCATTGATAATTAGATTCCAACGAGAATACATATCTCTAACAAGCTCATTATCTTTCATGGCAAAAGAATTGTAATCATTTAAGACTAGGCAATGTTTCTGCTCACGGACATTGGATGTGCCGTCATGGAGCTCATGCAATTTTAATCCAATTTACGGTCTGGTGATTTTTAAATAAAAAAATCCTGAGAGGGCACTGTTCATCTAGGTGGCTGGACCCAGTGTAGTGTGCCCTAGACCAGACCAAGTTAGACTCTTTTGAGCCTAACTTCTCCAAACTTTTTCGCTTTTTTGGTAGCTTTGAGCCTAACTTCTCCAAACTTTTTCGGCTTTTTTGGTAGCTTCCCTATGACTTAGACAAAAATAGTTAGCACTTAATCCAATTTAGTAAATATAGGAAACATACATTTTTGCCATTGTTTCACTAGGGTTTGAAATATGCTCAAAACTAAGTTATGTGCAACTTATTCAAATACTTAATCCTCATTTTTTTAGTTTTACCCAAAGTTGCACTTTTGACCTTCATTTGTACTCATTAGAGTTGTTGCCTTTAATTTGCCCTTGCTAAAACCTGTGCTCATCTAATATCAAAGTAGTTAGTCCAATGTGATGTGTTGAGCACTTAATCATCAAAACATGTAGAAATGGCCCTATGGCACATTTCCCTTTTAGGTTTGAAGTTTGATCCTCCTATGATGGGAAGAATAAGCTTCCACGAACCTGATGACGAAACACCGAAGGTTGTCATGCTCTTCATCAAGATTGTGAATTCATCGAAGGTGAGCGCCAATATTGGTCACTTATTTTTTATTTATGAAGGATATCAAAAAACAAGGCAACATAAATGAATAAATCTTTTACTCCACTCTTTAATTAACTCCTCTCATAGAGATTAATTAAAAGGGAGAAAGTAAAAATGTTAGATAAAAGATGACAAGCATGAAATATGTAAGATCTAAAGGTAATACAAGCAACTCATCTTGGTTGGACATTACTTCACTCCATTTTTTATTATATGGTAAATGATATCAATGATACCTTTGACTTCAATAAGCACCAATACGAATGTAAGAAGAGAAGACAGCTTCGTAGACAGAGCAAATCAGTTTTATACGACAAAAAAACGTGTGTTGGTACTGTGCCCCTATTTATAGTCATTGGGTGTAAAAAAATACAATCATTCCCTTAAGACTATACATATGAAATACTGAATAATTGACTATGGGCATTATTGTCTTTTTCCTTTGTAGTCTAGCTGAACAAGTCTCGAGGATTTCGCCTTGCTCTTGCTGACTCTTTCATTATGTGTGCGGTCAATCGAACCGAAGTTTGTAGGTTTGTCTTTATAGTTACGACAACTGGACATCATCTTAAACAATGGTGTCCTTCGGCACTTTACTCTGTCATACCTGAAACAAATATAAGAATAATTGATAAATCAATGTTTTGAGGACCTTGGGCCAGAGAGAGCCTCCAACAACAATGTTCGTTTATGTTATTATTAGGTGAGTGCTCGTGCGTTGCAACGGGAACATATAATAACATGATAACTTATATACAAAATGGGTCTTATATTGTTACAAGAAAATGTTTCATAATCCATTTGTAATCCTGGCCATACATAAATTTTGTTATTTTAATTTAGCTATTTCACTACTACATTACAACCATCAGTATCATGCAGACTTCGATATATGTCACGATTTGCATGGTCTCATCATTGAAGAGCACATGCCACAGCTGCCAGTAGAAGTTCCCTCGTACATTGTTAGTCATCAGGTATGCACCACCATACACGCTTGCTTAAACAAAAAAAGGCAAGTGTATGTGTTTGCGAAGAGAATTAAAGGCAAGCCGGCACAAAAGCTACCCTGACGATGGCGAGCGGTCATTGTTGTTGGTCCTCCTCTGCGTCACCTCTGGCGCCAAGATGACGCCACAGTCCTTGATATAGTAGTCATCGAACGCGTACGACATGGCGAGTACCGATGGCTCTTAGCTAGGCTGCCAAACGAAGTGCACCCCGGGCTCATCAGCGAGGTAGTACACCTAGCCGTTGCACCACCGGGTGTGCTACTCCTCTACATACATCTTGTTCGAGGACACTCACACAACGTCAGCAACGACCATCGTCCCAGGGCACAAGAATTCATGGCCGGTCAGTAGCGACTTACGTGGCAGGTTGAGCTTCAGTTGGATGATGAGCTGGATGGCGTGACGGCGCCATCGTCGGATGCTGTGCCCAGAACAACCCGAGAGTCGCCGGCGTTGGCGACGACCATGAGGTCCCCCTGTTTGAAGACGGACAGCACAGTGCAGCCGCTCTGGACCACGTCCAAGCGGCGGCTACGCCGGAGCTTGCCGAACACAGCGGCGCATGCGGCCACGTAGGACTGCTTCTACAGGTCGAACTGGCAGTCGTTAAGCTTCTTCTCGTCGTCGATGAGCGACGCCAACGCGAGCGCCTCCTACCAGTGGTGTTTGTTCGGGGTTTCCAAGTAAGAAACATGGATTCAACTTTGGCGTTGGTTTATAAAAATGACTCACAAGTCAAATCCATAAAAAAATATTACGAAGAATAAATGTCACACATATAAAAAGGAATTTAAGTTGAAAACATTATTAAAAAAAGAAATTGCATGTCAGGCTCTTCTTTAAATATTACTCCCTCCATCCAAAAATATAATTCAGGAATCTCGTTGATAATTATCTACTACTACACATTGTGTAAGGGTAGCAGATGGGCTTTGGGAGAGATGTAGTAGATATTTTTACTGTAACAGATATTGACATAAACACACATGTGGTGTAGTGGTAGGAGCACATTTGCTTGAGGGGTCGCAGGTTTGAATCCCATTAGGTCCACATTTGTGTTTTTTAATTTAATTTTAATTAGACGTGGGATGTACGTGGGAATGAGAATAAGCTTTGCGGGGAGGGGGATGGGAATGACAGAACACGAAATAACAGCCGGGGAGGGAGGAATGGGAATGACAGCCGGGAATGGGAATGAGCTTTTGTGGGGAGAGGGAATGAGAAAGACAGTGTGAGAGGGAGAATAAAAATGGCAGAACACGGAATGACAGCCTATCCATTACTGCCTTAATAAGCAGTAGAAATAGAGATAAAAACCTAGCATATATTCGAATATAGATCTAAATTCTAGTTATTCATTTTACATTTTCTGTCCAATACTATGAAAATGGTGTAAAAAATGCCGTCCGTGTTGGATGGACTTGGATTCCATTCCATACGCCTCCTATCCGAATTCATCACTACTCTCTACTCTCTTGGCAAGGCGACGCCGGCGCCCGGCGGCCCAGCGGAATTGCTGTTACAGCGGCCAGGACCCCTCGACGAGACAAAATCACAGAACCGTACTTCTGGCATCCCCATCCCAATCAGAATCACATCTATGGTGGACATGGAGTACTGTACTTGCCACCGTTAGCGCATGTGGGTCGTACTGGCGTGCGTGCAGGAATCCAGGCACGGATGGTCAGGTCACATCCATCCATCCATCCATCCATCCATCCAATCATGTCCCGTCGTCTCATGTCGGAAAGGCTGCGACCCCAACTGCAAGGCAAGTACAGTCAGCTGCTTTCAGCCGTTTGCACTTTGCACCTGGGGTAAGGGGATGGAGCTCGATTTGGTGGTTCTCCTCGCACGCATGTGGGTGAACAATGGCAGATGTTCTGCTTGCTGCCTGCGAAGCCAATGTTTCTATGTTATGAGTTTTTATTTTAGTCCTCTCTAGATATTAAAGGATTGCTAAATAGTTTTTTTTTAAATCAATTTTTTTATTAAAAAAACATTACGTCACAAAATAATAAGGAAAAAAACTAGAGTTTCTCATACAAATGAAACCAAATAATAATGTAAATATAGAAAATAAAGCAGGCTATTTTATGAGCACGAGCGTATGGACATTGTTGGGAACAGGCTGCTGGTACCGGAATCACTGTTGCAGCGGGCGGCCAGCCGGCCGACTGTGACCAGGCCACGCCGCCGTAGACAGTAGTATGCCCCGGCATCCCATCCCCGTCGCCATCGCTATCACATTCACACAGTAGGAGCACAGAGTACGTACACTAGCAAGCAGACTAGCTACCACCACTACAGTAGTCCATTGACCAGGTATTTGCACCGTTAGGCTCGGCGCCAGTGCATGGACACCAGCCGGACCAGGGGGCCCCTGCCGGACAAGTGCATGTGGCCGTACTGGTGGTGCAGGTCACTACACTATGCCTATGCGTGCGGGCATGCATGGCTGGTCAGGTCAGGTCAGGTCACGTCCGATTCGTCCATCCATCCCAATCATGTCCGTCCTCGTTCTCTTGTTGGAAAGGTAAAGGTTGCAACTTGCAAGTACGGAGTAGCATGCAACCGACCCGACCCATCACCAGGCAAGTACGCGACGCGACCTGCTTTTGCAGTTGGGGTAATGGGATGGAGCGCACTTTTGGGATGGAGCATGTGGGGTGGATATTGCCGGCAGACATTTTACCACGGCCTCTCCGATTAAACCGGTGCTATCGACCACTCGCGCGGTACGGTCGTTACCGACCCATCAACACACAGGTTAGTTGGACTGTCGATCGGTCGCCTTCAACGATTGGCCTGTTCGCTAGGTTGTGTTTTTATAGTGTTTTATTTTTATAAATTGTATTAGCTGACTTTAATCCGAAACGAACCATCTAAACTAGCTGTTAATGGAAGACAATACCACTAGTAGAAAAGAGCTCTAAGGTGGCGGCACACAAAAATTTATACGGGCAGTTTTAGTTACAAGCACGCCAGTGAAAAAATAGGCGGGCCCGTCCTTAACGAACCGGCAGTGTAAATATATATACACTGACGGTTCACTTAACAAAACCGTCACTGTAAATAATGTAATTTATACTGGTGGCTTTATTAAGTAAACCGCCAGTGGAAATATAATATACACAGGGCGGTTACAAGTGTTAGCTTTTTTCTCTTGCCAATTTACAAGTGTTACTTTTTACAGGTAGTGATGGAGAGGACATCGTGGATGTATAACTTATCAAGGCTAGATCCGTCATACATATTCGAGGTCCATAGGTTTATTGATGTGGCTACGGAACATGCTTGGAGAACAAAGACAAATCACATATATTGTCCATGCATGGACTGCAAAAATGTTGTTGTATTTGATGACACAAACCAAATCATATCTCATCTGGTATGCCGAGGATTTGTGAAGGATTACACAGTTTGGACAAAGAATGGAGAGGGTAGTGCGCCTTATACGACTGAAGCCGCTGAGGACGAAAGATTTCAGTTTGTTCACGGGACACACCCACCTCTTCCACAGAGCGAACATGTAATGCCAAATGTTACTGATCATGGTTATTGTGGAGGAAGCGAACATGATAGAACTCATGTTTTGCCGAATGTTATTGATGAGGAAGATGCAGAATTGTTAGAGACAATAGTTGCGTCGTCATATGAATCCATTGATGTCCTTCAAGAAAGGTATGGAGTCCCTGAAGAAAGCAGCAGAAGAGCCTTTGTACGATGAGTCTAAGGGTTGTACCGAAGAGTTCACGACGCTCCGGTCTGTGTTAAAGCTGTTGATGTTAAAAGCTAGATATGGTCTGTCTGATGCTGGCTTTGACTCGTTCTTGAATATCATCACAGACATGCTTCCAAAGGAGAACAAAGTGCCTGCTAACACGTACTATGTAAAGAAACTAATCAGTCCGCTCGCTATGGATGTGGAGAAGATCCACACGTGTAGAAATCATTGTATCCTTTATCGAGGCGATGATTATAAAGACTTGGAGAGCTTCCCAAAGTGTAATGCAAGTAGGTACAAGACGAATAAAGACTATCGAGATGATTAGTGTGTTGCATCCGTGTCTAAGGGCAAGAAGCGAAAGAAAGCCCAAAAGAAGACTTCAAAATCCATGAGCAAAGAAAAGGAAGAAGTAGACTATTATGCGCTCAAAAAGATTCTTGCTTTGGTGATGTGGTACCTCCCCGTCGTCGATTGATTGAGGTGTTTGTTCGCTAACCCCGAGGATGTCAAACTTATGAGCTGGCATGCTTCTGATGAGCACAAAAATGATGGGAAGCTTCGACATCCAGCCGATGGGAAGCAGTGGCAAGATTTCAATGACAATCATCGAGACTTTGCCGATGAACCAAGAAATGTTAGGTTTGCACTGAGTACCGATGGAATGAATCCATTTGCTGAGAGGAGCAGTAAGCATAGCACATGGCCGGTGATCCTCACCATATACAACCTTCCTCCATGGTTGATGCAGAAACGAAAGTACATTTTGCTAACCATTCTTATTTCTGGACCTACACAACCTAGAGTTGATATGGATGTATTTTTGGAGCCCTTAATGGAGGATATGAAAATACTATGGGAAACAGGTGTTCAAATGTTGGATGAGTATCGTAAAGATTCGTTCACACTAAGAGCAATTATTTTTGTTACGATCAACGATTACCCTGCTCTCTTCACATTATCAGGCCAGTTCAAGGGAAAGGTTGGTTGCATAGTATGTATTGATGAAACTGCTTATGTGTCCCTTGCTGCATCTAAGAAGATAGTGTACATGAGGCACAGACGCTTTTTATTAGAAGGACACAGGTACCGCATGCGAAAGATGGATAAGTACTTCGACAATAATGGTGAACTGCATTCTACTCCTCCATCGGGTAATAATAGAGGTCATAGAGTTTTTGAAATAGTCAAGAAAATCAACTTTGTTTTCGGGAAGAAGACAAAAGATGGGAAAACAAGGAAGGATGCCAAACCATCTTTGGGGGCTATATTCAAAAAGAAGTCTATTTTCTTCAAGTACTTGCCTTGATGGAAAGAGTTTGATGTGCGACATGCAATCGATGGTATGCACGTTTAGAAAAACGTTTTTGAAAGCATAATTGGCACCTTGCTAGACATAAAGGGCAAAACAAAAGAAGGGCTCAATTCATGCGTGGACATGGTAAATTTAGGCATAAAAAAGAACTACATCCTGTTCTTCAAGAAAATGGGAAGTACCATCTCCCGGCAGCAAGCTACAATCTTAATGTAGATGAGAAACATGCGATGTGTGTTTGGATCAAGAATTTGAGAGTCCCATCCGGATTCTGTTCTAGCATACAGAGTATTGTGTCAATGAAAGACCTGACGGTCACCAACTACAACTCACATGATTGTCATGTCATGTTAACTACATTCCTACCTATTGCCATCAGAGCTATAAATTCTTTATTTTTAAAGATGGCAATCACACGGTTGTGCTACTTTTTCAATAGAATTTCACATAAGGTAATTGACCGGGATGAGTTAGCATCTCTTCAGGAATTCGCAGTGGAGACAATATCACAGTTTGAGATGTGTTTCCCTCCATCGTTCTTTGATATTATGGTGCACCTTGTGGTACACTTGGTACCACAAATAGAGGCATTGGGTCCTATGTACTTGCACTGAAATGTGGACGTACGAGTGTTTCATGTCAATACTGAATGGTTATGTATCAACCCGTGCTCATCCCGAGGCATCCATGATAGAGGGGTACTGTACTGAAGAGTCCATTGAGTCAGAGAGGACCATTTTGCAATAGTATACTAAAAGACCAGGTTGCAATAGGTCTGCCTCCGTCACGACACCGAGGGTAGACTGTATGGAAGCAGTAGGATGGGACGAAAATCCTTCATCCCACCAGATTACAATACAGTACTTGAGGCACATCACAGCATCCTACATCAGCTAGAGATAATAGAGCCATTTATCCAACAACACATCAATGAGCTTCACGAGCAAATCCTGGGCAAACAGATGATTGGGTAATGAAGCGACGTAAGCTGCGGTTCAACACATGGCTAATTGTGAAGGACATTCCACACGGAGATACAATAGAAGAACAAACCATTAAGGGGTTGGCATCTGGACCATCACGCCAGGTCACGACATGGCAAACATATGACATTAGTGGATTTACATTTTGTACCAAGTCCAAGGACAAAAGAAGCATATCACAAAACAACGGTGTTCGATGCGAGGCCATAGACGATGAAACTGGTCATACTATTACATATTTTAGCTTTATTGAGGACATATGGGAACTAGACTATGGTACATTTAATATCTCAGTTTTCCGATGTTAATGGGTTGAAGACAAACATGTCACGATAGACAAATATGGGGTGAGAGTTCTTGATCTAAATAAGGTAGGTTACTAAGATGACCCATGGATCCTTGCTAATCGTGCTGCATAGGTCTTCTATGCTGAACAGATCATCCCTAACAACGAGAAGAAAAGCATAGACAAATTGAAGCATGTAGTTTTTCCTGGAAAACAACAAGCTATAGGAGTTTATGGTGTATCTGATATGGAGGATTTTAACCAATTCAATGACACTGTCTCTTTTCATAGAACATTCAACCAAGATAAGGAACGTTGAGCGAAGCATCCCACGTAAAATGTTGCCCTTGGGTCCGCCACGATGGACAAGGCAGAATAATAGCTCCCTAGATTATAAACTTGTCTTGTAATTGATTATTGTTAGGACCATGTCTACTACAAGTTTGAGATCAATATATATATTTCTTCAATGTCCTATAATGTTGTCGTAAAAGATATAAAAGATACTGTTGAGATCAATATATATTTCTTCAATGTCCTATAATATACTGTCATAGGAAGTTTTGGCATTTGAGATGAAGGTGTGCATGGTATGAGGCGCGGTCTAGAAGAAGGATGAATCAGTTCCGAAGCTGTGGATGGAGAAGCTTCAGCTTAGCACAAAGACAGGTGATGGAGAATGAAACCAACATAAGGGGAAAAGACTGCCTAGTCCTCGACAGATTACCCTTTAGCCAATAGTAAATGTCAAGGACATGAATGTAATTTTACCCAGGCTACGTTCTGTGCCTATAAATAGATGAGAACATCGATAATTTAATGATTGGATATGGTTATTCATGTTCTTTATATGTCTCATATGTCCCTGCTTTTCATTACATATTGAGATGATGAAGGTTTGTCCTTCATAACCTTCGTCTGGAGATCATTATATCCTAAGGGAGATAATGCCTCAAAGGATGAAGGTCTTTAACTATTAACATTTGTGGTTCTTAACTCATAGCATTTGAGAACAAGTGACCAACAGATACTTATGTAATAATGCACAAAGGAAATCCATTGTAAATATTTTATACTGGTGGTTCTCTAACAAAACCGCCAGTGGGAAACTAATTATATTGGCGGTTGTCTAACAAAACCGCCAGTGAAACAATCTATATTGGCGGTTCTCTAAGACAACCGCCAGTGGAAAACATTCTACACTGGCAGTTCTCTAAGACAACCTGTCGGTACAAATGAGCCTTTATAACTAGTGGCGAGAGGGAGCTCGAAAAATTTACAAGTCCCCTAGAGCCAGTTCATCTCATCACGCCGTTAGGCTGTTCGATTTAGTCCCCGAGGGTTTCTTCACCAGCGATCCTCCGCGTCGTCCCCGCACCACCTTCAGGTTTTCCTCTTTCCCTTTATTTGCTCTTTCCCTTTCACCTCTGCCACCGCCGCCACCGTCATCTCCCGCGCCGGTAGTGGTCGTAAACCCTAAGGCTCGCTGCGCCAGTTAGTAAACCCTAGGGCGTACTTGCTTTCACAGCCGCCGCCAGCCTACATTATATATATGGTTCAATCTAGTCTTTTCTATCGTCGACGTAGCCTCAAAATGGACCCAGCGGATGCCATCGCAGTGTGGCTCAAGGCACGTACACTAGCGGAGCGGCTGGCAACGGCGCGGCTCATGCATCGCTGCCACCTCGAGCTCCGTCGCTAGTCGAGGCTCAATCATCAAGACGTCGTACGCCGTATTTTCGTGTGCGCTTCAAGAGTTCTCTCGAAGCGTCGCCGCCACCGTGAACTGCGCCATTGTGTGCTCCTCGGCTTCAACGAATGCACATGAGGTTGTCTCCGCGCCCGTGCATCTAGAGCCAGTAGCGCCAGTCATCATCCTCTCCGACGATGAAGATGAGATCGATTGGACGGCACTGATGGACGACGGCGACGAGTAGAAATTACTGATATATGTTCCTAATCTTAGTATGATGGATGACGTACTATATATCTAAGAACTTAGTATGATGTACTACGTATTATGTAAGAACCTAGTGTGATTATATATATATATTGTGTTCTAATATTCTGTTCCAAACTGTGTGTTCAATTTTTTGAATCTTTGTTGCACTCTTTTATATATATATATATAGCTCAATGAGTTCTGTAAACAAGGACCAAGGGTTAATGCCCGACCACATGAACAAGGGTGTTTCTCAAGAACATTCAAGTGATGAAGGATATGAAACGCCTACCGACCCTTGTCCTAGCATAGATCGGGCTGCTCGGCGTCAATTGCATCGTGACCCGAATTATGATCCACAAGAGTGTGAGGTAAAGTACACATCTTTAGTTTCGTATGTGTATACCTAATTAGTTGATTTCACAATGTCTATTACACATGAATAGGAGGTCTTGTCTCAATATCTTGCGATACTTGATGAAGCCATGGCACATTACCAAGACGCACTGGGGCTGAACCAAGACGAAGACGCACCGGTACCGATCGATACAACCACCGAGAGGTCAAGGAAAAGGACACAGAGCGACGGAAAAGAGGTGACAGGGGACTAAACAAGTTTCCTGACAAAACATATAAAATCTCAGATGTGAGCCCAAAAGGTCAGCCCCTGGCTCCAGAAGAGGCACTCCCTAAGTTCCGGAATGCACTTGGGTTCTTAGTTAGGGATAATCTTGACATCATAATCTGACATTGGAAAGATATGTCAGATGATGTCAAGAATCAAATATGGAATAAGCTATTAATGAGGTTTGTTCTACCTCGGGGTTCAGAAGAACTCGTGAAGGAATACACGATGAAGCAGCTTGCAATCAATTTTCGAAACTGGAGGTCTGAGATGAATACAAAATTGCAAAGAAAGGCCTAGACCCGACAAAAAAATATAAAATCTCAGAAGGTCAGTGGGCAGTATTTCTAGAGCAGAGGAGCAGCCCTGAATTCATATCTCTAAGCGAGGCAAATTCAGAACTATCTAAGAAGAACAAGTACCACCACCACTTAGGCACAGGTGATTACAAGCGTCAAGTTTCTAAATGGAGACAAGAAGACACCGAGAAGAAGACCGCAGGGTTGCCGACGCTTTCCGAGCAACTTGGTGAAAGGACAGCAAATTGGATCCGTGCTAGAAAACCCAGGGAAACTAAGGCTGGTGTATCTTTTGATGATCCAAATGTCGAAGAAGTTGCAAAAACATATATTATGGCAGCTAAGCAGAGCCAAGGATCATTTAAGCCACAAGGGAGAGAGACATCCTAACAGCTGGTCTCGGTAACCCTGAGCATCTAGGCCGTGTACGAGGAATCTCGTCTAAGGAAGGATGGAAGGAAGGATTCGGACCACAGTGGGAAGGTTTGTACAAGAAACATGATCGATACAAAGAAGAGTTGTCGGATTATTTTAAGCAGGAGGCAAAGAAAGAGTTTAAAGACTTGATGTCTCAAATGCTATCAAATCCTCCACCAGAATTGATGCAGCAGTTGGCAAGTGCGATGTCTATTCAACAGATGACTACTCCACAGCTGCAAATAATTCCAGCAGCTCAACCGCCGGCTTGCACCGATTGTACAACCGTCCCAAGCTCTGTCGCGTCAACGGGAAATAAGGTCTGTTATCCAGTTGATGACATAACAAGGCCAATGACGTGCACACTGGTTATAATATATGGTATTAACAATAATCGTACGAAGAAAGTAGGAACAGGCATTGCAATCCTAGGACGTAAGTTTCATGGAAGCGACATACCAGATGATTATTGCAGGGTAGAAGTGACGATGGTCATCCAAGGATCTGAGGACGACATGCTAGACATCCCTAGACCCAAAGGAATTGAGACACTTGGACAAGCCATCAAAAATTTCATCCTTTGGCCTCGAAGGGATGTCAAATTGGTTGATCCACCAACGCCGTCGTCATCTCATCCCCAACCATCTCCACCTCCTCAAACTTTAGTACCTTTACATCCATCATCACCTCCATAATCATCCCATGTTGCTCCTCATCCTTGTTGGAACTTGCTCTCCTGGCAAGTTGATCCAACGGGGGAGCGAAAACAGTGTAAGCAAGGTTTCAACTCGAGATGGCAATAGCTCTGTTGAATCCAGCCTCTCAAGGGCACTGTGCGGGTGTATTTATAGGTGCCTGAGTGCCCACGTGTCTTGGGTTAAGGACACATGTGCCCTCAGGCGCCCAGGTTATCCCCGGAATATTCCCATAAAGCAGGGTTACAGACTGTAATTACAGGGAAGCCTTTACAAATTAGGCCCGTAATGCGCAGCGGCCACGCAGGGCCTGCCATAATGGGCCAGATCACACGTGGGCCCCCATGTTGGACGAGGTCGCGGGATGGGACGACTTCGCCGTAGGCCTTCATTTTCCGATGCGTGGGACGAAGGGTAGAGTCTGCCAGTCGTCTTGTCTCCGTTGTTGCAGTGAGTCCGGCGAAGGCATCGAGCGAAGGGTGGCGTCTTCGCCTTCGCTCCAACATTTGCCCTCTGAGGGACCAGTTCGACTAAGTCATCTGGTGCCGAAGGCGTCGCTAGATGGTGGAGACGCTGCCCTCGCTCGAAGTGGTTCCACGGGGGTTTTTGACATGATCATTGATTGACACCGCACTGTTGGATTGCGGGTTTCCCGAAGCATCGCGCCCTGTGTATAAAAAGGGGGTGGGGCGGCGCGGATTGAAATTTACCTTTCTGCGCGCCGCTAAAACCGTAACCGCCCCTTTTTCAAACTGCTCGCCTGCTCGTCTGCCCTCCTTGCTCCTGTTCGCTGGAGAACTGGCCCGCGTGAAGCAGACCGCGCGCCGCCGTCGACGGTACGTAGCCATGCCGTCTTCCTCCTCGTCTGCTGCGACCACGCCGATGGCCGAGACGCCTTCCGAGGATCTCTCGGGCGGTGTGGCGGAATTACGACCGGGATGATACGGTGGAATTCGGTGTTTCGCGGATATCAGTCGGGCCGCGTGCAAGATATGCAACGGTTGGGGTATTTTGGCGGCAGGGGTCAGGGCGTGTGCTGGGGGCAGAGGAGATTCCCGAGCCTGAGGGTGAATTGGTTGTGTTTGAGGCATTTTTCATTGCCGGCCTTCGTCTGCCTGCGCATCGTTTCGTGTCGGAGGTTCTGCAGAAGTTCGGGGTCCTAGGTTCATCAGCTGACACCGAACGCCGTGGTGGCATTAGCGAAGTATGTCTGGGCAACAACGTCATATGGCGGTCAGCCCTCAGTGGAGGTCTTCGCCAAGCACTACTGTCTGCACTGGCAGAAGAGAAGAATTGGACATAAGATTGCACAGTTCGGATCGTGCACTTTCACGCCGAAGTCCGGGAAGACTTCGATGGAGGTTGTGGAGCTGGTCCTCTGTGCCCGAAATAAGTGGGGCAACTGGTGGGACTACTGGTTCTATGTTTCGAAGGCTGAAGTTGAGGATCACCCTGGGCTCCCTGCTGCCATCATGTGTTCTCATTATTATGAGGCGTACCCACCATTTGAAGTGGCGGAGGGTGATGAGAGTGAAAAGGCCCTTCGGATCGCTGCCCGTAGGAGTAGCGGGCGTGATCTGGTTGAGGAATTCATAGGGTATGGGGTGTGGCCCCTGGCGCATGGATGGACGCTGGGCGAAGTATGCCCTCGCGAGATGCCCTCCCTGAGTGGGCGGAAAGTGCGAAGTCCGCTTTTTGCTTTGGATGTGCGAGGGCCGGATCCTGCCGCGGTTGTGTGTGAGGCGGAGGATGGGGTGGTGCGAATTGTTGGTCGCTACGTGCCGAGGACGGAGGCCCAATGGAGCTGGGACATACGTGGATCCAACGACCGCCTAAACAGGGTTTTTGAGTTGAATGGTTTGCCATATGGCGGTTATCCTGGAGTAGACGTTGCCGACCGCCGGGGCAAAAAACCAGCGGCAGTGATCGAAGACGACCCCGCGCTGGAGGCTGCTCCATCCACTAAGAAGAGGAAGCTAGGTACTACGATGGGAAAACTGGGGGTCTCCGATAGCTTTGCTATGGAGTTGATGGGGACATGTGCGGCCCCCGGGGGAAGGATGTCTTCGCCCGAGCTCCGGGAGTCTTCGGCGCAGATGCTGGAGGTTACCGAGGGGTCGATGGCCCAAGAACGTTCCTATCCCCCGCGCGGCTGGCGAAGACTTTTTTACATCTCGCATGGCCCGTGACTTGAGAGTGTTTCCTTACGGACGGAATATTGCTGCTGCTGTGTCGGCAGTGATGAACAAGGATCGGCAGGATGCTACGCAGAAGCGCCGAGAGGTCGTCAGGCTCCCTGAGGCCAGGCCGAAGAGGGCACGAGGGAGTGCGAAGGCTGCCGTCCCCGGCGGTAGCCAGCCCTCACTGGCTGCGAAGGCGGCCACGCCTGGATCTGGCAAGTTGCCGGAGAGCGCGAAGGCGGTTGGCGCTGGCGGGACCAAGTCCGCCCCGGAGGGAGCTGCGAAGGTCCGGGAGCAGCCTTCGCCGGGGAAGCATGTTGCCGACTTCGGCACATATATTAGCGTGGACGACTATCTCGTCGGTAAGTTTTTTTTTGACCGGTGATACGTTGCAGGGTCGGGCGAAGGGCAACTTGTTGCCGTCTCGCCTGCGGTGGCAACCACGGCGTCTACCGCGGTTTTTGGGGTGAAGGGTGGCGCTTTCAGCGCTAGCAGTGAGGTTTCGGCGGCCACTGTCGTCAAGGACGAAGCGGGCACTGTGTCCCGCCGGCTGTGGGAGGCGTCGCTGCAGCTGACGCAGCAGCTGAATCAAGTAAGTTGAAGTAGGCTTCGTTGTGTGCCGCTTTCATGGTGATTGTGGACTCATGCATGTCTGTTAGGCGGCCGACTTCGCCGACCGCGTGGCGTCGGGCGCCCTTACGGCGGACGTGGCTGCCGAAGTCGAGAGACTTCGGGCGCAGCACGCGGACGCCGTCCGGGAAAAATCGGCTGCGGAGAGCAAAAACCGCAGGCTGGCGGAAAAGGTGGCCGCCCTGGAGAGCGAGAGGACGGACCTCCGGCGCCAGCTGGTGGAGGAAAGGAGGGAGGCCAATCGGGCCATCACCAAGGCATAGACGACGCAAGCGGAGGCCAAATTGGCGAGGGCGGAGGAGAGCCTCGCCAGCCAGCGTGTCGAGGAATGGGAGGCGCGGTTCAATGCTCTGCGGGCCTGCATGGAGAGGGCCGTGGCCTCTACTCGCGCGGAAGTTGAGCGGACGCGCAAACAGCTCGTGGACTCATACCGCGAGCTGGGTGCGCGGACTGCTGACTTCGAGGTGCCCGACCGAGAGGCGGGCCTTCGGTTCCTCGAGTGGCTGCAAGAGGAGTTGCTAGCGCTCCCGACCATCGTGGCGGGCTTCATGTCCTTTGCCTCCCTTATCACCTACGAGGGGGCTATGAATGCGCTGTCCCGCGAGGGGTGCAGTCACTATGAGGGCTTCGACCGATCCGATGAAGATTTTGGGCGCGAGATTTTTAAGGTCGAAGACCCTATGGTGAAGGACGCCGTGGGGGCCCTCTTCGACCGGATGTGGGGCCCCCACAGGTCGGGAGGCGGTTAGAGAACGGGCTGACCGGGCGAGGGATCGGGTAAAGTTTGTGTTTTGTTTTGTGTTGTGGAATGTGGGTGTACGCGGGTGTGCTGAATCGGTGTGCTGCGTTGCAGATGGCGCGTGCTGAGGAGGTGGAGGACTTCAGGCGTCTGAATAGCGCGCTGCCCGAAGCGGAGGCCAACCCGGTGATGGCCGAGGCTGAGGTCGACCCAGCACCGCTCCCTGGAAACCTGGTGAAGGTTCCCACGCTGCCCCTACGTCTACTGTGTCTGGTGGAGGCTCGCCGACAGCCACTGTGCCGATGGCGGAGGATCCCCCGAAGGCGGCGACGGAGCCAGCAGCGGAAGATCCCGTGGCGGCTGCTGGGTCTTCGTAGGTGGCTTAGTGTGTATGGGGTAGTTAGGGAATTTTGTCTGTGTTACTGAACCTTGGTTGCTGCGTAGGTTCAGGATTTTGGGCCTGCGCACGCAACCGCTACTGCTAATTTTGTGGCGGCTTCGACCGTGGTCGCTGGAAATGAATCGGATGGGTCTACGTATAAGTTTTCTGAGTTTGACGACTCTGGGAGTTCGATTTTGTGGACGGAATAGTCTTCGGATGAAGGCTTAGATTACTTTGCGGCCTTGGATGTGGCTGAGGCGGAGGCTTCTCCGCGTGTTACAGGATGCTGAAGTTTTGCCTGGTCCGAGTGTTGGGCGTAGGCGGCGAAGGGCGGTGGCGAAGCGTAGAGTGAGCGGGTTTGATGGTGGTCGGCTTCGTGTGGGCAGGGCTGGCAAGCAGGAATTGTTATCCTCGCCGGTTGGGGCGAGTATGGGTGAGGGGGAGTTGCGAAGGCTTTTTGAGGGTGAGGAGCTGAGGATAATGCTATTTAACTATAGGGAGTTGGGGATCATTCCAAAGGTTGAACCAATGTAAGGTGTGATGCCCTCGCTGTACGCGTGTAACTGTAGTTTGTATGATAAGGTTGACTGCCTTCGCGCATCTGGCTATGTTCGTAAGGCGTTGCGCACCTGGTCTAGCACGTTTATTGTGTCGGTCCGGCTGCGCCTGTAGACTTTTGAACTGATGTAATGCACCTTCGATATTTTGCACTCGTTATGCTAGTCCGGCTGCACCCTTAGGCGACTTTTGCACGGATAGTCTTTTGGAGAAGACTTCGAATTTACGCACTTGTTGTGCTAGTCCGGCTGCACCCTTAGGCGACTTTTGCGCGGATTGTCTTTTGGTGAAGACTTCGATTTACGCACTTGTTGTGCTAGTCCGGCTGCACCCTTAGGCGACTTTTGCGTGGATAGTCTTTTTTAGAAGACTTCGAATTTACGCACTTGTTGTGCTAGTCCGGCTGCACCCTTAAATGACTTTTGCGCGGATAGTCTTTTTGAGAAGACTTCGATTTACGCACTTGTTGTGCTAGTCCGGTCGCACCCTCAGGCGACTTTTGCGCGGACTGTCGCACGCGAGGGTAGCCATCGCTGCCCCTCGCGGTGACTTTTGTGTCGGTCGAATGCCGAAGACCGTTGATGCGGTCTTTTTCGACGTAGTTTTTGCGGGGGATTTTTCGCGTGTATATTACATGGCTCTGCCTCGTTAAAAACCCTCACCCCCCGGGAGGAAAAGAGTGTGGGCCGGCTTAAAACTGTTCTGCGGATTACAAGGGCGAAGTGGCCCTGAGGAGTTAAACAAAAAATTTGTGAAGATTATCAATGTTCCAAGAATGTTCTAAGTCTTCGCCGGATGGCGTTGTGAGCCTATACGCGCTGGGGGACGCCTTCGTCTTGACGATGAAAGGGCCCTCCCATTTTGGCTCCAACTTGCCCCGGGACTCTGTCCGAGCTGTCCGGACGAGTACGAGGTCTCCTTTGTTGAATTCCCTCGGGATGACTGTGTGGTCGCGCCATGCTTTTGTCTGAGCTTGGTATTTGTTTAGAGCCTGTAGGGCGAAGACGCGGTCTCCGTCGATGAGGTCCTTCGAAGTAGGCTCGTCTACGTCGGGGACGGCCGACGCGACTGTTCGTGGTGACCCATGTTTTATTTCTTGCGGAGTCATAGCCTCCGATCCGTATAGAAGGCGAAAAGGGGTGAACCCAGTTGCCCTGCACTCAGTCGTGTTCAGCGCCCAGACCACTTCAGGTAACAGGTCGGGCCACTTGCCTTTTTTGTCGTCGAGGAGCATTTTCTTGACGGCTGTGAAAATCTTGCCGTTGGCGCGTTCCACGACTCCGTTGGATTGGGGGTGGTACACTGAGGCGAAGGCAAGCTTGGTGCCGATGGAGAAGCAGAAATCCTTGAAGTTTTGGCTGTCGAATTGCTTGCCGTTGTCGACTGTGAGTTCGGACGGGACTCCGAAGCGGCAAACAATATTTTGTCAGAAGAATTTATGGGCTGTCTTCGATGTTATCGTGGATACAGCCCTCGCCTCAATCCATTTGGTGAAATACTCAACGGCGACGAAGGTGAACTTGAGGTTCCCCTAAGCCGTGGGCAGGGGTCCGACAATGTCCAGGCCCCAGCGCTGAAGAGGCCACGTGTGGGCGATCAGCTTCGTGAATTGCGAAGGGCTTCCCGAGCGTGGAGAAAATTTCTGACAGGCTTCGTAGGACCTTGTGACCCGATTTGCGGCGCAAATCATGGCGGGCCAGTAGAAACCTTGACGAATCACCTTTGTCGCTAGGGCCCTAGGCCCTGCGTGGGAGCCGCAAGTCCCGTTGTGGACTTTGCGCAGAATTTGGACGCCTTCGGTCTCGGTGACACACTTAAGCATCGGTTGACTGACCCCCTTCTTGTATAGTTGGCCTTTGATTAGTGCGAAGTCCCGGCTTCGGTGTTTGAGGCGCTTGGCTTCATTGATGTCGGTTGGATGATAGTACCCCTGCAGGAACAGGGTTATTGGTGCCCGCCAGTCTTCGGTCATGATGAGGTTGACTATGCGGTGACCCTCACTGTCATTGGTGATTTGGAGCCCCTCTGGGCTGCGGACGGCTGGTGTGCCGATGACGTGGTAGAACACATCGGAGGGCAGGGCCTCGCCCCTGGCGGCTGCCTTGGCCAATGCATCGGCCTCCTCATTCTTGGCTCGGTCCACGTGTTGTAACGTAAAACCCTTGAATTGTCTTTCGAGGCTGCGGATGGCGGCGAGGTACTGCATGAGTGCGGGGTCCTTCGCTGCATAGTCTTTCTCGACCTGGCTGGCGACTACCTTGGAGTCTGTTCTGATGATGCAGGTGGTGACACCGAGCGCCCTTAGCTTGCGAAGGCCGAGGATGACAGCCTCGTATTTTGCTATGTTGTTGGTGCACCTATCAGACTCCAAAGCAAAGCTGAGGCGTGCTGCGTATCTGTGCTTGATCCCGGTGGGCGAAGTGATGACCGCCGCGGTGCCTGCCCCCGCATGGCACCATGCGCCGTCGCAATGGATTGTCCACACTTTCTCTGCGGACGGGTCCGGCTGCGTTATTGGCCCAGTCTAGTCGACAACGAAGTCTGCTAGGACTTGCGACTTGATGGCTGTCCTGGGTTCAAATGTGATGTGGTAGCTGGAGAGTTTGGCTACCCACTTGGCAATCCGTACTGATGCCTCCGGGTTTCTAAACAGTTCACCGAGTCCTCTATCTGAGGTGACCCGGACCTTGAATGCCTCGAAATAATGGCGCAATTTGCGCGAGGCCATCACGACTGCATAGGCGATCTTTTCCAGTTCCGTCATATTACATTTTGATGTTGTGAGTACTTCAGAGACGTAATAAACTGGACATTGCCTGGTGGTGCCCTCTCTGGTCTGCTCTTGAACCAGTGCTGCGCTGACTGCATGTGGCGAAGCCGCAACATAGAGCAATAGGGGTAGCGAGGGGTCGGGGCTTGTAAGAATCGCCAATTTCGACAGGTACTGTTTTAATGAAGCGAAGGCCGCCGCCTGCTCTGGTCCCCATGCGAAGTCTTTTGCGCCGCGGAGTGTTTTGAGGAAAATGAGGCTCCGCTCCGCGGACTTGGAGATGAATCTGTTGAGGGCGGCCAACCTGCCTGTCAGTCGTTGCACTTCTCTGGCTGACTGCGGGGGCGTCATATTGATGATAGCCTGGATTTTGGTTGGATTGGCCTCAATTCCGCGGTGTGATGCCAGGTAGCCCAAGATTTTCCCCTGGCAAACTCCGAAGACGCACTTTTCGGGGTTGAGGCGAAGTCGTGCGTTCCACATGTTCGCGAACGTTTCGGCGAGGTCAGCTAGGTGGTCTTCCTTGCTTCTGCTGGCGACGACGATGTCGTCCACATATGTGAATATATTTCTGCCGACCTGGCTCTCGAGCACCGTATTGGTGAGTCGGGAGAAAGTGGACCCAGCGTTCTTAAGTCCCTTCGGCATTCTGATGAAACAATACGTGCCGAAGGGTGTTATAAAGCTGGTGCTTGCCTTGTCCTCCTTCATAAATATTTGGTGGTAGCCGGAGAAGCAGTCAAGGAGTGACATGACTTCGCACCCGGCCGCACTATCGACGATTTTGTCGATCCGAGGCAGCGGGAAGTTGTCCTTGGGGCAGGCCTTGTTAAGACTAGTGAAGTCTATGCACATCCGCCATTTGCCGCTCTTCTTTTGCACCATCACTACATTGGCGAGCCATGTGGGGTAGGCGATTGGCTCGATGAATTTGGCTTCGAGCAGGCGATGCACCTCGGCCTTGGCGGCTTCCGTCTTCACGTCAGACATCTTGCGCAGCCGCTGTTTCTTCGGCCTCACCGAAGGGTCGATTGCTAAGTCGTGCTCGATGATGGAGCGACTGACTCCGACCAGGTCGAGGGCGGACCAGGCGAAGACGTCTTTATTCTTGGACAGACAGCAGAGGAGCCTCTCCTCGTCATGCGAAGTGAGGTCTTCGCTGATGGTAACCGTCTGCTTGGGCGTTGCCTGGTCGAGGGGGACAGTCTTGGTCCCATCGTTGCTCTGCAGCTGTGCTTTTTCATGCTCTTTGGCGGTTGGATTGGCAGACCCGGGGACTTCGCGTTGGGCCGTGAGACAGTGTACGTTTCTTTGTCTGGGGACGAAGTCTCTTTCTATGTTACGCGCAACCTGCTGGTTGCCGTAAACTGTGATGGCGCCTTGTGGACCTGGGATCTTCATGCACAGGTAAAGTCCGTGGATGGCTGCCTCAAACTTGTTGATGGAGCCCCGACCCATTATGGCGTTGTACGGGTACACCATGTCGACGATGTCGAACGTTACTTGCTCACTTCAGGCATTGGGTGCTACACCGAAGGAGAGGGGCAACTCTATTTTGCCGACGGGAAAGGTGCCCTTGCCGCCGAAGCCGTACAGGGGGTTGTCCGAGGGCTTGAGCAGGCTGTGGCTTATGCCCATGCGATCGAAAGCATGGAGGAAAATGATATCCGCCTGGCTGCCATTGTCGACTAAGACTTTGTGCAAGTCCCAGCCTGCCACGCTGCAGTTGATGACCATGGCATCAATGTGGGGGGGGCACTGCGCAGATCGACGTCTCGGGCGTCGAAGGTCAATGGCACGTGGGACCACTTTGTCTGCACGACCGGGCCGGTGACGGTGACGTGGTTGATGCTGCGGTAATGGTCCCTCTTCTGCCGCTTTGTGTCGAAGTCAGCGTTGGACCCCCCGGTAATCATATGAATGACTCCGCGATACGGTTGATCGGCGAAGTCCTCTTGCTTTGGGGCTTGGGGTGGTTGGGGTGGTGGATATTTTGCTGTTGATGGTGTGGGGGTGGGGGTGGGGAGGTACGATTTGCACCTCCTGGTGGTGTTGGTATGTGTGGTGCGGTGGAAGCGGAGCGGGGCCGTGGTTGTATGGCTGAGGGGGTTGCTGATATGTGCGCGCGACAACTCTAGGGTTGTCAGCTGGTTGCGCCCGTGCCATCCTGTCTTTGGTGGCCTTCATCTCTGGGCAGTCTCTTGTGGGATGAGCGCAGTCTTCGCCGTGGAATAGGCAGTAAAATCTGCGTGGCTGCTGCGCACGCCCCCTGGCCCCGACCGCGAGTTCCGTTTCCTCGGCCCTGGGGGGATACTCCTGGCGGCGAGGGGCCTCACCAGCGGGGGGCTGGTTGGCGATGTTGTGCACCTGCTGCTGATTGCGGCCGTCCCGGCCGGAGTATACCTGCGAGGGCCTTGTCCATGTGCGGCTGGACTGCGGAGGGTCTTTGGGCTTCCGCTGAGACTCGACTTTGCGCTGGTGGAGCTCTTCGGATCTGGCGTATTTCTCAAACAGCTGATACAGCTCCTGGAGGTTCTTGGGCGGATCCCTGATGCAATGGCTGTAAAGGACGCCGGCCCGAAGGCCACTGATGGCGTAGTGGATGGCGATCTGGTCATCGACCGAAGGCAGTTGTGACTTGAGGGTCAAGAACTTGCGGTAATACTCCCACAGAGTCTCTCGTTCCAGCTGCTTGCATAGTGAGAGTTCAGCCAAGGCGTCGGTGTCTGGGCGGTACCCTTGGAAGTTGAGCAAGAACTTGTCCCGGAGACTTCTCCAGGAGTCGATGGACAATGGGGGCAACCTGGTGTACCAGGTGAGGGCTGGTCCTTCGAGGGCAATGATGAATGACTTGGCCATTGTGGCTTCGTCCCCTCCGGATGATGCAACGACGACTTGATAGCTCATGATGTACTGTGCAGAGTCAGTGCTGCCGTTGTACTTGGGATAGGTACCTGCCCTAAAGTTGGCGGACCATGGTGTCACTTCAGATGAGGTGCCAGGGGACTTCGCTCGTCAAGGTAGTTGACGCCTTGGAACGCCGTGGCGTGAGGGGTGGCGTGCCCGCGCTGAGGGATGAACAGGTCTTCGATATGTGCGTGCTGCTGGAGGGGTGGGTCGTTCGTTGCGCTGCCTCTTGCTGTTTGCGTCGTCTTCGCAGGGCTCTTGGTGGGTGGTGTCGACAAGGGCCTTGCCCTTTTTCTCGGCCAGCAGTGCTGCCTTCGCAGCCTCGTCAGCCTTCGAGGTGGTTCTCTTGGGTGCCATCGCGGGTGGTGTTTTCGTAGCACGAACGGTGGGCGCCAAATGTTGGAACTTGCTCTCCTGGCAAGTTGATCCAACGGGGGAGCGAAAACAGTGTAAGCAAGGTTTCAACTCGAGATGGCAATAGCTCTGTTGAATCCAGCCTCTCAAGGGCACTGTACGGAGGTATTTATAGGTGCCTGAGTGCCCAGCGTCTTGGGTTAAGGACACATGTGCCCTCAGGCGCCCAGGTTATCCCCGGAATATTCCCATAAAGCAGGGTTACAGACTGTAATTACAGGGAAGCCTTTACAAATTAGGCCCGTAATGCGCAGCGGCCACGCAGGGCCTGCTATAATGGGCCGGATCACACATGGGCCCCCATGTTGGACGAGGTCGTGGGATGGGACGACTTCGCCGTAGGCCTTCGTCTTCCGATGCGTGGGACGAAGGGTAGAGTCTGCCAGTCGTCTTGTCTCCGTTGTTGCAGTGAGTCCGGCGAAGGCATCGAGCGAAGGGTGGCGTCTTCGCCTTCGCTCCAACAATCCTCTTTCTAATCCACCATCTCCACCACAAGCATCAACATTTAGGACACCACCACCTTCTCCACAGCCATCAAGGAATTCATGACAATCAAAGAAATCTAAATTCCCTCTACCAAAATTGGTGTCCACATTCGAGAAAAAGAAGAGTAAAGCTACTACTGCTGGCACAGCTCGATTTTTGAAAGGGATTGGACAGGACCACACGTCACGTACTGTTGATTTGGCCGAGCACGAGGAGTCTGCAGAAAAGGCTAAGGCAATGGCCGTAAAGATAAAGATCCCAACTAAGGCAGATTATAAAAATGTGCCTAAACATTATGTGCTGGCCAGACCTCTACTAACTCTTGAGAAACTGAGGAATGTCCCTGCTGGTATTAAAAGGTTGCATGACTGGTACATGCGTGCATCATCAGTTGGCATTGACGCCATTAGTGTGCATATACCAGACCATGCTTTTATTGGTTCGGACCAAAAGGCCTTTCTTGCATTCGAGGATATGTGGTTAATGATGAACCTTCAGAAACTCGACGTGTAACTTGTGACTCTGTTTGCACTGTAAGTGTCGCTCATATTTCCACATCTATGTGTTATTAATTTTCAATATCTGACACACGCATGTGTGACTTGTAGAATGCAACATGACCAACAAGAGATCCTGTACGGTACAAAGCCCGATGCTAATGCCGGTAAAAGGATTGGGTATCTGAACCCAATACTGATATGTGAGGAAAGCCACACTTTCAGAATCGGCAAAGATAATGAAGAGTTAAAAGGAAAGACGGACGAAGAAGTAGAGCATTGCATAAATACTTTGAAGAATAATTTTGAAGCAAGATACGCCACCTACATAGCAAATGCAATGCTTAAATTTCAAGACAGGGAAGCTATAATGCCCCCCTACAACTTTAAGTAAGTGTGATTTTGCATAAAAATAATAATTTCAATACACATGCATCAAAAATTAATTTGATTCGTACAGGGACCACTGGATATGCTTCCTCATTTATCCTAAGGTTGGAAAGGTGCTGGTGCTCGACTCCTTGAACTATGACCCTTCAACCTATGCAAAATTCCTTAGTATCTTAGAGCAGTAAGTCTTTTCTATGCATGCATGCATACTTATATCGTTGAGAAAATTTTAAAATAACATAGAGATTCTACTTGAGATCACATAACATTTAGGTTCTATAAGTTTAAAGGTGGAAAGTACGACAAGACCAAAAAATGTGTTCCACTAGACATCCATCATCACTGGCTAGTAAGTATGTGAATTTATGAATACATATCATACACAATACTGCAACTAAATAACCAATCTCTCCTGTTATGTATGTAGTGCCACAAGCAACCACAAGGATCGGTCCTATGTGGGTTCTATGCGTGCGAGTTTATGAGAATGAACGGACGATACATCACAAACCCTAGCAAGGTATTATTAGTAATAGTCATGTTTGTATTTGTAAATTAACGATGCAAATGTGAATAGATGATGTTTATAAGCTTCCTTTACAGGAATTTCAAAAAGGAAATCCAGAGAACTTGACCGAAGCTGCATTGTATGGTATAGTTGAAGACCTATGCACATTCATATTAAAAGAGGTCATTACAGATGAAGGGAAATATCACGACGCTTCCAGTATATTAGTTATGCCAGAGTTTAGAATATTAACAGAAATTAGTAGACTATCTCTTAAACGAGATAGTTACTAGCTAGAGCATAGGTGAAAACTTATATGTTCAGTTTTGATGTATAGAATGTATCGAATTTAATTCAGTTTTGGTTGATTGAAAATTTATAGTTGTAAACAGAAAAATATGTGTTGTAAACAATATATTGTAAATAGATTTGTGTATAAAATTCAGTTTTGTTTGAAATGATAAGCAGACCGCCAGTGCTAATATTATTTCCACTGGCGAGCTGCTAAAGAAAACCGCCAGTGATAATAATGTTTCCACAGGTGTTTTCTTAAGCAGCCCGCCAGTGAAAATTCAATTTTGTTTGAAAATTTGAAAAAAGGCAGGAAACTTATACTAGCGGGCAGATAAAGAAAACCGCCAGTGACAATGATGTTTCCGCTGGTGGTGTCTTAAGCATCCCACCTGTGAAAATAATGTTTCCACATGCGGTTTCTTAAGCAAACCGCCAGTGCTAATGATATTTACACTAGCGGACTGCTAAAGAAAACCGCCTGTGATAATATCATCAGCACTGGCGGTTTTCTTAAGAAACCGCATGTGGAGACATCATTTTTACAGGCGGGCTGCTTAAGACACCGCCAGTGATAATAATATTTTCACATGTGGTTTCTTAAGCAAACCACCAGTGCTAATGATATTTACACTGGCGGGCTGCTAAAGAAACCGCCAGTGATAATGTTATTTACACTGGCGGTTGGCAAACAACTGCCTATGAAAAATGATGATTTCTACTGGCCCCTATCACTGGCGGCACTGGAAAACGCCGGTGCAAATAGCTCTAGGACCGCCACTATAGAGCTTCTGTGTACTAGTGTACTGGCTGATATCGATACAGACTAGCTGTTGAATTTGCAATCGTTGCTAATCAATCACGATCAGTACCGACTGTCTGCTGGGCGCGTGGTACTATTCGAATGATGTATTTATTTTCCAACTGTTTAAATCTTAAAAATCCAAAAACAATCCTGAATTCACCGTATAAGTAGAGCAGATACCTTCATCTCATCTATACACTTTCACCTTCAATTGCCAAGTTTTCTCCATCATCCACACGGTTCCATTCTATGCTTATGGTTTAGAATTTAGGGTACCTCTGTTTGCATATGGATCTGAGGTAGAGATCCAACTAAGAAACTTTTACTAAGAACTGGTTTCTATTGTCTCTTATAGCTTGATTTTTCAGCCACAGTATGAAGATCACTACCTAAAACAATTGTTTTGCCAAGCGTCTCAAACACTCGGCAAAGCCTGCAAAACACTCGGTGAAGGCTTTCCCGAGTATGACAATCGGCAAACAAAGCTCGACGAATTGTACATCGGCAACATCTTCTTTGTCGAGTACTTTTTATTGGGCACTCGACAAAGAAAAGTCAACGTCACGGCGCCAGGTCACGGCGACGGAGCCTGTGCCGAGTGTCCCTGTACTGACACTCGGCAAAGAAGCTTCCTGTGGACCTCTTTACCGGGTCCTTTGCCGAGCGTATTAGGTGACACTGAAAGTCGCCTAGAGAGGGTTGAATAGGTGAAGCCTATAAATTATAAACTTTGAACATGAACTTTACCCAGGGTTAGGATTAGAAACAAATTATAATGAATACAAGATGCGGAAGAGAGTTTTTCTTGGTATGAGTTGCTCAATCAATGCGAATGACTTTGGGAGCTAACTCAAAAGATTGTGAGCAAGAGAACTTAGAGAGAGGAGAGAGGAAGAATCAAATCCTAGAGTAATGATCAATACAAATGAATACGACAATTTGTTTCTCGAGGTTCGGTTCCAATGAACCTACTCCCCGTTGAGGAGGCCACGAAGGTCGGGTCTTTTTCAACCCTTTCCCTCTCTTAATCGATCACTTAGACCGGTTGAGTGCTTCTTCTTAATCTCAAGGATCACTAAGACCCCGCAAGGACCACCACACACTTAGGTGTCTGTTGCTAGCTTTACAAGTCACTAGAGAGTTTAGAAGGAGATGAAGAAAGCATGATTAAAAGGCCAAGCAACAAGAGCAACAAATGAAACATGAATCACACTCTCTCAAGTCACTAATCACTAATGATCACTTGTCTTAATTGTGGCACTTGAGGAGATTGGAAGCTTTGAATGTGTCTTGAATGGATTGCTAGATCTTGTATTGAATGTGTATGAGTGGAAAGCTTGGATGTGTTGAATGGAGGTGGTTGGGGTTGTATTTATAGCCACCAACCACTTCCTAGCCGTTGCTCCCTTTCTGCCGACCGCGAACGATCCGCGCCCTTGGTCCGGAAGGTCCGCCCCTGCGCATCAACGGCTGAAATCCCAACAGTCAGTAGTAACGGCTATATCAACGGCTATAGTGCATTTGATGTGTCGTCAAATGTCAGATAAAGCAGTCGCGGACGATCTGACTGTGCACCGCGGACGGTACGCGAGGACGCTAAAAGTGCATTTTACTGAACCCATCACCTTTGGGTTTTTTCTGGTTTTTCAATGGTCGGACGGTCTGCGCCTGATGCGGGACGGTCCACGCTTGGTCTCGGATGGTGCTCGTTTCTCCTTCAGACAATCCATAGTGTAAACGCTACTTTTGCAGTGTTCCTGTATGAGGCTCACCCTAGTGTCGTGGACGGTCCGCCGCAAGGGGCCCGGACGGTCCACGCATAGGAGAATTTCTAAAAAAACTTCTCCTGTCTGGAATAATCTACGGTATTCCAGATAGTTGACTTAGAATTAATGTAGATGAACCTTATGCACCTGAGAAATGATCAACTAGGCAAACTAGTTTGTCCATGAGATTTGTGATGGGCGTCAAACACCAAAATCGATTATATGAAATGGTTGAGGCCATTTCCCTTTCAATCACCCCCTTTTTGGTGATTGATGCCAACACAAACCAAGGCAAATACAAAGTATTGAAATGTAGCTAGTTTGCATTTTGCCATATGTGCATAAGTTACTTTTGAAATGAAAGCAGTTCTAAGTATATGAGTGTTTTGATATAGTCAAAATTTTGGACCACATTTGCACCACTTAGCTTGCTTTTGCAAATCTTTTGGAAATGTCTTTTTAAATTCTTTTGTAATTTGCCAATGGTATAAGAATATAATTTCTAAAGGCATTTTCAAGTTTTGAAAGATTCTCTCCCTTTTTCAAATGCTTTTCCTTTGGTCAAATAAAAGCTCCCTGAAAAAGTTCTCCCCTTAGTTGTCAAGAAGGTTTTTGCAAGTGCAATAGTTCCAATTTGAAAGAAAAGGTTATCAGAAAACAGTGTGGTGGTGCAGTCCTTTTGCTTTGGCCTATTAATTTCTCCCCCTTTGGCATTAATCACCAAAAATAAAGAAATCTAGAGGCCTTTAACAAGAAAGATATGAAAGTAAATTCATGAGTGGGACAAACGGTACACAATACTAACAAAGTTGTAGTGGAAGCCTTGCCTTTGCCTACAACTCCATTTCCCTTTCAATATCTAAGACTAAGTATAGAAATACTCTTGAAAACACATTAGTTTTGGCTTTGGCACAAGAAGAATAAGAAATATTTATTTGTACCAAATGAAAGAGATATGCCATGATCAAAGGCATAAAATGAGATATTTAGTTCATTTCTGAGCTTTCTAAAAGTCTTTTCATCTAGGGGCTTGGTGAAGATATCGGCTAACTGGTTGTGAGTTCTAACATAAGCAATTTTGATATCTCCCCTTTGCTGGTGATCTCTCAGGAAGTGATATCAGATGTCTATGTACTTTGTGCGGCTGTGTTCAACAGGATTATCCTCCATGCGGATTGCACTCTCATTGTCACATAGGAGAGGGACTTTGCTCAATTTGTAGCCATAGTCCCTAAGGGTTTGTCTCATCTAGAGTAATTGTGCACAACAATGTCTTGCAGCAATATACTCGACTTTGGTGGTGGATAGAGCTACTGAATTTTGTTTCTTTGAAGCCCAAGACACCAGGGATCTCCCCAGAAACTGACAAGTCCCTGATGTACTCTTTCTATCAATCCTACATCCAGCATAATCAGCATCAGAATACCCGATTAGATCAAAGGTAGATCCCTTGGGGTACCATAGCCCAAACTTAGGAATGTAAACTAAATATCTCATGGTTCTTTTCATGGCCCTTAGGTGAATTTGCTTAGGGTTGGTCTGGAATCTTGCACACATGCATATTGAAAGCATAATATCTAGTCGTGAAGCACATAAATAGAGTAGAGATCCTATCATCGACTGGTATACCTTTTGATCTACAGATTTACCTCCAGTGTCGAGGTCAAGATGTCCATTTGTTCCCATAGGAGTCTTGATGGGTTTGGCATTCTTCATTCCAAACTTCTTGAGAATATCTTGAATGTACTTTGTTTGGCTAATGAAGATCCCCTCTTGGAGTTGCTTGATTTGAAATCCAAGGAAATACATCAACTCCCCCATCATGGACATCTCAAATTTCTGTATCATAATTCTACTAACTCTTCACAAGATGACTTGTTAGTAGATCCAAAATAATATCATCAACATAAATTTGGCATATAAACAAGTCTTTGTCAATTATTTTAGTGAAGAGAGTAGGGTTAGCTTTTCCGACTTTAAAACTATTAGTGACAAGAAAGTCTCTCAGGCATTCATACCATGCTCTTGGGGCTTGTTTGAGTCCATAAAGCGCCTTTGAGATCTTATAGACATGTGAAGGATACTCACTATCTTCAAAGCCGGGAGGTTGCTCAACATACACCTCTTACTTGATAGGACCATTGAGGAAGGCACTTTTCATATCCATTTGATATAACTTAAAGCCATGGTAAGTAGCATAGGCAAATAATATTCAAATTGACTCAAGCCTAGCTATGGGTGCATAGGTTTCATCGAAATCCAAATCTTCAACTTGTGAATACCCTTTTGCAACAAGTCAGGCTTTGTTCCTAGTCACCACACCTTGCTCATCTTGTTTGTTGTGGAATACCCACTTGGTACCTACAACCTTTTAGTTATGGCGTGAAACTGTAACGCCCCGAATTTTTCGAGTTGAATTTTTCTTTTTCCTTCACTCACCAAATTCGGGCGTTACCTCTCTTTCCCATGTCTTTTCGCTAAACCTTACCCATTTCCAAAACTTTATGTAGTGTAGTAATAAAAACCTAGGAGTGGGTTTCTTTAGTTGTTGCATCATGCCGAGCCACGCATCTTTTCCTTCGAGTGTTTTGCTTGGTCTTTGTGAAGCATTTATTTATTAATCCAGAGTCTTTGGAGCAAAAAAGAAAATAGAAAAGGAACCCCCTTTCCCTTTTGGGTCGGCTTCCTGGCGGCCCAGCCGGCGGCCTCCCCTTCCCCGCCTTGGGCCGGCTCGGCAGCCCAGCTGCGGCCTGCCCCGCGCCCCCTTGCGGCCCAGCCGCCTTGCCCCTACGCGCGCGCCGCCCCTGCGCGGGCGGTTGGAGCCGCTGTCGCCCTGCCGTGTGGGGCCCACCTACCAGCCGCCCCCCAAAATCGCCCTCTCCCTCTCCCTTCCCTAACCCCCGCGCGCACGATCCCTCTCCTCCCCACCCTGCGCGACCGCCCCTGCCCCATCCCGGCTTGCCCGCCGTCCGCCCGCGCCGCCATCGCCTCTTCCGTGGTGAGCCCCAGCTCCCCTTCTTCCTCCCCCTCGCCCCTTCTTCCCCTTCCCCTGCTCGCGCAGCCCGGCGCGGCGCGCGGCCATGGCGCCCCCCTGGCGCGTCCGCTTGGCCCCGCGCGTCTTCCCCTCGTGCCCTTCCCCTATGTGCAGTCGCGGTGCCTTGGCGCGCCCGCCCCCGACCCGCCTCCCCCCGCGGCCCCGGCATGGCCCAGCGTCCCGGTGCAGCCCCGTCCCGGCCATGGCGCTCGGCCTGTGGTGCCCTGGCGCGCCCGCCCCGACCCCCTCCCTCCCCTGCTCGACGCGGCATTCCCTGCCGCGGCGCGCTCGCCCTTGCCCCTCCCCGCCCAGCGCGCGGCTCGCCCGCGGCTCGCCGGCGCGGCCTGCTCGTGTGGCCTGCCCGCGGCGGCCCGGCGCAGCCTCCCCCCGCGACCCCGGCGCCCCGGCCTCGGCGGCCCCGCGGCGCGCTCGCCCTGCCCCGGCCTCGCCCCGTTCCGGCCGCGGCATGTCCGCTCCGCCCCTGCGCGGCCTGCCCCGGCCATGGCGCGGTCCGGCCTCGGCGCGCTCGCTTGTGCCCACCCGTCCTCCCCGGCGCGCTTGCGGCAGCTCGGCCCCTGCCCTTGCACGACATGGCCCTGCGCAGCGCGGCCCCGGCCCGGCGTGGCTTCGGCTCGCGCGGCCGCGGTGCCCCTGCGTAGCACGGCGCGTGTGTAGCTCGGCCCCGGCGTGTGCGCGACGCGTCAGCGCGGCCTTGCGCATGGTGCTTTGGCACGGCTCGCCGTGCCCTGGCGCGCTCGTCTACCCCAGGACGTGCCCGTCTACCCCCCCCCCCCCCCCCCCCCCCCGTGTATTTTATGCTAGCTAAGCACGTTCTTCATATCAATAAATGGAAACTCGATTTAGAAATTGGTTACGTTAATTATTTTATGTAGCTAATCTTGGACCTTGTTTAATGTTGATCAATTGAAAATAGCTATAATTCTATTAGTGCATGTGGCTAATACTTGTTAGTGTAACTCGATGGAATTAGATCACGTAATGATTAGTTATGTATCTACCCGTAATATGCCTCGAGTATAGCTTTAACCACTGCGAGACCTTCTTTCTTCTCTTTCTAGCCATGGCGAATGCAATATTGTATGTCATATCTTATGCATATTTGACTTATCTGCTCTCTTGTATGGTGTACTGTTTATTTCCTAATCCGAATGGATGGATGTATGTATGTTTGCGCTCGCATAGAGAACGATCTCGTTGAAGAGCCCAAGGAACTCACAGGAGAAGATTGCGAAACCAATGACAGCTTTGCTAGGCAACAAAGTTGAGTTCAAGTGGACCCAGAAATGTCAAGAGGCCTTCGAAGCGCTGAAAGAGAAGTTGACTACAGCGCCTGTCTTAGTCTTGCCTGATGTGCACAAGCCCTTCTCGGTGTATTGTGATGCTTGTTACACCGGTTTGGAATGCGTGTTGATGCAGGAGGGAAGAGTTGTGGCTTACTCGTCCCGACAGATGAAGGTTCATGAGAAGAATTACCCAATCCATGACCTAGAGTTGGCAGCAGTGATTCACGCACTGAAGACATGGAGGCACTATCTGTATGGGCAGAAATGTGATGTTTACACAGACCACAAGAGTCTGAAGTACATATTCACTCAGTCAGAATTGAATATGAGGCAACGAAGATGGTTAGAGTTGATCAAGGACTATGAACTGGAGATTCATTACCATCTAGGCAAAGCGAACGTAGTGGCAGACGCTTTGAGCAGGAAGAGTCAGGTCAATCTGATGGTCGCTCATCCGATGCCTTATGAGTTGGCCAAAGAGTTTGATAGGTTGAGCCTCGGATTTCTGAACAATACGCGAGGAGTAACAGTTGAGCTGGAACCCACCTTGGAGCGGGAAATCAAAGAAGCACAGAAGAATGATGAGAAGATCAGTGAAATCCGGCGACTGATTCTAGACGGTAGAGGCAAAGACTTTCGGGAAGATGCAGAAGGTGTGATATGGTTCAAAGACCGCTTGTGCATTCCCAATGTCCAGTCTATTCGGGAGTTGATCCTCAAGGAAGCTCATGAGACAGCTTATTTGATTCACCTCGGAAGTGAGAAGATGTATCAAGATCTGAAGAAGAAATTCTGGTGGTACGGAATGAAGAGGGAAATCGCAGAGCATGTGGTGGTGTGTGATAGTTGTCGACGGATCAAGGCAGAGCATCAGAGGCCCGCTGGATTGTTGCAACCATTGCAAATTCCTCAGTGGAAGTGGGATGAAACCGGTATGGACTTCATAGTCGGATTGCCTCGCACTCAAGCCGGCTACGATTCCATTTGGGTAGTAGTGGACCGCTTAACCAGGTTAGCCCACTTCATACTAGTCAAGACCAACTACAGCAGTGCAGTATTGGCAGAGCTGTACATGTCTCGGATCGTTTGTCTGCATGGTGTGCTAAAGAAGATAGTGTCAGACAGAGGAACACAGTTCACCTCTCATTTCTGGCAGCAGTTGCATGAAGCCTTGGGCACACATCTGAATTTCAGTTCAGCTTATCATCCGCAGACAGATGGTCAGACCAAAAGAACCAATCAAATCCTTGAAGACATGTTGAGAGCCTATGCGTTGCAAGATCAGTCCGGATGGGACAAGAGGTTGCCTTATGCAGAATTCTCCTATAACAACAGTTATCAGGCCAGCTTGAAGATGTCACCATTTCAGGTGCTTTATGGGAGGAGTTGTGGAACTCCGTTGCAATGGGATCAGCCTGGAGAAAAGCAAGTGTTCGGGCCGGACATTTTACTTGAAGCTGAAGAGAACATCAAGATGATTTGGGAGAACCTGAGGATAGCGCAATCAAGGCAGTGAAGCTATGCAGACACAAGAAGAAGAGAGCTGAGTTTCGAAGTTGGAGATTTTGTCTATCTGAAAGTGTCACCGATCAGAGGAGTCAGAAGATTCGGAGTCAAAGGCAAGCTAGCGCCCCGCTATGTTGGTCCGTATCAGATTCTCGCAAGGCATGGAGAAGTGGCCTATCAGCTCAGTCTGCCAGAAAATTTGTCTGCTGTGCATAATGTCTTTCATGTGTCTCAGTTGAAGAAATGTCTACGTGTGCCAGAAGAGCAGTTGCCAGTGGAAGGTCTTGAAGTCTAGGAGGACTTGACCTACATTGAGAAGCCAACGCAAATCCTTGAGACTGCAGATAGAGTCACTCGAAAGAAAACTATCAGGATGTGCAAAGTCAGATGGGGACATCACTCTAAGGAAGAAGCAACCTGGGAGCGTGAATAAGATCTGATGGCTAAATACCCTGAGCTCTTTGCTAGCCAACCCTGAATCTCGAGGGCGAGATTCTTTTAAGGGGGATAGGTTTGTAACGCCCCGAATTTTTGGAGTTGAATTTTTCTTTTTCCTTCACTCGCCAAATTCGGGCGTTACCTCTCTTTCCCATGTCTTTTCGCTAAACCTTACCCATTTCCAAAACTTTATGTAGTGTAATAATAAAAACCTAGGAGTGGGTTTCTTTAGTTGTTGCATCATGCCGAGCCACACATCTTTTCCTTTGAGTGTATTGCTTGGTCTTTGTGAAGCATTTATTTATTAATCTAGAGTCTTTGGAGCAAAAAAGAAAATAGAAAAGGAACCCCCCTTTCCCCTTTTGGGCCGGCTTCCTAGCGGCCCAGCCGGCGCCCCCCCTTCCCCGCCTTGGGCCGGCTCGGCAGCCCAGCTGCGGCCTGCCCTGCGCCCCCTTGCGGCCCAGCCGCCTTGCCCCTACGCGTGCTCCGCGCCCTGTGCGGGCGGTTGGAGCCGCCGCCGCCCTGCCGTGTGGGGCCCACCTGCCAGCCGCCACCCCAAAATCGCCCTCTCCCTCTCCCTGCCCTAACCCCCACGTGCACGATCCCTCTTCTCCCCACCCCGCGCGACCGCCCCTGCCCCATCCCGGCTCGCCCGCCGTCTGCCCGCGCCGCCATCGCCCCTTCCGTGGTGATCCCCAGCTCCCCTTCTTCCTCCCCCTCGCCCCTTCTTCCCCTTACCCTGCTCGCGCGGCCCGCCGCGGCGTGCGTCCCGGCCATGGCGTGGCTCGGCGCGGCGCGCGGCCATGTTGCCCCCTCGGCGCGTCCGCTCGGCCCCGCGCGTCTCCCCCTCGCGCCCTTCCCCTGCACGCGGTCGCGGCGCCTTGGCGCGCCCGCCCTCGACCCGCCTCGCCCCGCGGCCCCGGCATGGCCCGGCGTAGCCCCGTCCCGGCCATGGTGCTCGACCTGCGGCGCCCTGGCGCGCCCGCCCTGACCCCCCTACCTCCCCTGCTCGGCGCGGCGTTCCCCGCCGCGGCGCGCTCGCCCTCGCCCCTCCCCGCCCAGCGCGCGGCTCGCCCGTGGCTCGCCAGCGCGGCCTCCCCCCGCGACCCCGGTGCCCCAGCCTTAGCGGCCCCGCGGCGCGCTCGCCCCGCCCCGGCCTCGCCCCGTTCCAGCCGCGGCGTGTCCGCTCCGCCCCTGCGCGGCCTGCCCCGGCCATGGCGCGGTCCGGCCTCGGCGCGGCGCGCTCGCTCGCACCCACCCGTCCTCCCCGGCGCGCTTGCGGCGGCTCGGCCCCTGCCCTTGCATGACATGGCCCATGCGCAGCGTGGCCCCGGCCCGGCGCGGCTTCGTCTCGCGCGGCCGCGGTGCCCCTGCATAGCGCGGCGCATGCGCAGCTCGGCCCCGGTGTGTGCGCGACCCGTTCGCGACGCGTCAGCGCGGCCTTGCGCGCGCGTGCTCGCGTAGTGCGCGTGGTGCTTTGGCACGGCTCGCCGTGCCCCGGCGCGCTCGTCTACCCCTAGACGTGCCCGTCTACCCCCTCTGTATTTTATGCACGCTAAGCACGTTGTTCATATCAATAAATGGAAACTCGATTTAGAAATTGGTTATGTTAATTATTTCATGTAGCTAATCTTGGACCTCGTTTAATGTTGATCAATTGAAAATAGCTATAATTCTATTAGTGCATGTGGCTAATACTTGTTAGTGTAACTCGATGGAATTAGATCACGTAATGATTAGTTATGTATCTACCCGTAATACGCCTCGAGTATAGCTTTAACCACTGCGAGACCTTCTTTCTTCTCTTTCTAGCCATGGCGAATGCAATATTGTATGTCATATCTTATGCATATTTGACTTACCTGCTCTCTTGTATGGTGTACTGTTTATTTCCTAATCCGAATGGATGGATGTATGTATGTTTGCGCTTGCATAGAGAACGATCTGGTTGAAGAGCCCGAGGAACTCACAGGAGAAGCCCCTGAGCAGCAGCTGGTTGGTGGAGGCAAGTGTCCCTTGACTTATCTTTGTCCTATACATTCTTTAAATTCACCTCCCGCATTTCACAGTTATACCTAAGGATTTATTAGCTTTTGTTATCCATGTCCTTGTTTACCTATTTGGGTTGGATTATTATAGTTTAGCTTTATGCTAGTGCTTCACATTAATCAATGAACATGATGAGATTATCTATGATACGCTGCTTTCCCTTTTGATTATGATGATGGTACTGTGACATTTAAGGGGCTCGAGCGGTTTCTCGAGTGCCTCTCCGTAAGGACCTGTTCGTTGGATGACCGCCCGGGAAAACAGTGCAACCATGAGGGTGGAGTGGGACGCCCTTAGCTGAATAATTAGAGGAACCGGGGTGTAGTTCGCTTAGCCGTCGTGCCGTCAATGGGGCTCGGTGTATGTGGCTCGCTCTGCCAAGGTTGATTTGTCCCTTAGGGAGGAGTGCGGTACATTTAGGAAACCTAACGGGCGGCTACGGCTCCGGGAATCTTTGTAAAGGCTACGTAGTGATACCCTGCTGGGTCACCTTGGTAGTGATCAATGGAGAGTCATGATCTCCGGGCAGAAAGGGAATCACGACTTGTGGGTAAAGTGCACAACCTCTGCAGAGTGTATGAAAACTGATATATCAGCCGTGCTCGCGGTTATGAGCGGCCAAGGGAGCTCCAGTGATTAGTGGTACTTGATCAGAGATGTTCGGATTACAGGTGGCAAAGAGAATGATGGTTTTGGTATTGATTATGGTAATGGTAAGTGGTATTCTTTCCATTTGGAAAGGGTACGTTTGGGTTAATAACGTGGGTTAATTCTAAAACTTGGCTTTCTCTACTAGTAATAATAACCAGACCAACTAAAAGCAACTGCTTGACTTACCCCCACATAAAGCTAGTCCACTACAGCCAAACAGGACACTTGTTGAGTATGTTGATGTGTACTCACCCTTGCTCTACACACCAAACCCCCCTTCCCCAGGTTGTCCGCATTGCAACCACTGCTCAGGAGAAGATGAAGCCGTGGAAGGAGACTTCCAGGAATTCAAAGATTACGATGAGTTCTAGGCGTGGGTTAGCGGCAACCCCCAGTCGGCTGCCTGTGAAGGCCGCGTGTATCTACGTTTCTTTTCCGCACTTTGATTATTGTAAAGACTATGTGGATGTCTCAGATATATGATGTAATCGACTATTATTCCCCTTTTATGTTATTATTTGAGCACTGTGTGATGATGTCCAGTTATGTAACTGTTGTGTACGTGAATGGCTGATCCTGGCACGTACATGGTTCGCAGTCGGTTTGCCTTCTAAAACCGGGTGTGACAGGAACTAAATGCCATACCTCATTCTTTGTTGAGCTCCTCTTGCATTGCCACCACCCAGTCTAGATATCTAAGTGCATCCTCTATCCTATATGGCTCAAAAGAAGACACAAAAGAGTAATGTTCACAAAAATGAGCAACCCTAGATCGAGTGGTTACCCCTTTTGAATGTCACAAAGTATGGAGTTGATGGGGTGATCTCGTTGAATTTCTTGGTGGACTCTTGGGTGAGGTGGTCTTTGATCTTGAATCTCTTGTTCATCCTCCCTTTCTTGATCAACTTCATATCCCCTTAATTGATGCCTTCTTCTTGAGGTGGCTCATTGTCTTGAACTTGATCTTCTTCTTCTTGAGCTAGTTCCTCATTTTGAGTTGGTGGAGATGCTTGTATGGAAGATGATGGTTGATCTTGTGCTTGTGAAGGCTCTTTGGGTTCTTGTGGACACACATATCCAATGGACATGTTCCTTAGCGTGATGCATGGAGCCTCTTCATCATATAACTCATCAAGATCAACTTGATCTACTTGAGAGCCATTAGTCTCATCAAACATAATGTCACAAGATACTTCAGCTAATCCAGTGGACTTGTTGAAGACTCTATATGCCCTTTTGTTTGAGGCATAACCAAGTAGAAAGCCTTCTACTGCTTTAGGAGAAAATTTTGAATTTCTACCTCTCTTAACAAGAATAAAGCACTTTCTCCCAAAAACTCTAAAATAAGAAACATTAGGCTTTTTACCGGTGAGGAGTTCATATGATGTTTTCTTAATGATTCGGTGAAGGTAGAGTTGGTTGATGGAGTAGTAAGCGGTGTTAATCGCCTCCGCCCAAAACCAATTCGATGTCTTGTATTCCTCAAGCATGGTCCTTGCCATATCCATAAGAGTTCTATTATTTCTCTCCACAACACCATTTTGTTGAGGTGTGTAGGGAGAAGAGAACTCATGCTTGATGCCCTCCTCCTCAAGAAATACTTCAATTTGAGAGTTCTTGAACTATGTTCCATTGTCGCTTCCAACCTTCTTGATTCTTAATCCGAACTCATTTTGAGCCCATCTCAAGAATTTCTTTAAGGTTTCTTGGGTTTGTGATTTTTCATGCAAAAAGAACACCCAAGTTGTAACACCCCGTCCAATCCCTAGACCAGCGGTACTGTAGCATCCCAAAAATTCAAATCTTGAAATTTTCTCAAACTCGCTCTAAATTCAAAATGAATTTCAAATTTCATTTCAAAATGTTTGTTTGCGAGTTGATATCAGCAAATAAATTATAGTGGTCTATATTCTCTCCAAAATCCTCCTCAAAATATCCTACAAATATTTCCTCAGTGACCCCCTCAAATTCGTTCCAGAAATACTGCCCAGATATTTCCCGAGTAATCCCCCTCAAGTTCTTTCCAGAAATATTGCCCAGATATTCCACTGATATATCTCCAAGTATTTTCCTCTTAAGAAATACCTTCAGAATCATTTTTCAAGTCCCTATAAATATTTTCTTCATAACTTTCTTCATGCTCATACGTATACGTATGCCTCCAGTGTCATACGGTGAGCTCTACAAGCTAATTACACTTATACAAGACAAATACATGCTAATCTCCCACTAATCCTCTCATCCTCCCACTAATCCTCTCATCCCTCCCCCTAATCCCCCCACCATGGCTATAAATAGAGGGGCAAGGGCCTCCTCTCATCCCACCCCAAGCCATTTCATGGCAACTCTCTTCCCCCCCCACACACACACCCACTCCATGTTCCACACAAGCACACACTAGCACAAGGATCGTTCGATCGTTCTTCGATCGTTCGTCCCCCTGTTCTTAGTTCGTTCGTTCGTTCGTCCGATCGTTCATGGTTCGTTCGTCCGTTCGTCCGATCCTTCGATCGTTCGTCCGTTCGTTCGTCCAAATAATCCTTTTCCTGCCGTTATGCTGCCGAAATTCCGATCGTTCGTTTGTTCGATCATTCGATCGTTCATCGTTCGTTCATAGTCCCTATTCATTGTTCATCGTTCGTTCATAGTCCCTATTCATCGTTCTTCCAGATAATCTTTGTCCTGCCGTTATGCTGCCGAAATTCCGATCGTTCGTTCGTTCGATCATTCGATCGTTCATCGTTCGTTCATAGTTCCCTATTCATCGTTCATCGTTCATTCATAGTTCCTATTCATCGTTCATCGTTCATTCATACGACTATTCACTATCACTATTCACCATTACTATTCATCGTTACTATTCACATACACTATTCATCATCGTTACTATTTATCATTACTATTCATCATCGTTACTATTCATCGATGATATCTATAATTACTTTTCCATCGCCACTAATCATCGTTACTATTCATCGGTCATCTAGTCATCCCAAATTTCAACTACTCATCCATCATGCTGTCCAGTCCACCTAAGACCAGCCAGACCCATGTTCCAGTCATACAAACTCCGTTGACTGTGATTTTCCTTCCAGTAGTGAACTGCCCATCTGGTCACCCATCATGGGTTTCTCCAAGTTGAGCATGCTTAACTTTGAGATTCCTTTGAACTAGGCTTCCAAACTCAGATTCCAATAATTCTTGTTTCTAAATTCTTATCAAATTATTCCCTATCCAACCATGTCATCCCTTAAGCATGGTTCATATTCTAGAAGACTCCCAAAATATTCTCGTCCCATATTCTGCCTATAACTCTCCTGTTCATACTAAGTCAGACGATTCATTCGTCACTATTCTCACCTACAGTGAACTTCACTGTGCTACACCACATACACCCAGCTATAAATACACCCAGCTACCCTCTCCCTCTCCACACACACTCCACACCCTCAGCCAAGAAAAACTCCCACCCACTCAGTTACTCCGCTCTACCGGCTACACGCGTAGTGTCGCTTCGCCTCCAGTCCACCCTCCTGGTAAGCACCTCCGCTCCACCACTAGTGGTATCTCAACACCACATGACACAGATTCTACTCAAGACTCTACCCATCCATATATCGCTATTCTGACCACTATACTAAATATTTGTTGGTATACTTGTTGGTTTGTATGTTTGCTTGTTCATGTTGCATAGTTATCGGAGCGTTCGTGTCGTCTCGTGGAGGCCAGATCTGCAAGTCTACGCCAGGCGGTGGAGCCAGAAGCCAGTTCCGCGAGCTCCCCTTCCCCCTTCGTCGAATAAGCACGGCAAGCTCACTGGATCCCTTTGATGCATAAATTACCTATGTTTTACAACCACAACCCTCAGCCTGTTATTTTATGCATAATATGATTTTAAGACAAGTTATTATGGCCACCCAGCCGCTTGCCGCAATCAATCCCTGATATAATTGTTACAAATGATTTGAGGAAAGGTGTGAGTTTTCAAAAGAAAATGCTTTTCAAAATGTGTTTGATGAAGGGTTTTCACCCTTATCACCTTTGAGTAGGGATGATCAAGGACTCCCTGGTTTAGGGGAGGGCCTAAGGTGATGGCTCAGCTGGTTTAGGCGTGAGCAGAAGCATTGTCCCCTCTTATAAGGACCGGTTTGTCATCTTTCACTACCTGTACTCATGATAAGTACAACCACTCGAGACTGTGTGGGCAGTCACTCAATCTGAACTCGTACGGTCCAACCCCAGGGTTATGAAGGCTGGGGAGCACTGGGAGGATAAGGAGGGGGAATATTTTGTCCGGTTTGGACATGGCGGTGGCCTGACTCCTTCCGGTATAACCGTTAAGGTTAGGACGTGCGAGGAAAGAAAGAGATTCAGATTCGGATCTCATCGGCCATGAGATCGCAGAGCCGGACTAGTGGGTAAAGTGTACACCTCTGCGCAGAGTTTGAAAACCTATTCGAATAGTCTGTGTCCACAGGAATGGACGAGTCTGGTGTGGTATGTCAATTAGTGTTTTGTTTTCAAAAAAAAGGGGGTGCGTTTGAGAAAAGTGGTTTTTAAAAGGTCTGGCGGTTGAGCCGTGAGCTATGGTGGACGGGAAGTCCAGTAGCTGTTTTTTTGGAAATGAAAACCAGTGGGAAACTGCTGAGATACCTGGATGGTTTAGTCCAGGGGATTTTGTTCTAATATTGAAAAACTTCCTGCTCCTTTTGGAGAGGATGCGCTTTGCAAAATACAAAATGTTTTTCAAAACAACCCTGCATAAAATATTGCTGTTTCTGCAAATATCTTGAGCTCTACATATTCCATGCATTATATCTGATTTCCCCATTCCGTGGGTGAAGGTGGGCTGCTGAGTACGTTTGTACTCACCCTTGCTTATTTGTTGTTTTTCAGAAAAAGGAGATCAGGTAAGAGTTACGACTGTTCCCAACCTTGCCTGTGGCTGTTGGACCGCTGATTTGCTTCGCTGTGTATATCGGGCTGCTTCAGCCCCACTCTGATGATATGTCCCGAGTTGTGGACCAACTCTTAAAGTTGTTCGCCACCTTTGTAGGTTTGTCTTGTTTAAGCAGATTTGGTATCATCTGATGTATAAATGTGTTTACTAGCCTCCTGGGACTAGTAATTATATCACATTTGAGTCCCAGAGGATTGGGGATGCTTCAGGTACTTACTCCTGGTAGCTCTCTAGTATCATATGTCGTCCCCACAGACCAACACGAGTCATTTGTGCGCACTTTGTCCTCACTCATGCGCACCCGAGAAAACTTACCAGTCGGTCACCCATCCCAAATTGCTCCAAGCCAAGCACGCTTAACTTGGATGTTCTTTCGAGATAGGCTTCCAAAAAAGAAGATGCACCTTATTGGTATGTATACTCTATTAATTCCATTAAGCCTAGGGTCAGAATATCACCATCCCAGGAGCCAGGATATCACAATCCACCCCACTTAGAAGATCGACGTCCTTGTCGGTCAACCCCAATCTAGGAACCTCCCCTCTTAGCCACGTCTGTGTCTAGTGTCGTCATTTGCCATGCCATGTGACCACTCTGGGCCCACATGCGCCATGCACCATATACTCGAACCCCTAACCCACACACACCTGTGAAACCTCGAGGGTCAGCTCTAATACCACTTGTAACACCCCGTCCAATCCCTAGACCATCGATACTTACTCCTGGTAGCTCTCTAGGATCATATATCGTCCCCACAGACCAACATGAGTCATTGGTGCACACTTTGTCCTCACTCATGCGCACCCGAGAAAACTACCCGGTCGGTCACCCATCCCAAATTGCTCCAAGCCAAGCACGCTTAACATGGAGGTTATTTCGAGATAGGCTTTCAAAAAAGAAGATGCATTTTATTGGTATGGATATTCTATTAATTCTATTAAGCCTTGGGTCATAATTACAAGATAATACTTACTCCCGCCGATGCTTATGTAAGCAATCAGGATGAATAGATCCATGTGGAGTAGCTTAAGCGGCCTCTCGATCGTCATGATGTTCTTGTGTGGATGATGAGTTCCAACCTGCTTCCCTGCTTGACATGCACTACAAATCCTGTCTTTATCAAAATGAACATTGGTTAGTCCTAAAATGTGTCCCCCTTTAGAAGTTTGTGAAGATTCTTTATTCCAACATGAGCAAGTCAGCGATGCCTCAGCCAGCCCATATTAGTCTTAGCAATTAGGCAAGTGTCTAGTTCAGCATTGTTATCAGTGAAATCAACCAAGTGTAGCTGACCATCTAACACTCCCTTAAAAGCTAGTGAATCATCAGTTCTTCTAAAGCCAATAACATCAACATCAGTAAATAAATAGTTGTAACCCATTTTGCATAATTGAGACACAGAAAGCAAGTTATAACTTAGAGATTCTACAAGAAATATATTAGAAATGGAATGGTTAGGAGATATAGCAATTTTACTCAATCCTTTGACCAAACCTTGATTTCCATCCCCGAATGTGATTGCTCTTTGGGGATCTTCATTTTCCCATATGAGGAGAACATTCTTTTCTCCCTTGTCATGTGGTTTGTACACCCGCGGTTGGTTATCCAACTTGTTCCGCCGGATGCATAAACCTACAACACAAATTTAGGCCTTGTCCTTAGGTACCCAAACGGTCTTAGGTCCTTTCACATTAGAAACAAGCACCTTGGGTACCCAAACACAAGTCTTTGGACTCTTGTGCTTGCCCCCAACATATTTGGCAACTACTTTGCCAGATTTGTTAGTAAGAACAAAGGATGCATCAAAGGTCTTAAATGAAATGCTATGTTCATTTGATGCAACATTCTTTTTCTTAGGCATCTTAATATGAGTTGTATGCCTAGAACTAGAAGCCTCATTTCTATAAATATAAGCATGATGAGCAACAGGATGAGATTTCTTAGCATGGATTCTTCTAATCTTATGCACAAGACAGTTTTCAGGATATAAAATGTAACCTTCTCTATATTGCACCATGGGAGCCTTGCCCTTAATAAAGTTGGAAATCTTGTTTCTGTGAACATTAAGTTTAATGTTGTTTTGGCTCCCTGGTTGGAAGCCAACCCCCATCCTTAATGTCAGGGTGTATCCCATTATAAAGCATACTACAAGCAAATTTAAAATTTTCATTTTCAAGTTCATACTCGGCAATTTTGGCATTCAACTTAGCTATGTGATCATTTTGTTCTTTAATCATAGCAAGGTAATCATTCATAGCATTAACACCAATATCTCTACATCTAGTGCAAATAGTAACATGCTCAACAGTAGATGTAGGGACATGGCAAGCATTCAATTCCTCAATTTTAGCAATTAAACTATCATTTTGAGTTTTGAGACAAGAAATTGAATCATTGCTTGTATTTAGCTCTTTAGTCAAGTTTTTGCATTTTTCAACTTCAAGAACAAAAGCATCTTTTAGCTTAATAAATTTTTTGTTTTCCTTAACGAGCAAGTCTTCTTGACATTCCAAGATTTCATCCTTCTTGTTAATGGTTTTTATTAATTCATTGATTTTCTCCTTTTCTTCTATGGTAAGGTTTGCAAAAAGAGAAGACAAATCATCATTCTTTTCACTAGAGCTACCCTCATCATCAAAAGTAGTGTATTTGGGGGTATCTCTAGAGTATACCTTCTTATTTTTGCCGTTCTTGGCCATGAGGCACTTGTGGCTGTTGTTGGGGAAGAGAAGATCTTTCTTGATGGCGATGTTGGCGGCGTCCTCGTTAGAGGAGGAGTCGGTGGAGCTCTCGTCGGAGTCCCACTCCCTTCCTATGTGTGCCTCACCGCCTTTCTTCTTGTTGTAGTACTTTTCCTTCTCCATCTTCTTTTTTCCTTTCTTGTTATCGTCCCTGTCACTATCACTTGCATATGGACATTTAGCAATATAGTGACCGGATTACCACACCGGTAGAAAATCCTCTTGGAGCAGGGTTTGTAATCCTTACCCTTCCTTTGCTTGAGGATTTGCCAGAAGCTCTCCTCATTGTCAAGCTTGGAGGCATCAATTGGGAGCCTATTGGTTGGTGTAGGCTCTTCATTCTTTTCTTCGGTTGCCTTGAATGCAACGGGTTGTACCTCGGGTGTGGAGGTGGCACCTTGCTCCAAGTTGACAATATGTTTGGAGTCTTTGACCATAAGTTCAAAGCTCACAAACTTGTCAATCACCTCCTCGGGAGACATTTGCTTATACCTAGGATTCTCACAAATTAATTGCACTTGAGTGGGATTATGAAAAACAGGAGATCTTAGAATAACCTCGACCATTTCATGGTCATCCCACTTGGTGCTCCCGAGGTTGCAGACTTGATTCACCATGGTCTTGATCCGGTTGTACATGGCTTGTGGCTCTTCTCCTTTGTTGAGGACGAACCGACCGAGTTCTCCATCGATTGTTTCCTGCTTGGTGATCTTGGTTACTTCATCCCCTTCATGCGCCGTCTTGAGGACGTCCCAAATTTCTTTGGCATTTTTCAACCCTTGCACCTTGTTGTACTCCTCTCTACACAAGGAAGCGAGGAGTATGGAGGTGGCTTGGGAGTTGAAGTGCCTCACTTGGGTGGCTTCATCGGAGTCGTAGTCCTCATCACCTACTTGTGATGCCTACGCTCCAAACTCAACAACATCCCAAATACTTTCGTGGAGTGAGGTTAGATGGTGCCTCATTTTATCACTCCACATACAATAATCTTCACCATTAAAGTATGGTGGTTTGCCTAAGGGAAAATAAAGTAAAGGAGCATATTTAGGAATGCGAGGATAGCGAAGGGGAATCTTACTATACTTCTTACGCTCTTGGTGTTTCAAAGATGTTGACTCGGCGTCAGAGGTTGAGGGCGTGGAAGAGTCGGTCTCATAGTAGACCACCTTCTTCATCTTATTTTTCTTCTTGTCGCCCTTCTTGTGTATTTTGATGGAGCCGACAGATTCATCCTTGTCATCCTTGTGCTTGTCTCCGGCCTCCTTTGACGAAGTCTTGCCTTCATTTTTCCTCCCCGAAGATCCAAACTTTTCCCCGATGATCAACTCCTTTTTGGCATGTTCTCTCGACATCACATCAGGTTGTTAGACTCTAATGAAGTACCGGGCTCTAAAACCAATTGACATCACATCGACAACAACTTCTTTGTCAAGTACTTTTTATCAGGCACTTGACAAAGACTTTGCCGAGTGTCACCCGGTACTCCGCAAAGAAAAGTCACTATCACGACGCCAGGTCACGGCGATGGAGCCTGTGCCGAGTGCCCATAGAGTGGCACTTGACAAAGTCTCACTCTTTGCCGAGTGTCCACTGTACTAACACTCGGCAAAGAAGCTTCCTGTGGGCCCCTTTACTAGGTCCTTTGCCGAGCGTATTAGGTGACACTGAAAGTCGCCTAGAGGGGGGTGAATAGGCGAAGACTGTAAATTATAAATTTTGAACATGAACTTCACCCATTGTTAGGATTAGAAACAAATTATAATGAATACTAGATGCAGAAGAGAGTTCTTGATGTGAGTTGCTCAATCAATGCGGATGACTTTGGGAGCTAACTCAAAAGATTGTGAGCAAGAGAACTTAGAGAAAGGGGAGAGGAAGAACCAAATCGTAGAGTAATGATCAACACAAATGAACATGACGGTTTGTTTCCCGATGTTCGTTTCTAATAAACCTACTCCCTATTGAGGTGGCCATGAAGGCTAGGTCTTTTTTAACCCTTTCTCTCTCTCAATTGATCACTTAGACCGGTTGAGTGCTTCTTCTTAATGTCAAGGATTACTAAGACCCCACAAGGACCACCACACACTTAAGTGTCTCTTGCTAGCTTTACAAGTCACTAGAGAGTTGAGAAGGAGATGAAGAAAACACGATTAAAAGGCTAAGCAACAAGAGCAACAAAAAAACACGAATCACACTCTCTCAAGTCACTAATCACTAATGATCACTTGTCTTAATTGTGGCACTTGAGAAGATTAGAAGCTTTGAATTTGTCTTGGAATGAATTGCTAGCTCTTGTATTGAATGTGTATGAGTGGAAAGCTTGGATGTGTTGAATGGAGGTGGTTGGGGTTGTATTTATAGCCACCAACCACTTCCTAGTCGTTGCTCCTTTTCTACCGGTCGCGGACGGTCCGCGCCCTTGGTTCGGACGATCCACCCCTGCACATCAACGGCTGAAATCGTAATGGTCAACAGTAATGGCTATATCAACGGCTATAGTGCATTTAATGTGTCGTCAGATGTCAGATAAAGCAGTCGTGGACGGTCCAGCCGTGCACCTCGAATGGTCCGCGAGGACGCTAAAAATGCATTTTACCGAACCCGTCACCTTTGGGTTTTTCTAGTTTTTCAATGGTCGGACGGTTCGCGCCTGATGTCGGATGATCCGTGCTTGGTCTCGGACGTTGCTCATTTCTCCTTCGGACAATCCGCCGTGTAAACGTTGTTTTTGCAGTGTTCCTGTCCGAGGCTTACCCTAGTGTCGCGGACGGTCCGCCTTAAGGGGCCTGGACGGTCCGCACACAAGAGAATTTCCAAAAAACTTCTCATGTCTGGAATAATCTATGGTATTCCAGATGGCTAACTTAGAATTGTCATAGATGAACCTTATGCACCTAAGAAATGATCAACTAGGCAAACTAGTTAGTCCATGAGATTTGTGATGGGCGTCAAATACTAAAATCGATTATATGAAATGATTGAGGCCATTTCCCTTTCAGACACTCGTCAAAGGCTCCCTCTTTACCGAGTTCCTACCGGACTAGCACTCGACAAAGGGATCACCAGTGGGCCCCTTTGCCAGTTCCTTTGCCGAGTGCACTAGGAGGCACTGGGCAAAGCTTGCTTCTTTGCCAAGTGCCAAGGCCACAACACTCGGCGAAGTGGCTTTACCAATGCCCAGATGTGCCTTCTTTGTCGAGTGCTATGGCCTTGACACTCCGCAAAGTTCCTCTTTGCCGATTGTTACACTCGGCAAAGTGACCAGTATACACCTTTTTTATTTGTTTTTACTATTCCATCCATCCAAACAAAAGATATATCACATAATCATCACATACATAATAGAGACCACATATTTCACAAAAACCACAAATCTAACAAGTTTTTCACAAACATGTCTATGTTCATACCAAGTTTCACCAATATAAGTATTACCAACTCTCAAACATAAGTTCAGGACAAGTTTCTCACACAAGTCTCACAATCACAACTAAGCTAAGAGAATATCATCAGCGAGGTGGGTGGCTGGACTGGTGCCGCGATGGGCTGGGCGATCCATGAGGGTTGTTGGATGCTTCCCAAATTGTCCCTGCACAGAGAAGAGATTGCATGTGTTATACCAGATGAATATATATCATGCAGGACTAGAATTTTGATACTCACAGGAATATGGAACTGAGCCGGGTCAACTGGAGGGAACAATGGAACTGGTGGAGCAAAACCATGTGCGGTGCCAAGGCTCTGCATGTACTGGAACATCTTTGCCATCCTCTGCTGATCTACCAAGCGGGCCTCCCGCTCTGCTATTATCCTCGCCTCCATGTCCTGTTGTTTCCTCCACTCTTCTTCTTGTTGGGTCTGTAATATTTCAACCCAATGTTATAATAACTCAAAGAGAAGGTATATATCTCAAGGAATGACGAGTTACAAAAGCACTAACCTAGAGTTGTTGTATGCGATGATGTGATCTATCCTACCGAGGTCGTATGGCTGGGTTCGAGCTCATGCTCCTTGCTCGCACCTGAAATAGAGTGGGAGTGGACGATGAGTCGATTTCTCTATTGGTAATCCAGTACCGCCCATGCCTCTTGATGAGGACATCTCCATCGATGTCCTTGGTCCTTGGATTGTAATTTGGTCTGTGGACCTCCTGTGCCATGGTAGTGTACTCAATTAGGCGGCTGTAGATGATGGGGTTGCTATACGCCTCGGGCCCATCATCTGGGTTGTAGGTGACGTCGGACGTTGCCTTGCCCTTATGGGCCATAGCATAAGCCGAGAAGATGGAGCAAGGCTGGCCACCATGTGACGCCGACTGCAAGAAAACCAATGAGATAGTTAGAAATAATCTAATCCAGTGTTATATACCTAAACAAAAAAAGAGAGCGTACCCATGATTCTACATATTTGCCGAAGCTGCGGCTACCTAGGTGGTGGGAGGGACCTTGCATCATTAGACGTTGTTCTAGACTAGCGTTGTGCGCCTTGTCCCACTCAGGCGAGCACCACATATCCACCATATGCTCCCAGCACTGAGGATGCGCGATGCACCAATAAGGAATCATCTACAAAGTAAAACAAGTATACTGCACATCAGAAGATAAAATTAAGCAAAATTTGTCACGAATATTAAAGTGTTGTATTTACCTGGAAGTACTGGTCCCTAATCAACGACATGGTTCGGGCGTCCTACTTGGTCACCTTCTCCCTAAGGACAGAACCATGGTAGCTAATGATGGCCTGGATTCGTGCCTCGTAGTGCATGTCCACGATGAGCTTCTTATAGCTCATGGTGGCACCATATCCGCCCTAGCCTCGTATCTAGCCTCGCATATGAATAAATCTTGCATACAAAGATGATGTATTCATATATTATTTCAAGAATGTGCAACAAATGCGACATATTTTACATATAGTAAGACTTACCCACAACTCTTGCTTCACCCACTCTGCCTTGTTATTGAATTCCCTGCTATCCCGATCTACTGCATCAGGGGCGACGGCGTAGTGGTCGAAGGTGTAGGCTGGTCCCATCACTCCGGTGTGCTCAACCAGTCCAGGGAAGTGTTCCCTGCACAGAAGGTCAAGGATGCCATTGGGGTTGCGGTCATGACCCCCTGCATTCTCCACAACCTTCCAGGACCTGTCCAAATGATAAATAAAATGTATTAGTTTATATTATGAATTTGATCATATAATATGAACAAGCAGTGAGAACATCTAAAGTTACATGCATCTCTCATCGGGTTGAATCAGCGACCGTCTGTCACGAAGTATGGGACGCTGAGAGAGATTCGTGGGACCTTGCAAGTAGACATTCCTCGAACCTGAGGCGCCAGAACCTGAGGCATCCTACTAAGCGTCGTTGTCATCCTACTATGTCGCATCGACAGCGGCCTGCTGCTCCACCTGCTGCTTGACGTCATCATCCTGTTGTGCCTCCTGCGCCATCATACAGGTGCTCCTCCTCCCCCTCCTCGTCCTCATCCCACCGCCCACCATCTTTGTCCAACAACCTGCAATTAAGAGTAAGAAAATAAGCACATATAAAAAGATGTATTTAGAAACAGATGTGAAATAAATAAAATATTGCATTACATCAATTAAAAATAATCTTCATATGTGTCGGGGTTAGCCGGATCATAAGTCTCATCATCACTATCAACCATTTCATAGTTAACACCATCTGAAGGCGCAAGTTCGTCATTAATGTCATTGCCTTTCAAGAATTCCTAAGCCATTCTCATTTTGCACCTCATCATCCTCCTCATCAACAACCATTTCAAAATCTACTTCCATTCCGATAGCTTCGGTTAAGTCTATCTCAAATCATCCTTCTAGCCCATCTTTTTAGAAGAACTCTCTGTCATATGTGTTCGGGTCTAAGTTATAATCTTCATCGTTTGGAACAGGTAATTTACCATGCGGTGATACCTTATACACAACATATGGGAGATAATACACTTGTGTGGCATGTTGGGCCACGATATAGACATCGTCTCCTGGTAAGGTGGAATCCTGTCAAATTTTGACTATCCCAAGATTAGAATGTGTCTGTCTCGTCACTTCAGGGTCAAACTAATGAAATTTGAATATTACTGGAGTAAGAGGTTTGGAACCATGAAAATTGAGGTCATATATTTCTTCGATTCATCCAAAATACTCGACCTCTTCAAGGACATGCGTAAATACTCTAGAACACGTTGTTTTTCGATTGGGTCTACTTTGGTCATAGCTTGTTGTGCGAAAACAGTATCCATTGATGTCATACCTAGAATATTTCCTAACACTATAAGCAATGTCCATAATTGTTGCCCAAAGTGCCTCGGCGACATTCTTTTCAGTGTGCATCACATCAATGTTGTGTGGAAGGAGCAGGTCATCATAATAGGGGAGCCAAGTTAAGCCTGACTTATGTGTCCACATATGCTGCTCACCATATCCCACAAAACCACCTTCTAGATTGGCCACAAGCCCATCTATCCGTTGATGAATTTCTACACCAGTCACCATTGCAGGTGGGCAGTCTATCACTATGACACCTTTCGTAAAGTTCTTGATGGCTAGGTAGAATGGATGGCCAGGAGGGAGAAATTTTCGATGTTCGTCGAATGACGAATATTTGCCACCCTTCTTCAACCAAATGAACCTAAGAGCTTCCTTGCAAACTAGGCATGGGAAATTACCGTGAATACACCAGGCACAGAATAGCCCATACGCCAGTAATTCATGCATCGAGTACTAGTACCAAACATGCATTTTGAAGTTTGTCTTCATACCTCGGTCATACGTCCATACCCCTTCCTCCGAAGCACAAACCAATTCATCAATCAAAAGCTCCATGTACACGCCCATTTTATTCCTCGGGTGTCCAAGAATAATCAACAACACAAATATATTTTGTCTTTGAAAGCATACACCGGGGGAGATTGATGGGGATAACAAACACGAGCCAACATGTGTACGGGGTAGCACTCATTCCGTAGGGATTGAACCCATCTATGGCCAGCGCAATATGTACATTACGAACCTCTTCGGCTTTCTCACAGTGAATGGAATCTAAGTGTTTCCATGCTTCACCATCGGATGCATGCACCATCTTGTCAGGATTGTATCATTTGCCATTTTTGTGCCATGTGATCTATTTCGCGAATTCCTTGGTCATGTATAGATGCTGGATCCTTGGTATGAACGGAAGGTGGCATAGGATTGTCATGGGGATGTCGAGCTGCATCTTCTGTCCATCACCAGAGTCTACCTCCATGAACCTAGACGATTTACACTTCGGACAGTACTTTGCCTCCGTGTATTCTTTCCTAAATAGCACACAACCCTTCAGATAATCATGTATCTGCTCATACGTCATCTTGAGTGCACGGAGGAGTTTCTATGCCTCGTACATGCTCTTTGGCAGAACGTGATCCTCTAGAAGCAGGCCGCCAATAACTGTCAACAAGCCATCGAATGCGTCTTGACTCATGTTGTATTGCGATTTGAATGCCATTACACGCCCAATGGCATCCAGTTGAGAAACCTTTGTCTGGCCATGAAGGGACTTCTATGCTGCGTCAAACATGTCGTAGAACGCCTTTGCGGTCGGCTCTGGCTCATCCTTCGTACATCCTCCGGTGAACTATGCCTTGTGATAGTCGTTCAACATATCCGCTACCTCAGCATCAGCATCATAATCCTCGACGCATTGTCTCACCACCTCCTCTCCCGTATGATGTGCTTCACCATGGAAGATTGAAAGGGAAATGTGCCCTTGGGCCAATTCTATAAGTATTTTGGTGATTAGATGTCCAACACATATTGAGTGAGTTCTTATGTGTCAAATGAGTGAGAAGTGTGAAATCAAGAGCAAGGTATGTTTCTAGACTTAGTGAATTGTTTTTGTATACTAACATGGTTATCTAAGTGCTAGAAAAAGTGCCAAGAAAAGAAGATTCGAATTGGAGAAGAATTGGCAAAGTACAGCCAACACCAGCTCTGGCCTGGCACACTAGACAGTGTCCGGTGCCCCAGGCTGGCTCGGCGTCAACTGGGCGCTCTCGGGAAAAGAAAAGGTGACGTGGCTATAAATCACCGGACTGTCCGGTGAGCCAAAGGCGCTCACGGCCAATGGTCGGCTGCACAATCCACGGGCGACGCGTGGCCCACAGCGACGCTCGGTTGGGCACACCGGACTGACCGGTGCGCCAACCGATCCTGAGGGCCAACGGTCGGCTACGCCTGATATGGAAGGAAATCGAGCACCGGACTGCTACAGTGGTTGTCCGGTGGTGCACCGGACAGTCTGGTGCACCACTCGACAGAAGGCAAGAATTGCCTACCAAATCGATGTCCAACGGCTCCTAGCTGCCTTGGGGCTATAAAAGGGACCCCTAAGCGCATGGAGCAAAACACTAAGCTTACAAGAAACATCCTAAGACACCTAGACTCTGCATTCACGCAATCAGATCATCGTTCTTGAGATTTGAGCACTATTCGAGTTGTAAACTCCTTACGCTGTGTTAGTGTGCTCACTTCTTCACTTGTGTGTGTGGTTGCGCTGTGGATTTGAGTCTTGCGTGTGTTGCTCTCCCATCCTTACTCTTGTGCTTTCTTTGTGATCAGTATTGTAAGGGCGAGAGGCTCCAACTTGTGGAGTTTCCTCGCAAATGGGAAGGATACTCAAAAGATAAAAGACTGTGGTATTCAAATCGATCATTGGATCACTTGAAAGCGGTTGAGTGCAACCCTCGTCCATTGGGACGCCACAACATGGAAGTAGGCAAGTGTTACTTGGCGGAACCACGGGATAAAAATCGTGTGTCTCTTGTGTTGCTTTTCTATGATTGTTTTATTCACAAGAACTCGTTCATAGCTACTTGGTAATGCTTTAATAATCAAGTTTGTGGCTATTTAGTGTTTGATTTTACAGGATCACCTATTCACCCCCCCTCTAGGTGCTCTCAATTGGTATCAGAGTCGTACTCTTCATCTAAGGGACTAACCGTCTGAAGAGATGGATCTTAAGGGTAAGGGGATGGTGGTCAACGACAAGGAAAAGGAGTCTATCTTCAACGAGCCAAGAGACGACAAGCCCAATGACTCAGGCTCGAGTCACAAGAAGAGGGACGAGAAGAAGAAGAGGCGCATTAAGAAGATCATCTACTACGACAGCGATGCATCTTCCTCTTCACCAAGGGACGATGATGATGACGACTCCTCATCCAAGAAAAAGACGGTTAATCAAAACTATTCCTTTGATTATTCCCGTATTTCGTATAATTTGAATGCCCATTTACTTTCTATTCGTCTTGGAAAACCCCCACACTTTGATGGAGAGGTTTACTCATTTTGGAGTCATAAAATGCGTAGTCATCTATTTTCTCTCCATCCTAGCATTTGGGAAATTGTGGAAAGTGGGATGCATTTTGATAGTACGGATAATCATGTGCTTATTAATGAACAAATTCATAAAAATGCCCAAGCTACTACTGTCTTGCTAGCGTCACTTTGCAGGGATGAGTATAATAAAGTGAGTGGCTTGGACAATGCTAAGCAAATCTAGGACACCCTTAAGATATCTTATGAGGGAAACGATGCCACTATGATCACTAAGATGTAACTAGTGGAAGGCGAGCTGGGGATGTTCGTGATGATCAGGGGAGAGGAGCCAACACAGACCTACAACAGGCTCAAGACCCTGGTCAACAAAATCTGAAGCTACGGGAGCACAAGATGGATGGATCATGACGTCGTCCGACTCATGCTTAGGTCATTTATCGTTATTGACCCCCATCTTGTCAACCTTATTCGTGAAAACCCCAAGTACACCAAGATGACGCCCGAGGAGAACCTTGGAAAATTTGTGAGCGGGTGCATGATGGTGAAGGAGGCGCGATACGTGGACGATGCGCTAAATGGTCCACTACCCGTCTACGAGCCGCAGCCTGTTGCTCTCAAAGCAACGAGCAGCAGGGAGGCACTACCGAGCAAGGTAGCACAAGTGGAGGCTGCCAGGCTCAACAAGGACGAAATGGCGCTCATCATCAAGCGCTTCAAAACCGCCTTGAAAGGACGCAAGGAATACCCCAACAAGAATAAAACAAGGGGAAAGTACTCCTGCTTCAAATGCGGTAGGTCATTTCATAGCACAATGCCCCGATAATGATAATGACCAGGGACAAGAAAAGCATGGGAAGAGGGAGAAGAAGAAGAACTACAGGAAGGCGAAGGGCGAGACACACCTTGGAAAGAAATGGGATTCTGACTGCTCTTCATCCAACTCCGACGATGAAGGATTGGCTGCCTCGGCCTTCTACAAATCTTCGCTCTTCCCCAACGAACGCCATACTTTCCTTATGGCTAAGGAGAAGAAGGTACGCATTCGAGATACCCCCAAGTACTCTTCTTCTAGCAATGAGGAATCATCTGATGATGAAGTAGATTACACTGATTTATTTAAGGGATTAGATAGAGCTAAAGTAGACAAAATTAACGAATTAATTGATGCCCTTAATGAAAAGGATAGATTACTAGAAAAGCAAGAAGATATCTTGTATGAGGAACATGATAAATTTGTTAGTGTTCAAAAATCTCTTGCGTTAGAAATTAAAAGAAATGAAATGCTATCCTATCCTCTGAGTTGTCTATCTGTCATGAATCTGTCTCTAGTCTAAAGGAGTTAAATGATGAATTAAATGCTAAACTAGAGAAAGCAAATGAAACTAGTTGATGTGTAGAACATGTAATTATTTGCAATAGGTGTAAAGATATTGATATTGATGAACATGCTATCACTATTGCTAAATTAAACAATGAGGTTGCAAGTCTTAATGCTCAACTTAAGACTTGCAAATATGACTTTGAGAAACTAAAATTTGCTAGGGATGCCTACACCATTGGTAGACACCCCTCAATTAAGGATGGACTTGGTTTTCGAAAGGAAACCAAGAACTTAACAAGCCAAAAGACCCCCATTCTCAACAAGGAGAAAGGGAAGGCTCCTATGGCTAGTAGTTCTCAAAAGAACCATGCCTATATGTATGATAGGAAATTTACTAGGAATGCTCATAATGATAGGTGCTATGATCATGCTGTTTCACCTGGTTATCATACTTCTCAAGCTATGGTTGCTTCTAGCTCTACTTATGCTTATGGTAAAAATAGGCCTAGGCGGAATCATGTTGTGTCTTATGCGCCTAGGAGAGTTTGCAATAGTCCTACTACTGTTTACCATACTTGCAATATTGCCTTTGTACTTTCATGTAAGAATGCAAAAGTAGTTGCTAGGAAGTTGGAATCCAAATGCAAGGGAGACAAAATGTGCATTTGGGTTCCAAAAGATATTGTGACTAACCTTGTAGGACCCAACAAGAGTTGGGTACCTAAAACCCAAGCTTAAATTGCCTTGAAGGTTTATGCATCTGGGGGCTCAAGCTGGATTATTGACAGCGGATGCACGAACCACATGACGGGGGAGAAGAAAATGTTCACCTCCTACGTCAAAAACAAGGATTCCCAGGATTCGATCATCTTTGGAGATCAGAACCAAGGCAAGATCAAAGGATTGGGAAAGATAGCCATCACATCTGAGCATTTTATCTCTAATGTGTTTTTAGTTGAATCGCTCAGGTATAATTTGTTATCTGTGAGTCAATTATGTAACATGGGGTATAATTGTTTACTCACAAATATAGATGTATCTGTCTTTAGAAGGAGTGACGGTTCATTAGCTTTTAAGGGTGTATTAGACGACAAGCTCTACTTAGTTGATTTTTCGAAAGAGAATGCCGATCTAGATGCATGCTTAATCACAAAGACTAATATGGGCTGGTTGTGGCATCGCCGTCTAGCACATGTTGGGATGAAGAACCTTCATAAGCTTCTAAAGGGAGATCATGTGTTAGGACTAACCGATGTCTGTTTTGAGAAAGACAGACCTTGTGCAGCATGTCAGGCAGGGAAACAGGTGGGAAGCACTCATCACGACAAGAATGTGATGACAACATCAAGACCATTGGAGCTCCTTCACATGGATCTCTTCGGTCTCGTTGCCTATCTAAGCATCGGGGGAAGTAAGTATGGTCTTGTAATTGTTGATGATTTTTCCTGCTTCACTTAGGTGTTCTTTTTATAGGATAAGTCAGAAACCCAAGGGACCCTAAAGCGCTTCTTAAGGAGATCTCAAAATGAGTTTGAGCTTAAGGTGAAGAAGATAAGAAGCGACAATGGGTCTGAGTTCAAGAATCTACAAGTTGAAGAGTTTCTTGAGGAGGAAGGCATCAAGCACGAGTTCTCCGCTCCCTACACACCACAGCAAAACGATGTAGTAGAGAAGAAGAATAGGACGCTAATCGACATGGCAAGAACGATGCTTGGAGAGTTCAAGACGCTCGAGTAGTTTTGGTCAGAAGCTGTGAACACAGCCTGCCACGCCATAAACCGGCTCTATCTACATCGCCTCCTCAAGAAGACCTCCTACGAACTTCTTACCGGTAACAAACCCAATGTTTCTTACTTTCGTGTATTTTGGAGCAAATGCTACATTCTGGTGAAGAAAGGTAGACATTCTAAACTTGCTCCCAAGGCTGTTGAAGGGTTTTACTAGGATATGACTCAAATACAAAGGCGTATAGTGTCTTCAACAAATCATCGGGATTAGTTGAAGTCTCTAGCGACGTTGTATTTGATGAGACTAATGGCTCTCCAAGAGAGCAAGTTGTTCTTGATGACATAGATGAAGATGAAGTTCCGATAGCCGCAATGCGCACGATGGCGATAGGAGATGTGCGACCACTGGAAATGCAGGAACAAGATCAACCCTCTTCCTCGACACTGGTGCATCCCCCAACTCAAGACGATGTACAGGTACCTCAAGAAGAGGGGCATGATCAAGGGGGAGCACAGGAAGAACAAGTTATGGAGGAAGAAGCATCACGGATCTCTCCAACTCAAGTCCGAGCGTCGATCCAAAGACATCACCCCGTTGATCAAATTTTGGGTGACATCAGCAAGGGAGTAACCACTCGCTCATGATTAGCTACTTTTTGTGAGCATTACTCGTTTGTCTCTTCTATTGAGCCTTTCAGGGTAGAAGAAGCCTTGCAGGATCCGGACTGGGTGTTGGCCATGCAGGAAGAGCTCAACAACTTCAAAAGGAATGAAGTCTGGAGCCTGGTGCCACGTCTAAAGCAAAACGTTGTGGGAACCAAGTGGGTGTTCCACAACAAGCAAGACAAGCACGGGGTGCTGACAAGAAACAAGGCTCGACTTGTGGCAAAAGGTTATGTCCAAGTCACAAGTTTGGATTTCGAGGAGACTTTTGCTCCTGTGGCTAGGCTAGAGTCAATTCGAATTTTATTAGCCTATGCCGCTCACCATTCCTTTAGGCTGTTTCAAGTGGACGTGAAGAGCGCTTTCCTCAATGGGCCAATCAAGGAGGAGGTATACGTGGAACAACCCCCTGGCTTTGAGGATGACAGGTATCCCGACCATGTATATAAGCTCTCTAAGGCGCTCTATGGACTTAAGCAAGCCCCAAGGGCATGGTATGAATGCCTTAGAGATTTCCTTATTTCTAATGCTTTCAAGGTTGGGAAAGCCGATCCCACTCTTTTCACAAAGACATGCAATGGTGATCTTTTTGTTTGCCAAATTTATGTCGATGACATAATATTTGGTTCTACTAATCAAAAGTCTTGTGAGGAGTTTAGCAGGGTGATGATGCAAAAGTTCGAGATGTCGACGATGGGTGAGTTGACCTACTTCCTTGGATTCCAAGTGAAGCAACTCAAGGACGACACTTTCATCTCCTAAACGAAGTACACTCAAGATCTTCTCAAGAGGTTTGGGATGAAGGACGCCAAGCCCGCGAAGACACCAATGGGAACTGATGGGCATCTTGACCTCAACAAAGGAGGTAAGTCTGTTGATCAAAAGGCATACTGATCAATGATAGGTTCATTACTTTAACTTTGTGCTAGTAGATCGGACATTATGCTTAGTGTATGCATGTGTGCTAGATTTCAATCCGACCCCAAGGAATGTCACCTTGTGGCTGTTAAGCGAATTCTTAGGTATTTAGTTTCTACGCCTTGCTTCGGGATCTAGTATCCAAAGGGGTCTACCTTTGACTTGATTGGATACTTAGACTCCGATTATGCCGGGTGCAAGGTTGATAGGAAGAGCACATCAGGGACGTGCCAATTTCTAGGAAGGTCCCTGGTGTCTTGGAGTTCCAAGAAACAAACATCTGTTGCCCTATCCACCGTTGAGGCTGAGTACGTTGCCACAGGACAGTGTTGCGCGCAACTACTTTGGATGAGGCAAACCCTCCAGGACTTTGGCTACAATCTGAGCAAAGTCCCACTCCTATGTGACAATGAGAGTGCAATCCGCTTGGCGGATAATCCTGTTGAACACAGCCGCACTAAGCACATAAACATCTGACATCACTTCCTGAGAGATCACTAGCAAAAGGGAGATATCGATGTGTATCACATTAGCACCGAGAACCAGCTAGCCGATATCTTCACCAAGCCTTTAGATGAGAAAAGGTTTTGTAGATTGCGTAGTGAGCTAAATGTCTTAGATTCGCATAACTTGGATTGATTTATAGCATACATGTAGTCTATGCCTTTGATCATGCTACTTTGAACATTTACATTATTTGTTGTCTATTTATGGTGCTCAAGTTGTACAAATCATCCCCGGACCTCATAAGTCCATATGCAAATGATGCACATATTTAGGGGGAGATGTGCTACAACTTGACCCCTTTGAGACTAACTTGTTTGGTTGAGTACACTTGATGTAGTCTCAAAGATACATTGAAAGGGAAAGTGAACTTGGACAACTAAAAGACTTCCACTACACTTCGGTATTAGTGTATTTAATTCCAAGTTCATACTTGTGTTCTCATTGCCTTTTTGCTCATAATTGACATTTTGGTGAGGCAATGGGGTTACAAGGCCAAGAATGATCCCGTTTTGGTGCTTAATGCCAAAGGGGGAGAAATTAAGGCCAAAGCAAATGGATCAGCCAACCACTTGTCAATTTTGAAAATAGAGGAGTTAGAATTTGGTTTTGTCAAAATACTCTTATTGCAAAATTTGGTCTCTTATGGGGGAGAATTTTGATTATAGGAAAAGGGGGAGTTTTGGCACTTGATCAATTTTACTCTTGGAATATCTCTCAATTTGCCCAAACAAGTGTGTTTGACATAGAGATAGGAAAAAGAATTTGATTTGCAAAACCAAACCAAGTGGTGGCAAAGAATGATCCAAATATGCCAAATATTAAGTGAAAAAGGAATTGGTCTTCATTTGCATTGATGTTGCACTTCTTTTGTTGATTTTTGATGTGTTGGCATAAATCACCAAAAAGGAGGAGATTGAAAGGGAAATGTGCCCTTGGGCCAATTCTATAAGTATTTTGGTGATTAGATGTCCAACACATATTGAGTGAGTTCTTATGTGCCAAATGAGTGAGAAGTGTGAAATCAAGAGCAAGGTATGTTTCTAGACTTAGTGAATTGTTTTTGTATACTAACATGGTTATCTAAGTGCTAGAAATAGTGCCAAGAAAAGAAGATTCGAATTGGAGAAGAATTGGCAAAATACAGCCAACACCAGCTCTGGCCTGGCACACCGGACTGTCTGGTGGTGCACCGGACAGTGTCCGGTGCCCCAGGCTGGCTCGCGTCAACTGGGCGCTCCCGAAAAAAGAAAAGGCGACGTGGCTATAAATCACCGGACTGTCCGGTGGTGCACCGGACTGTCCGGTGAGCTAAAGGCGCTCGCGGCCAACGGTCGGCTGCGCAATCCACGGGCGACGCGTGGCCTACAGCAACGGTCGGTTGGGCACACCAGACTGTCCGATGTGCACCGGACAGTGTCCGGTGCGCCAACCGATCCCGAGGGTCAACGGTCGACCGCGCCTAATATGGAAGGAAATCAAGCACCGGACTGCTACAGTGGTTGTCCGGTGGTGCACCGGACAGTCCGGTGCACCACTCGACAGAAGGCAAGAATTGCCTACCAAATCGATGTCCAACGGCTCCTAGCTGCCTTGGGGCTATAAAAGGGACCCCTAGGCGCATGGAGCAAAACACTAAGCTTACAAGAAACATCCTAAGACACCTAGACTCTGCATTCACGTAATCGGATCATCGTTCTTGAGATTTGAGCACTATTCGCGTTGTAAACTCCTTGCGCTGTGTTAGTGTGCTCACTTCTTCACTTGTGTGCGTGGTTGTTCTGTGGATTTGAGTCTTGCGTGTGTTTCTCTCCCATCCTTACTCTTGTGCTTTCTTTGTGATCAGTACTGTAAGGGCGAGAGGCTCCAACTTGTGGAGATTCCTCGCAAACGGGAAGGATACTCAAAAGATAAAAGACCGTGGTATTCAAGTCGATCATTGGATCACTTGGAAGGGGTTGAGTGCAACCCTCGTCCATTGGGACACCACAACGTGGAAGTAGGCAAGTGTTACTTGGTCAAACCACGGGATAAAAATCGCGTGTCTCTTGTGTTGCTTTTCTGTGATTGTTTTGTTCACAAGAACTCGTTTCATAGCTACTTGGTCACACTATCTCTTTAATAATCAAGTTTGTGGCTATTTAGTGTTTGATTTTACAGGATCACCTATTCACCCCCCCCCCCCTTTAGGTGCTCTCAAAGATCCACCAATTATAGTCCGGCGTAAATCCATTCTTCCAAATATGTTCTACCATGACCTTCTTTGATTTTCTTTTTCGGTTGGCACATTTGCTGCACGGGTATGGGACTAGACTCGCTCCTTTAGCAACTTTGCCATATGCTTGTTCCACGAAAGCATTAGTCTTTCTAATCCATTCAGGGGTGACATCATTCCTTCCTACACGACCCATGTACATCCACTCACGGCCCTCCATCCTCTAACATATATAATCGAGTATAGTTTAATATAACATGTAATGCATGTACACTATGTTCCTACCTTATAATAGGTGAGGATAGGTCCTAATCCTACCCGCGGTTGCGTAGATGGGGTTAATTTCTATGCTCTACTCCGATCCAAGACATAGTTTCGGCAGCACCTCCCCGATGTTCTCCGGATACACACCCTCGCAGGGAGAGTGTACTGTCCAGAGAACAACAGGGAGGTGACGTCGAAACTCTGTCTCGGACCAGAGTAGAGCATGGAAACTAACACCATCTACGCAACAGCGGGCTGTCCAAAAAACATGGAGAATTCGAAACAGATACATTTGTGGATATGCAAATATCTACATATCTACATTGTTTTTCTTTCGAACGGGAGACGCCTAACTGGGTTACGTGATCTATGACCATGATGTGGAAATATAGGTTATACCTAGGGTGACGGTGGAGTCAGGCTAGCGGGTTGGTACAGTGGCGACGCGTCGCGGTGCAGGTTCTTATGCAGCGGCAAGGAATACCTTTGCAAAATAATTAACAGAAGCCTATCAACAAAAAATTTCGACAGCACCATCCATGCATGGGGAGGTTTCCAAAACCTGCAAATAAAAGTAGCAGAACGATGGCTGACATCCACGCATATTTCAACGGCACGATGGCCGACAATCACATCTATATATATTCAATCCATGAGAGATAACACAACAAGGCTACATAACTACATGTAAACTACATTTATATTATACAAATTACAAGGAAACTACATTAAATGAAAACTACATGGTCATTTATAGTATATATATTACATTAATTTACATAACTACATGTAAACACGGGACAAGAGCGGAGAGGAGGGACTCAAACTGGTCGGATGTGTAGGCGGCTAGGCGCGGGCGCGGTGAGTGCAGCGACGGGGGCTAGGCGCGAGCACGACGATGGTGGCTGGGCGCGGCGGCGGGGCGCGGGCTTGGCGGTGCGGCGGTGGGGGTGGGGAAGATGGTGACGACGCGGGCGTGGTGTAAGAAAGAATGGGTTGCGGGCCCATACAACACAACTATGTAAGTGTTCTTCACCGAGTGCCCGCAATCTGGCACTGGACAAAGATTTGTTTTTAATTTAAAAATATACTTTGTCGAGTGCCCTCGATCTGGCACTCGGCAAAGACGTCTTTGCCGAGTGATCAGTGACAAGGACTCGACAAAGAGTGGTTTAATATTTTTAAAAAACTTTGCCGAGTTTTGACCGGCTGACACTCGGCAAACAATGCTTTGCCGAGTGCCTTCCTTGGACACTTGACAAAATATATTTTTATTTTTTTCTTTTCCCAACCAAACTTTTTGTGGTTTTTTTCCTACACTATGTAGACTTACATGTTCCATTTTGATACAATTATAAAAGTGTTCGCTATAACTATTAGATTTTGTTCATTTAATTGAATTTCCTCGGATAATTCATATTTTAACTACAAGTCACTCGAAAAATGTAAAACCGTGAATGTAAAAATGATATCCATGTTATTTAGCACAAGTTATGGCCGATTTAAGGAGCGAACCGGAATTTTCGAGCACCATGCTCACTAAACATGACAGTGAACTTGTCATCCAGTTATTTAAAAATTGTATAAAACACAAACAAATGTCAGAAAATCATGAAACTTGTCCACATGTCATGATATCATATGTAGAGGTTGTGATAAAAATTTTAGAATATTTCAAGAAAGTTGTGACACACTATGTTTGTGTTTTATACAATTTTTAAACAACTGGATGACAAGTTCACGGTCATGTTTAGTGAGCATAGTGCTCGAAAAATTCCGGACTCCTCCTTAAATCGAATGTAACTTGTGCTAAATAACATGAATATCATTTTTGCATTCATGGTTTACATTTTTTTGTGTGACTTGCAGTTTAAATCTGAATTATCCGAAGAAATTCAATTAAACGAACAAAATCTAATAGTTTTAGCAAACACTTTTATAATTGTGCCAAATGGAACATGTAAGTCTACATAGTGTAGGAACAAACCACAAAAAGTTTAGTTGGGAAAAGAAAAAAAGAAAAAAAAATACTTTGTCGAGTGTCCAAGATAGACACTCGATAAAGCATAGTTTGCCGAGTGTTGGGCTTCTTTGCCGAGTGCCAAAGCCCGGTGCTCGGCAAAGGTAACGACTGTCAGCTATAGACGGCTGCTGACAGCCCTTTGCCAAGCGTCGCCGTTCGCCGAGTGTTTGACACTCGGCAAAACGGTCTTTGCCGAGTGTCTTCCTGTGTTGAGCGTCCTGCTCTCGGTAAACGTGGTCGTTACCGAGAGTAGGACTTTGCCGAGTGCACGACAAAAAGCACTCGGCAAAGCGCCGAGCACTCGGCAAAGAGCCGGATTGCGGTAGTGGATCATGTGGTACAATAGAAATTAGTTTTTGATACTGTCATGGTCGTCGCAATGTATAAGAACTCTGTATTTTTATTGCGTTTAAATTTAGTGAACTTTGTGTAATTTATGTAGTTCTATTTTTACTGACATACATATTTTTATTGCTTTTACTCATTTTTCATTCTTTATTTGAATTAAAATCATGTTTTATTGTGTGTATGAGTATGTAAGAAAAGCTGATATGACGCTAATGTGGTTATAGGCTATGGTAAAAGCTTTGCACTGTAAATTATGGTAGATAAAGACTGGTACTGTTCGATACAAACAGACCATTAGTAAGATAATGGTAGATATCGACCCAGTGCATTGGATCCAGCCTTACACCCCGTTTGATGCAGATATTGAAGTCTGGAATTAGGAATTGGAACTAGAATTCCCGAATTCTGTTGTTTGGTTATCTAATGAATTCAGAGTTAGAACCAAAGCTCAATTCCTTGGTATTGGACTTAACTAGAATTACTGAATTCTGTTGTTTGGTTGTCTAATGAATTCAGAGTTAGAATTAAAGCTCAATTCCTCAGTATTGGACTTAACTAGAATTCCCGAATTCTGTTGTTTGGTTGTCTAATGAATTTAGAGTTAGAATTAAAGCTCAATTCCTCAGTATTGGACTTAACTAGAATTTTTGTCTATCACAATTCAGAGCCTAGACCCTTTGTATTGGCTTGTGTTGGTCACCGGGTAAGACTCCTAAAGAGAAGCAAAACAGGGCCACACAATTAAAATAACATAATACTTTCTCCCTTAAATCTCTTATGAAAATGAGGTAAATCATAGGAAGAAGGTTGAAAATTAACATAAATGTCTAATAAAATGAGGCATAATTTCAGTTCCTTTTCATTCCTTTCTTTAACTACACATTATTACAAAACTACCTTCAGAATATTCGAAGGTGGATTAGAAGTGAACGTTCATTACAACTTTGGATGGTGAGCAACTTAAGAAGAAACATGTGTATGGTACTGTACCCTATTTATAGAGAGAACATGGCATACAACTTTATATGAAATTACAATAATGACTTCAAGTCCTATACATATGAACTATAGAGCTCATTGAGGGTGTCACAGTCTTTTCCTCTTAGAAATGTGTTGCGCACTTCACTTGATTCTCTCTTTGTCTCCTTGTTATCTGGTTCAGATTCTCCAAGGTGCTTCGACTAACCACTGATGCCAAAACTACTACCCGCTCCTTTAGCCCGCGGAGATCAGTGATGAAAGTCACTATCCTAAAACAAACGCTAAGATAATTGATATTTATTAGTTTGAGGACCATCGGCAAAGCCACACCCCAACAGTAGCCTCCTTACATGAATCGTTCATTTTCTATAACGGGCTCAAACCGCGAAACAGATGAAGAGGGCCTTGAACTGAAGACCCGAAAACACCTTCCCTGAGCATGTTATTTTAAACAGAATTGCATAAATATGTTTTACCCTGTGAGTGGCACAAATGGAACCTATAACAGTGGTCCATGAGCCAGTGAGTATACCCGGTGTGGCTCCTCGGATTCTGCGCCTTTACCTATATAATGGGACATGTCCTTGAAAGCCAGGCACGAAATTTAATGCTCTTACAATATTGCTACCAACAATTTCTCTTCCTCTATAGCCCATTTGCGTTGTTGCTTTTCGCAAGCTTTAGGCTTTTTAGACCTTATGCCCTCGTAAATGGAGAAGAACAAGACGAATGTTGAACTAGCCATTCTAACATCTTTGGATGCCATCGAGAAGAAAGAAGAAATGCCAGCTACCAAGGCAACACTTGAGTTGACAAGCATCATCCTCACAAGTGGCGCCAAAACGACAACTAAGCTCAATGAAGAAAATATTGACGATGTATTGGTTGACCTTGATGAAGATGAGTGAAGTGAAGAGAGTGGCGAAGAGGTTGAGCTTAAAGAGGATGACAATGACATTCGGCAAAGCCGAGTCACATATGCTTCAAAAATCTATCGTAAAGAAAGGGCATGTTGAGATGACAAAGAGGTTGGGTTATATCGAAGATACTGACATGATTAGGCTTGGTAGGGAAGACACTACCCCTCAGCCGTAGAAAAATGGTATTGTGGCTTTTCGAAGCTTCTTTAAAGCTAGGCTTCGGTTCCCACTGCACAATATGATGGTTGAAGTCTTGAAGAAGTATGAAATATATATTTATCAGCTGACCCCTAATGACATAATGTGTCTTAGGGTGTTTACCTAGACAGTTCGAAGCCAAGGCACTGAGTTGAATGCAGAATGCTTCTACTGAGTGCACGAGCTTTGTTATCAGACAAATACGATGGTGAAATAGAGACTGCATAAAAATTTAGACTACTACAACTTTCAGTACTAAAAAGATGTCTAGTTCCTCGTCCTAGACTACCAAAGCAAATGACAGAACTCTTCGACGAAGGAGTGATTTTACGTGGAGAATGACTTGGAGAAGAGGGATGATATTAAGGATATCATCTAGAGGCTAGTGAAAGCCAACCTTTGGCATTAAAAAATCAATGTGTTGCATGAAAAACGAAGCATATTGCCATAGTTGCTTTCAATACCGTGTGCAGCTATATTGAAACAAGAGATCTAGATCAGGAGCATTTGGCATATAATGTTTGGCCATTGAAAGCTGAATGGTCGATGCCAGAGCCGAAGGGTGATGGTTACACAAAGCATGAAGTAAAAGCGAAACCTTGTTAGATTGAGTTACAAATACAAATTTGGTGAACCCTGTGATGAATGGTTGTAGGCCATTGATTCGAAGTGTAATGATGTGGTTGGTAATTTTATTGGTAATGAAGATCGAGCCCATACTATTGCTTTTAGTGGTCGAGCAAAATGAAGAATAAATCATGTCTTTGAAGCTATAGGGATTTCTACCCGGGTTACCCTCATTTGGCACAAGACATCAAGGGAAGAAAGAGAAAAGAAGTGAGTAGACACAATAGGATGTTGTGAAGCAGAAGAAAGTAAAAGTGACTACTAAATGCCAAAGGGCGACTTCAGGGTCCAAGGGTGAGGTGGTTAAGAGGAAAGTTAGAATTGATGAGAAAAAAGTCTTCATTAAGTTGACACCTATGAATAAAGAGAAGGACCTCCCAACTTTGAGTATGGATACTTCAGAAATGATAAAGGTAACAACTAAACTTCTTCTTCTAAAGCATGTAATACCTGCGACACCAAAATCTAATTAACTTTGCTCCTTTAATGAAGGAAAAGTGAAATGACAATGAAGTAACAAAGGTGCCTATCCAAGATGAAATTCCTCTAGCAAAAATATACCCAGAGCCAAAGCCAACTGCCAAAAGTGCCTCAGATAAGGAAATGCTAAAGACACTGAGGAGGGCTAGGCATATGACTTTAGTGATGAATGTTCTCTATAGGAAACAGTAACGCCTAAGAAGGGGGTGAATTAGGACTTCTAAAAACTTCTCTAAATGTAACACCCAAAATTCTATTTTGGGATTTATAAATTCTATCTCCAAAAGATTTGAGTTAAATTATCATTTAATAATGTTTCCCATTCTTTATAAAGCGTATTTCCCTAAAATAATACTATCAAAATTTTGGTAATTCAAAAATTAGATCCAAAATTTGAAACTAGAATCTAATTTGAAACTCGAGAAAATAAATAGTAGAAAGATACTCTATTGATTTGTTCTCCTCATAAACTATAAATATTTATTTTCATATAATTTAAGTAACACTTAATAGGAATTATACATTACCTCCTTTTAAAATAAGTAGATAATGAATATTTATTTTTGAATCAACTTTTAATTCTTATTCCACATTCAAAATGATATTTTCCTAAAAGAAAATAATAATATGGGTGTATTTCATATTTCAAACATCTACCAAACAAATGAATAAATTAATTAATAGAAATATATATATATATATATATATATATATATATGTTGCATTCATGCGGGATTCTTATGTGTTGCATTTATACTTGAATTCAAAAGATCAACATAGTGTTGAATTTGAAAGAAATTTTAAGATTAAAACTTGAATTATAAAAGCAATAAGAAAATAGGAAAAAAGGAACCTCCTACCCGTGCCTGGGCTAGAATCTTCAAGCCTCGGCCCAGTAACCTGGCCGCCAGCTGTGATATCCTGGCCCAAGGCTTAATAGAATTAATAGAATATCCATACAAACAAGGTGCATCTTCTTTTTCGGAAGCATGTCTCGAAAGAACCTCCAAGTTAAGCGTGCTTGGCTTGGAGCAATTTGGAATGGATGACAGACTGGGAAGTTTTCTCGGGTGTGCATGAGTGAGGACAAAGTGTGCATAAAGACCCGGGTTGGTCTGTGGGGATGATATATGATTGTAGAGAGCTGCCGGGAGTAAGTACCGCTGGTTCAAAGATTGGACGGGGTGTTACAAGTGGTATCAGAGCCGATCCTCGCGGTTTCACGGGCGTGTGTGGGTTAGGGGTTTGGGTATATGGCGCATGGCGCATGTGGGCCCCGAGTGGTTACAAGGCATGGCATATGACGACACTAGACACACAGACATGGCTAAGACGGGAGGTTCCTGGATTAGGATTGACCGACAAGGACGTCGGTCTTCTAAGTGGGGTGGATTGTGATATCCTAGCCCCTGGGATGGTGATATCCTGACCCAAGGCTTAATACAATTAATAGAGTATCCATACAGACAAGGTACATCTTCTTTTTCGGAAGCCTATCTCGAAAGAACCTCCAAGTTAAGCGTGCTTGGCTTGGAGCAATTTGGGATGGGTGACTGACCGGGAAGTTTTCTCGGGTGCGCATGAGTGAGGATAAAGTGCGCACAAAAGACTCGTGTTGGTCTGTGGGGACGATATATGATCCTAAAGAGCTGCCAGGAGTAAGTATTGCTGGTCTAGAGATTGGACGGGGTGTTACACCAGCCCACTTAAGACTAAGTCGCTGACATGTAGGCCCCGTGCGGAGCCTCACAGCGCCGAGGATCTCTCGCCAACACTGGTTGCTGGGGCCCAACTGCCAGCCCAACTATCTCATGTGCACCTTTGTACCACTGACACGCCGACCCCGCTTGATAGTTCTTCCCCATCAAAGAAAACACAATATCCCAACAGAAATTTGTTAGGAACCAGGCGAAATTGATGGGATTCGTTGGTAACTTGGGCTTGTGCCGGACTATAAAGTTCGTTCGCCACGAGCCCCTGGCCACTGTATCCATCCCATGAACCCACGAGCAGGCATCAAGCGCTAATCAGGTGGGGGAGGGAGAGAAGGATTAGGGGCTGCAATCGTCGTCCATCGCATGCACCCTAGCTCGGAGTCCTGCGATCGTCTGGGATGGTGCGCCCGGGAGTGGTGATGTTGGCCAACGGCAACACGGGCGCGAGGAGTTGTGAGGGTGCGACAATTTCTCGCTGGTGTCGGTGAGCTGCCGCTGAGCAGCTATTCTCCGTAGACTGTGCGCATCGACTTTCGATTCTAGTAAGAACTTACTCTCTCTAACTCGCTATGATCTGAGCATCGAGTAGCGTGTTTTGTACTTGATGGTAGAGCATCGAAACCACGCATCGACATTCTCTGGCGTAGGTTCGCCGCATTACTAGGTGGCGCCGCCGTGGTTGCCAATGGATAAAGGAAAGGAGTCGTGCATCGTCCAATCGATCGCCGACGGTTGGGATTAGAAGATCACATACCCCTTTATTCTTTGAATCATAGTCGTGGATCGTCGATGGGCGACCACGATTAAATCACGATCATATAAGATGCCAGGCATTGATCTCAGATCCTAGGGTCTAGAATGCGTACCGATTCATGATTGGTGTGGATATAATCTGGTCCGTCGGTGCCAGATCGCACGATCCCAAGTGAAGGATACCCCTTCGGTCGTGTCTAGATCACAAAAGAGACCCTATGTTTTTATGAAACCAATCAGCTGTCCTGTTTGGTATAACGGGGACCCCCTAGCTTAACTTTGAAAATTATAGATATGCCCCCAGACTTTAAAAAAAGTCGTTGGTAACTATTTTTAGTATAAAAATTAATAATAAATGACGTTAAGAACTTGTATAATTCATATCTTGCACATTTTAACTCTGATTTGGTCTATTCCAATTGTGTAATCTTCATAATAATATAGTCTATGTAGTAACAACATAATTTGTACCTTATCACATATCTTTGTAATTAGATACAACATAACCTATATCTATTTATTGCGCCTGAATATATCATTTTACCCATAACTCCTTCGTTCTAACTCTGATTTTAGTGGTTCTCGAATCTACGATCTCGTAATGATGCATAGAATAATCTTACACAATTTGTTCATATGCTTTGGTGTAATGTTACCATATCCATTATTTGCTTGGTTGTATGTATTGTTATGAGTAGAGGCGAGGACGAGGAATCTGAAGCCTATTTTTTGGGTCAACATCTGAACTACAAGGTTATCTCAAGAATAAAGCAAGTTGTGCCCTTGATCACTCTTCTTTACCTAATAATGTTCCTGTTAATCACTGTGACACGCTCAGGTTAATTTGATGGGACTTAATAGGTTACCCTAGTTTTGTTTACCCCGCACCTTGCAAACAAATGAACTATTGGGTAGAATTGCTATTGCTCTACCTGATTTTGGGATTAATGTTATATCTAAATTACAATCAAGTTCCATTAATACTGTTGGTTTAATTATTGTTCATGATAGGATTATTGTGTTAATTAGAAAATGGAGAACCACCCAGGAAAATAGTGCTACCACAAGAGTGGAATGGGACGCCCTTGGCTAAGTAATTAGGAAAGCTAGGGAGAGATTACCTTACCCGAAAGGGGCAAGCGGGGAGTGCGTCACTGCAGAGTTTAGGGAGGTCCTCGAGTAGGACTGTCTATAAAGTTTTTCGGACGAGGGATTCTTATGCTTCCTTCTTCCTGAATCTGTAGTGGGTTTTCTCGAACTTGTGGAACTTTGGAAAGGCCTCACAATGGATCCCTAGCCATTCATCTTGGAAGTGTCTAAGGGTCTAGCTAACCCTAGCTAAACGGGAAACACGTCTTGTGGGTAAAGATACTGAAGGAAACGGGTGACGCCTAAGGGGGTGAATTAGGACTTCTATAACTTTCACTAAACTAGGCCACAAATAAATTCTAGAGCAAAACCTATGTACATAATCAAACTAGAATGTGCAGAATAGGTTTTGTCTAAGTGTTGCTATCTCTACCGCAATGGCTAAGTTTCAATCTACACTATATAAGTATAAAGACAAGATTGAAACTTAAATGCTTAATATAAATGTGGAAGCTTAAAGAGCAAGGTAGAGATGCAAACTCTCGTGGATGACGCCGGTATTTTTACCGAGGTATCCGGAACCACGCAAGGTCCCGACTAATCCTCGTTGGTGCCCTTACGCAAAGGGAAGCCCACGCGAGGGCCAAGCACCTCGGTCGAGTAACTCCGTAGAGAGCCACGGGCCTTCTCCACACGCAAGTGGTGCTCCGCTTTCGACACCTCTCGGACGCTCCCCGTCGTCTCCACTATCGAGCTTCCGGCTGAAAACGTCGCGGGCCTCGTTCCCTCCCGTACACGGTAGCGGTCGTGACACAAACGCGGTTGTCACGGTCTCGCAAGACTCTCGTCCCACTCGGTACAAGTACAATGGCTCGTGCAAGAGCCGAGGGGTTTTGTGGTTTATCTAAACTCACTCAACTAACTAGGATTCACCTATAGCAAGCGCTAGAGCGATCTAACTAACCTAAGCACTTCACAAAGCACCGAGTGATTCTATTAAGCACTTGGGTGTATGAGCTCTTGGAAATGTTTACTGTGTGCCTTGGTATGTCTCTTGGGCTCTCACACCTCCAAATAACCGGTTGGGTGAAGTATATATAGGCTCCAACTCAAATATAGTCGTTTAAAAGCAGTTCTGCAGCTTTCTACGGCGCACCGGACAGGTGCACCGGACTGTCCGGTGGTGCACCGGACATGCCACGTGTTGATGAGGACATCACTACCATGGATACAAACAACACTCCCCTAGTTGATGTTCAAGGTCCGATTACTCGCGCACGCGCAAGACAATTGAATTTGAAGGTGAGCTCGTTCCTATGTACTTATTCTTGTACATTTGAGAATAGTGTGCTACCTAATAAATTAATTGTACTTAGGAATGAAGGAAAGGACCAGCAAGGACATGGTGAAGGACTTGGAGGCGTGGAAGGCCAGCAAGGACGTTCGGATCAAGGTGGAGGACCAAACCGACGTCCGTAATCTGTCTCGGTGCTGCGACACCATAAATGGGCCTTTGGGCCGTGTATTTTTGTTGGCCCCATTAGGGCGCGTCCAGGGAGGGAGTCCGCTCCTAACCCTTATATAATCAGTAGCCGCCACCACATTAGGGCTCGGGTTTTTCTTTAGTTAATCTGTCGAGAACAGTTCGCCGTTTAGATCGGTTTGTGAGACCCCAACTCGAGAGCGTAATTCATACATCCGCAATTTTCAGATTGTGTTCTTTCTCGTTCTTGCTTGTGTCTTCGATTCGCAGGCAAGGATTAGCCCTCGTGGCGAGGTCAATCGAGCAGCGCACAATTGATAACCAGAGGAGAAGTGGTGCTGCGCTTGCGGGGTTCTAGTCTTGTTGATTGGAAGCCGGATCGTGTGTGTGACATCTCCACCAAATCGATAGTTATCTACACCTGACGAAAGATCGGGCATCCCATTCCTATCAAGTGGTATTCAAAGACTCAGGTATTACTGTCAGGCTTACCCTAGTTTAGTTTAGGTTTTTCATCCTATAACTCCAGATAATTGCCGTACAAAAAAATTCCGCTGTCCTAGAACCCTTATTTAGCCTTTGCAATTTCGTTTTTAGTTTGGCTTTGTTCAGTTCGTGTCCATGGTCGAGTCGTGTTACTGGTTTAGGGTGTATCTTCATCGTAGTTTAACTGCCCTCGCTAGCCGCTATTCCATCCACCATTACCCAGATCACAAGTCGATCCATCCATTAATCGACTTGCCCTCGCTAGCCGCCGTCGCGCCAGCCCTAGATAGATTGCAGATACGCCGCTATTCCATCCACCATTACCTAGATCACAAGTCGATCCACCCCATTAATCGCTGTGATTGCAGATAGGGATTTTTTGCCCTAACAACCGCCTTCTAGTCGTGCCTCCCAAAAACATAACTTGAGGTACCTTCCTTAAACCGGACATAACTTTCCGCTCGGGTGTCCAAAAAATGTAAAATTTTTACAGGAGCTTGGTGACGCGATTCTGAGGCCAGCCAAACTCGCATTCGGCCTGTTTGGTTTTGATAAAATTGTCAAAAAAAATTCAGGAAAATAAAGAAAAAAATTGTCAAAGCTCTTGCACGCTTTTCAGAGAACTTGCTGATTTTCTGTAGACCACATCTGATCTCTGTTTTAGGTCAAACTTGGTGTAGCTCCTATTTTGTTGCTTCTTGTGTTGAGAAAAATATCAAAAAAATCATACAAAAAAGAAAAGCAAAATCACCTGTGATTCCTACTAGTGCCTTTTTGGCCTCGCTAGTACAATATTTACGGTACTGCCATTCTGCTAGTTCCATTGCTCTTTGTTCCAACCTTGTTGTGCTACGCCTCGGATACATCTCTTAGCCAGCAATTGTGACTTGTGTTTTGGATATTTATTGAACTTCGCTCATCTGCACTCGATTTTGTTCCACATTCACATACATATTGTGCCTGTCCTACAGCTCCACATACTATATCTTCTGATCAATACAGATTTGACCTTGCAATCGCGGTTTCACTCCCTCTTGGTAAGTATCACAAACCAGCCTCCGATTGTACCATCCTTTGCTTGTATTTTTGTTAGACACTTGTAAGAGCTTGGTAAGATACAATAGAGTGTGTTCCTGTGTTCCACCTGAGAGGAGCGTGTAGTGAAATTATTAGGGATAACCTTCACGGTTTGTTTCCTGTTTTTGTGTTTCGATGGCAGGGATCCCTACAGACTTCGATGAATGTGTTAGCCACCAAGATCTTGAGGCAAACAAGCTCCTGAAGGAGCAAATGGAGGAGACGGTCCACAAGTCAGTGCATGATGCCTTCATTGACATGAACCTTGGCAAGACTTACGAGAGGCTAGATCGACGATTGTCCGAGATCGTCGACAGACTTGCCGTGTTGGAGACGCAACAACAAGCACCGCCACCACCACCTCCTCGTCCACGTCTTCCCGATGATGCGGTGTTTGATGAAGAAGGTAATTATGATGAAGCGGCCACCAGAGATTTGTGCCTACATCGCCGTCTTCATCGAAACACAGAAGGTATGCACCGCCAGCAAGGTAATAACAATCGTGCTCCTGATGACCCTTATGCAAAGATTAAATTTATTATACCATCTTTTTCAGGTCATTATGATGCTGAGGGATATATTGATTGGGAGATGACGATAGAACATAAATTTGTTGCCCACCTTGTACCTGAACGACATCAAGTTAGACAAGCCACTAGTGAATTTAAAGATTTTGCTATTGTCTGGTGGACTGGTCTAGTTGGGGATGGTAGAGCACCTACGACTTGGGAAGATCTTAAGGTAGCTATGCACAATAGATTTGTTCCCCCATCTTATCATAGAGAATTGCGTAAGAAATTGATGCGTTTAGAGCAAGGGGATAAATCTGTTCAAGATCATTATGCTGAGCTTCAGAAGGGATTGCAGCGTTGTGGGATAGTAGAGGGACATGAGGATGCTCTTTGCCGTTTTTATTCAGGTTTGCGGCGTGATATTCTGGACATTGTGGATTACAAAGAATTTAACACTGTCAACAAGTTGTTCTAGTTTGCTATGCTTGCAGAGAAGGAATTGCAGGGACGCCAACATCGACCTAGGGCTACTTTTGGTGCCTCCTCTACATCACGGACGCACACACCTGCCTCGAGTCATACACCTTCGACCACTCCAGCGTCCACGCGACCTCCCTCGACACCTGCTGCACATGTTGGTAAACTTCCTTTGCAGGTACCCGCCAACAAACAGAATTCACCAGCACCTGCAGCACCTTCCAGTGGTCGTTCTTCGAGTATTGTTTGCCACCGTTGTCATGGGATTGGTCACGTGAAGAAGGATTGCCCGAGTCAGCGAACATACATTGCTATGGATGATGGCTACATTAGTGCTTCCGACGGTGATGACTCCAGTGATGTTGCTGCTAATGATGATGTCATGCTTGGTGCTGATGCTACGATGAACCTTCGTAGCATCATGGTGCAGCGTGTTCTTAGTTCTCAGCCTAAATCATCAGAGAAGCAGCAACACCTATAATTTGTTCCAGACCTTCTTCGCCATCGAGAATCGGCGTGCACGTGTTATTATTGATGGTGGAAGCTGCAATAATTTGGTGAGTTCAGATTTGGTCAAGAAGCTTGGCCTGACCACACGTCCACGGCCACATCCATACCACATTCAGTGGATCAATGATTCAGGCAAGGTTAAGGTAACACACATGGTACGAGTGCATTTTTCCATTAGTATGTATTCTGATTATGCGGATTGCGATGTAGTACCTATGGAAGCTTGTCCTCTTTTGTTGGGTAGACCTTGGGAATATGATACTGATGCACGTCACCATGGTAGGAGTAATACATACACTTTTAGGCATAAAGATAAAAACATTACTTTGCTACCTTTGACTCTTGCTGAAATTGTACAAGCTGATAAAGATAGAGCTGCAAGTATCTATAAGGAACCAACTAATGAGACAGAAATTCAGCAACAAATTAAATTGAAAGCTCTTGTCATGCTTGCTACTAAATCTGATCTTCTTGAAACTCATGCTACTGATGCCTGTTGCTATGCCTTGGTTTGCAAAGATGCCTTCTTTTCTATTGATGATATTCCTAGCACTTTGCCTACATCTGTGACTAACCTTTTGCAGCAGTTTTGAGATGTTTTTCCCTCTGAGTTACCTCCAGGACTTCCTCCCATTCGTGGGATTGAGCACCAAATTGATTTGATTCCTGGAGCGAGCTTGCCCAACCGTGCTGCATATCGAGCAAATCCTGAGGAGACTAAGGAGATTCAGCGCCAAGTCCAAGACCTTTTGGACCACGAGTATGTACGTGAGAGCCTTAGTCCTTGTTCTGTTCCTATCATTTTGGTTCCAAAGAAAGATGGCAGCTAGCGCATGTGTGTAGATTGTAGAGCCATTAACAACATCACTATCCGGTACCGTCATCCTATTCCTAGATTAGATGATATGCTTGATGAGTTAAGTGGTTCTAAAATATTTTCTAAGATTGATTTGCGCAGTGGGTACCACCAAATTAGAATGAAATTAGGCGATGAATGGAAAATTGCTTTCAAAACCAAGTTCAGCTTGTATGAGTGGTTAGTGATGCCTTTTGGATTAACTAATGCCCCTAGTACTTTTATGCGTTTGATGAACGAGGTTTTGCGCCCATTTATTGGAAAATTTGTGGTGGTTTATTTTGATGATATCTTGATCTACAGCACTTGTTTATCTGAACATCTTGACCATCTACGTGCTGTTTTTGATGCTTTGCGTGCCGCGCGCTTATTTGCTAACCTTGACAAATGCACCTTTTGCACCAAACGAGTATCATTTCTTGGCTATGTTGTCACTCCATAGGGTATTGAGGTTGATGAGGCCAAGGTGCATGCTATTCAGAGTTGGCCAACGCCATCGACGGTGACACAAGTGCGGAGTTTTCTTGGACTTGCAGGATTTTATCGTCGTTTCGTGAAGGATTTCAGCACCATCGCTGCCCCATTACATGAGTTGACCAAGAAGGGTGTTTCATTTAATTGGGGGCAGTCACAAGACAATTGTTTTGCTCTTTTAAAAGAGAAGCTTACTCACACGCCACTACTCCAACTTCCTGACTTTGGTAAGACTTTTGAACTCGAATGTGATGCAAGTGGAGTTGGCATTGGTGCTGTTTTGATGCAAGGAGGTAAACCCGTTGCCTATTTTAGTGAGAAATTGAATGGCCCTGCTCTTAATTATTCTACTTACGATAAAGAATTATAGGCTCTCATACGATCTTTGCAAACATGGAAACATTATTTGTGGTCTAAGGAATTTGTTATTCATTCTGATCATGAGTCACTTAAGCATCTTCGTAGTCAAACAAATCTGAACCATAGACATGCTAAGTGGGTAGAATTTCTTGAAACTTTTCCTTACATCATTAAACATAAAAAGGGGAATGATAATGTGATTGTCGATGCTTTGTCTAGACGCTATGCCATGTTGTCTCAACTTGATTGCCGTATTTTTGGACTTGAAACAATTAAGGGACAATATGCTTTGGATGATGATTTTAAAGAGGTTGCATTAAATTGTAAAGAGGGACATACACGGAATAAATTTGTGCTAAATGATGGATACTTGTTTAGAGCTAACCGCCTATGCATTCCAGTTGGTTCGGTTCGTCTTTTGTTGTTGCAGGAAGCGCATGGTGGTGGTTTAATGGGTCACTTCGGTGCCAAGAAGATGGAGGTTGTGTTGTCCACACACTTCTTTTGGCCTCGAATGCGGCGTGATGTTGAGCACTTTGTAGCAAGATGCACGACGTGTCAAAAAGCTAAGTCACAATTGAACCCACATGGTTTGTATATGCCTCTTCCTATTCCTTCAGTTTCGTGGGCGGATATTTCTATGGATTTTATTTTGGGATTGCCTAGGACGAAGAGGGGGAGCGATAGTGTTTTTGTTGTGGTTGATTGTTTTTCTAAGATGGCACATTTTATACCTTGTCACAAAACAGATGATGCCATTCATATTGCTAACCTCTTTTTCAAAGAGATTGTTCGTTTGCATGGTATGCCTTCTACTATTGTTTCAGATCGTGATGTCAAATTCTTGAGTCATTTTTGGCGTACTCTATGGAACAAATTAGGGACAAAATTGTTGTTTTCTACTACTTGTCATCCCCAAACTGATGGACAAACAGAAGTTGTGAATAGAACATTGTCTGCAATGCTGCGAGCAATATTGAAGAAAAACTTGAAAATGTGGGAAGAGTGTTTGCCGCATGTGGAGTTTGCATATAATCGGGCGGAACACTCCACCACCAAGGTAAGTCCTTTTCAGGTAGTGTATGGTTTTAACCCTCGTGCTCCTATTGATCTTTTGCCTCTACCTACTACCGAGCAAGTACATAGTGATGCTAAGGAGCGTGCTGACTTTATTTTGAAACTTCATGCTTCAACTAAAGCAAACATTGAAAAGATGACTGAAAAATATAGAATTGCTGGTAGTTAAGGTAGAAAACAAGTTAAGCTTGAAGTGGGTGATTTAGTGTGGTTGCACTTGAGAAAAGATAGATTTCCAGAGTTAAGAAAGTCTAAATTGATGCCACGTGCTGCTGGTCCATATAAGATTTTGGAGAAAATAAATGATAATGCATATAAACTTGAGTTGCCTCCCGAGTTCCGGGTTAGTCCTACATTTAACATTGCAGATTTGAAACCGTACTTGGGGGAAGAAGATGAGCTTGAGTCGAGGACGACTCCACTTCAAGAGGGGGAGGATGATGAGGACATCACTACCATGGATACAAACAACACTCCCCTAGTTGATGTTCAAGGTCCGATTACTTGCGCACGCGCAAGACAATTGAATTTATCAGGTGAGCTCGTTCCTATGTACTTATTCTTGTACATTTGAGAATAGTGTGCTACCTAATGAATTAATTGTACTTAGGAATGAAGGAAAGGACCAGCAAGGACATGGTGAAGGACTTGGAGGCGTGGAAGGCCAGCAAGGACGTTCGGATCAAGGTGGAGGACCAAACCGACGTCCGTAATCTGTCTCGGTGCTGCGACACCATAAATGGGCCTTTGGGCCGTGTATATTTGTTGGGCCCATTAGGGCGCGTCCAGGGAGGGAGTCCGCTCCTAACCCTTATATAATCAGTAGCCGCCACCACATTAGGGCTTGGGTTTTGCTTTAGTTAATCTGTCGAGAACAGTTCGCCATTTAGATCGGTTTGTGAGACCCCAACTCGAGAGCGTAATTCATACATCCACAATTTTTAGATCGTGTTCTTTCTCGTTCTTGCTTGTGTCTTCGATTTATAGGCAAGGATTAGCCCTCGTGGCGAGGTCAATCGAGCAGCGCACGGTTGATAACCAGAGGAGAAGTGGTGCTGCGATTGCGGGGTTCTAGTCTTGTTGATTGGAAGCCGGATCGTCTGTGTGACATCTCCACCAAATCGATAGTTATCTACACCTGACGAAAGATCGGGCACCCCGTTCCTATCACGTGTATTAGCTGTTAAAGGTAGTCATTGGAGCTTCCGAAGATGGCGCACCAGATGGTCCGGTGTGCACCGGACAGCCCGTACTCGCTTGTCGTATTTTGGCCATAACTTTTAGCTCCGAACTCTGATTTTGATGATCTTGTACTTTTTGGAAAGCTTATGAAATTATGTACATCTCTAAGATGAAGCCATGCCAATTTGAGTAGATTTTAGTTTGTGAAACACTTCCAATTCAGTTAGCCCTTCCTCTCAACTTTGTCAACTTCACTTTTGTTTTGCAGCTTTGTATCTCACTTCAACTTCTTGATGTGTTGGACTCTTAGCATGTATAAAGTGTCTTAAATATGACTTTGTAATGTTTTATATGGGTCTTATAATGTCTTCTTTGAGGTGTTGCATCCTCAGAGCCTCAGTCCAATCCACTTCGCATCCTATGAACTACAACACACAAACACTTTGGGAAATACATTAGTCCACAGGTTATGTTGATCATCTAACACCAAAACCTATTGAGCTAAATGGCTCGGGTGCATTTTCCTTACAATCTCCCCCTTTTTGGTGATTGATGACAACACAACCAAAGCAAGCAAATATAACAAACATTTGAATGAAAATATGCAATCTACTTGCTAGGATGCATGATTGTCCCCATAGAATGAGATTATGGACTTAAGCCTCCCCCTAACTCCATAATTCACTTACTTCTTATTTTAGACCAAAGAACCAAACCACTTGAAGAATTAAAATTTTAAATTGGTGGTGTTTGTTGTTTGATAACATTTTATTGCTTTGGTCCCTACAACTTCTCCACTTTGGCATCAATAACCGAAAAGGAAGACATTAAAAGCATGTAGGAAGCAGATAAGACTTGCCCTCATAAAGGATTTGTCAATTAATACCAGTTTAAGCACCAAATTGTCACTCCCCCTAAATGAGTGTTCTCCTTTAGAAAGAATTTTCTCCCCTTTAGAGTCGAAGAAAAACTCCCCCTGGCAGAGATCTTATACTTAGGAAAAAGCATGTGAGAAATAGAGGTGCAAGACATGATTTGAATAGACTAACTTCCCTTATGCATAGGTAACAAAATATAAGTCAACAATATATGCATTTATAGCAGCATGGGAAGTATAAGATATGAAATATAGTCTAACCTAATATCGGAGAAGACATGGAAATGAAGCTAAATGTCGTCTCACAGTTACCAATTGAAAATCAATGGTGGACCATTTGAAGACAAATGGTAGGCTTGTGAGACATAAGAATTCTTGCAGATTTGCAGTGGAAGCTTGTTGTCTTTCTCCGGGGACTTCATTTTCCTTACAATGAGACTACTACATGAAATAGACTCGAAAAAGGTATTAGTCTCAAAGTCTTAGATTATAGAGTAATCTCCCCCTGAAAGTGTGCATACAAGTTTTGAATACTTATAGGAGACATGCACTTTGATTTGATATCAAGAGGGGTAAATTATCTATAATCTGAGCTTTGGCACATATAAGTTAAATGATACCAATTGTAGGATATAGGTTTCTGAAGCATTAGTGTCATTTACTTAGGGATGTTGAATAAGCTATGTGCAGTTCTTAATTAAACATTTTAGACCATGTAGGTTAGCTCAAGATTATGAATTGAAAACAAGCAATCCTACCATGTGATTTACCTAGTATGCATACATTGTTAATCTCAAATAAGTACAAAATGAACATGCATTGTTAATCTCAAATAAGTACAAAATGAAATACTAGGCATGAAAGGTAAATTAGATACAAAAAATAGATACACATATATAAAAACAAGAAATACAACGATTCTAGTTTCCTTAGTCATGGGTGGGGAAATTTGGGTCCAAAATATTCACTAATCCACTTGGCAATAAACTTGATCCAATATGATGTATCCCATGATATACATCCCAAATTTGCCAAGTCTCCAAATTTCTCGTCGTCCTTTGAACTACTCACTTCCCTTTCGGGATCCAAACCTTCTTGGTGCTTTTCATAGTTGAAATTATTTCCTTTGGCACCTAGATGTGTTTGGCCCCCTTTCCTTTGCTGGCTTGCTTGTTGGCCTTGGTTGCTATCACCTTTCCATTCTTTTTCTTCTTGATCAAATATGGTGTAGCAGCCTTTTTGTCCACCTTGTTGATGTAGGTGTTGGAGATTTTGCTTGTTGGCTTTTGCTTGAGCTTTTGCCTTTGCTAATTCCCAGTCATCGCCTTGCATTGGAAAGACTTATGGCCTTTCTTGTGGCATAACCTACAAATCACGGTTTCGCCTTCCACAGGCTTGTTCACTCCCGTAGTGGTGTTATCCTGTGGAGGTTAGATTTGTTTGGCTTTGCCTTTCTTGTCATACAAAGCCTTGCCAAGGCGAGCCACTTCTTGCCTTAATTGCTCATTTTCCTTTGCAACCTCATCCGAACATGTTTCTACAACAATATTCTCAACAAGAACTTGGTTGCAGGGGTTAGAATCATCAGTTAAATCAAACAAGAAGTAGAAGCATCTTTCTTAATAATTTTAGGAATTTCAACTAAAGATGCCCCTGGGGTGCTACCAATGTTTTCTAGCTTAGTAGTTAGCTCATTATCGTATATGCTAAGAATTTCGATTTTCCCTAGCAAATTTTCAATAGCTTCTTGGGAGCTAGCTAACTTAGCCTTAAGTTTTTCATTCCTTTTAACAAGGCCATCATCGGTAGCAGTGGATGGAGCACAAGTTTCTAAGTGCTCAATTTTAGTTGATAGCTCACAATTCAAATTTGCAAATGTTTCAAATTTTTCTAGCAAACATTCATAACATTTTGGGAGCTAATCAACTTACTTTTCAAGGTTTTAAGTTGAGCATTTTGCTTAGTGCAAACATCCTGGAAAAATTTAACGGCTTCCGCAAGCTACTCTACGGAGGGCTTTCCCCCACCTTCATCATCACTACTACTTTCATCACTAGAGGATGGAATGCTCATTTTACCTCTTGCCATAAGGCATTTGTGTGATGACCGTGATGAGCGTGATGAGGATAGGTGGCTGCGCGTCCTTGGAGGTTCATCTTCGCTTGAAGAATCATCCCAAGTTTTGACACTTGTTAGCGCCTTGCCTTTGCTCCTCTCCTTTTTGGGTTCGGCCATAGTTGGATAGTTGTCTCTGAAGTGACCCTTCTCCCCGCATACGAAGCATCCTCTCTTTCTTTGCTTTTTCTTGTCAATGTTAAAGAGAAGAACCTCTACTTGCAGGGGCACACCTATTAGATTAATCTTGCGGATCAACCCCATTACCTTTCCGACACGTCAGATTGTTTCTTCGTCCTCGGAGGATGATGTTGATGGTTAATTACTGTTGGGGGCCTTCGGCTCCCGAAGGTCCTCAAAAACACAGTTTGACAATGTTTTCCAAGTGTAAAATGTGAAGAGGCACCTTCGGAGTCAGGTCGCGAATATACAAGGGCATGTTTAAGACGAAGCTGGAATGAAAAGCGGTCATGACGAAGGATAAGACGATCATGAAGCCATATGCAGAAAAGCTTCGGCATAGCGGCAGAAAAGAGGAACCGACTTAAAGATGAAAAGCCAAATTGGACCTCGAAGAATTACTATAGAGTTATTGGTAAATGTAAAGGGCATCAATGTAATTTTACACGGGCTGCGTCCCGTGCCTATAAATAGGTGAACAGTACTCCCGTACTGTTCATGCTGACTGGGCACACGTCTTTTTGCATCACGACTTGTACCTTTGCCTTACATCAGTCTGAAGGTACATTTGTAATTCGTTTTCATGAATTTAATAATGGAAATGTATTGATGATAATGCTGGTATTATTACTTTCGCACTTTATATATATGTTTATTCTGTTTACTCATTTACCAACTTAACGAAGGTCTTTTCCTTCGTAACCTTCGTTATATTATGTTCATATCCTTCGTCCGAAGTTCATTAAACTCTCGAGGAGATAATGCTTCAGCGGATGAAGGGTATTTAATACTTAACATCTTCGTGTTGTCTTGTTCTTGATATATAGCATTTGAGAACAAGCCCCCAACATTGGCGCCCACCTCCGGTGAACTCACTTCCACTTTTTGAGTTTTGAAAATCTTCGGCAAGCATCACCTTTGTCATGCCGCCGAAAAAAGCTTCAGCAACAGGGGCTGCTGCTCTGCAGCCGCTAGACCACAATCAAGATGTCGTTTCTCTTAGGGAGGCCCGAAGCCAGAAGAGAAAGGCCACCAGTCCAGCGCCTCCGGAGGACGAATTGGATCAAGAAATCCAAAATTTGGAAATGCTCAATCAACAGGTCCAACGCAAGAAGGAGAAGATGGCTCGTCTAGCTGATCTTCAAAGGCAGATAGACGAAGCCTCTGAAGAGCTTCGACATCTTGCTCAAGATGACCAGAACCAAAGGCCCCCGCGCAGAGAGCTTCATCAAGAGGGTTTCTACAACGAGGATGACTGGTATGAAGATTTCCATCACGGAAATTTTGCTTGTGATGATGCTTCTCCCTTGTCAACAGAACTGCAAGCTGTTCCTTGGCCACAGTCTTACAAGCCACCTCAGCTCCCCATGTACGACGGTCATTCAGACCCGAAACAATTCTTGATGAGCTACGAAGCAACTATATCTTCGTACGGTGGCAACACGGCGGTCATGGCAAAGTCCTTCGTCATGGCTGTCAGAAGCGTCGCACAAACTTGGTACTCTTCCCTTAGGCCAGGGACAATCACCTCATGGCAAAAGTTGAAGGACATGCTGATAACCAGCTTCCAAGGCTTTCAGACAAAGCCAGTCACTGCTCAAGCTTTATTCCAGTGCACCCAGGATCATGGAGAATATCTTCAAGCATATGTCCGAAGGTTCCTACGTCTGAGGGCGCAGGCACCAACAGTGCCCAATGAAATTGTCATTGAGGCCATGATCAAGGGGCTTCGGCCAGGACCTACAGCTCAGTACTTTGCCAGGAAGCCTCCCCAAACTCTGGAGAAGCTGCTCCAGAAGATGGACGAGTACATTCGACCTGACAATGATTTTCGCCAAAGAAGAGAGGAAGCCCTCAGGTTCTCTGAAATGACTAGGGGCTTCGGAGGAAGATTTTATCCAAGGCACGTCAGGTCAATTCACAATTATACTCAAAATGACGACAAAGCTAGTCAACAGCAAAGGCCACAGTGCTCCTCCCAAGCTTCGGGGCAGCAGCAAAGCTCCTTCCGGCCGCCAGTGCCAAGGGGCAGAGGCGCCAGGGGCTTCGGGGGAAGATTTGGGGATCAACCAAGAAAAATATACTGCCTATTTTGTGGTGAAGGTAAGGGCCACACCACCAGGATGTGTCACATTACCATCCAGAAGCAAAAGGAGCTAGCAGAAGCTGCCGCACAACAGAATCAGCCAAAGCAGGTCCTGCATACTGCTTCGTACCATTCGCCTTACATTCCAGAATATGTAGGCAATCACCCTGCAGCTTCTGTTGCTTCGGCAAGTCAACCCCAAGCATCTTGGCAACAGCCTCCACCGCCGCCACCGACGCAGCCAGGGCTCCAGCCAGAAGGGAGTCACCACAATCAGAGGGATTTCAGAGAGGACTCCGAAGCTCGCACAGTCAATAGCACTGTGCCAGAGTCGAAGCACATTTACTGATAAATATCCTACCTCAACAGCAGTTTTTTCGCATTTTTACATTCGGTATTACTTTTTTGTTAATAAGGAACAATTATGGGAAGATCAAGTGTCCTTTATCATTTTTTAATTCCTTGTAACACTTTCGTCTTTCACTTTAATAAAAATGTGTTTTTTCATAGGCTTGAATCGTTGAAGCATACGAATTTATGGTGGCATGAAGGACCTTTGTATTATCAAAATTTTGTTTTAATAGACACAGAGCAAGTTGTTCGAAACAGTAAAAAGCCGTTCCTAAGCGAGCGCAGTGTAAGTTTTCTGAGCCTACAGCGAAAAGTCAGCGCTGATTCCGCCGAAAGTAAAAGGCGAAGAAGCTTCTAAGGGAGGCTTACAACGAAAAATAAACGCTGATTCCGCTGAAAGTAAAAGGCGAAGAAGCTCCTAAGGGAGGCTTACAGCGAAAAATAAACGCTTATTCCGCTGAAAGTAAAAGGCGAAGAAGCTCCTAAGGGAGGCTTACAGCGAAAAGTCAACGCTGATATAAAAAGTGTGTATGCTCTATTACAAGGATATGTATCTGTGGCACAAACGTCATCTTGCATAACATAACATCATCACATCATTCTGCATAACATAAGCATCATACAGCATATTGCATATGGAACAAGAAGGGGATACAGTATTGATCTTCGGAGAATAATTCGGAAAAGAGAAAATCGTGCTAAAAGCACAAGACAAGCCGAGAAGAAGTGTAGCTTCATTAGAGAGGCAACAAAAACTTTTCTATAGCTTCGGAGAATATTTCACGAAGCTTGGATAATCTTCACCACGAACGTATGCAACTTCTGGTGATATAAAATTTTCTTCACGAAGCATGAAAAGAAGGGAAGGTGTTTTTTCGCCGAAGGCTCAAAAAACGGTATGTACGCAAGATTTCATGCATCGTAAAGAATTAAAACTGTACATGGATTATATATTACATTCAAAGTTACAATATATTACATACGTTACGTTCCAAATGTTTTTATAGTAGCATTTAATCCTCTTTTAGAACTATTTCTGCAGCTTCGTTCAGTAGCTGGTCAACAACCTTGTCCATAATGGCTTCGGCCATTTTTCTAATTTCATCGTCCCCCTTCGGGTGGGGGCCCGGAGATGCCTCAGCAGGTTCTGAGCGAAGAGAAGATACGGCTATATTACTATTACAAACCGTGAGCAAAGTCTGGAATAAAAAATTACAACATAATAAAAATCACTAATTAATACCTATTTGCCCTTCGGGCTCGGTACTTTTTTTGGCAGTCGCCACTACTTTTCTGGCATCATGGATGCCTTTTTCGCTTTTTTGAATAATTTCTTGTGCCATTTCTCGGCCGCCGTTGTCCCAGATATCAGTGAAAAATTTTCCACCGATCATGCTTGCTTCGGCTGAGGGGTCTTTAATGTCTTCGGAGAACAAAGTAGCTTCGGATTGCGCTAAAGATTTTACATGCTCACAACCTTTCTTCTCCAAAACAGTAGCAATTCCTCTAGCACCCGAAAAAGCACATATGTCTCTGCGGCTATTCAGGATTTCTTCGAAGGCCTCAGCTTCGTTACTAATCCATTCCATCGGACCTTCGGGATTGCCCCATGAGAAATTCTCCTCGCTAGAGAATGCGCCAACGTTGGCAAAGCTGGATTTTATCTTCTTAACGCACTCTATGGATTTAACATAGCATTTTCTTTGAGAAGCACGAAGCTCTTTAACATTAACTTCCAAATGATCTGCCCATTGTTCACTTAACTCTCGTTTTGTTTCTTCAAGAATACGTTCTTCTTTGGCTCGGGCTAGTTGTTTACAAAGATCTTCAATCTCACGCCTCTGTGCTTCGGCTTGAGTTTTAGAGTTAGTTTCGTCCTCCTTCATTTTTTCCACTAATGTAAGCAGAATTCTGTCTTTCTCCAAGGCTTCGTTTCGTAGCCTAATAACCTCTGTTCGAAGGTTGTTGAGAGCAATGGTGCAGCTCTCGTCTTCAGCATTCTTTTGTGCCCTTAAGGCATTGCTGAGAATTAAGCCCTATTCAAAAAGAATGAATGGATTAACACAACAGTAAAGGATTCATTCAATATCCACAAAATTCAAAGTTTACAATCTTTGTACCTTTAGACTGTTATATGCAAGACTATCCGCAAGATCCTCCTTCGTCATGGCGCAAAGGCCAGCTTCAAGCTTCGGGAATCCCATGCTTCTAGCCATTTCCCGGCACACGGATAATTCTTTATTGTCTGGGAGGCAATATAAGAAGTCATCTTCGTTTGTCCCATTGAATACTACGGCCCCCTTCGGATATTTCAGTTCTCGGGCATAGTGATTGGCTTCAAAAACCTCTTCTTCAGACAGTTTCTTCCCCGAAGCATGTCGCACAATATAATCATGTATATTGGAGGATGCTTCGGGGGTGGCAGTACCAATTTCCCCAATCAGAATCGGTTCTGTTATTGTTGCTTTTTCAGTTCCTAAATTTGCCTTTGACATTTTTTCGACCTCCAAAGGCTGTATCTTGGTGGATTCCGAAGGCCCAGCTTCAGTTTCAGATTGCTGCTTCGAAGTTTCAGCAGCAAAGGCTTCAATAGGCGCCTCAATAATTTTCTTTGGAGCTGTGCTTGAAGATTTAATCGTCTCCAGGACATCCAGCACATTAACCATTCTTTTTCTTTTCGGGGTTGCTGCTGGCCCCTTCTGGCTTTTAGCTGTCTCAACTTTTGTTGAAGGACTTATAACACCTGGTGTTTCTCTTTCTTCAGATTTCTCCTTTCTTATTGCTGGTGCCTCGGCCATTTCTTCGGATTTTAGCGCTGCAGTTGGTTCTCTGGCTTCGGTGGCCGAAGAGGCCTCGCCAATAAACTCGGGCACTGTGGCCGGCTCAATACAACGTGGAGGGTGTGTGGACACTTTTACTTTCTTCCTCTTCAGTGCTGGCTCCCCGGGAGCAGCCGAAGTAGTGTCCTTTGCAGGAGCAGTATTTTTTCTCTTTTGACCTCGCATTGGATAATAGTAGTCGGGATAGATAAACCCAATAGCATCAAATACTCGGTTGAGCCTCTTCTTCTTTTGGCCTCCGAAAGCCGCTGATAATGCAGTGTTTTCAGCCTTTGAATAGGTCCCAAGCAATTCATCACTTACATTCTTAATACTTTTCAGCCAATCATCATCCGGTTCAACAAATTTATCTCCGTACTTGAATGTATATTTCAGTCTAATTAGTCCACCCTCGTCAGCTTCTTTGATGGTCTCCTTCGGCATTTCCCAGTCATCTACAAGTGGCCACACTCTAAAGGCAATGTGCTCTTGCATTAAATCCCTGGTCCCAATAAAGGAACAGACTACGCCGAAGGCCCTCTGACATTCTTCAGCTGCTTCGTCCATTTCTACCTTTGGTTTCCGAAGTCCGAAGCGCTGCCAGATAGGGCGCATGATGATATCCTTGATATCTTCCCGAACCGTCAAATCGTTTTTCACATAGAACCATTCCTTCATCCATTCCCCGGGCCATCTCTTCCGAAAGGTTGGCACGGGACAGCTCGACCCAGAGCGGGCACCGAAGCTATAACAACCAAAATTATTATGATATTGTTCCTTACCCCACGGTTTCGTCTCATATACTAGCTCGTGTATATTGCAAAAGCTTTTAGCACTTTGCTCCAAACCCTGGCTCCTCACGGCCCAGACGAAGATTCCCAATCTTATCACTACTTCAGGGGTAAGTTGATGAAGGTAAATTTGATATATTTTCAGAACTTCTACTACAAACTTGCTTAGGGGGAATCGTAGCCCAGCCTTTAAAAAGCTTCGGAAGATCACAACCTCATTATCTTCGGGGGTCGGCGTAGTTTTTTCTCCGTCATCCGCCCTCACGATGGATATATCTCGGAAGTATCTCCCCCTCATGTTTTCAAGGTGACTCTGCTTTATAGTTGATTTTCCGAAGTTTGAGTGACTAGGCCGCCACGGGCGATCTTCGGAATCCTCTCCGCCACTATCCACATCATAGCTATCACTGTCGCCAGTATCTTCAGATAAACCCTCCAAAGTTTCCTTGACAATCTTTTTAGTATTGGTCTTCGACATTGACTCAATAAAACCCAGGTGCATCTCCTCCGAAAGGCTTAGCTTCGAAGCTCCAGCAGCTGTCTTATCTTCAGACATTTTTGCGAATGCTGGCAAACTAGACTTGAAGCCGAAGCTTAAAAATTTAAGACCGAGCAAATGCTGTTGCGCGCAGGCTAAGAGCAGGGTGCGTAGGTTGAAAGCTGGTGAGTAAAAGCAGGTGGCAAAAGGGCGTGTCAAATAAACTCGCGGAGAGCTTGTATTTATACACCCAGTATGTCGAAAACTGGAGGGCCCCGCTTGTCAATGACTGTTGCTATTCTAGCAAAAGGAAGATGTTTTTACGGACCTTTGGCTTAAAGCCTTCGTCCATGTCGCAATATAAATTTATCTTTACAATAAATTGATATTGCGAGGGGCTACTGTTGGGGGCCTTCGGCTCCCGAAGGTCCTCAAAAACACAGTTTGACAATGTTTTCCAAGTGTAAAATGTGAACAGGCACCTTCGGAGTCAGGTCGCGAATATACAAGGGCATGTTTAAGACGAAGCTGGAATGAAAAGCGGTCATGACGAAGGATAAGACGATCATGAAGCCATATGCAGAAAAGCTTCGGCATAGCGGCAGAAAAGAGGAACCGACTTAAAGATGAAAAGCCAAATTGGACCTCGAAGAATTACTATAGAGTTATTGGTAAATGTAAAGGGCATCAATGTAATTTTACACGGGCTGCGTCCCGTGCCTATAAATAGGTGAACAGTACTCCCGTACTGTTCACGCTGACTGGGGACACGTCTTTTTGCATCACGACTTGTACCTTTGCCTTACATCAGTCTGAAGGTACATTTGTAATTCGTTTTCATGAATTTAATAATGGAAATGTATTGATGATAATGCTGGTATTATTACTTTCGCACTTTATATATATGTTTATTCTGTTTACTCATTTACCAACTTAACGAAGGTCTTTTCCTTCGTAACCTTCGTTATATTATGTTCATATCCTTCATCCGAAGTTCATTAAACTCTCGAGGAGATAATGCTTCAGCGGACGAAGGGTATTTAATACTTAACATCTTCGTGTTGTCTTGTTCTTGATATATAGCATTTGAGAACAAGCCCCCAACAATTATCTTTACCATCATCACTTTCTTCTTCTTCCTCTTCTTCACTTGAGGAACTTAGAGTGGGAGCCTTCTTTTTACCCTTCCTTTCATCACATGCAAAAGCATATAGCCTTGAAGAAGTTGGCTCCTCTCCTTGGCACATTTTTCACGATATTTCAAAAGCCGCGATTTTCCCAATCACAATTGTCGGGGTCATTTTACTCAAGTCCTCCATGTTGTGAAGAATAGTGATGATGTTCCCATATCTTTATTTTGGTAGCAAGGAGATAATCTTCCTCACAATGTCCGCATTACCTAGCTTATTTATGCCAATAGAATTGAGCTCATTGATGATTAGGTTTAAACGAGAATACATATCTCTAACAAGCTCATTATCTTTCATAGCAAAAGAATTAAACTCATTTAAGACTAGGCAATGTTTTTGCTCACGGACATTGAATGTGCCGTCATGGAGCTCATGCAATTTTAGCCAAATCTCATTAGCAGCTTTCAATGTAAACACTTGATTAAAAATATCCATGTTAAGAGATTCGTACAATCAATTTTTGGCTCTAGCATTTAAATGAATTTCTTTTTCCTCACTCATGGTGGTTTTCTCGGGATTCTTAGGGAGTTTCATCCCATCACGAGTGACTCTCCAAACACCTAGATCAACGACCTCTAGGTAACAAGTCATTCTAGCACTATAATATGGGAAGTTAGTGTCATCGAAGTGTGGTGGCCTATGGGTATCCATCCCTTCCTCTGAAAAGCGTCGACTCTTTTAGCAGTGAAGCTAAAGTGTTTCAAATGAGCCAAACCAGGCTCTGATACCAATTGAAGGAAACGGGTGATGCCTAAGAGGGGAGGGGGTGAATTAGGACTTCTAAAACTTTCACTAAACTAGGCCACACATAAATCCTTAGAGCAAAACCTATGTAAATAATCAAACTAGAATGTGCAGACTAGGTTTTGTCTAAGTGTTGCTATCTCTAACGCTATGGCTAAGTTTCAATCTACACTATATAAGTATAAAGACAAGATTGAAACTTAAATGCTTAATATAAATGAGGAAGCTTAAAGAGCAAGATAGAGATACAAACTCTCGTCGATGACGCCGGTATTTTTACCGAGGTATCCGGAACCACGCAAGGTCCCCACTAATCCTCGTTGGTGCCCCTACGCAAAGGGAAGCACACGCGAGGGCCAAGCACCTCGGTCGAGTAACTTCGTAGAGAGCCGTGGGCCTTCTCCACATGCAAGTGGTGCTCCGCTTTCGGCTCCTCTCGGACGCTCTCCGCTGTCTCCACTATCGAGTTTCCGGCTGAAAACGCCGTGGGCCTCGTTCCCTCCGGTACACGGTGGAGGCCGTGACACAAACGCGGTTGTCACGGTCTCGCAAGACTCTCGCCCCACTCGGTACAATTACAACAGCTCGCGCAAGAGCTAAGGGGTTGTGTGGTTTATCTAAACTCACTCAACTAATTAGGATTCACCTAGAGCAAGTGCTAGAGCGATCTAACTAACCTAAGCACTTCACAAAAGCACCTACGCTAATCACCGAGTGATTCTATTAAGAACTTGGGTGTATGAGCTCTTGAAAATGTGAACTATGTGCCTTGGTATGTCTCTTGGGCTCCCACACCTCCAAATGACCGGTTGGGTGAAGTATATATAGGCCCAAACTCAAATATAGTTGTTGGAAAGCAGTTCTGCAGCTTTCTGCGGCGCAACGGACAGGTGCACTGGACTGTCCGGTAGTGCACCAGACATGCCACGTGTTCTAGCCATTAAAGGTAGCCCTTGGAGCTTCCGAAGATGGCGCACCGGACATGGCGCACCGGACAACCCATACTCGCTTGTCGTATTTTGGCCATAACTTTTAGCTCCGAACTTCGATTTCGATGATCTTGTACTTTTTGGAAAGCTTATGAAATTATCTACATCTCAGAGTTGAAGCCATGTCAGTTTGAGTAGATTTGATTTTGTGAAACACTTCTAATTCAGTCAGCCCTTCCTCTCAACTTTATCAACTTCACTTTTGTTTTGCAGCTTTGTATCTCACTTCTACTTCTTGATGTGTTGTACTCTTAGCATGTATAAAGTGTCTTCAATATGACTTTGTAATGTTTTCTATGGGTCTTATAATATCTTCTTTGAGGTGTTGCATCCTCAGAGCCTCAGTCCAATCCACTTCGCATCCTATGAACTACAACACACAAACACTTTGGGAAATACATTAGTCCACAGGTTATGTTGATCATCAAACACCAAAACCTATTGAGCTAAATGGCCTGGGTGCATTTTCCTATTGATTGATGGGCAACTATACAAACAAGGAATAAGTCAACCTATGCTCAAATGCATCACAGCGATCGAGGCATTGAACTCCTTCGAGAAGTCCACAGAGGAACATGTAGATCACATTTAGGACCCAGAGCCCTCGCCGCTAAGGTCATGCACCAAGGTTTCTACTGGCCTGCAATCATGTGCGTAGCAAACCGAGTGGTCCACTTGTGCGAAGCGTGCCAAAAATTCTCACCTAGAACGAGTGCCCCCTCGTAGCTCACAAAGCTTATCGCCCACACCTGGTCGCTACAACGATGGGGCCTTGATATCGTCGGACCATTAGCTACTACGCAAGGTAACCTCAAATTTGCTTTCGTTGTAGTAGAATATTTCACCAAGTGGATCGAAGCCTGAGCTGTATCAACGATCACAATGAAGACATCACAGAAGTTCTTCTGGCAGAACATTGTCTGTCACTTTGGAGTCCCCTCTGAGTTGACGATAGACAATGGAAAACAATTTGACAACCAAGATTTCAGGGAATTATGTACTTCCATCGGTATGTAGGCAGTTTTCGCGTCAATCTACCACCCACAATCTAATGGGTAGTAGAGCACGCAAACGGTAAAATCTTCACTGCAATAAAAAGAGACTTCTAGAAGACAAAAGGGCAAGTGGGTCGAACAATTACCTGAAGCTGTTTGGCCACTTAACACAACTGAGTCTCGTGCCATCGGATTCACTCCATTCAGGCTGATGTACGGATCAGAGGCAATGACTCCGCACAGGCTCAAGCATGGCTCACCTCGAACAAACTCCAAGGCCATCCTAGACATTGACGAACTAACATCAAAAGACCTCCTCGATGGGGATCGTGTCAATGCTGTCACACCCAGTTTTGGGGGCAAAACCAAATGCATAACATATATATGCCAGGATCTATTTTCCACACATATGTTGACGTTACAAGTGTAATATATCAAAAGACAATGTAATAAAGGCGTAAAGAGAGTAGAGTAACTTTATTACATCATCCAGACCATAGTATCTTAAAAAGTATCATTATTAAAGTACAACAGAATTAAACATGGACACTCTTCCACAAGAAGGTGACTAGCGCATCGTTAGACTTAATACTCGTCGACATCATCTGCAAAGTCTTCATCACCTACTGATCAAAATATTAGCAAGGGGTGAGCTCACTTATGGTTAGGGCTCAGCAAGTGGGAGGACTAATGCGAGTTTAACAAGGTAAGCTATGGTTAAGCGATAAGCATTTTAGTTGGTTAATATTTTATTAACAATGCCTAACTTACTAATTGTAAGTGTATCCCAAAATTTTCAATTAAACATAAGTACATGATTATACCTCAAAAACACTTAAGCGAAACCACTTAAGCAAACCATTTGTGAATCATCGGATCAGGATTTATTTTCCATCTTTAAGTTCAATTATCATGTGAGGGTCCAGGTTGCTCTTAACCGTGAGCATGACTGACATATCAGTTTTACACTCTGCAGAGGTGGTACAACTTTACCCACAAGACATGTATCCCATCTAGCCTAGGTTGTACGGACCCATAAACACTACTGAGGTGAATGGCTAGGGATCCATTATGAGGTTTTCACAAAATACACTTAGTACAAAACAACCCGCTAAGGTTTCTAAGTCGGTGTGGAGGCCCTCTGGGTGAGGCAGCTTAGTCAAGACTACGTCCCCATGTTAACATGAACTGCCACCATCATCCACTCCCCCTCTTACCCATCTTTCAGGAAAGATTGCTAAGTACTAAGCAAATTAAGCTAATTACCAAAGCCAGAGCTATGATAGTACTCGTGGTTGCACTGTTATCCTGGGTGATCACTCCATGTTCCGTTTAATAAACTTTGATATTATTTAATCATTAGATTAAAAACAATAATATACATTTCATTTTTGGAACAATAATATCTTCAAAGAGTGACATCACAATAATAAAATTTAGCAATAACATAAATACTAAGCATAGCTTTAATCCCAGGTTAAACAAGAAATATGGTTGGTATTTCTAAGTAATCCTATTTAGACAAAACCCATCAAGTTATGCAAATATACAAAAGCAAACATTATTATATGTATTATTCGGGTATGAACAGAAATGCAGAGGGAGAATCCAGTTGCCTTGCTCAAAAGTGTCTTGCGGGTGTTCCTCAAACGTATTTTGGTCTTCTACCACGAAATCAACTTCTAATATAGATTCGTACATCGTACATACAAAAATAAAACGTACACCAATAAATAAACATACATCATTACATAAACATACACCATTACACAAATAATCGTACACAATACAAATCACACTTATAAAAGGAAGACGTCTAAAATAGAACTTGATTTATAACTGTAATATAAGTCTACTCACATCGACGTCCATCTCATTTGCTATGACATAAAATACTATTTTTTGTTTTGAGAATTCACTAGTGAAAACTATATGGCAAATTGACTATGAAAGTACGTACTATATAAATTCATTTATATTAATATAGATGTAGCGCTAAACCAAACTCTAGTGAGCTAGATTAATTAAATAATTAATTATTTTTATCGGAAAGCCCATGGGTTTTTTTTAACTTTTCATATGCAAATCTACATCACGCCATAATAATATTTAAGAGACACATAATCTAAGGACCATTTGATAACTAATTTTAAACTATGGTTGCCACGATCACTAGTTCAACTGTTTCAACACTTTCAGATGAATAGTCTAAATCTCTATGTGTTACCACTAAGTATAAGTTTTATGGGTAAAAAAACTAAATATAAAACTAAACAATAATTTGAGAGCAAGATAATTAAATAATTGCCTTTCTACTAGTTTTAACAAGAATATTGTAGTCTGCTTTTCTTTTTATTTTTTTATTTAGAAAACTATTTCTAAGCAACTTTATTAAACGTTATTTAAAATAAATAACAAAAAGCATTAAAAAAATCTATATTAAAATTATTAGCACATAATTATGAAGCTAACAAAACAATATTTAACTTATTTTTGTTTAAAATACCCGTTTTATTGTGAACACGCTACTATAGAGGCACATATTTAATTATTCGTAGAACGGAAGGGGTAGAAAATAAGAATCTAGGGCCCCTTCTAAATACATTTGTATTGCTACAGAAAGTGTGGGCATAAATTATAAAAGACTAGTGGCCAAAAATGAAAATTGGTCATCTTCTCTCTCTAGTTCTTACGTTCGCAGCAGCTCATCGACAAATGAAGGGAGGAGAGAAATTGCGTTGGGCTCGACGATGAGCAGGGGAGGGGCTGGCGAGTGTTCGGCGAGCAGGAGCAGGGGGTCGATACGGGCACAGCGTCGAGGTCACCGACTGTCCTTGACGGCGAGCAGCTCTAGGCTCCGGCGACGAGCAAGGTTCCGGTGATGGCGAACAGAGGCTGCAACGACGAGTTTCACGGCGAGAGAGAAGAGAGCGTGTGGAGAGGTTGGGGCGGCCAAACACTGGCTCCATGAGGCCTGAGCTCGTGATTTATAGAGAGGGGAAAGCAGAGGGAGCGCCAGGGAGAGAAATGGAGGTCGCTGGCACCATTAACGTCAATAATGGTGCTGCCGTTACCAGAGAAGAGTGAGGGAGGGGAGAGGGAAAGACACGACGGTTTCCGGATGCGAGAGGGTGGGGAGGCGAGGAGGCCAGGCCAGAGTCTACTTCGGGAGATGAGGTCGTGGTACTGCATGGAGATGAAACGGTGCGGCGACGAGCATCCAACAGACGGATACGGCGGCTACATTCGTATGTCCATGAGAAATAAGGAAGAGGAGGAAGGATAGGAACCTTACATGTGGAGCCCAAGTGCCATAGAGACAAGATAGGGAGGGGCCATGTGTAAGACGAAGGATAGGAAAGAGTGGAGGGCACCGGATGGGCCAGGATTCGGCCAGGAGACCAGCGACCTCACGTTAGTTTTTTCTTTTCGAAATTGTTTTTATTATTCATTATTTATAAATAAATATATTTTTAAATATCTCTAAAAATTCACAATAATTATACCAACAATATTTCTCATTAAAAAAATTTATTTTTAACCAAAATTCTCATATTAATTAGTTGAGTTTTCGTATAAAAGAATTTTATAAAAACAATCATCAAACAATTACGAGCAATAAAAAATTTCTTCGAAAGGTAAATAAGATTAAACACTTCAAAGAAAAAATCTTTACCATAATTAATACTAATAATCTAAATACATATTATTTTAGTTGATGGTTTTGAGATGTTACAGATGCCCTCGAAGCATTGAATAAATATTAAGCAGAACCAAAGACCTCGAGAGATAAAACTGTCACTCCTAAAGAGTTCGAAGAAGAAGAGAACCTAAACAATAATTATATTTAAATAAATATCTCAATACCTATTTATATGAGACTCAAGGATGGTCAGCTAAGCGATGTGTGCCAAACGAGGAAGTGTAGCTGAATGTGGGTTAGAGTGTCTAATCTGTGTGAGTTGAAGTGGACCGTTGGGCCATAGTGGTGTGTGCGTTGTAATCAGGCGCGAGCCTTAGGTAGCGTTTGATTGAGGAGCCAAGTAGAATGGAGCCGTTCATCTCTGATTCTAGGAATGGAGCCGCTCTGTTCTGTGTTTGGTAAGCTGGAACGGAGCAGCTCTGTTTTTTGTTTAATGCAGAGTGAACTGGAACAGAGCAGCTCTGTTTTTTGTTTGGTTGCAGAAGGAGGCGCGCGAGCTACTACGCACGGATGGGAAGACGAGCTGTGCGAGCGGGCTGAGAACGGAGCGGCTCCGTCCCATTGATTTTTGGAGTGGAATGGTTCCGGATCCGAGGAGAATATTTCTTAATTAGAGCCACTCCGTTCTAATTATTTTGTAACCAAACAACAATAAAACTGAAACAGAACGAATCCGTTCTACTTGGACCAAACACTATCCTAATTGGGCTGGTCCAGTAAGCTGTAATCGAAGAGAATCGAGGATTTATTATCGAATAACAGAACACCACTTACCTGTTACCTGGTATTCATGCGTCGACCGTCACCGGCGACGGCGTATCTCCGTGCTCACGTCCCGGCGTCCCGAGCCGGCGGCCACGGGCCATAACAGACCCGGAGGACATCACCAGCGCGAGCGCCGCCAGCCCCAAGCACCGAGGCCGAGCCGCCCGAGCGCGGAGCGGCGGCACCACGCCACCCGCCCGCCGCCGCCCGTTGCCGAGGCTGTGCAGCACAGCCGTTGGGGTGCCGAGGCACCGATCAGGCTGCGCAACCGCCGAAGTCGGCCTCCGGGTGGCGCCAAGCTGCAGAGCAGCGCGCCAGCGCCCCTGGATCGGTGAGCCAGTGAGTGTGCTTTTGAAGTTTTGAGCTTTCCCAAATCTGAAATCTCATACCCTAGGGTTTGACAGTGAGCACTGGACTGTAAATTTGGGCTTATTGATTGTGTATATGCGAAATTGGTGTGTGATTCATTATTATTGGTTAGGGATTTGTTGTTGTGCATGAAATCGGAGCATAGAATTGAATGAAATTTCTTGTCATAAAATCGAACATAATCGGATCAATTTGGTTAATTTATAGTCATGCATACCAATTTTTTATTTTACCATATTGCATATTTTTTTACTAGGACTACCCTTTTTCGGCGAGACCACCCTAGTAGAGGATGATATACACCGCGATTGACACGTTCTACCTGACGGAGGAGCAGCTGCGCAACTCACCATCACGGACGGATGGGATCGACGAAGCCACTGAGACTGTGCTCCGCGTCTATGGCTGCGACCTCATCCAGGAGAGCGGCATCCTCCTCAGGCTGTATCCTCTTTCCTGCAGTTCCTCTCTCTAATCCAGCTTCCTATGTCCAAATCCTGTCATTAAGCCATTTAGGGGCTTCTCAAGTTTCCTAGGCTTTTGTTAATTAGTTTATGTCTGACGACTGACTATTAATCAAGTTCTCTCCAGTGTGATTTCTAGGTTACATGCTTTCTTTTTGTAGTAGTTCCATTGATTACGCTTAGGATTAGGGTATTTTGTTCAGTAGGTGTGGGTTCTTCACTGTTATGGGATTTCGAATTGTCTGGCTAACCTACTGTAGCAGATAAGTAATAGTAGGTTCCTTTCTTAATTAAGGATTAAGGAATTGTTGGTGGCACGTGGTAACTTGTGAGTTGTGACATGAAGAATTTTGCTGCCTTTGGGTTTCTTTCTCTAGAGGTTGTTTTAGTTGTAGAGTTACCTTCTGAAGTCATTATGATGTCGTTATGAACTAACTCTGCAATGTGCACTTTTTGTTGGGTGGAATGATAGGGAGATGGACAATTATCGATTATGTACATCTATTAGGTATGGTTTGTCTCGTTATGAATGATATGCTGAAGCAAAAAAAAAACTCTATCTGCATTATGGACAAATTGAGATTATCACAATGATTGGCATGCCAATTCTTCATGATATTCAATGTTTCAGTGTTAATTGATAATTATTTTACTAACAAATAGAAAATTCTTGTAAAAAATATCTATTTTGTGTATTCTTGACCAACAAAGACCACAAGCAGTGATGGCCACGGCACAAGTATTGTTCCATCGCTTTTACTGCAAAAAATCATTTGTTCGATTTAGTGCAAAGGTAAATATCTTTATCTGCAATTGAGCTATTCTTAGTCTTTTCTAAGTGGAACTAACAGTCCTTTTTATTTATGCTTGCAGAGAGTTGCTGCTAGTTGTGTTTGGCTGGCAGGGAAGTTGGAGGAGAGTCCCAGGAAATCAAAGCATATTATATTTGTCTTCCATAGAATGGAATGTAGGAGAGAGAACTTGCCAATTGAATTCTTAGATGTCTTTTCAAAGGTATATTTTTTTCAACACAACATAATTTCAGTTTCTTTCTTGTAAAACCTCTGCATACTATTTGCCTTGACTTTATACCATTAAGAAGTTAGAATCATTGCTACTGTTGGTTTTCTCATTTTCTGTTCGTGTATCTTAGTATATAGTTGGTAGAAGTATCTGATGGTATGTTGAACCAACTGCGTGACTCTAACATTTGCTACAGAAATATTCAGAACTGAGGCGTGACCTGATACGGACAGAACGACATCTGTTGAAGGAGATGGGGTTTATTTGCCATGTCGAGCACCCCCATAAGTTCATATCAAACTACCTTGCAACACTTGAAGCCCCTCCCGAGCTTACTCAAGAGGCATGGAACCTTGCCAATGATAGGTACTTCTGATTCCACATTATGAGAATATGAATTTTGTTGCAACTAAAATTGTTGTTGCAGTTATGGACTGTAATGTGATCTGCTTATTCTATATTTTTTTGGGGCATGTAGGAAATAACATTTTTGCATGTTTCACTTTAAGTTGATTGTGATTTTGATATATGAGCTCGGTATGAATATTCTTGAGTTAAATGCAATGTTCGCTGCACCACAAGGGCAGGGATAGAAATGGACTTACCCTAATAGATTGATATTCTTCTTGATTGACTTGATCGATATATCTTGTCTCCTTATATACTTATATAGAGAGGCTTACTTGATGCTTAAGCAAGATATCTAATCTTATCCCTAGCCCTATCTCTAATGGGCCTACAATACTACAGTGGCCGAGGTGGTCAATTTGCACGCCTAAGGCCACTAAGTCCGTGTACCACTTGCACCAGGTCAAATACTCATAAAACTAAGGCATACATGCATATTTTTATTTGATACATATAAATCCCAGTATCCCACCATTGATCCCAAAATATACTTGATGGAAACATGGAAGTGGTAAAATAACTAACTAATGAAGATTTGCTTTATCCACGCCTCTCATATCTTCTACCTCTGACTCTGATTTGCTAGAGCAGAAGGTTGGTTTTATGACATCGATTCAATAATTGGCATAGGAGGAGAAAAAAATAGAATCTAATGTATTGGTCCTCTTCATCTTGCAACTCTATTCAAATCAAGAAATACTTTATGTCAATGCCTGTCAGTTAGGCAATCATGTTCATCTTCCTTTTCATGCTTCTACTTCTAGGGCCACCAAGCCTTTTCAGTTAATACACTGCGATATTTGGACGTCCCCTGTTATCGGTGTTTCCGGTCACAAATACTATCTTGTTATTTTGGATGATTACTCTCATTACTTATGGACTTTCCCCTTGTGGCTTAAGTCTGACACCTTTTAAGCTGAACAAATATAATCGGTTTTAGTTCCACTGAGTCTAAAACCTTTGGATTCTAGAGTCCCTTGCCACAACTCTAGTTTCTATTTACTCCTGTCTAGCTTTCATCTATTAGCACTACATCGTTCGCAAAGAGCATACCCCAAGGGATAATGCCCTTGTATGTCCCTTGTGACCTCATTCATCACCAAGGCAAAAAGGTAAGGGCTCAAAGTTGATCCTTGATGTAGTCCTATTCTAATCGAGAAGTTATCTTTGTCACCATCACTTGTTTGAACATTAGTCATAACATTGTTGTACATGTCTTTAATGAGTCCAACGTATCGTTGAAACTTTTATGTTTGTCCAAAGACCACCATATTACATTCCTTGGTATTTTATCATAGGCCTTCAAGTCAATGAAAACCATGTGTAAGTCTTTCTTCAGTCCCTATACGACTTCATCACTTGTCTTATTAAGAAAATGACTTCCATGGTTGACCTTTCGGACATGAAACCAATTAGTTCATAGAGAACCTCGGTATTTCTTTGAGACAATGCTCAATAACCCTGTACCATAGCTTCATAGTATGGTTCATCAACTTAATTTCTTGGTAATTAGTACAACTTTGAATACCTGTCTTTCTCTTGTAAATTGGTACAAATATACTTCTCCACTCATCGGACATCTTGTTCGACTAGAAGATATGGTCGAACAACTTAGTTACCCGTACTATAGCTATGTTTCTAAGGCATCTCCTTATCTCAATTGTGATATCATCGCCGCAACTTGCCGTGTGAAACCCACGAAAAAGCTCTCCCTTTCCAAAGGAGGAATGATTTGCATGGGTCCCCAAGATTCGGCGCTGCAATACCCCTATTGAAGACTTGCTGCTTCCCCAGGCGAATGTTGAAGCTCCGGAGATTTAGCTGTCCACTCAGGTTCCCTGTCAGCATGAGCCAACTGATATGGTTTGTGCGGGCATCTTTGGTACCTCTTTTGCTGGTGTCCCCCATGATGATGCAACTCTGCTGGTGCAAACTTCTCAGTTAGATGATCCTTCGGCTGTTTCTCTCATCTTGGAGTCCTTTAAAGTTGAACTGCCTCCTCTCAGTACAACTGATCTGCCTTTGACTCCATCACCCAGTGATGTTGAGAATCTGTGCCAGTTCAGCTGTTTGGAAAATGAAGTTGACGAAGATTTTTTGCCAAAGTCCGCACACTTACAAATGCCACATGTGGGGGATTCCTGAGCCCCCACACCCAGACCTAGTAGTGTACACAAGACGAAGATTTCACACGAAAAAGGCAATTGGGCGAGAAGAATGGAGGGATTGTTCCTGATACCGCTCTTGCGGCAGTGGAAGTTTCAGGAGGGCACAACTTGAAGGTCACTGTTGTTTGTACAGAGATGGTTGACATACATCATCAGGCTGAAACTATTAACATTGCTCAGGAAGATCTTGAAACATCCCAGAGATCAGATGCAACCTCCTTAACTACTGCCCAAACTGAGTTTTTCTCCAAGCTCGCTAAGAAGGTCGCTGGCATCCTCTCTGATCCCGCAGAACTCTCCACGAAGAGGTGTAAACATGCTCTTGCTGCCACCCCTTGTCGCAGCCGTCGCATTGCAGGAGTTGGGGTGGAATTTGACAAACAAGAACTCTGTCTACGGTCCACGAAGATGGCCATGAAGGCTCTGAAAGTAATTGGTGAAGCAGGAGTGACTCAGCAAGTAAAAGAAGATTATGCGAAAGTGTTTAGTGAAAACCTTCCTTTGGCTCATGTTGAAGCACTGGCTACCTTGTTTGGTTGGACAATGCCAGAAAAACTGAAATTAGGGCTGAGTAGTGCAGCTGTTTCAGCTTGCTAAGTATCTCTTTTTAGTTGTTTCTTTTGCTTGTTGCTGTTATGGATCCAAAGAAAATTTTTGTTTGGAATGTCACGGGCCTTAACTCGGCATCAAGACAGAGCTCTGTTCGTTCTTTTGTTGAAGCTTGTGGAGCTGATATTGTTTGTCTTCAAGAGACCAAAATGCAGAACCTTTCTAGGGGAAATGTGATGTTCATCTTGGGGGGCTGATTTTGAGCAGTTTCTGTCCTTACTTCTAGGGGCGCCAGTGGTGGAATTCTCCTTGCCTGGAAACAACATCTTCAAGTGACTGGGCTGAGTAGAGTTGATTCCTATAGTATATCTGTGCAATTTCAGAAATCTAATGGGCCATCCTGGTGGTTGACCGGTGTTTATGGACCACAAAGTAGTGAAAACAAAATCTTGTTTCGGCAGGAGCTTAGACAAATCAGAAATGATTGTCATGGTCCATGGGTGTTGACAGGTGATTTCAACCTGATTTATAAGATGGAGGATAAAAATAATGAAAATTTGAATAGGGCCATGATGGGCTGGTTCAGAAAGTTCATCAATGACATAAGCCTTATTGACATCCCCTTGGTTGGCTGCAAATACACTTGGTCCAACAATCAATTGTCACCCACCTTGGTCAGGTTGGATAGGGTGCTCTGTACTGCTGATTGGGAGGCCTTGTTCCCCAGCAATCTACTCCAGAGTGCTTCCTCTGAGGATTCAGATCATTGCCTCTTATTTTTGGCCTGAGGAGCAGGAGTTCAGGCAAAAGAAGGTTTCACTTTGACCTTTTTGGCCAAAACTGGATGGTTTTCAGAGTGCTGTGCAGGATGCTTGGTCCTCTGTCAATATACAAAGCTGTCCTTTTTTGACACTTGAGTTGAAGTTAAAGGCGACAGCAAGAGCACTTCAAGGTTGGAGCGATAAAAAGGTGGGACATGTGGCTTCCCAACTTGCTTTAGCAAGGGAAATTCTTCACCAGTTGGAGATTGCTCAAGATCTAAGGCCATTATCACCAATGGAAGATTGGCTTAGGAAAGGGCTCAAAAATCATTCTCTTGTCTTATCCTCTCTTAAACGCACCATTGCCCGGGTCAGATCCAGAATCAGTTGGTTGAAGGATGGGGATGCCAATACCAAACTATTCCACAATCCACATGCATGTCAGGTATAGGAAAAAGAAAAACTTTGTGGCTAGGCTGATTTCTGACAATCAAACCTTCACTGATGATGATGAGAAGGCCATGCTTGTGGATGACTACTATACTAGACTCTTGGGCAGCAGGGTGGAAAGGTCGCTTTCTATTGATCTAGATTATCTAGGGCTGCCTAGCCACAGTTTAGAAGAGTTGGACTCACCATTTACTGAAAAGGAGGTATGGGAAATAATTAAACAATTGCCTTCTGATAAGGCTCCTGGGCCAGATGGCTTTACTGGCAGGTTCTATAAAGCATGTTGGCCAATTATCAAGGAAGATGTGATGGCAGTTATATCTGCAGTTTGGAGCAGGAAGTTTGCTGGTTTTCATAGGTTTAATTCAGCACTTGTCACCCTTATCACTAAGGAGGGTGCTGAGGAAGTGAAGGATTTTCGCCCTATTAGCCTAGTTCACAGCATTGCAAAAATTATCACCAAGTTGATGGCTTTCAGACTTACTCAAAAGCTGCAGGGAATGGTCTCAATGCTGCAAATTGCTTTTATTAAGGGCAGATTTATTCAAGACAATTTTATGCTAGTTCAGCAAACTGCCAGGCTACTTCATCAGCAAAGATGGGCAAGGATCGCACTTAAACTTGATATTACCAAGACCTTTGACACTGCCTCTTGGTCTTTTCTATTAGAGGTCCTTCAGAAATTGGGTTTTGGACAGATTTGGAGAGACATTTTGAGTGGGCTGCTGGCCATTTCATCCGCACAGATCCTTCTTAATGGAATTCCAGGGTCAAGAATACAGCTTAGAAGGGGACTGAGATAGGGTGACCCTCTGCCCCCTATGTTATTTATCTTGGTGATGGATGTTTTGGGATTTCTAGTTTCTAAAGCTGAGGATGAAGGATTATTGCAGCCCTTGTCCCCCAGACCGTTGCCACATAGAATATCTCTTTATGCCGATGACGTGGTGATGTTCCTGTAGCCAGGAGAAAATGATATCCAGATGGCTCTCAACATTCTAAAGGTGTTTGGTGAAGCTTCAGGTCTAAAAACCAATGTGCAGAAAAGTAATGTGTTTCCCATAAGATGTGGTGAGGAAGAGCTGTCAATTCTGCAAGAACATCTACCTTGTAAAATTTCCTCCTTCCCTTGTAAGTATCTTGGATTGCCACTTACCTTGAAGAAACTAACAAGGAATCAAGCGCAGCCTCTGATTGATAGAATTGCTGATCAGTTACCTGCTTGGAAAGCTAATTTAATGACGAGGGCTGGGAGAAGAGTTCAGGTGCAAGTGGTGATGACGGGGATGCTTACTTACCTTGCCATGGCATTGGATCTTCCCCTTGGAGCACTTAAAGCTATTGATAGAATCAGAAAAGGTTTCCTCTGGCGGGGTAGAAAGGACGTGAGAGGTGGTCATTGTTTAGTGGCTTAGGGCAGAGTCTGTAGGCCACTTGAGCTTGGTGGTCTTGGTATTACTAGTTTCAAAGAACTTGGCTGGGCTTTGAGGATGTGATGGTTGTGGTTGGCCAAAATCTCCCCTGACAAACCTTGGAATTTTCTGCCTATGCAGTTCCCTGACAAAGTGAGATCTTTTTTTCTCCACAGCCATGATCACTGATATCGGGAATGGCTCTTCCACTTTATTTTGGCAGGATCGGTGGTTACATGGGAAGAAAATTGAAGACCTTGCCCCTCGTCTTTTTGCTGTTGTTCCTAAGCGTACCAGAAACTGCAGAACAGTCCTAGACGCCCACACAAACATAAAGTGGCTGATGGATATCAGCGGTGCTTTGACAGTGGGTGTTCTGGCTAATTTCCTGGACCTTTGTGATGCTCTGGAGGCGGTTTCCTTGCATCCAGATCAAGAAGATAGACATTTTTTTTCAGATTGGCGGCAAATGGCAAAATATTCTGCCAAAGCAGCATATGAAGGATTCTTTATTGGATCAACGCAATTTGAACATTGGGAAAGAATTTGGAAATCTTGGTCTCCCCCAAAGTGCAAATTTTTTCTTTGGCTGGCTGTGCTGGGAAGATGTTGGACTGCAGATCGGCTTCAGAAAAGAGGGCTCAGTCACCCGGCTCACTGTCCTTTTTGTGATCAAGAATCTGAAACAACTAGTAACTTGTGCACGCCCTGCACGCGATAGAAAACATTTAGTAAAATAAGTGGTAAGAGTATTATATCTTTCTAAGCAAGCATTTCATAAATAGTGCAAGCTATATAAGAATATAAAAGGTAGAATAACTGGGTAGATCTATTAGTTGAATTTAGATAACCAATTTCATCTAAAATAAACAGTTTTATTGTGTTCTAAGAAAGTGTAATCTTCCTTGCCTTTGACAACAGAAAAAAATATATGTATACGCATAAATAGCCAAATTTATACACCCAATAGGCACCCAACTACCCACTACCCAAGCAAAAGTCAGAATCACACACCAATTACAGGTATAACATTTTCCCATGCTACTCATGTCTTCTTCGAAGAAAATTCTACCAATACTGCTGCTAGAAGCACATACTTCAATTTAATGTTAAAATGTATCTTTTGAGTGTGCATTACCAGAAACCCATGGTAAAACTTGACAAAAAAAACTGCAACAACCACACAAACATATATAACGATCAATCATCATTCACCATGAGAAAAGAAACATCTCAAAAGCCAGATAATACTGGAAATCAACAATACCTAAACAAATTGCTCGCATCCCATGCGAGTTTTTAAATCTGTTTTTACTGTCTACATATATACTTATCCATGTAAGGTGAATAGGAGGTGAATAGATAATTTTAGCACAAAGTATATATGAGAATACATGCATGAGGAAATAAGTCGATGTGGAGATAAATCATGGAATTTTTTGTATTCAATGTGAAGATAAATCAATAGGTACATATAATTATGTAGTCATTTTTTCTTTTACTTGAATGATGTTATTTATTATTTGTTCATTAATAGGATGGTTAAACAATCATTTGCACTTTTTTTGTCTACACGCACACAACATAGCTAAAATACAGAGCAATGATCTCCATATACTATAAGCACATGCCATATTGATCTGTGCAAAAAAAAAGTGTTTACTTTCCATAATTGCATAGAGGCATAGAGCATTAGAGTTGGCATTTCATGAGTAATGTGCTTGGTGTCGAATGTTTGGCTAGCTAAAAAGTTATAGCAACTAAAATATTACAGAAGTGGTTTTTGCTACGAAAAACAATTGATATACTCTTGAATAATGACGGTCACCAAACAACCTTTTTCCCTTTGTGAGAATATAAGCATTCGAAGGAAATATTGAAACAACGAGAGTGGAAGACATGCTACCTCGACATGAGGTTGGCCGGCTTTGGGATGGAATCCGTCTCCTATTGGGTTGGGGCTGGTGTGGTTGGCCGCCTTGCATTGTGCGCCAGCTCCACGCACGCCCCCATGTAGTGGGCGTCCAAGTCCATCACAGCCTGCGCAAGAGAGTGCCCGCCTATGGCCTTGGCCGGTTGGCCCCAACCTCGAGGCGAGCGCGGGTAGGAGAGGCGAGCGTGGTGGCACGGACTGAGCGCTGGATGAGGTGCGGGCACGAGACGAGCGGGGATGGAATCCTTCTATTGGGCTGGGGCTGGTGTGGTCGGCCGCCTTGCATTGTGCGCCAGCTCCACGCACGCCCCCATGTAGTGGGCGTCCAAGTCCATCATAGCCTGCGCACGAGAGTGCCCGCCTATGGCCTTGGCCCCAACCTCGAGGCGAGCGCAGGTAGGAGGGGCGAGCGTGGTGGCACAAACTGGGCGCTGGATGAGGTGCGGGCACGAGACGAGCGGGGGCGCCATGGGCGCCAGAGTGTGGGTGCGCCGTAAGCACCGAGCAGTGGAGCTGGATGGGGAGGGAGGAAGTGGGCGGAGAGGAGCGTGGAGGAGCTTAGCAGGTGCGCGTGCGTGTCATGTAGGTTGCTGATTCTGGAAGTTTCACGTTGCATTTGGTCAAGGACATGTAGGCGTCTGGTCTCCCTGTTCCTGTAGCCGGTATGTGGAGGATGCTTCATGGCAGTTCACATAGGATCGGACGACTGAGAATTAAAACGGCGACATGGACACGCTGGGAGGCCAGTTTTGCTCCCAGCTCTATTATATAGTAATTGATCACCTTCTTGTGGGCTATGTGTTTGCTAGAACCTTCTGGTATCACTTACTTGCACAAATAAACCTTCAGGCTCTTGCTCCCGAGCCTCCCCAGGTTGGTGAAGGCTGCACCATGCATTGGTGGCAAAGAAGTAGTGATCAGCTGCATGGTATTGCTAAGGAAGGCTTTAATTCCTTGATTAGCCTACGGACACTTTGGAACCATAAGAATGGGTGTGTCTTTGACAAAAACCCTCCTAACTTAGCGCAACACTTCGGAAAGTTGAGGAAGAGAAGGATCTTTGGGGGCTTGCTAGTGCCAAGAACCTGGCCCTCTTGACTTGCCCCATTCCTGGGTGGTAGTTGTTAGATGTCTGTCCTAGTGATTGGATTGTTTTTTGTATTTTTGTTTTTGGCCACCATGAGGTGCCTTTTTTCTGTATTGGTCCATTTTGAACCTTTTTTTCGCTTCTTAATACAATGATGCACATTTTTCCTGCGCGTTCGAGAAAAAAATATCACCAGGGCTCATTGCCTTATCCCATTTTATCCTTTTCAATGCTTCGCTAACCTCAGATTCTTGGATCCTATACACAAAGCACCTTTTGACGTCATCAATAGAACCATACAACTAAATGGTAATGTTTCCATTCTCCCAATTGAACAATTTATCAAAACACTCTCGCCATCTATGTCTGATTCCATCCTTCTTCACCAAGAGGTGCTTCATTTCATTCTTAATTCACTTGGTGGATTTCCCTTGTCTTTCTCTCATGGACCCTAGCCATTCTATGTATGCCCTTCTCTCCTTTCAAACATTGGTAAAGATCCCTGTATGCCCTACCCTTTGGCACACATACACTTGCTCTGTGGTCTTGTATCTTGTTTCCTACCTTGCACTTCTCTGTGTGTTGTCCACACTCCTGTCATGGTGCAAACTTCTATAGCAATTCCTTCTCAATTGCCCTTTGGACTTTCTCGTTTTGCCACCAATTATCTTTAGCTTCGCCTCCACTCTCTTTGGTTGCTCAACACATCTCTGTGGCTACCTTTCGAGTGTAGGTTCATCTTCTCCCACACATTGTTTGTGACATCTTCATTCCAAGTGCCCTCTTTGATGGCCCTTTTCTTGAAAACTTTTGACTTCTCTTTCAGTTTCCACCACTTCGTTCTCGCAATCTTGGCTTATTTATCCCTACAGGCATGCACCTGAAAATAAAAGACCATCACCACAAGCTTATGTTGAGAGACAAGACACTCTAGGTATGACCTTGCAATCCAAGCATGCTCGTGTATCCCTCTTCTTGTGAGGACAAAATCAATCTAACTAGAGTATTGACCACTCTAGGTATGACCTTGCAATCCAAGCATGCTCGTGTATCCCTCTTCTTGTGAGGACAAAGCCAATCTAACTATAGTATTGACCATTAGCGAAAGGGCCTCTAGTGTAATGGTTAATGTTTCCGAGTAGCACCTCCAGGTCCTGGGTTCGATCCTCCTCGGGGGCAAATTTCTAACTTGGTTAAAAATCCCCTCGTGCTCCACCCGCTCTCGGGTTACGTCCTGTGCGCCATCCTCCGTCTGGTCCATTGCAGAGTGGGCGGTGACGGCCCGCTAGTGATGGTGGGCCAGGGTTTAGAGATTTTCTCGGCTGGGACCATGTTTCGGTCTCTTCTTAATATAATACCGGGAAGACGGTCTTTCACTCCCCGGTCGAGTTTTAGAGTATTGACCACTATAGGTCACTAAATAGGATTCTCTCTTCCTAAAGAAAGTGTTGGCTATCAACCTATCAACAAGTCAAGCTACGACAAAGTCTAAGACTTACTCTCCCTCCTGGTTCTTACTACCATATCTGAAACTTCCATGAATCGCCTCGAAACCTGCACTTGTACCTATATGCCCATTGAGATCTCCTATAAAAAGCTTCTCACTAGTAGGTGTAGCTCTAAGGGGTTGTTTGGTATGGCTTTGCTCCACCCCAGAGCAACTCTGTTTCAAAACTTCAAGGTGAAACAACTCTTCTTTGGAGTTTGGGTTGCTTTCTCATCTAGTGGCAGTAGCAAGTAAATAACTTCAAACTCCATGTCTAGGTTTGCTTTTTAAGGATTTCAGAGTAGCAAAAAGAGGGACTCCAAAGATATATGCTGTAGCTCTCAAAACTCCAGAGTTGGGGTATTTCGCTAGCTCTGACAATCTCTTTCTTGGATTTTTGCTCTGGACCCATGCCAAACACCCCCCTAACTATGCCATCTAAGTCTTTCAAAAAAGTCTCTTAGCACTCTCATTGTGACCTACTTGGGAGATACACGCTAATTAGGTTCAGAACTAAATCACCCACATCAAGCTTGACTAAGATAATCCTATCTTTTTGCCTTCTCCCATCCACCACATATTTCATGAGGCTCTTATCAATCAAAACTTCTACTCCATTTCTATTTGCGGTTGTCCCTGTGTACCAAAGCTTGAAGCCTATATTGTCAACCTCCTTCTAACCCTTTCATTTAGTCTCTTGGACGCATAAGATATTTACATGCCTCCTAGTCATTGTCTCAACTAACTCCTTTAACTTATCTTTAAGCGACTCTACATTTCAACTACTTAAACGGATCCTAGTTGGTTCAACTATCTTGCTTACCCTTTGCATCCGTAGACGATGGAAAGACACTTGCGCATTTTTCACTAAATTTGGATGCCATTGTATAGTGATCCAATCCTTGCTCACTTGACATCGTGCCCAGATCATGACATAGTTTGTCACCAAGGGGGTGCCAACCCATCCCTTGCCCATTCAACACCATACCCAGGTTTCGATATGGCACATTGCTAAGAGGTTTACACTCTAGCGAATTTCTTTTAGGTTTCGTCTCCATTATATTAGAATGGCTAGGTTCAACGTTGGCTCACCAAACCTATCACAACCCTCCTCCTTTATTAGGGTTTGGGGCCTGCTATGTTGAGACAACATAGGCAAAGTTATCGCGGTGACTTCCTATCACAACCCTCCTCCTTTATTAGGGTTTGGGGCCTGCTATGTTGAGACAACATAGGAAAAGTTATCGCGGTGACTTCTTCGGAGAAATAAATTAATTTTGCCCATGGCACATTTTTTTATCTACCGGAGATTTACAATTGTTTCTTGATCTGTATGAGAAGGTCTTAATATAATGCATGGGGGCTGCCTTACCCCTCTGTAGGTCGAGTCTTTTTTTTTGGGGGGGGGTGAGCTTTGAATGTGGTCAATGACCCTAGAGCTTGCACATCTTCCATATTATTAGATAGGCTTCTTGTGTTCTCTTTTTACGGTTAATGTTTGTACTAAGTACTAACATACACTCCATATATATTTTGTATATCAGCTTAAGGACAACTCTGTGTGTGCGATTTAAGAGTGAAGTAGTAGCATGTGGAGTTGTGTATGCTGCAGCTAGGAGACACCGGGTTCCCCTTCCTGAAGATCCTCCGTGGTGGACTGTCTTCGATGCTGATGAAGCAGGAATTCAGGAAGTTTGCAGTGTTCTTGCTCACCTCTACAGCCTGCCCAAGGCTCAATACATTCCAGTGTATAAAGACAATGATTCCTTTACTGTTAAGAGAATCTCTGATCCACAGGCTTTAAAGGTTAGTAAAAATACCATCCAAAATAATCATACTGAGTCTCGTAGAGTTATTTTTAAGGAATGAGAACTGATTTTATTTGCATTCATCTTCAGGAAAGTCCAGCAAGGGCTGTTGCTAGCGATAAGGGTACCCCTATACCCTCAAGTTCTAACCAGGAGAAGGATTCAGTGGCTAAGACTATACCGAATAGGGTGAAGGAAAAAAGTGATGACGAAGGTAGACACTTGCCCGCTGAATTTGATGGAAAAGAAAACCTGGTGGTGAACTTAAAAATTGAGAAGTCTGATTCTGGTGTTGACCGGAGTCGAGAAAGAGAAAGAGAGAGATCAAGAGGGCGGGAACGTGATGCTAGGGGTAGGGATTCTGATCATGATAGCAGGGGTCGTGACTCTGATCGCGAGAGGGATCGGAGACGTCGCTCTAGGGATAGAAGTTCAGGTATCGCTGAGAACCAATCAGATTTTCAGTTATGTTACTCCCTCTCCAATCAAAAAATAAGAAGCATTTAGGGTTTTCTTAACTCAGCATATTTAAACTTTGGTTGCATATTATTTTTTGATGGGTCGAGTTTTGATATTTGAGAATGGAATGATCGTAGTACTTTGAAAATGTAGTTTTATAAAAAGTGTACATTTGCTTGTTTATAGACATTTTATAACAAAATGTAGTAGTCAAGTTCACATTTTGAAGACTGCAAATGTCCAAAACATCACTTGTGACTCGAGGGAGTATTCAAATTGTCCTAGTATTCTCAGTCTCAGATGACTCATTGTATCTCGAACGCAGGGCACTCAGACAAGGAGAAATCAAGGCGCCATTCATCACACGGTATGTTATATTTTTTGCAGCAGGCTCTAATGATGCCCGTGATCTGTTCTATTCAGGACTTGTGTCTCTTATGTTGCTTTCGTGTTACGATTTCAGACCGAGTTGACTACTACAGCTCGCATTCATCTCGTGAAAAAGATCGGCATAGACACCATTGATCAAGGTGAGGAGGATCCCGGGTCTGCAGGGCTTTGCTGCATGGAGACCACCACATGGCAGTGCCGACAGAATCATGAAAACTTGTAGATTGTCATCTCATTGGCGGTTGCATTTGCTTCATTGTGTTTTGCACCTTGGATTGTAACTTGCAGAGCAACATGAATTTGTAGAACCTTCATCTCCACTAGTTCCCAAAATTCTCGAGAATTAATTTAGGGTGTTACTAATAAAAAATCATCCTCTAACCGTTTTTTTAAATAGGTTTTAAATATACGAACTTCCTAAATATTCCTATTTACTCTCTAGACTTGGGGGCCTCCTGTAAACTCTCAATATCCTATTTTGCGTGTCAATCACACCGTAAAATTATTTGTTCACCATCGAGTTCGTACTCGTGTACAAATGACACACTTTGAATATTTGAGCTATTGAAAAAAATGAATTCATCATCCTCGTTTGATGGCAAGTTTAAAGATGATCTATCTAATAATTTATAGGAAAACGACAAATTGTGATTCATATAGGATGAAAAAAATTAATTATGAGAGGAACAATGATTATTACATTTTATCATTCAAATGAAACTAAATTTAAAGTTGCAAGTAATAACTAAAAAGCAGAGTTAGCATAATTTAAAAATATTTAACCTAAGAATTGAGAACTGTTTGAGACTAAGTTTGATTTTGCTCTGTAATACCCAATTTATAAATTGTAAGAGATAATATAAAAGGAGACACAATTTCACTTCATCTATATGTGAGTTTGATCTTTATGCATCATCACATGTGAACACCAAATGTAAAAACAAATAATTATAAAATAGATGCCACTAATTATGCATTATGCTGGAATTTTTATTGTGAGTGCATTATTTGTGACAATATAAAAATAACATAAAAAGAAATATGTTAAAGCTCAAAGTGGAATTTAAATCCCAAAAGGAAAAATTTAGAATATAAAAGGAAAAGCTAGAATTTAGAAGTGGAGAAAGAAGAGAAAAGAAATATATACAAAATAAATATTATAAATGAAGGTAATAATAGTGAGCGCAAATTATACTCTTAATTTGAGGAAGATTTACCACATAGTTAAATTTGAATTTTGAATTTAAATCAAAAGGAAAAACAAATCATAAAAAGAGAAAAATAAATAAAATAAAAAAAGAGAATAAGGAGACTACATCGCGTGGGCTGAATTGCACCCTGGCGGCCCACTATGTTCTCACCCTCTTGGCCCATACATCCACTTCGCGCCGTGGCGCTACTAGACTGCCAGGTTGGGCCCACATCCCAGCCTCACACGGCCAGTCCATTCGTGCTTGTGCTGTGTCGTTGGCAAGTGGGACCAATCGTCGGATGCCGCGCGTGCGCCTGATGGATGCCTGGCCTCGCTGACTGGTGGGCCATCAGCTACTGTTTATCTGCTCGCGAGTCCACTGAAGTGTCACACCCGTTTCTAAGGGCAGAAGCCGGGTGCATAGCATATGTGTGCCAGGATCTATTTTCACACATATGTTGACGTCACAAGTGTAATATATCAAAAGAACAATGCATAAAAGCGTAAATAATGATTATATTATCATATTACACTTCGAACAGACATAATGTCTTAACCTTTATTCATCAAAGTACAGCGAAACAAGGACATCCATCCATAGGAAGATGACCGGGGGTATCACTAGACTAGCATCCATGGAGTTCAGCACCATATCTTTATCTGCAAACTTCTGATCAACATTAAGCAAGAGTGAGCTCACTTATGGTCGGGACTCAGCAAGTGGGGGAAAAACTAATGCAGGTATAACAAGGTGGGGCTAAGGTTGAGCAGTAAGGATTTTAGTTGGTCAACATTTTATTAACTACACCTGTCTTACTAATAAGTGTGAATCCCAAGTATTCCCATTAAACATAGGTATAAGAGTATATCAAAAAGAACACTTAAGTGAAACCACTTAAGCAAACTATTGACAGATCATCGGATCTCGATTTATTTCCATCTTCAAGTTCATTTATCATGTGAGGAATCTAAGCTGCTCATAATCGTGAGCACGACTGATATATCAGTTTTACACTCTGCAGAGGTGGTACAACTTTTCCCACAAGTCATGTATCCCATCTAGCCCGGGTTGCACGGACCCTTAAACACTGTCGAGGTGAATGTCTAGGGATCCACTATAAGGCTTTCACAAAATACACTTAATACACAGCAACCCGCTAAGGTTTCTAAAGTCGATGGTGGAGGCCCCCTGGGTAAGGTACCTTAGCCAAGAATATGTCCCCATGTTAACGTGGGCTGCCACCACCACCGTTCCCCCTCTTGCCATATTTTAGGTAAGGTTGCTAGGCACTAAGCATATAAAGCTAATTACCAAAGCCAGAGCCATGATAACACTCGTGGTTGCACTGTTTTCCTGGGTGGTCACTCCATGTTCCAATTATCACAATATGATCTTGCTTAATCGTCGGATTAACAACAATAATGTAACTTACCATTTGGAATATTGATATCATCAGTTGGAGTAACATCATAAAGTTAAAGTTGTAGCAATAACATAGCTACTTGATTAGATCAAAACCCAGGTTAACAAGGAATAAGGTTGGAAAGGTTATCTAAATAGGTAACCCGTCAAATTATGCATATATATCCAAAAGAATAAACTTTATTAAATGTATTGTTTGGGATCAAACAGAATATGCAGAGGGAGAAGTCCACTTGCCTTGCTTATAGAAAACTTGAGGTTCTTCCACGGATAGGAATAGATCTTGACTCTTAACTACTTGATCAACCACTGAATATCACACAAACAAACAAGAAGAACAAACACCACTCAATAACATACAACATTCACCATACGTAAGCTAAAAGGAAGCTTAACGAAAAAAGCATTCGCTATTCAAAAACACTACACGCATGGGTTATAATAAAAAGATATTCTTTTCAAAAATATGTGATATATACTTTATAAAACAAGATGTGAGCTTAAAAGTATCTTAATTAAAATATACAAATATTAGGTTCACCAAATTAATCTTTTATAAAACGTCATATGTGATATGTCTAAGATTAAGGGTTTATAACACATTATAACAATATTAAACCTTTTTAACCTTTTAGAAAAGATATAAGTTATATATCTGAGGTTAATGCGTTATGAAATACATTATTAATTTTAGAAGCATTATGGAACGTATTATAAATATTGTTAACCACTCACTTATGATAAATTAAGATATAAGTCTAAATAGGTTTTATGTGAAAAGGTCATTATTATTATTAAACACCTATTTATGGAAAGTTATGGTATATGCTTTAAATGAACTTTTATGTAAAAGACAATGAACAAACCACTATCTTTTAGTTTCATTAGAAAGTATATGTCCTATATTCTTTATTAAGAAAGCTATATACAAAACAATATATAAACTAACATTTTAATTATTATTAAAGAACATGAACACTATTTTCATTAGTTTATTCTTTAGGAAAACTAAGTGATATATATATATATAATATGGACTAAGTTTGATTAAATGATTAATTAAGCCTATATAACCAGTTGTGAACAATTTGAAATATAAATCTAATTAACTAGATTATGAGAGAACATAATTACTCTATTACTTATGTTTACCTTTAGTTTAGGAACATATGACCTAGATATTTAAAATGAATACTATATTTATTGGTATATTATTAACTATCATTTTAGTTATGACGGTGTGAGCACTTAATTAAGCCATTATATCATTATTAGAAAAGTTATATGACATATTACTATTGTAAAGTATATAATTATGGATACTTAAATATGAGACTAAATGAGTTTTATGTGAATGGATAATAATTATCATTCTATTAAGAAAACACTAAATCTATATTTATTGAGAAAACTACATTCCAACCGGTAGATCATCATTTTAAAGATATGAACACCAATTTTATTATTTTAGTATCTTTTAGAAAACTATATTCTTTTTGTTTTCTCCTTTCTTTTCTAAATAGAAATTTATATGTATACTAAATTTTTTTTATTTAATTCTTCTAACATTAATATACTAAGAATTAATTGTAAATTACTAAATGAGACTTTTAATAACATATTCATGGTTATTACTACATACATAAATATTTTACTAATTCTACGTAATTTAGTGTCATACTTATGAATACATTTATCATGACTAGTGAAATATATTTTTATCTGACTAACATACGTGGCCTCGGTGTAATGACTTAACCAATTCATAAACTAATTATTACCTAATTATTTATAATATGAATAGTGATCTCCTTTTAGTTTTATCTTTCTTTCTAAAAGAAAAATGTATTATAATAATCAGAGATCAAAACATATAATATTACATTAAACCACTGTTTATACTGCAATATTTGTATTGTTATGAATTCTATACCACTGTTAAGAGGAGCTTTTATTATCTATTTAGTGGGTTTAAATGGACTTATGTATATAACTTTTAGAAAAATTAACTAAGATATTATTTATCTAGTGTTTTCAACACTAACACATGGTCTACTAAATTATGTCATTCATCTTTTAAATCTTAAATTCTAAAACAATTGGAAACAAATAACATGAATAAGGTTAATATACTAATTCATCGCACGGATACTAAAAATCAATCGTTCGCATACATGAATTCCAAATCACAACAAATAATTACCAAATTAATGAATTAATTCAAACTGTGATTTTGGAGTTAATAAAAACATTTGGGTTGTCTTCAACCTTGTGGTGAACGGACGACGGCGAACGGGCGTTAAGGCGAAGGCTCGGTACGACGGGTGCGTAGCTCCGGCGTACCAAGAATGTCAATGGCAAGACGAGCTGAACGACGACGAAGCGAACTCCAAAGAGGCGTGTCGGCGAGCCGATGTGTGGACAACAGGGGCTCGACGTGGTGTTCCAGTCGCGGAGGAGAGAGTCGCCCATACACCAGAGAGAAGCTTCGACGAGGCACACGACGGCGAGCATGGCTAGCAGAACCGAGCGCATAGCAGCAAGCAGGGCAGTAGAGGCTCTGGCATGGGGCGAGTTTCATCGTTGCACGTCGACGTGGGCATGGTCGTCGGTGAGGCACTGGCGTCCGTGGACACAGAGTGACGGTGGCGCACAGCACGCACACCAAACACAGTATGCGAGAGGAGGGATGGCGAGCAGGGCATGGGAGGGAATGTTCCGTGGGCGTGGTTGTCCAATTTATAGAGAAGGAGAGGGGAGAAGAGAGGACGCCGGGGGAAGAGGAAACGGTGGCCGGCCATCAATGGAGTTCATGGAGCTTCAATGAGAAAGTAAATGGGGGAGAGAAGGGGAAGAAGAAACGTCACAGTGAAGTTCCTTAACGCAAAAGAAACGGACAATCGGCGCGGGACAGTTTATGGCTCGGCGACGTCGGGGTTGGACGCAGGGGCTCGGTGTTCGGGTGCTGTTGCTGCGTCCTGGGCTTCTAGCGCGTCGCGGTGGGGCGGGGCTCGGCGGGTGCAGGGGCGCGGCGCGCTCGGCCGGGCGTGGGAGCTGTGCAGGGTCAAGCCGGCTGGCTCGGGCAGGGTGGCCGGGTCGTGCGGGTGCGCTCCTGGGCTGCTCGATCTGGCGGTTGCGCGTCGGTCGACGCCTGGGCGGGGAAGACCGGGTCGTAGGGGCTCGATCGGTCTCCGGGTAGCTGCAGGCGCGCATGGCAGGGCACTGGCGCGTCGGTGTCGCGGCTCCTGGGCGGTCCTCGGCTTCCTGCTCGGTGTGCGCGCGGTGAAGCAGAGAGGCAGGGAGGAGGAGAGAGAGTGGTTGGCGGTGGCTGGGTTAGGAGGAGCCAGGGCACACGACTTAGGTTAGGGACAGCTGCTCCACTTGTTGGGCCCTAGTGGGCCAAGGCGATTAGGTTAGTGTTTTTGTTTTGTTTTTTTTCGAATTTTTCTTTTCTAATTCAAAATACATATTTAAATAACTCAAAAAATTATAATAATTAAACCAAAATTATTTGTAAATAAAATATTTATTTTTAGCCTAATAATTATTATATTAATTATGTGAATTTTTATTTAAGAGGAAGATGCCATTCAATATCTAAAAATCAATTATGAGCAATGAAAAGTCATTCCACATGTAAACAAAAATCGAACTCTTGAAAGAAAATTCATTACCATAATTACCATTATAAACTAATATTATTAATATACATATTTTCCGAAAACCTTATTTTAGCAATTCATTATTGTTTTGTAAAATGAGATTTTCTTCACAAGATCAAATTCATAAATTGAATTTGCAAATCAATTCAAACAAACTATATGCTTCGGCATGAGTGTAACAAACATTTGGTAATTTTATCTATTCAAGAAATTCTTCAAATCAATGCTTCCTTATTTTAAAACATAAATATTTTTCCTTTCTACTGAAATTTAATAATATAAACTAAGTTATCTTCAATGATGGATCTAGGGTGTTACAAAATCTACCCCCCTTAAAAAGAATCTCATCCTCGAGATTAGGGAAGGCTAGCAAGAAAACAATGGTGATATATGGTTACTCGTAGGTTCTTGGTTCACCCTTTAACTCTTCTAAATATAAGGGACTTATTGTTTCTTCACTCCGCATTGAATGCTAATCAAGCGATCTTCATCATCGTACTTATAACTGGTTGATCTTCTAGATTATTGTTTGGGTCTTGCTTCACCGTCTTCTTCTTTAGTTGGTCTAGACGTTTCTTGGGGCATTCGCGAATAATATGTTCTTCCTTCTTGCAGTAGAAGCAAGCACCTCTTGCTTTGAGTTCTTTGCGAGTCAACTTTGCTTGACCAACAGGTGATGAGGGTTAACTGGGTGTCTGTATCTCACATAGCTGAGTCTGGCTTGATTCTTCGGTTTGGGTATCCATGTGTTTTGGGGCTTTTTCTTGTGGTTGAAGTGGATTACTCATGTATCCAAACATTTTCCGATTCCTTTTGTTCTTCACGATGTTGACGGAAGTTTATGTGCATTTTGGTTTATATCCCATGTCTGGAGACTGAGATAGCTTAATCTCAGAGGTGTTCGGTAGTGAACTCTTCTCAGGACAATTACGAAGGTAATGATCTTCACGTCCACATAGATAGCAAGCTTTTCTTGAAGTTATTTCTTGACTTTTTCCATGCTTCCATTTTTGTTTCTTGGACCTGATGCGACGACGGGGCTAAAACTGTGTGCAGGTGATAGTCCATCCATCAATGTAACACTCGTTTGCTTCTTTTTGGAGCTGGGCATCCTTGTGCTGTTTCCTTTTTGGAAAACCGAGCAATTCATCGTCTGATAGTGCATTAGGTATTCGAGAATCTGCTACTAGTTGTTCTTGGGGAGACCATTGACTTTTTATGCTAGAAAACAAAATCTGGTTCTTCTGTTATGTAGTTTCACTTTCGTTTGTACTGATCTGGCGACAAGGAATTCCATAGTACTCACAACAACAACATTTTCCAAGGTCACTTGTCTATTGGTTTGGTTGTGCATCCTTTTGTGTGTTCAATGTCTGTTCATCAGTTGTTTTATTTAGAGTGTTGTTTTGACTTGCCAACACATCACATTCTTTGCATTTAGTGACATCACTTGTAGTTGACATTCCAAGGTCTGACATCTATATGGGTATGGAAGAATGGAAGGGACAAAAGGGTTGAGCAAAGATAGATTATAGAGAGCAGAGAGAACCCATATATCTAAGGTTTTACCTAGCTAACTGATGCCATTGTGGACAAAAGTCACACAATACACCAACAATCATTTCAAAGAAGCAAATCAAATATTAACACAAAGGACAATGAACTCAAGCATACCAGCACAACACAATCCAATTCTACTCATTCAACCAAAACAAAAGGTGAGACAAGGTTTGGAATAAGAAAGATATTATAAAGTCAAGGAGTCAGGTAAGAAATAGCAAGGAGTTAGACAAGACATATTTGTTGGTGGCCAAGAGTAAAATGAGATAATTATGAACTATTAAAGTGAGGATAAATGATACAACCAAGGATATGAAGTGAGTTAGGGAGAAAGCATTATCAAGGAGAAAAGTGAAAGCTCTCTTGTGAGTTTTGGTGTTTGGATGACAACTCAATTAAAGGACTAACAAGTGTACTAAGTGTTGAATATGTGCGTAATGTAAAGCTAACAGGGTTCAACACAAGTGAACAAATGTGATGGTCTATGAACTGGATTATGGATACATAATGGACATCACAAGTAAGATGGACATTGCATAAAGTGAGACTCAGGTGCGTAGCTCGGAGATAACTGATCAAGCCAAGGACGGAGGCAAGAAGAGCTTCGAGGTACCAAGTGCACGGGAGAAGGTCAAAGAGGCTGAGGAACCCAAAGCCTAGGGTGAAGAAGAAGACTTGCAAAGTCAAGGGTGATCGAGTTGAGAACAGCTACGACACATCAAGGATCACTACACAAGGACGTGACTTACAACCAATGAGGAAATGTCTATAGTTGTTGGGGGCCTTCGTCCTCCGAAGGTCCTCAAAAACATGATTTGACAATGTTTTCCAAGTGGATTATGTGAACAGGTGTCTTCGGACTCAGAATTATGAACATAAAGCACGGTCAGGACGAAGCCTGAACCAGACGAAGGACGAGCTGATTACCAAGCTCTACGAAGGGTGGTGCACAGCCGAAGCTGTGCGCAGGGAAGCTTCGTCGCGATAGTGGAAAGGGGAACCGACTTAAAGATGAAAAGACTACGTGGGCCTTGACAGATTTCCATAAGCCGTTAACAAATGTAATGGACATGGATGTAATTTTACGTGGGCTGCGTCCCGCGCTATAAATAGATGAACAGTACTCCCGTACTGTTCACGCTGACTTGGCATTCGCTTTTGCGTCACGCTTGTACTTTCTACCTTCTCTCAGGACCGAAGGTACATTTGTAATTCGAAATCATTTCTATTTCTCCATGTTAATAAAATAGAAATGATTCTATGTTGATGTTTATATTTCACGCTTTATATGAATCCTTCGTCATTACTTATTATATTTACGAAGGTACGTTTCTTATGACCATCGTCCTAAAATCATTATTTCCCGAAGGGGCATAATGTTTCGAAGGACGAAGGACTTTAGCATTTAACACTTTTTATGTTGCCTTGTTCTTAATTCGAAGCATTTGAGAACAAGTCCCCAACATTGGCGCCCACCTCCGGTGAACTCACTTCCACTTTGAGTTTTTTGAACACCTTCGGAAGCTATAGACCTTCGCTATGGCACCGAAGAAAGCTTCAGCGGCTGGGGCTGCAGCACTGCAACCACTGGACCCCAACTAGGAGACCGTCTCTCTTCGGGAGGCCCGAAGCCAGAAGAGGAAGGCCGTCAGCCCGACGCTTCAGGAAGATGAACTAGACCAAGAAATCAGGGATATGGAGATGCTTCATCAACAGGTGCAGAGGAAAAAAGAGAAGATGGCCAGGCTAGCTGAGCTGCAAAGGCAGATAGACGAAGCTTCTGAAGAAGTCCGTCATCTTACCCATGATGAGCAAGACCGAAGGCCTCAGCAAAAAGACCTTCGTCAGGAGGGTTTCTTCAACGAAGATGACTGGTATGAAAATTTCCATCATGGAAATTTTGTTTTCGATGATGCTTCTCCTCTGTCTGCTGAGCTGCAGGCTACACCTTGGCCTTCGTCCTATAAGCCACCCCAGCTTCCCATGTTCGATGGCCATTCGGACCCGAAGCAGTTCTTGATGAGTTACGAAGCAACAGTGTCTTCGTATGGTGGCAATGCTGCAGTAATGGCAAAGTCTTTCGTTATGGCCGTCAGGAGTGTTGCTCAGACCTGGTATTCCTCCCTTCGGCCAGGAACGATCACTTCATGGCAAAAGCTGAAGGATATGTTACTGACCAGCTTTCAAGGATTTCAGACGAAGCCGGTCACAGCTCAAGCCTTGTTCCAGTGCATTCAGGATCATGAAGAATACCTTCAGGCGTATGTCCGAAGGTTCTTACGTTTGAGGGCGCAGGCACCAACGGTGCCCAATGAAATTGTTATCGAAGCCATGATCAAGGGGCTTCGTCCTGGGCCTGCAGCTCAATACTTTGCTAGAAAGCCGCCTCAGACCCTGGAGAAACTGCTCCAAAAGATGGATGAGTACATTCGTGCTGACAATGACTTTCGCCAAAGAAGGGAGGAGGCCTTCAGATTTTCTGAAATGACCAGGGGCTTCGGAGGAAGATACTACCCGAGGCATGTCCGGTCCATTCACAGCTCCACTCAGAATGATGATAAGGGGAGTCAGCAGAGCAGACCGCAGTGCTCCTCACAGGCTTCGGGGCAACAACAAGCTTCCTTCCGGCCACCAGCTCCGAGAGGCAGAGGCGCCAGGGGCTTCGGCGGAAGATTTGGAGACCAACCAAGGAAATTGTTTTGCTTGTTCTGTGGAGAAAGCAAGGGCCATACCACCAGGACGTGCCATATTACAATCCAGAAGCAAAGGGAGATAGCCGAAGCTGCATCTCAACAAGTTCAGCCGAAGCAGGTCATGCATACTGCTTCGTATCATCCGCCTTACATCCCACAATACATAGACAACCACCCTGCAGCTTCTGTAGCTTCGGCAAGTCAACCTCAAGCTTCTTGGCAACAGCCCCCGCCTCCACCTCCATTGCAACAGGGTCAACAGCCAGAAGGGAGTCAATATGCTCCACATCAAAGGGACTTCAGAGAACAATCCGAAGCTCGCACAGTCAACAGCACTGTGCCAGAGTCGAAGCACATTTATTGACACATATCCTACCTTTGATAGCAGTCTTTTCCATTCAGTTCTATTCTCTGTAGCAAAAAACATTGATAGTTTCCATGTAATAATTTCGCTGTTTCCCACGAGGAAAATCTATTTTCTCCACAGGCTTAAGTTTTTGTGTTAACAAGGAGGACCTTCGAAGTATTAAAAATCCTTCGGAGTAACAGAAAGTCGTTCTAAGGAACGCAGAGTAAGTTCATGAAGTCACAAAAAGCCGTTCCAAAGGGAGCGCAGTGTAAGTTTTCTGCTCAAAAGTCGTTCCTAAAGGAATGCAGAGCTTACAGCGAAAAGTCAACGCTGATACCGTCTAAGTAAAAGACGAAGAAGCTCCAAAGACGTTCCTAAGGGAATGCAGAGCTTATACCGTCTAAGTAAAAGGCGAAGAAGCTCCAAAGACGTTCCTAAGGGAATGCAGAGCTTATACCGTCTAAGTAAAAGGCGAAGAAGCTCCAAAGACGTTCCTAAGGGAATGCAGAGCTTACGAATAAATTTTGTGTGTATCTTCGGAACAAATGTCATTTGCATAACATAACATCATCACATCATCTTGCATAGCATAAGCATCATACATCATATTGCATTTTGCAAGAGAAGGGTACACAGTATCAACCTTCGAAAGGATGCTTTGAGAAAGCAATATCGAAATTGTATAGATTCGGAATACAGCTTCGGAGAATATTTTTACGAAGCATGGACAAGCTTCATCAGAGCAATATCGAAATTGTATAGATTCGGAATACAGCTTCGGAGAATATTTTTACGAAGCATGGACAAGCTTCATCAGAGCAATATCGAAATTATATAGCTTCGGAGAATGTTTTCATGAAGTATGAACGTGTTTCATCAGAATAATTTTAACGGAGAATGTCTTCTTCACGAAGCATGAAAAGAAGGGAAGGTGTTTTTTCGCCGAAGGCTCAAAAAGGTATGTATGTAGAGTTTCATGCATCGTAAAGAATTGAATAATGAAAAGAAACTTGTATATTACATTCAAATGTACAAAATGTTACATAGATCACAATTTAAATGTTTTTTCTAATAGCATCTAGTCTTCTCTTAATACTGCTTCGGCGGCTTCATTTAGAAGTTGATCAACAACTTTGTCCATGATAGCTTCGGCCATTTGTTTAATTTCGTCATCCCCTTTTGTGTGGGGGTCGGCAGTCGATCCAGCAGCTTCTGAGGGAAGAGAACATTTCTTCATTACTATTACAAACCGTGAGCAAAGTTTGAAACAAAAATTACAACACAATAAGAACGACTAATTAATACCTAATTGCCTTTCGGGCTCTGTACTTTTTTCGGCAGCTTCTGCCACTTTCCTAGCATCGTGGATGCCTTTTTCGCTTCTTTGGATTATTTCTTGCGCCATTTCTCGGCCGCCATTGTCCCAGATATCAGTGAAGAATTTACCGCCAACCATGCTGGCTTCGGTCGAGGGATCTTTGATATCTTCAGAGGATAGGGCAGCTTCGGCCTGAGCTAAGGATTTTATATGTTCACAACCTTTTTTCTCCAGAACAGCAGCAATTCCTCTAGCGCCTGAGAAAGCGCAGATATCACCGCGGCTGCTCAGGATTTCTTCGAAGGCTTCTGCTTCGTGGCTAATCCAGTCCAGTGGACCTTCGGGATTGCCCCTTGAAAAGTCCTCTTCACTAGAAAAGGCGCCAACGCTGGCGAAGCTTGATTTTATCTTTTTCACGCATTCTACAGATTTAATATAACATTTCCTCTGAGATGCACGAAGCTCTTTAACTCTTAACTCCAATTTGTTGACCATATGATCACTGAGTTCTCGTTTTGTTTCCTCAAGCACACGTTCCTCTTTAGCTCTAGCCAGCTGTTTCTGAAGATCTTTAATTTCACGCTTTTGGGCTTCGGCCTGGGTTTTTGAAGCAGCTTCGTCTTTCTTTACTTTATCCACCAATGTAAGCAGAATCTTATCTTTTTCCAAAGCTTCGTTTCTTAGTTTGATAACTTCGGAGCGTAAATTGTTAAACGCAATCTCATAGCTTTCATCTTCGGCGTTTTTTTGGGCTCTTAATGCGTTGCTTAGAATTAAGCCCTGTACAAAAAAGAATCCATATAAGAATATAGGAATGAATTACGTATTAAAAAAGTTTTTTCAAACGCTTAATTCCCAAACCTTTAGGCTATTGTATGCAAGACTGTCTGCGAGATCCTCTTTCGTCATGGCGCTTAATCCAGCTTCGAGCTTCGGGAAGCCTATACTCCTGGCCATCTCTCGGCAGACAGATAGTTCTTTATTATCAGGTAGGCAGTATAGGAAGTCATCTTCATTTGTCCCATTGAATATTACTGCCCCCTTCGGATATTTTAGCTCTTTCGCATAATGGTTGGCTTCATAAGTTTCTTCTGCAGATAGTTTCTTCCCCGAAGCATGTCGCACGATGTAATCTCGTATGCTGGAGGAAGCTTCGGGGGCGGCAGTGTCAGTTTCTTCAACTAAAGATGGTTCTGATATTTTCTCGGATTGTTCCTTGGCGGGCTCTGAAGGCCCAGCTTCAGCTTCAGCTTCAGCTTCAGCTTGTTGTTTCGAAGCTTCAGTAGATGCTTCGGCGAGTTCAACAGACTCCTTTGCGGTTGTGCTTGAAGACTTAATTGTCTCCAAGACATCCAGCACGTTCACCATTCTTTTTCTTCTTGGGGTCACCAATGGGCCCTTTTGATTTTTTGTTGTCTCGACATTTGCTGAAGGACTTAAAATTTCTGATGTTTTTGGCCCTTCAGTCTTTGGTTTTTCTACTGCTGAAGGCGCTTCAGTTTTCTCTACTATCTTCGGCACTGGAGCTGGTTCTGTAGCTTCAGATGCTAAAGAAATTTCACCAATAAATTCGGGCACTGTGGCCGGCTCAATAAAACGTGTCCGGTGGGTGAGCACCTTCATCTTTTTCCTTTGAGGTGCTGGCTCACTAGTGGCACTTGTGGTAGCCTCTGTTGCAGGAGAAGCATTTTTCCTTTTGCGACCCAATACCGGATAATGATAGTCAGGGTAGATGAACCCGACTGCGTCAAACACACGGTTAAGCCTTTTCTTCTTTCGGCCTCCGAAGGCTGCTGATAGCGCAGTATTTTCGGCCTTCGAGTATGCCCCAAGCAGTTCGTCACTTAATGTTTCAATGCTTTTCAACCAACCATCATCAGGTTCAACAAATTTATCTGCATATTTGAATGTGTATTTCAGTCTTACCAGTCCGCCTCCGTCGGACTCTTTAATGGTCTCCTTCGGCATTTCCCACTTTTCTGCAAGTGGCCATACCCTGAAGGCAATGTGCTCTTGGACCAAGTCCCTTGTCCCAATGAAAGAGCAGACTATGCCGAAGGCTCTTTGGCATTCCTCGGCTGCTTCGTCCATTTCAACCTTCGGCCTTCGAAGTCCGAAGCGTTGCCAGATGGGGCGCATAATGATACTCTTGACATTTTCTTGCACTGTTAAGTCATTTTTTACATAGAACCATTCAGTCATCCAGGCTCCGGGCCATCTCTTCCGAAAGGTTGGCACAGGGCGGCTTGACCCGGAGCGGGCACCGAAGCTGTAACACCCAAAATTATTGTGATATTGTTCTTTTCCCCACGGCTTCGTCTCATATAACAGTTCATGAATGTTGCAAAAACTTTTAGCATTTGGTTCTAAACCTTGGCTTCTTGCAGCCCAGACAAACATCCCCATTCTTATGATAGCTTCAGGAGTAAGTTGATGAAGGTAGACTTGAAATGTTTTCAGTACCTCAATAACAAAGTTGCTCAGGGGGAATCGAAGTCCAGCCTTGAGAAAGCTTCGGAAGATTACAACTTCATCTTCTTCGGGGGTGGGAGAAGTCTTTTCTCCAGCGTCAGCCCTCACAATAGATATATCTCGAAAATACCGCCCCCTCATATTATCAATATGACTCTGCTTGATACTGGTCTTCCCGAAAACCGTGTGACTTGGCCGCCATGGTCGATCTTCGGCCTCTTCTCCACCACTTTCTACATCATAGCTGTCGCTGTCATCAGTATCTTCGGACAAACCTTCGAGAATCTCTTTGGTGATTTTCTCTGTATTGGTCTCCGCCATCGCAATCAGGAACCCCAGATTCTTCTCCTCCTCGAGACTCAGCTTCGTATCAGCAGGAATCTTCTTGCCTTCAGACATCTTCGGAAACGCTAAAAAATTATTTTCAGGGCCGAAGCTTCGAAATCAAAAAGGTCACCAATCTTAATGCACAAGAGCTAAAAATTTAGTGGACCGAAGCAGATGGCAAGTGTGCGTACCAAATGAGTTGGCGGTATGATCTTATTTATACGCCCAGGGCGTTGAAAATTGAAAGACCCCGCTTGTCAGTGAATGTTGCTATTCTAGCAAAGGGAAGGTGTTTTTTCGGACCTTCGGCTCAAGGCCTTCGTCCATATCGCAATCTGAATTTATTGTTAACAAATTAATATTGCGAGGGGCTACTGTTGGGGGCCTTCGTCCTCCGAAGGTCCTCAAAAACATGATTTGACAATGTTTTCCAAGTGGATTATGTGAACAGGTGTCTTCGGACTCAGAATTATGAACATAAAGCACGGTCAGGACGAAGCCTGAACCAGACGAAGGACGAGCTGATTACCAAGCTCTACGAAGGGTGGTGCACAGCCGAAGCTGTGCGCAGGGAAGCTTCGTCGCGATAGTGGAAAGGGGAACCGACTTAAAGATGAAAAGACTACGTGGGCCTTGACAGATTTCCATAAGCCATTAACAAATGTAATGGACATGGATGTAATTTTACGTGGGCTGCGTCCCGCGTCTATAAATAGATGAACAGTACTCCCGTACTGTTCACGCTGACTTGGCATTCGCTTTTGCGTCACGCTTGTACTTTCTACCTTCTCTCAGGACCGAAGGTACATTTGTAATTCGAAATCATTTCTATTTCTCCATGTTAATAAAATAGAAATGATTCTATGTTGATGTTTATATTTCACGCTTTATATGAATCCTTCGTCATTACTTATTATATTTACGAAGGTACGTTTCTTATGACCTTCGTCCTAAAATCATTATTTCCCGAAGGGGCATAATGTTTCGAAGGACGAAGGACTTTAGCATTTAACACTTTTTATGTTGCCTTGTTCTTAATCCGAAGCATTTGAGAACAAGTCCCCAACAATAGTTATGTGGTGTAAGTCATAAGGCTCAAGACCAAGCTCTAAGAAGGAGATCGAGGTCACTGGGACGAGAACAAATGTCAAAAACAGAACTGGAAGCAGCCCAAAAGAGCTAAGTGCACTCTGACCTTTAGTTTGGGTTGTTCCGAGTTTGGAGATATTCTATGTGACCTTTGCAGGATGTTGGAGCTTAGAAATGTTAGTCTAGATCAAGTTAAGCTGATGGTTTATGAGTCCAACATCAATCTTAAGCATGTCAAATGAGAGAGGTGAAAAATCCAAGTGAAGGTATGTTTCTAGACTTAGTACATGAGTTTTTGTACTAACGTATGTGTCTAAGTGTTAGAAACAGAGTAAACAAGAAAAGAGATGAAAAAGGCTTGGCTGTGTACAACCAAGACTCAGCTCAGTCTGGCACACCGGACTGTCCGGTGGTGCACCGGACAGTGTCCGGTGCGCCAGGCTAAACTCTGGTGAACAGGCCGCTCTCGGGAGAAGTCGGCGGCGTACGACTATAAATCACCGGACTGTCCGGTGGTGCACCGGACAGTGTCCGGTGAGTCAGCTGCGGCGAAGTCGCCGCTCTCGGGAGAAGTCTGGCGACGTACGGCTATAATTCACCGGACTGTCCGGTGGTGCACCGGACTGTCCGGTGAGCCAACGGTCGGCTGGGCCAACGGTCGGCCGCGCAATCCGCGCGTGACGCGTGGCCGAGCCAACGGTCAGATGGGGGCACCGGACTGTCCGGTGCGCCAACGGCTCCAAGACTGCAACGGTCGTCTGCGCCACTTTTGGAAGGAAATCGGGCACCAGACAGTGTCCGGTGGTGCACCGGACTGTCCGGTGCGCCACCCGACTGAAAGCAAGTATTGCCTTCCAAATGGGATTCCAACGGCTCCTAGGCCCCTTGTGCCTATAAAAGAGACCTCTAGGCGCCTCAATCAAAAAAAACTGCAGCCAACAAGTGTAGACATCACTCGAATCAATTCTCACTCTCCCTCTTGTGTGTATTTCTCTAGTTTGTGTAGAAGGCAAAGCTATAAGCCTTTAGAGAGTGGAGAAGTGCTGCTAAGAGCAAGAGCAAGGTCTCGAGCGTATCGTTACTCTGCCAGGGTGTTGTCAAAAAGTTTGTAAGCAGCCGCGGTTTTTGTTGTAACCCAACTCAACATAGTGAAAGGCTCTATCTGTCATACTGACAGATCTGAGCAAACGGAGGAAGGAGTTGAAACAGACTCCAAGCCCAGGTGTGGCTAACTCCAACGAGGACTAGGCAAACATTTCAGGCTTGGCCGAACCTCGGGATAAATTCTTGCGTCTGTGTGCTCTGTTCCATATTGTATTCTGACTCTCTGTCTTACTCGCTTTTGTATCTGCACTTCACTGCTTACTTGTGGTACTAGCTTTCCTTGAAGTGCAGGATATTCTTAAGACAGGAACTTCAATTCCACTGCAACCTACTCGAAGGATTCTTCACTACACTACGATCCTGTCTTCGAGTAGAGTAAGATTTAAGTTTTAAAGTGATAATTTTTATTCGCCTATTCACCCCCCCTCTAGGCGACATCCAGATCCTATTCCCGGGCCAAAGGGAACTTTCAATTGGTATCAGAGCTAGGCCTCTCCAGTGTGGGCTTAGGTGTCCGGAGATGACGATGTCATCACAAGAGGTAACTGGAGAACTTCTTTTAGGCGATGGCTCTAATTACAAATCTTGGTCTGTCTCTATTTATAAGGCTTTCATGCATGTTGATCCTGATTTGAGACAGATCTTTAGTAGAAATATTTTTCCCTCTGATATTAGTAAAAATCCTTCTAATGCTGAACTAAGATGTTTATCTCTCAATCACTGTGCTTGCAACATCTTAGTTGACTCTCTTTCTAGAAGTGCTTATTTTGCCATCATGAGTAGTGATAGTGATCTATTTGTTGATGCTCATGATTTATGGAATAGAATTAAAGGAAAATATTATGTGGCAAATTGTGATGCTCCTACTCCCTATATTACTTGTGATACTAACCATTCAAAGGGAGAAGAAAAGTGTTGGGCACCAAACGATGAATCCACCTCGTCGACAGGTTTGGTCTCCACTAATAATAAGAGTTTTATTGCTAACAATGACGGTGGAGACAAAAGCCATGATGAGGTGGAATATGAGGATGATAGCGAGGATGAATCTTCATCACCACAAGGTACATTTTCCTATTTTGCTTCCACTGACATTAATGACAGGGAAAATGAGACCGATGATGTGGAAGAAGAGGAGATTCGCCGTTTCTACATCCATCTCAACAAAGAGGACAAAGCACTCTTGGTTAAGCTATTGAGAAGGAACAAGGAACAAAGCGAGACGCTTCTCAGGCTAGAGGAGTCCCTCATCAAAACCAACAACAGCCTGGAGAAGATGACCAAAGAACATGAGGAGCTAAAGTGCTCTCATGATGATTTGGTCCAATGGTATGAATCTGTTTTAATTGAGCAAAGAAATAGTCAGGATGCATTATCTAATGTTGCTCAACTTAAAACGAAAAATTTTATGCTTAGGAGTCAAGTAGAAATGATAGACTTAGAAAAACTTGCTCTAGGTGAAAAGTATGATATGTTGTCATATTCTCATAATAAATTAGTTGATGACCATATCATGCTTAATGTTGCTCATGAGGTCGTAATTACGAACTTAAATTCATGTGAACCTCATTCTTGCACAAGTACACATTTGGATGATCTATCACCATGTGCTAACCCTGTCGCTCAAAAGGAAGCGAGTGTTTAAATGAGCAAAAAGTTGTAGGGTCACAAAAGAATTTGTGTGGGAACAAGAAGCAAAGACAACTAAGGAGAAGACGTATTGCTCAACCTTCTCAAGATATCCACGGGCGCGAGGTGAAGAAGCTTGAGAAGGGAAAAACTGCAGCAAGTGTTAAGCTCCATAAGAAGGATGTTCCTAAAGATGAAAAAAATCAACATGAGCTTGGAAAAAGGTAAAGATTCAATTAATCATGTTGTTTGCACTGACCATTTCTCTATGTCATCCAAGAACAGAAAGAAAAAAATGGAAAAGGGGGTGCTTTAAGTGCAATAAAGTAGGACACCTCATTGCGTCGTGTCCATACAACGACAAGGGAGAAGGGATAAGGAGATGTTTCAGATGCAATGACAAGAACCATACGATCACTTCTTGTCCGCTATTGATGAACCAAGCATGTGCATTCTCCAAGATGACTCTCACCAAGGAAAATGACAAACAGCAAGCATCATGTCAGGTTGAGCGACGCGTCTGCTACAAGTGTGGTGAGCAGGGTCATATATCCAAGGTATGTAATAAAGGTGAGGTTCCTAAGCAGGTAAAATTGTCTCGATCTTATTCGCTTAGGAGACCCAAATCACACCCTTGTGCTAGATCAATCATGAGATCACCTAGGATTAGCACAAATGCTATTTGGGTACCAAAGGCACTTTTAGTTGAACGTCATGGACCCATCCCGAGGTGGGTACCAAACTGTGCTAACTAGACCATGCAGGTGCCTTGAGATGAACTAGGAGACCATGGGAGAGCTTAAGACGGTTAACTCAAACTCTATGCTTAAGCTGTTAATTGTTTTGGTGTTTATTCATTGACCCAAGGTTGAATTATTGTGAGACACTAATCCCATGATCATCTCAAGTGAAATAAGTTGTAGAAGTCCTTAATCATTATTGGTGAATCAAGCAAAGGACCTCGATTGCGCATCTGGATCTCCAAAGGACGGTACCTGTGCTTCTTAAGTGCATTATCAGTATTGCTCTTAAAAGTTGATTGTCGTGCTATCTGTCCTTGGGTTAGTTATGCTTTGAATATTGCTTGCGTTGGATTCTTGTTAATATTTGATTAATGATTTCCAAGATCGTAACCATGCTTGCTTAATCATGAGTGTGTGCTTTAGAAGTTATGTCTCTTGAATCATTTAATGGGTAGTTTTTCATTAGATATATCCACCATGATTAACTCTCTGTATATGTTCATGGATAAACTTGTATCGTTTTTAAATCTTGCTACACGTGTGTAATGAGTAACCTATGTGTGCAAGCATGACATCTTGTTTAGTCCATGTTCACATGATTACCCTATTTTGGCACTATGTGATATGCCTCTAATGCACCCTCTCGAGCTATGAAGTGTATAATCAATAGGGAACTTGTGGTAATAACTGGTGCTCTCATGGCCATACAAGTAAAAGGCAAAGGTATGGAAAATGGAACTATGCAATTTCATTAAATATCTTGAAATGATTATAGCTATGTTTTAGCATTTCATTAGTAGTATCTTGGCTTAGATGTCTTGTGCCTCAAAATGTTGTTTCTCTTGGTGTACCTAAGAATTTTTTTAATCTTGATGTAATTAGACATTGTGCTTCATTTGCATGATCTTGTCGTTTTCAATTGGCTTATATGGTGAAATGATTATCATGTATGAAGCATGTCTAGGTTGCTTGTAAGATGTCATACTCCTTGAGGCATGCATTATTGTATTAAGTCAACCTTTCATTTGGTAGTAAATTGGTATATCTTTGTGATAAAATTGATAGAGTATGCCTTGACCAAGAGATGTTGTGATCCCCTCTAGTTCTGAGAAAGCTAGAATGTGCAAAGTGCAAGTTATTCAAATACTTGATGCACAAGTTTAGGGGGAGCACATATAACTTGTGTCTTTTGAGACTAATTGTTTCTTGAGTGATCTTGTATAGTCTCAAGGTGGAAAAGAGAAGATGAGCAAGAAATGGAGCAATCAGGACTTGGGTACCTCTGTAAGTCAAGAAATTGGTATCTTAAATCGTGAGTAATTGCATATGTTTAGATTGCTCAGGCTCTATAATATTTGGTGATACTAGATGCTTATCCTTAAATATCATGGAGCTATGATAATAAATGACCTTTCAATTGGTAGTTGTGATAGTTTGCTTCAATTGACATCTTTTGATAATCACTAGAATAGTAGCTTCATCTTGTGCCAATACTATAACTTGCTCTAAGCTTGGTGTCTTAGCAACAAGAAAAAGTTAGGATAAAGGATCAGGCACAAGTATGGAGAAGCTCCCGGGAGATTAATACTTTCAAGATGGGAAGTACATCACAACATGGTAAAGGTCCAAAAGGAAGTATTGATCTCTTTGCATATATGTATCTTACTCAAATATTGGTAGTGCATATGTTCAATAAGTAAGGGGGAGATTTGATAGTGTGTTTTTCCTCCTTAACACCCTGTTGTCCCTTGACATCATCCTATGTTCTTGCTTGAGTATGGTTTTTGGTGTTTGATGTCAAAGGGGGAGAAGTTGTGCATTAAAGCTTATCTCAACCTGAGAGGAAAGCTTATCCTAAGGGGTGATGTGTTAGTTTGAGCTTTGCTAGTGTGTTATTCATATGCTTCTTGCAGTATTATATGTGTTGCATCATATGGACTAGTGCTTCCGCTGCTATGAATTAATTGGCATCTATTGAGTTCATTCTGAAATAGATAGTCATGTGGTTAATGGTTTAATGGTGCTTTAAGATTGTTTTAAATTAGTATCTTAGTTTAAATTGGTATCTTAATGGTGAATAATGGTAGGTTGATATTCCTGTGATATATCCACTCAATTGAATGGTGTTTAACTCTGATTCTGTGCATTTGCGTGTTATAGCATCATGGTTTGATTCTTGACACAATGCATCCCAAAAAGTGCTAAGGTGTAGAAATGTTTCGAATTGCCTAAGTATGTGCAAATTGGCGTATGAGGCCAAAATTATGTTTTTGAAGTAAGCACATATTTAGGGGGAGCATTCTATAAACTTAGAATTCAAAATTTGTGCTTCAAATCTTATTCTTATGTAAGCTTTAATTGTGTTGCCATCAATCACCAAAAAGGGGGAGATTGAAAGCTCTCTTGTGAGTTTTGGTGTTTGGATGACAACTCAATTAAAGGACTAACAAGTGTACTAAGTGTTGAACAGGTGCGTAATGTAAAGCTAACAGGGTTCAACACAAGTGAACAAATGTGATGGTCCATGAACTGGATTATGGATACATAATGGACATCACAAGTAAGATGAACATTGCATAAAGTGAGACTCAGGTGCGTAGCTCGGAGACAACTGATCAAGCCAAGGACGGAGGCAAGAAGAGCTTCGAGGTACCAAGTGCACGGGAGAAGGTCAAAGAGGCTGAGGAACCCAAAACCTAGGGTGAAGAAGAAGACTTGCAAAGTCAAGGGTGATCGAGTTGAGAACAGCTACGACACATCAAGGATCACTACACAAGGACGTGACTTACAACCAATGAGGAAATGTCTATAGTTATGTGGTGTAAGTCATAAGGCTCAAGACCAAGCTCTAAGAAGGAGATCGAGGTCACTGGGACGAGAACAAATGTCAAAAACAGAACTGGAAGCGGCCCAAAAGAGCTAAGTGCACTCTGACCTTTAGTTTGGGTTGTTCCGAGTTTGGAGATATTCTATGTGACCTTTGCAGGATGTTGGAGCTTAGAAATGTTAGTCTAGATCAAGTTAAGCTGATGGTTTATGAGTCCAACATCAATCTTAAGCATGTCAAATGAGAGAGGTGAAAAATCCAAGTGAAGGTATGTTTCTAGACTTAGTACATGAGTTTTTGTACTAACGTATGTGTCTAAGTGTTATAAACAGAGTAAAGAAGAAAAGAAAAGAGATGAAAAAGGCTTGGCTGTGTATAGCCAAGACTCAGCTCAGTCTGGCACACCGGACTGTCCGGTGGTGCACCGAACAGTGTCCGGTGCGCCAGGCTGAACTCTGGTGAACAGGCCACTCTTGGGAGAAGTCGGCGGCGTACGACTATAAATCACCGGACTGTCCGGTGGTGCACCGGACAGTGTCCGGTGAGTCAGCTGCGGCGAAGTCGCCGCTCTCGGGAGAAGTCTGGCGACGTACGGCTATAATTCACCGAACTGTCCGGTGGTGCACCGGACTGTCCGGTGAGCCAACGGTCGGCTGGGCCAACGGTCGGCCGCGCAATCCGCGCGTGACGCATGGCCGAGCCAACGGTCAGATGGGGGCACCGGACTGTCCGGTGCGCACCGGACAGTGTCCGGTGCGCCAACGGCTCTAAGACTGCAACGGTCGTCTGCACCACTTTTGGAAGGAAATCGGGCACCGGACAGTGTCCGGTGGTGCACCAGACTGTTCGGTGCGTCACCCAATTGAAAGCAAGTATTGCCTTCCAAATGGGATTCCAACGGCTCCTAGGCCCCTTGTGCCTATAAAAGGGACCTCTAGGCGCCTCAATCAAAAAAAGTGCAGCCAACAAGTGTAGACATCACTAGAATCAATTCTCACTCTCCCTCTTGTGTGTATTTCTCTAGTTTGTGTAGAAGGCAAAGCTATAAGCCTTTAGAGAGTGGAGAAGTGCTGCTAAGAGCAAGAGCAAGGTATCGAGCGTATCGTTACTCTGCCGGGGTGCTGTCAAAAAGTTTGTAAGCAGCCGCGGTTTTTGTTGTAACCCAACTCAACATAGTGAAAGGCTCTATCTGTCATACTGACAGATCTGAGCAAACGGAGGAAGGAGTTGAAACAGACTCCAAGCCCAGTTGTGGCTAACTCCAACGAGGACTAGGCAAGCATTTCAGGCTTGGCCGAACCTCGGGATAAATCCTTGTGTCTGTGTGCTCTGTTCCGTATTGTATTCTGACTCTCTGTCTTACTCGCTTTTATATCTTCACTTCACTGCTTACTTGTGGTACTAGCTTTCCTTGAAGTGCAGGATATTCTTAAGACAGGAACTTCAATTCCACTGCAACCTACTCGAAGGATTCTTCACTACACTGCGATCCTGTCTTCGAGTAGAGTAAGATTTAAGTTTTAAAGTGATAATTTTTATTTGCCTATTCACCCCCCCTCTAGGCGACATCCAGATCCTGTTCTCGGGCCAAAGAGAACTTTGAAAAAGTAGAGAGGCAAAAGTTTAATATATCAAGGTAGATATTGCGCAAGGGTGGCAATACGATGGCAAGAAAACAAAAGTATAAGAAGTCAAGGTTATATAGCAATATTAGGGATTAGAAAACCACTTATAATATAATATAATATCGCCATTACTGATCTAGTCGAAAATCTTAATACTAAAGAACAATCCTATCAACTTAACCAAGAAGTCAAATAATAGATCCAGGGGATCCATAACAAAACTTCTTGCGGAGTGGGGATAAGACAGAGAATAGGTCATCGTTGATAGCTTCGAAAAGGTTTCTTCTGGCAAACTTCGCTTCAAGTTCCGCAATCCTAGCTTGATCATCTTGCAATGCTTCTCATTAGAACCTTCTGATAGATGAAGAATCAGACAAGAAGAGTTGAAAATAAAAGAGACGAGTTTTGATAAAAAGTAAGTTTTTATGGAGACAATTAAGTCAAGTTTTGAACGACTGATTGGGCTTTCCATTTCTAACTAATCTAGCGACCAACGGTCACATTGCTTTGATACCACTTCTATCACACCCGTTTCTAAGGGCAGAAGCAGGGTGCATAGCATATGTGTGCTATGATCTATTTTCACACATATGTTGACGTCACAAGTGTAATATATCAAAAGAACAATGCATAAAAGCGTAAATAATGATTATATTATCATATTACACTTCGAACAGACATAATGTCTTAACCTTTATTCATCAAAGTACAGCGAAACAAGGACATCCATCCATAGGAAGATGACCGGGGGTATCACTAGACTAGCATCCATGGAGTTCAGCATCATATCTTCATTGCAAACTTCTGATCAAAATTAAGCAAGGTGAGCTCACTTATGGTCGGGGCTCAGCAAGTGGGGGAAAGAACTAATGCAGGTATAACAAGGTGGGGCTAAGGTTGAGCAGTAAGCATTTTAGTTGGTCAACATTTTATTAACTACACCTGTCTTACTAATAAGTGTGAATCCCAAGTATTCCCATTAAACATAGGTATAAGAGTATATCAAAAAGAACACTTAAGTGAAACCACTTAAGCAAACCATTGGCAGATCATCCAATCTCGATTTATTTCCATCTTCAAGTTCAATTATCATGTGAGGAATCCAGACTGCTCATAACCGTGAGCACGGCTGATATATCCGTTTTACACTCTGCAGAGGTGGTACAACTTTACCCACAAGCCGTGTAGACCATCTAGCCCGGGTTGTACGGACCCTTAAACACTGCCGAGGTGAATGGCTAGGGATCCACTATGAGGCTTTCACAAAATACACTTAATACACAGCAACCCGCTAAGGTTTCTAAAGTCGATGGTGGAGGCCCCCTAGGTGAGGTACCTTAGCCAAGAATATGTCCCCATGTTAACGTGGGCTGCCACCACCACCGCTCCCCCTCTTGCGCATATTTCAGGTAAGGTTGCTAGGCACTAAGCATATAAAGCTAATTACCAAAGCCAAAGCCATGATAGCACTCGTGGTTGCACTGTTTTCCCGGGTGGTCACTCCATGTTCCAATTATCACAATATGATCTTGCTTAATCATTGGATTAACAACAATAATGTAACTTACCATTTGGAATATTGATATCATCAGTTGGAGTAACATCATAAAGTTAAAGTTGTAGCAATAGCATAGCTACTTGATTAGATCAAAACCCAGGTTAACAAGGAATAAGGTTGGAAAGGTTATCTAAATAGGTAACCCGTCAAATTATGCATATATATTCAAAAGAATAAACTTTATTAAATGTATTGTTTGGGAACAAACAAAATATACAGAGGGAGAAGTCCACTTGCCTTGCTTATAGAAAACTTGAGGTTCTTCCACGGATAGGAATAGATCTTGACTCTTAACTACTAGATCAACCACTGAATATCACACAAACAAACAAGAAGAACAAACACCACTCAATAACATACAACATTCACCATACGTAAGCTAAAAGGAAGCTTAACGAAAAGAGCATTCGCTTTTCAAAAACACTACACGCAAGGGTTATAATAAAAAAGGTATTCTTTTCAAAAATGTGTGATCTATACTTTATAAAACAAGACGTGAGCTTAAAAGTATCTTAATTAAAATATACAAATATTAGGTTCACCAAATTAATCTTTTATAAAACGTCATATGTGATATGTCTAAGATTAAGGGTTTATAACACGTTATAACAATATTAAACCTTTTTAACCTTTTAGAAAAGATATAAGTTATATATCTAAGGTTAATGCGTTATGAAATACATTATTAATTTTAGAAGCATTATGGAACGTATTATAAATATTGTTAACCACTCACTTATGATAAATTAAGATATAAGTCTAAATAGGTTTTATGTGAAAAGGTCATTATTATTATTAAACACCTATTTATGGAAAGTTATGGTATATGCCTTAAATAAACTTTTATGTAAAAGACAATGAACAAACCATTCTCTTTTAATTTCATTAGAAAGTACATGTTCTATATTCTTTATTAAGAAAGCTATATACAAAATAATATATAAACTAACATTTTAATTATTATTAAAGAACATGAACACTATTTTTATTAGTTTATTCTAGGAAAACTAAGTGATATATATATATAAATAATATAGACTAAGTTTGGTTAAATGATTAATTAAGCCTATATAACCAGTTGTGAACAATTTGAAATATAAATCTAATTAACTAGATTATGAGAGAACATAATTACTCTATTACTTATCTTTACCTTTAGTTTAGGAACATATGACCTAGATATTTAAAATGAATACTATATTTATTGGTATATTATTAACTATCATTTTAGTTATGACGGTGTGAGCACTTAATTAAGCCATTATATCATTATTAGAAAAGTTATATGACATATTACTATTGTAAAGTATATAATTATGAATACTTAAATATGAGACTAAATGAGTTTTATGTGAAGGGATAATAATTATCATTCTATTAAGAAAACACTAAATCTATATTTATTGAGAAAACTACATTCCAAATAGTAGATCATCATTTTAAAGATATTAACACCAATTTTATTATTTTAGTATCTTTTAGAAAACTATATTCTTTCTGTTTTCTCCTTTCTTTTCTAAATAGAAATTTATACGTATGCTAAAAATTGTTTATTTAATTCTTCTAACATTAATATACTAAGAATTAATTGTAAATTACTAAATGAGACTTTTAATAACATATTCATGGTTATTACTACATACATAAATATTTTACTAATTCTACGTAATTTAGTGTCATACTTATGAATACATTTATCATGACTAGTGAAATATATTTTTATCTGACTAACATACGTGGCCTCAGTGTAATGACTTAACCAATTCATAAACTAATTATTACCTAATTATTTATACTATGAATAGTGATCTCCTTTTAGTTTTATCTTTCTTTCTAAAAGAAAAATGTATTATAATAATCAGAGATCAAAACATCTAATAATATATTAAACCACTGTTTATACTATAATATTTGTATTGTTATGAATTCTATACCACTTACTAAATATATGTTAAGAGGAGCTTTTATTATCTATTTAGTGGGTTTAAATGGACTTATGTATATAACTTTTAGAAAAATTAAGTAAGATATTATTTATCTAGTGTTTTCATCACTAACACATGGTCTACTAAATTTCGTCATTCATCTTTTAAATCTTAAATTCTAAAATAATTGGAAACAAATAACATGAATAAGGTTAATATACTAATTCATCGCACGTATACTAAAAATCAATCGTTCGCATACATGAATTCCAAATCACAACAAATAATTACCAAATTAATGAATTAATTCAAAATGTGATTTTGGAGTTAATAACATTTGGGTTGTCTTCAACCTTGTGGTGAACAGACGACGGCGAACGGGCGTCAAGGAGAAGGCTCGGTACGACGGGTGCGTAGCTCCGGCGTACCAAGAATGTCAATGGCAAGACGAGCTGAACGACGACGAAGCGAACTCCAAAGAGGCGTGTCGGCGAGCCGATGTGTGGACAACAGGGGCTCGACGTGGTGTTCCGGTCGCGAAGGAGAGAGTCGCCCATACACCAGAGAGAAGCTTCGACGAGGCACACGACGGCGAGCACGGCTAGCAGAACCGAGCGCACAGCAGCAAGCAGGGCAGTAGAGGCTCCGGCACGGGGCGAGTTTCGTCGTTGCACATCGACGTGGGCGTGGTCGTCGGTGAGGCACTGGCGTCCGTGGACATAGAGAGATTGTGGCGCACAGCAAGCACACCAAACATAGTATGCGATAGGAGGGATGGCGAGCAGGGCATGGGAGGGAATGTTCCATGGGCGTGGTTGTCCAATTTATAGAGAAGGAGAGGGGAGGGGAGAGGACGCCAGGGGAAGAGGAAATGGTGGCCGGCCATCAATGGAGTTCATGGAGCTTCAATGAGAAAGTAAATGGGGGAGAGAAGGGGAAGAAGAAACGTCACAGTGAAGTTCCTTAACGCAAAAGAAACGGACGGTCGACACGGGACAGTTTGTGGCTCGGCGGCGTCGGGGTTGGACGCAGGGGCTCGGCGCTCGGGCACTGTTGCTGCGTCCTGGGCTTCTGGCGCGTCGCGATGGGGCGGGGCTCGGCGGGTGCAGGGGCGCGGCGCGCTCGGCCGGGCGTGGGAGCTGTGCAGGGTCAAGCCAGCTGGCTTGGGCAGGGTGGCTGGGTCGCGCGGGTGCGCGCCTAGGCTGCTCGGTCTGGCGGCTACGTGTCGGTCGATGCCTGGGTGGGGAAGACCGGGTCGCAGGGGCTCGGTCGGTCTCTGGGTGGCTGCAGGCGCGCATGGCCGGGCGCTGGCGCGTTGGTGTCGCGGCTCCTGGGCGGTCCTCGGCTTCCTGCTCGGTGTGCACGCGGTGAAGCAGAGAGGCAGGGAGGAGGAGAGAGAGAGTGGTTGGCGGCGACTGTGTTAGGAGGAGCCAGGGCGCATGGCTTAGGTTAGGGACGACTGCTCCACTTGTTGGGCCCTCGTGGGCCAAGGCGATTAGGTTAGTGTTTTTGTTTTGTTTTTTTAATTTCTCTTTTCTAATTCAAAATACATATTTAAATAACTCAAAAATTTATAATAATTAAACCAAAATTATTTTTAAATAAAATATTTATTTTTAGACTAATAATTATTGTATTAATTATGTGAATTTTTATTTAAGAGGAAAATGCCATTCAATATCTAAAAATCAATTATGAGCAATCAAAAGTCATTCCACATGTAAACAAAAATCGAACTCTTGAAAGAAAATTCATTACCATAATTATCATTATAAACTAAAAGTATTAATATACATATTTTCCGAAAACCTTATTTTAGCAATTCATTATTGTTTTGTAAAATGAGATTTTCTTCACAAGATCAAATTCATAAATTGAATTTGCAAATCAATTCAAACAAAATATATGCTTCGGCATGAGTGTAACAAACATTTGGTGATTTTATCTATTCAAGAAATTCTTCAAATTAATGCTTCCTTATTTTAAAACATAAATATTTTTCCTTTCTACTGAAGTTTAATAATATAAACTAAGTTATCTTCAATGATGGATCTAGGGTGTTACACGAAGCCGTCAAACTGCGCGCACGGATCGGAGCCCGTTACTACGAACTGAGCGCCGCGCGCGGACTGCCACCTCGCCCAGCGATTTAAGTATCGCCTTGTCACCGCCTCTGTTAGTCCTGCTACCTTGAGAAGAAATACCCTAATTGCCATTGGCGCTCGACGCTGGGGAGAGAGGAAGAAGCGTGCTCCGGTCGCCACCATGATCGCGCAGAGAGAGTGCGCCGGGAGTCACCACTTTGGAGCCGAGCGGGGTGGAGAGGATAGCCCGTGGCCGGGGTGCCCGTGGTGTGTGCCATCGGGCAGACGTTGCCGGGCGAGGTCACCACCCAGTGCTTCCTAGCGCACGCACCAGTGCCGGTGATTGACGCTGCACCGCGGGAACGGACCCGTCAACACCCCCTTGCTGGTAAGCTCATGACCTCGGTTTGTTTTGACCCTCGCAGAGCGGATCTAGAGAGGCTTAGTGGGTAGAAACCATTGCACCTTTGGGCTGTGTGCTGCAAATGGCGCCGCCCTGGTGTAGATCGATTGGAGTGGAGGAGAGAGGGTGTCGAGGGAAAGAAGACAGCTCCTGTGCCGTCTGATTCATTTCGGATGGTGTAGATTAGATCACCGAATAACCCTCTGCTTGAACGAATCGTAACCGTTGGTTCTAGGTGTGCGGTCAGGATTAGAAGGTCGCGATACCCCTTCGCAAATGAAATCCGAGCCATAGGTTTTAGATCTGACGACAGTCGTAGCTTACCGGTTCATACACATCGGGATCTAATCTAAACCACAGGATGTAGGTCCAACGACCCTGTGATCGCGATACCCCTTCGTGGACGCGATATGCAAAAGAGCTCTCGCAGTTCTGCAGAACTAACCCGCCGTCCTGTGCGGGGGAAAACTAAGTCTTAAGAACTTTTATGAGTTAGACCCTGCTGTTCTCTGTTTTTGTGCGCGAGATCCAGGGAGCAGTGAAAATAAATAAATAATTATAGAAAATGATTTCTAGTATATAAATAATTCTAGAAACTCATTTTATTCATAGAAAATTCATATGTGGTCCAAATTAATCCATTCTAGTTCCTATAATTTTGTATTAACTATGTTTATCCCTTGGTAACGCTGTTTTAACATGAAAGCCATATTAAAATTAATATCCTAATTAATCTGTTGTCCAACACTTAAAACTTTATAAATTCATAACTCCTTCATTTTAATTCCGATTTGACTCGTTTCAGTTGCGTTAGTTTCGTATAAGTATTTACTACACAGTAACAACATTGATTATACCATGTCTCATTATTTTATAATTAGATCTTTATTTAATCTATGTTGGTTAGTCTTGTTAATCTACTTATCATTATAATCTAATAGAATAAAACTATGGTCAAGTTATAACTTAGATTAAGTTGAGGTATTTATTTATAGAATAATCTCTCATATGATTTATATTAACCAATTTATAATATAGTTTAATATTTTAATCACACAAATCTTTTATAAAATCATAACTCCTTAATCGTAACTCCGATCTTAGTAGTTCTCGATCCCGCAATCTCGTAGCAATGCGTAGATCATTATCATTCAGTTTGTTCTCATGTTTGGTGTGATGTTAATTTTATCTATACCATGTTTGTTTGTATTGCTACGACTAGCGCGAGGACACATGTTATCTGAAAAGCAAGTTGGTACCTGGAATCTCAAGTGCCAGGCAAGTTGTGTGTTGGGGGCCTTCGTCTTCCGAAGGTCCTCAAAAACTTGATTAACGATGTTTTCCCAAGTGGAATATATGTACAGGAGCCTTCGGACATCGGGATGAAGCTGTCCACAATATGAAAAAGCATGGTTGAGACGAAGGTCGAACCAGTTCCGAAGCTATGCGCAAGGAAGCTTCGGTTCAGTAGCAGAAAAGGAACCGACTTATAGAGGAAAAGGCTTTTTAGTCCTCGATAGATTGTCCTAATGTCAATAGTAAACATGAAGGGCATGAATGTAATTTTGCACAGGCTGCGCCCTGTGATTGTAAATAGATGAACAGTATCCTCGTACTGTTCAGGCTGACTGGTATTCATTTGTGCGTCACACTTGTACTTTTATCTTTCATCAATCTGAAGGTACATTTGTAATTCAATATTGTTTGTCTTTCCATAATAATATAATGAGAATGAATTAATATTGTTATATGATTGCTTATGGTGTCTTCTATATTCTGTATGCTTCTTCTTCCATTATCATGCACTGTGATGATGAAAGTATGTCTTTCGTAACCTTCGTCTGAAGATCATTATATCCTAAGGGGAATAATGCTTTGAAGGACAAAGGGTATTCACATTTAACATTTTTGTGTTGCCTTGTTCTTAATTCATAGCATCTAAGAACAAGGACCAACATTGGCACCCACCTCCGGTGAACTCATTCGACCACCTTCGGCAAGCTCTGACCTTCGTCATGCCACCGAAGAAAGCTTCAGCGCCAGGGGCTGCTGCGCTGCAGCCACTGGACACAAATCAGGAAACTCTCTCTCTCCGAGAGGCTCGAAGCCAGAAGAGAAAAGCCACCAATCCAACACTCCAGGAGGAGGAGTTGGACCAAGAGATCAGGGACATGGAGATTATCCATCAACAAGTGCAAAGAAAGAAGGAGAAGATGGCGCGGCTGGCCGATCTTCAAAGGAAGATCGACGAAGCTACTGAAGAAGTGTGTCATCTTGCTCAAGATGAACAAGATCGAAGGCCCCAACACAGGGAGCTTCGTCAAGAAGGCTTATTCAACAAAGATGGATGGTATGATGATTTCAATCATAATACCTTTAATTTTGATGATGCCTCTCCCTTGGCAGCAGAACTGCAGGCTACCCCATGGCCCCAGTCATACAAGCCACCTTAGCTTCCCATGTATGATGGGCACTCAGATCCAAAAGCAGTTTCTGATAAGCTACGAAGCAACTATATCTTCGTATGGGGCAATACCGCAGTCATGGCGAAGTCCTTCGTCATGGCAGTCCGGAATGTAGCCAAAACATGGTATTCTTCTCTTTGGCCAGGAACTATCACGTCATGGCTAAGCTTAAGGACATGCTGGTTACCAGTTTCCAAGGCTTTCAAACGAAGCCAGTCACAACTCAGGCCCTGTTCCAATGCACGCAAGACCACAAAGAATACCTTTAGGCATATGTACGAAGGTTCTTGCGACTGAGGGCACAAGCGCCTACAATGACCAATGAAATTGTCATTGAGGCCATGATCAAGGGTCTTAGGCTAGGACCTACTGCTCAATATTTCGCCAGAAAGCCCCCACAGACCCTGGAGAAGCTGCTTCAGAAGATGGATGAGTACATTCGGGCTGATAACGACTTTCGCCAAAGAAGGGAGGAAGCGTACAGATTCTTTGAGATGACCAGGGGCTTCGGAGGACGAATCCACCCGAGGCATGTCAGTTCGATTCACAGCTCCAGTTAGAACGATGATAAAGGGAGCCAGCCTTAGAGGTCACAATACACCTCACAATCTTCGGGGCAACAACAAAGCTCTTTCAGGCCACCAGCTCCAAGGGGCAGAGGCGCCAGGGGCTTCGGAGGAAGATTTAGGGATCAGCCCAGGAAGATCTACTGCTTATTCTGTGGTGAAGACAAGGGCCATACTACAAGAATGTGCCAAATCACCATTCAGAAGCAGAAGGAGATTGCGGAAGCCGAAGCTCGGCAGAATCAGCCAAAGCAGGTCTTGCATACTGCTTCGTGCCACTCTCCCTACATACCAGAGTATGTGGGCAATCATCATGCGGCTTCCGTTGCTTTAGCTAGCCATTCACAGGCTTCCTGGCCATAGCTCCCACCTCCACCACCACTACAACCGACCTATTCCTGAAGCCAGCAGCCAAAAGGGTGCCAGCATTCTCAATAGCAACGTGAATTCAGGGAGGAATCTGAAGCTCGCATAGTCAACAGTACTGTGCCAGAATCAAAGCACATTTATTGAGCGATATCCTACCCCTAAAATACTTTTATGTTCTATGTCATTTTGTTTTTCAATAAGGAACAAACAATGTAAAACTAGTTTTAATTCCTTGTAATAGTTTCGCTTCTATCAGAATGAAATATATCTTCTTTGTAGACTTACGAAGCTCAAAAACTGCCAAAACTACGAAAAGTCGTTCCTAAGGGAGCGCAGTGTAAGTTTTGCCGAAACTACAAAAAGTCGTTCATAAGGGAGCGCAGTGTAAGTTTTGCCGAAGCTACAAAAAGTCGTTACTAAGGGAGCGCAGCGTAAGTTTTCTGCTCAAAAGTCGTTCCTAAGGGAATGCAGAGCCAAATACCGCCGAAATATAAGGCGAAGAAGTTCAAAAGACGTTCCTAAGGGGATGCAGAACTTATACCGCCGAAATAGAAGGCGAAGAAGTTCAAAAGGCGTTCCTAAGGGGATGCAGAACTTACACCGAAAAATAAGCGGTGAAGCCGAAAAATAAACAGCAAAGAGATTTTGATCGTTTCTAAGGGGACGCAGAGATTGTGTGTTTTAGTGTGGGCGTGTGGGTGTGTGTCATAGGCATTAGCATCATTTTTAGCATCATATCATCACATCATCCCGCATAGCATTACATCATACGTCATATCGCACCAATGACACGAATTGAATACGAAGTTTATCTTTAGAGAATGTTTTGTAAAAATGAAAATGTGCCAAGGCACAAAGCAAGCTGGGAAATACAGCTTATTTGTCAGCTTTGTTGCAAAAGAAGGGATTCCCTGTTTACGAAGCATGGATGTTTTTATAAAGTATGGATATTTCTATGAAGCATGGATATTTTCACGAAGCATGGATCTTTTTCTTTACGAAGCATGAAAAGAAGGGAAGGTGTTTTTTTCGCCGAAGGCTCAAAAACGGTATGTATATGAAGTTTCATGCATCACAAAGAAGTGAATACAAATAATTTACATATTAGATTAAAAAATATACACATCAAATATTGCAGTTTCGTTACAATAAAGCTACATTGTCCATCTAAAAATATTTTTACAATAAATACTAGTCTTCCTTCAGGACCTTCTCCACAACCTCATTTAGTAATTTATTGACGACTTCGTCAATGATAGATTCGGCCATATTAATAATCTCCAGTGCTTCCTTCGTTTCTGGATCGGCCAGGGGGTCGAACGGTTCCGGTGGCGGAGATAACTCAGCTACAGTAAAAAATAATAATCAGCCCGAAGCCACAAAAACAAATGCCGAAGCTAGATGCCGCAAAACAATACCTATGCGTCTCTCGCGCTCTGCAGCTTCTTCAGCCTTTTTTGCTTGTACTCGGGCGTCATGGATGTCTTTCTCGCTTTTCTTCATAATTTCATGAGCCATCTCTCGGCCACCATTTACCCAGATGTTATTGTAAAATTTTTCGCCCATTAAACTTGCTTCAGCTGAGGGATCCTTTGTGTCATCCACAAAAAAGGCAGCTTCGGCCTGGGCCAGGGTCTTGACATGGTTGCATCGCGCCTTCTCCAGGATGGCTGAAATTCCCCTTGCGTCGGAGAACGCGCAGACATCCCCGCGATCACTTAAGATTTCTTCGAAAGCTTCGGCCTCTCCACTTATCCATTTGATCACACCTTTAGGGTCGCCTCGTATGAAGTTATCTTCGTTAGAATAGGCGCCCATGTTGGCGAAGCTAGCCTTTATCTTCTCCACGCATCCCAAAGATTTTTCAAAACATCTTTCTTTGAATGCGCGAAGTTCTTCAACTATTTTCTCTAAATAGATTTTCCAATATTCGCTGGCCTCTCGGTTAGCTTCTGCGAGAGTGCATTTTTCTTTGGCCTCTGCCAACTGTTTCCGAAGGTCTTCGATTTCATTCTTCTGGATTTTGGCTTGAGCCTTAAAACTAGCTTCATCCTCTTTCACTTTGTTTACTAATGAAATCAAGATTTTATCTTTTTCAAGACTCTCGTTCCTTAATTCAATTACCTCTGAACGAAGGTTGTTTAGAGCCATTGTGTATCCTTCATCTTCAATGTTTTTCTGAGCCCTTAGTGCATTACTAAGAATTAAGCCCTACAAGAGGAAGACAGAATTAAGTAAAGTAAATAAAATATTTCGTTTTTCAAATAAAAAATTAGCTTTTATACCTTTATGCTATTATATGCTAAGCTATCAGCAAGCTCATCCTTCGACAAGATCGAAAGGCCGTCTTCTAGCTTCGGAAATCCGATGCTTCTACCTATCTCCCGGCAAACGGATATCTCTTTATTATCCGGGAGACAGTACAAAAAATCTTCTTCCCCACTGCCATTAAACACTAACGCCCCCTTTGGATATTTCAATTGTTGGGCATAATGTGGTGCTTCTAACTTTTCTTCTAGAGAAAGACCTTTTCCCAAAGCGTGACAAGTGATGTAATCAGTGCTTTCCTTTGAAGCTTCGGTAGCAGCAACTTCAACCTCTTCAGACGAAATTTCCTTTGCCGCTTTTTCTTCAACTACGGCAGGTTCCGTCTCGGTGGGCTCTGAAGGCCCAGCTTCGGTTTCAATTTCAATTGTTATAGCCTCGACTTCTGCCTGCTTTGTTTCAGCTTCGGGTTACACTCTCGAAGCTTTGGCAATTTTTCTTGAAGGAGTAGAACTCAAGGTTTTTGCTGTTTCTAACACAACATCTAGCACATTTGCCATCCTTCTCCTCTTGGGAGTTGTGGCAGAACTCTTTTGTGTCTTCGGCACTGTTGCCTCTGTTGAAGGGCTCAAAGTCTCTAGCATTTTCGTCATTTCTTTAATTTTCGACCCTTCAGCCTTATCAGCCTTCGTTTCAACTAACTTAACTGAAAGCACCTTTGGCATTTTAGCCGGCCCTTCAGTCCTCTGCGTAGGACGAGCGACTTCTTTTGTTTTCACAGCTAAAGAGGCCTCCCAGCCAAACTCAGGCACCGCAGCCGGTTCAATGTAACGTGGCTGGTGGGTAAGAACCTTCATCTTTTTGCCCTTCGACATAGGCTCAACTGGGGCGGCCGAAGCAGCAGCTTTTCTCTTTTTCCCCTGTCCCCACAGCGGGTAGCGGTAATTGGGGCAGACGAAGCCGATGGCGTCAAAAACTCTGTTCATTCTCTTTTTCCCCAACCTCCGAAGGCTGCAGACAGCGCATTATCTTCTGCCTTGGAATATGCTCCAAGCAGTTCATCACTTGTAGCTTCGATACATTTCAGCCAGTCGTCGTTTGGTTCATCAAACTTATCTCCAAACCTGAATGTATACTTCAGCCAGACCAAATCACCTTCGTTAGACTTAGTGATGGTCTCCTTCGACATTTCCAAGCTTTCTACAAGCGGCCATACTCTGAATGCTATATGCTCTTGAATTAAATCTCTTATACCGATGAAGGAGCAGACTGTACTGAAGGCCTTCTGACACGCTTCGGTGGCATCATCAATTTCGACCTTCGGCTTTCGGAGGCCAAAGCGGGACCAGATGGGGCGCATAATGACTTCCTTAATATCTTCCCTTGCTTTCAGATCAATTTTCACATAAAACCATTCTTCCATCCAAGCTCCGGGCCATCTCTTCCGAAATATTGGTACTGGATGGCTCGCGTTGGGACAGGCAATAAACCCATAACAACTGAAGTTGTTGTGGTACTGTTCTTTACCCATGGCCTTCGTCTCATACAATAATTCGTGCATATTGCAGAAGCACCTCGCACTTGGTTCTAATCCCTGGCTCCTTACTGCCCAGACAAAAATCCCCATCCTTATTATGGCTTCGGGGGTGATCTGATGAAGAAAGATTTGGAACGTCTTCAGCACTTCAACTACAAACTTGCTCAAAGGGAACCGAAGTCCAGCCTTGAAGAAGCTTCGGAAAATCACAACTTCGTTCTCCTTAGGGGCAAGAACGTTGTTGTCTCCGCCAGCCCTCACAATAGACATATCCTGAAAGTATCTTCCCCTCATGTTTTCGAGGTGGCTCTGTTTGATGGTCGATTTTCCGAAGATTGAATGACTTGGCCTCCAGGGCCGATCCTCAGAATCTTCGTCCCCACTTTCTACATCATAGCTACCGCTATCATCAGTATCTTCAGATAAGCCTTCCAATATCTCTTTAGTAATCTTCTCTATGTTTGTTTTTGCCATCGACTCCACAAATCCAGCAATATAAGGATCGGCAGTCTTCTTCTCCTCAAATAGCTTCTCCTCTTCAGTCGGCTTCGTCTCAGCAGCAACCTTCTTGCCTTTAGACATTTTTTCTTCAGACACGGTGAAAACGCGTCTTTTAAACCGAAGCTTAGAGAGCTTGAAAAACTATCAAGCGCTAGTGAGCAAGAGCTATAAAATTGGGAAAATAAGGCAAATGGCACAACCAGTGTATCAAAATGCAGCTGGTGTGAGTTCTTATTTATACACTCAGTGCGCTGCAATTTTGAGGGCCCCGACTGTCATTGACTGTTGCTATTCTAGCAAAGGGAAGGTATTTTTTCGGACCTTCGGCTTAAGGCCTTCGTCCATGTTGTAGTCTAAATTCGTTATCTTAACAAATTAATACTGCGAGGGGCTACTGTTTGGGGCCTTCGTCTTCCGAAGGTCCTCAAAAACATGATTAACGATGTTTTCCCAAGTGTAATATATGTACAGGAGCCTTCGGACATCGGGATGAAGCTGTCCACAATATGAAAAAGCATGGTTGAGACAAAGGTCGAACCAGTTTCGAAGCTATGCGCAAGGAAGCTTCGGTTCAGTAGCAGAAAAGGAACCGACTTAAAGAGAAAAAGGCTTTTTAGTCCTCGATAGATTGTCCTAATATCAATAGTAAACATGAAGAGCATGAATGTAATTTTGCACAGGCTGCGTCCTGTGCCTATAAATAGATGAACAGTACCCCCGTACTGTTCAGGCTGACTGGTATTCATTTGTGCGTCACACTTGTACTTTTATCTTTCATCAATCCGAAGGTACATTTGTAATTCAATATTGTTTATGTCTTTCCATAATAATATAATGAGAATGAATTAATAATGTTATATGATTGCTTATGGTGTCTTCTATATTCTGTATGCTTCTTCTTTCATTATCATGCACTGTGATGATGAAGGTATGTCTTTCGTAACCTTCGTCTGAAGATTATTATATCCTAAGGGGAATAATGCTTCGAAGGACGAAGGTATTGACATTTAACATTTTTGTGTTGCCTTGTTCTTAATTCATAGCATCTAAGAACAAGGACCAACATTGTGCCCTTGATTCACTTTTGTTATCCAATAACATTCTTTATTATCATTATTCAATGCATAGGTTTAATTTTGATGGGACCCGATAGGTCACCCTAGTCTGTTTATCCTGTTTACCTTGTTTACCCCTGAATCACTTGGGTAGTTTTTGCTATTGCTTAATATGGTTTTGGGATTAATATTTCATTATATTCATGTTCTAATTATTCTGTTATTTTATTTATGTTCATGTCAAGATCATTATATTATGTTAATTGAAACATGGAGCTTAACTTGAGAAACACGTGCCACCACAAGGGAGAAATGGGACCCCTTGGCTAACTAATTAGAAAAGCTAGTGGAAGACTACCTTACCCGAAAGGGGCAAGGGCAGTAGGGGAGTTGCATGCAAGGAGGTTCTCGGGTTGATTTTGCTGCGATGGCGGTCAGACGAGGGATTCTTGCAAGTGCTCTTCCCATAAACTGTAGCGGGTTTTCGGAAGCTAGTGGAATTTTGTAAAGGCCTCGTAGTGGATCCCTAGCCATTCACCTCGGTAGTGTCTAAGGGTCTAGCTAGCCCTGGCGACATGGGAAACACGGCTTGTGGGTAAAGGGTACAACCTCTGCAGAGTGTAAAACCGGTATACTAGTCGAGCTCACGGTCAAGAGCAGCTCAGGACTCTCGCATGATTAATCTATGGAATTTAAACTCAAATTGTCATTTTGCATTTGCATGGGTTTATTATTAATTTTGTTCTATTATTCTTATTATGGTTTAGTATTTACTTACACTTAGTAACTGCTAATAAAATTTTGACCAACTTTAAAAGCAATGCTCAGCTTTAACCATTATCTTTGGTAAGCCTTACACCTCACATGAACTCCCACCTTTGGTGAGTTCACGCCATATTATTCCCCACGACTTGTTGAGCGATGAATATGTGTGAGCTCACCCTTGCTGTCTCACACCCCTCACAGGTCAAGAAAAGGTACTACTAGATGAGGCGCATGGTGGATGTTGCACTGTGTTCGTGAGAGGTCTAGGTCGTCGTCTCCCAGTTGACTTTCTGGCGCCAAGGATGGATTTTAGATCCTTTTATATTTATCTTTTATTTTGTAAGACTTCTGCTATGTAATAAATGCTCTGATTATATTGTGACATTTATCTCTATACACTCTGTTATTATATATGTCGTCTTCTTTGGCGCATATATGAGATGCACCCGGCTTTGTCCCTTAAAGCCCGGGTGTTACATGCTCTTGGTATACATTTGCCAACTTGCTAAATCTGAGTCCAGAGAGTTTTTTTAAGGAAATAGTGAAGATGCTCTTAAACAAAGAATATAAGATTGACGCACGTGCACATTGAATTTGTGGAATGTTTGTGCTGTCGTGGTAAACGTTTGTGCTGATTTGGCCATGGTACATACTACATACACATAGCTTATTGAGGTTGGAGAACAAACCGTTATACATGTCTCATATGGGGATCATCGGGTCTTTGTGCGACTTGTTTCTGATTGCAAATAATTCTATAGATCTCATGCCCAAAATGTGAAACTATTACGAATCTCACGATCATAAACTCAGATGATCTCGATCATACTGTTGACCTGTCACCATCGGTTTTGAGACACAATGTAACAAATAATTAAGTATAAACTTAGAAACTAACTATTATTGTAACATTATAATAACATTGAATGTTGTAATGATAATTTGTATAAGGCAAAAATCTATACCACTTCACAAATGAAACTAATACGTGGTACCTTCATAGAAAAATCTATATGTATTGACTAGAGGTAGTAAGTCTTCCGCATTTGTATAAATCAAACATACTTACTTTTGGGCTATCCTCAACATATATTTTAAAATTTAAATAATTATATACTTTAATTAATTTACTAATGCAATTTTACGTTGTTAAGATACACAACATTTAAGACTAGTACAATATACGTGTGTTGTACTAACACTGTTGGCGCCGATCTAGTCACCAAACACTAGGGGTGTACCGTTTGACGGTGCCCTCTGTGGCGGTACGGATGGTCTGTGGCTCTGGGCTGGATGATTCACATCCCGGCAGGAGGGGCGGGTCCTTCCTGCGTCGCTCCAGACGGTCCGTGCTCTAGGCCAGATGGCCCGCGATGGCACAGGGTCATCTTCTTCCTCGCAGGGTTTAGATCCCGTCCTCGGGGAAGAGACCTTAGGGTGCTTTGGGCCAACAGGTCACCCGGGACGCCCACAGACGATGTAGAGTCACCTAATGATTAAGAAATCAAGATTCGATTTCACTCCGAGGATCAGATCTTCAATCAAGTGGATCTTGGCCCTGGGAGGGGTAAGATCCTAGGGTCATTTTGGGGTCGACAGACCACCCAAAATGGATCTAGACAACATAGAGTCGAATAGGGGTGGAGGTAGATATGCAGAAAGTTACAACTAAAGCTATGTTACATCTAGTCATAGAGAAGGAAAGGTAAATAAAGTAGATTGGTTCGATTGGAATGTGTTCGAGGGTTTTCAATTGGCCGTACTTGTCACACTCGGATTTTAGGGGCACCAAAACCCGGGCGCGATATAATCACCAAGTGTGCTAGGATTAAGTCTTACACATATGATGACTCATGGTACAGAAACAAATGTCACATCATTAATATATAACGTAGTTCTATACAAAATAGTTAAATAATTACATCATACGAAGACAACGATCCAGCAACCAAAGTTGACTAGGAGACGATGACCTAGACCTCTCACGATCTCATCGCAGCATCCTCCATGCGCCTCATTCTGTGGTACCTGTTCTTGACCTGGGGGATGTGAGTACAGCAAAGGTGAGCTCACATACGTTCATCACTCAACAAGTTGTGGGGAATAATGTGTATGAACTCACCAAAGGTGGGAGCCCATGTGAAGTGTAAGGCTTACCAGAAAGGATGGTTAAAGCTGAGCATTGCTTTTAAAGTTGGTCAAAATTTTATTAGCAATTACTAGGTATAAGTAGATACCAACGCAATTAAATAAGAGATCGAGATTAATAACAACTCTCACAATGCAATGCAAATAACAAATTGAGTTTAATTCCATAAGTTAATTATGCGAGAGTCCTGAGTCGCTCTTGACTGTGAGCACGACTGATATACCAGTTTTACACTCTGCAGAGGTTACGCATCTTTACCAATAAGTCATGTTACCCATTTGCCACGGGGTTGTCAGACCCCATACACCTATACCAAGGAAGCGAGGTAGGGTAGCACTACGAGGCCTTTCCAAAGTTCCACTAGTTCGAGAAAACCCGCTACGGATTCAGGACGAAGGAAGCATAAGAATCCCTCGTCCGAAAAGCTTTACAGACAGTTTGACCCGAGGACCTCCCTATACTCTAGCAGCGACGCCTCCCCGCTTGCCCCTACCTGGGTAAGGTAATCTCCCTAGCTTTCCTAATTACTTGCCCAAGGGCATCCCATTCCACCCTTGTGGTAGCACTGTTTACTCAAGTTAAGCTCCATGTTCCAATTAACACAATGATCTTGTCATGAATAATAATTAAAACAATAGTATAACTAGAACATGATCATAATATAATATTAATCCCAAAACCAGGTAAAACAATAGCAAAACTACCCAAAAGTCCAGTGGTAAACAACGTGTGGGATAAACAATACTACGAAAACCTATTAGGTCTCATCAAATTAACCTAAGCATGTCACAATGATTAATAGGAACATTATTAGGTAAAGAAAAGTGATCAAGGGCACAACTTGCCTGAGACTCGAGATTCTAGGTATCAGGATGATCTTCAGATTCTCGTGACCTCACTGCTACTTGTAGCAATACAAACAAACATGGTATAGGCAAAATTAACATCACACCAATCATAAGAACAAAATGCATAATAATATTCTACGCATTGTAGCGAGATCGTAGGTTCGAGAACCACTAAATTTGGAGCTACGGTTATAAAGTTACGATTTTCTAAAGATTTAGGAGTGGGGTACAAAAGAAATTATGTGCATAATTTTAATTTAGGTTTCATAACAAAATAAAGTTACGAGGGGATAAACAATATTATTATGGATCTAATGCAACTGGAATGGATAAAAAAGGAGTTAAAATGGAGAAGTTATGAATTTAGAGAGGTTTTAGGATTAAATTTTCATTTTCAAATTCATTTTCTGGTTTATTTTATTAAACCTAAGTTTTATTTGGACTTCGGGCATAAATACCAGAGAAGTCAGGGTCTAAAGCGTAAAACCTAGGACCTTAATGTAAGGATAATATCATAGGACTGGACTGCGGGTTACTTTTGGAATACCCAGGGTCTCCTTTGAAAAACAGGCGCACCAAAAGGGTATTGGTGGATCTTGGCCACCAGATCACATATCAATGACCCAGATTAGATCTTCATAAACCGAACCGGTATGAAATGTTACCCCTCAGATCGGAGATCAACGACCACGATCTAAAACACCAGCGATCTAATCATGGCCCTCCATCTAAGATCTACAGCCCAGATCCAAACCCACCGAAGCGACATGTTTCTCTAAAACCAAGTCGTTCGATATCCGATCGACGGTTGAAATCCAATCCCGAACCGGTATGACCTCGGTTGAATCGAGCCGTCCACACCAGATCGACCGCCAGGGCCCATCTCTCACCTCTCGGCTACCCAACCTGGTGACGCCCACGGTCAGCACGATGGCGCCATGGCTGTGCCCACCCACCTCACACACACAGGTTCTGAACTTCGGTCCTAACGGCGCAACATGATGCTGGGATGATGGTGATTGAATGGGCGGGTGACTCACCAATGGTGATGATCGGAAGGAAGCTGCCCACGTGCACACACAGTTCCACGACGGAGAGATGATTCCGACGAGCAATTCACGTGACCTAGTGACTCCCTAATGCTCAATTCCGCCCAATACACAAGCGGTGGAGTGGGCCGCAGCTCCCATTCCAAATCCCAGGCCCCGAACGGTGGTGAACCCGTGATTCCATCGCGGCGGAGGAATTCTGTTTCCTCGACTTTGCTTAGCTTGGCTATGGCACGCGACTTCGCTTAGGGCGTGGCTGGGTCCAGGGAGGAGGCAGGGTGGTGCACACTTTTATAACCCGACACCCCAGGCGAGGCGGTATTTTCTTTGGTGGCAATCCACGTGGGTCGGCGCCAACCTCGGCTTCGGTTGCTGCGGGCACGGAGAGGGGTTGAGGAAATAGCTGACAACGTGGGCCCACAGAGTAGAGAAAGCCCAGGACACGTGTGCTGGGGTTGGCGACTGGATTGCGGCCCCGGCTTTCCAAATCTCAATTGTATAATCCAAATCCTATTATTTTCAATATTATTGTTTATTCTCCTTCCCATAATTTAATTCTAGTACTAAATGACTCTATTACAAATATCTTTTCTCATTTTATATTTTATGTTTTCATTTAAAATTTTGAGGTCAAATTTAAGTTATGTTTTTAATAAAATACCTCACACAAAATTATAAGCAAGAGATGCATCTTTTCATTATTTATTTACTGGCTGCTTAACTAATTTAATATTATTAATTGATTATGAATAGGAAGGGTCCTAATAAATTCCCAAAAATTTCAAAAATTCTAGAAACACCCGGCTAAAGTAAGGGATATAGTAGGATGGAAGATACCAAGCTCGGTCACTAAAGTCTGGAGTTTCCTAGGACTCGCAGGTTATTAACGGCGTTTTATTGAAGGATCTTCCAAGATACCGAAGCCTATGACCTCACTACTAGAAAAAGGAAGGGAGTTTAAGTGGGCTCATGAATGTCAAGAGAGTTTTAATCAACTGAAGTTTGGATTGATGTCACCCCCAGTATTGGTTATGCTAGATCTGCAGAAGGGATTTGATATATACTGTGATGCGTGCCGCCAGGGCTTGGGATGTGTTCTGATGCAAGAAGGACATGTCATTGCCTACGTGTCTCGCCAGTTGCAGAAACATGAGTTGAACTACCCCACTCATGACTTAGAACTGGCAGCCGTAGTGCATGCTCTCAAGATATGGAGGCATTATATAATGGGGACTAAGTGCCAAGTCTATACTGATCATAAGAGCTTAAAGTATATCTTCACTCAGAAAGATCTCAACCTTAGGCAGCGTCGTTGGTTGGAGCTCATCAAAGATTATGATCATCCGGGCAAGGCGAATCTGGTTGTGGATGCCTTGAGTCAGACAGAACATGTTCATGCAACTATAATCGCCCTGTTACCCGATGAGTTAGTAGAAGACTTTGAAAGGCTCAACCTAGGAATAGTTGCACATACTGAAGGGATCACTATAGAAGTGGAACCTACCTTGGAGCAAGTGATACACAAGGGTCAGATCGGAGATGCTAAAATTCAAGAAATCAAAGATCTGGTGGTAGAAGGTAGAGGTCTAGACTTCATGGAGGATGAAAAAGGCACAATCTGGTTCAAGAACAAGATATGTGTTCCTGAGATTGACAGTCTCCATGAAACCATACTGAAGGAAGCCCATGACTCAGACTATTCTATTCTTCCTGGTAGCACCAAAATGTATCAAGATTCAAAGCAGAAGTACTGGTGGTTTGGGCTAAAAAGAAATGTAGCTGCACACGTGACTGTTTGTGATGTGTGTCAAAGAGTCAAAGCTGAACATCAAAGGCCAGCTGGACTGCTACACCCGTTAAAGGTGCCCGAATGGAAGTGGGAAGAAATCGGTATGGATTTCATTGTCGGGTTACCTCTCACCCAAAAAGGCTATGATTACATATGGGTGATCATGGATAGATTAACCAAAGTGCCTCGCTTTATCCTAGTCAAGACTACTTACAAAGGTTCTCAGTTGGCAGAGTTATATATGTCTTGAATTGTGTGCCTACATGGGTACCTAAGAAGATTGTTTCTGATCGAGGAGCTCAGTTTACCTCAAGATTTTGGAAGAGTCTTCATGAGAATATGGATACAAAGCTAAATTTTAGCTCGACTTATCATCCCCAAACTGATGGCCAGACTGAGAGAACCAACCAAGTACTTGAGGATATGTTAAGAGCTTGTGCCCTTAAGCATGGAGGTAGTTGGGACAAGAGTCTACCATATGCAGAGTTCTCTTACAATAACAGTTATCAAGCCAATCTGAAGATGTCTCTATTTCAAGCTTTATATAGCAGAAAGTGCAGAACCCCTCTGTATTGGGATCAGACTGGTGAGATAGTTCTTCGGGCCTAAAATTATTCAAGAGACAGAAGAACAAGTTCGGATGATTAGGGAGAACTTGAGGATAGCACAGACTCGGCAGAAGAGCTATGCTGATAACCGAAGAAGACCACTGGAGTTTGAGGAGGGTGATCACGTATACCTGAGGGTGTCACCAATCCGGGGTATGAGGAGATTCAAAGTTAAAGGCAATTTATCCCCTCGCTTTATTGGACCCATCAAAATCCTTAAGCGAGTTGGGGAGATGGCCTACCAGCTTGAGCTACTAGATCATCTATCTGATGTACATGACGTGTTCCACGTATCTCAACTTAAGAAGTGTCTCTGTGTCCCAGAGGAACAGTTGCTAGTGGAAGAACTTAGTGTGCAAGGAGATCTAACTTACACTGAGCATCCTATCAAGATCATTGACACCTTGACTCGTGTCATGCGAAACAAAGTGATCAAAATATGCAAAGTACAATGGAGTCATCACGAAGAAGATGAGGCTACTTGGGAGAGAGAAGAGGAATTACAAGTAGAGTTTCCCCACCTTTTTTCTAGCTCATAGTAATCTCGAGGTCGAGATTTTTGTTAAGGGGGGTAGGATTTATAGAACCATAACTATATAGGTAAATATATGTATGGTATGATTGCAATAATAAATTCTTTGGGAAATAAAATAAGGTTTTTTTGGTAATCAACGTATTATTAGTGATGCATAAACATATACATATATATATATATTTTACTAATTAAATATATGAAATTATGCATCATGCTGGATTTTCTTTGTTTGTGCACATAATTAGAGAATTTAAAGTCTAAAATTTGAATCTAGTCAAATTCAAATTTGGAATTTAGAACTCAAATGAAGAGTAGGAAAAAATCAGGAAAATAGAAAAAAATAAGGAAATAGAGTTTGGGCCGCAATCTTCAAGTTCCGGCCCATATGTCCTCCTCCCTCGCTCGCACACCGGCCCGCTTCCACGCGAGCGTGTGCCAACTCGCTGACTAGTGGGCCTGGGTGGCCAGCTGTGCCCGCTCACCCCCGCATCAAGCTGGCTGGTGGGGGCCACGAGACAGTCCTTCCCATGTGCCCGCTCGTAACTGCCTCAGCCACAACCGCCGAGCGAAAAGCTCGCTGGTGAATTTAGACCCTGTGGACCCGCCTCGTACCTCCGCGCTATAAGGGCAGGCCACCCTAGCATCCGTGCTCCTTTGACCATCCCTCGTCACAAAAAAAGAAAAGAAACCTAGCCGCCATCTCTAGGGGGAAACTCGGAGGGAAGGAGGTGGGAGCGCCGCTACAGTCGTCAAGGTTCGGTCTCATGAGGCCTCTTCAATCTGAGCCTGGGAGTGGTAGGGAACCTCGCGCAACCAAGTGTGACCGGTTTTGTGTATTGGTGGCGCACGGAGTACCTTGGGGGTGGCGGTGATTCCTCGCCGTCGACCACACACCACCGCGGTTCCACCTAACACCGTGGCCAGCATCACCGACCACCAATTCTGGGTAAGGAACATTCAATTGAATTCGCCGTGCCCCTTTTCTCTGTATGTCCCGAGCCACATTAGGTAGCAACGTCAGGGCGCTGGATCACCCAAGTTCGACCACCCCTCGCCGTGTTCGGGGGCAGCACCGCCGCTTCTTAGGTCGGGCAGAGTAGAAGGTTTCCTGGCCACTCGATATAAAATGGACGTTGGGGATTAAACTCAAGGCAACGGTTCGACCGCATAGTTGTGATCCATCAGATCCTGATCGGAGGGATATGGTTGAATAGCGCTGAAACTGAATCCTAGTCGTTGATCGTTAATCAGGCGGGTCAGAATGTCTACCAGTTCGGTTAAGGGGTTGAACTAATCCTGATCGGACAGATCAGGGCGCAGTGGCGCACCGTACCCCTTCGCTGTGCGTACTTTCTAAACGAGTCACTAATCTTTATCAAAATCAACCCGCAGTCCATCACGTGTAGAAAAAGATTTAATTTGTGTCCTGATAACTTATGAAATAGCCAGTGGACTTTGGTATAATAGTGCCCACAGTCCAAATAGGGAATCAGTTTGGTAAAATGAACCAGAAAAATGATTTTTAGTATAAAAATAATTCTAGAATCTTGATTAATGCATAACTAATTCATTTTAACTTCTTTTTATCCATTCCAGTTGCATTAAATTCATAATAATATTGTTTATCACATGATAACTTTATTTTGTTATGAAATATAGGTTAGAATTATACACTCGAATTGTTTTACATCTAACACCTAAAACCTTCGGAAAATCATAACTTGTTAACCGTAACTCCGAATTTAGTGGTTCTCAAACCCGTGGTCTTGTTATGATAGGGTATTATCATGCATTATGTTATGATGTTTGGTGTGATGTTAATTTCTCATATACCATGTTTGTTTGTATTGTTGCGGGTAAACGAGCAAGCAACCGAGGATCCCGGTACTCAGCATGTGGAAAATACTTAGCAGGAGCTCGTTGAAGGCAAGTTGTGCACTTGACCACTTTTATTTACCCAATAATGTTCTCTGTAATCACTTTGGCATGCTTAGGCTTAATTTTGATGGGACCCAATATGTCACCCTAGTTTGGTCATCTTTATACCTTGTTTACCACTGAACTTTTTGGGTAGTATCTGCTATTTCTATATGTGGTTTTGGGTATTAAGATAATTATTATTCATGATCATGCTTTATTATTGTTGTTCTATTCTGTTCTTGATAAGACTATTGTGTTAGTTGGAACATGTTGCTTAACTTGAGATAAACGTGCCACCACAAGGGTGGAATGGGATGCCCTTGGCAGACTAATTAGAAAAGCTAGTGGAGGTCTACCTTACTCAAAAGGGGCAAGGGCAGTAGGGGAGTTGTCGGTGTAGGGAGGTTCTCGGGTTGATTGTGCTGTGATGGCTTTTCAGACGGGGGATTCCTATATCACTCTCCTCAGAAACCGTAGCGAGTTTTCTGAAGCTAGTGGAACTTTGTAAAGGCCTCATAGTGTTACCCTACCTCGTCTCCTCGGTAGAGATGAATGGGACTTCTAGACCCTTTGGCAACTGGGTAACATGACTTGTTGGTAAAGGGTACAACCTCTGCAGAATGTAAAACTGGTATACTAGCCATGCTCGCGGTCATGAGCAGCTCGGGACTCTCACATGATCAACTTATGGAATTAAACTCAATTTGTCATTTGCATCACATTGTGGTTTTATTATTAATTTTGATCTATATTTACTATAGTTTGGTATATACTTACATTTAGTAACTGCTAATAAAAATTGTCCAACTAATTAAAAGCAATGCTCAGCTTTAAACATTATTTGTTGATCAGGCTTGCACTTCACATGAGCTCACACATTTGGTGAGTTCATGCACATTATTCCCCTCAACTTGTTGAGCTATGATCTTTTGTAAGCTCACCCTTGCGATATATAACCCCCCACAGGTGAAGAGCAGGTAGCCCAAGTGGAGGACTACTATGAGGAGTACGAGCTAGTCTAGGTGGCATCTCCCAGTCAGTTTAATGGCGCCAAGGAATAATATTACTTTGCTTTATTATTATCATTTATTTTTGTAAGACACTTCCACTATGTAATAATGTTTGTGGCATTTATCTCTAGACACTTGGTCATTATATGTGTTGTTCTTCTTTGATGCACATATGAGACGCACCCGGCTTTACCCCTTAAATCTGGGTGTGACATCCCTGCTCATCCCAGATTTCACCAGAATGAAGAACTGGCAGAAGACGAAGTGCAGGGGGACACCCATAAACATCTCGCATAGGAGGACAAAGATTACCACCTAGAGAATATAGTGGGGAATGAGGTGCTAAAGTGGAAGTCCGAAAGCATCCAACAGCAGTAGGAAGAAGCTCGAGATCCGCAGGTCGAGCCTATAGAAGAAGTAGGAGGTGAATAGGATGAACTCCTAGGCTGTAGGACACTGAGGGGGAGGGAGCCCGCTCGAATCATCCTGACATGATCCAGCGTAGTCCACTTGAGCAAGAGGTGCACCACGTTGAGCTCCTCTAGATGCTGGTAGCGACGAGGATGGCCGAGGGAAGCCATGGCAATGGTGGCAGCACTAACGTGGGATAAGGATCCATGAATGCAAAGGGCGCGCGACTGATTGGGAAAAAGGTAATCGCAGGACATGGGATAAACCCTTATTTAGGCAGACTCTCCCGTGTGCCCCTGACGCGCCGCACGAAATGATGAACCACACAAGTCTTACCCGACTAAAGAAAAAGACTCTCAAGGATATGCTAGCCTTTAGGAATCAAGGTTAGGTTTAGCAAGAATCAATGACCTAGTTTGCATAAAGCTTACTATAGTTGGTCCTTAAGAATTCATTTTATTTGTTAGGTTAAGTAATTACCTGCATCTAGATTCTTTCTATTCTTAGATCAAGCACTTGGCCTATACTAGCCATCTTTTATTACCCCTTCAATTCACTTGTCACTACGTGTAGGGCAGTGACCAATTCTTCATATCCGAGAAGTAACAGCGATTCGAATTGATTAATACCCAGTTGGGGATCTCCAACCACACGACATATGTAGCACTTAACCCTTGCATATGTCAACTCGCACTCGGGTTTCTCAAGACCAGAATGGGTTCACACCAACCGAGAGCACAGATACTCCACCATCCAGCCTCTTGCCACAGAGGGTACACACTACTCTCGCCATCTCTCCACTCCCATTGTGTGGTAGCCTTTCTGGTATTGGTCCGACCAAGGCAGAGCTTACCCATGATGAGGCATGTGGCCAGTTAAAAGGTACTCGATCATAAAGCCTACATCGGCTCGGTCCTTAAACGACTCAGACGGAGACACTACACCGAGACTTCCTTCTCGTGAAAGCCACCCACCCGATCTCAACTTTATTATTTAAAACCCAAAGTTTGGTACCTGACAGAGGTACTCTTTTCGGATGTTGAACCCATCACGGCTATGATGGATTCACCATCATAATTCTTTTCTTTGTAAAAATTCCCACCTAGTGTGAAGCATCACCTTTTTTTAAAACAAAACATTTTGTTTTCTAAAGCAAGGCTAAGCATTAGAAAACTTGTTTGAATAAATCAGGTAACAAGGATTGGTAACCAATTTTCCAAGGAAGGGAATGCATCAATTGTTTAGCACATGACTCCTATCATCTAATGCATCATACAAAGTGATAAAGTTTTTAAAACAACAAGAAAAAGGATAATGCACCGGGGCTTGCCTTGTGTTGTAGGAGTTTGTGCTTCCACACCGCAGATGTCGAAGTAAAAGTTATTTTCTGCTGGAGGATTCTCAGCCTAAGGGACAACCTCCTCTTCTACTATGGATTCTTCTTCGTGTTTTATACATGATAATACATGTATATGAATGCTTATGCTATGTCATGGATATGCAATAATATAACAAAAAGATAGTAAGTTGTGTCTTGAATACAACTTTCCTTCAAGGTGCTAATCAACCACTAAGATTTCCTAGTTAAATACTCTTCTAAGGTTCACTTACTAACCTTCTTAAGCTACTAGTAAAAGTAAGGTTACTAAGTTCAACTTTAATTACAAAAGTTACCTCTAACTTAGTTAGTATTAAAATAGGTAATCTATGGAACCAATTACTGGGTTTCTAGTCAAACAGGGTCCACACAACTTCAAACTATACTCAAGGTCTATAACCAACATTTTAAGTTTACCCAAAAAGTTTTATGATGTTTGGGATTACTAAATATTTTCTAAAATTTGAAAATGCCTTATTTGAGTATCCTTAAATGCTACCTAATTCAGGGTTTGGAATAAAAATATTGGAATTATGTTTTGTAAATACTACTTGATTATAGAAGTATAATAAAATTAGTCTCATATTTTTACCATTTTTCTACTATTTTCTACAGATTTCCCAAGCTAACGGTAAAAAGAAAAGAATAAAACTATGAATAGTATCAGGCCGAATTCAGCCCAGTCGGCCCAAACCCACGCAGAAATCGTGCGTGCCAGCGCCGGGACCCTTGGTCGTTCAAACAACTAGAAAAGAGCCCTAGTCCTGTTTCTATGTGTCTATGACATTTTTCCCTCTGCCCCCTACTTCTATCATGTTCCTAAATCCCGTCCCCGAGCCCTACCGGCGGTGCCGACGAAATCAAATCCTGGCCACGACGGCGGAAAGCTCGAGCATCCTTCGAACACCTACTAAACATAACCCTGACCTAAACCAAACGATCCCAGGGCATGGATTTAGCTAGCAATCACTACATCGATCTACACATACCCACAACGGGGTTCCGAGTCCACGGCGCCCATTCCCGAGATGACAACACCAGAGAGCTCAAACGAAGCAAATGAGGAGCACCAGTAGGTCATGTAGTACACGATGCTCGCGTGAACTGGCTTCAGATCGACGAGAATTGGTTGGTCAACACAGGGGCAGTTCGTGGAGTTAGTACGCGACGTTGAGCTCGCGTTCTGATCTAGCTATAACAGTAATGACCAAACAACCACTTTGGTGAGCTTCACCAACAAACATGGGCACTAGAACACTAGATCAGAGGTGTCGAACCGTACCGTGTTTGCTTGACCGTGTGAGGTTGCTATGTCGGCGACATGGTCACCAGGCTTGCGAAGACATTGAGCAAGAAACTTGGGAAAACATTGGGTGTAATTTGGGGGAAGTAAAGGCGATAACCCTGCGCCGATGTGGATCACAATGACCCATGGTGATCTTGGCTAGGCTTGGAGATGACAAGGATCTCCCCCACCCCGGTTGCTCTTTATATGGACAGAGAAAAGCTCAAGCAGTGGCTGGATTCAAGGGATGGACAACGAAGGATACTCTTAAGAGGTTGGCAACTGCATGAGTATGAGTGTGTGGCTCGATCCCAAGGACCCAAGCGCAACTCATGAACACAACAAGGCAGTAGAAATGATGGAGCTCACCACGGCAGAGGGCAGTAGATAAGGCTCCCTTAGGTAGATATTCTTCAGTCCAACTTTGGATAGTTTAGTGATGGCTAAAGTCTTGAAACTCCTGCTATTTACCTCATCTTTATCTCAACCTTTGCACAAAAGTGAGACACGGCAAGAGGGAAAATCTGTTGTAGATATTTCAGATCATTATGATCTGCACTACTCGACTGAACCCTCTTGTTCAGCCCTTCTTTTCTCCCTGCATTTGCTAAAGACAGACCAATCTCTGTTAACAAAACTTGTTCACCAATCAAAGATCTTCAAAGTTACTATAGGGTTCTTGGACCTAAACTGCATAGATCCAAAGTTATGGTTCCCATAAACCAGCTACATCACACTGGTGCCATTTCAGTTTTCTGAATTTTGGCCTACAGTCACCATCTGCTTTTCCCCTCTGACAGTGGCAGTTTGAGCACCATTATCTCCTAGATTTATGTGGCATTAAGCTAGGCCCTCCTAATAAAAATTGCTCATTAATACTAACTCTCCAACTTTGCTTACACCAACCTAGCTCCTAATCACATAGGATAGTCTCTGTAAGGCCTCAAAGTTGATCCAACTAACAGAAATTCAGAGTAAGTCACTATGGTCGAGATTCAAAATTCACTAGTGTGACAGCACAACTTTGAACACCATTTCCTCTAATTTTTGCACAGGATCAAGTCCACCTAGCTTAAGAACATTTAATCACCATGTCTTTAATTTATCTACACAACTCCTAGCATTAAACCTTATAGATTGACCACAAAAGGACTTCAAACCAAACATAAAACACTGAATTTCAGTGTTCAGATTACTGTTCCTAGTCTAAAATTCAGGAATCTATTAGCCTGACTTTTGTTGTATTTTTCACCAGGCTCCATATGGTTCTAGGGCTAGATCCCTTACACAAAATTGTAATACTACAGTAGCCCTACAACTTTGTTATAGTGACTTATAGCAAACTCCTCATGGATCAAGAGATACAAAAACCCAAAGTTGGCTCATTAACACTGTTTTCGGAGTTTAAGAGTAAAGATACTTATGGATCTTTTTGCAAATTACTCCAAGTTTCACCATGAAACTTGGAAATCTCCAAATATAAAGTTGCTTAGTTTTTGTTACTCTATCACTTTGATATATACACTTTTGGCAAAAAGTGTATAAAATTTAAAATCACCCTATAGGGCACTAATTAGGGTTTTTGGGTTCCAAATTAGGGTTTTGAGTGTCCTAGGGTACACTAAGTACTTAATCTCTCTAAGCTAGTATTTCTTGAACATTTCTATCAACTTGTTAAGATCACTACTTAGTGCTCACCTCACAAAGCCACATGTCTCTAGTCCTTGGAGAGAGGCATTCCAACCTAGGGTTAAGAATCCCTTTTACTAAGTCATATCATCACACAAGCATCACATCACATGTTTGTTTTGAAATTTTGTCCTAGTGGACGCATTCTAGGTGTATCATACATAATGTAATGCCAATGCATATGATGTCATGCCAAAGTTTTAGTTCTCGTAACACTAGGGGTGTTACAAAGAGTACCTGTCTTGCGGAATCTGGTCGCTTGGCCGTGGCTGATCTTTGGGACTGATTATTCGTAGAGACTTTGTTGGATTTGATAGACAAATTTTGAGTCCTACATTCATTGTGGATTTGGGTGACCGTTCTCGGGACAATTTTGTCATAGAGACAGAGAAAGAAGAGAAGGACATTATTGGTCCTTTGACTGTTCATGAAGTTGAGAAGGGTATAGAGCTGCACGGAGGCCATGTGCACCTGAACCATGTGTTTACCCAGATGGGGCTTGCCTACGAAGAGCACAAGACATGCCCGAGCAGGGGGAAGAAAACAATGAATTGAGTCCCCACCCAATCGCAGACGTCGATGGAGACTCCATCAACCTACTTGGGGGAGTTGACCCGGGGGGCCCCCTCTGAAGCTTTCGCCGCTGAACTAGCGAAGACATGCAGGATTACTGACTCGGCGCACGACATGGAGGCTAAATCTGTGGAGGACTTCGTCGAGCGGGTCACCGGGGGTAAGTTGGGGAAAGATTTGATTCCAATGAGGGTTAGTTTGGGGAGAGCAAAATGATGGCTTTTAAGAGATATGACTGCGACGTGTGGTTGCAAGGATGCTATACTAGCTTGCACGGTGAAGGAGTTGCTTATATTCCCTTATTCGCATAACATACCGGAAGAGGAAGGCGCATGTTCTGATCTACCGAGTGGTCAACATGGTAGGGAGGTCGAAAAACCAAAGGCCCGCACCGTTGAATCCTCAGTACCTGCAAGGTCATCGAAAGAGGTGGAGACTGCAGCGGTTGCTGAGGTGGGGGAGTTCGCACGGCTAGTGTATCCTTGGCTCCCCTGGTTATCGAGGACTTTGACTTTGCGATATGGAATTGGCGATGAAGTCACTGGTCAAGATGACATCGCCAGCATGTTTTTTTACAATTTATGCATTATGCAGGTGGGGCCCCAAGGGTCTCGGGCTTCTCCTGGCCGAAGTCCAGGGCATGGGAGGTTGTGCACTCCGCTGTTGTTGCACGGGGGGAGGTGGATGCCTCTACTGTCACCGCAAGGGCCCTGAACGAGGCTGCTTCACACCTTCGCTCGGTGAGTATTTTTAAACTTAGCATGCTGCCTTCATTGCTCTTTAGCTGACGATGTGCTTTTCTTAGCTTGTTGTTGTCACCGACGCGCTAGCCCCTTGACAAGGGCCCGAGAAGAAGCAGCTACCTCCAAGGCAGAGCACGCAACCATCAAGGAGAGCTTAAAAGAGAAGGCAGAGGCCGAGCAGGAGGGGCAGAGGGCAAAGTTTAAGCGGGTGTATGAAGAGTTGAGCGTAGCCATTCATATGCTGGATCTAGAAGGCGACGACCTCTTTGATCGTTGGGTGGCCTCGCTGTGGACAGATACTATAGGGCTGCCCGACGTGATCCAAGGGTTGATGACTTTTGTGGCCTCGTCACCTACGAGAGTGGATTTGAGTCGTTGGTTCGTGAAGGGTGTGACCACGTGGCCCGTTTGATGTCGTCAGACTTCAATGCCAGTGAAAATCTTTACAACAATGTTGGGGAGGTTGCTGGCACGGCTATGAACGAAACGCTGGACCGCGTGTTGTCATGGAACCTCCCAAGATATTAGGTCCACCTACAGTTGTCCTTGTCCTAAGGACCTTAGACAGTCATGCAGATGCACCTATAACAACATGGGTTTGAAAATCCTGAGTACGAATGTACTTTTGTAAATCTTACCTGACTAAAGAAAAGACTCTCAAGGATATGCTGGCCTTTAGGTGTCATGGTAAGGTTTAGCAAAAACCAATGACTCAGTTTGCATAAAGCTTACTAAAGTTGGTGTCACACGTGGTTTTGAAAGGTAAACCGAATGCGAACCATGTACGTGCTAGGATCAGAAAATCACGTACACAGTGATTACATAAATGACTCAACATAGCACAATGCTTCAAATATTAATAAAGAGTAAGTAATAATATTACAGACTAGAGCCATTTACATAATATATATCAATGCACACAGAATAGAAACATAGCCAACGTAAACAAACCCACCACATGCAGCTGACTAGAGAGGTCGCTAGCCTAATCCTCGTAATCGTCGAAGTCCTGGAACTCCTGGAGATCTGTCTTGACACCTTCTTCTTCTTCTTTACCTAAGCATAGATTGCACCAAAGGAAACCTTGTGTTTTATGAAAGCAAGGGTGAGTACATATCAACGTAATCAACAAATGTCCTGTTTGGCTAAGGTGGACTAACTTTATGTGGAGTTAGGCTCAAAGCAGGTTGCTTTTACTTTGTCAAGTTTTATTCATTAATATAAGCCAAGTTTTATCATCAATACCAAGTTATTATCCCAAAGGGCACCTCCTCATAGAGGAACTACCAAGATCCATAGTTAGAAACATCATTAATAGAACCATCATCATCATCTGTAGCCAAATCCATAAATAGAACCATAGCATTTCGAACCATCTGTACTCTAATCAAAGAGGATCCCAAGGCCGCTCTTAAACATGAGCTTGACTGATATATCAGTTTCATTCCACTTGAGAGGTCGCACACTTTACCCATGAGTCGTGATTCCCTTTCTGTCCGAGGAGCGCTACTCCCCATTGATCACTTCCTAGGTGGTCTGGCAGGGTATCACTATATAGCCTTTAAAAAGATTCTCCTAGTATGTAGTTGCTCGTTAGGTTTCGCCAGTTGTACAAACACAGTACTCCTTCCTAAGGTGGGTGACTAACAAAACCAAATCGAATGAACCTCGGCACCCACCCTTGGCAGAGCAAGCACTATGCCCTAGCCCCCATTGATGACACAACGACGAAGCAAACTACACCCCCAAATTCCTCCAATTAATCAGCTAAGGGCGTCCCATATCACCCTCATGGTTGCACTGTTTTTCCTGGTGGTCTCTCAACAAATAGGTCCTTAGGGAGAGGTACTCGGGAAATAGCCCGAGTCCCCTAAAATGCCACAAGTTCATCATCATATCCCGAATAAAATCATCGTATCATAAATGTACCTTATCATGTTAATTGATTAAAGTAGAGCACTAGCATAAATCTAACCATAATAACCCAAAAGGTAATCAAAGACAAGGTAAATAGAAAGCTAGTCAATCCTTAGGTTTCAGTTATGTAATGCTGGGAAATGAATTATCATGTGAATATGATATAAATAGGTCAGAGGACACTTTCCTTCACCAAACAGATACTCAAAGTCTTCAACCTTGTAGAACTCGAGGGGCTTGTTCACTTGGTCGTTGGAGCTTGATCGTCGATTACTCAAAGCTCAGAAATAGATCGCAATCTATTCGGGACGCTTAACGAATACGAATAGACACAAACAAACAAACATATATATGCATAAGAACATTACACCATACAAAGGGAACATTATAAAAATGTGTGGTATAAAATATAGGTCGCTTCTACGGTCACACGAGGAAAAGAAACGCGATAGTCGGAGCTACGGTCGAGAAGTTATCGTTTTTACACTAAACAATTATTTATTAGAATATTTAATTCGATGTAATTACATTAATCGACCTTTATCAAATGTAAATTAATACTACTACTTAGTTTTGACTAACTTACTATTTTAATAGTTTACGGTTAATCAAATAATTTAATTAATATGAGCAATTCTGAACGAGGCAAATTATTGACGTGCGACAAGGTGCGCGACGTGCAAGAGCAAGGCACATGACACATGCGACTTAGCACACGGACAACGTGCAAAACAACGCACGAGACAACACGTGTGACCGGAGCGAACGACACGTGAACCAATATGCCACCACATGCGGAACATCACGCGCGATAGATGAGAAATGCTAGATAGATGACGCGTTTATACTAAACAAGTATGGAATCCAAACATTTAAGTTTGTAATAATTAAGTTATCATTTATTTGTAAAAGCGCGGGTTAAAACGATAAATTAGCTTCAATGGAAAAACTAATATTAAAACATTAGTTAAACAAATGTTTAATAAATTATCTAAAACATGTGAAATGATGAGACACGATAATTTTAACGCGTAGACAACGTTAATATGAACCTAACACAGCTTGAGCGACTCAAAACGGATTTAAAACGTGGAAGATATGTACGTTTGAAATTACAGGGGTCTACACGCAATTAATTATAGCTTCTGAGGGCTAGAAGATAAAGTTATCGAGACCCAGAAAACATTGTTTTAGTTACACATTTCGCTGGGGTCTTTCTGTAAAATAGTCTTCTTCCTCCTTGGAACAAGAGCAGAGAGGGAAATGGAAGGGGCCAGTCGCGCCACGCAGGGCACGCATGCTCGTGGGCCAGGGCTGCGCTTGGGGGGCCACTCGGCCAGCAGGGGTCACGCCGGCCACGTGCTGCCGGGGAGCCAAGGCGCTGGCTGGCCATGGGGCTACCGTGCCAGGGAGGAAGGGAGAGGGGAGGGGCGCCAGGAGAGAGGGAAGAGGGGCGGCAAGGGGAGGTCTATAGGGTGGGGTGCTCGGGGAAAGAAAGGTTGTGCCAAGGAAGAAGAAAATTGCAAAGCGAAGAAGTTAATGGAGATAGCTCACCGGAGAAGAGACCCTCGCCAGAGTCGGGGATAAATTTGTCGATTGACGGAGATTCGGAGGTCTGATCGATGAACCGGACGCACCGAGACGAGGCCCTCGACGACATGAACACAGCGGTATCCTCGGGTTTTGTCAACGACGTAGGATCGAAAGTTATTGCTCGCTGGAGTTGGAACCGTCCCGAACCTCAACGAGCAATACCGAGAGTTTCAGATCTAAACTTGGGAAGGGGTTTCGAAATTTGGAAAGGGCTTGACGAGAGAATTCCCGCCATATATATATTGCTATGGTTTGAAGATATTTTATTTTTTGTAATAACCCTATTTTTAAAATTAAAATAATTTCATAAAAAGGCTGAAATCGTTTTTAATGTCCGAAAAATATCTCGAATGCTCTAAAAATTCTAGGAAAATTCCTAGACGTGATTTGGCACCCAATGAACTCAAAAAATATATTTAGAACTTTTGAAAATGCTTTTAAGTACCTAAAATAAATATATATGAAATTTCTAAAAATAGAAAAATATTCAGAAAAATATGAAAATTTACTGAAAACTTCTACAAGGCATATTAACATGTTTCAAACACTTCTTGCATTTAGAAACACTATGCAACAGCATGAATGCAACAATCAAGACATTTATAGGGCTCACGCCAACATAGAACAAAATAACTCTCTGTTGTTTTAATAATGGGAAAATAAAAGTGAAGGAAGGAAAGAGTAACACCTGAATTTTGAGTATAGAGCAAAGAAATTTTTATACCCCAAAATTTAGGGTGTTACAGTTGGTCCTTATGAATTCTTTTTACTTGTCAAGTTAAGTAATTTCCTGAATCTAGATTTCTTTCCTAATCTAGATCAAGCACATGGCCTACACTAGCCATCTTTTATCAAATCATGAGTTTACTTGTCACTACGGTGTAGGGCAGTGACCAAGTCTTCAAATCCGAGAAATAACGACGATCCGAATCAATTAATACCCAGCTGAGGATCTCCAACCACATGACATAAGTAGCACTTAACCCTTGCATATGTCAACTCGCACCCAGGTTTCTCAAGACCAGAACGGGTTCCCGCTACCCGAGAGTACAGTTACTCCACCATCCAGCCTCTTGCCACAAAGCGTACACGCTACTCTCACCATCTCCCACACCCAATGCGAGCGAGCTGTTCTGTTATTGGACCGACTGAGGGAAAGCTTACCCAAGATGAGGCATGTGGCCAGTTAAAAGGTGCTCGATCATTAAGCCTACATCGGCTCGGTCCTTAAATGACTCAAACGGAGACACTACGTCAGGACTCTCTTCCAGTGCAAATCACCCTACTTGTCTCATCTTATAATTTATAACCCAAGCTTGGTACCTGTTAGAGGTATTCTTTTCAGATGTTGAATCCATCATGACCGTGATGGATTCACCATCATAAGTTTTTCTTTGTAAACATTCCCATTCCAGTATGAAGCTTGACCTCTTTTTAAAACAAAACATTTTGTTTTCTAAGCAGGGCTAAGCATCATTTAAACTTGTTTGAGTAAACCAGGTAACATGGAATGGTACTCAATTTCTCAAGGAAGGAAATGCATCAATAGTTTATAACACAATTCCTATTACCTAATGCATCATTCAAGGGTGATAAAACTTTAAAATACAAGGAACAAGTAAATGCACCGGGGCTTGCCTTGAGTTGTAGGAGTAGTTGATTCTTCACCACAGATGTCAAAATAGAAATTGTTCTCCATAGGAGGGTTCTCAGTTGGAGGGACAACTTCTTCTTCTACTATAGAATCTCCTTCGTGTTCTACATGCAATAGTACATACATGGATGCATATGTTATGCTATGCACATGCATGTTTATAAACAAGAATTAGAAACACCCTATTGAATACAACTTTCCTTCACGGACTCTATAAGCCATAAGAGCTTCCTAGCTAGATAATATTAACTAGTCTTCTTAGGCTAACAAGTTATAGAAAGTTTACTATTTTCAATTTCACTTGAAAAACTAACCCCTAAACTCACTTTGTATTAAAAGGGTTTAATTCTTTGGATTATTATTGATTCCCTAGATAAATAGTGTCCAAACAAGTTCAAACTTCACTCAAGGGCTAGAACAAACATACCAAGTCTACCAAAAGTTTTCATGATTTTGAAACTCCTAATATATTTCTAAAATTCTAATAAACTTTACATAACCATCTTTAAAAGCTATATAATTTATTATTTGCAATAAAAATCTTGAAACTATTTTTATTAAATACTATCTGATTTTAGGAGTCTATTAAAATTGGTCTCATGATTTTACCATTTTTCTACTATTTTTACTGGATTTTTTAAGTTACCAGCAAAAAGAAAAGAATAAAGCGTGAATAGTACTAGGCTCAAACCAACCCGGGTCGGCCCACGAGTAGAGGAAAGTACCCGCGCCCATGCCCGCGACTTTATGCAAAGGCCCCTAGCCATTCAAATAACCAGGCATGAGTCCACAGTACTATTCCACATGTCACTAACATCTTCACTTAAACCCTCCTACTTCTATTTCTTTACGATTTCAAGTCCCCGACCATGCGTTGATTGAACACCTAGCTCTGGCCACGGGGCTCATCGTTGGCGACCCTTACCAGTGGTAGCAAGCACATAGGCACCACACCAGAGACTGCCCGAGCACATTACCGAGACTAATTTGACTGATCCTCCCCTAATTCTTATCAGCTCACAACAATGGTGGAGCTAGAGCTCCGACAAGGCTGTTCCTCTCAGCACAAGGCGGTAGCGTTTTAACATAGGAGCTTAGAGAGTATAAGTGGCTCACCAGAAGGTTAGAACGACGGTCGGTAAGGTAGGCGAATGGATGGAGCAACGAGTGAACGTGGAGACGGTCTATGGCGACGTTCCCGAGCGGCGACGTAATGTTCTCGGTTCTTCGCTGTGGTAGTGTTTGATTGGTAAAGTTAGTGAGAAACAGGAGTCCGTAAGGATGCTAGAACATAGACTAGAGGGGGCTAAACATAGAGGAGGGGCTCTAGCCACGGGGAAGCTTCTCACGGCAGCGATGGTGACTAATTTTGAGGAAATCCGAAGCATACAGGCTAAGGTGGACATGAAGGGCTAGCTGAGGGTGGGCTAGGTTTGTAAGAGAAGGGCGAAGCATAGAAGGCACTCAATTTAAAGAGGTCGGCCACCTACTTCGTGAATTTGAGATGGGATTGAACTCCACGACGGTGAGATTTTTCACTGGGTAAGCTTCGTGGCGCGTAGTAGTGTAATGGCTCAAGGAGGGGTAAATCGCTATCTGACACGGTCATAGTGACGTGGTGAATTGGTCCCTGGCATGGCACAACCGAGGAAGCCGGCAACCACCAAGGTGACGGCCGCTCGGCCACGTCGCCGGGCAAGTGGGCACGACAACACAAAGCTCCAATTCAACCCTCATGTGATCTTTTCACCCCTCCATCGATCTTTTTAGTCACCAGGCCTTTGCCATCCTTAGCCATGCATGAATCACAGCGCCGAGCGTGGATCACCGTGCAAGGCAAACCGATGGCAAAGGATCTTCTTCAGTTTACTGTACAATGCAATACTCCCTTTCAGTGTGTCTGACAGAGCTACTTTGAGGGCATATTACTCCCATTTCCAAGTACTAACATACCAACTTGAATTTAGCAAATTTGTTCTCCTATATAACATCTTCAACTTTGTCACAGTGACCCTGGCCTTAATCTTACTAGATCATCCATAATTTGGCTCCAAAGTTAGACCAACGCCACTGTCAGTCTAGGTTCAGAATGCCCTTGACTGACAGCCATACTTCAAAAGTATTTTACTCAAATTGATACTACTATAGTAGCTCTACAACTTTGTCATGGTGACTTACTACAAAACCCTTATGTATTTAAAACTACAAGTGTCCAAAATTGGCTCAATATCACTGTTTTGTAGAACTTCAACTCTCTAGCACATGTGAACTTTTGCACCTTACTCCACAACACATGGAAATCCCCAAATAGAAAAATCTTAGGCTCTCAAAACTCTACTACTTGGGTACATACACTTTTTGCAAAAAAGTTATTTGAATTTGAAATCACCCTATAAGGCGTTAGTTAGGGTTTTTGGACTCCAAGCTAGGGTTTTGGTGTTCCAAAGTGCTTTAAGTGCTTAACCTCCCTAGTTTTTACCCTTCTAAGCATAATCCTTAATAAGTATGCTATATGCTCAAACAAGTACCACGTCACATGTTCTTTTAATATTTTAACATAGTAAATGCAATATATGTGTATCACAAGCATTGTAATGTCAGTCCATATGATGTCATGCCAAAGTTTTAGTTCTCGTAACACCAGAGGTGTTACACATGTGGAGCCCCTTCTGCGCGGAAGTTGCCCGCAAGCGCTTTGTTGCAGAGTTGAAGCGAGTAAGTGCTCTTTGATATCTTTTCTAGTTTGTCTGGTTAGTCATTTTATAACTATTTTCCAACCAGGCGAGGAAAGAGTACGAGGACAATGCGAAGACTGAGGTGCCGGAACCTGTGGAGGCCAACCTTGTGAAGGTCGTGCTCGTGCAGCCACCTACAGGGTCTGCTACCCCGACGGGGGACCTCGTGTCGTAGAGCCTTCGCCTGGTGACACTGTGGGAGAACAAGCGAAGGTGTAGACCCATCTTTGGTAGAGATGTTGTTTTTGTTTATAGGGTAGAGAGTCTGATACTTGTGTTTTTCAAACAATGCTTTTGTGCGGGTTCCTTTTTGGGGTCCTACGCAGGGCAATCCTAAAGTGCTTTTTATCAAGCAGGAGGATTCGTTGGATAATGTTTTGTGCGTTACACCTCTAGCTTGTTGGGGTCCGTCAGGCTCCGATACTGTCGATGAATATTTGGACTCTTAATCATCGATCGATGAGGACGACTTAGTATTTTTTGGAAATTGATTATGAGACCTCCAAGGACATGGATTTTTTATCATGATTGGTATCGCAGCGTTAGATGCCCCCAGAGTAGCCGAGGGCCTTCTGTGGGTGGTGCGACTAAGGGTCAACGTTGCGCTCGTGCTGGCGCGTCTAAGCGAAGGGGGCTTCACAAGTTGATGTTGTTGGTCCTTTGACTCACATGCGAGGTGGTACTCGACGTCATGAACTCTTGGAGTTAGTTGACCTTATTTCAGGCACAGAGTTGTGCATTAATGCTAACAAACTTGATGAGGTAGACCTTGGGCCTTGTTAGCTGTCTTAGCGGGGGCTTTGAGTTGTGACCGCGCCTTAAATTGTGTTAGCGAGTCTGTCCTCGGACTTTTTGGAGAGGACAGAGAGCTTGAGATTATGTTGTTTAACTATAGGGAAAGGGGCCTTATACCGAAGGAGGAGCCCCTAGTCCTTGACTGTGTATTGTAGGAATGTAACAATGACTTCATAAATGTTGTGTGCTTTAATTGTTGTAATGCACATTATTTCTTTGCGCAATGTGTGCTTTTCTGGCAGTTGTCTCTTTTTGCCAAATTGGACGTGAAACACAACCCTCTCCCCTTTTGGTTGATTGGGGACGAGTGCTGGGTCTTGGATGGACTTTTTCTTTTGTTTTGTGTGATGGCAAGATTTTATTTTACTCTAATTTCGCCCTTAGGCGTCTTCGCACCTTAGGTGTTTTTGGCAAGATTTTTCTTTAATCTTGCTGCTCCCTTAGGTGTCTTCTCCAAGATTTTTATTTTAATCTAGATACGCCCTTAGGCGTCTTTGTACCTTTAGGTGTTTTCGCTAAGATTTTATTTTTATTTTAATCTGGGTGCGCCCTTGGGCGTCTTTGCAGCCTTAGGTGTCTTTGACAAGATTTTATTTTAATCTGGTTCCGCCCTTAGGCATCTTTGCACCCTTAGGTGTCTTCGCTAAGATTTTATTTTAATCTGGATGCGCCCTTAGGCATTTTTGCACCCTTAAGTGTCTTCACCAAGATTTTATTTTAATCTGGATATGCCCTTAGGCGTCTTTGCACCCTTAGGTGTCTTTGCCAAGATTTTTATTTTAATCTGGTTGCGCCCTTATGCGTGTTTGCACCCTTAGGTGTCTTCGCCAAGATTTTATTTTAATTTGGCTACTCTCTTAGGCGTCTTGTCACACGTCGTAAGTGGGGTCTTACCTGATGCAGCGGTGACTGCCTTTGGGGCCAAATGTTGGCTTAAAGTGAGCCTTTTTGGCCATGCTACACATGTGTGGGGGGATTTTCGTTGTTTTATTACAAGGCTCTACCTCATTAAAAACCTCAACCCCTTCGTGAGGAAAAGATTATGGGCCCAATTGTTTAGTGTTTTGAAAACTACATGGTCATCTAAGGGCCCTTTCGGTCGAACTCACTTTTATACATAGAACTTGTGTAAATTGTCCACGCTCCAACTGTGGTCCAGTTGTACGCCTATTTGGTTGGTTAGCCTATAGGCGTATGGTGAAATCTTCTTGGTGACGATGTAGGGCCCCTCCCATTTGGGTTCGAGCTTCCCTCTTGCTTGTGTCTGAGGCGACTGTATGAGGACTAGGTCGCCTTCGTCGAACTCTCAGGTTTTGACGGACTTATCTCTCCATGCCTTGGTTGCCTCTTGGTATCTAGCGATTGTGCCAAGGGCTTCGAACCTGTAGTCTTCGAGCAAGTCTTTGGTTGTGGCCTCGTCTGTCTCTGATGCTAAGTTGTTTTCAACTCTTGGAGACTTAAATTTGAGCTCCTGTGGTGTCATTTCCTCGGTGCCATACATAAACTTGAAGGTTGTGAAGCCTGTGCATCTAGTTTTTGTTGTGTTTAGCCCCCATATGACTTTGGGGTGTTAGTCGGGCCATGTGCCCTTTGTATCATCATGTAACCTCTTCTTGACTATCGTGAAAATTTTTCCATTCGCTCTTTCTACTGCACCATTGGACTGGGGTGGTATACGGAGGCGAAGTTGAGTTTGGTGCCAACTTATGCACAGAAATCTCAAAATTATTGGCTATCAAAATGTTTACTGTTATATACTGTTATTTTGGAAGGGACACCGAATCTGTATATGATATTCTGCCAAATTTTGTTGTTGTTGTGTTCGATGTTATGATGGAGACCGCCTTCGCCTCTATCCATCTTGTGAAGTATTTGACTGCGACAAATGCATACTTTAGGTTTCCTTGTGCTGTCGGGAGAAATCTGATGATGTTATGCCCCCATCGCTGCAACGACCATGTGGGAACGATTAACTTGGATTTCTACAAAGTCCCCCTTTGTTTGGTGCACACATCTAGCAAGCTTTGTAATTCTGAGTAGTGTTCTGGGTGTCCCTAACAATTTCGGGCAAGAAGAAACCTAGTCACATGATTCTGGAAGTGAGGGCCCCAAGGCCGATGTGGAATCCGTAGAATCCTTGATGGACTTTGGTTAGTAACTCTCTGCCTTCGCGTTTGCTTATGCACTTTAGGAGTGGCTAAACAATTCAACTCTTGTACAAGTTGTGCTCGATGATTGTCTATTGGCGGCATCTGTATTTTAGCCTAGACTCCTTCGAAGGGTTAGCTGGGTGGTAGTCACTTCGTAGGTGGGAGAATATCTAGGCCCTCCAGTCTTCTTGACAAATCATGCTAACAGATATGACCTCTAGATCTGATTGCCTTATGAAGGTTGTCTCAATGACTTGATAGAAGATTTCGGAGGGAAGAGGATCTCCTCTTGAAAGCGGCCTTCGCTAGCGTGTTTGCTTCCTCATTCATGGAGCGGTCAGTGTGCTAGACTGTGAATCCTCGAAACTGTAGCAAGACTAGATCCCCAAGGCTTCGAATGACGGATAAATATTGTAGCAAGACCAGATCCCGAGGTGCACAATCCTTTTCTATCGGGCCCGTAACTATTCTTGAGTCTATCCTGATGATGCAGGTTCAGACTCCGAGGGCTCTGAGCTTGCAGAGTCCTAGGATGATTGCTTCATATTCCGTGATGTTGTTTGTGCATCTATCAGAGTCATTCGTGAAACTTAGATGGGTGGTGTATCTATACTTGAATCCTGATGGAATTGTAAGGATTGCTATGACTTCGGCCCTAGAATGGCCCAGGCTCCATCGCAGTGAACAATCTAGGTCGTGCCATTGGTGGATGGTGAAGGAGTATATGGCCCAGTCCAGTCAACAACGAAGTCTGCTAGCACTTATGAATTGATGGCTCCCCTACACTTAAAAGAGAGGTGGTACTCTGATAATTCCATGGCCCATTTTCCAATTCGGTTGGAGGCCTTAGGGTTGTTATATATATCATTAACATCTTGATTTTGTGGGCCTCGAAATAGTGTCTGAGCTTCCTAGATGCCATGACGACGGCATAGGCGATTTTTTGCATCTCAGACATGTTGGTCTTCGACTCGGTGAGGACTTCGGAAACAAAATATACTAGGAATTGTATGGGCTTTCCACAACTTGCTTTTCCTAGATGAGGACTACACTTACTGCGCAATGGGAGGCTATTTAATAGAGGAGCAACTCAGCTCCTGGGGTCGAGCTAGAGAGGATGGTCAACTTTGACATATATGATTTAAGATTCTCGAATGCTACCACCTGTTTAGGGCCCCAAGTGAAGTCCTTGGCGCCTCGCAAGATTTTTAGGAATGGGAGGCTGCGCTCGGCTGACTTCAAAATAAGTCTATTCAAGGCTGCAATGCGGTCTATCAGTTTCTAGACTTCTTTGACTGTTCGTGTTGGGTGCATCTCAGCTATGGCTCTATTTTATATGGATTTGCTTCAATGCCTTTTCTTGAGAAAAGGTAGCCTAAGACCTTGCCCCTATGAATGTCGAAGATGCATTTGTCTGGGTTTAGGTGAAGTTTGGCTTCTCTCATGTCGGCGAAGGTCTCTGCGAGGTTTACCTGGTGGTCCACTTTATTCTTGCTCCCGACAACAATGTCATCATCGTAAGTGAATATGTTTCAGCCAACCTGGTCCTTGAGTATTGACTAGGTGAGGAGGGAAAGTGTGGATCCAGCGTTCTTCAGGCATTCAGGCATTCTAACAAAGCAGTAAGTGCCGAAGGGTGTGATGAAGTTGTCGTTTGCTTTGTCCTGTTCACTGAGGTATATCTGGTGATAGCCAAAAAAGAAGTCGAGTAAGGACATGACCTCATAGCTTGATGCATAATCGATGATTTTGTCTATGCAAGGGAGGGGGAACTCATCTTTGGGACAAGCCTTGTTTAGACTGGTAAATTCTATACACATGCGCCATTTGTTGTTCTTCTTTTTGACCATGACAACATTGGCCAGCCAGGTGGGGTAGTCCATTGGTTCGATAAATTTTACATCCAGGAGCCACTAGACCTTGGCTTGGCCGCCTCTATTTTATCATCCGACATCTTGCAAAGTATTTGTTTCTTGAGGCGTTTCGAGGGATTTATGTGTAAGTAGCACTCAGTGATACTTTGTCTTACTCTGACCAAGTCTAATCACGACCAAGCGAAGACGTCTTTGTTCCTGTGCAAGCTGGCCCCCTCTTGCGTAGCTAGGCCTTGGTCGATCAATACTACATGATTGGGGAGAGCGAGGTTGAGGGGTACTTTCCTATCCCCTCGTCGCTTTGAAGAGGGTTCTTCTGCTTATCAACCTTGGATAGTGGCTATGGAGTACTGTTCCGCATGCTAGTGCCTAGGCAATGAACATTTTATTGCCCCAGGATGAAATCCCTCTCTATACTGCTGGCCACTTGTTGGTCTCTAAAGACTGTGATAACTTCGTGTAGACCTAGTATCTTCATATACATAGGTATAGTTCATGGATTGCTACTTTGAAGGCATTGATTTCCCCTTTGCCTAGGATTGCTTTGTACGGGTACACCATGTCGATGACGTCAAAAGTAATTTGTTCTGTCAAGGCATTCAGACTAGCACCAAATGATAGTGGTAAGACTATTTTGCCGAGAGGAGACTAGCTTTGCCTTCAAATCCAAACAAAGGGTTATCCGCTGGATGCAGTAGCTTTGGGTTGATGCCATTCTATCAAAGTCGTGGAGGAATATAATGTCTACCTTGCTACCATTATCCATGAGGTCCTTGTGAATCTCCCAGTCTGCTATGTTACAGGTTATAACATTGCATCTGTATGGGGGGCATTGCGAAGGTTGACATCGCATGTGTCAAATGTTAGAGGAATGTGTGACCACATCGTCTGAACGATCGACCCATTGACCGCGACGTGATTGACACTTAGATAATAGTATTTTCTTTGTCTTTTGGTGTTAAAGTCTATACTCAAGCCTTCGCTGATCATGTTTATTATGTTGTGAACCGAAGGCTGGGGGTAAACCTCCTCCTCCTTGGGTGGGGGAGGGGCTGTCTTTGGTGTTGAATCGGCTGAGGGGTGGTGGTGCACTACAAGAATTTGGGTACCCATGAACTTAACCTTAAGTTCGACAAGGCCAACAAACTTAATTAGCTAAGTTCATCAAAAAATCGTCATCGACTATTGTTGGGGGCTTGTTCTCAAATGCTATGAATTAAGAACAAGGCAACACGAAAATGTTAAGTATAAATGCCCTTCGTCCGATGAAGCATTATTTCCCCAAGGATTTAATGAGCTTCGGACGAAGGCCAAGAGTAGAGTATTACGAAGATTTCACCTTCGTAACCGCACTCATAGAACAACAAATAATGAGAAATGACATATAAAATATAAAATATATTTACATGTTTTATTATGGGACCATATGAGTATTAGAACATAACGTTTAAATACAATTGTACCTTTGTCTTGGCGGAAAGCAACAATTCAAACGTAGTGAGCCAGTGATTACAAGATTGCGTGAACAGTGCCGGCGTACTGTTCACCTATTTATAGACACAGGATACAACCTGCGTAAAATTACATTTGAACCCTTTACAATTGATCACAATAATGACATAAACATCATGGGTCTTTGAGTCAATCCATCTCTAAGTCGGTTCAGCCCTTCGTCTTCATTGTGCCGAAGCTCTTTAAGTAATAGCTTCGGCGCTTGCTCCTGAGAGTGTCTACCGAAGGTGTTCTCTTTCTTTAGGATCTTCGGCTATGAAGCACACCCCCAACAGTAGCCCCTTCGCGGTGCTAGATCGTTTTTCGTAACGAGCTTGATCCGTGAAAAATCTTCTATGCTTCGGGATGCCGAAGATCCGAAAAACACCTTCCCTGAGCTCGTTGGCAAGAAACGATTAAAATATTCCGTGCTCGAGGTGGCTCCATCTTGCAGCAGTTATGCGCGCCTTGGCGATTCACCCTCTCGAACCCTGAGGCCCACCGCTCAGTGAATGCGGGTGACTGTTTGTCCATTGCGGGAGTCTTTGACGATTTACCTTCTCACCTGCGGCACTATATAAACAGACGGGTAGGTGTGAAGTTACCACAGCATTCATTGCTCTTGCACTGTTTTACTGTCAAAATTTTAGTCATAGCCGAAGCTTATTCATCGTGCTCAGACGAAGCCCCGCTTTTGAATCTGCTTCGTCACAAAAGGAAGAGCTTCGGGAAAATCAGAAAAGTCAACAACGAAAAATTTCAAGGAAGGCATAATTAAATGGCCAGAGTTCGCTCCATTGCTAGGGTTGATCGCGAGGGAGATGAGACCGAAGCTGTTGAGACCGTTCCGATTTCCGAAGCTATGAAGCGGTCTGGGCTGGTAACATCGGAGGACGTCCCTGTCGCCGGGGTAGAACAAGTTGATGTTGAGGAGACCGATTCTGAGGATGATTATAGCAGCGCTGTGCCGAGCAAACCCAGCCACCTTGATTTTTGGAAATCCACAGTCTCCAAAGGTGACCTACCTAAAATACTGAAATTGGGGTATTTCAATGAAGAGAATAAAAAGCTGGTTCGCTTTGGTGGAGAGGAAACCATTCCGAAGCCGAAAAAAGATGAAGTAGTAGTTTTTAAGAGTTTCTTCAAAGCTGGTTTGAGATTTCCCTTGAATAAGATGATTGCTGATGTGTTGAAGAAGTTTGGGATTTACTTCCATTAGCTAACTCCTAACGCTATCGTTAGGCTTAGCGTTTACATTTGGGCTCTCCGAAGCCAAGGGGTGGAACCGTTTGCCGAAGGTTTCTGCCGAGTACATGAACTGCATTACCAAACCAAGGCCAGGAAAGATGGGTTGCATGAGAACTTCGGTTGCTACAATTTTGCCTACCAGAAGACTACAAAATTTCCTGTGATCAGCTACCGAAGCAAGTGGCCGGCAGGCTAGAAATCGGAATGGTTTTATGTCAAAGTTGACGATGATGAGGAGAAGTTAGTCCAGAGCCCACTAGAGCTGATCTTCAGAGAGACCCGACCCCCATGCAACATGTTGCCAGGGAGTCCAAGTCAGATTGCTTTAGCTGAATTTAGGATTATCGCAGAGCACATTGGTACTAGAGACTTAGTGCAGGAATTTTTGGCTTTCAAAATATTTCCAACTATGAAAGAGTGGGTCATGCCGAAGCTCGAAGGAAAAAAGAAAGAAGGAGAACTTATCAGGCTGCCCTACCATTATAAATTCAAGAGACATTTCAAATTACCCTGCCAAGAATGGTGGGATACAATCGAAGTGATGTGTAACAAAATTCTTGGAAATTATTCTAAAAAGGAAGATCAACTGATGACAGCAGCCTTCGGCACCCGTCCGAAACGAAGGCTAAATCGAGTGATGGATGCTATAGGCTTTGAATATCCTGACTACGATCTACTGGACAAGGGTGCCGAAGGACAAAAAAGAAAAAGAGTGGCTAGCGCTCTGAATAAGGACGACGAAGATCAACCAAAGAAGAAAAAACAAGAGTCTGAGGTGAAAATAGTTGCTTCGAAGAAAAGAAAAACCCTGACTTCGAAGCAAAAACCAACTGATGAAGAATAAAAGACCTCTGCGACATCCTCTGCTTCTGAAATAGAGGAAATCCTGAAGGTAATGACTAAAACTTTTCCTGTCAAACTAAGTCCACTGGGGTTACATCTGATGAAGCTTTTTTAGAAGGAAAAGGAGCCCATAAAAACGGGAGCACCTAAGCCGAAGAGACAAAGAATCGTTACTGTGACAGAAGTTATTGAAGCAACTCCACCAAGAGCTTCAGCTCCGAAGGTGCCAGCCATTGAAAGCATGACAGCTACCGAAGCTGTACCTTCGGAGGCCCTCGCAGAAGAAGTCAGAGCCGAAGATGCCAAATCCAAAGATATTAATTTAGAGAGCGTAGCTGCTGATATAGACAAGATGTTACTAAACATGGCCGCGGAAGAAGCTGCCGCAGCTACCGAAGAGACTACGGCCGCAAAACCCGAGAAGGAAGAGATGATCGGAGATACTTCGGAAGATGAGACCTTTGACTTTCAAAACTTAATTGGCCAAGAGCTGACAAAAGCTGAGAAAGAAGAATTAAAAGAATACGCTATATCCTGCGGGTATCGGCCGGGAGCACTTCTCTTCGGTGGCATTGATGACGAAAAGTTAGGCTGCATACGAGATCAGACTGGTGCGAAGGTCATCGGTACTATATCAAAGAGTATCGGTTTCCCGAAGCTCGAAGCAGATATCGGCCTCTACCGACGACAACACATTGTCGGCAGTTTGTTCTATTCCAATTTTAAGGTAAACATCTTGCGTCTAACCGTTACTATTTGTAATAACACAAATATTTTCTAACGAAAGTCATTTGTCCACAGAGTATGCTCTTGAGCAAGGCCTTAAAAATGCAGCAGGACTTAGAAGACGAAAGGCACGAAGTCATAATTGGGAATTTAGAAAACAAAATAAAAGAGCAATCAGCTGCCATCGAGAAAAAAGACTTCGAGCTCCAATCAGCCGAAGGCTTATTAGCGGATGCTGAAGCCAAAATATCGGAATTAAATTCGAAGCTTCTTTCCCAATCAGAAAATTTTGAACAAGAAAAGCGGAAACTTGATATAAAGCTTGAAGCCGAAATTCAAAAAAGCTCGGAGCTGAAAGAAGCCTTGGCAAATCTTCAGAATAAATGCCTGGAGTTCAGCAATCGATGCATCCAACAGTTGAAACAGGTGTTTCATTTTGTCGGAGCTAGCAGCGAAAAGTTTACTCCTTCGGCTGAAGACCTACCTGGTGCCTTTGAGCATATTGAAGGTGAAATCAATGATCTTGACGAAGTCATAGCTGGGCATGGCGATTTCTGTGCCCTGGCAGCTTCTCGAGGCACAGCTGTTGCCTTTTTAAAGTCTGGCTGTGAACACGGGAAGATTGTTAATAGACCCAACTTCAGCCTGTCACTAGAAGACTTAGATAACATTCCTAGCTTGGCCCGAAGTATTGCAAATAGATTCATAAAATTAGTATGGACAAAGGGTGGCCGGAGCAAAGTTGGTGACGAAGCTCAAAGCCACCTCAAGTTGGTAATGAAATCACGCCTTATACTTACCTTTTTCCCTTGAATTTTAAATTTTGCTTATAATACTTACATACAGGTTGACCAAGCCGAAGCTGAAGCTGCGGAGTAAAAGGATGAAGCTCTATGGGTGCTGTCGAAGCTCGAATAGTCTGTTAAGAATAGCTCAAAAACCTTGTATAAAATATGATGTAATCAAATTTTGACTTTGTAATATAATCTTACTTTTCCGTCATTGTATGAAATGCTTTGGTGTGGACGAAATTAATACTTTTGAGCCGAAGGCGAAAACACCTTCCCTTCTTTGCGTACACAGCGAAGCATAAAATTGCCTCTTTTTCCCTTTTTCCGAAGCCTTCTCTTTCAAAACCGAAGGAAGTTTGTATGTTATGATGATGATGATCCTATGTATGTCTAAGTGAATGTTTATGAATGAAAATGTATGATGTAATGTATCGTGCAAATGAATGCTCGAAGACACATATGAAAGCATAACCACAACTCTTATTCCCTTAGGTATAACAAATCTTTGCCATTTATTTTTCAGCTTCACCGCTTATTTTTAGTGTATCAGCGTTGACTTTTCGCTGTAAGCCTCCCTTAGGAGCTTCTTCGCCTTTTACTTCAGCGGAATCAGCGTTTATTTTTCGCTGTAAGCCTCCCTTAGGAGCTTCTTCGCCTTTTACTTCAGCGGAATCAGCGTTTATTTTTCGCTGTAAGCTCTGCATTCCCTTATGAACGACTTTTGAGCAGAAAACTTACTCTGTACTCCTTTAGGAACGGCTTTTTGTAGCTTCGTCGTGCTCTGCATCCCCTTAGGGACGTCTTTTGAGCTTCTCCCTGTTTTTCCTTTTTCTCTTCGCACTCGATGGTGCATGCCTAGTTTTTACATTTACATCTTCGGGGGATATTGCTCTTGCGGAGCTGGTATTAGAAAAAGAAAAATTACATGCTATGGCCCCATTAAAAACCTTTCTCCCCCTTTGGAAAGGAAAATGGTGCCATAGGAAAGAATAAAAAAGATTACATCAGATTACACATAATACCGCCGAAGCTTATCCGCATTCCAAGATCTAGGAATGTCGTTGCCGTCCATATCCTTTAACCTGAAGGAATCGGGTCTTGACAAAGATGTTACCAGAAAAGGTCCTTCTCACTTCAGCTGAAGCTTGCCTACTGTGTCGGGGTTGGCCACTCTCCGAAGCACCAGATGTCCTGGCTTAATATTTTTTAACCGAACCTTTCTATCACGCCATTTTATTGTTTCTGCTTGATATTTATTGATGTTCTCCACAGCCTGAAGCCTGATCCCTTCTATAGCATCTTTTGCCACAGAATAATCAGCTTCGGTTTCTGCCGAAGCCACTGTTCTTATTGATCTCGTTTTAGCTTCTTCTGGGGTTATTGCTTCATCACAAAACAACAACTTGAATGGTGTAAAGCCTGTTGACCTTGACATTGTTGTGTTGTGACTCCACACCACTTTGATTAATTCATCTGGCCACTTTCCCCTAGGCTAATTGAAGATTAACTTCATTATTCCTGTCATTATAATGCCATTAGCTCTTTCAACAAGTCCATTTGACTCCGGGTGCCGAACCGATGCAAAATGGATCTTCGTGCCAATTCGTTCACAAAACTCTTTGAAAGCTTCAGAATCAAATTGTGTTCCATTGTCCACAGTGATACCTTTTGGCACCCCAAAGCGACACACAATATTTTGCCAAAAAAACTTTTGAACAGTGGTCGAAGTTATTGTGGCTAAAGGCTTCACATCAATCCACTTAGAAAAATATTCTACTGCCACCACAACATATCTAAAATTCCCTTGTGCTGGTGGAAGTGGGCCTAGCAAATCAAGGCCCCACCTTTGCAATGGCCAAGTGGGCTGTATTAATTGAGTTAGAGACGAAGGTTGTTTTTGGTCTCTTGCACATTTTTGACAACCTTCGCACTTTTGGACTAATTCTGCTGCATCCGAAGCTGCCTTCGGCCAATAAAATCCTTGACGAAAAACTTTACCCAACAAAGGCCTAGATCCAATGTGAGATCCACACAGGCCTGCATGTATTTCTTTCATTAGCTCTATATCTTCAGCTCTGGATAAACATTTGAGTAATGGAGAACAGACTCCATGCTTATATAACTCCCCTTCTATTATTACATATGGACGGGCTCTTGCCGCTATTCTCTTATGATAAGCTTCGTCATCTGAAAGGAAATTGCCCCGAAGAAAAGATATGATCTCAGTTCTCCAATCTTCACTATAGACGGGAGATATATTGAGTACTGCTCTTTCAAGAAGGTCAACCGAAGGTGCTTTTATTGTTTCAAAAAATACTTCCGAAGGTAAGGGCAGCCCCTGTGCCGCTGACTTGGCTAGTAGATCAGCGTGCTCATTTTCTTCTCGTGGAATGTTCTTGACAGAAAACCCTTCGAAGGAAGCTTCAAGTCTTCGAACTGTATCTAAATATTTCTCAAGCTTCGGATCTCTTGCTTTGCAACTTTTGTCAACATGGCCAGAAATGACTTGAGAATAAGTTTTAAGAACTGCCCTTCTTATCCCCATTGCCTTCAGCTTCCGAAGACCCAAGAGCAAAGTTTCATATTCAGCAATATTATTTGTACAACTAAAATCAAGTTTCACTGCGTAGCATGTTCTGACTTTTGAAGGTGCAATTAAAACGGCAGCTGCACCGGCCCCGAAGGTTCCCCAGGAACCATCGCAAAATACTGTCCAAGCTTCGGCATCTTTACTTGCTTCTTCTTCGTGAGCCCCTGGCGTCCAGTCAGCGATGAAATCTGCTAGCGCCTGGGACTGAATCGAAGATCTATGCACATAATCAATATAGAATTCATTGAGTTCCGCAGCCCACTTTCCAATCCTTCCCGTAGCTTCTCTGTTTCTCATAATATCCTTCAAAGGCTGTGATGAAGGAACAATTATATGGTATGCTTGAAAGTAATGTCGAAGCTTCCTGGAGGCCATTAAAACAGCATACAACACCTTCTCCAATTCTGTGTAATTTTTCTTTGATAAACTGAGAACTTCGGAGACAAAGTATATTGGAGCCTGCTTTTTCAATTGGCATTCAAGCTTCTCCTGAACAAGCGCCGCACTTACTGCAGAGTGTGAAGCTGCCACATACAGCAGCAGAGGAGCCCCTGGCGCTGGTGGAGTTAAAGTTGTTAAATCTATCAAATACTGTTTCAGTTCTTCAAAAGCTTTTTGCTGAGCTGATCCCCATTGAAAAACTTCGGCTGACTTCAGCACTTCAAAGAATGGTAAATTTCTCTCTGCCGATCTGGATATAAATCGATTCAAAGATGCCAATCTTCCTATCAGCCGCTGAGCCCCTTTCTTTGTGCTTGGTGGCTCCATCCGAAGGATAGCTTCGATTTTATTTGGATTAGCTTAGATTCCTTTTGTTGAAACCAGACAACCGAGGAATTTCCCCTTTTTTACCCCGAAGACACACTTTTCCGGATTTAGCTTCAGACCAGCTTGCCTAAAATTAGCGAATGTCTCCTTCAGATCAGCAATGTGATTTTCTTGCTTTGTGCTTTTTACTATGATATCATCAACATATGTTAGCACGTTTCTGCCTATTTGAGAATGAAGGACCTTTGCTGTCATTCTGCTGAAGCTTCCTCCAGCATTCTTGAGCCCCTCAGGCATCTGAAGGTAACAATATGTACCACTGGGGGTGATAAAGCTGGTTTTTGGCTCGTCTTCTTTCTTCATCCAGATTTGATGGTAGCCTGAGTAACAATCTAGTAAACTCATGAGTTCCGACAAAGCTGCTATGTCTACCAGAGAATCTATTCTTGGTAATGGAAATTCATCCTTCGGATAAGCCTTGTTGAGATCAGTAAAATCAATGCACATTCTCCATTTACCATTGGCTTTCTTCACCATAACAGTGTTGGCTAGCCATTCTGGGTATTTTACTTCTCTGATGACTCCAGCACTGAGGAGTCTTTTTACTTCATTTCGAGCACCTTTGGCTTTGTCATCAGACATCTTTTGAAGCCTCTGCTTCTTGGGTCTGAAGGATGGATCCACATTGAGCGAATGTTCAATAACATCCCTGTTGACACCACAGAGATCATTGGCTGACCAAGCAAAAACATCTTTGTTGTTGAACAAAAACCTTATGAGGGTTCTCTCCTGTTCTTCAGACAATTGGGAACCCAGCAGCACCTTCTGCTCTGCAATATTTTCACATAAAAGCATGGGCTTCGGCTGATCGGCCGAAGCAGCCTTCTCCCTTCTGTACTTGTACTGCTCACAAGCTTCGTTTCCATCTATATTATGGATTGCCTTTGAATCTGTCCAGTTCCCTTCAGCTTTTCTGGCAGCTTCCTGACTCCCATAAATAGCAATAGGTCCCTGATCCGAAGGTATCTTCATGCAAAGATATGCTGGATGAAGAATTGCTTCAAAAGCATTAAGTGTTCCACGACCAATGATGGCATTATAGGGGTATTCTATGTCAACAATATCAAACACAACTTGCTCAGTTCTGGTGTTGTAAACAAATCCGAAGGTCACTGGCATGGTGATCTTTCCAAGTGCTACAATCTGTCTTCCTCTGAAGCCACAGAGAGGATGTGTAGCATCATGAATCTTGTCTTCTGGCTCTTGCATTTGTCTGAAGGCCTTAGCAAATACGATATTAGCTGCACTGTGGCGGAACTGCCCGAATTATTCCGACTTAAGTGCCTAAGTCCCACCTTAGAGGCTAGACCACACTTAAATGGGAATAACCCATCAATCCCTCGAATCTAGTCTGACGAGGCCACTGACAGGATCAAGTACCACAATCTCACTCGAAGGTGAGTCATAGAGCAAATACAATAAAGCATAAAACCATACATTAATGAGTATCAAATTAGTACATCACCATCGGAGTTTTGCAAAAGTAGCCATCATTGTTCGAAGTGCAGCGGAATAAAGTTAACGATAGATAAATGGAGGGATGGGGAAGCCTGTCCCATCACTCCTCATGCTCCTCCTCGGTCGAGGCGGGGTCCCACTCGACAGTCCAACCCGGTGGCAAGGCGGACGGCCAAGTCACTCCAGCAACCATGTCCTCCAGAGAACCTGTAAAATTATGCCACAAGCAAGGCTGAGTATACTAATACTCAGCTAGACTTACCCGGTGTGAGGAGTCTACTCCTCTACCTCTAGACATGCAGCTGTTTGGCTGTGGGGTTTGGTTGCCAAAAGCACTAGCTGAGTTTCTAAATCAAGTTTTTAACTTTGTCATATTAAGTGTGACTCTCTTAAGAGTAAAGATGTACTATCTACTCATACATAGTAGCAAACATTTTTAGCAATCAACATCTTGTATCATCTCATCATAATTCCACTTGTTACTCAATGTAGTAGCATGGATCAAGCAGTCTCATTAGCTGTGAGAAGCAGACGATTCGAATCGAGTTTTTAAACCTTGCAAGGTAAACCTAAACATACGACATGTAGGGGCACTCCGTCCCCACACACATCAACCGTCCCCATCGATTCCCTGGCAACAGATCAGGGCTCACCGCCTTGGCGTACAATGCCTCACTGACCCCGACTGCCGTCGTGCAGTGACCGCACTTGTACCCACCATAACCGGAATGGGAGACCACGTCTCAGGTCGCGTGAGGGGATATGTCTGTGGGCAGGTTCACTCAGGTACTAGGCTTACCGATTTACCATATTTCTCGGTATGTGTTTAGTACGTTCAAACGCTTGACTCACGGTACCACACCTTAATCCTTATTCCAGTTTTTATCCCGTGGACAACCAATCCCCATGGATTGTTGTTCACCAACCAGCATCATTATGATAAGAAAGTGGATACAATTAATTTCCTGACCTCGCGCGAGTGCTAGAAAAATCACTCGACTTCTACCGAAATCCCTGTTTAATAAAGCAGCTACTCGACTTAGCATACTAGTATTCATCTCAATGGGATTCCTGAGATCATGCAACTAGGGTTTCAAACAACTCCTACACTTAAGTGCACATTCAATCCTACAATCAATAAGTGTAGTAAAATAGCATAAATAACAGGTTATGCATAAAACCGGGGCTTGCCTTCCAAGGCTGTGGCAGGCAGATCCTCTGGTGCAGGCTCTGGTGCTGGATCTGGGGCTACCTCCTGAGCAGCTCCTTGCTCCGGCACGAGGACGTACTCTCCATCAGCGAGGTTACAGTCTATCGAAATGCAATGAATATGTATGTCATGATTATGCAGGATTTAATAACATTATGCTAAGGAAGAAGAACTAAGTTAATCCGCAACTTAGGGTTTCTTGGTCATACGTGGCTTTTAGTAGTTTATGCTTATCACTCTAGGTTTAGGTTTTGTTAAGGATAAGCATAGTGGATTTGTAATTTCCCTATATACTTTAGTGGACAATTTACAAGGGTTTTAGGGTCACACTAATTTCCATCATATTCTTTTCCCCTGCTTTATTTTCTATTTATGAATTTTAGTGTGGGTTTGAACTACAACAGTGATTTCAAAATTTTCAAAAATTTGGTAAAAATTACAGTGGCTTGTCATTGGTCAATGTAGTCAGTTCTAGGAGTTTGAGGTTCAAAATAAAAAGGTTATGCTTTGGACAAAAATAACAAAAGTTGTGTAATTGGGCCACTTTACACTACAACTCTTAACTAGGGGTAGGTTCTGCCCTGAGGGTTATTTTTGTTGGCATCTAACAGTAATAATAAGCTTCTGTGCCAAAAATCACAGAAAGTTTATTGGTGGTTATTTAGTTGTGATTTTCTAAAGTTTTATATCAAAAAGGTGCTTATAACTAACTTGTTATTTGAAAAATATCAAACAACAGACTTTGTATTTTTCCTATGTTTATAATAACAAAACATTAGCTATCCCAAGGGTTGGGGTGTTTTCCCCTTGGGGTTATTTTTGTAGGGTTTTTCTAAGTTTTCCTTGTTTTTCCTAAAATAAAAGGTATCCTATTTATTTTATACTAAACTAGGGTATCATAGATTTTTCTAGTGAACTACACCGAATAAGTGTCCTAACAAAAATAGGAGTGCCCTCTGGTTCATTATTTAAATCAACTTTTCTATTTTTCTTAACCTTAAGCATATTGTAAAATAAATGGCAAAAACTAACTTAATGGGTTGGACAAAGAAGTTTAGCATTTTTAAACAGGTCAGTAGGTGGACATAAGCTTCTCCAAATTTTTCCAACCTTAGTCAAATAGCGCAACCATTTTTAATCCTATTATTTAGCTTTTGGTCAAAACAATAATTAAATCAGAACCCTAAAGTTTTCTGTAGTACATAGGGGTTTTATATTTTTTCCTAAGCAGTTTACATTATTTAAGGTCTAACAAAATTGGTTTGACTAAATTTGGACGAATAAAACAGAAGTTATGAATTATTCAAGTTCTATTCAAAATTTAAATCAGATTTAATAAAGGTTTCTTGGAAAACTACTTTGCGCCGAGGACCCTGGGTTTAATCCAAATCAATCCGCTCAAGTCTACCCCTGCGCCACTATTCATTTGAGTCACTGACATTTCACAAAACCCCCCAGGCTTCTTTCCTTCTCCCCCGCGGTCCTTCCCTAGATTTAAACAGTACCCGCGAGAAAGAAAAGGGTGGTGTGGCTTACCGGTGGCGAGAGAGGTCCGGCGAGGGGTGGGGTTGGCTCAGGGAGGCTCTAGCGGTCACAGCGATGTACGGCTCGACGGCGGGAATGGCCGGAATCGCTCGGTCCACGTGCGCAGGCGGGTAACTTCGTCGGCGGCGGGTGTGCCGGCCAAATCACGGCGATCTAGTTCAATCCATTGGCACGGTGAGCTTCACAGGGTTATGTAGAGGCTAGATGTGCCTTGAATCGGAAAATGGCACGGTAGCTTACCCGGTCTACGCTCGACGGCGGTCGGAGGGAGTCTGGCGACCGTGGACTGGCCTCTCCGGTGAAGCAGACTTCGATTCCTCGCTCGGGGAGCTTCACCGAGGTGTGCTCAGTCGTCTCCGAGGGTCGGACAGGATTGGGAAAGGCTTGGTTGGCCGGTCTACGGCGACAGGGGCTCGGGTGGCCGCGGACACGCCGTGCACGGGCAAACGACGGTGAGGTTGAGCTCCGGTGAGGTTGAGTGTGCGCGGAAGGGTATGGTCGACGCCTGAGTGGGCTTTATAGGCGCGGGCGCGGGCCATGGCGTCGGCTGGCCTTTGGCGCGACGCGGGGCGCGCGCGGGCGTGCTCTGGCGTGCACAGAGCGCGTCGAACACGTGTAGGTTTTCTTCTGCCCATGTTCCATAGCTCGCCCAAGTCGCAAGCGTGCGAATCTTGGCAAAAATCCGGCTCGAGTCTTTTCCTAGCACCTAGGGCTGTCTCTCATCCGTGAGTCGCCATGGCAGATATGCCCTAGGTAGGGAGATCTTTGGACGCCAAATCAGGTATGTCTCTCTGCCCACCTCGCGACAAAAACAATGCCAAGGCATGTCAAACGTCAAGGTCTCGGGCTCAACTTTTTCCAGTGGGTGCCCTAGGTGGTATGCCACATTTTTGGTATAGAACTTAGGTGGTTTTGATGCCATCTTCAAGGTGAACACGGTTGATCTTTAGATTAGGTGTAGTTTTTGACTTAGAGAGAATTTGAGAGCTCTAGCTCTTTCTCTACTTAAGGAAGGGATTTGGGGTTTTTCAAGGGGTCTTTTTGCAACATTTCCTTCCCATATTTGCTGGTTAAAAAGTCACTTAAAGTTTGGTTAAAGATTAACTCATGATTTGCACATTTGCTTATCCTCCCCCCTCTCAACCATGGTTTTGGGAGATAGGGTTCAAGAGAGGTCTAGGGTTTACTCTCCTCTTGCCCAAGGTAGTAAGTGCACAAAAGCTTGAGTGATGCTCTTAGGTCATTAACAATCTTGATTAACACATGGTCTCCAAGGTTCTTATGTTCTTCTCAAGTTTCTACCACATGTGATCACAGTCATCAGTGCATAGATGTGCTCTAGCCATGGTAACACCTGAGGTGTTACAGCCCTCCCCCTTAAAGGAATCTCGTCCCGAGATTTTAGGCAGAGTCCTCTAGAGGGTGCTACGAAGGCACGTTGATGGGCTACTCCTTCTTATACTCAAGTTTCTCTTGTTAACTGCTCTTCGAATGTCATTCTCTTTGCAACTTCAGAAGGAAGCCCTTTTTAAGTTAAATCCACAACTTAGACTATCCTTGTTATCTAAGTTTTTCTTATAATTATTTTCAAAGGGCAGGTGGGGGTGTGGGGTTTTGAGTTACGTACCGACTCTTTTGGGCAGAAAGTCGGGGAAGCGAGAGCGCAGAAAATCCTCAGTCTCCCATGTAGCTTCTTCTGCTGAATGGTGACTCCACTGAACCTTATACATTCGGATTGACCTTGCCCGTGTTGATCTCTCCTTCTGATCCAATATCTTGATGGGGTACTCTTGATAGGACAAGTCTGGTTCTATCTCAATGTCCAGTTCAGGTAGCACTTCAGTGGGTAGGCGAACACATTTCCGCAGCTGAGATACATGGAACACATCATGAACAGCTGACATGCTAGGTGGCAACTTCAATTGATAGGCTACGGGTCCACAAGCTTCCTTGATCTCGTAGGGTCCAATGTAACGAGGAGCTAACTTGCCCTGAATCCTGAATCTCTGGACACCCTTGGTGGGTGACACCTTAAGATAGACATGGTCTCCTACTTCAAACTGCAGAGGCTTCCGCCTCTTGTCATGATAGCTCTTTTGCCTGGCCTGAGCAGCTTCTAAGTTTTTCTTGATGATTCTGACCTTTGCCTCTGCTTCAAGTACTAAATCTGGCCCAAAAATTTCCCTCTCTCCTGCTTGAGACCAATTCAGCGGGGTCCTACACCTTCTCCCATATAAGGCTTCAAAAGGTGCCATCTTTAGACTGGACTGGTAGCTGTTATTATACGAAAACTCTGCCAAGGAAAGACACTTGTCCCACTCCTTTCCGTAGTGTAGTACACATGCCCTTAATATGTCTTCCAAAATCTGGTTTACCATTTCTGTCTGTTAAAAGTTGCCTAGAGGGGGGTGAATAGGCAAGTTAAAACTTTTTCAACAAAAACTAGAAGCAAACTGGGTAAAACTGAATTGATCTCGAAATTCACCCAGTTAACTTTGGAAATGAGATGTTCTAAATGATCCACAGGGTTCAAAGTAGTAGATCTGAGAAGGGCACTTCTCAAAATCCACACACCAAAAACATATAAACAAATCTTTCACGGAATGGTGAGAGAACGAATAACACGAATAAGCACAATGAACAAGAACACAAGATACACAAGATTTATCCCGAGGTTCGGTCACACCACAAAAGGTGCCCTACTTCCTCGTTGAGGCGCCCACAAAGAGCCGGGTCTCTTTCAACCCTAATCCTCCCTTTGCCGACCACAAAGGTCAAGCCCACACAATAATCTTTGCTCAAACGAGCGGGTAATACAAACTTTCTTGTGGTCTTCCACAAGATTTGGAGACTCACAAGAGACACCTAGTCGTCTAGGAGCTAAAAGCTCCAAGAGTAATGAATCCACAAAGAACTCGATGTAGTACCAAAGCTCGAATGAAGAAGAGCAAGAGAGATTTAGAGATGGAGCACAAAAACCATAGCTCTCAAGCTCACTCAAAGATTTCTCTCCAAAGATTTGAAATGGGAGAGGCAAGAGATGTGTGTGAGAGAGAGGGAGATGTTTCTTGGGTTAGAAATGGAGTTCAAATCGTGCTCGCTGCTGTGGGGTGAGAGGTAGGAGTGAGTATATATAGGTGGAGCTCAAAACTAGCCGTTTGGGCAGATTTTTCTGCCTGAGACCGGTTGAACCGCCCCCTAGGGCGGTTGAACCGCCCCTGGCAGGCCTGGCAGCCTGTCTGCCAGTCTGACTGGCAGACTGACGTGCAGACTGACCTGCAGACTGGTTAAGTTGACCAAGACCGGTTGAACCGCCCATAAGACCAGTTCAACCGCCTGGGGCAGGCTGACAGTCAGTCTGCCAGTCAGACTGGCAGACTGCAGGTCAGACTGCAAAAACAGGTCCTGACACCGGTTGAACCGCCCCTAGGGCCGGTTCAACCGCCTGGGGGTCAGACTGGCAGTCAGTCTGCCAGTCAGGAGGTCAGACCGGTCAGCTGACCCTGACACCGGTTGAACCTCCCCTAGGACCGGTTCAACCGGTTTTGACCAGTGAGGTCCGGGAAAAAAACCCCGGCTAAACTTTCCCTGGACCCCAGTTGAACCTCTGTGGACCCCGGTTGAACTTGCCCTGGACCCCGGTTGAACCTCTATGGACCCCGGTTGAACTTGCCCTGGACCCCGGTTGAAGTTGAAGTTCAGCTGGAGTTGAGAAAGCTCAACTCAGCTGAAGTTCAGCTCAGCTGAAAAGCTCAGCTGTAGCTGAAGAAGCTCAGCTTAGCTGAAGTTCAGCTGAGCTGCAGTTTAAGAAGTTCAGCTGCTTTTCAACAAGAACACTCTAGGTTTCTCAAACCTAACCATGGTCAACCATAGAATGTTAAAGAGATTTTTGCTTTTCAAAAATAGCTTTTGAATATAGAGGTTTGAGCTTTGGCAAACACCAACCTTCTTTTTGGATCCCCCTTGATAGTACGATGATTCCTATACTCAAGTTAAATAAAATATAATTAAGAAAACTCCTTGAGTCATTGGTGTCTCATGTGTGATTTCTCTATGGCGTTGCTTCATAAGGATCACAAACATCTTTGTCTCACCTTTTGAAGCAAACACAAATCAAACCCTATGACTTGTACCATATCACCATGTATGAGTTCAAATCATGGCTTCAAGTCACCGTACTGATGTATCAACATGTTATAACTCTTCATAGCTGATTAGTTCGTCGACTTAGTGCAAGTACTCTCTTCTTCACCTTAGCCATGGTACCTCGGTCCACAAGCCGTCGCTTGGCCTTCACCTTCGCTTAGTTCCTCGAAGCACTTTCCTTGCTATCTTCACCCTATCAAGCCATTCTTGAGTCACATATTGAGCATCCATTGAGAGAATCATTTCTTCAATATTGTGAACCTTGCTTGAATGTCTTCTAGATATAACTGTCAAGATCAATCAAGCTCTAGTTTGATTCTCATAGAAGCATATATGGACTTACAGTAATATGGTCAAGCCAATTCACGATTCCTCATATCTTATTCACTTTGGCTTGACCAATCATCTTAATCACTTCAACCTCTATTATGATCATATTTATGCATAGTGATTTCTCAGGACTTGTCCATATATTCAAACCAATATAGAGACCATATTATATCCATTTGCATTGTCTCACTGGTTATTTGACCTTGTGTTGAACCTTGTTCACTGATCATTATACACTATTCAAGTATGTTCATCATACTGAATTTCCTGTTCAACACTTGGCAATCTTGTTAGACCTTTAAATGTGTTGTTATCCAAATCACCAAAACTCACAAAAGGGATGAATGCACTTTCAATCTCCCCCTTTTTGGTGATTGATGACAACATATTTAAAGCTTACATAAGATTTGATAAATAAGATTTTGAATCCTATGATATAGTTTCCTCCCCCTAAATATGTGCATTTCAGAAAATACCAATTTTGTACTCAAATGCCAAAACCACATATTTGGGTCAAAGAGTGAAGACTACTTATATCATACTATTCATAGGGTGCTTTCTGTCATAAATAAACATGATGCTCATGACATATTATGCACTCATCAATTTCCTTCATCTTATGTTTTACTTGTGATTCAACCCCCTTTTGTCAATTATTTCTCCCCCTTTTCAAAAGTCTTCTTACACATAGTTACATAAGACTAAAGGTAAGCTTTAATGCACAATTTCTCCCCCTTTGTCATAAATCTCCAAAAAAATATAAAGAATATAAAGGGTAGAAATTATGATTAATCAAGATTTGAACACACTATCATGAAAAGGGTCCTTATATGGCACAAAGGTAATGGAGAAGTGTCATAAGTGATGTACCTTTGCGTTTTACCTTTTCAAAGGGGTGTTCCACACTTGTGTTGTATTTAGAGTTCATTTTGCAATCTCTTATTGGCATAATTGTGACATAGGTCCAAGATATCAAATTAATATTGTCATACTAATTGAAAGATAAATCTTGATACCTGGAGTTAGATGTCACCTAGCATTTTCTTATCATAACAAGAGGCAGCATGAAAATTGCACAAGTATGAATTATACAACTAGTGATCATGTACGAAAAATATCAATTGAAAACCACCAATTGATACAATTTGATAGATAATCAGATCACTAATTGCATATTACACTAAGTTCTCCTCAAGTTTTAGTGCACACATATATATGAATTCAATTGATACCTGTTGAGAGTACTTATTTGCAACTTAAAGTACCATTGGCATAAAAGGAGTATCAATTGAACATAATCATTCAACATAAGAAACATGTGCACTATTTAATCAATTAAGTTCTAGATAGGAGAATCTATAAGCTATGCTACTTCAGATATTTGTAATCCAAAAAGATGTGATACATATTTACCAATTTTAGATGACGTTGGAGTAGCATATACAAGAGAAATTCATTCTCTTATGAAATGTATAGAAAATACATTTATTGGAGCAAAGAATCTTTGATACCCATCAAAATTTGCAGTGGAAGCGATTGTCTTTGCTTGAAGATTCCTTTCTAATTGGAGACTACACACATAATAGACTTGAAAATGAAGTTAGTCTCAAAGATTCAAATTATAGACCATTCTCCCCCTAAATGTGTGCATACAAGTGATGAATACTTGTTTAGCTTATGCACTTGGACTTGTGAGGCCAGGGGATTAAGTTCTACAATTTGAACCTTGGTACAAATAAAGTATGAAAATATGAAATTGCACCAATTTAAGGAATTACTCATAATCAAACGGTATACTAATAGACATGATATGCAATATTTTAAGCCAAGATTCAAGTGCAACCTTATGATGTGACTTAAGATATTGCATATACATGCATACACTAACTTGTAAGAGCCTAGATACACAAATGTAATACAATAATTCATGGAGTGACACACCTTTGTTCTATGCCATATGGTCTTCATTATAATCATGAATTTCTATCTTAGCTTTTGATAGGCTTGACATTTCAAAGAGAAACTTATCCTCTTTAAACTATCAAGAGAAACTCATTCTCTTCAAAGAACTACACAAATTCACTAAAAGAAAATGTTAGTCTTTAAGGACATAAGATATAGAATGAGCTCCCCCTAAATGTATGCATCAAGTACTCGAATTACTTGTAACATGCACTTGATTTAATTAAGATTCTTAGAGGGGTTCATCATATATCTTGGTCAAGGCATAATATATTTGAAACAATTGAATTTATGCTGGAGAACACAAATCGTTCCCCAATAGAACTAATCCATGGGGTGACATGTGGTAAATATTTGATCATTTCCTTGGAACCACTCATCCTCATTTGATGTTCTCCAAGGTGTGAGACTACAAAACATGAACTTGGAGAAATCATTAGCCTCACAAGATATAGGCTAAACTCTCCCTCAATTTGTGCATGCAAGAGTACACAGAGTACACTTATACACATCAACAATACAAGGTTAAAGGAGATGTTTGCACTATATCTTGGTTTAACATAACATGCTTTACATAGATGATGAAGATTATACCAATTAAAAGTTTAAGAACTAAAAGTATATCAATTGAAATCTTGAAGGGTAAAGCATGCTAATATGAACCTCAAACCTCATAATGAAGGATATCATATAAATATATCACTACATCTTCATTATTTGGTTGACAAAAAAATATAACTCCCTTCTTGAATCACTGTGATTTCTTTTCTCTTTATGATTTCATCCAACCAGGCGATCTTGAACTTCATTGATCTTGGCTTGGTTCAATATACTTGATATGAGACCCATTGAAACTCAATGATTGAAACAACCAAGACTCTTATATCTGTGGATTTTGAATCCATCTTGAAAACACTTGGAAGGACCTTATTGAAACACTTAGAAAAGAGAGCATTAGAAACACAAGGGAGGGTTTCACAAATGATAATCCTTATATGTGGATGGAAAATGAATTATCATTCTTGAAACCCAAAAAGATAGATTAAATTCCTTTAAATTAGTGCACACATATATTTGATGTCAAAGTTATATGCACTATTGAAAATTTTATAGTGCAAGGAAATTAACCTATACTATGGTACATTCCACTAAGGATAAAATACTAAAACAACTGAATGAGAGGAAGTTTTCATACCTTGGCCTCTTATCAACTTCATCTTACTTTAGTTGAATAGTATCCTTTAAGCTTGTGATTTATCCAATTAAATAATAAGCACCATCTCTTAACATAGATTTTCTATGGATAAACTCAACACAAGAGATGGCATTAGTAGCACAAGCACTAGTTTCTTATTTAGCAACCCTTTATATGTGGAAGACAAGCATGTTGCTAAAATAGAGAAACATCATAATATGGACTAAATTTCCTTGAACCCTCATGCACAATATATTTTGAATGACATGGATAATATGCATGGTTATTCAATGAAGTCTAAAGGGATGACTTAATCCATATTATGGTGAGTGTCTAATATAGAAGAACCAAATCCAAATTAACTAGATAGAGAATATGTCACATAATTTTGGATTGTTCACCATATGATAATATTCATTCATTTTCCAATTAGACCTTTATTTCATAATCAACAACTAATGTATATCCTCAAGTGCTTCTTTTTCCTTAGTGGCTACACAAGTCACAAAAGAGATAAGATTTGAAAATAATATGCACTTGAGATTCAGTTGTTACCACCCTTGCTACTATCTCCAAATATGATTTATACATTCATTATCGAGCACCCAACTTGATCCATTTAAGAAGTGTTCCTGCAAAACAAGTTTAAGCTTCGTAGTTTGGTACCCAATTTGAATTAATTGGGTCCTTTGAGATTAGTAATAAGAGCCTTAGGTACCCACACATTCCTTATTGTGGCCATTCTCTTTGTGTAGGTATCCACATATACATGACAACCATCTTACTATGGTTCCAAGTTAATATTTAATCACACAGATAAAAACTAAAGTTAAGAATATGAGACTTTTCTCCTTTTCTTGATACATCATTGTGTTGCCTTCTTGATGATGAACCTAGCTTAACCTTGGGTGCACCTAGCTTATCAAGGTTAGTCACACAAGCATTCATATCATAAAGACAACTTATGCATGGAATTTACAACTTAGCGATCCAATTCAATGTAAAGCATATGGATACCGATTGAAGTAGATTTCTAAGATATCAAAATATGGGTTTCCAAAATTTAGAGAGTATGGATCACTAAGTGTACCTTTTATAGTTCAAAAATCATATCCATGTTAGTGCATATGTATGTGATGAATATCAACAAAAGGATTCTTATGCACTTTTAGAATTAACGATAAGGGAATTTTAAACTGCATCAAGAGTAGCTATTTAGAAAACAAAGATTACAATCCATATGAATGAGATACAAATTTACCATTTTAGATTATCTCAGTATAGCTCACTCAAGTGAAACTTATTCTCTATGACACAAGATATATAATGTTCTCCCACTAGATATGTGCATCAAGTATTTGAATGACTTGCCACATGCACTTTCAATTCAGTTAAGAGTCTTATGAGGAGTGCATTACATATATTGGGTCAAGGCATGACAAATTTGCAATGAATTAACTTATCTTTAAGAATACTTACCACCAAGTAGAGCATACCATTTGTTATATCAATTGAAAGGTCTTACTATATGAGATGGTGTCATCTAAGTAATCTTCTTTTCTTCATTTGTGGAGACTTCCTTCTTTAGCTTGTTATCCCTTTTCCTCTTAGAACTAGTCGAAAAGCACTTTGAAAAGAGGTATTAGTAGTACAAGGAAGTATTTAATGAATGATGATATTTATATATGAATGTCAAGTAAATCATCATTTATGAGACATAAAGGCATAAATTAAATTCCTTTTAAGTTAATGCACATGGAGGAGTGAGTTAACAATGTGCACCAATTTACAAATTTAAGCCAAAAGAAATTTAACCTTCATATTGACATTTCTTTACATAGAATAGATTATTACAAATTGAAAGAATGCCACTTGAAAGGAACTATTATTGGTCACATACCAAATGAAACAACTAGTTCCATACCTTTGCCTTGACCATTTCTAATCTTTCTTTTAGGTGAAGATTAACCTTTAATGCTTGTGATTTTACCAAATGAAAGAGCACAATCTCTACTTATCAATTTCCATGAAATGGCTGAAAAGAGATTGCATTAGAAACACAAACAATAATTTCCTATTTAGAAACCTCTAGTATATGAATGACAAGAAGGTTACTAAAATAAGGAAACCTCATGATATGAACTAAATTGCCCTTACAAGCATCATGCATAACACCAAAATTAAACAAGGTGAAAAAAACATGATTATTTATTAAGTTTACATGGCAAGTTTAATTCATAGCATGGTGAGTGATTAATGTAGAAGACTCAAAACCAATTTAAACAAGAATGAATACTTCACATAGTATTGGTTTGATCTTCATTGAATGTTGAATGGCACACTCCATTTGGGAAACACATTCTCATGTTGTGAGACTACATAAACACTTGGATAGAAGCATTAGTCTCACAACTCTAGTCATATAGAGAATTCCCTTTTGGTAAGTGCTTTAAGAATTTGAATTTCTTACTTAGCACTCTATTCATTTAAGAACATGGGATAATACTCTTTATGTCTAGGTCATGGCAATAATATGATGATTAACTTGAAATATGCCACAAGATACATACAATCAATTTAAAGCATGTAGATTGTCACAATATAAAAATATGAACTTGCAATCTACCATATAATTAGATCCTTTCCAAAGCAAGGTAAAATCTTTTAAGTTCATTCTCAAGTGCTTCATTTTTCCTATGTGTCTACAAAAGACACAAAGGAATATACCAATTAAAAGCAATGTGCACTTAAGAGTTAATTGTTACCATCCTTTGGATATCACTTGGTTGTAGGCCTTTTGCTTGATTCCCACAAAGGTTAATCCTTATTCCCTACAACACAAGTTCTTGCTAGAGATGAATATGAAGTTAGTGATATAACAACTCAATTCATCTTTGGGTCAATCTTAAATGATAGACAATGTAAGATTGATAGCTTGAGATAAGAATTGAGTTAAACCGCTCAAGCACCCCAAAGCTTCATATCATCTCTGGGTACCTGCAAAACTTATTAAGTACATTTTGGTACCCATCTCATGATAGGTCCATCAAGGTTAGCCAATAAGGACTTAGGCACCCAAATAGCCTTGGTCCTAGAATGTGGTGAACTCATCACATTTCTAGCACAAGAGTCAAATTTGGGTCTCCTAAGCATATTTGAATGTATTGATAAGTTAGGCTTAGGAGTTTTACCCTTTGGACAAACCTTGAATAGATGACCTTTTTCATGGCAATTGTAGCAAATGCGATGCTTGTCCTTGCAATGCATTTGCCTTTTGCTTTCATCCTTTTTGATGGTCATCTTTCTTGATCGTGCAAGGTCTTGATTCTTCATGTGGGGGCATGAATCAATTTCATGGCCCTTCTCCTTGCATCCATAGCACCTCCTATCGCTTCTCTTTGATCTTTCTTTGTTGAAGCACATAGGTACATTGTTAGAGCAAATCATATGAGCATTAATTTTCTCACCATGGATTTTGCTCATGCCCTTCTTGGAAAGCTTGGTATTCTTTTGAAGGGGTTTTGTGCATGCTACGGTTGTCCCCTTCTCAAGCTTTTTCACCATATTATCACAGTTATCTTGAGAAGGTTGAGCATGACACTTTCCCTTCAAACGAGTTAAGCTCCTCCTTAGCATTCCAACTTCTTCCTTGAGCTCTTTATTTTCTTGTGTGATAGAAATATCACTAATTCCTGAAATGTCTAGCTCAATGGAAGATTGGCTTTCTTGAGAGCAACATTTGTTAGCACATGATAATATAGTTTCTACTTGAGTACATGTGCATATGTGAGGTTGGTATGATTTCAAATTAGTTAACACAACCTCGTGAGCCATTTCTAGCATGATATGTGAATCTATAAATTTATTATGAGAGCACACAAGCATATCATGTTTTTCTAGCAAAGCTAGATTTTCAATATTTAGCTTTTCTATCGTGTTCTTGAGCATAGTATTTTCTTTTTCTAATTGAGCAACACATGATAAAGCATTTGAAGTACTAGTTTGCTCAATTGAAACCTTTTCGTACCTTTGGACCAAATGATCATGAGAGCACTTTAGCTTCTCATGCTCCTTGGTCAACTTCTCCAAGTCTTTGATTTTTTGATGAGGATATCTTCTTGCTTATGAAGCATTTCCTTTTGTTCTTCTGCTCTTTTCATGAGTTTGATCAAGCTCATCCGGTTCTTCTTGCTTAGTTGAGCAAAGAATTGTTGAAGATCATCCTCATCTTCACTATCACTTTCATGCTCCTCCTCATCCTCACTTTCGCTTTCACTGTCACTCCCATTAGCGACAAAGCACATATGAGAAGTGGATTTGAAAGACGAACCTTGTGAAGAGGTGGATTCGTCGTTTGGTCTCCATCGATCATTTTCTTCTTCTTCAATCTTGTTCTTCGCCTCATCTTCCTTCATTTTGAGGAACATCCTTTCTGCGATTCTCATGGCAAGATCTATTGCCCTAGGATCAACATCTGCACCAAAAGATGAAGTCGAGGCAATCTCAACTTTTTCAAGCTTAGAAGCATTTTCGTTTCTTAGTCCCCCCGACATGATCTTTTCCTCACGCGGTTAAGCGTTAGAACGAGGATTAGGCTTTGATACCAATTGAAAGTTTCCTAGAGGGGGGGGTGAATAGGCAAGTTAAAACTTTTTCAACAAAAACTAGAAGCAAACTGGGTAAAACTGAATTGATCTCGAAATTCACCCAGTTAACTTTGGAAATGAGATGTTCTAAATGATCCACAGGGTTCAAAGTAGTAGATCTGAGAAGGGCACTTCTCAAAATCCACACACCAAAAAGATATAAACAAATCTTTCACGGAATGGTGAGAGAACGAATAACACGAATAAGCAAAATGAACAAGAACACAAGATACACAAGATTTATCCCGAGGTTCGGTCACACCACAAAAGGTGCCCTACTTCCCCGTTGAGGCGCCCAAAAAGAGCCGGGTCTCTTTCAACCCTAATCCTCCCTTTGCCGACCACAAAGGTCAAGCCCACACAATAATCTTTGCTCAAACGAGCGGGTAATACAAACTTTCTTGTGGTCTTCCACAAGATTTGGAGACTCACAAGAGACACCTAGTCGTCTAGGAGCTAAAAGCTCCAAGAGTAATGAATCCACAAAGAACTTGATGTAGTACCAAAGCTCGAATGAAGAAGAGCAAGAGAGATTTAGAGATGGAGCACAAAAACCGCAGCTCTCAAGCTCACTCAAAGATTTCTCTCCAAAGATTTGAAATGGGAGAGGCAAGAGATGTGTGAGAGAGAGGGAGATGTTTCTTGGGTTAGAAATGGAGTTCAAATCGTGCTCGCTGCTGTGGGGTGAGAGGTAGGAGTGAGTATATATAGGTGGAGCTCAAAACTAGCCGTTTGGGCAGATTTTTCTGCCTGAGACCGGTTGAACCGCCCCCTAGGGCGGTTGAACCGCCCCTGGCAGGCCTAGCAGCCTGTCTGCCAGTCTGACTGGCAGACTGACGTGCAGACTAACCTGCAGACTGGTTAAGTTGACCAAGACCGGTTGAACCGCCCATAAGACCAGTTCAACCGCCTGGGGCAGGCTGACAGTCAGTCTGCCAGTCAGACTGGCAGACTGCAGGTCAGACTGCAAAAACAGGTCCTGACACCGGTTGAACCGCCCCTAGGGCCGGTTCAACCGCCTGGGGGTCAGACTGGCAGTCAGTCTGCCAGTCAGGAGGTCAGACCGGTCAGGTGACCCTGACACCGGTTGAACCTCCCCTAGGACCGGTTCAACCGGTTTTGACCAGTGAGGTCCGGGAAAAAAACCCCCGGCTGAACTTTCCCTGGACCCCGGTTGAACCTCTCTGGACCCCGGTTGAACTTGCCCTGGACCCCGGTTGAACCTCTATGGACCCCGGTTGAACTTGCCCTGGACCCCAGTTGAACTTGCCCTGGACCCCGGTTGAACCTCTATGGATCCCCCTTGATAGTACGATGATTCCTATACTCAAGTTAAATAAAATATAATTAAGTAAACTCCTTGAGTCATTGGTGTCTCATGTGTGATTTCTCTATGGCGTTGCTTCATAAGGATCACAAACATCTTTGTCTCACCTTTTGAAGCAAACACAAATCAAACCCTGTGACTTGTACCATATCACCATGTATGAGTTCAAATCATGGCTTCAAGTCACCGTACTGATGTATCAACATGTTATAACTCTTCATAGCTGATTAGTTCGTCGACTTAGTGCAAGTACTCTCTTCTTCACCTTAGCCATGGTACCTCGGTCCACAAGCCGTCGCTTGGCCTTCACCTTCGCTTAGTTCCTCGAAGCACTTTCCTTGCTATCTTCACCCTATCAAGCCATTCTTGAGTCACATATTGAGCATCCATTGAGAGAATCATTTCTTCAATATTGTGAACCTTGCTTGAATGTCTTCTAGATATAACTGTCAAGATCAATCAAGCTCTAGTTTGATTCTCATAGAAGCATATATGGACTGACAGTAATATGGTCAAGCCAATTCACGATTCCTCATATCTTATTCACTTTGGCTTGACCAATCCTCTTAATCACTTCAACCTCTATTATGATCATATTTATGCATAGTGATTTCTCAGGACTTGTCCATATATTCAAACCAATATAGAGACCATATTATATCCATTTGCATTGTCTCACTGGTTATTTGACCTTGTGTTGAACCTTGTTCACTGATCATTATACACTATTCAAGTATGTTCATCATACTGAATTTCCTGTTCAACACTTGGCAATCTTGTTAGACCTTTAAATGTGTTGTTATCGAAATCACCAAAACTCACAAAAGGGATGAATGCACTTTCATCTGGCCATCTATTTGGGGATGGTATGCTGAGCTTCGTATTACATGGGTCCCAAGTGATTCCTGCAATTGTTCCCAAAATCGTGCCACAAATGGTGCTCCTCTGTCGGATACTATAGTCTTTGGCATCCCGTGCAAACAAACTATCTGGTCAATATAGATCTCTACATACTTCTCTATCCTATGGGTGGTGTGTACTGGTAAGAAGTGAGCGGTCTTGGTCAACCTGTCCACAATAACCCAATTGGAATCATGGTGCCTGGAGGTATTGGGCAATCCCACGATAAAGTCCATGCAAATGTCCTCCCATTTCCAAGATGGTATGGGAAGGGGTTGCAAAGGGCCTGCTGCCTTCAAATGACTAGCTTTGATCCTCTGGCAGGTGTCACACTTGGATATGTACTTGGCAATTTCCCTCTTCATTCTGGTCCACCAGTATAAGGATCTGAGTTCATGATACATTTTATTGCTACCTGGGTGCATGGAGAATTTTGAAAGGTGAGCTTCATCCAGTATCTTCTTTCTGAGCTCAGGGTCCTTGGGAACAACCAATCGATCTCCAAACCATAAAATTCCCTTACTATCCTGACGGAAGCACTTGTATTTTTCTGCCTTCTGCTTGATCATGTCTTTGATAACCTGAACACCCTTATCCTCAATCTGGACCCTGACTATTTGCTCTTGCAATGTGGGCTCCACCGAGATATAACTTAGGGCACCTGAAGAAACAACTTCCAGGTTCAGCTTGCACAATTCATCACATAGGGTGGTGACTCTTGCATCCATGCTCACACAATTGCACTGGGCCTTTCTGCTCAAGGCATCTGCCACAACATTGGCTTTGCCAGGATGGTAATGCAATTCCAAATCATAGTCCTTGATTAACTCCAACCATCTCCTCTGCCTCATATTCAAATCTGCCTGAGTAAAAATGTATTTGAGGCTCTTGTGATCAGTGTAGATGTTACAGTGAGCTCCCATCAAGTAGTGTCTCCATATCTTAAGAGCATGAACCACAGCTGCCAACTCCAGATCATGTGTAGGGTAGTTCTGCTCATGGGGCCTGAGTGCTCGGGAAGCATAAGCAATTACTCTGTTGTCTTGCATTAGTACACATCCCAATCCTGTACCAGAAGCATCACAATAGACTTCCAAGGGCTTGGTGTTATCAGGTTGAGCCAGCACTAGGGCTGTTGTCAAATGCTGCCTCAGTGTATGAAAGGCATCTTCGCACTCCTGGCTCCAATCATATTTGGCTCCCTTCTTCAATAACTCAGTCATTGGCTTGGCAATTCTGGAGAAATCCGGAATGAATCGTTGATAATATCCTGCCAATCCCAGAAAGCTCCGGATCTGCCGTACTGTAGTAGGAGGTTTCCAATCCATTACTTCTTGTACCTTCTCAGGATCAACTGAGATCCCATCCTGAGAAATTGTGTGACCCAAGAATTTAATCTCCTTCAGCCAGAATTCACATTTGGACAGCTTGGCATACAACTGATGGTCACGCAGCCTCTGAAGTACAGTATGCAAATGTTTGGTGTGCTCGGCTTCATTCTTGGAATAGACCAGAATATCATCAATGAAAACGACCACGAATTTGTTCAGCTCTGGCATGAATACTGAGTTCATCAGGTACATGAAATAAGCCGGGGCATTGGTCAACCCAAAAGACATTACCAAAAACTCGTAAAGCCCATATCTGGTGGAGAAGGCCGTCTTGGGAATATCACTGGCATAGATCTTGATCTGATGGTAACCTGAGCGAAGATCTATCTTTGAAAACACTTTGGCTCTCACCAATTGATCAAACAAGACATCAATATGGGGCAGTGGGTATTTGTTCTTGATAGTCACCGCATTGAGAGGGCGGTAGTCAACACACATTCTCAAACTCTCATCCTTTTTCTTCACAAATAAGGTAGGACATCCCCATGGCGAAGTACTCGGGCGAATGAACCCCTTGTCCAACAATTCTTGCAGTTGCTTTTTCAGTTCTGCCAGTTCCGCGGGAGGCATCCTATAAGGTCTCTTGGAGATAGGAGCAGTCCCGGGTTGCAATTCAATTGCAAACTCAATGTCTCTCTCAGGTGGCATTCCTGGCAATTCATCCGGAAAAACATCTGGGTAGTCACAGATTACTGGGATCTTTTCCACTGGGGATCCTATCATAACGAAGGCACACGAACGGGTACAACCCTGGTCGGGCAAATATAGTGTGGTTTCACCACAGGTCGGTGAGTGCACTTCAATGGCCCTAGCTGCAATGTCAATCACTGCCTGATGTTTGGTCAACCAGTCAGTTCCCAATATGATATCCACACTATCCAATCCCAAAATAAGAAGGTTGGTTTTAATTATCAGACTACCAAACTTTATAGGCACATTCTTGCTGATTTGATTGGTGGCAATCCTGCCTCCTGGTGTTGAAATTGTGATACCCCCATGGGTGTGATGAAAGGGCAATTGACACTTGACACTAAATTTGGCACTAACAAAGCTATGTGATGCACCAGAATCAAAAAGAATAATAGCAGGATAATTCAAAACTGTAAAGATACCAGTCATGATGGGTGCTCCCTCTGGAATATCAACCATGGTGGTGAAGTTTAGCCTGCCCTGCCTCACTTGCACCTTCTGTCTCTTGCCTTGATTCTGATTAACATTCTGCCTCTGCCTCTGCTGGTTCCTGGGGCAATTCTTGGCATAATGTCCGGTGTTGCCACATGTGAAACACCTGTTGTCATTTGCCTGGCGATACTGCTGCTGCTGATTGTTCCTCTAAGCTAGAAACTGGATGCGGTTGGGTGCCTGCTGCTGCTGCTATGGTCGGATCACCCATCGCCCTTGCTGTTGCTGAGGTCCCCTGTTCTGAATGTCAGACACAATCCTGAAACGCTGTGGCTGAGCTGAAGGTCCTGCCACAGGGGCCTTCCTCTTCTTTTCTGCCTGACTAGCGGTGATACAATCCTCCTGGGAGATGGCCATGTTGACCAACTCATTGTAGCTGTTGGCCCTGACGGTGTTGAGACGGTCACTGTGACACCCCAGTGTCACTCAGGGTTTTTCTCTCAAATGCCAAACCAAGAACTATCATTATATGTGAACCAGAGTAAGCATGAGCACCAAAATAACTTAAGTAATAAAGAAGTCACCAAGTATATACTTAAAAGTGTCATGATCAAAACAATTGAGTCCTTTAAAAGATAAGATTAGGCAACCCTAATTAAAACCCTAAATGAACCCCATGAGCAAAATTCAAGAAAATAAGAAAAAAAGGGAGTGAAAAGTTTGAAATTTTGAGTTGAGCCAATTATAAAAATTAGAGTATGTTTATTAAGCAACAAGAAAGATTGAGAAGGCTTAGCCAAAATAATTCAATTAAATCCCCAAATCAGCCCTTGATCTATGAACCCTTGGGAAATTCAGATTTCTGAATTTCTGAATTTCAGACCTCCTTCCAAAGATCATCTGTGTTCTCTGCTTTTCAAAACTCAAAGCCAGAAGATCCAAATATCAAAGTCGTGCCAAATTACCTTGAACACATTCTGGGAAAGTTTGAATTCAAACCAAATCCGTTTGACACGATTTTGGCGTAGCTTAACCTCGGGACCAGGCATTCTGACACTGGCACCTTGGTGACGCTACAACTCCCTGTCCCTAGCCTAAAACCGCACGTCGTCCATACACAAAAGACAAAGGTTGGTCTGGTGAACAAATCCCTTGCAGTGATCTTGCCCAAATTCGCGAAGATTTGCTCCCAATCGGCGCTTGAACAGGGGCAGAAGCAACGGGAACACGTGTTCGACCGTGGCTGACACCCCGGTTCACGCCCGTTCGCGCACCGCGCCTTCTCAGTGCACGCCCGCGCGCACTCGCCGGTCCACGACCGCCCGTGCACCGCGCCGTGCCTATAAAGCCTCCCCAGGCGCACCTCACTTCGCCCCGCACTCACCCTCACCGGCCAGCCACTTTTCCTTAGCTCCGGCGAGCTCAATTCCGCCCGCCACTGCCGCCAGAGCGTCGGCCACCGTGGCCAGCCCACCCCAGCCATCCTCCGGGCAAGCCAGTGCTTCGGCTAGCTCCGCCAGTAGCCCGTGAAGCTTGCCAAGCCCTCGGACCCGGCCGAACTTCACCGGAGGCCCGAGATTGACTTCACCGGACTTCGGTCTTCCGCCGCCGCGCGTGGACCGAGCTATCCAGTGAGTCTCCGCCCAATTCCTTGCGCTCATGTCTTCTCTGGCATCCCGTGGACCTCCCTAACCCGTTTGATTGAACTATCTCGCTGTGACTAGGCCGGTCTCCTCGCCGCCGACGAGCATCCCCGCCTGCGCGCGTGGACCGACCGACTCCGGCCATCTCCGACGGCGTTCCGCACACCGTTGTGATCCCCGAGACCTCCCCTTCATCCTCGACCACTTCACCGGAACAGTCTCGCCGCCGGTAAGCCCCTCCGCCCTTTTCTCCGCCGCGGCTACTGTTTAAGGTAGAAGAAGGACCTCGGGTTAGGTTTTTGTAGAACCCGAGGGGTTTTCTGTAATGTCAGAGACTCATGTGAATAGTAGCCTGAGGACTGATTCACGAAGAAAACTTAGAAAACCCGCCAGGGACCCCAGTGCAAATTGGACTTTCATTTAATCAATTCTGTTATTCTTTTTTTAAAATAACCAGAGAACTTGTAAAATTCATAACTTGATGAATTCCTAATCAAAAGATGTCAAACCAATTTTGCTAGCTCCTGTATATTATAGTCTATCATTTAAAAATAGTAGACCCTATACTTTCTGTTCAAAATTTTAGAGTTTAAAATTAAAAACAGAAACCCACTAAACCTTATTTAATCAAGGAAAATTTGTTTTTCTTCTGTACTAGACTTAAGAAAATTTGTGGGTATTCAAATCTCTTGTAGACACTGTTTAAAAATAGTAGGGACCCCAGCATTAGAAATTATGATGTAGTTTCTCAGTTAAAGATGTTTTGTCCAAAACTTAGAGAAAATCAGAAAGACATTAGAAATTAATGAACAGTGATTAATATTATTTTTCCTAGTTTACTTATGTAACAGAGAACCTAGGAAAAATACAGAGACCATTAATTTGGACCAGTTTTAAATTAAAATGATTTGTTTAGCCTAAATAAGACTGAAAATCAATTATTCAAGAGGCAAAACTATAACCAAAATGCTTAACAAAAATCCAGTGGACTTATAACCACCAGAGCCCCACTACAAAAATACAGAGCACCCCAGCCCAACTTTTTAAGTAAGGAAAATAAATACATGGTGAAAATAAGGCATTTTCCCAATAATTCTTGAACAACCTTAAATAATGTGATAATGGGCAACCAAAAATTAGCTAAGTCCTTGATGAGGTAAACTACCAGAGAAAAATGCAAACCCATGAAAAAGAAGCAAACTCATACCAATTGCTAATGACTTAAGAGAAAAGCCATTTAATTCAAATAATGCATACCACCCCTTTCCCTTAAGCAAAAAGATGCCAAACTTCAGAATGATTGCTCTTGCACAAAACCATAACTAAGAAAAATGAGAACTCTATTGTTTGATATTTTTCAAATATAGTGGTAGTAGAAAGCACCCATTTGGCTAGAAACTTGAGAAAACCATAGTAAAATAACTAAAAGGTATTAATGGCTAGAAATTTGAATCAAGTCATGTTACAACCCCTAAAAGCCAGCAAAAATAAGTTCTGAAGAATTACCCACTGTTAAATCATAGTTGTAGTTCAAAGCACCCTTTCTACCCTAGAGTTTAATAATTTTGTGCAGAGAAAACTATTCACTTTCTGATCCCCAAATTTTAAGACAAAGCAACACACACCAGTAGCAAGCCACTGTAATTTTTGCAGAATTTTTAGAATTTTATAAAAGCAACTTGTAGTTCAAACCTACTCCAAAACACTAAAGAGAATAAAAGAAAAGGAAAGAAGAAATAAACCCCACTTCAATAAGTCTAACTTGAGTACTTAACATTATCCCTAAGACTTAAAAAGAATTCAGTGGAACCCCAAAATTAAACCTACCACTTACCTTAGCTAAATTTGAACCAGTTTACCAAGTATACCACCCAAGGGACTTGCATAAGTAAAGTTAACTTTGTTTAACTCAAGAAAGATCATACACCTTTAAAGTTGTGATTTCTAAAAACACATATCATATCATGCATATATCTTACGCATTGCATTCATTAGATTGTAATCTTGCCGACGGAGAGTACGTGCTCATCCCCGAGCAAGGACCTGTCCAAGAGGAGGACCAGGAGCAGGCTTCAGAGGCTGCTATTGAGGATCTCCCCGCAGCCCCAGCAATTGAAGGCAAGCCCCGGTCTTATGCATAACCATGTTATTATATACTACTTTACTACACTTAATGCTTGTAGGTTTGTAATGTGCACTTAAGTGTAGGAGTTGCTTGAAACCTCTAGTTGCATGAACTTAGGATTCCTTTTTGAGATGAATACTAGTATGCTAGGTCGAGTAGCTGCTTGCTAATCAGGATCTCGGTAGAAGTCGAGTGATTTTTCTAGCACTCGCGCGAGGTCAGGAATTGATTGTATTCATCTTCATAACGGGATATGTTTTGGTCTATGGACTTGGATCCAGGGAGGATGCCTTGTCTATGAGACGGGAAAATGAATTATGGATCCAGGGAGGATGCCTTGTCTATGAGACGGGAAAATGAATTAAGGATTAATGTGTGGATACCTGAGTCAAGCTTTTGAACGTACTAAGCACATGCCGGGAAAAATGGTAACCGGTAAACCTAGTACCTGAGTGAAGCCGGGCGCGGACTTTATCCCTCATGCAACCTGAGACTGGGTCTCCCATGCTAGCTATGGTGGGTACAAGTGCGGTCACTGCACGGCGGCAGCCGGGGTCAGTGGAGCATTGTATGCCAAGGCGGTGAGGCCTGGACGCGAACGGGGAATCGATGGGGACGGTTGTCATGTGCAGGGTCGGAGTACCCTGACATGCCGTGTGTTTAGGTTTACCTTGCAAGGTTAAAACTCGATTCGAATCGTCTGCTTCTCGCAGCTAATGAGACTGCTTGATTCCTTGTACTGCATCGAGTAAGAAGTGAAATGTGGTTACATGAGATAACTTGTTGTTTGAATTAAATGATTGTTACCATGTATGCTTAGAAGGAGCAACCTAGCTAAGTTAATGATGATAGAACCTGGAAAGCTAAAACTTGCTTTTAGAAACAGCTAGTGCTTTTGGCAAACCAAACCCCTCAGCCAAACAGCTGCATAGTCTAGAGGTAGAGGAGTAGACTCCTCACACCGGGTAAGTCTAGCTGAGTATTAGTATACTCAGCCTTGCTTGTGGCACCCTTTTTGCAGGTACCATGCAGGAATTGGTTGATGGTGTGACTTGGCCGACCACCCTGCCACCGGGTTGGACGGTCGAGTGGGATGTTGCTCCGGCAGGAGAGGAGCATGAGGAGTAGTGGGCTAGGCCTTGCCCATTTCCTCATTACCGACGACATCGATTATCCGCTGCACTTTACTTTATGAACTTAACTGCTACTCAAAAACTCCGATTTATGTAATAACTCCGTACTTAATTTGAGGTTTCCTGTTTTATTGTATTTCTTCTGTGACTCACCTTCGAGTGAGATTGTGGAATTTGATCCTGGTTAAGTGGCTCTATCAGACTAGATCTGAAGGACTGACGGGTTATTCCGATTTAAGTGTGTCACGGCCCTTGAGGCGTGGCTTGGGCACTTAAGCTGGAATAATTCGGGTGGTTCTGCCACAGTCACGGAGCTTAGTGTTGAGCCCCCTTCTGAACCTGTCCCTCTTCTTCTCGTCCGTATCTGCATGATATCTAGCATACTGGCACAGGTCATTAAAAGCCTGAGCATACTGCAACACTGTTCTGTTGCCCTGAGTAAGTGCCAGAAACTCGTTGAGCTTTCGGTCCATGATGCCAGCTGGAATATGGTGTCCCCTGAAAGCTGCCTTAAACTCTCTCCAATCCACTTCATGGTCAACTGGTTGCATAGCGAGATAGTGGTCCCACCATGTTCGTGCGGGTCCGCAAAGCTGCTGAGTGGCGAACCTGACCTTAGTTACTTCGGAACAAACTCCATTGAGTAGTGGGAATTTAGATTCCACTACCATCAACCATACATCAGCATCAAATGGGTCCTCTGCCCTGGTGAACAACGGAGGCTGGGTACTGAGGAACTCCTGGTAGGTAGCTGCTGTGGGGTGACGCTGATGGTCTCCACCACCATAATGCTGAGGTGGTGGCTGACGCTGAGCTAGCTGCCTCAAGATCTCATTCTGCTGAGCCATTAGCTCCTGCAGAGTGGGAGGCGGTGGCGGCGGTGGAGGAACGCGCTCATTCTAGCCACGACGCTGTCTCCCGGCCATCTGAAAAATCACATATATACTTAATACCATATCTCCAAGTTCAAGGTTTAATCGCGGTGAAGAAGTCAAAGGCGAACTGATAGATTTCGATATAAACAAAAAGGATTTCAAAAGGCATAAACTTTCCTTCCAAATTTAAAACTAACAGCATCCATCAACCATGCTTCCAAAAGAGTTTATCATGATTACATCAATGGCCCAAAAGACTCAACTCTATCTAGCCTAGTACCCCAAGGGTGCAAAAGCTAAGCTAGCTGCAAGGAGTCCCACCATTACCGACTTCTAGCTCTACCCCTGATACCTAGTGAGCGAACAAGGCAACGCTCGACTCAGGGGAAGGTGGCCTCCCGGAGCCAGCAATGTCCACACTGGAAGCAGGCTCCTCCCCTCCCTCAATGTCGACGTCCTCGTTAGCCTCCACATCCTGGATCTCCTGGTGATGCATATCCAGGTGCTCATTGGCCTCGGCAAGCTGCTGCTGGGTGTTGATGAGCTGATCCTCGAGAACCTCGATGGTGTTCTCCCTTGTCCCCACTAATTCCTCCAGCTCTTGGATCTCATCTGATAACTGCTCCACTTGTAAGTCCTTTTCCACCATCTCTTGGGACAAATCAACCACAAGCTCCTCTCTGTTGTCCAAGGTGATCTTTGTCGCCTCCAATAATGCCATCAGATGGGACATCGCCTCACCACGCATCACTTGCAGACGGTACAGGGCATTCATGCACCGCACGGTCAAGTGAGCCGTCTGACCTGGGTAGATAGCCCAGATGTCCTTGGCATGCTCCACCCGATCCTTCCACATTGGGTCGTCTTCCCTTTCTGCGGGGAACAAGCCAATGGGGTGGGTAGACAGCTCTAAGGGGTGGAATCCACAGAACGTGGTCAACCCGTGTAGAGCAATCGCCTCGATCGTGTCCTCAGCCCGGTATTCAAAGGACTCAGAGTCCAGTGAATGCCAGCCTGGCTATAGAGGATGAGGCTCCAGGGTCATCCTCACCCTACAGCGGGGCACCCGATGCTTCTCGAACTGCTGCACCGCGTACTGGGGAGGTGTCATGTAACCAGCTCCCTGAAGTACCTCTCACAAAATACGGGGAAAACCCTCTCGTGCAAGCCCGTCAATGTGGGACAGTGCATTCCCGTCGTTTGAGGATCCGTGGGAAGTCATCTGTGTACGGTTAAGCGTAAGTCAAAGAAAAAGAATTATAAACAGAAAGGGAAACGCAACTCAGCCTCTCTCTAAATATGACAATGGTACTGTGGTACTTAGTTGGTCATTATTTTGCATTAAAGTCTTTACTCAATTATCTATTTATTTATTTAAGAATGCATGCATGCTCGCCCTGAACGACCTCACATCAATATACAGGGAATAGGGAAGGACTCCCATCCCTTATAGTAGCCCGTAGGGCTTAATCACTTAGCCACCTAGCTACCCCTCTATCATCCTAAGGCTTCACGTCCTAGGTCTATCCTGATCGTCCTACGATCTATCCAACATTCGTTTCTATCAAGTTTTACTTCGAAAAGGATGGTATTTATATTTTATTGATTCCTCTGTGGTGGTACAAGCTCCGATACCAGCTGTGGCGGAACTGCCCGAATTATTCCGACTTAAGTGCCTAAGTCCCACCTTAGAGGCTAGACCACACTTAAATGGGAATAACCCGTCAATCCCTCGGATCTAGTCCGACGAGGCCACTGACAGGATCAAGTACCACAATCTCACTCGAAGGTGAGTCACAGAGCAAATACAATAAAGCATAAAACCATACATTAATGAGTATCAAATTAGCACATCACCATCGAAGTTTTGCAAAAGTAGCCATCATTGTTCGAAGTGCAGCGGAATAAAGCTAACGATAGATAAATGGAGGGATGGGGAAGCCTGTCCCATCACTCCTCATGCTCCTCCTCGGCCGAGGCGGGGTCCCACTCGACAGTCCAACCCGGTGGCAAGGCGGACGGCCAAGTCACTCCAGCAACCATGTCCTCCAGAGAACCTGTAAAATTATGCCACAAGCAAGGCTGAGTATACTAATACTCAGCTAGACTTACCTGGTGTGAGGAGTCTACTCCTCTACCTCTAGACATGCAGCTGTTTGGCTGTGGGGTTTGGTTGCCAAAAGCACTAGCTGAGTTTCTAAATCAAGTTTTTAACTTTGTCATATTAAGTGTGACTCTCTTAAGAGTAAAGATGTACTATCTACTCATACATAGTAGAAAACATTTTTAGCAATCAACATCTTGTATCATCTCATCATAATTCCACTTGTTACTCAATGTAGCAGCATGGATCAAGCAGTCTCATTAGCTGTGAGAAGCAGATGATTCGAATCGAGTTTTTAAACCTTGCAAGGTAAACCTAAACACACGACATGTAGGGGCACTCCGTCCCCACACACATCAACCGTCCCCATCGATTCCCTGGCAACAGATCAGGGCTCACCGCCTTGGCGTACAATGCCTCACTGACCCCGACTGCCGTCGTGCAGTGACCGCACTTGTACCCACCATAACCGGAATGGGAGACCACGTCTCAGGTCGCGTGAGGGGATATGTCTGTGGGCAGGTTCACTCAGGTACTAGGCTTACCGATTTACCATATTTCTCGGTATGTGTTTAGTACGTTCAAACGCTTGACTCACGGTACCACACCTTAATCCTTATTCCAGTTTTTATCCCATGGACAACCAATCCCCATGGATTGTTGTTCACCAACCAGCATCATTATGATAGAAAGTGGATACAATCAATTTCCTGACCTCGCGCGAGTGCTAGAAAAATCACTCGACTTCTACCGAAATCCCTGTTTAATAAAGCAGTTACTCGACTTAGCATACTAGTATTCATCTCAATGGGATTCCTGAGATCATGCAACTAGGGTTTCAAACAACTCCTACACTTAAGTGCACATTCAATCCTACAATCAATAAATGTAGTAAAATAGCATAAATAACAGATTATGCATAAAACCGGGGCTTGCCTTCCAAGGCTGTGGCAGGCAGATCCTCTGGTGTAGGCTCTGGTGCTGGATCCGGGGCTACCTCCTGAGCAGCTCCTTGCTCCGGCACGAGGACGTACTCTCCATCAGCGAGGTTACAGTCTATCGAAATGCAATGAATATGTATGTCATGATTATGCAGGATTTAATAACATTATGCTAAGGAAGAAGAACTAAGTTAATCCGCAACTTAGGGTTTCTTGGTCATACGTGGCTTTTAGTAGTTTATGCTTATCACTCTAGGTTTAGGTTTTGTTAAGGATAAGCATAGTGGATTTGTAATTTCTCTATATACTTTAGTGGACAATTTACAAGGGTTTTAGGGTCACACTAATTTCCATCATATTCTTTTCCCCTGCTTTATTTTCTATTTATGAATTTTAGTGTGGGTTTGAACTACAACAGTGATTTCAAAATTTTCAAAAATTTGGTAAAAATTACAGTGGCTTGTCATTGGTCAATGTAGTCTGTTCTAGGAGTTTGAGGTTCAAAATAAAAAAGGTTATGCTTTGGACAAAAATAACAAAAGTTGTGTAATTGGGCCACTTTACACTACAACTCTTAACTAGGGGTAGGTTCTGCCCTGAGGGTTATTTTTGTTGGCATCTAACAGTAATAATAAGCTTCTATGCCAAAAATCACAGAAAGTTTATTGGTGGTTATTTAGTTGTGATTTTCTAAAGTTTTATGTCAAAAAGGTGCTTATAACTAACTTGTTATTTGAAAAATATCAAACAACAGATTTTGTATTTTTCCTATGTTTATAATAACAAAACATTAGCTATCCCAAGGGTTGGGGTGTTTTCCCCTTGGGGTTATTTTTGTAGGGTTTTTCTAAGTTTTCCTTGTTTTTCTAAAATAAAAGGTATCCTATTTATTTTATACTAAACCAGGATATCATAGATTTTTCTAGTGAACTACACCGAATAAGTGTCCTAACAAAAATAGGAGTGCCCTCTGGTTCATTATTTAAATCACCTTTTCTATTTTTCTTAATCTTAAGCATATTGTAAAATAAATGGCAAAAACTAACTTAATGGGTTGGACAGAAAAGTTTAGCATTTTTAAACAGGTCAGTAGGTGGACATAAGCTTCTCCAAATTTTCCAACCTTAGTCAAATAGTGCAACCATTTTTAATCCTATTATTTAGCTTTTGGTCAAAACAACAATTAAATCAGAATCCTAAAGTTTTCTGTAGTACATAGGGGTTTTATATTTTTCCTAAGGAGTTTACATTATTTAAGGTCTAACAAAATTGGTTTGACTAAATTTGGACGAATAAAACAGAAGTTACGAATTATTCAAGTTCTGTTCAAAATTTAAATCAGATTTAATAAAGGTTTCCTGGAAAACTACTTTGCGCCGAGGACCCTGGGTTTAATCCAAATCAATCCGCTCAAGTCTACCCCTGCGCCACTATTCATTGAGTCACTGACATTTCACAAAACCCCCCAGGCTTCTTTCCTTCTCCCCCGCGGTCCTTCCCTAGATTTAAACAGTACCCGTGAGAAAGAAAAGGGTGGCGCGGCTTACCGGCGGAGAGAGAGGTCCGGCGAGGTTCAGGGTTGGCTCGGGGAGGCTCTGGCGGTCATAGTGATGTACGGCTCGACGACGGGGATGGCCGGAATCGCTCGGTCCACGTGCGCAGGCGGGTAACTTCGTCGGCGGCGGGTGTGCCGGCCAAATCACGGCGATCTAGTTCAATCCATTGGCACGATGAGCTTCACGGGGTGATGTAGAGGCTAGCTGTGCCTTGAATCAGAAAATGGCACGGTGGCTTACCCGGTCTACGCTCGTCGGCGGTCGGAGGGAGTCTGGCGACCGTGGACTGGCCTCTCCGGCGAAGCAGACTTCGATTCCTCGCTCGGGGAGCTTCACCGAGGTGTGCTCAGTCGTCTCCGAGGGTCAGACGGGGTTGGGAAAGGCTTGGTTGGCCGGTCTACGGCGGCAGGGGCTCGGGTGGCCGCGGACACGCCGTGCACGGGCAAACGACGGTGAGGTTGAGCTCCGGTGAGGTTGAGTGTGCGTGGAAGGGTATGGTCGACGCCTGAGTGGGCTTTATAGGCGCGGGCGCGGGCCATGGCGTCGGCTGCCTTTGGCGCGACGCGGGGCGCGCGCGGGCGTGCTCTGGCGTGCACAGAGCGCGTCGAACACGTGTAGGTTTTCTTCTGCCCATGTTCCAAAGCTCGCCCAAGTCGCAAGCGTGCAAATCTTGGCAAAAATTCGGCACGAGTCTTTTCCTGGCACCTAGGGCTGTCTCTCATCCGTGAGTCGCCATGGCAGATATATATGCCCTAGGTAGGGAGACCTTTGGATGCCAAATCAGGTATGTCTCTCTGCCCACCTCGCGACAAAAACAATGCCAAGGCATGTCAAACGTCAAGGTCTCGGGCTCAACTTTTTCCAGTGGGTGCCCTAGGTGGTATGCCACATTTTTGGTATAGAACTTAGGTGGTTTTGATGCCATCTTCAAGGTGAACACGGTTGATCTTTAGATTAGGTGTAGTTTTTGACTTAGAGAGAATTTGAGAGCTCTAGCTCTTTCTCTACTTAAGGAAGGGATTTAGGGTTTTTCAAGGGGTATTTTTGCAACATTTCCTTCCCATATTTGCTGGTTAAAAAGTTACTTAAAGTTTGGTTAAAGATTAACTCATGATTTGCACATTTGCTTATCCTCCCCCCTCTCAACCATGGTTTTGGGAGATAGGGTTCAAGAGAGGTCTAGGGTTTACTCTCCTCTTGCCCAAGGTAGTAAGTGCACAAAAGCTTGAGTGATGCTCTTAGGTCAGTAACAATCTTGATTAACACATGGTCTCCAAGGTTCTTATGTTCTTCTCAAGTTTCTACCACATGTGATCACAGTCATCAGTGCATAGATGTGCTCTAGCCATGGTAACACCTGAGGTGTTACATGCACTGTCTGTATCAACCAAAACGTTGTGGACCAGAAACCCTTTAATAACACAAGAAATAACCATAGCATCATTGTGAGGGAAATCCTTGAGCTGAAGATCCTCTTGGGAAAAGGTAATTGGAAAGTGAGACCATCTTGACTTGATGAAGGGTCCCTGCACTCCAACATGTTGTACCCTTCTCTGTGCCTCCTTCTTCTGTTTCTTGTTGGCTGGCTCTAAGCATGAACCGCCTGTGATCGGGAGGACAAACTTCGAAGCCAAAGCGGTTGCAGCCTGGTTCTTGAACGAAGCCATCAACTCAAAAAGTGGAAGTGAGTTCACCGGAGGTGGGCGCCAATGTTGGGGGCTTGTTCTCAAATGCTATGAATTAAGAACAAGGCAACACGAAAATGTTAAGTATAAATGCCCTTCGTCCGCTGAAGCATTATTTCCCCAAGGATTTAATGAGCTTCGGACGAAGGACAAGAGTAGAGTATTACGAAGATTTCACCTTCGTAATCGCACTCGTAGAACAACAAATAATGAGAAATGACATATAAAATATAAAATATATTTACATGTTTTATTATGGGACCATATGAGTATTAGAACATAACGTTTAAATACAATTGTACCTTCGTCTTGGCGGAAAGCAACAATTCAAACGTAGTGAGCCAGTGATTACAAGATTGCGTGAACAGTGTCGGCGTACTGTTCACCTATTTATAGACACAGGATACAACCTGCGTAAAATTACATTTGAACCCTTTACAATTGATCACAATAATTACACAAACATCATGGGTCTTTGAGTCAATCCATCTCTAAGTCGGTTCAGCCCTTCGTCTTCATTATGCCGAAGCTCTTTAAGTAATAGCTTCGGTGCTTGCTCTTGAGAGTGTCTACCGAAGGTGTTCTCTTTCTTTAGGATCTTCGGCTACGAAGCACACCCCCAACAACTATATTCGTTGGTGAACCGACGAACTTAACATAAGTTCAACAGTTTATATAGTAAGTTCGACGTTTTGCACCCACGTTCTTTACAACATACCTGTAGTGGTGGCAGTTGTAGTCTTTCTAGGTGGTTGGATAAGTGTTGGTCGTTTTGTTGGTATTATTGATAGGGTTGATAGATTTCTTGGTAAGGGTGGTGAACTTGAGATTGGAAGGTGTGAGTTATGGCCTTTGGTAGCTGATATGGGTGACCCTTCGCTACCCTTTCATCTTCCATTTTCTCTTTGGTTTCCTTGGTGGCGCGGCAGTCCCTGGTTGAGTGGCTTGCGTCTTCATCATGAAAAACATAATAGGGCTTGCGATCATGACTAGGACCGCATCCGCGCCCCTTGCACCTGGGTGCTCTACCACCTCTTCCTAGTTGCTGGCTGTGGTCATAGTTACGAGGGGGCCTCAAATTGCTGGTAGTGGATGATGTTGTTGACTTGCTAGTTAGGCGGCGAGGGCTACTATCCTCTTGTAAATCCCAAAATTGGTATAAAGAATAATAATAATAAAATAAATAAATAAATTTAAAATTGGGTGTTTTAGGGATTTCTTGATTCCCTTCTTTCATACTTAACTAATGGCATTAGTTTATGAAAATAGAAAATAAATAAATGAAGAAATTAAAGAAAGTGGAAAGATCTTCATATGAATTAGTTTTTTTAACTAATATGGTTGAGGGACATCCTTAAGTAGGGTAAGTAAAATCACCTTTTTATGAAGGTTACACATTAGAATTTATTTTTCCTAAGAATAAATTTTATGGCTTGTATGTTGAGAACATTGGCTAAAAGGGATAATAAATAAAATTATACTTTTGAATTCATATTGGAGTTTTGTCTGTGCACATAAATTGTTTTAAGCTTGAACTCTATTTACATTTAATTCAAAATTTGGAATTTAAAAACCTGATTTGAAACTAGGATTGAAATATGAAATCAGAAAATAAAAAGAAAAAGTAGAAAACCCTGTACTGGGCCAAATCTACTCGGCCCACCTCACCTTCCCCCCGGCGCGGCCCACTAGTGAAACTATTGCGCTCGGCCCTGGATGAAGTCGCTCCCGCGCACACTGACAACGCGGGGCCTGCCTTATCAGCCGGACGGGTGGCTGCATGCCGGACTCGCGCACGGACACTACCGCGCTCACCCGTGTTTCTCTCCCTCTGTTGCTGACTGGTAGGTCCTCTCGACAGACAGATCTTCTTCCCCATCCAGCGCACCACAAGAGGAATCCTAACTAAATCCGATTTCCACGCCGCCTGTGTCGGATCTGCCACCAACCCCATCATTATCCGGTCCATAGCCATGGCTATATAGGCAAGAACTGGGAATCAATCGCTGGCAAGAAAAGAGACAGAGTTAGCGCGACGGAGGAGGCCGCCACCATGAAGCAGAGAGATGTGATTGTGCCGCCGCGTCAGGGTTGTCTTCTTCCAAATCCAAATCAGCGCCTGTCGCTGATTGCCAACAAATCCCACCGATACTCACTCCGTTCCATCGGCCGATTCGTCCTCTGCCCGAGCTTCTCGGCAACGGATTTTCTCGCTCGGATATATAAACAAGCACAGCATGCCCTCGTTCCCATCGGTACTCGGCGTCCACTGACCTTTTGGCTCGAGTTGTCCTCGGCTGTTGTTCGGGAGTCATGGAGTGCACGTGTTCGTCAGAAATTGAATCTATGTGCTGCAATGTTCCTGGGAGCGACCGACACTTCCCCCTCCTCGGGCGCTCCCTCTGCGTCATGCGCTATGCTGTGGTACGCTCCTGGGGAAACCAGCCACTAGCGGGGCCGACCTAGATGTGCTTGCGCTGTTAGTACAGGAACTTGTCGCCGCCGCCATTATTTCCCCAAAAGTTTGGAATCACGCAGGAAGGATAAGAGCGTGGGGGGGAGGGCTTACACCACACCTAGCTGCGCTTCGTCGTCAGTCGACCTGTCTCCATCGAAGGTAAGAACGACCGCCCCCCATGGCTTCTGGTATCTTGCGCAGGCAGGAGTGTGACACAGAGCCCCAGGACACCACCGTGCTCGGCTGATGCGTCCTAGAACAGATGAAGAAGATGCCCTCTGCACCATCCATCTCGGGAGTGGTGGTTATGATAAGAAGTAGAGATGCCTCCTCGGTGGATAAATCAGGGCCGTGGGGTGGTGATCGGACGATCCAGAAGAAATCAAAACTTCAATAAATCTGTGACGCAGATCTCGAGATCGACGGTCCACTGCGCATACCGGTTGGGTGATATGCCCTTCTGATCCGTGCCATAAATTGCGGATCCAACGGCTAAAAACACAAGGTACCCCTTCGGCCATGTGGTTTTGCAAAAGAGCCCTCGCTGTTGTGCAGAATAAACCCGTGGTCCTTTCCTAGTGAAAAGAAATTACATTCGGGCCCTGATATTTACAAGATAAACCCTAGACTTCCACAATTTTGTGCTCGCGGTCCATAAATCCTAGCAATTCATAAAATAAATGTTAAAAATACATATAAACTTGTTTATTCCATAACTCATTCATTTTAACTCCGTTTTAGTCCATTCAAATTGTGTTGGTTTCATAAAAATATTTTCTAAGCAGTAATAACATTATTTGTAGCATATCAAGTACTTTTATACTTAGATATTTATTTAACCTATGGTAAGTAGAATAACTCTTCTAATCCAAGGTTGATTTATCTATAATTATAATTTTACTATAATATGATTTATAAACAAGTTATAATCTGGATTAAAGTTTACTTAACTATTTGGAGTATATTTTCTCATACAATGTATATTAACCAATTTATAATATAGTTTAATATTTTAATCACATAGATCTTCTATAAAATCATAACTCCTTAATCGTAACACCGATCTTAGTAATTCTCGAACCCACGATCTCGTAGCAACACGTAGACTATTATTACGCAGTTTATTCTTATGCTTGGTGTGATGTTAATTTTGCCTGTACCATGTTTGTCTGTATTGCTACGACTAGCGCGAGGTTACGAGTCACCTGATGAGCAAGTTGGTACCTGGAATCTCAAGTCCCAGGCAAGTTGTGCCCTTGATCACTTCTTTTTACCCAGTCATGTTCTAATTAATCATAATGATCTGCATAGGTTAATTTTGATGGGACCCAATAGGATACCCTAGTTTGACTATCTTTACACCTTGTTCACCACTGATTTTTGGGTAGTACCTGCTATTGCTTTATGTAGTTTTGGGTATAGAGATATACATTTTATTCATGAATATACTTGTATTATCAGTTTGTTAACTACTGTTCATGACAAGATCATTATATTAATTGGAACATGGAGAACCACCCGGGAAAACAGTGCTACCACAAGGGTTTAATGGGACGCCCTTGGCTGACTAACTAGGAAAGCTAGTGGAGGACTACCTTACCCGAAAGGGGCAAGGGCAGTAGGGGAGTGGTCAGTGTAGGGAGGTCCTCGGGTTGATTTTGCTGCGATGGCGGTCAGACGAGGGATTCCTGCATTGGAGCTTCCTATAAACTGTAGCGGGTTTTCTGAAGCTAGTGGAACTTTGTAAAGGCCTCGTAGTGTTACCCTACCTTGCCTCCTCGGTAGAGGTGTATGGGATTGGCTGTCTCTTGGCAGATGGGTAACATGACTTGTGGGTAAAGATGCGCAACCTCTGCAGAGTGTAAAACTGGTATACTAGTCATGCTCACGGTCACGAGCAGCTCGGACACTCACATGATTAATTTATGGAACTAAATTCAATTTGTCATATGCATTGCATCGCAGGTGTTGTTATTACTTTTGTTCTACTACTTAATTGGGTTGGTATTTACTTATACTTAGTAATTGCTAATAAAATTTTGACCAACTTTAAAAGCAATGCTCAGCTTCAACCATCCTCTTTGGTAAGCCTTACACTTCACGTGAGCTCCCACCTTTAGCGAGTTCATACACATTATTCCCCACAACTTGTTGAGCTATGAACGTATGTGAGCTCACTCTTGCTGTCTCACACCCCCCACAGGTCAAGAACAGGTACCGCAAGATGAGGCGCTTGGAGGATGCTGTGACGAGTTCGTGAGAGGTCTAGGCCGTCGTCTCCCAGTCAACTTTGGGTTGCTGGACCGTTGTCTCCTTATAATGTATTTATTTATTTATTTTGTACAGAACTCCTATTATATAGTAAAGATGTGACATTCGATCCTGTGCCATGATTCATCATATGTGTGAGACTTGGTCCCAGCACACCTGGTGATTATGTTCGCGCCCAAGTTTTGGACCCCTAAAACCCGGGTGTGACGGAAGTGGTATAAGAGGAATGTTGACTATAGGACGAAACCTAGATAGAACTAGACAACCATTGTCTACTTACCTTTGCTACTCTGATTCTTTTCTAAACTTTTCTTAATCTTTTCTCATCTAATTCCACTTTACTCTGATTATTCTTACCTTTTCCTTCTAAAGACAAATGTGGATTTCACACTTTGGAATCCTGTACCTAAAGTGACTTTTAGGAATAGGAGACCTACTCTTAGGAATAAAAACAAAATTATTTTTTTATGTATCTATGCACTTGAATGTTTGTTCTTATGATACTTGTCTGATTTGGATCTTTGATTGAGTGTGATGAGTTGTGGAGTAATATCCACAATTACATCCGCATATACAATTTTTTTGTATATAAGATAAACTAGACCAACTAAGAATACCCCCACTAGAATATATCAAGCCTAACAGATCCATCTTATCTTAAAAGACTCTCTCTTATCTTAACATGTTCATTTTATCTTGAAAGGTTCATCTTATCCTAACCACTTTACTTATCTCATCCTAAAATAACAACCAGGATCTAATTCAAAATAATGAGATCTTATCTAGTCTATTCTAGTCATACCCAATCCTACCTAATTTATTATGATCAAGCCTATTGGAAGTCACTTAACAGGAATAGTTAATACTAGTGAAATAGATTAGACCCTCTGGCCATGTTTTAATTTAAATTAGTACATCAGACCAAACCACCCATGAACAAATAACCTACCAGCATACTCATGGTGACCATCCATCCCATCCTAGATGTTGCCATAATACACTTATCTTATGCCACCAACCTATTAACCATCTGTCCTTACCTACAAGTTATCCTAACTACATGTCCCTAATTCGGATAAAGACTTCAAGAACGAAGATCGAAGATGATCGACCTCATCAAATCGAGGAAGGAAAAGATTCAAGCCAGATCTTCAAAAGGAATCAAGATCCATAATCTTGGATAGAGTCTTTCCTCACCCTACCCTTTCTTAACCAAACCTATCTATGCTTTAAAGACATCTTTTACCATACACAATAGAGTGGATATACATACCCATGCTTTCATAACCACTATCTAAATAACATGAAACTTCGTAATTCCTAAACTAATTAGAAGTTAAAGGCTAAACTATAAATAAAGCTTTTTACATCCCTGTCCTTACAAATCTCGAGGACGAGATTTCTGTTAAGTGGGGTAGGATTTGTAAAGCCCAAAATTGGTATAAAGAAAAAAAATAATAAAATAAATAAATAAATTTAAATTTGGGTGTTTTAGGGATTTCTTAATTCCCTTCTTTCATACTTAACTAATGGCATTAGTTTATGCAAATAGAAAATAAATAAATGAAGAAATTAAAGAAAGTGGAAAGATCTTCATATGAATTAGATTTTTTTTACTAATATGGTTGAGGGACATTTATGTAGGGTAAGTAAAATCACCTTTTTATGAACGTTACACATTAGAATTTATTTTTCCTAAGAATAAATTTTATGGCTTGTATGTTGAGAACATTGGCTAAAAGGGATAATAAATAAAATTATACTTTTGAATTCATATTGGAGTTTTGTCTGTGCACATAAATTGTTTTAAGCTTGAACTCTATTTACATTTAATTTGAAATTTGGAATTTAAAAACCTGATTTGAAACTACGATTAAAATATGAAATCAGAAAATAAAAAGAAAAAGTAGAAAACCCTGTACTGGGCCAAATCTACTCGGCCCACCTCACCTTCCCCTCGGCGCGGCCCACCAGTGAAAATATTGCGCTCGGCCCTGGATGAAGTCGCTCCCACGCACACTGACAACGCGGGGCCTGCCTTATCAGCCGGACGGGAGGCTGCATGCAGGACTCGCGCACAGACACTGCCGTGCTCACCCGTGTTTCTCTCCCTCTGTTGCTGACTGGTAGGCCCCCTCGGCAGACAGATTTTCTTCCCCATCGAGCGCACCTCGAGAGGAATCCTAACTAAATCCGATTTCCACGCCGCGTGTGTCGGATCTGCCACCAACTCCATCATTATCCGGTCCATAGCCATGGCTATATAGGCAAGAACTGGGAATAAATCGCTGGCAAGAAAAGAGACAGAGTTAGCGCGCGCTCGTCGTCGGGCAAGCCCGTGCTCATCTCGCCATGGAGCAGCGCGACGGAGGAGGCCGCCACCATGAAGCAAAGAGATGTGATTATGCCGCCGCGTCAGGGTTGTCTTCTTCCAAATCCAAATCAGTGCCTGTCACTGATTGCCAACAAATCCCACCGATACTCACTCCGTTGCATCGGCCGATTCGTCCTCTGCCCGAGCTTCTCGGCAACGGATTTTCTCGCTCGGATATATAAACAAGCACAGCATGCCCTCGTTCCCATCGGTACTCGGCGTCCACTACCATTTTGGCTCAAGTTGTCCTCGGCTGTTGTTCGGGAGTCATGGAGTGCACGTGTTCGTCAGAAATTGAATCTGTGTGCTGCAATGTTCCTGGGAGCGACCGGCACTTCCCCCTCCTCGGGCGCTCCCTCTGCGTCATGCGCTATGCTGTGGTACACTCCTGGGGAAACCAGCCACTAGCGGGGCTGACCCAGATGTGTTTGCGCTGTTGGTATAGGAACTTGCCGCCGTCGCCATTGTTTCCCCAAAAGTTTGGAATCACGCAGGAAGGAGAAGAGCGTGGGGGGGAGGGCTTACACCACACCTAGCTGCGCTTCGTCGTCAGCCGACCTGTCTCCATCGAAGGTAAGAACGACCGCCCCCCCATGGCTTCTGGTATCTTGCGCAGGCAGGAGCGTGACACAGAGCCCCGGGACACCACCGTGCTCGGATGATGCGTCCTAGAACGGATGAAGAAGATGCCCTCTGCACCGTCCATCTCGGGACTGGTGGTTATGATAAGAAGTAGAGATGCCTCCTCGGTGGATAAATCAGGGCCATGGGGTGGTGATCGGACGATCCAGAAGAAATCAAAACTTCATTAAATCTGTGACGCAGATCTCGAGATCGACGGACCACTGCGCATACCGATTGGGTGATATGCCCTTCTGATCCGTGCCATAAATTGCGGATCCAACGGCTAAAAACACAAGGTACCCCTTCGGCCATGTGGTTTTGCAAAAGAGCCCTCGCTGTTGTGCAGAATAAACCCGCGTTCCTTTCCCAATGAAAAGTAATTACAATCGGGCCCTGATATTTACAAGATAAACCCTGGACTTCCACAATTTTGTGCTCGCGGTCCATAAATCCTAGCAATTCATAAAATAAATGTTAAAAATACATATAAACTTGTTTATTCCATAACTCATTCATTTTAACTCCTTTTTAGTCCATTCAAATTGTGTTGGTTTCATAAAAATATTTTCTAAGCAGTAATAACATTATTTGTAGCATATCAAGTACTTTTATACTTAGATATTTATTTAACCTATGGTAAGTAGAATAACTCTTCTAATCCAAGGTTGATATATCTATAATTATAATTTTACTATAATATGATTTATAAACAAGTTGTAATCTGGATTTAAGTTTACTTAACTATTTGGAGTATATTTTCTCATACAATGTATATTAACCAATTTATAATATAGTTTAATATTTTAATCACATAGATCTTCTATAAAATCATAACTCCTTAATCGTAACTCCGATCTTAGTAATTCTCGAACCCACGATCTCGTAGCAACGCGTAGACTATTATTACGCAGTTTATTCTTATGCTTGGTGTGATGTTAATTTTGCCTATACCATGTTTGTCTGTATTGCTATGACTAGCACGAGGTTACAAGTCACCTGATGAGCAAGTTGGTACCTGGAATCTCAAGTCCCAGGCAAGTTGTGCCCTTGATCACTTCTTTTTACCCAGTCATGTTCTAATTAATCATAATGATTTGCATAGGTTAATTTTGATGGGACCTAATAGGATACCCTAGTTTGACTATCTTTATACCTTGTTCACCACTGAATTTTAGGTAGTACCTGATATTGCTTTATGTGGTTATGGGTATAGAGATATATATTTTATTCATGATTATACTTTTATTATCAGTTTGTTAATTACTGTTCATGACAAGATCATTATGTTAATTGGAACATGGAGAACCACCTGGGAAAACAGTGCTACCACAAGGGTTTAATGGGACGCCCTTGGCTGACTAACTAGGAAAGCTAGTGGAGGACTACCTTACCCGAAAGGGGCAAGGGCAGTAGGGGAGTGGTCAGTGTAGGGAGGTCCTCGGGTTGATTTTGCTGCGATGGCGGTCAGACGAGGGATTCCTGCATTGGAGCTTCCTATAAACTGTAGCGGGTTTTCTGAAGCTAGTGGAACTTTGTAAAGGCCTCGTAGTGTTACCCTGCCTCGCCTCCTCGGTAGAGGTGTATGGGATTGGTCGTCTCTTGGCAGATGGGTAACATGACTTGTGGGTAAAGATGTGCAACCTCTGTAGAGTGTAAAACTGGTATACTAGCCGTGCTCACGGTCATGAGCAGCTCGGACACTCACATGATTAATTTATGGAACTAAATTCAATTTGTCATATGCATTGCATCGCAGGTGTTGTTATTACTTTTGTTCTACTACTTAATTGGGTTGGTATTTACTTATGCTTAGTAATTGCTAATAAAATTTTGACCAACTTTAAAAGCAATGCTCAGCTTCAACCATCCTCTTTGGTAAGCCTTACACTTTACGTGAGCTCCCACCTTTGGCGAGTTCATACACATTATTCTCCACAACTTGTTGAGCTATGAACGTATGTGAGCTCACTCTTGCTGTCTCACACCCCCCACAGGTCAAGAACAGGTACCGCAAGATGAGGCGCTTGGAGGATGCTGTGACGAGTTCGTGAGAGGTCTAGGCCGTTGTCTCCCAGTCAACTTTGGGTTGCTGGACCGTTGTCTCCTTATAATGTATTTATTTATTTATTTTGTACAGAACTCCTATTATATAGTAAAGATGTGACATTCGTTCCTGTGCCATGATTCATCATATGTGTGAGACTTGGTCCCGGCACACCTGGTGATTATGTTTGCGCCCGAGTTTTGGACCCCTAAAACCCGGGTGTGACACCTCTTGACCATGTTTTGGATTTTCCTAGGTGTGAGGGTTCCCTCGGTTTGCATTGTGCCTTGACCTTGCAGTAATGGAGATCCTCAGACCATGCATACTTCTCGAATAGTTGGTACAGTTCTTGAAGGGTTGTTGGGGGATCTCGAGTGCAATGGATGTAGAACTGGCCGGCACAAAGGTCGCTTATAGAGTAATGGATGGCAACTCTATCTTCAAATGATGTTAGCTAAGATTTAAGCGACAAGAACTTGTTGTAAGTCATGGAGGCTCTCGGTTTCTAGCTGTCTGCACAGTGATAGTTCTACGAGGGCGTCAGTCTACGGCATGTACCCTAGAAATTGAGGATAAATTTCTCCCAAAGGGCCGCCCATGAGTCGATTGAGAGCGATGGCAGCCTAGTGTACCATGTCAGAGCGGGGCCTTTGATGGCTATTACGAGTGACTTCACCATTGCAATTTCGTTGCCCCCCGACGAAGCCATCGTGACCTGATAACTCATGATGAATTACGAAGGGTTGTCCTTTCCATTGTATTTTGGCCAATTTCCTGCTCTGTAATTGCTTGGCCAAGGTGTTGCTTGCAACATGGCTGAGAGTGGGCATCCGTTGTCGGTGAAGTTGAAGGCTTGGAAGGCATCATTTTGTGGAGTCTGTCTGGCTTTGTCGAAGTTGTTTGGTATTGCTTTGCTATGCGAGGGGTGAGCTAGGTCCTGCTGGGCATGTAGTTATGAAATTTCTTGTTCAAGAGCTAACATATTCTCTTTATGCTATTTGATGAGGTTATGTATCCTGGTCTGGACCTTGCTGCGGTGCTTCTTGGTTGCGAGGACATCTCTCTGCTTCTATAAATTGGAGCTATGAATGCAAAGGATCCTGAGTAGGAGTTGCTCTTTGGTGCCGATGCCGAGGTCTATATCGTCTTGTAAGTCTTCGTCGTTGTCTTTGAAAGGCATATCTGACTAGTGATGTTGGCGGCCTGACGCTGCATCGAAGCCTGGGGGCGGTGGCAGGTTATTGGTCAGGTCTTGCAAAATTTTAGCTTGGCAGGGTTGGTTTTTAGGGTTAGGTGGGGGTTGTATGAGCTATCTGAGTTGGCGGTGTGGACTCCACCGTCTTGCTCGGTGGGGAGCTAATTGCTTCTGTTTTGCGAGGGGGTCCTCGCCTTGTGACTCGATGGTGGGTTTTGGGTTGACTGGTGGGACGTCGCCAGCGAAGACTACCCTGCCCTTTTTGGCGGCGAGGGCTGTCCCTGCTTCGTCCTCGTCAGCTGGTGAACTAGGTCGTGTGTTCTTCTTGGGAGGCATCGTGTGGTTAGTCTTCGTCACGCAAACAGCGGGCGCCAAATGTTGGGTACCCACACATGGTCAGGTGGGCCTAAACACTTAGAGACAAAGACAAGGAACATTGAAGCATGACAAGACGTTAGGTGAGAACTGTAATGTCTCATTATGCGTGTCTCGTCCAACTACAGGCCCATGTGTGGCTAATCCAAAGTATGGTCTTAGCCTTGGCCATCAACTACATCCAAGGAATATTCCGCGTAACAGAGTAATTACAATACCGTGCTCTCAGTAGGCGGTGCACACCAATTAATACACACATGAGTTACACTGACAGGTGGGCCTCCGGAAGCGTCTCCTGGTGGACCAACGACATGTTGATCACTGTGTAGCCTTCGTCGCCACCCCCAGAGCCTTCGCGTCTCGGTGCCCTTCGCTATCCTCGGACGGATCTATGGCACTGAGGGCTCTAGGGCGACGTTGCAGCGAAGGCCCCTGTGCCGATCGTTTAGGGGCCTCCGCTTGACGTTATTCCTTGTTACTGTCGGTCGTAGAGTCTAGGCCACTTTGCTCGTGGGCCTATGTACTGGTTAGTTGAAAACAAGAGGGGAGTCGTCGCTCTGTGATTGGGGTCATGTCCGGCCTCTGCCCAACATATAGCTATATATATGTACTCCACTGTTCGTTTGGCTTTAATATGTAACGGCTTCAATTGCTTATAGAATGTTTTATCTATATGGATTGTAGCTGCAGGCTGCAGCAATTCAAACAGCAAGCTTTAATTTGAAGCGAACAACCTGGCTCCCACTCTGGGTCTATTTGTCTATGTTGTTGCTCTGTGAGTCAATCGTTAGTCATCAAAATTATATGTGTTTATATTAAATTATGAGTTTCGTTTAATATTTTCATCCCCTTTCGTTTTTTACACCTATTTATTCTGCTCCTATTTTTATTCTCGATTATTTTAGACTCGACCTTGTTTCCGATAAATCGTATCTGCGTTCCGCTCCCAGCGTCGTGTGGCCGCTGAATCGCTGATGATTGACTCTCTGCATGTGAAAGAAAAAATCGATGCTCAATTGCGTCTTAGCCCGACAATAGATACACGCGTACACATAACAATATAAAACATTTGGCTGGCTTGGTAACAAAGAAATTGAAGGGAATCTTCAATGGGATATGAAATCACTTGCTATTTCCGGTCCTCAGCGTGCGAAAGTACATGGCGTGCAGAGTGGTGAAGCTAGACCAAGCACAAGGAGAGTAGGTGTATACTTTATTTTTTTTGGTACATGTGCGCGTAAAAGTGTACGTATACGTGCAGCAGAATACACTAGTAGGAGTAGCTGCGTAAAACGTGGTCGGCGCTGGCCTGCAGCAGTTCCCACACGTCCATGACATGCCGCATCTCCGTCATAGCACCGCCGACCGCGAGGCGGATCACGAACTTGCCGTCCACCACGAAGTGCGTTACGAACGCCCGCCCGCTCGCGTTCACCGCCGTGAGGAGCTCCCGGTTCAACTCGTCCGCCGCGTCGTCCCCTGCGAACCTCTCCCGGAGGCGGAAGCATACCAGCGAGAACTTCCTCGGCACCACAACCTCGAAGCGTTCGTCCGCCGCCACTGTCCGCTCGAACCACTTTGCTGCGGTGACGTGTCGGCGGATGTGAGCGCGCAGGCCGATGGCACCGTAGCGCCGCAGCACCACCCAGAGCTTGATGGCGCGGAACCGGCGTGACAGGGAGATCTGCCAGTCCTTGTAGTCTATGGCGGCCGGCTTCCCCGTGCCGTCCGTGCCGACGTTCTTGAGGTACTCCGGGTCGGTGGACAGCGCGGAGGTCAGGGCACCTGGGCTTGCCACCCACAGACAGCAGCAGTCCGCGTTGGTGAGGAACCACTTGTGCGGGTTCATGCTCACCGAGTCGGCGAGCTCGGCGCCATCGAGAGTGCCCTGGAACTCAGGGCAGATGGCCGCGCTGCCGGCGTAGGCCGCGTCCACGTGCAGCCACATGCCGTGTCGCCGCGCCTCCTCTCCGAGCTCGCGCACGGGGTCGACCGCGCCGAGCCCCGTGGTGCCCACCGTGGCGCAGAGGTACAGCGGCTCCAGGCCGCGTGCGACGTCGCGATCGACCGCGGCGCGGACGGCGTCGGCCGTCAGGCCGTACCCGGAGGCCGACGTCGTCCGGATGACGCGGAAGTTGGACGGCGGGATGCCCACCAGCCGCGCGCCCTTCTGGAAGGTGGCGTGCGTCTGGTCGGAGGCGTAGACCACCAGCTTCACGATGCTCTCGTGCCCCAGCCTAGCCAGCGCGCGGTCCCGCGCCGCGGCGAGCGTGCACACCACGGCCTCGCACGTGCTCCCCTGTAGCACGCCGCCGCCGCCGCCCGAGAAGAGTAACCGCTGCGGCAGCCCGAGCAGCGTACCCATCCAGTCCACCACCACGCTCTCGAGCTCCGCTGCGGCGGGCGACGCCACCCACACGAACGGCACCACGTTCAGGCCGGCCGACAACATCTCCCCCGCGAACCCTGCGGCGCTGCCGTTCATGGGGAAGTAGGCGAAGAAGCTGGGGCTCTGCCAGTGGGTCAGACCCGGCAGGATGTCCCGCCGTACGTCGTCCAGTATGTCCTCCATCGGCTCACCGTGCTCTGGCGCTGCCTCGGGGAGCAGCTTCCTTAGCCTGCCAGGCTCGAGGTCGGCCGCCCTCACAGGGTACTTATGGACGTCACGGTAGTACTCGGCGAGGAAGTCCACTATGGCGCGTGAATCGCCGGCGAAGGCCTCGGGGTCCAGTGGCCGCAGTGACGCGTCGAGCGGCAGGCTGCCCATCGCCGCTACTAAAGCTTCTAGCTAATGTACCTACGGGCCTACGGCTACGGGCGGACGACCACCACCATGGATCTTGGGGTTGTTTATATAGGGCGATTGCACATGTGTTTTTTATTCTTAGCCTGTGGACAAGGCATGCAGATCTAGGCCAATCTATCGAGAAACTAACAAATAGCAAGACACCACAAATAAGAATGTTCAAAAAAAAAACATGAAGCAAATGGAAGCTACCAATATCTAAAGTCAACTCCTATCCAAAAAAAAAAAACGATAGACGTATTTGACTAAAAAATAAATCATACAAAAAATATTTTGACCTATATTTTTTATAGTGTGTCGTCAATAGCCAAACAATCAATATCATCTTAGAGCCACTTTAAACACAAAACTGTTATTATAAACAAGTTTTATGCTCTAAACTTACAAACAATTTGAGTAATCAGTGGTCAGTAAGGAAAATAGACTCCGACTCATTTGATTAAAGAATTTTGGTGATTGATGATCAACATAACTTTGTCAACTAATATCTTCCAAATATTTGTGTTTTATAGTTCACATGATGCGAAATGGATTGGACTAAGGCCCTGAGGATGCAACACCTCAAAAAAAGACATAATAAAGACCATTATTGAAGACCAACAAGTATCAAGTGAAGTCTAACACATGAAGAAAGTGCAGACACACATGGACAGTCTATCAGTACTGAGCGGACGGTCCGGTGCCACCCGGCAGACTGTCTGGTGCATCAGTGAACAGTCACCAAACCACTAGTTTTGTTGGCACCTTGGAGGAGAGCCACCGGACAGTCCGATGCCAGGACCACACTATCAGATGTGAAAGGTGATAGCGCCAACACTCGAATCTCAACGGTCATCTCCAACGGCTATGAGCACCGGAATATCCGGTGCTTACCACCGGACTGTCCGGTGTGACACAGAGAGCGAAGCTTTCTCCTCCAATGGCTATAATTGAGTTAGGGCCTATATATACTACACCCAACCAAGCATTTTAAGGTGTGGGAGCCCGGGGCGGGCCCAAGAATTGGAGGATGGGTATTTGGAATTTTAGTGGACACATTTTTTTAATAGTCTAAATTTGTTATTCATGGGGTACGGATAATTATCCATCGGACACAGATATGGTATAATTTGATACCCACAGATATGACTATGAATATAATAAGGTATCCATTGGTAAATTTTTCATGGGTATGATCGTATGGATATACCGTATTCATAACTTTTACCCGATGGGTATCTGACATAAGTACAAATCTATATCTATGAACGTATATAAGTATGGTAAGGATTGAATTTTGTCTCGTGGTTATGGATTTATAAACCATATACTCGTGTCCCAACCACATGATTCCTTTCCCTAGTCACATGGTACAGAAATGAAAAAGACCAGCAAAAAGCGAAGTTTTGGCCAAATGGCTGTAAAACTGTGTTATTTTATGTTTTTACAATATTTCAATGTATAGATATAATATATATACATATACATAAATTTTGTTGCCAAAAAATAATGGGTATTCAATTGAATACCCTTGCTTCTACATGGGTCCATCCCTGGTGGGAGCCCAAGCAAGATACCAACGTATGTTATAGACATTTCCAAGTGCTCAAATACCCAAGTGCATAATAGAATCACTCGGTGCTTAGCGTAGTTGCTTTGCGAAGTATTTAAGTTAGTTAGACCGCTATTGCGCTTGCTCTAGAACATCCCTAGTTAGTTAAGTGAGTTTACAAAAACCCACATAACCCTTGGCTCTTGCGTGAGCCATTGTAACTGTACCGAAAAGGGCAAGAGTCTTGTGAGACCGTGCCAACTAAGTTTGTAGTGTGGCCACCACCGTGTTCTGGAGGTTACAAGGCCCGTGGTGTTTCGGTCGGAAGATTGATAGTGAAGACGGTGGGGAGCGTTCGAGAGAAGACCAGAAGCGGAGCCCCACTTACGCGTGGAGAAGTCCTGCGACTCTCTATGGAGTTAGTCGTCCGTGGTGCATGGCCCTCGCGTGAGCTACCCTTTGCGTAGGGCACCAACGAGGATTAATCGAGGCATTGCATGGTTCTGGATAGCTCGATAAAAATACCGACGGCGTCCACGGGAGTTTGCATCTCTACCTTTACTCTTTAGCTTTCACATTTACATTCAAGTATTAAGTTCCTTTTCTCTCTATTCCTGGTTAGAATTGTTAGGAATAGAACTTAAGTTGTAAAACTCCTTTTGCGGTGGAGATAACAACTAGACAAATCTAGTTTGCACATTCTAGTTTATATATTTGTATAGATTTTGTTCTAGAGATTAATTTGTGGCCTGAATTAGAGATAGTTTTAGGAGTGCTAATTCACCCTCCTCTCTTAGCCATCACTGTGTCCTACATGGTCAAACTTTAATAATAATATAACGATCATCTCCAAGGTGCAACTTGCCTATTCTAATTTTCTTGTTCCTCCTATTTTTCATCTGCAATCTAGTTTAATATGGCCACTCGATATGACCAACACACGTACAAAGTTTTCGAACGTCGAATATAAAAATTATTATTTATTAACCTTATTGCATGATCATGAAACAATTCGAGGGTTTGGAAAACAGAAAAATTCATCTCTTCGAGGGTTCATACCCACAATCTTACTACCTCCCCATCAATAAATCACACACTCAATTATAATTATATATACAATGATATCTTTTTATATATGTATTTTGTAAACTTGTATTTAATACTTTGGCCATTTATTATTAAATAAAGTCAAATGAAAAAAGATCAACTATAGTATCTTGAAAAAAGACCAAGCACGACAACTTTAGTATAGGATGTGTCTCCTATATGAAACAAAAAACGGACCTTAAAATATATGAACTTAAAACAGATGTTTTTAGAAACTAAAAGACTTCAAATAAAAAACTATAAAATCTCTACTACTTATTAAGACGGTAAGGGGTAGGCTACCATTCCGTGTTCTGCCATTCCCATTCCACCCTCCTCGCAAAGCCCATTCCTATTCCTATTCTCGGCTGTCATTCCGTGTTCTGTCTTTCTCATTCCCCTCCCCACAAAGTCCATTCCTATTCCCATTCCCGGCTGCTATTCCCATTCCACCCTCCCCGCACTGTCTTTATCATTCCTCCTCCCACAAAGCTCATTCTCATTCCCACGTGTATCCCACGTCTAGCTAAAATTAAATTAGAAAACACAAATGTGGCCCCAATGGGATTCGAACCCGCGGCCCTCTCAAGCAAATATGCTCGTAGCTACCACTACACCACATGTGTGTTTATGTCAATATTTGTTACAGTAAAAATATCTACTACATCTCTCCCAAATCCCATCTGCTACCATTGCACAATGTGTAGTAGTAGATAATTATCAACGAGATTACTGAATTATATTTTTGGACAGAGGCAGGAGTATTTAAAGAAGAGCCTTGCACGTAATTTCTTTTGTTTTTATAATATTTTCAACTAAAATTCCTTTTTTATATGTGTGATATTTTTTCTCCGTAATATTTTTTCCATGTATCTGACTTGTAAGTCATTTTCATAAACCAACGCCAAAGATGAATCCATGTTTCTTACTTGGAAACCCTGAACAAACACCACTGGCAGGAGCGCTCGCGTTGGCGTTGCTCATCGACGACGAGAAGAAGCCTGATGACTGCCAGTTCGACCTCTGGAAGCAGTCCTACGTGTCCGCATGCGCCGCTGTGTTCGGCAAGCTCCGGCACAGCCGCCACTTGGACGTGGTCCAGAGCGGCTGCACCGCGCTGTCCATCTTCAAACAGGGGGACCTCATGGTCGTCCCCAACGCTAGCGACTCTCGGGTTGTTTTAGGCACCACATCCGACGACGGCGCTGTCACGCCGTCCAGCTCATCATCCATCTAAAGCTCAACCTGCCACGTAAGTCGCTACTGGCCAGCTATGAATTCTTGTGCGCTGGGACGACGACCGTTGCTGACGTTGTGTGAGTGTCCTCGAATAAGATGTATGTAGAGGAGTAGCATATCCTGTGGTGCAATGACTAGGTGTACTACCTCGTTGATGAGCTTGGGGTGCACTTCGTTTGGCAGCCTAGCCAAGAGTCATCGGTACTCGCCATGTCGTGCGCGTTCGACGACTACTATATCAAGGTATGTGGCGTCATCTTGGCGCCAGAGGTGAAGCAGAGGTGGACTGATAGAAATGACTACTTGCCATCGTCAGGGTAGCTTTTGTGCTGGCCTGCCTTTAATTCTCTTCGCAGACACATACACTTGCCTTTTTTGTTTAAGAAAGCGTGTATGGTGGTGCGTACCTGATGACTGATAATGTACGAGGGAACTTGTACCGGCAGGTGTGGCACGTGCTCTTCAATGATGAGACCATGCAAATCGTGGCATATATCAAAGTCTGCATGATACTGATGGTTGCAATGTAGTAGTGAAACAACTAAATTAAAATAACAAAATTTATGTATGACCAGGATTACAAATGGATTATGAGACATTTTCTTATAACAATATAAGACACATTTTATATATTAAAACAAAGAAATCATGAAATTAAAGAAAAGGTACATTATATTAAAACAAAGATGCTAGAGAGCTTCGAATGTTTATCCTCTCTACGTCACAAATATTACAATAAAAAAAGTTCTCCTAATTGTTTATTATCCTTGCATCACTTCATCATAAATCTGTTCACAAATATTCTAAACAATGTCATCTACAACTTTTTTCTTTGTTTCAGCAACTTTCTCTTCGACTTCGGTAGCAACTGCTTCAGCTTTGGCCTATTTAAATTCAATTATTGCCTGAGAAGTAGAAACTTTCTAGCAAAAGTTAGAAGAAAACCACTAGCATAAGCACGAAGTATTCAAGAAAAAGCAACATGGAATAAAAGTACCTTCGGCTTCCTTCGTCTACAAATTTTTTCTGATAGCTGCGGCCTTCTCAGCTGCCATTTGAGCATGCAAAAAGCTAGGAATTAGAAAGTGTGCATGCTTTGCAAAGGTAAAACAAAGGTAGCTAAGTGCAAACCTTCTCCTTATTGTTCATTGACTCTTCAGTAGAGATTTCTTTTCTTCCCTTTGACCATATATCAGATATGAACTTTTTCCCCACTCCGAAGCTTCGACATTTGATCTCCTAACACTATCCACAAAAACTTTGAAGTTGGGGTCGGTGCACATCTTCAAATGACCGCATCCAGCTTTCAGTAAAACCGAAGTAGTGCTTCTGGTTCCTATCCACGCGTAGTATTCCTCTCTTGTTGAGAGAATGCTTTTATATGCACAAATTTCACTAAGGATCCATCTCATGATCCCAGCAATATCACCATCTACAAATTTTTTTGCTCGGGACTTCGCTCCAGCAGAGGAGAAGGTCCTCTCTAACTCATTGCAACATCTATTGGCCAAAATAAAGGAATTGATCTTCATGATTTGAAAATTTTCGTTGACTTGCCTCAGATGATCCCTTTCAGTGGTAAGGTATTCTGTTTTTAATTTAGCAAGTTGTAAGTTAACAACTGCTTTGGCAGACTATTATCATATTTTGCTAGTTTCTGCTTTGGGATCTTATTTCACGCGCTTCATTTCAACTTCAAGTAATGCAAGCCGCTTTTCTATATCCACATTTCAAGCTTTGAGCTCTAAAATCTTGTTTAGAGCTTCGTTCTTTTCCTTGGTCAAAGTCTGAACCTCGCTTCGACACTCAGTGAAATCCTTTTCCAAAATTTTAAAAGCCTTTCCTTTTTCTGCACAGTCTAAGCGGAGCTCAGATGCTTCAGACCTAGGCTTTATAATTTCCTTATGGGCAACTTCACCCTCAATATTTTTTCCTGTCCTTCAACACCTTGATCAAAATCAGGCTCCACAAAGTTAAAAAATGTTAACCAATTTATTCAACATTTCAACAACCCAAAGCTATAAAAAATCAACACAAGTCATACCTTCAAATGCGTATAGGCGAGACAATCTGAAAAATCCTCGGAGGGCATCGTTGATAATATGGCCTCTAGCTTCGGAAAACCTATGTTGTCAGCCATGTAGCGGCATACATTGGTCTCTAAGCTATCTGGGCAGCAATACAAATAATCCTCAGGCCCTCCCTTAAAGATTGTAGACCTCAAAGGGTACTCAAGCTATTCAGTGAAGGCAATAGATTCGGCCAGCTATTTAGCACCCATTACCTTTCCGACTGAATGGTGAACCCTGTATCGTCGTTCTCCAAACTCTTAATCAAAAGGCCATTTGCCTAGTGTCATGTCATCCTCAATGGCCTTTTCGGCATCCTCGATTTCTGTGGGACCCTTTCCCTTTTCATCTGTTGTTGCAGGCTTCGTAGAGCCAGTCTTTTCCTCGGTCATTATGATCACTGAAGGTATCACTGATGGCGGCGTTGTGTGGGTCTTCAAATCTTCTAGTACCATTGCAGCTATAGTATGATGCATGATCTTCACTGTTGGCACATCTATCGTAGCAGTGGCCGTGGTTGATGCATCATCGTCTTTGTCGTCATCAGAGAAGAACGAGCTCATTAATGGAGATATGCATTCTTCATCTTCCTCTTCGCTGCTTATTAAGAGCTCTGAGGCAGTGGCTTCCTTTATTTTAGAAATATCTATTGATAGGGACATCTCTTCGATGGTAGGCAACCTCATAGCTTCGGGTGTCGCCTACATAAAAGTCAAAAATCGGATAAAATTAACAAGAATAGTATTAAAGTCAAAACAAAAAATTTCAAAATTTGTTTAACCGGTGTCTCTTCTGAAGTCTAAGAAGTTGTTGCCTTGGGCTTCATCTTCGGAATTTTGTGGCGCTTGATCATCACCTTCGAAATTTTCTTCTTCCTCTTCTTTATCTCCTGAACCGCATAAGGGCAGTCATGATAAAAGGTATCAATGGCATCTAAAACATGATTTAGTCAACGTTTCTTTTGGGCCGCAAAGGCTCTATACAACGCTTTGGCTTTCAATTTACTATAGTTCCCAAGAATCTTCATATAAAACCACTCCTTCGCCCATTCGTTCGGCCATTTTCTATGGTATGCAAGTGCAAGGAACATGGCTCCCTTTCGATAAGCAAAATTGTAACAACCAAACTTATTGTGGACACCCCTAGTTGCCTTTGTCTAAAACTATAGTTCATGAATCTAGCAGAAAGCTTTGGCATTGGGTTCAAGGCCTTGGCTTCGAACAACCCAGATAAAGATTCTAGCCACACTAAAGCATTTGGAGTAAGCTTATGAAGGTATATATCAAACCTTTTCAAAACAGCGACTATCATCTTATACAATGGGTATCTATGTCTAGCTTTCACAAAGCTTTGAAAACAACAACTTCATCTTCTTTTGGTTTCGACACTAAATCATCACCCCCTATTTGGACCCATTCAACGTTGTCAATATAATCAAACCTAGTGACTACCTCAATATGTCCTCCTTTAATCTTCGACTTCCCAAAGTCCACGTGACATGGCTTCGTAGGACAAATGATAGTGATATCCTCTTCAATGTCAATATCATCATTGTCCTTAGATGGATCTACAACAGCAGCTTTGGCTTGGGAAGCAGTGGCCTCTGCTATCACGAACAATTCTTCAACCTTTGTCTTTCAGACATCCGAAGAAGGCACCAAAGACAGTCCGGGGACAGATTGCTCTCCGACCATTTCTAGCAAAGAAACCCTTGCTTTTTGTTGGCTAAGGCTAGTTTGAAGCAACAAAGCACTCAGAGCAAGCTTTGAAGGCCGAGTAAACTATCGGAAGCAAAGAGTGCAAACAACAAATTTCATGCCAATTCCCAAGGGTGTTGTTCCTTTTATATGGACTAGTTTTAAACTTTAAACCATTACAGTCATTGAGCAATCGGACCCACTAATCAGAATGGTTCAAAAATATTAAAGTTTCATAACGACCTTTGGGAAGATGTTTTTCGGACCTTCAACGCAAGGCCTCCCAATTGTGTTTTTGCGATCTAAGCTCGTTATGAAGAAACGAACTCATTCGGCAAGGGGCTAATGTTGGGGCCTATCTTGCCGAAAGTCCTCAAAACGTCTTACTTTTGATGTAAGGAAATGTGTTTCAGGCATATAAGCAATGGAAAGACGAAAATGGACTTCAGCCATAGAAGCATACAAATAAACTTTGGTTGTACGCATGTATGTTGAAGATACAAGCCACGAAGGTGTAAGCCAACTTCGGCATAGAAAGAGCTTCATGCATAAAGCAACGAAGGAAAAGAGGTCTAGGACTTGAGTGGCAAGAAAGAAAAAGAAAAGACGATGATACCCCCTATGATATTTGTAAACCGTGGTTGTAAACCTTGTGGGCATGTATGTAATTCCACATGAAGTTGTAACCCTCCCCTATAACTAGGTGAACAATACCATGCATGAAGTACCTTTGGGAGGGCCTTAAGCTTCGTTTATCTTAGCCTTCGAAGTATCTTCGAGCTATCTTTCGTGTAAAGCCGAAGGTATGCTTGTACTTTTAATTCATAAAGGGAAATATGGCATAAAAGAATGCTAAGGCATATGATATGAGTAACATGTTTCATTCTTCATAAATCTTTTATGCATTCCTGCTTCGTCTCTAATCCTTATCCACATCCTGTCCCTTCAATTATCTCTTTGGAGAAGACATAGTTGAAGGGAGAGGGTATCTATCTTCTAACTTTTGTTGCCTAGTTTTTGATACCATATAGTAATCAAGGGCAAGTGACCAACATGTCCTTCCTGCTCTTCAGATAACTAATTGTTGAACATGACTTTGTGATCGATGGTATCTTCACACAAGAGCACCTACATTAGCTGATTTGTAGGTGCACCTTTTTCCTTGATATGCGGATGTTGCATTTCTTTGTCCGATTCACCGATGTTGTGCACTGCTCGAGCTATTGTCTAGTTACCCTTGGCCCATATCTAACGTATTCTGGACTACCATACACTGGAATGAGTCTATAGGACGTTGACATTTTCATACATAGATACGTTGAATGCGCTGCACTATTGAAGGCATTCATTATGTCTTTTCCAATTATTGCGGTCTATGGGTAGTCTATATGAATGATGTCAAATGTGTTATTCTTAGTTCTTGTATTGTTGACATAGCTAAAGGTCAATGGTATTTGTATTTTGCCAAGGTCTACTATCTGCATCCTGTCGAAGCCACAAAGTGGATTCGTGGATTCCTACAAGTCATATTTGGGTTCTTGCATCAACTTGAAAGCCTTGAAGAAGATGGTATATGTTGTACTTATAGTATCTACCAATATATTGTGAACCACGAAGAAATTAATGACTCACATGATGACCATAGCATCAATTGTGTAGATAATCTTATAACTTCAGGTCTTCTTGGGTGAAAGTGATCGGTATGTGAGACCACTTTGGCTTGATGAATGGGAATTGTACTCCCACATGATGTAGACACCTCCGGATTTCTTTGTTTTGTTTTTATTTGCCGGTCTAGAGCTTGATCGCCCCATAATGGATAATTTGTGTTTCGTTGGGGTACCATGTTGTTGACTGTCCTAGCTTTAGACCATGATATTGCAGCTAACCAAAGGGTGGCTGGTCATATTGGGGTGGTCCTAGAAGTTGACGATGGTGAGTTTCTAACTATTTCACTATGGATGTAACAAGGCATTTGAAGCCAAAGAGTGTACATTTGGTCCTGGATGCTTAACATATTATGGAACATAAGCTGATGGATAATAAGATGCTATGTGGCATATTTCTTCCGGTTGGTTGGCTTTGTTGGTAGCTACTAGATGTCTTTGCTTTTGTATAGTGATTGTGTAGTTTTTGGTCGTAAGACCCTTGTTGTCCCACAGAAGATGCAATATAGTCTTTGTGGTTGTGTACTTTGAGGATATCTTCCTCTAAAACTCCAACCTCCTCTACCTCCTCTTGGCGATGGTCCATGCCAAAAGTTGTTTTGCTAGGTTTGGGTATGATTTCTTCAGTATTGAATTGGCCCTTAAGGTTGGATATGCTTTTCCTTAACTTTTTGTGGATTCTGGATATTTTTCAGATGTATCAGGTTCCAAACGAAGCTTCATGACACTTTGGCATATTTTTAAATCTCTTGTCGACTCTGCCAAAAGTCATTGTCTTCTCTGATACAAACATCCATTTTGTGGAGAAACTTCTCCAAAGTGTTGGTGGCTTCCTAGAAAAATACTAGTAGCATGGTTCTAGTCAAAGACCCTTAATCATGGCCTCAATGATAATGTCGTCAGGTACACTGGTTGCTTATGCTCTGATTCAAAGGATTCTTTAGACATAGCCTTGGAGACATTCATCATGCTCTTCAGCACACTGAGATAAAGCTTGAGTTGTGATTGGCTTGGTCTAGAAACCTTGAAAGCTTGTGAGTAATTGATCATTGAGTTTTTGCTAATTGGTGATTGATCATGGACAAAGGGAAGAACGTCATGTCTATGTTATGCCCCTTACGACCATGATGAATGACATGGCTACTACTATTGTGTTGCCACCAAAGGAGGCAATGGTTGCCTCATAACTCATCAGGAATTGTTTGGGGTCGAATTGACCTTCATATACAGGAAGTTAGAGGGGCTTGTACGAAGCCAGCCAGGGTTGCTTGTAGTTCACTTGGGAGTGGGGATGTCCTACATAGATGAAGCTGGCATAAGTTTCCTTCTCTTGATGAAGAGTTCTTGTAGTCAAGATTCCTTGGCCTAGCATATGTTGATTTGCTTCCCTTTTATGTGATAAATCTTATTAAAGGCCTTATCTATTTGTTGTCGATGCTGAGTGACCCAAAGCATATTTTCCTTTTTAATCTCAATCTGCCTTTCGGTAGTTTTGGGACACACAATCTCATAATCAACATTAGTTGTCTCAATTATGCGCTCTAGAACTTTTCTCTTGTCTTGCCTTGGGTCTACATCTTCAGTCAAACATATAGATTTGTCATGTTCTTGGCCTTCACGGCTGATAGTGGAATTAGTCACACCAGCTCTATCCATATCCCATCATGGAGGCATGATTATCTGTAACACCCACTTTGTATTTGCTAGAGATAATACCAATAGAGAAACAATTTCTCTTTATATGAGTTTGATCTTTATGCATCATCATATGAGAACACCATGTCCAAGAACAATTAATAAAAAGATATGCTACTAAATTGTTGCATCATGCTGGATATTTTATTTTGTGTGCATTATGTGACAAGAAAAATATTAAAGACCAAAAAGAGAATTTAAACCCTAAAAGAAATTCTTGAATCTAGAAAAGAGAAAGAAATGAATAATGTAAGGATTAAAATATGTAAATGAAGATACATTATTCCAACATTAGAGTGTGAATTTGTATCATGGACTCAAAACAGAAACTCACAATTCAAATTCAAATTTGGATTTAAAAGAGTTAAGGATAAAAGAAAACAGAAAATAAAACATAAAAGAAAAAAAAAGGTAAAGGAAGCTTACCTGGGCCGGCGTACCACATTTCAGCCCACCAGACAATTCCGTGCGGCCCAATCCCAACCTAGGCGCAGCGCGCCGACAGGTGGGACCGCCCGGTCAATCACGCGCTCGTCTCCCCGCTTTCCGCAATCTCTGTCATGTGGGGCCCAGCTGTCAATACCAGTCCGCTTCCCTCACGCGCTTGCTTCCTTCGCGCTTCACTGGCATGCGGGCCCTCTTGTCGGCACCTTCTTCTCCAACAGAATCGAGCGCCGCGTGACCCCCATCTCCGCGGGCGCAACGGCTTGGGAGAGATACTCTCGCTACGTGCCTTGACCTGGGTATATAGATACCGCGCCGCAACCTTCCTCGCCCCTCTTCCCCAAATTCGTGTGCGCCCTTGCCGTGTTCCACCATCCCCGTGAATCACCTGTTGGAGCGTCGCTACGGACCGTGAAGGGCGGCTGCTGCTGCTGCACCCGTTCTTCACCGGTGAAGCGAATTGGGGTGCGTGGTTGGCCAACGACCTTCGCCGCGCCCTAAGGAGTGAAATTAACGCCGCTGCGGAACCAATTGAGGCGTGGAGCAAGCGGAATTCTTCACCGTGGTGCGACAACTGCGCCGTGGCCACACCTCACCGTGGATGAAGCTTGGCGCAGCGAAACCCGTGGTAAACACCCAATCCCTTGCTTGTACTTCATACCCTCATCGTGTTGCACCAATTCAAAGGGAAGATAGCTTACAAGGACCCCCGGAATTGCTCACCGGAAGCTAAGCTCCGCCGCGGGGCCACGTTGGGTCGGGGGCAGGGCATGCCAATGCATCATCCGCGATGGGACTGTCTTCATCATGTCTGTTGTGGCCTGGGGTTGCCCTTGCAATGGAAATCCTTGGTTCTAGGGTGCCCGTGCGTGGTTCTGGGAAACTCCGGTGAACTCGCCACCGTAGGCGGTGGCAGCGGCGCCGCGCTCTACCGATTGAGCTGGTGATTTGGGGTGAACCGTGGGATTGAGATCGTGCGGGCAGCGTTGGTCGTGCACCGTCGGGGTGTAGTAGGATCTCGGTGACCGTTGGATCGGAATCCGGCAGTCAAGATTACAATACCCTAGCGACTCAGCACACGTGGGCGTGGAGCGTAGGATCGGGATCGTGCGGTCAGGGGGTGATCAGGGCTACTTTGAATCTGGGGCACTAGTATTCAATCGGACGGCTGTCGCGTGTGACCGGTTCGGATTGCCCCCGGGTCTAATCCGGGCCGTTCATTTGAGATCGTGCAGCTCTCGGCGATGGATACCCCTTCGCGGGTGCAATTTTCTTAAAGAGCCCCTGGACTTTTTGGAAATAGAACCCGCCGTCCACTGCACAGTGCGCCTGGGTCTCGGGAATATTTGTTAGACAGCCCCTGGCGTTCCCTGGAATTGAGGCCTAGTCCAGGGTTGATTTAAAATTGAATAAATGAATTGAAAATAGAATTTTAATATGAAAATAACCACTAGAACTTGATAAATTCATAGAAAATCCATTTTTTTGTCCAAATTTATCCATTCCAATTTCTAAAATTCTATAATTTTATTCTCTATCACCTAGAGCCTCTGTTATGTCATGAAAACAGTAAGAAATTTATTTATCACTTAATCTTATTTAAAGCACACAAAACCTTTGAAAATGCATAACTTGAAATCTATAATTCAGAAAATTATGATTCCAGTTCCTAGGTTTTTATTTTAATATGTAGAATATCTCTGTGAATTTTGTTTATATGTTTGGTGTAATGTTAATTTCTCTATATGCACTGTGTTTGTTTGTATTGTGGCGAGTAGAAGAGCCCGTTGCTGAGGATCCTGGTGAGCAGCAGGTTGAAGTAGCTGAGCAGGAGCTCATTGAAGGCAAGTTGTGCCCTTGACCACTTTTTACCCAATAATGTTCTTTAATATCACTTATCCATGCATAGGTTAATTTTGATGGGACCCAATAGGTCACCCTAGATTGTTTATCTCATTACCTTGTTTACCCCTGAATCACTTGGGTAGTTTGCTATTGCTTTACATGGTTTTGGGATAATCATTTATTATATCTATGTTCCAATTATTCTTGTTATTCTGTTTATGTTCATGTTGAGATCATTAATGTTAATTGGAACATAGAGCTTAACTTGAGAACCACGTGCCACCACAAGGGAGGAATGGGACCCCTTGGCTGACTAATTAGGAAAGCTAGTGGAAGACTACCTTACCCGAAAGGGGCAAGGGCAGTAGGGGAGAGGTCAGTGCAGGGGGGTCCCTGGTTGATTTTGCTGCGATGGCGGTCAGCCAGGAACCCTGTACTGGATCTTCCTATGAACTGTAGCGGGTTTTCGGAAGCTAGTGGAACTTTGTAAAGGCCTCGTAGTGTTGCCCTGCCGCGCTTCCTAGGTAGAGGTGTATGGGATTCGCGACCCCTTGGCAGATGGGTAACATGACTTGTGGGTAAAGGGTACAACCTCTGCAGAGTGTAAAACTGGTATACTAGCCGAGCTCACGGTCATGAGCAGCTCAGGACTCTCTGATGTTTAAATTATGGAACTTAAATTCAATTTTGTCATTCGCATATGCATGGGTTTGTTATTAATTTTGTTCTATTACTTTACTTATGGTTTGGTATTTACTTACACTTAGTAACTGCTAATAAAATTTTGACCAACTACTTAAAAGCAATGCTCAGCTTTAACCCCTGTCATTGATTAAGCCTTACACTTCACATGAACTCACACCTTTGTGAGTTTATGTCCACTGGTTCCCAACAACTTGTTGAGCTATGATCATGTGTGAGCTCACCCTTGATGTCTCACACCCCCCCCACAGGAGAAGATCAGGTGTTTCAGGAGGAGCCTCAAGGCAAGGAGTTTGACTTGATCTAGGTGGCGTTTCTCAGTCGACATTGGCGCCGACGATCCTTAGTTCGTTTTATCTTTATTACTTTATTTTGTAATAAGTCTTCCGCTATGTAATAAATACTCTGATGTTTTATGACATTTATCTCTATACACTCTGTCATTATATGTGTTGTCTTCTTGGCGCATGTATGAGATGCACCCGGCTTTGTTCCTTAAAACCGGGTGTTACATTATCATAGTCAATGAATTCACCCCATGGTGGGTGCCAAATGTTCCTGCGAGGAACCATAATAGGGCAACATAATTAAATTATAAGCCATCTTCTTTTCCCTTTTACGAGTTTCAAGGTGTTGAGGAGAGAATATGAATGGGGAAAGTACTGCAAAAAGGTATCAAACATAAGGAAAATGTGCATACTGATTTGTACATCCTGTTCGAATGGAGCTACACATCTTCCTTTTTTCTTTTAATAGACAAAATAAAGAACATAAAATACAACATATGAGACCTTTGGAAAATTGTACCTTCGAAGGTGTTGGGGCAAAGCCGGACTACCCCCTCGCTTGGGTCATTTATGACAAGAGGGATAAATCATGAAGGAGGAGAAGTGAAGGCCCCAAGATGGATGGAGCGAAGGCCTTAAGACAGAGGGAGCATTCAAGGCAGGCGAAGGCTCTACCGGTTCCCGGCGTGGCTAGGAGTGGCGAAGGCCTCACCGACTTCCGAAGACCCGGCGCATGGAACACGGGGCCACTATCGCTACACGAGCATTGTTGGCAAAGTGGGCCCATGTACAACCGCTCTGAGCCGCCTGGTCCCACTTGGTAGGTCACAATGTAGGTAGGGTTAATGGTGTATCCATCTGTGTTGTACCTAATCACATTGTAATGACCTATAATAACCCCTGGGAGGGGAATATTCTAGGAATAACGTAGGTAACTAGGGGCATAACTTTATTTGCCAAGGTGAGACCGCCCCCTAGTTACATACAAATACCCCCGCACAGTATCCTAATGCGAGAGGCTGAAAAACATTGTTGCTTTAATCCACCATGTTGACAAGCATCAAATCGTTCCCATTCTCCCATGGATTAGTCTGACCACGTGTCAGCAAGTGCCAACATTTGACACCCACCATTCATGCTTAGAAAAACCATTCCCATAATGGCTCCCAAGAAAGCGACTTCGAAGGCCACCACTTCCATCGACAACATAGAGAAGGCGACCCTTCTCGATGAGAAGAAGGGCAAAGTAGCCCTCGTTGACAACATCCCTCATGAGGCCCTCGAGGATGAGGCAGTCAATAGCAAGCGACATCGCCAAGAGAATCCACCCACCCCAGAGGGCACCGTTCGCACATGAAGCTCTGAAGGATTACCTTGGGCACCACCGCCAGGTTTCACCCCCAGAGGCTGATGACATCATCAAAGATGGTGAAGTCCTAGGCATCTCAGTCGAAGACCAGCTCAAGTTGCGAGCTATTTGCATCAAAAACAATCACTTAAAGAAGCAGAAAGAAATACTTGCAGCCAAGTGCTAGCGCATCACCATGCAGGCAAAGGTCAGGCAAATGATACTAGATGAGGAACAAAAGGCCAAAGAGTTGGAACAACAAAACGCAGACATGCAAGCCGAAGGCCACCACCAGTCGCAACAAAACCCTCTTCACATACCAGTCCTGACCCCAGCTACTTTCCAAGGACTAAACTACCTTGACGAGCGAAGCCCTCTCGCTCCACAGCTCCAAGCATCACCTTGGCCTAACAATTTCAGGGCGGGTACCTATCCCAAGTACAACGGCAGCACTGACCCAGCATAGTACATCATGAGCTACCAAGTTGCAGTCGCTTCATCCGGAGGAGATGACACCACCGTGGCCAAGTCCTTCATTATATCTCTCGAAGGCCTAGCCCTCACTTGGTATACAAGATTGCGGCCATTATCAATTGACTCATGGAAAACACTCCGCGACAAGTTCTTGTTAAATTTTCAAGGGTACAGGCCAAACACAGATGCCCTAGAAGAATTATCACTCTACAGGTAGTAAGAGAAAGAGACCCTTCGAGAGTACTATAAATAATTCCTCCTCCTAAAGTCACAACTGCCTTCAGTCGATGTCCACAAAGCCATTCACTATGCAATCAGTGGTCTTCACACTGGTGTTCTATACAGTCACTGCATAAGAGAGCCACCTAAAAACTTGCAAGAGCTATATCAGCTATTTGAAAAGTACGCCCGGTCCGAAGAGCTCCACCAAAGAAAAATCGAGTCACAGCAAAAGCCCAAGGACACTCCGCAGTCCAGCAAGACATGGGTCAGGCCTACGCAATCAGACTCAGACTGGCAAAACCGTAACCAGTCCCAAGTGCACAACATCACCAATCAGAAGCAGACTGAGACACCGCTCGTCGTCACGAATACCCTGTGCAGCAGGGCCGCGGCGGAAACACCGGAGACAGGGGCAGAGGTCGAGGCCCGCAGCAGAGAAGGTTCTATTGCCTTTTCCATGGCGAAGACTCGGCACATCCCACCAGGGACTGCCCTGAAACCAAAGCTGCAAATGACAGAATGGCCAGAAACCAACCAGCTGACAACCAAAGAATTGTCACCCACACTTACCATCCACAACAATACAACTAGCACCAATTCCATAATGAGCATTACCATCCCCACCAGCAAAACCACAACATATACCAACAACACCAAGAAATCCTAGATCTACCGTCCCACCACCTCCACATCACCAAAATTAATCGCCTCCACCACCAGCACCGAAACAAGAGGACTTCATCGATCAACCCTTTCGAGGTTTCATTCATATGATCACCGGAGTATCTAGCTCCGAGTTCGACACAAAACGGTAGAAGAAAGACACTATCGGAGTGTCAATCACGTAGCCCTCACCGGACCTGTCATTCAAACAAAGTGGTCCCATATACCACTTACATTCTATGCAAGATATGTCGATCTCCATAGCGCACCCCATGCTGGTCCCATGGTGATCAACTGCCGAGTAGCAGGATGGGATCTACACAAAGTACTCGTCGACAATGGCAGTCAGGCAGACATCATTTTTTGCACACCTTCGATCGCATGGACATAAGCCACAGTCTACTCAAGCCAGCAGATAACCCTCTCTATGGCTTCGAAGGAAAAGGAACCTTCCCAATTGGTAAAATATAGCTATCACTGTCATTCGGCACTGCGCCGAACGCGCGAAGTGAGCAAGTCACCTTCGACATAGTTGACATGGTCTATCCCTACAACACCATCATGGGGTGGGGATCCATCAATAAATTCGAGGCAGCAATACATATGTTGTACTTGTGCATGAAAATCCTAGGCCACTAGGGCGCAATCACAATATATGGAGATCAACAGGCAGCCAGGAACATAGAAAGAGACTTCGTCCCCGGCCAGCGTAATGTACATTGTCTCACAACAGAATGCGAAGACACAAGCAGCCCTTGCACAAACAAAGGCAAAAAGATTAATGCACAGCTACAGAGTAATGAGGGAATCAAAACAGTCCCCCTAGACCCCGCACCCCCAAGTAAACGGTTTTAGTCAGCGAAGACCTCATGCCAGCAAAAGAAGAAAGACTTCTCTCTTGTCTCAACCACAACAAGGACGTCTTCGTGTGGTCTGCCCTAGACCTCATCGGCGTTAGCCGCACCATCATTGAACACAACTTTGGCATTGATCCCATCGCGCCCCAAGAAACAAAAGCTGTGAAAAATGTGTGATGAAAAAACAGAAGCCGCAAAGGCAGAAGTCCACCGCTTACTAGAAGCAAAATTCATCGAACCGATTGCAAACCCCACCTCACTCGCCAATGTTGTCATGGTGCAAAATAAAAATGAAAAATGGAGAATGTGCATCGACTTCACCAATCTCAACAAAGCATGTCCAAATGACAATTTCCCTTTGCTCAGAATTGACAAAATCGTTGATTCTGCGGCCGAATGCGAAGTGATGTCTCTACTAGATTCTTTTCAGGCTATAATCAAATCTACATGAAAGAGGAAGACAAGGCCAAAACAAGTTTCATCACACCTTTCGGCACATATTGCTTCGTGTGGATGCCTGAAGGCCTCATGAATGCCGGGTCAACATTTTCATGGCTCACCAAAAGCATTCTCGAAGATCAAATGGGCCGCAAAGTTTTCACATATGTTGATGACATAGTTGTTGTGAGGAAAAAAAGAAGACCATCCTTCTAATCTCGCAGAAACATTCGCCAACATGCGTGAAAGCCAGACTTCGCTTGAACCTGGAGAAGTGCATATTCAGAGTCCGCCAAGGCAAAATACTCGGTTACCTTGTATCGCATAGAGGGATCGAAGCAAACCCAAGCAAAATACAGGCCATAATGGACATGGCCCACCACAGTCAACCATGACATCCAACGGCTGACAGGAAGACTAGCCGCACTAAACAAATTTATCTCACGGTCTGCTGAGCGAAGCCTTCCATTCCTGAAAACGTTGCATGGAGCCAAGGACTTCACCTGGGGTCCAGAGCAAGATGTGGCCTTCTAATCCTTAAAGCAGTACTTATCTGATCTAGCGACACTAACCAGCCTAGATCCCACTCCTCTATATTGCAGCATCACCCAGAGCAGTCAGCGCAGCCCTGGTACAAGAAAGGTGCAAAGAAGGCAAGACCCAACAATATCTAGCATATTTTGTCTCTGAAGTCCTCACCAGCTCTAAGTGCAACATGACTGAGTTAGAAAAGATAGCCTACGTGGTCATCATGGCTTCGCGCAAGCTAAGGCACTACTTCGAGGTGCACAAAGTCAGGGTCACCACGGATCGAGGTCTGGGAGACCTATTCAGAAATCGAGGCATCCGCCAGAATATCCAAATGGTCAGTCGAACTCTCCGAATACAACGTCACCTTCGAGCCAAGAACAACAATCAAATCCCCAGTCTAGGCAGACTTTATCGTAGATTGGACATGGCCTTCGGACCCACACCAGCTTCGTACAGAGACTATTTGGACCATCCACTACGACGGTGCATGGTGTCACGCGGGCGCCGACGCTGTAGCAATCATTGCATCGCCAACAGGCCTCAAATACATATATGTCGCGTGCCTCCATTTTGCACTAGAATCAGAGAAATGCACAAACAACATAGCAGAGTTCGAAGCCGTCATCCTTGGACTCCGCAAGCTACAAGCCCTAGGGGTGACAACATGCATAGTCAAAACTGATTCTAAGATAGTTGTAGGCCAAATCGAAAAGGACTGCTCCGTTAAAGATCCAGTCCTCATGCAATATCTCTCGCCGTGTGAAGCCTAGAAAAGCAATTTAAAGGATTCACTTTGCAACATATAGAGTGGAACAAAAATGAAGAGGATGACATGTTGGTGAAAGCAACAGCAAAAGGCAACCCACTACCATCTAACGTGTTTTTCCACACAATCGGTACACCAGCTGTATGAAACCCTGAAGGCCTACTGAGAGCACCTAGAGGGGGGGGGGGTGAATAGGTGATCCTGTAACACTTCAAAACTTAAGCCACAAAACTTGGTTAATTGTTAGCACAATAATTGCCAAGTGGCTATAGAGGAATCCTCAACAAAACACAATAACCAACAAAGATCAATCACAGAGATGGCACAGTGGTTATCCCGTGGTTCGGCCAAGACCAACGCTTGCCTACTCCACGTTGTGGCGTCCCAACGGACGAGGGTTGCAATCAACCCCTCTCAAGTGGTCCAAAGACCCACTTGAATACCACGGTGTTTTGCTTGCTTTATCTCAATCCCGTTTGCGAGGAATCTCCACAACTTGGAGCCTCTCGCCCTTACACTTGAAATTCACAAAGAACACGGAGCAAGGGAGGGATTAGCAACGCACACAAGACACAAGAATCAGAGTGTCAACACGCACACAAATCGCAACAAGAGCTCGCAACACAACTCAATGAGTTCACAACTCCACTAGAGCTCTATATGCTATCACAATGAAACAAATGCGCGAAATCGATGTCTTGGTGCTTAGAAATGATTAGGAGATGCTTGGTGTGTTCCTCCATGCGCCTAGGGGTCCCTTTTATAGCCCCAAGGCAGCTAGGAGCCGTTGGGAGCAATCTTGGAAGGTAGATCTTGCCTTCTGTCGACTGGCGCACCGGACAGTCCGGTGCCCGATTTCCTTCCTTAAATAACGAAGCCGACCGTTGGCAGCCTGAGAGCCGTTGGCGCACCGGACATGTCCGGTGCACACCGGACAGTCCGGTGCCCCAATCTAGCTGTTGGCTCGGCCACGTGTCCCGCGCAGATTGCGCGGCCGACCGTTGGCCCGGCCGACCGATGGCTCACCGGACAGTCCGGTGCACACCGGACAGTCCGGTGAATTATAGCCGTACGTCGCCGGTGAATTCCCGAGAGCGGCCAGTTCGCTCGAACCAGCCACCGGACAGTGTCCGGTGCACCACCGGAAGTCCGGTGCTCCCAGACTCAGCAGATTCTTGGCTGCTCGAGCCAAGACATTTCCAATTGGATTTTTCCTGTTTCCAGCACTTAGACACAATACATTAGTCCATAAAACAATGTACTAAGTCTGAGAAACATACCTTTATCCTTGATTTGTACTTTGTCCACCTCTTTACACTTAGGCACTCGTGTTGGACACTAAATCACCAAAACACTTAGAAATGGCCCAAGAGCACATTTCCCTTTCAATCTCCCCCTTTTTGGTGATTTATGCCAACACAACATAAAGCAAGTAGAACAAGTACAAAAACAATTCAAATTAGAACTCAAAATTGTTTTGATTCAATTTGACATATATGGATCACTCTATGCCACCACTTGGTTTGTTTTTGCAAATCAAACTCAAATTTCTATCTCTAAGTCAAAACCACTTGTAGAGACATAAAGAGAGGTTTTCCAACGAAATTTGATCAAGGATTTCAAAAAATCCCCCCTTTTTCCCATAATCAACATTTCTCCCCACAAGAGGCCAACTTTTGGCATAAAAGACAATAAAAGAGTTTTGACAAACCAAAAGCTCTAATCTACTATTTTCAAAATTTCTCAAGTGGTAGCTGATCCATTTATTGCTTTGGCCTTTATTTTCTCCCCCTTTGGCATCAAGCACCAAAACGGGATCAATCTTGGCCCTTTAACCCCATTGCCTCACCAAAATCTTCAAATAAGAACACAAAGGCAATAAGAGTATAAAGATGAACTTGGAAAAGTTACTCTTTTCATCGGAGTGCAGTGGAAGTCTTGCACGGTCCAAGTCCACCTTTTCCCTTTCAATTCTTCTTGGAGACTAAAACAACCAAACTCAAGTACATGGTTAGTCTCAAAGGGTCAAGTTGTAGCACAGCTCCCCCTAAATATGTGCATCACTTGCAAAAAGGACTTGTGAGGTCCAGGGAGTGTTTGTACAACTTGAGCACCACAATAAGCAACAAAATGCAGAATGAACAAGATCAAAGGCATAAACACATATATGCTACAATTCAATCCAAGTTCCGCGAATCTAAGATATTGAGCTCACTACGCAGCCTACAAAAGGTCTTCTCATCTAGAGGCTTGGTAAAGATATCGGCTAGCTGGTTCTCGGTGCTAACATGAAACACTTCGATATCTCCCTTTTGCTGGTGGTCTCTCAAAAAGTGATGCCGGATGTCAATGTGCTTTGTGCGGCTGTGCTCAACAGGATTTTCCGCTATTCGGATAGCACTCTCATTATCACATAGGAGTGGGACTTTGCTCAGATTGTAGCCAAAGTCCCTGAGGGTTTGCCTCATCCAAAGTAGTTGCGCACAACACTGTCCTGCGGCAACGTACTCGGCCTCAGCGGTGGATAGGGCAACGGAGGTTTGTTTCTTAGAGTTCCATGACACCAGGGACCTTCCTAAGAATTGGCATGTCCCCGATGTACTCTTCCTATCGACCTTACATCCAGCATAGTCGGAATCTGAGTACCCAATCAAGTCAAAGTTAGACCCTTTTGGATACCAGATCCCGAAGCAAGGCGTAGCGACTAAATATCTAAGTATTCGCTTCACAGCCACCAAGTGACACTCCTTAGGATCGGATTGAAATCTAGCACACATGCATACGCTAAGCATAATATCCGGTCGACTAGCACATAAATAAAGCAAAGAACCTATCATGGACCGGTATGCTTTTTGATCAACGGACTTACCTCCTTTGTTGAGGTCGGTGTGTCCGTCGGTTCCCATCGGCGTCTTCGCGGGCCTGGCGTCCTTCATCCCAAACCTCTTTAGCAAATCTTGCGTGTACTTCGTTTGGGAGATGAAAGTGCCATCCTTGAGTTGCTTCACTTGGAACCCAAGGAAATAGTTCAACTCGCCCATCATCGACATCTCGAATTTCTGCGTCATCACCCTGCTAAACTCTTCACAAGACTTTTGATTAGTAGAACCAAATATTATGTCATCGACATAAATTTGGCACACAAAAAGATCACCATCGCAAGTCTTAGTAAAAAGAGTTGGATCGGCTTTCCCGACCTTGAAAGCATTAGCAATTAAAAAGTCTCTAAGGCATTCATACCATGCTCTTGGGGCTTGCTTAAGTCCATAGAGCGCCTTAGAGAGCTTACACACGTGGTCGGGGTACCGTTCATCCTCAAAGCCAGGGGGTTGCTCCACGTACACCTCCTCCTTGATCGGCCCGTTGAGGAAAGCGCTCTTCACATCCATTTGGTACAACCTGAAAGAATGGTGAGCGGCATATGCTAGCAAGATACGAATTGATTCTAGCCTAGCCACAGGAGCGAATGTCTCCTCAAAGTCCAAACCTGCGACTTGGGCATAACCTTTTGCCACAAGCCGAGCCTTGTTCCTTGTCACCACCCCGTGCTCGTCCTGTTTGTTGCGGAACACCCACTTGGTTCCCACAACATTTTGCTTGGGGCGAGGCACCAGTGTCCAAACTTCATTGCGCTAGAAATTGTTGAGTTCCTCCTGCATGGCCAACACCCAGTCCGGATCTAGCAAGGCCTCTTCTACCTTGAAAGGCTCAATAGAAGAGACAAAAGAGTAATGCTCACAAAAATTAACTAATCTTGAACGAGTAGTTACTCCCTTGCTAATATCACCCAAAATTTGGTCGACGGGATGATCCCTTTGGATCGTCGCTCGAACTTGGGTTGGAGGTGCCTGAGGTGCTTCTTCCTCTTCAATTTGAACATCCTGTGCTCCCCCTTGATCATGCACCTCCACTTGAGGTACCTGTTCATCATCCTGAGTTGGGGGATGCACCATAGTTGAGGAAGACGGTTGATCTTGCTCCAAATGTTCCTGAGGCCGTACATCTCCAATCGCCATGGTGCGTATCGCGGCCGTTGGAACGTCTTCTTCATCTACATCATCAAGATCAACAACTTGCTCTCTTGGAGAGCCATTAGTCTCATCAAATACAACATCGCTAGAGACTTCAACCAAACCCGATGATTTGTTGAAGACCCTATACGCCTTTGTATTTGAATCATAACCTAATAAAAACCCTTCTACGGCTTTGGGAGCAAATTTGGAATTCCTACCCTTCTTCACTAGAATGTAGCATTTACTCCCAAAGACACGAAAGTACGATACATTGGGTTTGTTACCAGTTAGCAGCTCATATGAAGTCTTATTGAGGAGGCGGTGAAGGTAGACCCTGTGGATGGCGTGGCAAGCCGTGTTCACGGCTTCCGACCAAAAGCACTCGGGGGTCTTGAACTCTCCAAGCATAGTCCTCGTCATATCTATGAGTGTCCTGTTCTTCCTCTCTACCACACCATTTTGCTGAGGTGTGTAGGGAGCGGAGAACTCGTGCTTGATCCCCTCCTCCTCAAGAAACTCCTCCACTTGAAGATTCTTGAATTCGGACCCGTTGTCGCTCCTTATCTTCTTCACCTTGAGCTCAAACTCATTTTGAGCTCTCCTGACGAAGCGCTTGAGGGTCCCTTGGGTTTCAGACTTATCCTGCAAAAAGAACACCCAAGTGAAGCGGGAAAAGTCATCAACAATAACTAGACCATACTTACTTCCTCCTATGCTCAGATAGGCGACGGGTCCGAAGAGGTCCATATGTAGCAGCTCTAGGGGTCTTGATGTTGTCATCACATTTTTGGTGTGATGAGAGCCTCCCACCTGTTTCCTTGCTTGACAAGCTGCACAAGGTCTATCTTTTTCGAAATGTACATTGGTTAGACCTATCACGTGTTCTCCCTTTAGAAGCTTGTGGAGGTTCTTCATCCCCACATGTGCTAAGCGGCGATGCCACAACCAGCCCATGCAAGTCTTAGCCATTAAGCATGCATCTAGACCAGCCTCTTCTTTTGCAAAATCAACTAAGTAAAGTTTGTCGTCTAGTACACCCTTAAAAGCTAGTGAACCATCACATCTTCTAAAGACAGACACATCTACATTTGTAAATAGACAGTTATATCCCATATTGCATAATTGACTAACAGATAGCAAATTATATCCAAGAGACTCTACTAAAAACACATTAGAGATAGAGTGCTCATTTGAGATTGCAATTTTACCTAACCCTTTTACCTTGCCTTGATTCCCATCACCGAATATTATTGAATCTTGGGAATCTTTATTCTTGACGTAGGAGGTGAACATCTTCTTCTCCCCCGTCATATGGTTTGTGCATCCGCTGTCAATAATCCAGCTTGAACCCCCGGATGCATAAACCTGCAAGGCAAATTTAGGCTTGGGTCTTAGGTACCCAACTCATGTTGGGTCCTGCAAGGTTAGCACAAATATCCTTAGGGACCCAAATGCAAGTTTTGTCTCCCTTGCATCTTGCCCCTAATTTTCTAGCAACTATCTTCCTATCCTTTCTACAAATAGCAAAAGAAGCATTTAAAACATGATATATTGTAGAAGGTTCATTTACTTTCCTAGGAACATTAACAACATTTTTCCTAGGCATATTATGAACAACATTTTTCCTACCAACATTTCTATCATGCACATAAGAAGAACTAGAAGCAAACATGGCATGAGAATCAAAGGCATTATATGCATTACAATTCCTATAAGCATTTCTAGAGTGTCTCCTATCATGGTACATAAAGGCATGGTTCTCTTGCACACTACTAGCCATAGGGGCCTTCCCTTTCTCCTTGGCGGAGATGGGAGCCTTATGGCTTGTCAAGTTCTTGGCTTCTCTCTTGTAGCCAAGTCCATCCTTAATTGAGGGGTGTCTACCAATCGTGTAGGCATCCCTTGCAAATTTTAGCTTGTCAAATTCATTCTTGCTAGTCTTAAGTTGGGCATTAAGACTAGCTAATTCCTCATTTAATTTGGAAATTGAGACTAAATGATCACTACAAGCATCAATGTCAAAATCTTTACACCTATTACAAGTTTCAACAATTTCTACACAAGAATCAGATTTACTAGCTACTTCTAGTTTAGCATTTAAATCATCATTAAAACTTTTTAACTTAGCAATAGTTTCATGACAAGAAGATAATTCACTAGAGAGCATTTCATTCCTCTTAATTTCTAGAGCAAGAGATTTCTGTGCTTCTACAAATTTATCATGCTCTTCATACAACAAATCCTCTTGCTTTTCTAAAAGCATATTCTTATCATTCAAGGCATCAATCAATTCATTAATTTTGTCTACCTTGGTTCTATCTAATCCCTTGAATAAGCATGAGTAATCTATCTCATCACCATCACTAGACTCATCCTCACTTGAAGAAGCATAAGTACTAGTATTATGAGTGCTTACTTTCTTCTCCCTTGCCATGAGGCAAGTGTGACGCTCGTTTGGGAAGAGGGATGACTTGTTGAAGGCGGTGGCGGCGAGTCCTTCATTGTCGGAGTCGGACGAGGAGCAGTCCGAATCCCACTCCTTGCCAAGATGAGCCTTGCCCTTTGCCTTCTTATAGTTCTTCTTTTTCTCCCTCTTGTTCCCTTGTTCCTGATCACTATCATTGTCGGGACAGTTAGCAATAAAATGACCAAGCTTACCGCATTTGAAGCATGAGCGCTTCCCCTTGGCTTTGGTCTTGCTTGGCTGTCCCTTGCGACCTTTAAGCGCCGTCTTGAAGCGCTTAATGATGAGGGCCATCTCCTCATCATTAAGTCCGGCCGCCTCAATCTGTGCCACCTTGCTAGGTAGCGCCTCCTTGCTTCTTGTTGCCTTGAGAGCAAGGGGTTGCGGCTCGTTGATCGGACCATTCAAGGCGTTGTCCACGTACCTCGCCTCCTTGATCATCATTCTCCCGCTAACGAATTTTCCGAGGACTTCTTCGGGCGACATTTTGGTGTACCTGGGATTCTCACGAATATTATTCACCAAATGAGGATCAAGAACGGTAAAGGACCTTAGCATCAGTTGGACGACGTCGTGGTCCGTCCATCGCGTGCTTCCGTAGCTCCTTATTTTGTTGATAAGGGTCTTGAGCCGGTTGTATGTTTGAGTTGGCTCCTCGCCCCTTATCATCGCGAACCTTCCAAGCTCGCCCTCCACCAACTCCATTTAGGTGAGCAAGGTGACGTCGTTCCCCTCATGAGAGATCTTGAGGGTGTCCCAGATCTGCTTGGCGTTGTCCAAGCCGCTCACCTTGTGATATTCGTCCCTGCACAAAGAGGCTAGCAACACAGTAGTAGCTTGTGCATTCTTATGAATCTGTTCATTAATAAACACAGGGCTATCCGAGCTATCAAATTTCATTCCACTTTCCACAATCTCCCAAATGCTTGGATGGAGAGAAAACAGGTGAGTACGCATTTTGTGGCTCCAAAACCCGTAGTCCTCTCCATCAAAGTGAGGGGGCTTGCCAAGTGGAATGGGGAGCAATTGGGCATTTGAGCTATGCGGAATGCGCGAATAATCGAAAGAAAAGTTTGAGTTAACCGTCTTTCGTTTGTCGTAGTCGTCGTTGTCCGTTTGGGAGGAGGAAGATTCGTCGCTGTCGTAGTAGAAAATTTCCTTGATGCGCCTTGTCTTCTTCTTCCTCCCGTCTTTTCTTTTGTGGCCCGAGCCTGAGTCGGTGGGCCTGTCATCATTGGGCTCGTTGACGAAGGACTCCTTCTCCTTGTCGTTGATCACCATCCCCTTGCCCTTAGGATCCATCTCTTCGGGCGGTTAGTCCCTTTCTTGAAGAGAGCGGTTCTGATACCAATTGAGAGCACCTAGAGGGGGGGGTGAATAGGTGATCCTGTAACACTTCAAAACTTAAGCCACAAAACTTGGTTAATTGTTAGCACAATAATTGCCAAGTGGCTATAGAGGAATCCTCAACAAAACACAATAACCAACAAAGATCAATCACAGAGATGGCACAGTGGTTATCCCGTGGTTCGGCCAAGACCAACGCTTGTCTACTCCACGTTGTGGCGTCCCAACGGACGAGGGTTGCAATCAACCCCTCTCAAGCGGTCCAAAGACCCACTTGAATACCACGGTGTTTTGCTTGCTTTATCTCAATCCCGTTTGCGAGGAATCTCCACAACTTGGAGCCTCTCGCCCTTACACTTGAAATTCACAAAGAACACGGAGCAAGGGAGGGATTAGCAACGCACACAAGACACAAGAATCAGAGTGTCAACACGCACACAAATCGCAACAAGAGCTCGCAACACAACTCAATGAGTTCACAACTCCACTAGAGCTCTATATGCTATCACAATGAAACGAATGCGCGAAATCGATGTCTTGGTGCTTAGAAATGATTAGGAGATGCTTGGTGTGTTCCTCCATGCGCCTAGGGGTCCCTTTTATAGCCCCAAGACAGCTAGGAGCCGTTGGGAGCAATCTTGGAAGGCAGATCTTGCCTTCTGTCGACTGGCGCACTGGACAGTCCGGTGCACACCGGACACTGTCCGGTGCCCGATTTCCTTCCTTAAATAACGAAGCCGACCGTTGGCAGCCTGAGAGCCGTTGGCGCACCGGACATGTCCGGTGCACACCGGACAGTCCGGTGCACACCGGACAGTCCGGTGCCCCAATCTAGCCGTTGGCTCGGCCACGTGTCCCGCGCAGATTGCGCGGCCGACCGTTGGCCCGGCCGATCGATGGCTCACCGGACAGTCCGGTGCACACCGGACAGTCCGGTGAATTATAGCCGTACGTCGCCGGTGAATTCCCGAGAGCGGCCAGTTCGCTCGAACCAGCCTGGCGCACCGGACACTGTCCGGTGCACCACCGGACACTGTCCGGTGCACCACCGGACACTGTCCGGTGCTCCCAGACTCAGCAGATTCTTGGCTGCTCGAGCCAAGACCTTTCCAATTGGATTTTTCCTGTTTCCAGCACTTAGACACAATACATTAGTCCATAAAACAATGTACTAAGTCTGAGAAACATACCTTTATCCTTGATTTGTACTTTGTCCACCTCTTTACACTTAGGCACTCGTGTTGGACACTAAATCACCAAAACACTTAGAAATGGCCCAAGAGCACATTTCCCTTTCACCTACAGATAACACAAGACCTCGTTAGCCGCAGAATAGTACATCTGATAATGACCGAAGACTGGCGGGTACCCATCTCCTTATACCTTCAAGGTCACTATCACCCCTCTGACCAAAGCGAAGCCAAAAGGTTGAAACATAGAAGTCGTGACTTCGCTGTGATCAACGGACAACTATACAAGAAGGGAATAACTGAACCCATGCTCAAATGCATCACAGAAGTCGAAGGCATAGAACTCCTTCGCGAGGTCCACAAAGGAATATGTGGAATTTCCGCGGGACCTAGGGCTCTTGCCGCTAAGGTCATGCGACAAGGCTTCTATTGGCAATGTCACACCCGGATTTTAAAGGGTCCAAAAACTGGGCGTGAAATAATCACCAAGTGTGCTAGGACCAAGTCTCACACATATGATGACTCATGGTACAGAAACAAATGTCACATCTTTACTATATAATAGGAATTCTATACAAAATAAATAAATAATTACATCATATGGAGACAACGATCCAGCAACCCAAAGTTGACTGGGAGACGACGGCCTAGACCTCTCACAAACTCATCACGCAGCATCCTCTATGCACCTCATCCTGGGGTACCTATTCTTGACCTGTGGGGGTGTGAGACAACAAGGGTGAGCTCACATACGTTCATCGCTCAACAAGTTGTGAGGAATAATGTGCATGAACTCGCCAAAAGTGGGAGCTCATGTGAAGTGAAAGGCTTACCAAATAGGATTGTTAAAGTTGAGCATTGCTTTTAAAGTTGGTCAAAATTTTATTAGCAGTTACTAAGTGTAAGTAGATACCAACCCAAATAAGTAGTAGATCAAAATTGATAACAACACCCACAATGCAATGCATATGACAAATTAAGTTTGGTTCCATAAATTACTCATGTGAGTGTCTGAGCTACTCATGACCGTGAGCACGGCTGATATACCAGTTTTACACTCTACAGAGGTTGCACATCTTTACCCACAAGTCATGTTACCCATCTGCTAAGGGGTCATGATCCCATACACCTCTACCAAGGAAGCGAGGCAGGGAAACACTACGAGGCCTTTACAAAGTTCCACTAGCTTCAGAAAACCCGCTACAGTTTCTAGGAAGCTCCAATGCAGGGATCCCTCGCCTGACCGCCATCGCAGCAAAATCAACCCAAGGACCTCCCTACACTTACCACTCGCCTACTGCCCTTGCCCCTTTCGGGTAAGGTAGTTCTCCACTAGCTTTACTAATTAGTCAGCCAAGGGCGTCCCATACCACCCTTGTGGTAGCACTGTTTTCTCGGGTGGTTCTCCATGTTCCAATTAATAATATGATCTTATCATGAACAATAATTAAACAACAACATAATTGAAACATGATCATAATGAAACATTAGTTTCTCAAAACCAAGTAGAGCAATAGCGAAGCTACCCAATAATTCATCTGTCTGCAAGGTGAAGAATAAACAATGCTAGGGAAACCTAGTAGGTCCCATAAAATTAACCTGAGCATGTCACAATGATTAACAGCGAACATTATTAGGTAAAAAGGAGTGATCAAGGGCAGAACTTGCCTGGGACTTGAGATTCTAGGTACCAGGATGATCTTCAGACGACTCATAACCTCGCTGCTAGTCGTAGCAATACAAACAAACATGTTATAGGCACAATTAACATCTCACCAAACATAAGCACAATCTGCATAATAATAATCTACGTGTTGCCACGAGATCGTGGGTTCGAGAATCGCTAAATTCGGAGTTAGGGTTGAAGAGAGGTGGTTTTCGGAAGATCTATGTGATTAACCAATTAGATCTAGGTCTTTATGTTTATTTTATAAGTCATGTGATAAAGATATTTAAGGAATAACTTTGATCTATATCATACTAGAGTAGAAATAATATTTTAGTTATGTTATAATTATAGACAAACTAACTTTGATTAGTAGGAACAATTTACTAAGCATAGGTTAAATGGATATTTATTTTTGGAAACATGCTATTTGCTAAAATAATGTTATGGAAGCGTAGGCAAAATTATTATAAAGCTAACGCAACTTGAATGGATCAAATCGGAGCTAGAATGAGCAAAATATGGATTTTACAAATTTCTTGAATTATTTTTTTCACTGAAAACATTCACTGAAGGTTTTTATGCACTTTCTGGATTTATTGTATATTGTTTAAACTGAAAAAGGACGGCAACCATCAATTTTTGGAAGTCTAGGGGCTAAAATGCTAGAAATAGGACCGAATAGTAATTATTTTGAACTGACAGTGGACAGCGGGTTCAATATGTAAAAACTCAGGGACTTTTGTTGAAATCTGCCTCGTGCACTCATGTTGGGCCATCCGATTAAGGATTTGCGGCCCAGATAACAACCCGAAGCGGTACGCCATCCTGGCCACCCGATCGTTAACCGACAACATGGATTAAACGATGAATCGGTACGCGACATTACCCGTCAGATCGGTGATCAACGACACGGATTAAACACTGACTTAACCGAACTGGTATACGATCCTGACCGCCCATCAGCGATTGACGGCCCAGATTTAAAACATCCTTGACTCGATCTCGTTTGTCCGTATTTGATCAGTGGCCCAGATCTGATCACGCAAAGGGGTACTCGCGTTTTAATCAAGACCGATCGTTTTGGATCCAACGACGCACACGGCACCAGACCATCACCTACTGGTCACCAAGGTGGCGCCGCCCACCATCCACAGTGGAGGCCACAACCGCTATGGTACTAAGGCGATTTAATGCACCAAACTCGAATCCGAGGCAAGCTACACGAAAAAGAGGGAACTAAGAACATGGTTGGGGACTATTTACCGTCGATTATGTCGTGAAGCCCTCTGCCAACGGAGTGGTGCAGTCTTGGTGAACATCATTGCTCCGGTGGGCAATTCTCTTTCCTCCCATCATCGCTTGAGCACCCAGGCGCCATGAACACAATCAAGACCCCCCCTGCAACATCACGAGGCGCAACCCAGGGCACGACGATGATGTACACCTCCTCGAGCTCACGGCGTGTTCCAATGGCAGACTTCTCCCTAACTTCTCTCTCTTCTCTTGCAATGGCGGGGCTCGGTGCTAGCACCTATGCATAGGGTATGGGGAGGACTCGACTTTATAGTCCAAGGTGATCGTTGGAGCTGGCTGGTGGTTCACGGATTGCAAATCCCGTGAGATCCACTTGGAAGGCTCGGTAGGAGTTGTTGTGATACGGCGAAGGGGACATATCCAACACGTATGGCCCACATGGAGGCGTTGAGAGAAGTAGAAGGGCTGGCGAGTGGGCCGCGGAGTCAGTGATGGAAATGATCCTAGCACGCGCAGGTAAGTCAAGCTGGCGAGGGAAGTTGGGCCGCGCAGAGGTGTTCCTGGGCTGAGGTAAGGATTTGGCCCGCCAGTGGTAAGTTTCTCTTTTTTTTCTTTTATCCTTTCTTTTCCAAATTTGAAATTTCAATTTAAATTTAAATCCTGTTTAAACTTCAGCTTTCCAAATATGTCCAATTAAAATCCTAATATGAAGATAACGCCTATTATTTATTTACAATATTTTTATTTTCTTTATAGTGTATATTCTTTTCCTCCTCGTCTCTCTTCTTTTCTCCTTCATTTTCAAATTCTATTTTTTTAAAACTTAAACTTGTCTCGCGAATTTAAACACAAATGCACAAATACAAGAACCTCAACGTGAGATGCATATTTCTATATTTATTTATTTGCTTGACTACTTTAATTCCCTTAATTGAGTATGCACAAAGAAAAGGAAATCGAATAATTCCCAAAACACTTTATATAAATACATGTATTTATTTTTTGTCTTATACAAATTTTAGGGCTTTACGACAAGCATTGTGTGCGCAGCCAACAGAGTGGTGCGCTCGTGCGGGGCGTGCCAAAAATTCTCACCTCGAACGAGTACCCCCTCGCAATTTACAAAGCTCATCGCATACACCTAGCCACTACAGCGTTGGGGCCTTGATATCTTCGGACCATTGCCCACCGCGTAGGGCAACATAAAATTCTCTTTTGTCGCAATTGAATACTTCACTAAGTGGATCGAAGCCATGGCTATGTCAATAATAACATCAAAGACAGCGCATAAGTTTTTCTGACAGAACATTGTCTGTCACTTTAGAGTTGACAGTAGACAATGGCAAACAATTCGACAATCAGGACTTCAGGGAATTCTACAACTCCATTAGCACGAAGGCAGTGTTCGCGTCTGTCTACCACCCATAATCCAACAGGGTAGTAGAACACGCCAACAAGAAAATTTTTAGTGCTATAAAGAAGAGACTTCTAGATGACAAAAAGGGGAAGTGGGCCGAGCAACTACCCAAAGTCATCTGGGAACTCAACACAACAGAATCCTATGCCACTGGATTCACCCCTTTCAGATTAATGTATGGATCAAAAGTCATGACTCTGCAAGAGCTAAAGCACATATCACCACGAACAAGCACCACGGCTACACCAGATATCGATGAGCCAACAACAAAGGACCTCCTCGATGGGGATCGTGTCACCGCCCTTGAAGCATTGAATAGATATCAAGCACAAACGAAGGCATGGCGGGACATACTCATAAATAGTGCGACGAAGGGGATCTCGTCCTCATCGGAACCAGCAGAACAGAATCCTGAGGTAAACTCATGCCTAAATGGGAGGGGCCTCGAACGCCTACAGACTCATAGCATAGTCCGGCGAAGACCTCCAGCATTCGTGGAATGTAGACAACTTGAGAAAATTTTATGTGTAAGCCAACCAATTCCAAGGCCTTCGCGCCTTTGTAACACCTACAGATACATTATTCCAGTCGGGCCCACACTCTTTTCCTCATAGGGGGTGAGGTTTTTAATGAGGTCGCACCATTTAATAAATCACCTAGAAAATCACCTCACAAAAAAGGACACAATCATGACAGCAAAATGTCAAAAAAGACCACAAAGTCGGTCTTCGGCATTCGACGCTAAAACAGTCACCACAACCGCCAGTGGAAATAGCCGTTGTGCTTGACAAGCAAGTCCTATCCAAGCAAAAGCCGCCTAAGGGTGCAGCTAGATCAGCACACCAAGTGCATCACAACACCTACGGGTGCGAAGTCATCCGAGAGACACATGTTTTATCCAAGCAAAAGCTGCCTAAGGGTGCAGCTGGATCAGCACAACAAGTGCATCACAACACCTAAGGGTGCGAAGTCGTCCGAAAGACACACCTTTTTATCCATGCAAAAGCCCCCTAAGGGTGCAGCTGGATCAAGCACAACAAGTGCATTACAACATCTAAGGACATGAAGTCATTCGAGAGAAACGTTTTTCATCCAAGCAAAGTCACCCAAGGGTGCAACTAAGTCAGCACAACAAGTGCATTCTAATACATAGCGCACAAAGGCACAACTTATTTCAAAAACAAGATGCACAATAAGCACAAAACGACCGTTCAAATACAACACATTCCATTCTACGCACAAGTCCCCATAGCCGTCCTTTGGTGAAGGGGGCGAGGGCAGCGTTTACGCTTGGATTCACCAAAGAACATCCATGTCAACACACATTTTACATAGGCCCCGCATTCAGGATAAGTCCAGCCTCCCAGAAATTGAAAAGCATCAATTTTAGCTCCTCGCCATCAAAAAGAGCCCGCAAAATCTCCCTCTTCAAAACATTGCCCCACTGTCAGAGCAAGGATGATCTGGTGAGTCCCTTCCTCCAACCGCATTCCTTCCCATGGACGAGACCTCTCCATTCCCATACGGCGACATCTCTAGGGGACCTCGGGGCCTTGCGAAGGCTCACCCAGCATTCCCACACTCCGTTTCGACACTCTGATCCTTCTCTTGCCCTGCAGCTCAGTCAGGGCAACCCTAGACAAAGACTCCACTGTAGTGGGGGCAACCCTAGGTGAAGATTCCTCGATAGCCAAATCTAGCGCCATAAAATAATCTAGGTCATCCTCCGAAGACTCGTCATCCATCCTAACAAATGGGCTCATCAACCCTTCATCTTCCAACGACCATGAATCAACATCAGATTCATCACTACTAAGCACTATAAAACTTTGACACATTAACAATTCATCATTTCCATTATCACTAAAATTTGCTTGCGTAGGCCCCGACGCCGGGACCTGCGCAGCAGCCGATTTTAAGTATAATACAAAACAGAACACCATTGTACCACTCCTACTATAGTCTTTACACATGCGCAGAAGTCCCCGCCACCATAGGGTCCTTAGCACATCCTTTCTTGAGCGAGGATTGCTCTTTAGCTCCCGCCTCCACTTCGGCATCCTTTCGGGCTGCCAAGCTCTCCAGGCCGATGAGGTCCTCAACTTCTTCATCCCTCATCACCTACGAAGACAGCACAAAAACGCATCAGACAAAGCAAATTTATAAGACTTCCTCGCTAAGGGCACAAACATACTTGTGCAAGGGCTTGGTCGGTCCTCTCCCGGACGACGCCGCGGCTGTGAGGACCCCACATCCTATCATAAAGCACCCCAGCTACACGCATCAGCACGTCATCTTCGAACTGGAATACACAAGCATCGAAGTCCTCGTTGCTCTGATCGAAGGCTTCGAAATGCCTACAGCCTTGGCGGGCCAAGGCATTCGCAGCCCCCTCACAGGACACGAGCAACGCATAGGACATAAGGACCATCATGATGGACGGGAGCGACTCCAGCTCCTCCTGTAACCACCCAAGAAAATGGGTCCCCACCTCCCCTCCCGACTTGTCGAAGGGAGCAGTTTGCACACCAAGGTCACGGTATGCATCCACAAAAAGTGTGTGCGCCCGATCCACCCCCGCATGGGTGGCAGACTCCACCTTATCGCGGTAGATGTGCATGCTCTTTACCTCAAGCTCAAGCTCGGCGACACGCTTGTGGGCAGCTCGGGCCTCCGCGTGGGCGCTCTCTGCCTCCATCTACACCTCAACAGCGGCTTCTTTTTCGTCGTTGAGCTGACGGCCGAGATCTTCTTTCTCCTTCTCAAGCACCGTCACCTTATGGAGAAGGTTTCGACTCTTGTTCTCGGCCGCCGACTTAGCCCTGATAGCTTCGATATGTTGCATCCGAAGGCGCTCAATTTTTCCCTCAAGCCATTTCCTCTCGGAATGCACCTGTGAGGTCAGCGCCCCAGATGCAACATGGTCGACAAAGACAGTCGCCTGGTGTTACAATTAACCAAGATTAAAAAAATGCACTTACATAGCGCAGCTGTCGCGTGATAGGCGTCGTCACACCTTCGGTGGCAGCTGCCATAGCGACTTCGCCTTCGCCATCAGTAGCGGCACAAAATTGCACCCATGGATCCAGCGACATCCTAGCCACACCCTTCGCCGAACCCCCCGTGTCAGTAGGCAACTTTGCCGGTGCCACCACCAACTGGCCAGTCTCTGTCCCTACACCAGAAACACGGGTTAGCAAAAATAGAATCACCTTACTCAAACCATAACAGAAACCCCACTTACCAGCAGGTGGCAGCCCCATCTAGGCGTCGAACATGGTAACACCCCCACTAGGTAGTCATCGATAGACAACTCCAGACCTATTCCTGCAGTCTCCGACACTGCTGTTTCAACAACACATGGTGGCAAAGATGCTTCACGGGTGCCACTGGCGCCGCAGGGGGGCATCATTATAGTCGGACGACCCCCTTTGCGTTGGGGCGCGACATCTTGGCATCACGACGCGGGTCCACCAGCCGAAGCGGGGCTTTCCGCTTCTTCTGCTGGTTCTCTTGATGACCTTATCCATCAATGCTGACACAATAGCACCAATATTTCTTTCGTAAGGAAAGATTTTCAACTCATGAGCCAAACAGGGCGTAAAATAGTCATCGCCGACGGGCTAGGGAATAGGGTCCTTCCTATGCCATCGACCCCGGTAACCTTCAACATTCGCGAAGATGTTTCCCGGAGTTTGGGCGAAGTCATAACCTCGCTAGGCCCAGCCCATGTCCCCATCAATTCCTCAACAAAAAGCCTAGAGGCCTTCGACACCATCTTTTCCCTCTATATACCTTTCACATCTATTTTCCTCTTCCAAGTTGCTACGACCACAACCTTTCCCTTCGAGGTGCCCTCTTCAAATCGGGTCTTCACCACAACCTCCCCAGCATCAGCAGAGTTCCCCTTCGGGTAAGGACCATACCGCAAGCAATTCAATTCAAAGACCCAGTTCAACTTGACGTTGGAACCGCAAATATCCTAGCTCCTTATCATCTCCGTCTTCAACACATATTTACTAAAAATCTTAGTAGCCTCCGACTCCACCTCCCGAACGTAGGCGGCTGCATCCCGCCCTCGTAGATCGATGGCGAAGGTAGGACTCTGCACCATCTAGCCACCCAAAAAACGGTACTAGGCGAAGACCCACCCGTGAGCCAGGGGCCACACAATGCAAGCAACAAATTCTTCAACCAAATCCTGGCCGCTGCTCAGCCGGGCTGCATGCCGAAGGGCCTCCTCGTTTTTATCCCTTTCCTTCACTTCAAATTGTGGAAAAGCCACATAACCGTGTGAGCATAGGATGGACGGGGGCAAACCAGGCACCCCTTCGACATCCTCTGGTGCCATATAAAACCAAAAATTCCATTAGTTTCCCCACTTATTCTTGGCACACGGAACAATTTTAACTACTTCGACCGACATCTTCGCAATCCTCAGCATGAATGTACAAGACCCAAATTGGACAATCAATCCACCTATCTTATTCTGCTAATGCAAACAATAATTCTTGGCAAAGACCTCAACAGACGGTTCTCCACCATACGAAGTCACTGCCCAAACATACTTTGCCAACGCCACCATAGCATTCGACGTTAGCTGATTAATCTGAATCTTGAATTTCTATAGCACTTCCACTATAAATCGATATGCAGGCAAGCGAAGTCCAGCAGCAAAAAAGGCTTCGAACACAACCAATTCACCCTCCAGCTTGGGGGCATCTTCAGCGCCCATCGCCCGCCCAAATTCATTCCTAAAATACCCCAAACGCTGCATCTCGTGCACGCGGCCCGAGTAAATCCTCTGTTGGTCACTTGTTCTCAAATGCTATGAGTTAAGAACAAGGCAACACAAATGTTAATGGTTAAAGACCTTCGTCCTTCGAAGCATTATCTCCCTTAGGATATAATGATCTTTAGACGGAGGTCATGAAGGTCATACCTTCATCATTTCAATATGTAAGAACAAAAACAGGGACATATGAAACATAAAAAGAGCATGAATAATTATATTAAACCATTAGATTATTCATATTGCTATTATATAATCATGAACAAACATTAATGATATTAAATTACATTTTTACCTTCGGCTTGACAGAAGGTAAAAGTCTGAAAGTGACGTTCGAGCTATTACAAGTCAGCGTGAACAGTACGGTGTTACTGTTCATCTATTTATAGGCACAGGACACAGCCTGGGTAAATTTACATTCATGTCCCTGACATTTACTATTAGCTAAAAAGTAATCTGTCGAGGACTAAACAGTCTTTTCCTTTTAAGTCGGTTTCATCCTTCATCATCGTTCTTGCATTGATCGAGGACTAAACATTCTTTTCCTTTTAAGTCGGTTTCATCCTTCATCATCGTTCTTGCATTGATCGAGGACTGAATAGTCTTTTCCTTTTAAGCCGGTTTCATCCTTCATCATCGTTCTTGCATTGAGCCGAAGCTTCTCCAGCCATAGCTTCGGAGTTGGTCTATCCTTCTTCCAGATCACGCTTTTTCATACCATTCACGCCTTCGTCTTAAACTCGAAGTTTCCTGCGCCAGTACATCATACTAGAAAACGTGTTAGTCGTGTTTTTGAGGACCTTCGGAAGATGAAGGCCCCCAACAACCTCGATGTCCCAAACTCCACATTGTGGTTGGGCTGCAACTTGACAACTACCGTCAGATCGCTAATCGTCTTCTCCGACGACGGCGCGTTCGAGGATGCAGTCGCGACGGACGACGATGAAGAAGAAGACGATAGCATCACGTACCGTTAGTGGCGGCGAGCAGTCTACTTAGTGTGGGCTAGATCACCGGTGGCGAGAGAGCAAGAAGGCGATGAGCAGAAAGAAATAGGACTAGGGTTTTTTCCACATGGAGATGGGTCAAAACTCCGCTCCAGCGCGTGCGGTTTTTTATAGGCCAAGAAAACTGCCTCGGGAACCCAATAGTCCCACAGTAAAATGTCACCTTTCAATGGCCACATTTCCAAAACCCCCGCGGGAGCACTTCAACCGAGCGAGGGCAGAGTCTCGGCCATCTCCCGAAAAAGACATCAAGACCAGCTCACTAAGTTGAACTGGCCCTTCGGGGGCAAGTGTTGGGGCGAAGGCAGACTGCCCCCCTCGCTCGGGTCATTTATGACAAGAGGGATAAATCATGATGGAGGAGAAGCGAATGCCCCAAGATGGATGGAGCGAAGGCCTTAACACGGAGGGAGCGTTCAAGGCAGGCGAAGGGTCTATCGGTTCCCAGCGCAACTAGGAGTGGCGAAGGCCTCACGGACTTCCAAAGACCCGGCGCACGAAATACGGCCTCCCGTTGTTGTCAAAGCGGGCCTGTGTAAAACCACTTTGAGCCACCTGGTCCCGCTTGTAAGTCACAGTGTAGGTAGGGTTAATGGTGTATCCATCTGTGTTATACCTAATCACACTGTAATGACCTGTAATAACCAATGGGAGGGGAATATTCTAGGAATAACTTAGGTTACTAGGGGAATAACTGTATTTGCCAAGGTGAGACCGCCCCGTGGTTACCTATAAATACCCCCGCATAGTACCCTAATGCGAGAGGCTGAAAAACAATGTTGCTTTAATCCACCATGTTGACAAGCATCAAACTGTTCCCGTTCTCCCACTGTTTGTATTAGTTTGGCCATGTGTTAGCAAGTGCCAACAGAAGGTCTCTCAAGCTAACTATGACACTCGTATATGTAGGTCTTTGGAGATGCTCCCATACCTAGATGGTACAGGTGTAAGATTACAAATGGTCCACACCTTTAAAGTGGTACTTTACACATATTTTCCGGTCGCAGTTTCATACACCTTAGCTAGAATTACAAGATTGCCCATCACTCTATATAAGGACTCCATACAACTAGAGAGGGGCATTGTGACTTTTTGCAGTGAGGCAGTATCGTGTATGTCTCTTCTTCCCCATTTGTAGCCTTCATGTTGTTGCGTTCGAAGGAGGTCCAATCTCACGCTACTCCGTACAAGTAGAGAGGGGGCATTATGACTTTTTGGAATGAGGCAGTATCGTGTACGTCTCTTCTTCCCCATTCGTAGCCTTCGTGTTGTTGTGTCCGAAGGAGGTCTAATCTCACGCTACTTCATACAACTAGAGAGGGGGCATTGTGACTTTTTGCAGTGAGGCAGTATCGTGTATGTCTCTTCTAACTCATTCGTAGCCTTCGTGTTGTTGTGTCCGAAGGAGGTCCAATCTAACGTTTTGTTGCTCCACCCTTCTTCGTTTGCCGTTCAAAAAAGTAGCCGAAAGGAGCTACCGATTCATTTGAAATGTCATAATGAGCCTTTCTAAAAATAGACAAAAATAACAATTATCTTCAAATATGGACCTTCGGACGAAGACCTTCTCCCCACAGTAGTGAAGAGGAAAACAAGGTCGTGACTTGATAGGTTAGTAATATTCCCTTTCTTGCATGCAACTACTAATCCTAGTAAGAGAAAATACTAACAAAACTAGACGGAAGGTCAATTTGAGAAGTCAGCCAAGAAAACATGCATGTTTGCTAGGCAAACTTTTCCTATATATTATTTTGTACTGGACAATTTGTCACCTCCCTTCTCAATCAGGGCAGAAACATGAAAAGGAGAGAAAATTGCAGTTCTAACATAGAATGGCAATATCCAACCTTCAATTTAGTTGGTTCGTTCAAATTAGGGCTTTTTTGTTCCAATTAGTCTAGGTACTAAAGTTTAGTCCATGCCCTAAAGTCTATGGCATGTTTGGTTCCAGCGACTAAACATTAGTCTCTGCATTTTAGTGTCATTTAGTCTCTAAATTACCAAACAGTGAGACTAATTCATGGACTAAACTGTTTTAGTCTCTAGACCCTTAAGAGGTGACTAAAAGGCACTAAATTATATTAATTGCATAAATTGCCCCTCATCTATTTCTATTGCAACGGAATAAGAGTAATGACAGGGGAATGGTAAATGACATTTTGGTCTTCTTATGAGTCATTTAATAAGTTCTGAACACTTTTAACCTTGGAGCCAAATAGGTAGGGAGTAGGAATGGCAACGTGGCGGGTGCAACATCCGCGGATCGAACCTGAAACTCGAATTGCATACCCGACTCGAACTTGAATCTCGTTGTGGGTAAAAACTCAGCCCTGGACCCAAACCCGCGAAGGCCCACCCTGCTCCCATCCCTAGCAGGGAGACTAAAAGTGTTTAGAACTCATTAAATGACTCATAAGAAGACCAAAATACCCTTTAACATTTCCCTACCATTACTCTTCTTCCACTGCAAGAGAAATAAATGAGGGACAAAAGGTGAAATCAATATGATTTAGAACATTTAGTCATCTCTTATGGACTAGAGTAGTTTAGTGCATGTTTTAGTCTCAATATTTGGCAATTTAGGGAATAAATGGGACTACTCGTTAGTCCTTACAACCAATCATGCCCTCATGCGTAAGAGCAATCACAACCCAAAAACTATTAAGTAATTTTCATAGCTGCCACCTCACTAAGAAATCACTTCGGCTATCTCCAACAGTTTACCTATCCTTATACTCAAATTCAAACTTCACTCTACGATAGTGCAGTGTACAGTGTAAAAGCAGTGTTTTGGATGACCATATAAGTAAACTCTTGGACACGGTCTTATAAAAATTACAAGTTCCAACTTTTTTTAGCCGTTGTGTCGTAATAAATGAATAAATGAGGATGTAACGGCGCAACTAGCGAGCTAGTTGTGGTTTCTTGGGTCTTTGTTGCGTGTGTAGACTATATTTCTCATAGAGGAAACTATTTCCTCCTCTTTTTCATTAATTTTCTTACCATGTCACCATATTGATTATGTACGTGTAGGGTTGGGCTGCTGCTCTAAAAGATCTGCCGCCATTTATATTCCTGTTCGTTTGTTATCCGAACTGACTCCAAGAATTTATCACGTGATCAAACACATGTTCCCATATACCTCTGTAGATGCTAATATGCAATAACGTACGTACAGCGTGGCCCCTCGTTGCTGTGTGGCCTCAGCGGCTCAGCTGGATCTCCACCCAACAAATAATGCATGGCGTTCACATGACCCCTACCCAACCACAAACGGGAGGTCCCCGCTGCCCGCTGGAGGATATATATGAGCAGGGCCATCGATGACGACATGCTGTCGCAGCCTCGCTGCTGTGGGGTGCGTGATGGCGGACGGACAGCTCGTGAATCACATGCGCGTTCTGAAGGCGACGAAGAGAAGCAGAAGCTTGTGGCGGTGGTGGATATGAATAGTGCTAGCTAGGAATTGGGCTGGGCCAGCTCGGCTCAAGTCTATCGTGCTTCATGTGAAATGGATTCGGACCATAAAAGCCTAAAAAACTTTTGAGTCGTGTTATGCCAGTTCGAAGTATAAAAACAGTGGCCTAGCCCGACTCTAAACCACGTTGTGTCTTCATTGGACCGTGCCGGCCCAAGCCCGGCCCGTATATTTAACCCTATTGTCGGCGTTTCGGACCCGGGGGTCCCTGGACCGACGAGTGAAATTGTCGCTGCGTGCCCCTGCCCAGATGGGTTGGCGCGGGATGGAACACAAGAGGTGGGACAAGCCTTGTATTATCCTGCACCAGGGTGCTGCTCGTAGTATGGTTACAAGCACGTCGCGAGAGGGAGAGAGAGAGAGAGAGAGAGAGAGAGAGAGGGAGGGAGCCTGTTCGTTCGCTCCTTCCCCCGCGCGAACCCCCCTCCTGGATGGCCCTGGACCTCCCTTTTATAGACGCAAGGAGAGGGTCCAGACGTACAATGGGGGTAGCTATGCGCTAACGTGTCCGGCAGAGAGATGCCTAAGCCCTGTGTACATGCCAACGTGGCTGTCGGGGGAGAGCTTGAGCCCTGTACACGTGATAGCGTAGCCGTCGGAGAAGCGCCTGAGCCCTGTAGGAGCACAGCTGGCAGTGCGGCAAGGATCCTGCTGACATCTTCTTGCTGCCGTAAGGAGCTGAGAGCCACCAGCGTCATGGTTGCACGCGGGGCACCATCATTACCCGTCACCGGGGTAAGTCAGATGGGACGCCGGTCTTGTTCCTTGCAGCCTGAGCTGGCAAGGGATAGGGTAATGATGTATCCCCTGTTGGCGTGGTCGGTTCGAGCCCAAGGTCGGGCGAGGCGGAGACTTCTCTTGAGGCCGAGGCCGGGGTCGGGCGAGGAAGCGATTCCTCCCGAGACCGAGGTCGAGGCCGAGTCTGAGGGTCGGGCGAGGCGGAGACCTCCTCTCGAGGCCGGAGCCTGAGGTCGGGCGAGGCAGAGCTTCCTGTTGCACTCGAGGCCGAACTCGGTGGTTGATCGTGACTTGTTGTCAGTCTTCGCCTGGGTGGTTGGCACGGCAGTCGGAGCGGGACGAGCGGCGCTGTTTTCCTGTCATATCGGACAGTAAAGAAGAGGGGCGAAGTGACTGCGGTCACTTCGGCCTGGCCGACTGAGGTGCGTGTGTCAGGATACGGCGCCAGGCGTCCCCTGCATTGAATGCGCCTGCGAAGCGGTCGGTTGGTGAGGCGGTCTGGCCAAGGTTGCTTCACAATGAAGCCTGCCCGAGCTGGGCTTCGGGAGAGCCGAGGGGGTGCCTGCTGCCTGAGGCGGCCCTCGGGCGAGGCATAAACTCGTCTGGGACTACTGCTCCAGCGCGAGGCTGGGCTCGGGTGAGGTCGCGTCACTTGGGTAGACGAAACCTTGACTTGAACCGCGCCCGTCAGTTGGTCTGAGGGTGTTTACCAGCCGTGATTAGGAGTGTTGGGGGTACCCCTAATTATGGTACCCGACAGTAGGCCCCGATCCTCGAAGGGAGTGTTGGTACTCGTTTGGAGGCTTTTGCCGCATTTTCAGTGAGGGGACCGGCCTTTCTTAGTTTTGCTTTGTTCTGGTGGGTGCGCGCGAGCGCACCCGTCGGGTGTAGCCCCCGAGGCCTCGGAGGAGTGGTTTGACTCCTCTGAGGTCTTAATGCTTTTCGTGGTGCCTCGGCGGGTCTGATCGTTCCCTCATGCGACCTGGCCGTAGCCCGGGTGCATGGTCAGGTTCCAAGTTATCAAGCTGGTTTGTTGACGCTATCAACAGTTTGGCCGTAGCCGGGTGCGAGAGCAGCCCTCGAGCCTCTGCACGGAGCGAGAGGACGATCAAGGACTTTCCCGACTTTTATCATACGCCCCTGCGTCGCCTTTCCGCAAGGAGGAGGGGGAAAGCGCCATGTTGCCCTCGGAGGGCGCCGAACATGGTGTTTCCAGTGAGCTGCTAATGGGTGATCCGAGTGGACGCCCGTGCCCTGTTCGTTAGGGGTCGGCTGGTGGCCCCGAGGCGCGCTCCAAAAGTACCTGCGGGCGATTCGCCGGACCCGGACCCCTTCGACAGGGTCCGAGGGCTTGATGCCTCCCTCCGGTGGGATTCCATTACAAATCGTTTCTGCCGGTCTCGGAAATGTCCTAGGGTACCTCGGGAGTGTAGCCCAAGCCTCGGCCATGTATCGGACGTACCCAGAGTCATCCCTCACTCTGCGTGCTCTGGGGCGACTATCGAACCCTTTCGAGGGGCCAGCCTTCGAACCCCTGATCAGTAATGGACGCGGAGCCCGAGCGCTCTGGGGCGGCTGTCGAACCCTTCCGAGGGGCCAGCCTTCGAATCCCTGATTAGTAATGGGCTTGAAGCCCGAGTGCCCTAGGGCGGCTATCGAAGCCCTTCCGAGGGGCCAGCCTTCGAACCCCTGATTAGTAGGAGGGCTCAGGGCCCGCTTCCTTTGCCGAGAAGGATCCTTTCCGAAGCATCCCCTTTCCCGGTCCCTGTAGCGAGAGAGAGAGAGGAGGAGGGGAAGGATATGTATTTAAATAAGGTGGCGCACCTTTTTCGACGCGGTCGTCATGGCGGAGGTGAAACGACGCCCGCCTCGCCTGCTAGAGGTGTCGCTTGCTCTGCCAGGGAGTTAATGCGATGGGACGGGCGATTCGCGTGGCGCCCGTTGCGCGTGCGAGCCGTTTGAGGAACGGAAAGATCGTTTTACCTTCGAATTTTGAATTTTGCGGCGAGTTCGGGCGAAGTTTTGAACGGTTCTCGCCTAGGCCTTTATATACTCGGAAGGGGGGGCCAGCAGTGGTTCGTCACTCTACCATTTGCGCCTGCCTTCTGCTCTGGTTTTCGCAACCTAAGAGAATAGCCAGGGAAAAGGAAACCGCGCACCTCATCCCCTCCGCCCCCACCACCTCCGTTCGGTGATGGCTGACAGGGTGACCGTCGTCCCGCCGCTGACCCGTGGCCCTCCTCCACCGTCGTCGCGAAGGATCTGGAGGCCCTCGTCACCGATGGTCTGCTCCATCCCCTCTCTGGTGGGGCGCAGCCGGAGTGGATGGCCCCGAGCGAGGTCGTCCCTTCCCCGCCGACGGTTTACGTGTTTAGCTTCATCCCCTTCCATGAGCGGGGGTTTGGAGTGCCAGCGAGCCGCTTTATGCGGGCGCTCATGCACCACTACAGGGTGGAGCTGCACAAACTCAACCCCAACTCCATTGCGCAAGCGGCCATCTTCACGGCGGTTCGTGAGGGTTTTCTGGGGATCGAAGTTCACTGGGATCTGTGGACCCACCTCTTCTCCGCGGAGCTCTTTGCCTTGACGACGGATGCGAAGAAGGTCCGTATGGCGGTGCGGGCCGGTGGCTGCACCCTCCAGCTGAGGCAGGGGCGCGCGAAGCAGTACATCCCTGCCACCCTTGTGTCTTCGAACAAGGGGTGGCAGCGCCGATGGTTTTATCTTCGGAACGACGACAGGAGGCTTCCGTTGTTTACTCAACGAGTGGTGACCGCCGTCGGCAGCAACTGGCGCTGGGGCGCCACGCGCGAGATGGGGGCTTTACCGCTGCGGGGGTTGTTGCCGCCATCCATCGCTGGAGGGTGCTCCCTTTGGTAGAGCGGCGGTTGCAGCTCTTGGAGATGAGACCGGGGGTCGATCTGGAGGGCTCGCAGGTGTCCTCGACCTCCCTCCCCGATGACGACCTCCGCAAGCGGGTAGCGGGTATGGTAGGGAGGCTGGATGCCGGTGCCCTTACCTAGCCCGCGATGTGTCCCGACCATGGGTACGTTTCCCTGGTAAGTATTCGATCCTTCTCCTGTATTGCACCAAGTTTTCTTTGATTCCCACTGTTGGGATCTTTGCTCTTCCCCAGGGGTTAAGTTTTTATAAACCCGCCCTGCCGCCGGTCCCGGGGGATGCGGTGGACCGAGCCGCACGGAGGGTCACCGCGGAGAAGAAGGAGAAGAAAGACGAGGAGAAGGCTCGGGCTCGCGAGCGGATGCGAGCTCGGGACGCCTCGGAGAAGCGCCGTGGAGGCAAGAGAGGGACGGGCTCCCGAGGGAGCCGTCGCCAGAGACGTCCGACGACGATGATGACGATGATGATGACGAGGACGACGACATGGTGGCCCGTCTTGGCCTCAGCCCGGACCCGGGGCCGGGCCAGGGGTTGTCGTGCCACCCTCTAAGTGGGCTGGTATCATCTTTGCCCAGGGCCGGGACATCGGGGTCCCAGTCCGAGGAGCGGAGGTAGGCCAAGGGGGCACCTGACCCCTCCGTCCCCCAAGATCAAAAGCCCGTGCTGGCTGTGCAGGAGGTTGATCCTCTGGCCGCTGCGTCGATGCCTGGGCAGACCGCTCCTTCGGCGCCTCGAGCACCCGAGGTGGGAGCGGCGCCGAAGTCGGTAGCGGGGCAACCCTTGGCAGCACCTGCGGGGACCGAGGCCCGAGGGGCCTCCCCGCAGGCAAGATTGGCCTTGGTCCGGAGCGGGTAAGTGCCTGAGAACGCCTCTGTTTTGGCTTCTTTCGTCGCGTGTCTTGAACTTGCTTTCTCTCTTCCTTTCAGCAAGCGGAGGCAGGGCCTAACCGGCCTGGCCCCCACGAAGGCCCTTAAGACGGTGCCGGCTTCTGCAACCGGTGTCGTGGCGCGCCATGCCGGTTGGCTGGCCTCCGCACAGGATGCTCTCGAGCGGGGGGCCCAGGCAGCACGAGCTGCCATGGGGCAAGCCTCCCAGGCCGACCCCTCCGTCGGGGCGGTCGTCGTGCCGGGGGAGGCTGCTGACGCGGCCGTGGCCCTGAGCCCGCCTGACGTGTCGTCGGTGCCAGCGTCGACTCCTGCCGCGATCGTTGCTGATTCGCCCGCGGAGCCGTCCACCGCTCCGACGTCGGGATGGTTGGGGCGTCGCCGCTCGCGGTCGTCCCCGACCTCCCCGTTCCTGGCCCTGAGGAGGGGGCTAACGCTGTTGCCGAGGTCGGCGACCGGAAAACCGCCACCTTAGCCGAGGGGAAGCCCAGCGCGTTGATGGCGATGGTGCCCGATGTGTTGACTGCAGGGGAACCCGACGCCTTGGTGGAGGAGCGCACAACACCGTGGCCCATCTCGGGGGGCGGCGTCCTCATCCCCGCGCAGCACAACACCAGTGAGTGGTGTGGGCAGGCGTTCCGGTTCTAGAGCCACGGCGCCTCGGAACCCCTCCTCGTCCTCAACGATGAGCAGGAGGAGCAGTCTCGGGATGAGCTCCGCGAGTATGCCGAGGCGGCGATGGGGTCGCTTCGGTCGACCATGGAGATCCTTTCCAGGGACGTTCCCAGGGTCCTCCAGGTAAGGATTTCAGGCGCATACCTTGCATGGCCAGGGCATTCTTTGTAATACCTTGTCTTCCTAGCTCAGGAACTGGCGGATGTAAGCACCGCCAAGTCGCTGTTCATCCACTGCGAGAGCGGCATCTGGGTTCGCTGCAGTCCCAGAGGGCCGCACTTGCCAAGGCTAATGAGCGCCTTGCCCAACAGAGCACCGAGCTGGCGGACCTTCGGCTGCTCTGTGATGATCTGAAGACGGAGGCAGCGGCGGCGCGGGCAGAGGCGGCGTTGGCAGGGACGGAGGCACAACAACGGCAGCTGGAGCTTGGCCAGGCCATCGACGAGCGGGACCAATCTTAGAGCCAGGCTACCGAGGCTATGGGCCGGGCTGAGGCCCTTGAGGGTCAGCTGGCCGAGGTGTCTGCTCGGGCCGGGGCCCTTGCGGTGGACCTGGCTGTGGCCGTCGGATCTGCCCAGTCTGCCCAAGTCATGGCCTCGCAGGAGCGCGCCCGAGCTGAAGGTATGTGTTGGCGTTTCGACCCTGGGGGGTCCCTGGACCGACGAGTAAATTGTTGCCGCGTGCCCCAGCCCAGATGGGTCGGCGCGAGACGGAGCGCGAAGGGGGGAAGAAGTCGGAGGGAGACAGGCGTAAAAGGGGAAAACCCGCGGCCTTCGTGTTTGTCCCGCGCCCTGGTCGGGTGCGCTTGCAGTAGGGGGTTACAAGCGTCCACGCGGGGGGGGGGGGAGCGAGAGGCTTACGCGAGCGCCGTCCCGTCCTTCCCCGCGCGGCCAACCCTCTGTAAGAGGGCCCTGGACCTTCCTTTTATAGGCGTAAGGAGAGGATCCAGGTGTACAATGGGGGGTGTAGCAGTGTGCTAACGTGTCTAGCGGAGAAGAGCTAGCGCCCTAAGTACATGTCGTCGTGGCAGCCGGAGAGGTTTTGGCACCCGGTTCATGTGGTGTCGTGGCCGTCGGAGGAGCGCTGGAGCCTGGTGGAAGGACAACTGTTGGGGCTGTCGAGTCCTTGCTGACGTCTCCTTGCTTCCGTAAGGGGGCTGAGAGCCGCCGTCGTCATGGAGCATGCGGGGCGTCATCATTACTTGTTTATTGGGGCGAGCCAGATGGGACGCCGGTCTTGTTCCCCGTAGCCTGAGTTAGCTTGGGGTAGGGTAATGATGGCGCCTCCTGTGACGCGGTCGGTCCGAGCCCTAGGTTGGGCGAGGCGAAGGCTCCTCCGAGGTCGAGGTCGAGTCTGTCTTCCGAGGCCAAGGTCGAGTCCGAGCCCCTAGGTCGGGTGAGGCGGAGACTGTCGGCTGAGGCCAGGGCTGAGTCCGAGCCCTGGGGTCGGGCGAGGCGGAGTTCGTCGTCTTCCGGGGCCGAGCCCGAGTCCGAGCCCTGGGGTCGGGCGATGCGGAGTTCGTCGTCATCCGGGGTTGAGCCCGAGTCCGAGCCCTGGGTCGGGCGAGGCGGAGTTTGTCGTCTTCCGGGGCCGAGCCCGAGTCCGAGCCTTGGGGTCGGGCGAGGCGGAGTTCGTTGTCTTCCGGGGCCGAGCCCGAGTCCATGCCTTGGGGTCGGGCGATGCGGAGTTCGTTGTCTTTCGGGGCTGAGCCCGAGTCCGAGCCCTGGGTCGGGCGAGGCGGAGTTCGTCGTCTTCCAGGGCCGAGCCCGAGTCCGAGCCCTGGGTCGGGCGAGGCAGAGTTCGTCGTCTTCCAAGGCCGAGCCCGAGTCCGAGCCCTAGGGTCGGGCGATGCGGAGTTCGTCGTCTTCCGGGGCTGAGCCCGAGTCCGAGCCCTAGGTCGGGCGAGGCGGAATTTCCTATGGCGCCTGAGGCCGGACTTGGCTGCTGTCAGCCTCACTCTGCCGAGTGGCACAGCAGTCGGAGTGGCGCAGGCGGCGCTGTCCTCTTATCAGGCTGGACAGTGGAGCGGCGAAGTGACTGCGGTCACTTCAGCTCTGTCTACTGAAGGGCGCGCGTCAGGATAAGGTGTCAGGCCACCTTTGCATTCAAAGCTCCTGTGATACGGTCGGTCGGCGTGGCAGCTTGGCCAAGGTTGCTTCTTGGTGAAGTCTGGGCCTCGGGCGAGCCGAAGGTGTGTCCGTTGCTGGAGGGGGTCCTCGGGCGAGACGTAAATCCTCCGGGGTCGGCTGCCCTTGCCCGAGGCTGGGCTCGGGCGAGGCGAGATCGTGTCCCTTGAGTGGACCGATCCTTGACTTAATTGCACCCATCAGGCCTTTGCAGCTTTGTGCTGATGGGGGTTACCAGCTGAGATTAGGAGTCTTGAGGGTACCCCTAATTATGGTCCCCGACAGTATGTTTCGCCTGCTTTGCGACTTCAATTCGGCTTCTGTCGGGGACCATAATTAGGGGTACCCTCAAGGCTCCTAAATCTCAGCTGGTAACCCCCATCAGCACAAAGCTGCAAAGGCCTGATGGGTGCGATTAAGTCAAGGATCGGTCCATTCGAGGGACGCGATCACGCCTCGCCCGAGCCCAGCCTCGGGCAAGGGCAGCCGACCCTGGAGGATCTACGTCTCACCCGAGGACCCCCTCCAGCAACGGACACACCTTCGGCTCGCCCGAAGCCAGTCTTCACCAAGAAGCAACCTTGGCCAAATCGCCACGCCAACCGACCAAATCGCCAGGGCATTTGATGCAAAGGTGGCCTGACACCTTTATCCTGACGCACGCCCTACAGTCGACAGAGCCGAAGTGACCGCAGTCACTTCGCCGCTCCACTAACCGGTCTCACAAGAGGACAGCGCCGCTTGCGCCGCTCCGACTGCTGAGCCACTCGATAGAGTGAGGCTGACAGTAGCCAAGTCCGGCCTCAGGCATCATAGGAAACTCCGCTTCGCCCGACCCCAAGGCTCAGACTCGGGCTCAGCCCCGAAAGACGACGGACTCCGCTTCGCCCGACCCCAGGGCTCAGACTCGAGCTCAGCCCCGGAAGACGACGAACTCCGCTCCGCCCGACCCCAGGGCTCGGACTCGGGCTCAGCCCCGGAAGACGACGGACTCCGCTTCGCCCGACCCCAGGGCTCGGACTCGGGCTCAGCCCCGGAAGACGACGAACTCCGCTCCGCTCGACCCCAGGGCTCGGACTTGGGCTCAGCCTCGGAAGACGACGAACTCCGCTTCGCCCGACCCCAGGGCTCGGACTCAGCCCTGGCCTCAACCGACAGTCTCTGCCTCGTCCGACCCGGGGGCTTGGACTCGACCTCGACCTTGGAAGACAGACTCGACCTCGACCTCGGAGGAGCCTCCACCTCACCCAACCTAGGGCACGGACCGACCACGTCAACAGGAAGCGCCATCATTACCCTACCTCGAGCTGACTCAGGCTACGGGGAACAAGACCGGCATCCCATCTGGCTCGCTCTACTATACGAGTAATGATGGCGCCCCGCATGCCCTGTGACGACGGCGGCTCTCAGCCCCCTTACGGAAGCAAGAGGACGTCAGCAAGGACTCGATAGCCCCGACAGCTGTCCTTCCGCCAGGCTCCAGCTCTCCTCCAACGGCCACGACACCACACGAACTGGGTGCCAAAACCTCTCCGGCTGCCACGATGGCATGTACTTAGGGCGCTAGCTCTCCTCCGCTAGACACGTTAGCACACTGCTACACCCCCCATTGTACACATGGATCCTCTCCTTATGCCTATAAAAGGGAGGACCAGGGCCCTCTTACAGAGGGTTGGCCGCGCGGGGAAGGACGGGATGGCGCTCGCGCAAGGCCGCTCGCTCCCTCCCGCGTGGACGCTTGTAACCCCCTACTGCAAGCGCACCCGACCTGGGCGCGGGGCTAACACGAAGGCCACGGGTTCCACCTCCCACGCCTGCCTCCCTCCGGCTGCTCTCTCTCCCCTTCGCGTTCCGCCTCGCGCCGACCCATCTAGGATGGGGCACGCGGCGACAATTCACTCGTCGGTCCAGGGACCCCCCGGGTTTCGAAACACCGACAGTTGGCGCGCCAGGTAGGGGCCTGCTGCGTGTTGACGAACAGCTTCCCGTCAAGCTCCAGATGGGCAGTCTCCAGCAACCTCTCCAGCTCGGGACGGTGCTCCGTTTCGGGAGTCTTGAGTTCATGTCCCTCGACGACAGCTACGACATGATACTCCTTCCCCCGCCGCGCGACAGTGACAATGGCGATCGACAACCCGCCCGCCGGCGGGGAAATCGACGACGCCTTCCCCACGTGGTGGAAGGACGACATTCAGGCTTGTCCCGTCCCCTCCCCCATCGACGGAGGAGGCGGCGGGGCAACCAAGGCCAAGCAGGAGGCGGCACTTCGTTGGCTGTCGAGCGAGTCGACGGCGCCGGCGCCCCAACGGAGAGCGCGTCGGGCATCGGCCTCGCGTCTGAGACGAAGACGAGCGCCATCTCCCCGCAACACACCAACCTCAAGCAAACGGACGACGCCAGCACGCTCGCTAAGGACTTGTTGGGCGTCACCCTCGTACCTAAGACGACGGTGCAGTCAGTCCCTGACGTGACTTTGTCACCACCCGTCGACCAAAAGGTACCGACCGATTCCCATCTCGCGCCTTTCAGATTCGGCCTCGACCCGCCAAGCAACTCCGCTTCGGTGGACACTCCCATAGAGGCGAGTCCAAACCCTCTGGGGTATCGTGTGCGGTCACCCAGGGACTGGCTGATGGCCGTCTCGACCTACGGGCCCTCGGGGTCCGAGGAAGATGGCGAGCCTGATCTCTATTGGGATTTCTCCGGACTTGGTAACCCCAGTGCCTTGCGGGACTTCATGACCGCATGCGACTACTGCCTTTCCGACTGTTCCGACGGTAGCCGCAGCCTCGGCGACGAGGACTGCGGTCCAAGTCGCGAATGTTTCCACGTCGATCTAGGGGGTCCCGGCGAAGGCAACCATCTCGGTATACCAGAGAACGGTGATCCCCCTAGGCCCGTGCCTCACATTGACATCCTTCGGGAGCTAGTTGTGGTCCCCGTTCCGGCGGGGGGTCCTGACCCACAGCTCGAGCAAATCCACGAGATGCAGGCCAGGCTCGACGAGGGAGCAGGAACGCTTGAGCTGTTCCGCCGGAACATCGGGCAGGAATGGGCGGGCCAACCTCCGGCCGGAGAATCGCGTCAACTCCCCCAGGGCATCCAGCACCGCATCGCCGACAACGTCAGGGTAAGGCCACCACCGGTTTCCAGTGGAGTCGGCCAAAACCTGGCCGCAGCGGCAATACTTCTCCGCGCGATGCCGGAGCCATCAACCACCGAGGGGCGGCGTATCCAGGGAGAGCTCAAGAATCTCCTGGAGGACGCCGCGGTCCGACGGGCCGAAAGCTCCGCATCTCAAAGGCAGGGGTACCCCTCGGAACATCGCGCCGCGACTTCCCGATTCATGCGGGAAGCCTCGGTCCACACCGGGCGCACGTGCAACACAGCGCCTGCGGCCCCGGGTCGCCTCGGCAACGAGCACCATCACCACGGCCGTCGGGCCCACCTCGACGAGAGGGTGCGTCGGGGCTACCACCCCAGGCGTGGGGGACGCTACGAGAGCGGGGAGGATCGGAGTCCTTCGCCCAAACCACCCGGTCCGCAGGCTTTCAGCCGCGCCATACGACGGGCGCCGTTCCCGACCCAGTTCCGAACCTCGACTACTATCACAAAGTACTCGGGGGAGACGAGACCGGAACTGTGGCTCGCGGACTATCGGCTAGCCTGCCAACTAGGTGGAACGGACGATGATAATCTCATCATCTGCAACCTCCCCCTGTTCCTCTCCGATACCGCTCGAGCCTGGCTGGAGCACCTGCCTCCGGGGCATATCTCCAACTGGGACGACCTGGTCCAAGCCTTCACCGGCAATTTCCAAGGCACGTACGTGCGCCCTGGAAACTCCTGGGATCTCCAAAGCTGCCGCCAGCAGCCGGGAGAGTCTCTCCGGGACTACATCCGGCGATTCTCGAAGCAGCGCACCGAGCTGCCCAACGTCACCGATTCAGATGTCATCGGCGCGTTCCTCGCCGGCACCACCTGCCGTGACCTGGTGAGCAAGCTGGGTCGCAAGACCCCCACCAGGGCGAGCGAGCTGATGGACATCGCCACCAAGTTCGCCTCTGGCCAGGAGGCGGTTGAGGCCATCTTTCGGAAGGACAAGCAGCCCTAGGGCCGCCCACCGGAAGATGTTCCCGAGGCGTCAACTCAGCGCGGCGCCAAGAAGAAAGGCAAGAAGAAGTCGCAAGCGAAACGCGACGCCGCCGACGCGGACCTTGTTGCCGCCGCCGAGTACAAGAACCCTCAGAAGCCTCCCGGAGGTGCCAACCTCTTCGACAAGATGCTCAAGGAGCCGTGCCCCTATCATTAGGGGTCCGTCAAGCACACCCTTGAGGAGTGTGCCATGCTTCGACGCCACTTTCACAAGTCCGGGCCACCCGCGGAGGGTGGCAAGGCCCTCGACGACGCTAAGAAGGAAGATCACAAGGCAGGAGAGTTCCCCGAGGTCTGCGACTGCTTCACGATCTACGGTGGGCAAGTGGCAAACGCCTCGGCTCGGCACCACAAGCAAGAGCGTCGGGAGGTCTGCTAGGTAAAGGTGGCGGCGCCAGTCTACCTAGACTGGTCCGGCAAGCCCATCACCTTCGACCAGGCCGACCATCCCGACCACGTGCCGAGCCCGGGGAAATACCCGCTCGTTGTCGACCCCATCATCGGCAACGTCAGGCTCACCAAGGTCCTCATGGACGGAGGCAGCAGCCTCAACATCATCTACGCCGAGACCCTCGGGCTCCTGCGGATTGATCTGTCCTTGGTCCGGACGGGCGCTGCGCCTTTCCACGGGATCATCCCCGGGAAGCGCGTCCAACCCCTCGGACAACTCGATCTACCCGTCTGCTTTGGGACGCCCTCCAACTTTCGAAGGGAGACCCTCACGTTCGAAGTGGTCGGGTTTCGAGGAACCTACCACGCAGTGCTCGGGAGGCCATGCTACGCCAAGTTCATGGTCATCCCCAACTACACCTACCTCAAGCTCAAGATGCCGAGCCCCAACGGGGTCATCACCGTCGGGCCCACGTACCGACACGCGTACGAATGCGACGTGGAGTGCGTGGAGTACGCCGAGGCCCTCGCCAAGTCCGAGGCCCTCATCGCCGACCTGGAAAACCTCTCTAGGGAGGCGCCAGACGTGAAGCGCCACGCCGGCAACTTCGAGCCAGCGGAGACGGTTAAGTCCGTCCCTCTCGACCCCTACAACGACGCCTCCAAGCAGATCCGGATCGGCTCTGAGCTCGACCCCAAATAAGAAGCAGTGCTCATCAACTTTCTCCGCGCAAACACCGACGTTTTCGCGTGGAGTCCCTCGGACATGCCCGGCATACCGAGGGAAGTCGCCGATCACTCACTGGACATCCGAGCTGGAGCCCGACCCGTGAAGCAGCCTCTGCGCCGATTCGACGAAGAAAAGCGCAGAGCCATAGGTGAGGAGATCCACAAGCTAATGGCGGCAGGGTTCATCAAAGAGGTATTCCATCCCTAATGGCTTGCCAACCCTGTGCTTGTGAGAAAGAAAGGGGGGAAATGGCGGATGTGTGTAGACTACACTGGTCTAAACAAAGCATGTCCGAAAGTTCCCTACCCTCTGCCTCGCATCGATCAAATCGTGGATTCCACTGCTGGGTGCGAAACCCTGTCTTTCCTCGATGCCTACTCAGGGTATCACCAGATCAGGATGAAAGAGTCCGAACAGCTCGCGACTTCTTTCATCACACCCTTCGGCATGTACTGCTATGTTACCATGCCGTTCGGCTTGAGGAATGTGGGTGCAACGTACCAACGGTGCATGAACCATGTGTTCGGCGAACACATTGGCCGAATGGTCGAGGCCTACGTCGTTGACATCGTAGTCAAGACGAGGAAAGCCTCCGACCTCCTTTCCGACCTTGAAGTGACATTCCAATGTCTCATTGCGAAAGGCGTGAAGCTCAATCCCGAAAAGTGTGTCTTCGGGGTTCCCCGAGGCATGCTCTTGGGATTCATCGTCTCCGAGCGGGGCATCGAGGCCAACCCAGAGAAGATCGCAGCCATCCCCAGCATGGGGCCCATCAAGGACTTGAAAGGCGTACAGAGGGTCATGGGATGCCTCGCGTCTCTGAGCCGTTTCATCTCGCGCCTCGGCGAAAGAGGCCTACCTCTGTACCGCCTCTTAAGGAAGGTCGAGTGCTTCGCTTGGACCCCTGAGGCCGAGGAAGCCCTCAAGAACCTGAAGGCGCTCCTCACGAACGCGCCCATCTTGGTGCCCCCCGCCGCCGGAGAAGCCCTCTTGATCTACGTCGCCGCTACCACCCAGGTGGTTAGCGCCGCGATTGTGGTTGAGAGACGAGAAGAGGGGCATGCATTGCCCATCAAGAGGCTAGTCTACTTCATCAGTGAGGTACTGTCCGAGACCAAGATCCGCTACCCACAAATTCAGAAGTTGCTGTACGCAGTGATCCTGACGCGGTGGAAGTTGCGACACTACTTCGAGTCTCATCCGGTAACTATGGTGTCATCCTTCCCCCTGGGGGAGATCATCCAGTCCCGAGAGGCCTCGGGTAGAATTGCAAAGTGGGCGGTGGAGATCATGGGCGAGACGATCTCGTTCGCCCCCCGGAAGGCCATCAAGTCCCAGGTCTTGGCGGATTTCGTGGCTGAATGGGTCGACACCCAGCTCCCGACAGCTCCGATCCAACCGGAGCTCTGGACCATGTTTTTCGACGGGTCGCTGATGAAGACGGGGGCCGACGCGGGCCTGCTATTCATCTCGCCCCTCGGGAAGCACCTACGTTACGTGCTACGCCTCCACTTCCCGGCGTCCAACAACGTGGCTGAGTATGAGGCTCTGGTAAACGGGTTGCGAATCGCCATCGAGCTAGGGGTCCGACGCCTCGACGCTCGCGGTGACTCGCAGCTCATCATCGACCAAGTCATGAAGAACTCCCACTGCCGCGACCCGAAGATGGAAGCCTATTGCGATGAGGTTCGGCGCCTGGAAGACAAGTTCTATGGGCTCGAGCTCAACCACATCGCCCGACGCTACAACGAGACTGTGGACGAGCTGGCTAAAATAGCCTCGGGGCGAACAACAGTTCCCTCGGACGTATTCTCTCGAGACCTGCATCAACCCTCCGTTAAGACCGACGACACGCCCGAGCCCGAGAAGGCCTTGGCCCAGCCCGAGGCACCCTCGGCTCAGTCCGAGGTACCATCGGCACAGTCCGAGGTACCCTCGGCTCAGCCCGAAGCACCCTCGGCCCCCGAGGGTGAGGCACTGCGCATCGAGGGGGAGCGGAGCGAGGTCACGCCTGATCAAAACTGGCAGACCCCGTACCTGCAATATCTCCACCGAGGAGAGCTACCCCTCGACCAAGCCGAAGCTCGGCGAGTGGCGCGGCGCGCCAAGTCGTTCGTCTTGCTGGGAGATGAGAAGGAGCTCTACCACCGCAGCCCCTCGGGCATCCTCCAGCGATGCATTCCCATCGCTGAAGGTCAGGAGCTCTTACAAGAGATACACTCGGGGGCTTGCGGCCATCACGCAGCACCTCGAACCCTTGTCAGAAACTTGGATTGTGGGCGTCCCCCATCCGGGGGCTCGGAAGGTGGAAAGACACGGTGCATAAGGGAGCGCAAAGACATGGCCGCCTTTCAAGGAGGTCACCCTCCTTTTAAAGGCGACTCTCCCTACTTGCGTCCCCATCCGTCGTGGGCTGAGTCTTCTCCAACACACCCCAAGGTCCTCCCCCTACGGCGCGGGGGCTGGGCCCCACGCGTCATGCAAGCTGGTCCAGGGCAGAAGGAGCCAAACTGCCGCGCGCAGGGCATGCAACTGCCCAGCGGTTACAAGCATTCCTCCACTTTCGCCCAGACCAACGGGTGAAAGGGTGGATAGCTGTGCAGTCGGCATGCAACCGCGCCAAGTGGGTGCGCCCCTTCGACTCCAACGCGCCCAGCATGGAGGTCCAGGCCCACGCGTCATGCAACCGGCGCGCCGGTTGCTACGTGCGAGCAACTGCACCGCCACTCGCACCACTACCACGCCTCCTCGACTGCGGAACCAGTACCACGACTCGAGGCAACCCTGCGTATGACCCAGCAGTGCCAGCCAGGCACGACGGTCAATACAGCCAAAAAATGGGCCGGCAGTAATGGCGGTGGCAGGCGGGCTGGAGCAGCGGTCACGTCGTCAGCCAAGCTTACGTCCCATCCAGGGGCAGCGAGAGAACCCTCTCTCACGGCGTGAAGACGGCGTGCCCGTGTTCCGTTCCTCGAACGGCTCGCGCACGCGCAACGACCGCCTCGCGAACCACTCGCCCCGTCGCATTAACTCCACGGCGGGACAGGCGGCGCCTCAGGCAGGAGAAGCCAGCGACGCTTCGCCTTCGCCATAATGACCGCGTCGAAAAAGGTACGCCACGTCATTCGATTTCGTATCCTTTTCCTTTTCCTCTTTCTCTCTCTTACAACAGGGACCGGGAAAGGGGGATACCCCGAAAAGGATCCTTCTCCGTGAAGGAAACAGGCCCCGAGCCTCCCTACTGATCAGAGGTTCAAAGGCTGGCCCCTCGGAGGGGTTCAACGGCCGCCTCAGAGCGCTTGGGTTCTGCGCCCACTACTGGTCAGAGGTTCGATGGCCGGCCCCTCGGAAGGGTTCAACGGCCGCCTCAGGCCACTCGGGCTCCGCGCCAACTACTGATCAGGGGTTCGTAGGCTGGCCCTTGAAGGGTTCACAGTCGCCTCAAACACAGAGCGAGGGATGACCCTAGGTACGTTCGATACATAACCAAGGCTCGGGCTACGCTCCTGAGGTACCCTAGGACATTTCTGAGACCAGCGGGAACGATCTTGTAATGGAGTCCCATTAGAGGGAGGCATCGAGCCCTCGGACCCCATCAAAAGGGGACCGAGTCCGGCAGATCACCCGCAGGTACTTTTGGAGCGTGCCTCCGGGCCCCTAGCCGACCCCTAACAAATGGGGCATGGGCGTCCACTCGGATTACCCGCCAGCAGCTCACCGGAGACACCATGTTCGGCGCTCTCCGAGGGCAACATGGTGCTTTCCCCCCCTCCTTGCGGAAAGGCGACGCAGGGGCGTATGTAAAAAAGTCGAGTCTGTCCTTGACCATCCTCTCGCCCTGTGCAGAGGCTCGGGGGCTGCTCTCACAAACCCGGCTCCGGCCAAACCGTTGACAGCGTCAACATACCAGCCCGAGAACTTGGGACCCGACCGTGCACCCGAGCTACGGCTAGCTCGCATGAGGGAACAACCATACCAGCCGAAGTGTTGCGAAACACACTAAGACCTCGAAGGAGTTAAACTACTCCTCCGAGGCCTCGGGGGCTACACCCGGTGGGTGCGCTCGCGCGCACCCACTGGAACAAAATGCAACCAAAAAAGGCTGGTCCCCTTGCAAAAAAGTGCGGCAAAAGCCCCCAAGCGAGTATTAACACTCCCTTCGAGGCTCGGGGGCTACTGTCAGGGACCATAATTAGGGGTACCCTCAAGGCTCCTAAATCTCAGCTGGTAACCCCCATCAGCACAAAGCTGCAAAGGCCTGATGGGTGCGATTAAGTCAAGGATCGGTCCATTCGAGGGACGCGATCACGCCTCGCCCGAGCCCAGCCTCGGGCAAGGGCAGCCGACCCCGGAGGATCTACGTCTCGCCCGAGGACCCCCTCCAGCAACGGACACACCTTCGGCTCGCCCGAAGCCAGTCTTCACCAAGAAGCAACCTTGGCCAAATTGCCACGCCAACCGACCAAATCGCCGGGGCATTTAATGCAAAGGTGGCCTGACACCTTTATCCTGACGCACGCCCTCCAGTCGATAGAGCCGAAGTGACCGCAATCACTTTGCCGCTCCACTGACCGGTCTGACAAGAGGACAGCGCCGCTTGCGCCGCTCCGACTGCTGAGCCACTCGACAGAGTGAGGCTGACAGCAGCCAAGTCCGGCCTCAGGCGTCAGCCCCGGAAGACGATGGACTCCGCTTCGCCCGACCCTAGGGCTCGGACTCGGGCTCAGCCCCGGAAGACGACGAACTCCGCTCCGCCCGACCCCAGGGCTCTGACTCGGGCTCAGCCCCGGAAGACGATGGACTCCGCTTCGCCCGACCCCAGGGCTCGGACTCGGGCTCAGCCCCGGAAGATGACGAACTCCGCTCCGCCCGCCCCAGGGCTCGGACTCGGGCTCAGCCCCGGAAGACGACAAACTACGCTTCGCCCGACCCCAGGGCTCGGACTCAGCCCTGGCCTCAGCCGACGGTCTCCGCCTCGTCCGACCCGGGGGCTCGGACTCGACCTCGACCTTGGAAGACAGACTCGACCTCGACCTCAGAGGAGCCTCCACCTCGCCCAACCTAGGGCACGAACCGACCACGTCAACAGGAAGTGCCATCATTACCCTACCCCGAGCTGACTCAGGCTACGGGGAACAAGACCGGCGTCCCATCTGGCTCGCTCTACTATACGAGTAATGGTGGTGCCCCGCATGCCCTATGACGACGGCAGCTCTCAGCCCCCTTACGGAAGCAAGAGGACGTCAGCAAGGACTCGACAGCCTCGACAGCTGTCCTTCCACCAGGCTCCAGCGCTCCTTCGACGGCCACGACACCACACGAACTGGGTGCCAAAACCTCTCCGGCTGCCACGATGGCATGTACTTAGGGCGCTAGCTCTCCTCCGCTAGACACGTTAGCACACTGCTACACCCCCCATTGTACACCTGGATCCTCTCCTTATGCCTATAAAAGGGAGAACTAGGGCCCTCTTACAAAGGGTTGGCCGCGCGGGAAAGGACGGGACGGCGCTCGTGCAAGGCCGCTTGCTCCCTCCCGCGTGGACGCTTGTAACCCCCTACTGCAAGCGCACCCGACCTGGGCGCGGGGCTAACACGAAGGCCGCGGGTTCCACCTCCCACGCCTGTCTCCCTCCGGCTGCTCTCTCCCCCCTTCGCGTTCCGCCTCGCGCCGACCCATCTGGGCTCGGGCACGCGGCGACAATTCACTCGTCGGTCCAGGGACCCCCCGGGTTTCGAAACACCGACAGCTTCATTCTTCAACTCGTGTCTGAAGAATTTTGATCGGCTATCTGCAGAGCTCGAGACGACTCTTAACGAGTCCATCAAGGCGCATGCCCGGGCGGCTGAGCAGAATGAGGCCGACCGTGTGGCTATGTCCGAGGCTATCTCGGGCTTTTGACGAGCCTTTGACCTTGACGACGTCCCCTCGGGTAGCTCCCCCTGAGTCATCTGCGGGCCTTGGGCGGCCATGTGCGCAGCAGACTCCGCGGGGCGCTGCACCACGACGTTAGGCGGGCCTTCACCGTGCTCATTTCCCACTACGATGTGGACTTGGAGCGGGTTAGCGAGGGGTACTGTCTACCCGACAAAGATGAGGCTGCCTTAGCCGAGGTCTAGAGGCTTGATGCGGCCGCCGAGGGCTCGAGCGCGGTGCTGGCCTCCTCCTTCGAGGTGGAGATCCTTCCGCCCGCGTCGTCGTCTGAGGCTGGGCCAGACCTCGCCGAAGGTGGAAACGGCGCCGAGGGCGCAGCTGCTTCCCCTGCCGATGCCTAATCCTGCTGGAGCAGTTTATTTGTAGCATGCGTGTGTTCTTTGCGGCCGCCGAGGCCTAAACACTTTCATCGTCGTATCATAAAGTTGTGTTTTCTTTCCTCTTGTTTCATGCGCCATGACTTGTTCGTTGGTAGCAGAACCACTTGTCCGAGCGAGAGTTACTTTTCGCGGAAGGTGATGAGTGGGGTATCCGTATCTCGGAGGCGTAGGAGTCCCTCGGCTCAGTCGGCCTTGCCTCTTACGTGTACTCTTGTCATTTTAGGATCCCGCTATCGATACAGAAGTCAAAAGCACGAAAGGTCGTTTTGGTAGAAAAAATTTTCCGAGGAAAATTTTGACGCAGAGGGGGTTCCCCCCTTCTAGCCCTCGAGGGAGGGTCGGGCTTTGCTGAGGCAAGGCCGACCCTTCCTTGACGGTTAGACTTTATGTATGTAAAGAAAACGAGGTACACGAACGACTTAAAACATATTAAGGATAGAAGCGACGTAGCTGTTGGATGTTCCAAGCGCTGGTGTAGACCTCGCCTTGGTCGTTGGCCAGCTTGTATGTTCCGGGCTTCAAAATCTTGGCGATGATGAAGGGCCCTTCCCAGGGAGGAGTGAGCTTGTGGCGCCCTCGGGCGTCCTGTCGCAGATGAAGCACCAAGTCTCCCACTTGGAAGCCTCGGGGGCGAACGCTTCGGGCGTGGTAGCGTCGCAGCGACTGCTGGTACCGTGCCGAATGTAGTAAGGCAACGTCCCGAGCCTCTTCGAGCTGGTCCAGCGAGTCCTCTCGGCTGGTCTGGTTGCTTCGGTCATCGTACGCCCTGGTCCTCGGGGAGCCATATTCTAAGTCCATGGGGAGGACAGCCTCGGCCCCATAGACTAGAAAAAACGACGAGAAACATGTGGCTCGGCTCGACGTCGTCCTCAGACTCCAGACTACCGAGGGTAGCTATTTCATCCACCGCTTGCCGAACTTGTTGAGGTTGTTGTAGATCCTCGGTTTGAGTCCCTGCAAAATCATACGGTTGGCACGCTCCACCTGCCCATTCGTCATGGGGTGAGCTACGGCGGCCCAGTCCACACGGATGTAGTGGTCGTCGCAGAAGTCCAGGAACTTTTTTCTGGTGAACTGCGTGCCATTGTCGGTGATGATGGAGTTTGGGACCCCGAATCAATGGATGATGTTGGTGAAGAACGCCACCGCCTGCTCGGACCTGATGCTGGTCAAGGGTCAGACCTCGATCCACTTGGAGAATTTGTCGATGGCGACCAGCAGGTGCGAGAAGCCCCCGGGTGCCTTTTGCAAGGGACCGACGAGGTCCAGACCCCATACTGCAAACGGCCAGGTGAAGGGTATTGTCTGCAGGGCCTGAGCGGGCAGGTGTGTTTGCCTCACGTAGAATTGACACCCCCGGCAGGAGCGTACAATCCTGGTGGCGTCGGCCACCGCGGTTGGCCAGTAGAAACCTTGTCGGAAGGCATTTCCCATGAGGGCTCGAGGTGCTGCATGGTGTCCGCAAGCCCCCGAGTGTATTTCTTGCAACAGCTCTTATCCTTGGGCGATGGATATGCATCGTTGGAGGATGCCCGAGGGGCTGCGGTGACAGAGCTCCTTTTCATCACCCAGCAAGACGAACGACTTGGCGTGCCGAGCCAGTCACCGAGCTTTGGCCTTGTCGAGGGGAAGCTCTCCTCGGAGGAGATATTCCAGGTATGGGGTCTGCCAGTTTGGATCTGGTGTGACCCCATTCTATTCCCCCTCGACGGGCAAGGCCTCCTCCTCGATGGCCGAGGGTACCTCGGGCTCGGCCGAGGCCTCCACGGGCTCGGCCGAGGGTACCTCGGGCTCGGGCGTGTCGTCGATCTTGACGGATGGTTGATGTAGGTCTCTAGAGAAGACGTCCGGGGGAACCATCGTCTACCCCGAGGCTATCTTCGCCAGCTCATCCGCAGTCTCGTTGTACCGTCGGGCGATGTGGTTGAGCTCCAGCCCGTAGAACTTGTCTTCCAAGCGCCGGACTTTGTCATAGTAGGCTTCCATCCTCCGGTCGCGACAGTGGGAGTTCTTCATGACTTGGTCGATGACAAGCTACGAGTCGCCACGAGCGTCGAGGCGCCAGACCCCTAGCTCGATGGCATTGCGCAGCCTGTTAACCAGAGCCTCGTACTCGGCCATGTTGTTTGATGCCGGAAAATGGAGGCGTATGACGTAGCGAAGATGCTTTCCAAGGGGTGAAATGAAGAGCAAGCCAGCGCCTGCTCCTGTTTTCATGAGTGACCCATCGAAGTACATGGTCCAAAGCTCGGGTTGGATTGGAGTTGTTGGTAACTGGGTGTCAGTCCACTCAGCCAGGAAGTCTGCCAAGACCTGGGATTTTATGCCCTTCCGAGGGGCGAATGATAGCGTTTCGCCCATGAGTTCCACCGCCCACTTTGCTATCCTACCCGAGGCCTCACGGCACTGGATGATCTCCCCCAGGGGGAAGGATGACACCACAGTCACCAGATGAGACTCGAAGTAGTGTCACAACTTTCGTCGTGTCAGAATCACTGCGTAGAGCAGCTTCTGGATCTGCGGGTAGCGGACTTTGGTCTCGGAAAGCACTTCGCTGATGAAGTAGACTGGCCTCTGGACGAGCAGTGCATGCCCTTCTTCCCGTCTCTCGACTACGATCGCGACGCTGACCACCTGAGTGGTTGCGGCTACGTAGATCAAGAGGGCTTCTCCTGCAGCAGGGGGCACCAGGATGGGTGCATTTGTAAGGAGCGCCTTAAGGTTTTCGAGGGCTTCCTCGGCCTTGGGGGTCTAAGTGAAGCGCTCGGCCTTCCTCAAGAGGCGGTACAGAGGCAAGCCTTTCTCGCCAAGGCGTGAGATGAAGCGGCTCAGAGTCGCAAGGCATCCCATGACCCTCTGTACTCCTTTTAAATCTTTGATCGGTCCCTTGTTGGTGATGGTTGCGATTTTCTCCGGATTGGCCTCGATGCCTCGCTTGGAGACGATGAATCCCAGGAGCATGCCTCGGGGGACTCCGAAGACACACTTCTCGGGATTGAGTTTCACGCCTTTCACTCTCAGACACTTGAATGTCGTTTCAAGGTCAGAGAGGAGGTCGGAGGCTTCCTTCGTCTTGACAACGATGTCATCGACGTAAGCCTCGACCGTCCTGCCGATGTGTTCTCTGAACACATGGTTCATGCACCTCTGGTAGGTGGCGCCTGCATTCCTCAAACCAAATGGCATTATAGTGTAACAGTACATGCCAAAAGGTGTGATAAAAGAAGTCGCGAGCTGGTCGGACTCTTTCATCTTGATTTGGTGATAGCCTGAGTAGGCATCGAGGAATGACAGGGTTCCGCACCCAGCAGTGGAGTCCACAATTTGATCGATGCGAGGTAGAGGGTACGGAACTTTCGGACATGCTTTGTTTAGACCAGTGTAGTCTACACACATCCTCCATTTCCCATCCTTCTTCCTTACAAGAACAGGGTTAGCTAACCATTCGGGATGGAATACCTCTTTGATGAACCCTGCCGCGAGTAGCTTGTGGATCTCCTCGCCTATGGCCCTGCGCTTTTCTTCGTCAAAACGGCGTAGGGTTTGCTTCACGGGTCGGGCTCCAGCTCTGATGTCCAGTGAGTGCTCGGCGACATCCCTCGGTATGTCGGGCATGTCCGAGGGACTCCACGCAAAGACTTCGGCGTTTGCGCGAAGAAAGTCGACGAGCACTGCTTCCTATTTGGGGTCGACCTCAGAGCCGATCCGGACTTTCTTGCTGGCGTCGTTGCTGGGGTCGAGAGAGACGGACTTGACCGCCTCAACTGGTTCGAAGTTGCCGGCGTGCCGCTTCGTGTCGGGCGCCTCCTTGGAGAGGCGTTCCAGGTCGGCGATGAGGGCCTCGGACTCGGCGAGGGCCTCAGCGTACTCCACGCACTCCACGTCGCATTTGTACGCGTGGCGGTACGTGGATCCGATGGTGATGATCCCGTTCGGGCCCGACATCTTGAGCTTGAGGTAGGTGTAGTTGGGGACGGCCATGAACTTGGCGTAGCACGGCCTTCCCAACACCGCATGGTAGGTTCCTCAGAACCCGACCACCTCAAAGGTGAGGGTTTCCTTTCGGACGTTGGAGGGAGTCCCGAAGCAGACGGGTAAGTCGATCCATCCGATGGGCAGGATTCGCTTTCCGGGCACGATCCCGTGGAAGGGAGCTGCACCGGCCCGGACCTCGGACCTATCAACCCCCAAGAGTTCTAGGGTCTCGGCGTAGATGATGTTAAGGCTGCTGCCTCCGTCCATGAGGACTTTGGAGAGCCTAACGTTGCCGATGATCGGATTGACGACGAGCGGGTACCTTCCTGGGCTTGGCACAAAGTTGGGGTGGTCGCCTCGGTCGAAGGTGATAGGCTTGTCGGACCAGTCTAGGTAGACTGGCGCTGCCACCTTCACCAAGCAAACCTCCCGGTGCTCCTGCTTGCGATGCCGAGCCGAGGCGTTCGCCGCCTGCCCGCCGTAGATCATGAAGCAGTTGTGGACCTCCGGGAACTCTTCTTCCTTGCCGCCCTCCATCTTGTTGTTGTCATGGCCCTTGCCATCTTCCGCCGGGGGCCCGGTCTTATAGAAGTAGCGCTGGAGCATGACACATTCTTCGAGGGTGTGCTTGACGGGACCCTGGTGATAGGGGCATGGCTCCTTGAGCATCTTGTCGAACACGTCGGCCCCTCTAGGAGGTTTCCGAGGGTTCCTGTGCTCGGCCGCAGCGACGAGATTCGCGTCAGCGGCGTGGCGCTTCGCTTGCGACTTGTTCCTGGCCTTCTTCTTCGTGCCCCACTGGGCGGACGCCTCGGGGGCATCTTTCTTTGGCTCTCCCTGAGGTTGCTTGTCCTTTCGGAAGATGGCTTCGATCGCCTCTTGACCCGAGGCGAACTTGGTGGCGACGTCCATCAGTTCGCTCGCACGGGTGGGAGTCTTGCGCCCCAGTTTGCTCACCAGGTCTCAGCAAGTGGTGCCGGCAAGGAAAGCCCCGATGACATCCGAGTCGGTAACGTTGGGTAGCTCGGTGCGCTGCTTCGAAAACCACCGGATGTACTCTCGAAGGGACTCCCCTGGCTGCTGGCGGTAGCTTCGGAGATCCCATGAGTTCCCAAGGTGCACGTACGTGCCTTGGAAGTTTCCCGCGAAAGCCTTGACCAGATCGTCCCAGTCGGAGATCTGCGCAGGAGGCAGATGCTCCAGCCAGGCTCGAGCGGCGTCGGAGAGGAAAAGGGGTAGATTACGGATGATGAGGTTGTCATCGTCCGCCCCTCCCAACTGTCATGCCAGTCGGTAGTCCGCGAGCCACATCTCTGGCCTCGTCTCCCCCGAGTACTTGGTGATGGTAGTCGGGGCTCGGAAACAGGCAGGGAACGGCACTCATCGTATGGCCCGGCTGAAGACTCGCAGACCGGGTGGTTCGGGCGAGGGGCTGCGATCCTCCTCGCTGTCGCAGCGTCCCCCACGCCTGGGATGGTAGCCTCGACGCACCTTCTCGTCGAGGCGGGCTTGACGGTCGAGATGGTGGTGCTTGTTGCCGACGCGATCCTAGGCGGTAGGCGCCTCGTCCCATGTGCGCTCGGGATGGACTGAGGCTTCCCGCATGCGTCGAGAGGACACCGCGTGATGCTCCGAGGGGTCAGCTCGCCTCCGGTAGGCGGAACTCTCGGCTCGTCGAACTGTGGCGCCTTCCAGGAGATCCTTGAGTTCGCCCTAGATACGCCATCCCTCGATGGTGGATGGCTCCGGCATGGCTCGAAGTAACATCGCCTCTGCAGCTAGGTCCTGGCCGGACCCGCTGACGGCCGAGGGCAGCGCTGCCCTGACCTTGTCGACAATGCAGCGCTGGATGTCCCGGGCCTGATGACAGGCTCCTCCAGCGAGTGTTCGGCCTACCCACTCCTGTTCGATGTTCTGTTGGAGCTGCACAAGCCGGCCTGCTTCCTCGTCAACCCGGGCCTGCATCTCACGGATTTGCTCGAGCTGTATGTCCTGACCCCCCGCAGGGACTGGGACCATAGCTAGCTCCCGCGGGATGTCAACACGAGATGCGGGCCCAGGGGGATCGTCAACCTCCGGCATACCGAGGTGGTTGCCTTCGTTGTGATCTCCCTGATCGACGTGGAAACATTCGCGACTTGGGCCATAACCCTCGTCGTCAAGGCCGTGGCCATCGTCAGAACAACCGGAGAGGCAGTGGTCACATGCGGACATGAAGTCCCGCATGGCACCGGGGTCATCGAGGCCGGAGAAATCCCAACCGGAGTCGAGGTCGTCCTCTTCCTCGGAACCCGCTGGTCCGAAGGTTGAGACGGCTGTCAATCGGTCCCAGGTCGACCACATATGGTACCCCGGAAGGTTTGGATACGCCTTTACGAAGGCGCTCACCGTAGCGGGGTCGCTCTATGGATCGAAGCTAAATCGAAAGGGTATGGGATGGAAAACGGACGGTACCTCTTGGTCGATGGACGGTGGTGAAGTCGTGTCGGGGGCGGAGCACACCGTCATCTCACGTGCAAGGGTAACGCCCAGCAGATTCTTTGCGAGGGTGCTGGCGTCATCAGTCCGCTTGGGGCTGACACGTTTCGGGGAAGTGACACCCGTCATCGTCTCAGGTGCGAGGACAATGCCTGACATGTCCCCCGGGGAAGTGCCGGTGTCGTCGACTCGCTCTGGTGCGACAGCCAACAAGGTGCCGCCTCCTGCGTGGCCATGGTTGCCCCGTCTCCGCCTCCTCCAGCAAGGAGGGTGGCGGGGACGACCAGAGTGCTCCTCTTCTGCTGTGGGGAGATGCTGTCGCCGAGCTCGCCGCCGCCGGGCGAGTCGAAGACCGTCGCTGTTGTCACGCCGCGAGGGGAGGAGTACCATGTCATAGCTGCCGTCGAGGGACATGAACTCGAGACTCCTGAAGCGGAGCACCGTCCCGGGCTGAAGAGGTTGCTGAAGACTCCCCATCTAGAACTCAACGGGAAGGTGTTCGTTAACACGCAGCAGGCCCCTACCTGGCGCGCTAACTGTCGGCGTTTCGGACCCGGGGGGTCCCTAGACCGACGAGTGAAATTGTCGTTGCGTGCCCCTGCCCAGATGGGTTGGCGCGGGATGGAACACAAGAGGTGGGACAAGCCTTGTATTATCCTGCACCAGGGTGCTGCACGTAGTAGGGGTTACAAGCACATCGCGAGAGGGAGAGAGAGAGAGAGAGAGAGAGAGAGAGAGGGAGCCTGTTCGTTCGCTCCTTCCCCACGCGAACCCCCCTCCTGGATGGCCCTGGACCTCCCTTTTATAGATGCAAGGAGAGGGTCCAGACGTACAATGGGGGTGTAGCTATGCGCTAACGTGTCCGGCAGAGAGATGCTTAAGCCCTGTGTACATGCCAACGTGGCTGTCGGGGGAGAGCTTGAGCCCTATACACGTGATAGCGTAGCCGTCGGAGAAGCGCCTGAGCCCTGTAGGAGCACAGCTGGCAGTGCGGCAAGGATCCTGCTGACGTATCCTTGCTGCCGTAAGGAGCTGAGAGCCACCGGCGTCATGGTTGCACGCAGGGCACCATCATTACCCGTCGCCGGGGTAAGTCAGATGGGACGCCGGTCTTGTTCCTTGTAGCCTGAGCTGGCTAGGGATAGGATAATGATGTATCCCCTGTTGGCGCGGTCGGTCCGAGCCCAAGGTCGGGCGAGGCAGAGACTTCTCTTGAGGCCGAGGCTGGGGTCGAGCAAGGACGTAATTCCTCCCGAGACCGAGGTCGAGGCCAACTCCGGGGGTCAGGCGAGGCGGAGCTTCCTGTTGTGCCTGGGTGACTTGTTGTCAGTCTTCGCCTGGGTGGTTGATCGTGACTTGTTGTCAGTCTTCGCCTGGGTGGTTGGCACGACAGTCGGAGCGGGGCGAGCAGCGCTGTTTTCCTATCATATCGGACAGTAAAGAAGAGGGGCGAAGTGACTGCGGTCACTTCGGCCTGGCCGACTGAGGCACGTGTGTCAGGATATGGCATCAGGCGTCCCCTGCATTGAATGTGCCTGTGAAGCGGTCGGTTGGTGAGGCGGTCTGGCCAAGGTTGCTTCACAACGAAGCCTGTCCGAGCTGGGCTTCAGGAGAGCCGAGGGCGTGCCTGCTGCCTGAGGCGGCCCTCGGGCGAGGCGTGAACTCGTCGGGGACTACTGCTCCAGCCCGAGGCTGGGCTCGGGTGAGGTCGCGTCCCTTGGGTAGACGAAGCCTTGACTTGAACCGCGCCCGTCAGTTGGTCTGAGGGTGTTTACCAGCTGTGATTAGGAGTGTTGGGGGTACCCCTAATTATGGTACCCGACACCTATAAAATCAAAATATTACAATCATATAATGTTCATAACTTACTAAATTAAAGATATTAAACAATTCTAACATTATTTGACCACATAAACTCCAAATATAACAACAATATAAAGTTGATATCTTACTAAATTAAAGAAATTAAACAGATTGGGCTTAATTGGGCTGTGCCAGCCTAAGCCTGGCCCATCTGTGCGGGCCGTGCCGGGGGCCCGGCGGGTCAGAATTTGAGGCTCGGCCCAGGCCCGCCTTCAGGCCGTGCTAACCCAGCCCATATTATTTCGTGTCGGGCCGTGCTTTGGGGTCCTATTTTCGGGCCATGCTCGTGTTGGCCCGGAAAGCCCAACCCATATTCCTAGCACTAGATATGAATGGAGCCGTTACTCCAGGGGCCAGGGCCTCTCCGCGGCCACCGCCATGTTGCATGTATGAAAACAACAAATAATAGCTTGTTTTTGATATTTTGGGTCATCGCTATACAAGCTCCCATCATACAGTATAATGTATATAGTATATACAGTACGTAGATATTGGAGTCGTTGCTATCATTTACTGTTCGCAGATATCTAGCCAGAATTTTTATTTAGGGGGCTAATACATATATAAATACAGTTATAATGTTAATAAAAAGAACATATGGGCGTCAAATACTGGAATGAACCACCTGGCGGTGATCTCTGCGGAGACGCGAACGGTCCACAGTACAGGGTTTTATGGTCCGTGACCTGGGGCGGAAGCGGATCCTCCTCTGCACGCTTCCGGACGGTTTACGCCTGGGGCCGAACGATCCGCGATAGCGCAGAGGGTCTTCCTCTTCGTAAAGAACCCTAGAACTCGCTCTGGGAGAGATCCTATCGAGGGGAAGAGTTCTAAGGCGTTGCTCCGGGCCGGCAGGCTACCCGGTGCTCCTCTAATCAGCGTAGAGTCAAAGAGAGATTGTTGGGCAAGTCTAAATTAGATCTAAACATAAGGCTAAATTACTCCTACTCCTAGGAATTGAAAGAACGATGCAAATAAGGTAAAACTGATAAATATATTTGATTGTATCGATTATGGGAGGTTTAATAGGTTGTATCCCTTCATCTATATAAAGGGGAGGTCTGGACCCGTTACAAGTCGGTCCTCAAGTTAATCCGCCGGTTTAGCCAACAAATCTCACAAGAAATCTGGAACTCTAACTGATTCTACACACGCGTGAACGGTCCGCGTCGCTACGGCGGACAGTCCGGACCACGGACCATCCGGCGTCAGGGTTGGACCGTCCACCTGGACATTTTGGTGCCGAACATATGGCCCCCTGACTTTTGGTGGAGGTTGAAAAACCAAAAGCATATGCACTAGACCTGATGTGAGTCACCAGCTTTTCAATCCAATAGAGCAATTGTTCAATATAGCTCTAAAGTATAAAGGCTGTTTCGGATTGCATCTTTCTCGGCCATGACCATCTGATCAATGGATCAAAAGGTATAGAATGGAGATGCCCTCTAGCCTGAATAGGCAAAGGGACTATGCATGTACCACGGGTTCATTGTCGTACCACTCCATATTTGAACAGGACAATATATTGTCGATGAGTAGGCGGATGGAAGATATCCTGGCATCATTGGATGAATAGATAGTGCTTGATGTGTTGCCTTTCGGGTCGTTTTATTCGACCGTTTTGTTCGGGGTTTCTTTTCAATTCATCTAGAGGAGAGATAGTATGCGTTAATTTAATGTGGCCATCTTTTTAATAGCCCGTCAAATATTTTATCGCATTTCGCAAGATTAAAAGTAAATTTAACTTCTTCTTGCCGATTCTTTTGAACCGACTGTAAAGAAGAACATGTAGAAGGTTTAGCTTGTGCTGGCCAAACAAGTTCGGTGGTATATACATCTATGGGTTCATGTTTTGAATTATCGCACCCCACTAGATGCATCTTATGGCTAGCTGATTTTGATGCTTCTTTACTTCGGCTTTCACAGGGCAAAGCCCACTGGTGTAAGTGCACTAACGAAAAGAATTGGGTGCCATCTAATTTCTCTTTTAAGTAAGGTCACAATCCATTAAAAGCCAAACCTGCTAGTTGTTTTTCCGCAACATGTATCTGAAAGCATCGGTCTCTAGTGTCCCGGAACCTCCGAATATAGTCATTAACCGATTCTTCGGGCCCTTGTCGGACTGAAGCTAAATTAGCTAACTCTAATTCATGCTCTCCCGAGAAAAAGTGTTCATAAAATTTTTGCTCTAATTCTTCCCAAGAGTTAATAGATTTAGGTGGCAGAGCTTCGTACCACGCGAATACGGTATCGGTAAGGGACAACGAGAATAAACAAACACAGTAGGCTTCCCTATTAGTCAATTCTCCCAAGTGTGCTAAGAATCGGCTTATTTGTTCACACGTGCTTTTCCCACCTTCATCGGAAAATTTAGAGAAGTCTGGTATCCTAGTCCCCTATGGATATGCCATGACGTCGAATCAGTGGCTATAAGGCTTGCGATACGATTACCCTATGCCTGACACACTAACACCGAGTTTGTCTCTAAACATTCCGACCACCTCGTCTCTGATCTTTTCTGCCACGTCTGGTGACCATCCATTAAGCTTGGGGTGACAATCTCAGGTTGTCTGACATTATTTTGTCGTCTTTCCTCCCTGGGATGTTCCAAATGTGTGTTAGATGTCCTATTAGTGACACCCTGTCATGCCCTATATCTCTCGAACTCTCTGTTGGCCAAAGAATATTCGGTCCTGTGCATGTGAGAGGGCATGGCATAATTACAATTTACCACCGGTGGGGTAGCGTAGTGTTGCTACGATGGGTGTCAAAACTGAGCATATTGCGAAGCCCCTGGTTCTACGTATGCATACCCGGACGGTCCGGCGTAAGGAGTCGGACGGTCCGCGATCGCACCAAACTGTCTGAGGGTATATCCAGATTGTCTGACCATACATGGTGTTGCCTAGGTAGTTTCATACCCGGACCGTCCGTCGTAAGGGGCCGGACGGTTCGCGATCGGGCTGAATGGTCCAGGGTTGTACCTAGATGATCCGGCCATATATGGCATGACTTGGGTGGTCTGCGTGTGGACTCACGTAGAGTCAAACGGTCCGGCGAAATACGTCGGTCGGTCCGTGACATATCTAGACAGTATGGCATAAGGTGCCGGACGGTCCGCGACAGGGTCAAATTTTCCGGGATTGTACCAGGATGATCCGGCCATGTACGGTGTGACCTGAGTGATCCGTGCACGAACATGTGTAGGGTCGGACGGTCCGGCGAAATACACCGGACGGTCCGTGATGTATCGGACTGTCCGAAAAGACTCTCAAATGGCCCGACTGTGTCCAGAGCCTATCGCGTGCCTGGTGGCGGCGGCTGTGATGGTGACACGAACATGTGCATCGGCATACCATATGATGGCTGGGCCAAGGGTGGCCCATTTGTAGTCGATGCGTTTGGCGCGAGTGACTCCGTATTAGACTCATGCGAGGGAAAACTAGGGGCAGTCGATTTCTCGTATGAACGCATATACCTTTTAATAGATTCATCTACATATTGCTTTAACTGATCTCCTCATTGTTCCATGACATCCGTAAGAGATAGATCTAGAGCACTTACAGTAGGAGCCTTAAGTGGAGGTAGGAGAGATTTCATATCGATTTCCCCTTGATGGATGATCTTCTAGTGGCAATCCACCGTGAAGTGTGACAGGTACTTTTCCTCCGCCTTTTCATGACATTTGGAGAGTTGTCGCAGCAGTTCTACCTCCTCCTTGTCGCGTTGTTCGGTCCATTGTCGCATCACCTCCTTCTCCTTGTGCCCTACGAGGACCTCAAAGGGCTGCTGGTCATCAGCTGGGAGTGCCTCCATGGCTTGATGATGTTGGTGGTGGATACGTTGATGTGATCCTTGGAACCGACCATCTATGGGCCGACTTTTAGCAGATCTAAACACCCTTATCCCCAGCGGAGTCGCCAAAAAGTGTGTTGGCACCGATCTAGGCGCCAAACATGGGAATGAACCACCTGGCGATGCTCTCTGCGGAAGCGCGGACGGTCCGTGATCTGGGGCAAGAGCGGATCCTCCTCTGCATGCTTCTGGACGGTTTGCACCTGGGGCAAGACGGTCCACGATAGCGCAGACGGTCTTCATCTCCGCTAAGAACCCTAGAACTCGCTCCAGGAGAGATCTTGTCGAGAGGGAGAGTTCAAAGACGTTGCTCCGGATCGGCAGGCCGCCCGGTGCTCCTCTAATCGGCGTAGAGTCGAAGAGATATTGTTGGGGAAGACTAAATTAGATTTAAACATAAGGTTAAATTACTCCTACTCCTATGAATTGAAAGAACGATGCAAATAACGTAAAATTGATAAATAGATTTGATTGTATCGATTGTGGGGGTTCAATCGGTTGTAACCCTTTATCTATATAAAGGGGGAGGTTTGGACCCGTCACAAGTCGGTCCTCGAGTTAATCCCGCATGTTTAGCTAACAAATCCCACAAGAAATCTGGAACCCTAACTGATTCTGCGTAAGAGCGAACGGTCCGCGCCGCTACGGCGGACAAGGCCGGACCGTCCACCTGGATATTTTGGTGCTCAACAATATGTACATATATAATGTACAATAGTCACTGGTCATAAGAATTAACATAGATATACGCTAAGTAAATACTATATTTTAATTTATTTTAAACTATTTTTTATTCCAGCCATAAAAAATAACTATAAAACATATTTTCTTTTTGTTTGGGAGGGTCGTTGCCCCCACTTGTCTAGGCTACTGACTATTCGGTAGCTGGTATAGAATAATATACAGCAGTGCTCAGGAGCAGACCTAACACCTAGGCACCTTAGACGGTGGCCTTGGTTGCCTCACAGGTTCTAATAGATAAAAGCAAGTATAATACGTAGAAACAAGTAAACAGTGTAGCATGTTGTTGACACCTTTTAGGAGGCGTCAATCACTTCAAGAGAACCAGCGGCGATGCTCTCTGGTCAGGCGTGGACGGTCTGCGGCACAGGGCCGGACGGTCCGCGACCTGGCATGAGGCGGCGGTGCTCTCTGGTCAGGCGCGGACGGTCCGCAGCACAGGGCCGGACGGTCCGCGACCTGGTGCAGGAGCCCGGGTTCCCTGCCTGACGGCCGGACGGTCCGCGCCCTAGGGCTGGACGGTCCGCGCGTGCGCAGGGGCGGCAGATGATCGCCGGCGGCGCCTGGATCTCGCTCCCGGGAGGGACCCCGTCGGGGAGGAGAGATCCTAGGAGTTGTCTAGGCTCGGATAGACCGACCTAGACTCCTCTAATCGACGTAGAGTCGAGGAGAGGCGGAAGATTTGGGGATTGGAAGACTAAACCTAAACTAGACTAGAACTACTCCTAGGATAAAATGCGAAATAGAAGTTGTATTGATTCGATTGTTGATTACAAATCGGCCATAGACCTCTCTATTTATAGAGGAGGGGGGCTGGACCCTTTACACAACTGATTCTGAGCTAATCCGGCTAATATAGCTAACAACCGTAGCACAAAACTCGGAACCCTAAACTGCTCTGCGCATGCGCGGACCGTCCGGCCCACAGGCGCGGACTGTCCGGACCGCGGACCGTCCGGCCTCAGGGTCGGACCGTCCGCTGGCTCAAAAGTGTGCTCAACATATGCCCCCCTGCCTTTTGGTGGAGCTGAGCAAACCAAAAGCAACTAACTCGATGTGATTACATCGGTTCTCTTAGGCATCTTGCCACATACTAGGATGGTACTGTTTGAGGAAACGCCCATTCAAAGCCTTAGGCAAATCCTTGCCTTGTAATGTTTGTAGCAAATAGGCGTTGCCAGACATCACCTGTTTTACTTTATAAGGACCCTCCCAGCTTGGCGACCATTTCCCAAACTTCCGGTCTTTATTCCTTAGAGGCAGAATGGTCTTCCACACCAGGTCCCCTACTTGAAATGGTCTTGCTTTGACCTTCTTGTTGTAGGCCTTGGCTACCATGATCTTGTCCTTTTCTATTGCTCCCAAAGCTATCATCCTTTTGTCGGTCACCTCATCAATATTATCCATCATTGAATTATAATAATCAGTAGCAGTTAGATCATTATGTCTGGCGAACCTGACTGCATTCAAACTTATTTCCACAGGCAACACTGCTTCCTGCCCATAGACAAGCTCAAAAGGAGATACTTTAGTAGCCCTATGTTTAGATATTCTATGAGCCCGTAAAGCTTCAGACAAAATCTTATGCCAATGTTTAGGATTATCAGATATCTTCTTTTTTATCAAATTAATCAATGTCCTATTACTAGACTCGGCCTGTCCATTGGCCTGAGCATAATATGGAGACGAATTAAGCAGCTTAATTCTGTATAATTCAGCAAATTCACGTACCTCCTTTGACATAAAAGAAGTACCTTGATCTGTAGTCAAGGTCTGGGGAATGCCGAATCTATGAATAATATGCTCAGTTATGAACTCAATTACCTCCTTGTGCGTCATGTTCTTTAGAGCAACGGCTTCAGTCCATTTGGTGAAATAGTCAGTGGCAACTAACACAAACCGATGCCCCTTTGATGATGAAGGATGAATTTCTCCAATAAAGTCTAATCCCCATCCTCTGAACGGCCAAGGCTTGATGATAGGATGTAATTCGGCTGCAGGGACCAACTATAGGTCGCCGAATTTTTGACACACTTGGCAACCCTTGTAGTACTTGAAACAATCAGCTATCATACTAGGCCAATAAAAACCAGACCTTCGCAACAACCACTTCATCTTTGGAGCTGATTGATCAGTACCACAAATTCCTTCATGTACTTCGGCCATGGCTAACATAGCATCATCTGGGCCCAAGCACTTAAGCAGGACATCATTGACCGTTCGGCGGTAAAGTTCATCACTCATCAAAACATACTTGAAAGCTGTTCGCCGAATGTTCTTATCTGTCCTGATATTGGGATTTCGTAAATAATTAAGTATAGGTGTCCTCCAATCACTTGCATCGGCTTCATTGTCAGCCGAATCGATTAAGAGAACATTTCTGGTAACCCCGGACGGTCCGGCGTCATCACGCGGACGGTCCGCGACCTGGGAATTTGGCTCTGCACTGGTTATCAGATTTTCAGTTTTGTGAAATTTCCCTCTCTTTATCCGATAACCTGATGCATCTTGTGCCAAATCATTAGCTCTATGATTCTCAACTCTAGAAATATGCCGAATACTGAATTCGTCAAAAGAATGGATTATGCTCCAACATTACTCAAGGTAACTATTTAGAGTACCATCAAAACATTGATATTCTTCTAACACTTGTTGGACAACCAGCTGAGAATCACCGAATACCTTCACATGTTTTACTCCCATACCATTTAAAAGTTCTAAACCGAATAGGAGGGCCTCATATTCAGCTTGATTATTAGTGCAATAAGTTTTCAATCGGCTAGAGAAGTCGAAGGAGACATTACTTGGTGAAACAAGTACGATGCCAATTCCTTGCCCTTCATTGCAAACCGATCCATCAAAATATAAAGTCCAAGGAGTAATAGTGAGGTATGACATGTCTAGTTCATGAATATCATTAACCCGATGTTCTACAATGAAATCCGCTACGACTTGGCCTTTCATAGATTTCAATGGTTCATAGGCCAAGTCATATTCTATGAGTGCATAAGCCCACTTACCAATCCTGCCACTCATAATTGGGTTATGCAACATGTATTTGATCACATCGGCTTGACCAGAAACAGTGCAATGGCTAGACAGTAAATAACATCTACATTTGGTGCATGCATAAAACAAGCATAAGCATAACTTCTCAATAAAAGTGTACCTTGTTTCAGCATCCACCAACCTTCGGCTTAGATATGTCACCACATGCTCCTTCCCCTCAGTTTCTTGTGTCAGAACAGCCCCAATAACCTTGTCTTCAGCTGCAATGTATAATTTGAATGGTGCTCCTACTTGTGTTGCTTTTAACACGGGAGCCGAAGACAAGTATTTTTTAATGAGATCAAATGCTTCCTGCGGCTCTGCCCCCCAAGTGAATTCGGCGTCATTCTTAAGCCGAAGGATAGGGGTGAAGGCATCAGTCTTCCCGGCTAGGTTAGAAATAAACCTTCGTAAATAATTCACCTTGCCGAGAAACTTCTGCACTTCGACCTTACAAGTCGGAGGTCCCACATTCCGAATAGACTTGATTCGGTCAGGGTCTATTTCTATACCATGTTCATGGATGACAAATCCTAAAAACTTACCAACCGACACTCCAAAAGCACATTTACGTGGGTTCATTTTCAAACCATACCGACGCATTTTATCAAAGGCTTTGCGCAAATCAGCCATATGAGGACTAAACTCAGCCGATTTGACTACAATATCATCAATGTAGACTTCCACAGTGTTTCCTAACAACTCATGGAAGATCAGATTCATAGCCCTCTGATAAGTAGCACCAGCATTTTTAAGACCGAATGTCATGACAACCCATTCAAATAAACCAATGAAGCCTGGACATATAAAGGCCGTTTTAGGCGCATCCTCTTCGGCCATGAAAATCTGGTTATATCCGGCATTACCATCAAGAAAGCTAATAATTCTATTTCCTGATGCATTATTGATTAATGTGTCGGCTATGGGCATGGGATATTCATCTTTAGGAGTTGCTCTATTTAAATTGCGAAAATCAATGCATACCCTAAGCTTACCTGACTCCTTCTCTACTGGCACAATATTGGAGACCCACTCGGCGTATCTGCAAGGTCTAATAAAATTAGCTTCTAGCAGCCGGTGGATTTCGTCCTTGATTCGTGGGAGAAGATCTGGACGAAATGTTCTCGCTTTTTGCTTGAAAGGTCTGAAACCAGACTTAATAGGCAGCCGATGTTCGACAATCTCTCGGCTTAGTCCAGGCATTTCAGTGTAATTCCAAGCAAAACAATCTGAATATTCCTTCAATAGACCGATCATCTCATTTCTAGAATCGGTCTCCAGGGTCTTGTTTACAAAAGTCGGCCTTGGAGTTTTACAATCTCCTATGTCAATCTCCTCCAAAGGATCAGCCGATGTAAACCCCTGTCCTAGTTTATCAAGATCTCTGAACTCCTCTATCATGTTCCCCACAGAGGAATCAGATGATCTTTGTGTGATGGCGGACTTTCCGGTCTCGGGGACCGGATCATCCGTAATACTATCTTTTCGCTGTGGTAGATGTTCGGTCTTAAAGTCCGAACTGTCTTGTGAAAGACCAGACCATCCGGCTTTGAGAGCCGAATTGTCCGTGATCAAAGACTCATGACCTTTGTGTGTATTCATCATTTAAACTCTATTTAGGATTTAGCCGATTCTCCATCGGCTCTAGCATTACAGGAATGAAACCTTTCTTATCTATACTTATGAACTGATAATCAGAAAAATCTACTCCTGTGAGACATGTAGCAGTCTCATAAGTCCAGAGTACAAGGGCATCGGCCACAGCGATGCAGGCCGATACATCAGCATGTACTTGTTCTACCTCATCGCCTACCCATTGTATTAGCATTTGATGTAATGTAGAAGGTATACATTGGTTGGCATGAATCCAATCTCTGCCTAGAATTAAACTGTAATTCCCTTCTACATCAGCGACGAAGAATGCAGCAGCAAGGGTCTTAGTCCCGATGGTTAATTCAACGGACGTGACTCCCCTGGCTTTTATCGAACTATCCCCAACACCGCTGAGGGTCATGTTGGTTTTGACAAGTTCGTCATCTTGTTTACCTAATTTTCTGTATAGTGAATAAGGCATTAGATTTACAGCCGCCCCTCCATCTACCAACATCTTAGCAATCGGTATTCCATCAATGTGACCGCGCACGAAGAGCGGCTTTAGATGATTTACCGATTCCTTTGGTTTAGTAAAGGCGGCTTCTTTAGGACCAAAATCAAACTGGGCAACAACAGGTTCATCGTTGCCGATGATAGTACAATCGGCAAAAAATGTAATAATATTTACATCCATACCTGGGCGTTCTGGAGAAGCCTCGTAGTCGACCAGGTCTTCTCCCAGCAAGTCGTCCTCTTCCATTGATGTTGTTGTGTCGTTGGATGCTTCCTGGTGAACGGCGGACGGTCCGCGTGCGGGGGCCGGACGGTCCGCGCCTGGTGCAGGTTGTACAGAGACTTCCTGGTGAAGGCGGACGGTCCGCGCGCAGGGGCCGGACGGTCCGCGCCTGGTGCAGATTGACTTTCTATTTCTATGGTCGTTTGTTTTTTCTTAACGGCCTTCGGTCTCCATTTCTTTTGCGGTGGCGGGTATAGTGGATGTGTGTCATTAAATGTCTTTTCCGCCTCCTTCTCCTGGCTCTCCTTTGCTCTTAGGCGCTGTAATTTTCTCTTTTGGGATCGTGTCAATCCCGCTGGGCACCATCGAGGCATGGAGTATTTTGGATCGGCTGTTTTGATGGTAGTCGTATCCTTTTCGGTTGTGTTGGCCGATTCGCCGAAAATCATCGGCCCTTTATTGTCTCCCTATATGACAACATCTGCGGTGCCTATTTTGATGATGTCCCTTTTTGTTGTTTTTTGAGTTGCTGCAGGCATATGCCCCCCTGCCGGATTGGTCGGCCTTGAAGGCCGAGTAGTCCGGCAATCCTGTTGGGTTTGTGCCTGGTGACCGGATTGAGCAGTGCTCAATCGGTCTTGTACTGGTGGCGTCAACCTGTCAAAAACAGATGTTTGGGGTGCCCCCTAGGCGGGGTACTGTGGCATCCCAAATGGATATGGTGGCATGCCCCACATTTGATTTGGGACATATGGCGGAGGTAAATATGTGTATGGATATGGCATAGGTGGATATGGAGGTGGAGGTGTCCATGCAGGTATGTTAGGTCTCACTTGTATAGTATGACCTTTCATTTCTTTCGATTGGTGGGGTGGTCCAATCGGCCTGACCTGGCGCTGCTCATGAATGGGTGAGCGGGGTCGCTTTGCTGGCCGGTCACTGGGGCCGGCCTTCTTTTTTACGTATTTAGACAATAATTGATCAAAAGTTGGGCCGGCTTTAACCAACCGACCAGCTGCCTTGAATGTATTTATTTTCCACATACCTATCTCTGGTCGTCGTGGTTTGAAAGTACGTGGCCGTTGTAAGTCCTGAGTACGACCGGACCGTCCGCCGGAGCTCTTCGGACCGTCCGGTGGGGTCCCGGACCGTCCGTGCCTACGTGTCGGACCGTCCAGGATACGCAGCACGGGTTCCTGCATCTGTCTCCCTGTGTACGCTTGCCCCCTAGTACTGGAGGCTGTGATGGTCACCTTTAGGGTCTCCCCTCCATCGGGAGTCTTCTCGGCTACCACTTTCCTGCAAGAAACTTTATGATCCTCATCGGCCTTTTTAGAATTGCCGATGATTGCCTCTTTGCCTTTGCCTTTATCGGCCGTATTTGGCCGAACCAGGACTTTCTTGCCCTCAAAGTCGATCACGTTCATTGGAAAGGGCTCTGTATCCACCTGCATTTCCTTAAATTTCAATCTTCCCTCATTAATGGCCGATTGAATCTGTCGTCGGAATACATTACAATCATTAGTGGCATGAGAAAATGAGTTATGCCACTTGCAGTATGCACGACGTTTTAGCTCGTCGGCGGACGGAACAGTGTGATTTATTTTAATATTGCCATTTTTGAGTAATTCGTCAAATATTTTATCGCATTTACCAACATTAAACGTAAACTTAACCTCCTCTTGCTGTTTCTTTTGAACCGGCTGCAAGGAGGAACAAGCCGAAGATTTGGCCTGTTTTGGCCAAACCATTTCAGCAGCATATACTTCTGCTGATTCGTCATCTGAGCTACTTTGGTCGCATTCTACTATATGTACGTTGTGACGCATTGTTTTAGCAGTTTCTTTGCTCCGGCTTTCGCAAGCCAAAGCCCTCTGGTGTAACTGTGCTAGTGTAAAAAATTGGATGCCTTCTAATCTCTCTTTTAAATAATATCGTAGACCATTAAAGGCTAATCCTACTAGCTGTTTTTCTACTAAATGAATTTGAAAGCATCGGTTTCTTGTATCGCGGAATCTCCGAATGTAATCATTAACCGATTCGTCTTTTGTCTGTCGCAATGACACTAAATCTACCAAATCCAATTCATAATCACCGGAGAAGAAATGATCATGAAATTTTTGTTCTAGATCCCCCCACGATGAAATGGAATTAGGAGGTAAAGTGGCATACCATGCAAATGCGGTTCCTGTTAGCGATAATGAAAATAAACGCACGCGAAATGCCTCTGTGTCTGCTAATTCTCCCAATTGTGCTAAGAACTGGCCTATATGTTCGCGCGTGTTTTTTCCTTGATCACCCGAAAATTTTGCGAATTCGGGTATTCTAGTTCCCTGTGGGTACGGGTGGTGATCAAATCGGCTGTCATAAGGTTTCCGATATGATTGCCCCCCAGGGACCATGCTTACTCCGAGCTTATCTCGGAACGCCCCAGCTATTTCTTCCCTCACTATATCAATGGCAGCGGTGCAAGACCACCGGCTCTCTGGTCAAACATAGGTGGGGTTGGTTGCATATTAGTATGTTGTCATTCCCCCCATTGGTTTGAGCTACGTGGTGCATTTCCATTTGCCCTATATGGCTCATAGGTTTGATCGTTTCTTTCCGGTCTTTTAGGTGGGGCCGGAAAGCTTTCCTGGGCTCTGGATCCTAAATTAATGGGCTGGTGCATTGCATAATGTGATGGGAAGTGTTGCTGGGATGGGCGAGGATTCAGGTAATAATCCTCCTCAAAAGACTCATGCGCGGACTGTCCGGATACGTACCCGGACCGTCCATGGTTATATGCGGACCGTCCGTCATTGTATGCGGACCGTCCGACTGGGTAGTTTGGGTTATGTGTCATATGTGGTGGCTCGGGCGCATATCTAGATAACTCATTAAAAATAGGCCCGACTGTTGTTGGCCCGGACAGTCCGCGCTCACGTGCGGACGGTCCGGGCATGTGCAGATCGGCTGATTTGCTGCCGATTTGCGGTTGCTCAGGGTATGTGTCCATCGGCATCCCATAAAGGGGTTATGACTGGTCGTGACAACCTGTAGCCGATGTGTTACGCGTGTTACCTCCTAACTCAACCTCGTGCGAAGGAAAATTGGCGATACTAGATTTATCAAATGAACGTACTAGTCTCTTAAGATCGCTTTGCATACCCCCTATGATGTTCTGCATTTGTTCACGCTGATCTTCTACATAATTTCTAAGAGATTGCAGATCGTTGGTATTACTTACATTGGGGATATCTGGCGTGGGTTGGAGCGAAGCCGGATCCGTCGCCCGATGTCGGACGACCTTGTTGTTCCTGTCCACTTTGAAGTTGGCCAAGAACTTTGCTTTCGCCTCTTGGATCATCCGCTCCTTGTGCTCCTCGAACTGGAGCTGCTCGTCAGCCGGCAAGGTTTCCCAAGTCGGCTCTATGATGTTGCTTGGAGAAATATCAGAGTTATCCCTTGAACCGGCCATTGAGGGCCGGTTTGATGAGCTTAGATGTGCTTTCCCCAGCGGAGTCGCCAAAAAGTATGTTGACACCTTTTAGGAGGCGTCAATCACTTCAAGAGAACCAACGGCGGTGCTCTCTGGTCAGGCGTGGACGGTCCACGGCACAGGGCCGGACGGTCCGCGACCTGGTGCAGGAGCCTGGGTTCCCTGCCTGACGGCCGGACGGTCCGCGCCCTAGGGCCGGACGGTCCGCGCGTGCGCAGGGGCGGCGGATGATCGCCGGTGGTGCCTGGATCTCGCTTCCGGGAGGGACCCCGTCGGGGAGGAGAGATCCTAGGAGTTGTCTAGGCTCCGATAGACCGACCTAGACTCCTCTAATCGACGTAGAGTCGAGGAGAGGCGGAAGATTTGGGGATTGGAAGACTAAGGGCGTGTTCGGCTGGCTTGTAGCCGACACTGTTGCAGCTGTTTGGACTGCTGCAGCTGCAATCCATAGAGAGAAAAATACTGTAGAAGCCGCAGCCGCAGCCGGATTGCAGCCGCAGCAAGCCGCAGCGAACAGCCTCTAAACCTAAACTAGACTAGAACTACTCCTAGGATAAAATGCGAAATAGAAGTTATATTGATTCGATTGTTGATTACAAATCGGCCGTAGACCTCTCTATTTATAGAGGAGGGGGGCTGGACCCTTTACACAACTGATTCCGAGCTAATCCCGCTAATATAGCTAACAACCGTAGCACAAAACTCGTAACCCTAAACTGCTCTGCGCATGCACGGACCGTCCGGCCCACAGGCGCGGACTGTCCGGACCGCGGACCGTCCGGCCTCAGGGCCGGACCGTCCGCCGGCTCAAAAGTGTGCTCAACACATGTACAAAGCGAAAATATAGGCACGAACGATCGCAGTGTAATCTGATCTAGGTGTCTCTAAATCCTCGGTCTGTCGCTGGTAATGCTATTTCATATGTAGGTGTAGTACGTAGAATAATATTCTACGTCTAGTAGCCAAAATTATATTGATAACAAAATACGTACTGAAGTCAGTACTACCACACACGATTACCGAATACTACAAAACTTTATATATTGATGATTTTTGGGCCGGTGAAGGGGTCCAGCCGGGTAGCGGGTTTAATTGTGACCCGATTGTTGCTGATCTGTTTTATAGTAGCTTACTCATCCTCATATCTATATTCAAATTTCACTTTACGAACAGTACAGTTTACAATGCGAAACAATGGTTTTAAGTAAACTTTGGATAAACTGCTACACATGCCCTTAGTTTATATGGAATGCCCACGTGTTGTGTGTGTATATATATATATATATATATATATATATATATATATATATATATATATATATATATATATATATATATATATATATATTTATCACTTAGGGTGATAGGCCCAATGGTCCATCAACTGGACCACCCTGGCACGCCCATATTCCAGCCCGACGAGCCGCCTCCCATACGCGCTACCGTGAGTCGAGCCGCCTGCCACACAAGAGCCGAGCCAAGCCACCTCCTCTTTGAATGATTTAACGTGCTCAAAATGATTTAATGTGTTCTTTACGCTTAATAGCTTAAAGTTGCCTGAACGATTGAATGACTAAATATTGTCTACAATGACTGAACTAAAAACAAAGAGTGTCCGAGAAAACATGAAAATGACTAAAAAACAAAAAATGACTTAATGTTGCATAGAATCTGAAATTACTGAAAAAATCAGAAATGTCTGAGAAAACACGGAGAATGTCTGAAAATAAAAAATGACTTAATGTTTTTCCTGAAATGGCTTAATGTTTCCCTGAAAAACAAGAATGACTTAATGTTTCCCTAAAAATGACTTAATGTTTTACTGGGTGAAGGGAACTGAGCCGTGTGGCAGGACCGGTCGAACGAGCGGGTGGACACACCTGGGTGGTCCAGGTGATAGACCGTTGCGTCCATCACCCTAGGTAATGAATAGAGTGTGTTTGTGTGTGTGTCTATACACACACACTAAAGGGTAGGCTGCCTCCCCTAGTTCTGTTGTTCGGCCTCTCTCCGTCACTGATAGGTGGACCCATGTCCAGCGAGCCATTGCACACAACGACTCTCTTTGCTGCTCTCTCTAGCCAGCGGACTGTTGGGGGTCTCCTTCTCTCCCGAAGGTCCTCAGGATGAAGAAACCATTTGTAATTCATTTTGACAAAGATACGTCAAAGGAACTAATTGGTAAAGCCCTGACAGACACGCGGGAAATACAGTGAAGTTTTGGCAAGAATTAAAGCTTCGGCTTGAGATGATCACAATGGTCATACATGAAATCAAGCGAGCAATGAAAAGACCTGATTATCCTTAGTATTTGTATTAGAGCAATGTATAGATACCAGGGTCATAATTGTACTTTTGCTTGGGCTGCGTCCCATGCCTATAAATAGATGAACAGTACCCCATACTGTTCACGCTTTTATTTAAAGGTTGTATTCGCATTCTCTTCTTCGAGCAAGCCGAAGGTACAAATGTAATATGTAGCCTATATCACTTTATTAACATATAATATAAGTTTCAGCATTATTCAGACATGCAATATGAAATGAATGCTTGTTATAATATTACATTGTAATATTATTTGTATGAAAAGTGAAGACCTGTTCTTCATGACCTTTGTCCAAGATTCATTATCTCTAAAATAAGATAATGCTTCGAAGGACGAAGGTCCTTAACGTTTGATATTTGTGTTGCCTTATTTTTTATTCACATCAATTAAAAACAAGTAACCAACATTAGCGCCCACCTCCGGTGAACCCACTTCCACAACTATAACAATGGCTTCGCAAAGTCATCAAGCTACGCCACCTTCGGCGATGAAGCTTGTGCTTCCGATCACAGGCGGTTCAAGCTTCGAACCAGCCAACAAGAAGCAAAAGAAGGAAGCCCAAAGAAGGGTACAACATGTTGGAGTGCAAGGACCCTACATCAAATCCAAATGGTCTCATGTGCCAATCACATTCTCTCAAGAGGACCTTCAGCTCAAGGATTATCCCCACAATGATGTGATGGTTATATCATGTGTCATAAAAGTATTTTTGGTCCACAATGTCCTAGTGGATACAGGCAGTGCAACAGATATTATCTTTGCAAAGGCTTTCAGACAAATGAAAGAGCAAGAGGACAAGATACATGATGCAACACATCCTCTATGTGGCTTCGGAGGAAAACAGCTAGCAGCACTTGGAAAGATAACAATGCTAATCCCCTTCAGTTACGTGCACAACACCATAATTGAACAAGTTGTGTTTGATATTGTAGAAATGGATTATCCCTACAATGCAATCATTGGAAGAGGGACATTAAATGCTTTTGAAGCAATACTACACCCAGCGTACTTGTGCATGAAAATACCATCAGATCAGGGCCCAATTGTTGTACATGGAAGTCAAGAGGATGCTAGAAGAGCCGAAGGAAATTGGACAGATTCCAAGGCTATTCACAACATAGACGATGTTGAAGCTCACCAGTAGCACAAATACATAAGAGATAAAACAGCTTTGGCAGGCCAGGTAAAGTCCATGCTTCTGTGTGAAAACATAGCCGAACAACAAGTGTTGTTTGGATCCCAGTTATCTGAGGAGCAAGAAAAAACTCTATCGAAGTTCTTATTCAATAGTAGAGATGTCTTTTCCTGGTCAGCCAATGATCTATGTGGTGTCAACAGAGATGTCATTGAACACTCTCTCAATGTACATCCCACCATCAGACCAAGGAAGCAGAAGCTTCGGAAGATGTCAGATGATAAAGCCGAAGGAGCAAGAAATGAAGTCAAAAGACTTCTAAGTGCTAGAGTAATCAGAGAAGTGACATACTCAGAATGGTTAGCCAATACCATAATGGTAAAAAAGGCCAACGAGAAGTGGAGAATGTGTATTGATTTCACAGATCTCAACAAGGCGTGCCCGAAGGATGAGCTTCCTCTACCTAGAATATACTCCCTTGTAGATGTGGCAGCTACTTTGGAGCTCATGAGTCTCCTAGACTGTTACTCAGGTTATTGTCAGATTTGGATGAAGAAGGAAGATGAGCCCAAGACAAGCTTCATAACCCCGAATGGAACATATTGCTATCTTCGGATGCCTGAGGGACTCAAGAATGCTGGAGAAAGCTTCAGCAAAATGACATCCAAGGTGTTGAGTACCCAAATTGGCGAAATGTCTTGACATATGTTGATGACATCATAGTCAAGAGTTCGAAGCAAGAAATCACATTGCTGATTTGCAAGAAACATTTGCCAACTTCAGGAAAGCTGGCCTCAAGCTAAACCCAGAAAATGTGTCTTCGGAGTAAAAAAGGGCAAATTCCTTGGTTGCCTGGTATCAATAAAAGGGATCGAAGCTAACCTGAATAAGATAGAAGCTAATACTTCGAATGGAACCACCAAAGTCAAGAAAGGGCACTCAGAGATTGACAGGAAGGCTAGCATCATTGAATAATCTTATCTCAAGATTGGTAGAGAGAAATCTACCGTTCTTTGAAGTGCTAAAATCAGGCGAAGTCTTTCAACGGGAATCAATTCAACAAAAAACCTTCGAAGACTTGAAGCAGTACCTTATACAGTTAACAACCCTAACTCCACCTTCATCATGAGCTCCATTGTTACTGTATGTAACTACCTCTCATTCTGCAGTCAGTGCGGCATAGGTACAAGAAAAGCAGGATGGGCAGATGAAGAGACAAGTCCTAGTCTACTTCGTTTCCAAAGTCTTGAGTCTGTCAAAAAGAAATTACACAGAGTTGAAGAAGGTACTATATGTCGTGTTGATGGCCTCTAGAAAGCTTAGGCATTATTTTCAATCCTATCATATAATAGTACCTTCATCTCAACCCTTGAAAGACTTCATAAGAAATAGAGAAGCCACGGGAAGGGTTGGAAAATGGGTCATAGAGCTGAATGAGTTCACTATCGACTTCGTCCATCGATCTTTGATCCAATCTCAAGCACTAGCATACTTCATTATTGATTGGATGTCAGGGGCTCACGAAGAAGGACACTTGATAGATGAAGAAGCTTAGACAGTATTCTGTGATGGCTCAAGGGGAACCTTCGGCGCAGGTGTAGCAGATGTTTTGATTTCACTATAAAAAATAAGAACCTTTTAAGCAGCCAGGCTAGAATTCAAGTGTACAAACAACATAGCATAATACGAAGCAGTGTTGTTAGGGCTTCGAATGCTTAAAGCCATGGGAATAAGAAGAGCGATACTTAAGTCTGACTCTCAAGTAATTACAGGCCATGTCGACAAAAGCAGCAAGGCAAAGGACCCAAAACCTGAAAAGTATCTTGATCCAGTCCAAAGGATCGAAGCCTCCTTTGAATAATTTTCAATAAAAAAATATCCTAACAGGGGATAATGAACAAGCAGACTTGCTAGCTAAATCAGCAGCACAGGGGGTCCCGCTCCCCTAGAAGTGTTCTTCGAAACTCTCAAGGCACCTTTAGTTGTGCTCATGGAAAGGGTTGTACTCCCAATATCACCTGTGCATAGCGAAGATTGGAGAACAGAAATTGTATCCTTCCTCCAGGGCAACTATCATTCGGATGATGAAGTTTACATAAAAAGGATGCATGCCAGAACAAGGCCATATATGATCATAGAAGGGGAATTGTTTAAACAAGGGTCCTGCTCTCCATTGCTGAAATGTTTATCTAGAGCCGAAGGTCAAGAGTTGATGAAAGAAATTCACTCAGGGATATCTGGTGCTCATATAGGATCAGGACACTCCTAGGCAAGGTTTTTAGGCAAGGTTTCTATTGGTCGAAGGCTGCTTCGGATGTAGCAGACCTGATGTAAAAATGTGAGAATTGTTAGAAGTGTGCAAGGGATCAAAAGAAACCTTCATCTCTAACACAACTAATTTAGCCCACTTGGTCATTGTAGAGATGGGGACTAGACTAACTAGGACCACTACCACTAGCCCAAGGGAATCTAAGATATGTTGTAGTAGTAGTAGTGGAGTATTTCTCAAAATGGATCGAATCTAAACCTCTAGCTACAATAACTTTAGCCACAGTCCAAAAGTTTTTCTAGCAAAATATCATCTGCTAGTTTGGGGTGCCGAAGGCCATCACAGTTGATAATGGAGCACAGTTTAACTCCAAAGCATTTAAAACCTTCTGTGATCAGATTGGAACGAAGATACATTTCGCATCGGTAAGACACCCAGAGTCCAATTGCTTAGTGGAACGAGCAAATGGGATCATCATCATAGGAATAATGAGGTCAATCTTTAATTTGCCAAAGGGAAAGTGGCCAGATGAATTAGTAAAGGTGGTGTGGAATCATAACACTGTGGTTTCAAGATCAACGAGTTTCACTTCATTTAAACTCCTGTTTGGCGACGAAGCAATAACTCTGAAAGAAGCAAAGATAGGATCAATAAGGACTCTAGCTTCGGCAGAGAACGAAGATACATGCAAAGTGTCAAAAGACTCTATAGAAGGGGTCAGGCTTTAGGCAATTGATCATATTAATAAATACCATGCTGAAACAGCAAAGTGGCGAGACAGAAAAGTCTGCTTCGAAGAATAGCAAAGCCAGAAACTGTAGGGAAGCTACTGCTCAAGTGGGAGGGCCCCTTCTTGGTAGCATCTTCATCAAGACCAGGATCATACAGATTAAGTGTCGGGGACCATAATTAGGGGTACCCCCAAGACTCCTAATCTCAGCTGGTAAACCCCATCAGCACAAAGCTGCGAAGGCCTGATGGGGGCGATTCAGGCCAAGGCTCCGCTCAAGGGACACGATCCCGCCTCGCCCGAGCCCGACCTCGGGCAAAGACAGCCGACCCCGGAAGATTCACGCCTCGCCCGAGGGTCCCCTCAAGCAACGGACGTGCCATCGACTCGCCCGAGGCTCAGCTCGGGTAGGCTTCGCGGAGGAGCAACCTTGGCCAAATCGCCACACCAGCCGACCATATCGCAGGAGCGTTTAATGCAAGGATCGCCTGACATCTTATCCTGACGCGCGCTCTTCAGTCGACTAGGCCGAAGTGACCGCAGTCACTTCGCCGCTCCACTGACCGACCTGACAGGAATACAGCGCCGCCTGCCCTGCTCCGACTGCCGTGCCACTCGCCAGAGTGAGGTCGACAGCGGCTAAGTCCAGCCTCGGGCGACATAGGAAGCTCCGCCTCGCCCGACCCCAGGGTTCGGCCCCCGTCTCGGCCTCGGAAGATGATGGACTCCGCCTCGCATGACCCCAGGGCTCAGACTCAACCACGGCTCCGGAAGACGATGGACTCCGCCTCGCCCGACCCCAGGGCTCAGACTCAACCACGACTTAGAAGATGACGAACTCCGCCTCGCCCGACCCTAGGGCTCGGACTCAACCTTGGCTCCAGAAGACGATGAACTCCGTCTCGCCCGACCCCAGGGCTCGGACTCAACCTCGACCTCGGAGGAATCGCCACCTCGCCCAAACTCGGGCCCGGACCGGCCACGTCACCAGGGGGCCATCATTACCCTGCCCCTAGCTAGCTCAGGCTACGGGGAACAAGACTGGCGTCCCATCTGGCTCGCCCCAGTAAACAAGTAATGATGACACCCCGCACGCTCCATGACGATGGCAGCTCCCAGCCACTTACGTCAGCAAGGAGACGTCAGCAAGGATCCGACAGCTCCGACAGCTGTACTTCCGCAGGGCTCCAGCTCTCCTCCGACGGCCACGACATCACATGAACAGGGCAGCAACACCTCTCCGACAGCCACGACGGCATGTACACAGGGCACTAGCTCCTCTCTGCTAGACACGTTAGCACATTGCTACACCCCCCATTGTACACATGGGCCCTCTCCTTACGTCTATAAAAGGAAGGTCCAGGGCTCTTGTACGAGGAGGTTGGCCACGTGGGAGAACGGGCCGACGCATAAGGCTCTCGCTCTCTCTCTCCCCCACGCGAACGCTTGTAACCCCCTACTACAAGCGCATCCATCCGCCCTGGGCGCAGGACAACACGAAGGCCGCGGTTTCCCCTTACTGTTCTCCCCCCTTTGTGTCCCGTCTCGCGCCGACCCATCTGGGCTGGGACACGCAGCGACAATTTACTCATCGGTCCAGGGACCCCCCCCGGAGTCGAAACGCCGACAGTTGGCGCGCCAGGTAGGGGCCTGCTGCGTGCTGACGAACAGCTTCCCGTCAAGCTCCAGATGGGTAGTCTCCAGCAACCTTTCCAACCCGGGACAATGCTCCGTTTCGGGAGTCTTGAGTTCATGTCCCTCGACGGCAGCTACGACATGATACTCCTTCCTCCGCTGCGCGACAGCGACAATGGCGGCCGTCAGCCCGCCCGCCGGCGGCGGAATCAACGACGTCTTCACCACATGGCGGAAGAACAACATCCGGGTTTGTCCCGTCACCTCCCCCACCGTCGGAGGAGGAGGCGGGGCAACCATGGCCAAGCAGGAGGCGGCACCTCGTCGGCTGTCGAGCAAGTCGACGACGCCGGCGCCCCAGCGGGGGACACGTCGGGCTTCGACCTTGCGTCTGAGACGAAGACGAGCGCCGTTTCCCCGCAACACGCCAACCCCAAGCAGACGAACGACGCCAGCGTGCTCGCGAAGGACTTCCTGGGCGTCGCCCTCGTACCTGAGACAATGGTGCAGTCTGCCCCTGACGCGACTTCGTCACCGCCCGTCGACCAAGGGGTACCGACCGATTCCCATCTCGTGCCTTTTGGATTCAGCTTTGACCCACCAAGCGACATCGCTTCGATGGAAGCTTTTGTAGAGACATGTACCAACCCTCCGGGGTACCATATGCGGTCACCCTGGGACAGACTGACGGCCGTCTCGACCTACGGACCCTCGGGTTCCGAGGAAGATGACGAGCCTGACTTTTGTTGGGATTTCTCCGGGCTCGGTAACCCCAGTGCCATGCGGGACTTCATGACCGCATGCGACTACTGCCTCTCCGATTGTTCCGATGGTAGCCGCAGCTTCGACGACGAGGACTGCGGCCCGAGTCGTGAATGTTTCCACGTCGATCTAGGGGGTCCCGGCGAAGGCAACCATCTTGGTATGCCGGAGAGCGGCGATCCCCTAGGCCTGCGCCTCGCGTTGACATCCTTCGGGAGCTAGCTGTGGTCCCAGTCCCTGCGGGGGGTCAGGACGCACAGCTCGAGCAAATCCGTGAGATGCAGGCCAGGCTCGACGAGGGAGCAGGAACACTTGAGCAGTTCCGGCAGAACATCGGGCAGGAATGGGCAGACCAGGTTCCGGCCGAAGAAGCGCGTCATCTACCCTAGGGCATCCAGCACCGCATTGCCGACGACGTCAGGGCAAGGCCGCCACTGGCTTCCAGTGGGGTCGGCCAGAACCTAGCTGCAGCAGCAATACTACTCCGCGCGATGCCGGAACCATCGACCACCGAAGGGCGGCGTATCTAGGGAGAGCTCAAGAATCTCCTGGAGGATGCCGCAGTCCGACGGGCCGAAAGCTCTGCCTCCCGAAGGCAGGGGTACCCCTCGGAGCATCGCGCCGCGACTTCCCGATTCGTGCGGGAAGCCTCGGTCCACACCAGGCGCACGCGCAACACGGCGCCTGCGGCCCCGGGTCGCCTCGGCAACGAGCACCACCACCGCAACCGTCGAGCCCACCTCAACGAGAGGGTGCGCCGAGGCTACCACCCCAGGCGTGGGGGACGCTACGACAGCGGGGAGGATCGAAGCCCCTCGCCCGAACCACCCGGTCCGCAGGCTTTCAGCTGGGCCATACGACGGGCACCGTTCCCGACCCGGTTCCGAACCCCGACTACCATCACAAAGTACTCGGGGGAGACGAGGCCGGAACTGTGGCTCACGGACTACCGACTTGCCTACCAGCTGGGTGGAACGGACGATGACAACCTCATCATCCGCAACCTCCCCCTGTTCCTCTCCGACACCGCTCGAGCCTGGCTGGAGCATCTGCCTCCGGGGCAGATCTCCAACTGGGATGACCTGGTCCAAGCCTTCACCGACAACTTCTAGGGCACGTACGTGCACCCTGGGAACTCCTGGGATCTCCGAAGCTGCCGCTAGTAGCCGGGAGAGTCTCTCAGGGACTACATCCGACGATTCTCGAAGCAGCGCACCGAGCTGCCCAACGTCACCGACTCGGACGTCATCGGCGCGTTCCTCGCCGGCATCACCTGCCGCGACCTGGTGAGCAAGCTGGGTCGCAAGACCCCCACCAGGGCGAGCGAGCTGATGGACATCGCCACCAAGTTCGCCTCTGGCCAGAAGGCGGTTGAGGCCATCTTCCGAAAGGACAAGCAGCCCCGGGGCCGCCAGCCGGAAGACGTCCCCGAGGCGTCCGCTCAGCGCGGCACCAAGAAGAAGAACAAGAAGAAGTCGCAAGCGAAACACGACGCCATCGACGCGGACCTTGTCGCCGCCGCTGAGTACAAGAACCCTCGGAAATCTCCTGGAGGTGCCAATCTCTTTGATAAGATGCTCAAGGAGCTGTGCCCCTATCATTAGGGGCCCGTCAAGCACACCCTTGAGGAGTGCGTCATGCTACGGCGCCACTTTCACAAGGCCGGGCCACCGGCGGAAGGTGGCAGGGCCCACAACAACGACAAGAAGGAGGATCAAGTCCCAAGTCTTGGCGGACTTTGTGGCTGAATGGGTCGACACCCAGCTCCCGGCAGCTCCGATCCAACCGGAACTCTGGACCATGTTTTTCGACGGGTCGCTGATGAAAACAGGGGCAGGCGCGGGCCTGCTCTTCATCTCGCCCCTCGGGAAGCACCTCCGCTACGTGCTACGCCTCCATTTCCCGACGTCCAACAACGTGGCTGAGTACGAGGCTCTGGTCAACGGGTTGCGCATCGCCATCGAGCTAGGGGTCCGACGCCTTGACGCTCGCAGTGACTCGTAGCTTGTCATCGACCAAGTCATGAAGAACTCCCACTGCCGCGACCCGAAGATGGAAGCCTACTGCGACGAGGTTCGGCGCCTGGAGGACAAGTTCTACGGGCTCGAGGTCAACCACGTCGCCCGACAGTACAACGAGACTGCGGACGAGCTAGCGAAGATAGCTTCGGCGCGAACAACGGTTCCCCCGAACGTCTTCTCCCAGGACCTACATCAACCCTCAGTCAAGACCGACGACACGCCCGAGCCTGAGAAGGTCTCGGCCCTGCCCGAGGTGCCCTCGGCTCAGCCCAAGGCACCCTCAGCTATCGAGGGTGAAGCTCTGCGCATCGAGGAAGAGAGGAATGGGGTCATGCCTAATCAAAACTAGTAGCCCCCATACCTGCAATATCTCCACCGAGGAGAGCTACCCCTCGACAGAGCCGAAGCTCGGCGACTGGCGCGGCGCGCCAAGAAATTCGTCTTGCTGGGTGACGGGAAGGAGCTCTACCACCGCAGCCCCTCCGGCATCCTCCAGCGATGCATATCCATCGCCGAAGGCTAGGAGCTCTTACAAGAAATACACTCGGGGGCTTGCGGTCATCACGCAGTGCCTCGAGCCCTTGTTGGAAACGCTTTCTGACAAGGTTTCTACTGGCTGACCGTGGTGGCCGACGCCACTAGAATTGTTCGCACCTGCCAAGGGTGTCAATTCTACGCAAGGCAGACGCACCTACCCGCTCAGGCTCTGCAAACAATACCCATCACCTGGCCGTTTGCTGTGTGGGGTCTGGACCTCGTCGGTCCCTTGCAGAAGGCACCCGGTGGCTACACGCACCTACTGGTCGCCATCGACAAATTCTCCAAGTGGATCGAGGTCCGACCCCTAAACAGCATCAGGTCCGAACAGGCGGTGGCATTCTTCACCAACATCATCCATCGCTTCGGGGTCCCGAACTCCATCATCACCGACAATGGCACCAAGTTCACTGGCAGAAAGTTCCTGGACTTCTGTGAAGACCACCACATCTAGGTAGACTGGGCCACCGTGGCACACCCCATGACGAATGGGCAGGTAGAACATGCCAACGGCATGATTCTGCAAGGACTCAAGCCGAGGATCTACAACGACCTCCACAAGTTCGGCAGGCGATGGATGAAGGAACTCCCCTTGGTGGTCTGGAGCCTGAGGACAACGCCGAGCCGAGCCACGGGCTTCACACCGTTCTTTCTAGTCTATGGAGCCGAGGCCATCTTACCCACAGACTTAGAATACGGTTCCCCAAGGACGAGGGCCTACGACGACCGACGCAACCAGACCAATCGAGAAGACTCACTGGACCAGCTGGAAGAGGCTCGGGACATGGCCTTACTACACTCGGCGCGGTATCAGCAGTCCCTGCAACGCTACCACGCCCGAGGGGTTCGGTCCCGAGACCTCCAGGTGGGCGACTTGGTGCTTCGACTACGACAAGACGCCCGAGGGCGGCACAAGCTCACGCCTCCCTAGGAAGGGCCGTTCGTCATCGCCAAGGTTTTGAAGCCCGGGACGTACAAGCTGGCCAACAGTCAAGGCGAGGTCTACAGCAACGCTTGGAACATCCGACAGCTACGTCGTTTCTACCCTTGAAATGTTTTCAAGTTGTTCATATACCTCGTTTACATATAAAGTCTAACCATCAAGGAAGGGTCAGCCTTGCCTCGGCAAAGCCCGACCCTCCCTCGGGGGCTAGAAGGGGGGGAACCCCCCTCCGTGTCAAAATTTTCCTCGGAAAAAGTCTTTCTGCCAGAATACCTTTCGTGCTTTTCGACTACTTTGGCAGTGGGATCATGAAAACGACGGAGTACATGTAAGCAGGCAAGGCCGACCGAGCCGAGGAACTCCTACGCCTCCGGGATACGGATACCTCACTCATCACCTTCTGCGAGAAGTAACTCACGTTCGGATGAGCGATCCTGCTGACCGGACAAGCCTTAACGCTCAAAAGAGTTTCTGCCGAAACGGTTTTTTGGGTTTTCTCGGCTACGTCGATAATAGAATCTCGCGGACGAGCAAGAGTACACGTAAGCGGCAAGGCCGACCGAGCCGAGGGATTCCTACGTCTCCAGGATATGGATACCTCACTCATCACCTTCCGTGAGAAGTAACTCTAGCTCGGATAAACGATTCTGCTAACGACGAGCAAGCCCTGATACTCGAAACCAGAGGAAAAGAAACGCAGCTTTACAACGCGACGACAGTATGTTTGGGCCTCGGCGGCCGCAAAAAACATATGCATACTACAGGTGAACCGATCCTGCAGGCTCAGACGTCGATGGAGGGGGAGCAGCAGCACCCTCGGCATCAACTCCACCTTCGGTGAAGTTCGACCGAGCCTCGGACGGCAACTCGGTCGGAGGATCTCCGCTCCGAAGGACGACGTCAGCACCACGCCCAGGCCATCGCCGCCAGGGTCTCCTCTAGGAACCCGGCCCGAGCAGACAGCTCGGCCAGCCGCCCCGAAGCCTCAGCCAGCTATCCCCCAAGGACACCAGCCCGGCTCGTGGCCTCGACAACTCGACTCCGGCGTTGGTCCCGCCAGTGGACGACCCGGCCAAGCCCCGGCTGACGAAGCTTCCTTTTTCGAGCCAACTCCGCCTCTATCCACGCTGACACCGCTGCCCTCGGCCCCGGCTCACCGCAGAGTGGCCGAGGGTTTCTTTGACTAAGCAAGTGAAGCCTCGGGCGGCAAGGCCGACCGAGCCAAGGGATTCCTACGCCTTCGGGATATGGATACCTCACTCGTCACCTTCCGCACAGAGCAACTCACATTTGGTTAAGCGGTTCGGCTAGCCGATAGGCGAGTTCCAGTGCTCGAAAATGAGGAAAAAAACATGGTATTACACCCAAAAATACCTACATGTTCAGGCCCCGACAGCCACAATGAACAGATGCCAGCACTCAAGGTGCCATTACAAACGGGACTCTGGTTCCGTTCCCGCGGGTATGAACAACCTCCATACCAGGAGGCCCGCGGGACGACGAACTCCAGGCGGCTCGCCGCCGCCTACTCTAACAGCAGCGGCAACGACCTCCGTCCCGGGTGACAAGGCAGCTGCAGCAACGACTTCCGGGCAGACGCTGCGGCGGAAAGGCTCTCGCCCACGAAGGACGAGAACCAGCCATTCAAGCCAGGGGGAACGGAGGTCCAGGGGTGCAGGCGGAGTTGGAGATCTCGTCGGCAGAGAAACCTTCTCCGGCTGCTGCCACCTCAACGCCGCACCAGCGGGCGCCGGCCGCCCCAAAGCGCACCGGCAGGTCCTCGCTCCCGCCCTCGCCGAGGCCGCCCCAAAACATGAGCACCGCCCTCGCGGCGCACGACGTGCTGGGCAACCCTCTGGCGCGGCTGTCGGCGCGAGGAAGACCTGGACGTGGCCGGCCCGTACGCGGCGCGACCATCGCCCGGACAGAGGACAGAATGCTACACCCTGGCTGGGCAGCGGCAGTTCGCCTTCCCCGGCATGGCTGAAGGAAGTCTCCGTGGGGCTGGAGGATGCCTTTCTCCCCCAAACGCCGGGGGAAGAAAAGGGTCACCGACCCACGTGGAGGCAACCCCCACTTGGTGCGCTCCTCCGCCTCAGCCCGGATGACGAAAATCCTTGAAGATGAGGGCGGGGCGGAGGCCGCAGCCCGGCTCGCTTCTCTCCACCAAATTAGCCATTGGTGGGGGAAGGCGGACGGGCTGCCTGATGAAAATCCTTGAAGCCGAACGATGGCTGAAAGGTACCAACTTCCGCGAAGTTGCGTTCCTCCAACGACAGCGAGACGAAAGCGACGCGAATGCTCCCCATTCGGGGGCTCGGGAGGTGGAAGGACGCGATACATGGAGTGCAAAGACATGGTTGCCATCCAAGGGAGTCGCCCTCCTTTTAAAGGCGACTCTCCCCACTTGCGTCCTCAGCCATCGCGGACTGAGTCTTCTCCAACACGCTCCAAGGTCCTCCCTCTACGACACGGGGGCTGGGTCCCACGCGTCATGCAAGATGGCCCAGGACAGAAGAGGCCAGACCGCCGCGCGCGGAGCGCACAACAGCCCAGCGGTTACAAGCATTCCTCCACTATCGCCCGGACCAGCGGGTGAAAGGGCAGACCGCCATGTAGGCGGCATGCAACCGCACCAAGGGGGCGCACCCTTTCGACTTCGACACGTCCAGCTTGGAGGTCCAGGCCCACACGTCATGTAACCAGCGTGCCGGTTACTACGTGCGAGAAGCTGCACCGCCACCTGCGCCAGTACCACGCCTTTTCAACTGCGGAACCGGTGCCGCGACTCGAGGCAACCCCGCGCATGACCCAACAGTGCCAACCGAGCACATTAGTCATGGGTCAATCAGCCACGGGAGAAGGCGCGATGGTCGATACGGCCAGAAATGGGCCGGCAGTAATGGCGGCGGCAAGCGGGCAGAAGCAGCGGTCAAGTCGTCTGCAGGCTCACGTCCCCTCCTGGGACAGCGAGAGAGCCCTCTCCCACGGCGTGAAGACGACGTTCCCGTGTTCTGTTCCTCGAACGGCTCGCGCACGCACAATGGCTGCCCCGCGAACCACTCGTCCCGTCGTGTTAACTCTGCGGCAGGACAGGCGGCACCTTTGGCAGGCGACGCTTCACCCCCGCCATAATGACCACGTCAGAAAAGGTGTGCCACGTCATTCGATTTCATATCATTTTCCTCTTCCTCTTTCTCTCTCTTTCTATAGGGACCGGGAAAGGGGATACTCCGAAAGGGATCCTTCTCCACGAAGGAATCGGGCCCCGAGCCCTCCTACTGATCAGAAGTTCGAAGGCTGGCCCCTCGGAAGGGTTCAACAGCCGCCTCAGAGCACTCGGGCTCCGCGCCCACTACTGGTCAGAGGTTCGAAGGCTGCCCCCTCGGAAGGGTTCAACGGCCGCCTCAGGCCACTCGGGCTCCGCGCCCACTACTGATCAGGGGTTCGTAGGCTAGCCCCCGAAGGGTTCGATAGCCGCCTCAGAGCACGCAGAGCGAGGGATGACCCTGGGTATGTTTGATACATAACCAAGGCTTGGGCTACGCTCCCGAGGTACCCTGGGACATTTCCAAGACCAGCGGGAGCGATTTTGTAACGGAATCCCATCAGAGGGAGGCACAGAACCCTCGGACCCCATCAAAAGGGGACCGGGTCCGGCGAATCACCCGCAGGTACTTTTGGAACGCGCCTTCGGGCCACTAGCCGACCCCTAACGAATGGGGCACGGGCGTCCACTCGGATTACCCGTTAGCAACTCACTAGAGACACCATGTTCGGCGCCCTCCGAGGGCAACATGGCGCTTTCCCCCTCCTCCTTGTGGAAAGGCGACGCAGGGGCGTATGAAAAAAGCCGAGTCTGTCCTTGACCGTCCTCTCGCTCTGTGCGGAGGCTCGGGGGCTGCTCTCATAAACCCGGCTCCGGCCAAACCGTTGACAGTGTCAACATACCAGCCCGAGAACTTGGGACCCGACTAAGCACCCGAGCAACGACCAGTTCGCATGAGGGAACAACCAAACCGGCTGAGCCATCACGAAAGGCACTAAGACCTCAAAGGAGTCAAAACACTCCTCCGAGGCCTCGGGGGCTACACCCGGCGGGTGCGCTCGCGCGCACCCACTGGAACGAAATGCAACCGAGAAAGGCCGGTCCCCTTGCAAAAAAGTGCGACAAAAGCCTCCAAGCGAGTGCCAACACTCCCTTTGAGGCTCGGGGGCTACTGTCGGGGACCATAATTAGGGGTACCACCAAGACTCCTAATCTCAGCTGGTAAACCCCATCAGCACAAAGCTGCGAAGGCGTGATGGGGGCGATTCAGGCCAAGGCTCCGCTCAAGGGACACGATCCCGCCTCGCCCGAGCCCGACCTCGGGCAAAGACAGCTGACCCCGGAAGATTCACGCCTCGCCCAAGGGTCCCCTCAAGCAACGGACGCGCCATCGACTCGCCCGAGGCTCAGCTCGGGTAGGCTTCGCGGAGGAGCCACCTTGGCCAAATCGCCACACCAACCGACCATATCGCAGGAGCGTTTAATGCAATGATCGCCTGACATCTTATCCTGACGCGCGCTCTTCAGTCGACAAGGCCGAAGTGACCGCAGTCACTTCGCCGCTCCACTAACCGACCTGACAGGAATACAGCGCCGCCTGCCCTGCTCCGACTGTTGTGCCACTCGCCAGAGTGAGGTCGACAGCGGTTAAGTCCAGCCTCGGGCGACATAGGAAGCTCCGCCTCACCCGACCCTAGGGTTCGGCCCCCGTCTCGGCCTCGGAAGACGATGGACTCCGCCTCGCCCGACCCTAGGGCTCGGACTCAACCACGGCTCCGGAAGACGATGGACTCCGCCTCGCCCGACCCCAGGGCTCGGACTCAACCACGACTTAGAAGACGACGAACTCCGCCTCGCCCGACCCTAAGGCTCGGACTCAGCCTCGGCTCTGGAAGACGATGGACTCCGCCTCGCCCGACCCCAGGGCTCGGACTCAACCTCGATCTCGGAGGAATCGCCACCTCGCCCAAACTCGGGCCCGGACCGGCCACGTCGCCAGGGGGCCATCATTACCCTGCCCCTAGCTAGCTCAGGCTATGGGGAACAAGACCGGCGTCCCATCTGGCTCGCCCCAGTAAACAAGTAATGATGACACCCCGCACGCTCCATGACGACGGCAGCTCCCAGCCCCTTACGTCAGCAAGGAGACGTCAGCAAGGATCTGACAGCCCCGACAGCTGTACTTCCGTAGGGCTCTAGCTCTCCTCCGACGGCCACGACATCACATGAACAGGGCAGCAACACCTCTCCGACAGCCACGACGGCATGTACACAGGGCACTAGCTCCTCTCTGCTAGACACGTTAGCACATTGCTACACCCCCCATTGTACACCTGGGCCCTCTCCTTACGTCTATAAAAGGAAGGTCCAGGTCTCTCGTACGAGGAGGTTGGCCGTGCGGGAGAATGGGCCGACGCATAAGGCTCTCGCTCTCTCTCTCCCACGCGAACGCTTGTAACCCCCTACTACAAGCGCATCCATCCGCCCTGGGCGCAGGACAACACGAAGGCCGTGGTTTCCCCTTACTGTTCTCCCCCTTTGTGTCCCGTCTCGCGCCGACCCATCTAGGCTGGGACACACAGCGACAATTTACTCGTCGGTCCAGGGACCCCCCAGGGTCGAAACGCCGACATTAAGAGACATGGAGGGAAATGATATTTCAAGGTCTTGGAACGCAGATGAGCTTCGAAGATACTATGTATAACAATCATGTAATTTTTCATTTCCTATGGTACCCCTTTTTCCTTTCAAGAGGGGAGAAAGGTTTTTAATAGGGCCATATGCTGTAATTTTCATTTTCTTTTCACAACCCTATTCAATACAAGGGCAAATTTTCCCCACTTGTAAAATGTAAAAAGCTAGGATTACACCATCAAGTGTAAGATATGATGAAGCTCTGATGTCATCCCTATGGGGATGCAGAGCTAAGATACCACCTAGTAAAGGTGAAGAAGCTCCAAAGTCATTCCTAAGTGGATGCAGAGCTAAAATACCACCTAATAAAGGTGAAGAAGCTCTAAAGTTGTTCATAAGAGGATGCAGAGATAAGCTCCATAGTCGTTCCTAAGGGGATACAGAGCTAAAATACCACCTAATAAAGGTGAAGAGACTCCAAAGTCGTTCCTAAGGGGATGCAGAGTCTGTGTGCGTGTTTGTGTGTGAATTTTGCTATCTTCGGCATGCATTTGCATATTACATCACATCATACTTCGCATTCATCCAAGCATTCATTAGACATTTCTAGTTTTGTCGCACCATGGCATTTCGCATGAGAAACTAATGAGAAGTTTAAAGTGCTTCGTTGTAAACGAAAAGAAGGAAATGTGTTTTTCGTCTTAGGCTCAAAAATGGTAATTGTGGTTTCGTCCACAGCAAAGCAAACAACAGCAGAAGAAAGGTAATATTGCAAGGTAGTTATAAATATTTACAGAGAAGATGTTACATACTTCGACAATTTTTTTGTCGAATGCAATGTTTTTCTTTACAATAAAGAGCTCTAGAAGCATTCTTCAGGACTACCGGGATAGCTTCGGATCATCAATCTTCATCAGCATCACCCTGGAAGCAACATTGTATCAGAAATATATTATGATACACACGAAGAAGCATGAAGCAGCTAAGTAGGAGAATTTTTATACCTTATTAACTAGTGCTCGAGCTTCGTCTTCGGCAGCCTCCCGGCCATCCTTTTCCAGATTTGAGTGATAAATCTGTTGCCTATGCTTCTAGCCTCGGTTGGAATGTTGTCAAGTCTGATGGCGAGAGGCCTAAGGTTGGTTTGTTGACAGTTTTTAAATGATTGCATCCAGCCTTGGCAAAAATGGCGGCCGTCCCACAGGCAGCCACTAGTGCATAGAAGTCACCATGGCCAACTATGACTTCATCAAGATCATCAATTTCCCTTTCAATCCATCCGAGTGCTTTTGGAATATCTTTGACAGAATGATTGGCCTCGTCGGATGTGGCCCCAATAGAGTTGAAAATTCTTCTTAACTGAGAAGAGCACTGGGTTGCAAAGCCGAAGCATTTGTCCCGAAGTGTTTTCAGTGCTTCGCTGAGTTTAAAATTCTTTTTGGCTTTGGCTTTGGCTTTGACTTTTAGGTTCAATACTTCGGCTTCACGGTTGAACCGGTTTGTGCTATCTTGCAAGGTTGATTTTGTTTTTTCAAGCTCCTTGTTCAACTCTTCAATTCTTGCATTTTGATCTGAAATCTGAATGCTTTGTTTCTAGCTTCGTAGATGAGCTTTAGCGAGAGAGCCTTCGGCAATATTGTGCAGGGAATCTTTTTCCTTCAGAGAATTCTCAAGAGTTTCAATCTTCTTCTCCAAATCATTGATAATGAACTCGTTTCTCTTATCTTCATTTTCTTGTTACAATTTTAAAGCTTTGCTTAGTAGCAAACTCTGTTGCAAAGACAAAGCTACATAAGGTCCCCATTCTTAAAACCTTAGAGATAACATAATGAAGGAAAAGCAATAGAAAATCATACCTTAAAGTTTGAATAGAACAAGCTATCGGTGATGTGTTGCTTTGTGTAATTGCTAATATCTCTTTCAAGCTTCGGGAATCCGATACTCCTTGACAGGGTGTTCACATTTTTTGCTCCAGCACGATCGGGGATGCATCCCAAAATTTCTTCATCCACAGCGCCAAAGAGAATGGATATAGGCTGATAACCGCCAGATACAGCAAATTCTCTCAACTCTGAAATACCCTCTTCGGAAAGCTGTTGGCCGCCTAGGTGCCGTAAGTTGAAGCTTTTACTTTCCGAATAGGCTTCTTTAGTGTTCTTTCCTTTTGATGCCAAGGTTTTAGGTGCAATCACCCCCTCGGTATTCCTGTCAGGCTCCACAATAGCAATAATTCTGTCAATTTCTGATAAGGTGGTCCCGAGAGGACTGCCACTACTTTTGGCCTCTTGAGGCGCTTCAACAGCTTTGTCAACAACAGAGGGGGAAATTCTCTTTTGTATTATTGGTGGGGGTATCGAGGACGACCCACATCACAGTCATCATATGACGCTTCTTCTAGGCATTCCCCCTGGGCATCGAGGACCCTTTTCAGTTTCTGCTTCAGCGACTTCCCTAGCACCTTTTTCCTTTGGCTGTAATAAGCTGGTTAGCTCCTATCCTAGAGGACTTAGCATGGTGAAAGGCAAGGGTTTAGTCATTACCTCTAGGATTTCTGTCATGCCAATGGAAGATGCCGAAAGAGTTTCGACAGTATGCTTCAATGGAGAAGACTTCTCTTCCTCAGAGCGATTTGATTCCGCAGTTTTCCATTTCTTAGATACCGAAGGTTTCGGTATCATCGTAGGAATTTTAGTTTCTCTAGAAACCTTTGGTCCTTTTGGTAATTTCTTATTTTTATCCTTCTCAATGGATCTCATTTCTTGTCCTTTCAGAATGCTTACAACCCTCTTCTTCTTTACTCCCCCAGCTTCTTTATCAAGTCTGTCATAATCAAGATATTCGAAGCCAAGGGCGTCCATCACTCGATTTAATCTTCATTTCTCCCGAATGCCAAAGGCAGCAGTCATCGACTGGTCTTCTTTCTTAGTGTAGTTCCCAAGAATCTCACTGCACATTGTTTCGATCACTTCTAGCCATTCGGCACAAGGGTCGTTGAAGGTTTTGTGGAATTTGAACCTGTATGGTAGCCTTACAAGCTCAAGCTTATTTCCTTCGTCTTTCCTCTTCGACATTCCCCATCTGCCTAATGTCTAGAAGGTTTTATTCGCCAGATATTCTTGCACTAAACCTCGAGTACTAATGTGCTCGGCCACAACTCTGAATTGAACTTTAGCTAACTGGAATGGGGAGCCGAGTTGCATATTGCACAGTGGTCTTGCCATGTCGAAGCTCAGCTTTAACAGACTCATCACCATACTCATGAGTTTTTCCCTCTTCTTCTCATCAACCTTCATATAGCACTACTCATTGGTCTCGCCATTAGGTCATTTAGTATGATATCCAATCACTGGAGCCTTTGTGTCCTTTTGATAGGCGAAGTTGTAGCATCCGAAGTTCTTGTGGAGGTCGTCTGCTCTAGCTTTGGTCTGATAGTGAGTTCATGCACTCTGTAGAACCCTTCGGCATTAGCACTCATTCCCTGACTCCATAGAGCCCAAATGTATACACTAAGTCTAACTATCGCATTTAGATTGAGTTGATGAAGATAAATTTCAAATCTCTTTAAAACTTCACTGATTATCTCGTATAGAGGGAACTAAAGCCCGACCCAAAAGAAGCTTTTGAAAACTAGAACTTCATCATTGTTCGGCTCCGGAATTACTTCGTCCCCAGCAAATCTTATTAGTCCATCATCATTCTTCCCAAAATACCCAAGCTTCTTCATTAAAACTAGGTCTTATACTTTTACGGTAGATTTTCCAAATTCAACAAGACTGGGCTTGCTTGGACTCAAGTTACCATTGTCTTCCTCATCATCACTACCAGCTTCAGCATCAACATTTTTAGCTTTGGCATTAACACTGTCTTTCTCTAGAAAAGATCCTTCTCTCTCTTGGACAACCAATCCAGAACACCTCATAACATCCAAAATTGGAGCTATCTCAGTGGTTTTGATCTCTCCACCCTCATTTGTCAGTCTAGCAGTAGACCTAATCCTAGCCATTTGAGTTTTTAAGACAAAGCTAAGTTTTGATTGTTTTGACACTTGTTCGAAGACCAATTAACGAATGCACAGAGCACAGACAACTTCGGCTTCAGTAAAAAATTTCAGCAGCACAACGGTGCAATAGCAAGGAATGATGTAATAACTTCATACTGACTGATTGGTGGACCAACACAGGCCATAACTATTTTATTTGTTTTTTCAAAACAAGCTCAGAGAAGGTGTTTTTTGGACCTTCGGCATTCAGAAGCCTTCATGTGTTTTGCGGATCGAGCTCGTTATGAAAAAAACGACCTAGCACCGCGAAGGGGCTACTATTGGGGGTCTCCTTCTCTACCGAAGGTCCTCAGGATGAAGAAACCATTTGTAATTCATTTTGACAAAGACACGTCAAAGGAACTCATTGCCAAAGCCATGACAGACACGTAGGAAATACACTGAAGCTTCGATACGAATTAAAGCTTCTGCTTGAGATGATCACAAAGGTCATACATGAAATCAAGCCAACAATGAAAAGACTGATTATCCTTGGTATTTGTATTAGAGCAATGTATAGATATCAGGACCATAATTGTACTTTTGCTTGGGCTGCATCCCATGCCTATAAATAGATGAATTGTACACCCATACTATTGACGCTTTTATTGAAAGGTTGTACTCGCATTCTCTCCTTTGAGCAAGCCGAAGGTACAAATGTAATATGCAGTTTGTATCACTTTATTAACATATAATATAAGTTTTAGCATTATTTCGACATGCAATATGAAATGAATGCTTGTTATAATATTACATTGTGATATTATTTGTATGAAAAGTGAAGACATGTCCTTCATGACCTTCGTCCAAGATTCATTATCTCTAAAAGAAGATAATGCTTCGAAGGACGAAGGTCCTTAATGTTTAACATTTTGGTTGCCTTGTTTTTTATTCATAGCAATTGAAAACAAGTAACCAACACGGTCCCCACTTCCCAACTCTCTTTGCTGCTCTCCCTGGCCAGCGGACACCACTTCTCAACGTGCTCGATTGCGGGCAAAATCAAAAAAAATTGTGGCCTTCGGGGATTGAACCCTTGCCTTATTTGCTACAAAGGGGGAGAATATTCTTTCAAAGGAGGAGAACACTCTTTAAGGGGGAGTAATTGTAACACCCTAGGTGTTACTAGGGTTCCTGCTTGGCACTTTCACCAACCCTGTTCTCTCACCCATAAGGAAAATAAAGCAAATTAGGTTGCACTTAGAAAGCAAAGCTCTAAATAAATATCAAGTTAGCTTAAGACATTGCCCTATTTTCCTCAGCATCATCCAAGGGAGTAACCAAAACCCCAAGGATGCCCCTACCTTAAGCAAGAAAGATCAAATGAGAAAATGATTGAAGCATACTATCATAGCTTGGGCTAGTAACATAAAAGAAGAACGACACACCAAATTCTTACAAAGATTTGTCAGCAAAACACCCAAGGAAAATGTGGCTAAGTTACCCCCAAACAAGCTACAAACGAGAGGGAAGTAGGTAAAAATCAGAACTTGCACATTTTGAAAAACCAGCCCTCTAACTAAACCACCAACGTTCATTAGGTTATAGATCCTAAACTAAAAAGTTCCATTGGACAAAGTCGTGAATAATTAGCTAACCTAACTCATGTCAGAAGAAGGCATCAAAACTCGAAGCCAGACACGACCAAACCCTGGCTTTTGCCTCGGTAATAGTCTGGTGGACTGATCACACTTAAGTGTGTGAGATCTTCTGACCTGCTTGTCAGCGCTTGCCCGCGTGTCCGCGCTCACACTTAGACTCCCTAGACTTCCTCTCTCTCTCTCTCTCTCTCTCTCTCTCTTCCTTTTGATTAGAGTTATGTCAATTAGGTGAGGGATTAACTATTTATTTTGTCAAAACCTATGTGAGGCATGAAATGTTGCATCATGCTAAGCCTAAATTATTCTTTTGTTTGATGCACATGTTTGAATTGTTTGAATTTGAATTTGATTTGAATTTGATTTGAAATCCATAGAGAAAATAAAAAGAAAAGCAATTAGAAATTCGAAAAAATAGGAAAACAGAATTCGGCCCGTTAAGCTGGCCCAACCCAGCCCCGATTTCAGACTACGTGAATGGCCAGGGATACACTACGTAGCCTTTAAAAAGACTCCCCTGCTGCAGAGCTGCTCGTTAGGTTTCTCCAGTCGTACAAACACAATACACCTCCCTAAGGTGGGTGACTAAAAAATCAAACTAAATAAACCTCGGCACCCACCCTTAGCAGAGCGAGCACTATGCCCCAACCCCCATTGACGGCCCTATAGCAAAAGCCAACTACACCCCAGGTTCATCTAATTATTCAGCTAAGGGCATCTCATTCAATCCTCATGGTTGCACTGTTATCCCGGGTGGGCACTCAACGAACAGGTCCTTACAGAGAGGTACTCGGGAAAACAGCTTGAGTCCCCTAAAGTGCCATAAAAACATCATCATAATCAAGATAACAACATCGTATCATAAATATTCGCATCATGTTCGTTGATTAAAGTGGAGCAATAGCATGAAGCTAACCATAATAACCCAAAAAATAAACAAGGACAAGATAAATACAGACTAATCAATCCTTAGGTTTCAATTAACTAATACGGGACGGTGAATTATAAAGTAAGTAGGACATAATAGGTCAAAGGACACTTGCCTTCACCAGGTTGTTGCTCGGGAAGATCTTCCACAACACACTCAGGAACCATGGGCTGCTCGTTGTCTAAACAAAGCGATCATGCATTCAATACATTTGAATAAATATAAAGAAACAATACACCAAACATGTACAATCAAGTGAACACAAACTTGAAAGAACAGTATAAACACGAGAGGTAGACTTAGGTTCTAGGGTGCATTAATACACCTAGAGGTTCGTCATTCTCTAAGTACTGCTATCTCGGGGATCATATAACTTAAATTCATGTATCCTAATAGATTACCAAAATTATACCAGGGATGGGTTCATATGATATTAAACTTACAAAGTTAACCATCTAATTACCATTAGGGTTTTCTTTTTAATGTACAACCCATCACTAATACTAATCTATAGACTAAGCATAAAATTAATACATGCAGACAGTGAATGATTATAATTTAAACAGATAGAGAATAATCATATGAACATTTTGCTATTTGAATCACTCAATTTGGAGTCCATATGCAAAAGATATGAAATAAACAAGTTTTGGAATTCAAAATACAAAACTAGGTCTAAATCTACGATTAAACAAAAGGCTAGGGTTCTTTCTGCAAAATTACAGGGGCCTACGCGCGAAACTGAGGGCCAGCAGGTTGAATCTCGAAAACTCGAGGGGCTTCTTAGCAAACCTACATGAAAGGGAAATGTGCCCTTGGGCCATTTCTAAAGTGTTTTGGTGATTAAGTGCCCAACACATATTCTCTAAGTGTTAAATTGTGCCAAAGATTGAAGAAGTGCAAATCATGTAACAAGGTACGTTTCTAGACTTAATACATTGATTTTGGTACTAATGTATTGTGTCTAAGTGCTAGAAATAGGAAAAAATAGATTGGAAAAGAGTTGGCTGTGTACAGCCAACTGCTGCTCGATCTAGGTGCACCGGACAGTGTCCGGTGGTGCACCAGACAGTGTCTGTTGCGCCAGACGAGTCCAAGGTGAATCGGCCGCTCTCGGGACTCGATGGCGGCGTACGGCTATAATTCACCGGACTGTCCGGTGAGTCGTCCGCGGCGAAGTCGTCGCTCTCGGGAAAAGTTCAACGGCGTACGGCTAAAATTCACCGGACTGTCCGGTGAGCCAACGGTCGACTGTGCAACGGTCGACAGCGAAATCGGCGGGTGACACGTGGCCCGCACCAATGGTCGGAAGGGGGCACCGGACTGTACGGTGTGCACCGGACAGTGTCCGGTGCGCCAACCGATGCCGAGGTGCAACAGTCGTCTGCGCCAGAAAAGGAAGGAGATCCGCACCGGACCGTCTACAGTGACTGTCTGGTGGCACACCGGACTGTCCGGTGGGCCACCCGATAGAAGGCAAGAATAGCCTTCCTTGTTGATCTCCAACGGCTCCTAGCTGCCTTGGGGCTATAAAAGGGACCCCTAGGCGCATGGAGGAGTCACCCAAGCTTACAAGAAAGATCCTAAGACTCCAAGACTCCATTCTCACGCATTCGATTCCTTGAGATAGTGACTTGAGCTCCATTTGAGTTGAGAACTCCTTGCGTTGTGTTTTGAGCTCGAGTTGTGACTTGTGTGCGTGATTGTGCTCTCGTTTTGAGTCTTGTGTGTGTTGCTCTCTCCTCCCTTACTTCCGTACTTCTCTGTGATCATCAATTGTAAGGGCGAGAGGCTCCAAGTTGTGGAGATTCCTCGCAAACTAGAGAAAGTCTAAGAAAGAAGAACACCGTGGTATTCAAGTTGATCATTGGATCACTTGAAAGGGGTTGAGTGCAACCCTCGTCCATTGGGACGCCACAAGTGGAAGTAGGCAAGTGTTACTTGGCCGAACCACGGGATAAACTCGCGTGTCTCTTGTGACTGCTTTTCTGTGATTACTTGTGTGTTCGCAAGAGCTCGCTACTTAGCTGTACTAACACTTAACCAAGTTTTGTGGCTATTAGTATTTGATTTATTCAGGATCACCTATTCACCCCCCTCCTCTAGGTGCTCTCAATTGGTATCGGAGCCGTTCTCTTCACATAAGGGACTAATCGCTCGAAGAGATGGATCCTAAGGGAAAGGGAATGGTGGTCAACGACAAGGAGAAGGAGTCCATTATCAACGAGCTAAGGGATGACAAGCCCACTGACTCTGGCTCGAGTCATAAGAAGAGGGATGGGAAGAAGAGGCGTATCAAGAAGATCGTCTACTACGACAGCGATGAATCTTCTTCCTCACCACACGACGATGACGACTCCTCGTCAAAAAGAAAGCCGGTGAATCAAAACTTTTCATTTGATTATTCTCGCATTCCATTCAACTCTAATGCTCATTTGCTATCTATCCCTCTTAGGAAACCTCCACACTTTGATGGAGAAGACTACTCTTTTTGGAGTCACAAAATGCATAGTCACCTTTTCTCTCTCCATCCTAGTATTTGGGAGATAGTTGAAAATGGAATGCAATTCGATAGTTCGGATAACCCTGTATTTATTAATGAGCAAATTCATAAGAATGTGCAAGCTACCACTGTTTTGCTAGCATCCTTATGCAAGGACGAATACAACAAGGTGAGCGGCTTGGACAACGCCAAGCAAATTTGGGATACCCTCAAAATATCACATGAGGGAAACGACGCCACCATGATCACCAAAATGGAGTTGGTGGAAGGCGAGCTGGGGAGGTTTGCAATGATCAGGGGAGAGGAGCCAACACAAACGTACAACAGGCTCAAGACCCTGGTCAACAAGATCAGGAGCTATGGAAGCACAAGATGGACGGACCACGACGTCGTCTGACTTATGCTCAGGTCTTTTACTGTTATTGACCCTCATCTTGTGAACCTCATCCGTGAAAATCCTAGGTACACAAAGATAACGCCCGAGGAGATACTCGGAAAGTTTGTGAGCGGGCGTATGATGGTCAAGGAAGCAAGATATGTTGATGATGCATTGAATGGCCCAATGCCCATCTATGAGCCCCAGCCTGTTGCACTCAAGGCAACAAGCAGCAGGGAGGCGCTACCTAGCAAGGTGGCACAAGTTGAGGCTGCCGGGCTAAACGAAGATGAGATGGCCCTAATCATAAAGCACTTCAAGACCGCATTAAAAGGACGCAAGGAGCACCCTAACAAGAACAAGGCAAAGGGAAAGCGCTCTTGTTTCAAATACGGTAAGACTGGTCATTTTATAGCACAATGCCCTGATAATAACAATGACTAGGTACAAGAAAATCATGGGAAGAGGGAGAAGAAGAAGACCTACAAGAAGGCGAAGGGCGAGGCACACCTTGGCAAAGAATGGGATTCGGACTGCTCTTCTTCCGACTCCGACGATGAAGGACTTGCTGCCTCAGCCTTCAACAAGTCCTCTCTCTTCCCCAATGAACGCCACACTTGCCTCATGGCCAAGGAGAAAAAGGTAAGCGTTTGGGATACTCCTAAGTATACTACTTCAAGCGAAAATGATTCTAGTGATGATGAAGTAGATTACTCTAGTCTATTTAAAGGATTAGATAGAGCTAAAGTAGAAAAGATTAATGAACTAATTGATGCTTTAAATGAAAAAGATTGACTGTTAGAGAAGCAAGAAGACATATTATATGAAGAACATGACAAACTTGTTAGTGTACAAAAGTCTCTTGCTCTAGAAACTAAAAGGAATGAAATTCTATCCTCTGAGTTGTCTGCATGTCATGAAACTGTTTCTAGTCTAAAGAGCTTAAATGATGAATTAACTACTAAGCTAGAAGGAGTTAATAAATCTAGTTCTTGTATAGAGCATGTTGTCATTTGTAATAGGTGTAAGGATTTTGATGTTGATGCATGTGTTGAACACCTTACTTCTATTACCAAATTAAATGGTGAAGTGGCAAGTCTTAATGCCCAACTTAAGACTTGCAAAAGTGACTTTGATAAATTAAAATTTGCTAGGGATGCCTACACTGTTGGTAGACACCCCTCAATTAAGTATGGGCTTGGCTTTCGAAAGGAAGCCAAGAATTTAACAAGCCAAAGGGCTCCCATTCCCAACAAGGAGAAAGGGAAGGCCCCTATGGCTAGTAGCATTCAAAGGAATCATGCTTTGATTTATGATAGAAAATTTTCTAGGAATGCTCATTATAATAGGAGTTATGATGCTTATGATTCACATGCTATGATTGCTTCAAGCTCTACTTTTGTGCATGGTAGAAATATGCCTAGGAAAAATCATATTTTGCATCATGTACCTAGGAAAATGCGTAATGAATCTGCTACTGTTTTCCATGCGTGCAACACTACTTTTGTACTCACATGTAAAAATAAAAAAGTGGTTGCTAGGAAGTTGGGGTTCAAATGCAAGGGAGACAAGACTTGCATTTGGGTCCCAAAGGCTATTGTAACAAACCTCATAGGACCCAACAAAAGTTGGGTACCTAAAACCCAAGTGTAAATTGCCTTGCAGGTTAATGCATCCAGGGGCTCAAGCTGGATTATCGACAGCGGATGCACAAACCACATGACGGGGGAGAAGAAGATGTTCACCTCCTACGTCAAGAACAAGGATTCCCAGGACTCGATCATCTTTGGAGATGGGAACCAAGGCAAGGTTAAAGGACTAGGAAAGATAGCCATTTCATCCGAGCATTCCATATCCAATGTGTTCTTAGTTGAATCGCTCGGGTACAACTTATTGTCTGTCAGTCAACTATGTAATATGGGTTATAATTGTCTATTTACCAAAGTAGATGTGTCTGTCTTTAGAAGGAGTGATGGTTCATTAGCTTTTTAGGGTGTACTAGATGGTAAACTCTACTTAGTTGATTTTTCGAAAGAGGAGGCCGATCTAGATGCATGCTTAATTGCTAAGACTAGCATGGGCTGGCTGTGGCATCGCCGTCTAGCACATGTTGGGATGAAGAACCTTCATAAACTTCTAAAGGGAGAACATGTGTTAGGACTAACCAATGTATTTTTCGAAAAAGATAGACCTTGTGTAGCTTGTCAAGCAGGTAAACAGGTGGGAAGCACTCATCACAGCAAGAATGTGATGACCACATCAAGACCTCTGGAGCTACTACATATGGACCTCTTCGGACCCGTTGCCTATCTTAGCATCGGGGGAAGTAAGTATGGTCTAGTAATTGTTGATGATTTTTCCCGCTTCACTTGGGTATTCTTTTTGCAGGATAAATCAGAAACCCAAGGGACCCTAAAGCGCTTTCTAAGGAGAGCTCAAAACGAATTTGAGCTCAAGGTGAAAAAGATAAGAAGCGACAACGGGTTCGAGTACAAGAGCTTACAAGTGGAGGAGTACCTTGAGGAGGAAGGAATCAAGCACGAGTTCTCCGCTCCCTACACACCACAGCAAAACGGTGTGGTAGAGAGGAAGAACAGGACACTTATCGACATGGCAAGGACGATGCTTGGAGACTTCAAGACACCCGAGCGGTTTTGGTTGGAGGCTGTGAATACAGCTTGCCACGCCATAAACCGGGTCTACCTTCATCGCCTCCTCAAGAAGACCTCGTATGAACTTCTAACCGATAACATACCCAACGTTTCATACTTTCGTGTATTTGAGAGTAAATGTTACATTCTAGTAAAGAAAGGTAGAAATTCCAAATTTGCTCCCAAAGCTATAGAAGGGTTTTTGTGTGGCGGAACTGCCCGAATTATTCCAACTTAAGTGCCTAAGCCCTACCTTAGAGGCTAGACCACACTTAAATGGGAATAACCCGTCAATCCCTCGGATCTAGTCCGACACGGCCACTGACAGGATCAAGTACCACAATCTCACTCGATGGTGAGTCACAGAGCAAATACAATAAAGCATAAAACCATGCATTAAGGAGTATTAAATTATTACATCCACATCGGAGTTTTTGCAAAAGTTGTCATCATTGTTCGAAGTGCAGCGGAATAAAACTAACGATAGATAAATGGAGGGATGGGGAAGCCTGTCCCATCACTCCTCATGCTCCTCCTCGGCCGAGGCGGGGTCCCACTCGACAGTCCAACCCGGTGGCAAGGCGGACGGCCAAGTCACTCCAGCAACCATGTCCTCCAGAGAACCTGTAAAATTATGCCACAAGCAAGGCTGAGTATACTAATACTCAGCTAGACTTACCCGATGTGAGGAGTCTACTCCTCTACCTCTAGACATCCAGCTGTTTGGCTGTGGGGTTTGGTTGCCAAAAGCACTAGCTGAGTTTTCTAATCAAGTTTTTAACTTTGTCAACTTAAGTGTGACTCTCTTAAGGCTAAACATGTACTAACTACTCATACATAGTAGCAAACATTTTTAGCAATCAACATCTTGTATCATCTCAGCACAAGTTCACTTATTACTCAATGTAGCAGCATGGATCAAGCAGTCTCATTAGCTGCGAGAAGCAGACGATTCGAATCGAGTTTTTATCCTTGCAAGGTAAACCTAAACACATGACATGGCGAGGCACTCCATCCCCACACATATCAACCGTCCCCATCGATTCCCCGTCAGCAGATCAGGGCTCACTGCCTTGGCGTACAATGCCTCACTGACCCCGACTGGCCGTCGTGCAGTGACCGCACTTGTACCCACCATAACCGGAATGAGAGACTACATCTCAGGTCACGTGAGGGGCAAAGTCTACTGCCAGGTTCAATCAGGTACTAGGCTTACCGATTTACCATATTTCTCGGTATGTGTTTAGTACGTTCAAACGCTTGACTCACGGTACCACACCTTAATCCTTATTCCATTTTTTTCCATCTCATAGACAACCAATCCCCATGGATTGTTGTCTACCAGTAGTATCATAATAGTATGAAAGTGGGTACAACCAAAACCTGATCTCGCGCGAGTGCTAGAAAAATCACTCGTCTTCTACCGAGATCCTAATTAAATAAAGCAACTACTCGACCTATCATACTAGTATTCATCTCAAAAGGATTCCTGAGATCATGCAACTAGGGTTTCAAACAATTCCTACACCTAAGTGCACAATCAATCCTACAATCATTAGGTGAAGTAAAGTAGCATAAATAACAGGTTATGCATAGAACCGGGGCTTGCCTTCCAAGGCTGTGGCAGGCAGATCCTCTGATGCAGACTCTGGGGCTGGATCCGGGGCTACCTCCTGAGCAGCTCCTTGCTCCGGCACGAGGACGTACTCTTCGTCAGCAAGGTTACAATCTATCGAAATGCAATGAACATGTATGTCATGATTATGCAAGATTTAACAACATTATGCTAGGCGAAGAAAAACTAAGTTGATGAGTAACTTATGGTTTTCGGGTCATATGTGGCTTTTAATGGTTTATGCTTATCATTTCTAGGTCTAGGTTTTGCTAGGGGTAGGCATAGGTAATTGGTATTGCCTTTATATATCTTAGTGAACAAGTTATAAAGAGTTTTAGGATGACACTAATTTTCCACTATTCATATCTCCCTTTCTTTATTCTCATTTCATGGCTTCTAGTGTAGGTTTGAACTACGACAGTGGTTTAACAATTTCCAAAAATTCTGTAAAAATTACAGTGGATTGCCATTGGTCACTATAGCCCATTCTAGGAAATTGAGGTTCAAAAACAAAAAGGCTAAGCTTTAGACAAAAATAACAAAGGTGGTGTAAAATGGGTCACTTTACACTACACCTCACCATTAGAGTTGAGTTTCTTCCTAAGGGTCATTTTTGTTGGGATCTAACAGTAATACTAAACCTCTGTGCCAAAATTTACAGGAAGTTAATTGGTGATTATTTAGTTGTGATTTTCTAAAGTTTTATGCCAAAAAGGTGCTTATAACTAACTTGTCATTTGAAAAATATCAAACAACAGATTTTGTATTTTTCCTATGTTCATAATAGCCAAACATTAGTTATCCTAAGGTTTGAGGGGTTTTCACCTTAGGGTTATTTTTGTAGGGTTTTTCTAAGTTTCCCTGGTTTTCTAAAAATAAAAGGGATCCTACTTATTTTATACTAAACCAGGGTATGATAGATTTTTCCAGTGAACTTCATTGAATAAGTACCCTAATAAAAATAGAGGTGCCCTCTGTTTCATTATTTAAATTACATTTTCTATTTTTCTTAACCTTAAGTATATTGTAAAATAAGTGGTAAAAACTAACTTAATGGAGTGGACAGAGAGGTTTAACATTTTTAAACAGGTTAGTAGGTAGATACAAACTTCTCCAATTTTTCCTAACCCTAGTCAAATAATATAACTATTTTTCTTTCTATTATTGAGCTTTTGGCCAAAACTATAATTAAATCAGAGCTTTAAAGTTTTCTATAGTACATAGGGGGTTTTATATTTTTCTTAAGTAGGTTACATTATTTAGGGTCTGACAAAATTGGTTTGACCAAATTTGGATGAGTTAAACAGAAGTTATGAATTTTTAAAGTCTCTGTTCAATTTAAAAACAGATTTAAATAAGAATTTCCTGGAAAAGCAATTTACACCGAGGTCCCTGGGTTTAAACTGAATCAACCCACTCAAATCTACCCCTGAGCCACTATTCCCCTGAGTCGCTGACAGTTCAAAAAGCCCCCTGACCTTTTCTTCCTCTCACCCGCAGTCCTTCCCCCAATGTAAACAGTACCCACGGGAAAGAAAAGGGTGCGCGGCTTACCGGCGGCGAGATAGGTCCGGCGAAGGGCAGGGTTGGCTCGGGGAGGCTCTGGCGGTCACAGCGAGGTGCGGCTCGCTGGCGGGGATGGCCGGAATCGTCCGGTCCACGTGCGCAGGCGGGTGCTCTCGTCGGCGGCGAGTGTACCGGCCAAACTACGGTGATCTGGTCCAATCCAAGGGCACGGTGAGCTTCACAGGGTGATGTAGAGGCCATGCGCGCAACAAATTGGGAAATGGTGCAGAGGCTTACCCGGTCCACGTGCGCCGGCGGGGAAAGAACTCCGGCGAGCACGGCTACGCTATTCCGGTGACGCGGGTCCTCGGTTCAAGCTTGAGCAAGCTTCACGGCCTCACCAGGAAGCTATCTGAGGGCTTGGATCGAACGGAGGAGGACGGGAAAGGGGCTGGCCACAGTGGTTGCTCTCGGGCGGCACTGGCGGGTCGCGGGGAGGTCACCGGAGCCAAGGGCTGGCTCGGGAAGGTCAGGCGAGGTACGGAGAAGGCAATGGGGGAAACAGCCGAGCACTGGGGCGGGTTTTATAGCCGTGGCGCGGGCGTGGTCACGGGCGGCCGCGGGCGCGCGGGGGTTCGCGCATGGGCGTGCTCTGAGCGCGCTCCCGGATGTCAGCCCGCGTCGAACACGTGGAAGCTTGCTTCTGCCATGGTTCAACGGTGGATTTGAGCACCAAAGCGTGCGTATCTTGGCAAAGTCACTGTGTACGGTCGCTTCCCTGCTCCATATCCTACCTTTTTGCTATGAGTTCCAAGTCAAGATATGGTCGGGGTAGGGAGATAGAGGGGGAGAAGTTGGCTGTGTCAGCTAGGTCCAAGCCGAGACAAAAATTGTGTCAAGTCGTGTCTAGCACCCTAGGGTAGGTGTCATCTCTTTCCAGAGTATTCTAGGGTTAATTTGGCGCCACTTTGTCAATTGGGTCAAAGGGTTTTGAAATTTGGATTAGGGTGAACATGTGGAATCTTTGTTCAAGGGTTAGTTTTTATACTTAGGCAAAATCTGAATTCTCCATTTTGCTGAACCTTAGGTGAACTTTTTAGGACTTTTCTGAAAACTTTTTGGGGGTACTTCCTTACTACTAATTGTAGGTTATGAAGTATATTACAACTTTTATATTTGGCCCAAGCCATGATCATAAGGTTTACATGACCTTTTGATCCTAGCTTCAATTAGGGTTCCTATTGCCAAGAGGGGTTTGCTTTAGGGTTTTGGAAAAATCCCCACTTAGATGTGCATGACAAGCTAGGGCATGATATCCAAGATAGTTTGCACTTGCTTAGGACCTTGAATTCCAAGTTTGAGGTACCTTGCCCAATTCAATCCTCATGTGATAATAGGTTAACAGGGGTAGTCCTGGGTGGACACCCTAAGTAACACCTAGGGTGTTACAACCCTCCCCCCTTAAAGGAATCTCGTCCCGAGATTTTCGGTAGAGTCCCTTGGAGGGGTGCTCGAAGGTGTGCTGGTGCTACTCTCTCTTTATACTCAAGTTTCTCTTATTACTGCTCTTCGAATGTCATTCTCTTTGCAACTTCAGAAGGAAGTCCTTTTTAAGTTAAATCCACAACTTAGACTATCCTTGCTATCTAAGTTTTTCTTGAAATTATTTTCAAAGGGCAGGTGGGGTGGGGTTTCGGGGTTACGTACCGACTCCTTTGGGCAGAAAGTCGGGGAAGCGAGAGCGTAGGAAATCCTCAGTCTCCCACGTAGCTTCTTCTGCTGAATGGTGACTCCATTGAACCTTATACATCCTGACTGATCTTGCCCGAGTTGACCTCTCCTTCTGATCTAATACCTTGATAGGGTACTCTTGATAGGACAAGTCTGGTTCTATCTCAATGTCTGGTTCCGGTAGCACTTCAGTGGGTAGACAAACACATTTCCGCAGCTGAGATACATGGAACACATTGTGAACTGCTGACATGTGAGGTGGCAATTCCAGTTGATAGGCTACGGGTCCACAAGCCTCCTTGATCTCGTAGGGTCCAATGTAGCGAGGAGCTAACTTGCCCTTGATCCCGAATCTCTGGACACCCTTGGTGGGTGACACCTTAAGATAAACATGATCTCCCACCTCAAACTGTAGAGGCTTTCGCCTCTTATCATGATAGGTCTTTTGCCTGGCCTGAGCAGCTTCTAGGTTCTTCTTAATGATCATGACCTTTGCCTCTGCTTCAAGTACCAAATCTGGCCCAAAAATTTCCCTCTCTCCCGCTTGAGACCAATTTAGTGGGGTCCTACACCTTCTCCCATATAATGCCTCAAAGGGTGCCATCTTATGACTGGACTGATAGCTGTTATTATAAGAAAATTCTGCCAAGGAAAGACACTTGTCCCAATCCTTTCCGTAGTGTAGTGCACATGCCCGCAACATGTCTTCCAAAATCTGATTCACCCTTTCCGTCTGGCCATCGGTTTGGGGATGATAGGCTGAGCTTCGTATGACCTGGGTCCCAAGTGATTCCTGCAATTGCTCCCAAAATCGTGCCACAAATGGTGCTCCTCGGTCTGAGACTATAGTCCTTGGTATCCCATGCAAACGAACTATCTAGTCGATGTAAATTTCCGCATACTTCTCCGTCCTGTGGGTGGTATGTACTGGCAAGAAATGAGCTGTCTTGGTCAATCTGTCCACAATAACCCAAATTGAATCATGGTGCCTGGAGGTGTTGGGCAATCCCACTATAAAGTCCATGCAAATGTCCTCCCATTTCCAAGATGGTATGGGAAGGGGTTGCAAAGGGTCTGCTGCCTTCAAGTGACTAGCTTTTATCCTCTGGCAAGTGTCACACTCAGATACGTACTTGGCAATTTCCCTCTTCATTCTGGTCCACCAATATAAAGTTCTAAGGTCATGGTACATCTTGTTGCTACCAGGGTGCATGGAGAATTTGGAAAGGTGAGCTTCATCCAGTATCTTCTTCCTGAGCTCAGGGTCCTTGGGAACAACCAATCGATCTCCAAACCATAAAATTCCCTTACTGTCCTGACGGAAACACTTGTATTTTTCCGCCTTCTGCTTGAGCATGTCTTTGATAACCTGTACACCTTTATCCCCAATCTGTGCCTGGACTATTTGCTCTTGCAATGTGGGCTCCACCGAGATATAACTTAATTCACTGGAAGGAACAACTTCCAGGTTCAGCTTACACAACTCATCACACAGGGTGGTGACTCTTGCATCCATGTTCATACAATTGCACTGGGTCTTTCTGCTCAAAGCATCTGCCACAACATTGGCCTTGCCAGGGTGGTAATGCACCTCCAAATCATAGTCCTTGATTAGCTCTAACCATCTCCTCTGCCTCATGTTAAGGTCTGCCTGAGTGAAAATGTATTTGAGACTCTTGTGATCAGTGTAGATGTTACAGTGAGCTCCCATCAAGTAGTGTCTCCATATCTTAAGAGCATGAACCACCGCTGCCAACTCCAGATCATGTGTTGGGTAGTTCTGCTCATGGGGTCTAAGTGCTCGGAAAGCATAAGCAATCACTCTGTTCTCTTGCATCAAGACACATCCCAATCCCGTACCAGAGGCATCACAATAAACTTCGAAGGGCTTGGTGTTATCAGGTTGAGCCAGCACTGGGGCTGTTGTCAAAAGCTGCCTCAAAGTATGAAAGGCATCTTCACACTTTTGGTTCCAATCATACTTGACTCCCTTCTTCAACAGTTCAATCATTGGTTTGGCAATTCTGGAGAAATCCAGAATAAATCGTCGATAATACCCTGCCAATCCCAGAAAACTCCTAATCTGCCTCACTGTAGTTGGAGGTTTCCAGTCCATCACTTCTTGTACTTTCTCAGGATCAACTGATATCCCATCCTAAGAAATTGTGTGACCCAAGAATTTTATTTCCTTCAGCCAGAATTCACACTTAGACAACTTAGCATAAAGATGATGACCGCGCAGTCGCTGAAGCACGATGTGCAGGTGCTCAGCATGTTCGTCTTCATTCTTGGAATAGACCAAAATATCGTCAATGAAAACGACCACAAACTTGTCCAGTTCTGGCATGAATACTGAGTTCATCAAGTACATAAAATAAGCCGGGGCATTGGTCAGCCCAAAAGACATCACCAAAAACTCATACAGCCCATATCTGGTGGAGAAAGCCGTCTTGGGAATATCACTTGCACGGATCTTGATCTGATGGTAACCTGAGCGAAGGTCTATCTTGGAGAATACCTTGGCTCCCACTAATTGATCAAACAGAACATCAATACGGGGTAACGGGTATTTGTTCTTGATAGTCACCGCATTGAGAGGGCGGTAGTCAACACATATCCTCAAACTCTCATCCTTTTTATTCACGAATAATGCAGGACATCCCCAAGGTGAAGTACTTGGGCGAATGAACCCCTTGTCCAACAATTCTTGCAGTTGTTTCTTCAGTTCCGCCAGTTCCGCGGGAGGCATCCTATAGGGTCTCTTGGAGATAGGAGCAGTCCCGGGTTGCAACTCGATTGCGAACTCGATGTCTCGGTCAGGTGGCATCCCTGGCAACTCATCCGGAAACACATCCGGGTAGTCGCAGACCACTGGGATCTTTTCCACTGGTAACTCCATCATAACGAAGGCACAGGAACGGGTGCATCCCTGGTCGGGTAGATATAAGGTGATCTCGCCATCCAAAGGGGAGCGGATCTCTATGGCTCTAGCTGCGACATCAATCACCGCGTGGTGTCGTGATAACCAATCAGTCCCTAAGATGATGTCCACACTATCCAATCCCATTATCAATAGAGTGGTTTTGAAAATGAAACTACCCAACTTAATTGGTACGTGCCTATTGATCTGATAGGTGGCAACCCTGCCTCCTGGTGTTGAGATTGTAATACCCCCATTGGTGTGGTGAAAAGGCAATTGGCACTTGGCACTAAATTTGGTACTGATAAAACTGTGTGAGGCACCAGAATCAAAAAGAACAATAGCAGGATAATTCAAAACTGTAAAGATACCAGTCAAGACGGGTGCTCTCTCTGGAATATCAGCCATGGTGGTGAAGTTTAGCCTGCCCTGCCTCACTTGCACCTTATGCCTCTTGCCTTGATTCTGATTAACATACTGCCCCTGCTTCTGCTGGTTCTTGGGGCAATTCTTGGCGTAGTGTCCGGTGTTGCCACAGGTGAAACACCTGTTGTCATTTGCCTGGCGATACTGCTGCTGCTGCTGATTGTTCCTCTGAGCTGGAAATTGGGTGCGGTTCGGTGCCGGCTGCTGCTGCTGCGGTGGTCGGATCACCCATCTCCCTTGCTGCTGCTGTGGTCCCCGGTTCTGAGTGTCGGACACAATCCTGAAGTGCTGTGGCTGAGTTGAGGGTCCTGCCACAGGGGTCTTCCTCTTCTTTTCTGCCTGTCGAGCTGTAATGCAGTCCTCCTGGGAGATATCCATGTTGACCAACTCATTGTAGCTGTTGGCCCTGACAGTGTTGAGACGATCACGGAGCTTAGTGCTGAGCCCCCGTCTGAACCTGTCCCTCTTCTTCTCGTCCGTGTCTGCATGGTACCCAGCATACTGGCACAAGTCATTAAAGGCCTGGGCATACTGCAACACTGTCCTGTTGCCCTGAGTGAGTGCCAGAAACTCGTTGAGCTTTCGGTCCATGATGCTTGCGGGTATGTGATGTCCCCTGAAAGCTGCCTTAAACTCCCTCCATTCCACCTCATGGTCAGCCGGTTGCATAGCAAGATAGTGGTCCCACCATGTCCGCGCGGGTCCGCGAAGCTGCTGAGTAGCGAACCGGACCTTAGTGACTTCTGAGCAAGCTCCATGGAGTAGCGGGAATTTGGATTCCACTACCCGCAACCACACATCTGCATCAAGTGGATCCTCTGCCCTTGTGAACAATGGGGGCTGGGTACTGAGGAACTCTTGGTAGGTAGCTGCCGCAGGGTGACGCTGATGGTCCCCACCACCATAGTGCTGAGGTGGTGGCTGACGCTGAGCTAGTTGCCTCAAGATCTCATTCTGTTGGGCCATCAGCTCCTGCAGAGTGGGGGTGGTGGTGGCGGTGGAGGAACGCGCTCATTCTGGCCACGACGCTGCCTCCCGGCCATCTGAAAAACCACATAAATACTTAACACCATATCTCCCATTCAAGATTTAATCGCGGTGAAAAGAGTCAACAGCAAAATGATAGACTCCAACTTCAACAAAAGGATTTATAAAGGCATAACTTTTTCCTTCCAAATTTAAAACTGATAACAGCATCCATCCAACATGCTTCCAAAAGAGTTTATCACGATTACATCATTGTCCCAAAAAGACTCAACTCTATCCAGCCTAGTACCCCAAGGGTGCAAAAGCTAAGCTAGCTGCGAGGAGTCCTACATTACCGATCTCTATTCCTACTCTGGCAACTAATGAGCGAAAGAGGCGACACTCGACTCAGGGGAAGGTGGCCTCTGTCGGTGTTTTGGGTCCGACCGCACACCCGGGGTTGCCCCTCAAGGTGTTTTAGGAGTAGGACGGTGTTGACAACTGTAGCAAAATGGTTCGTGCAGATCGCACGAGGGACAGTGGACGAGGTTTACAGGTTCGGGCCGCTTAGAGATGCGTAACACCCTACGTCCTGGTGAGTATGCTTGGTGAATGTGGTTACAAGAGAGCTCTCTGGATTGAGAATACAGAGAGTTGATGTGGGTGGCTAAGTAAAGGGTCGATCGTTCTGAAGGGGTGCCCCCTAGGCCTTATATACTCGACCGTGGGGCAGTACACGTGGATAAGATAGCAGCAAGTAGCTAAAAGATAGTGAACCTCTTGAGATTATCCCTACGTAACCCTCGCCGACTTATCCTCGCGTGGCTTCGTTGCATGGAGGCTCCAGCGCGGGAAAGTCGGATCTCTGTTGCGGTCATTCGCTCGATGCTGTGGGCCGTCCGGGCTTGTACCAATCCGGCCTCATGTCGTTCTGCTTCGCTGGTTGTTTCTCCCTAGGCCCACGAAAGAATGACCTTACGATTTATTGGGCCCTTGGGCCTTTCGTGAGGTCCTTTACTCTTTTAGTGGACCCGGGGGATATCTATCCCCCACAAGCCCCCGATCTTTGGGTTAATTTAGAGGTAATCAACCCGAAGATCCTAGGTCCAGCTTGCATGTAATTTGAAGAAAGATGGCTTCCTGTTGTCTTCTCCTGCTCCGATCACTCGTTGACCAAAGCCTAGTTTCGTGTCTGTGCCTTAGAGGTCGGCATTCCAATTTGTAGGATTCTGAACTTCATTGGGTGCACCAGAGGTGCACCCAATGGGTGTAGCCCCCGAGCTTCGAGTAGATCTTAGAAAATAATCTACTCGAAGGTCTTCAGTAGGGATTATTTCCATTTGTGTTCCTTCATTTTGGTTGAGGGTTGGCTTTTTTAATCTAGTCCCACGCTTTAGAAATCGGCACTATCTCGGCTTGGAATGATAATCCATGGGGTGCACCGGAGGTGCACCCAATGGGTGTAGCCCCCGACCTTCAAGTGGATTTTTGAGGATAATTCACTCGAAGGTCTTCTTTTTATGTCCTTTTGCTGAAGATTATCCTTTCTGCTTGTAAAAAAGTTGGCATGATGTCATCCGCGCTATGTCATCAATATTATGCTTCAGAGGTCAGCATGTATTTTGTCTTTTGCAGCCGAGTTCGCAATCCATCCGTATCTTGCTAGGTAGTGTAATTTATTTGCTCTGTGACTGATTGGACATTTGATGGACGTTCTCTGTCTAGTCTTCAAGTCGTGTCTGTCGACCATATTTTGCACTCTACTGGCTATATTTGGCTTCCCTCTAACTCTCGTTGATATCTCATTTTTGTCTTGAGGCATTGACTGCGTGCCCTGCACAGATGTGACCATTTTGAAAAATATACTGATAATTCCTGGGCGTCCCCCCCCCTAATGGGTGTGGGCAAGGGATGGCTTGGTACGCTGAGTGTTTTAGCCGGCTGCTTCTGAGTAGTAATGTGATGGGACGGCGAGTGTAATCATATCCTTTGCGTTGTTGACTGGAGTCCCAATGGGTGTAGTGTTGCATGAAGCGGCGTCAGCCGCCTGACGTGTCTCCAGACGGGTGGAAGTGCTTATTGAATGCTTTGCGACTGTTCAGTGACCGCGGTTGGAGGTGAGCGGTTGACTTTCCCTTCTATAAATAACACCGTTGCCCCTCTGGTTTTTTCACATCTCTTCGCTGTTCTTTACTGCTTCCTTCTCTTCTCTCCCGTCTGCTTCCGCCATGGGCAAGAGCAACAAGCGCAAGCGCGAACCGACTCCTCCATCGGAGGATTTCGGTGACTCGGAATACTCGGAGGAGGAGTTCTCCTCCGAGTCCGAGGGAACTTCGGCTCCCGTCTCTCCCCCGGCGTCGTCCGATGACTCGGACGACTCCCAGGGGATAGCCGCGGAAGTCTGGTCATACATCCGGGCCGTCGAGCGCTCCGGGCTCGAGGGCTCGGATGAATCGGAGTACTCCTCGGATGAGGAGGACTCTGACGGCGGCGGCGAGGACGAGGACGACGACGACGACGGCGACGACGACGGTGGTGGCGACGGCGACGGCAGCGGCAGCGGCAGGGGCAGCGGCGACGGCGGCAGGGACGGTGATGGCGGCGGTAGCAGGGGCAGCACCAAGGGTGGCAGCAGCAAGGGCAGCACCAAGGGCGGCGGCGGCAGCAGGGGCAGGGCCAGTGGCTAGACGCCACTGGTCTTCTTAGATATTAGTATAGTATAGTATAGTTAGAATAATGTAGTGGTAATGTAGAGTAGTATAGCGTAGTGTAGTAGTAGTAATGTAATGTAGTAATAGTAGGGGAGTATCAACTCGCGAAGAGTTGATTTGTAAGTTTATTAACTTCCCTTTGAATGAAAGAATGACGTTTGGCTTCTCTTTTGATGACTTCCCCGTTTACTTGTGAGTGTAATTCCTTTGAAAGAGTAAGCGAAATACTCGAGCATTGAACTGATGTTTTCTGAAATGGTTGCCGAGTAACTTTGTAGGTGGTGTCGGCGCTTGTAGAAGTAACTGCCGAGTACCTGAAGATTGTGTCTGCGTTTTTAGAAGCAACGCCGAGTAACTGAATATGATATCAATGTTTTAGAAGCAACGCCGAGTGACTGAATATGATATCAACGTTTTAGAAGCAACGCCGAGTGACTGGAGGTCGGCTTCGGCATTTTAGAAGTAATGCCAAGCAACTGAACATGAAAACAGCGTTTTAGAAGCAACACCGAGTGACGGGAGGTCGACGTTGGCATTTTAGAAGTAATGTCGAGCGACTGAATACGAAATTAGCGTTTTGGAAGCAACGCCGAGTGACGGCAGGTCGGCGTCGGCATTTTAGAAGTAATGCCGAGCGACTGAATACGAAATCAGCGTTTTAGAAGCAACGCCGAGTGTCTGGAGGCCGACGTCGGCATTTTAGAAGTAATGCCGAGCGACTGAATACGAAATCAGCGTTTTAAAAGCGACGCCGAGTGACGGCAGGCCGCCCGAGCCACTTTGAGGATGGTGGCCGAGTGATGAGGTGGCGCATTAGTGTTCTGGGGATAACTGCCGGGTGACCACGTGGCACGCTGGTTTTGGAAATAACCGCCGGGTGATGACTGAGCACTTTTTGAAACGGTATCTGGCTCGAGAATATCCCATAAGAGCTGCGCTTTTAGCCGCCTTTGCTTTCCGTGCCCTAGTTCTTGCATTCCCGCTTCCGAATCCTCTCTGCCGCTCGCCTCCACTCTGCTCGCTGGTAGAATCGAGATGGCGCCCAAGAGGAAGACCGCGAGCTCGTCCGCTGTGGTGATTCCTCCAATCGATCCCAACAGCCAGTTGCCTTTTGCAGGTAACCACATGTCCATCATTTCCGAAGCTGAACTCCTCCACCTCGTGTCCATCGGGGTTCTTCCTCCGCGGGAACTCTGTTCTTGGCGGATTTGCCACGGGACTACTGTCCCGACAGAGGATACCCACGAGTCTGTAGTTTATGCCCCTTTTCTTCTCCGCGGCCTTGGCCTTCCCATCTCTCCCTTTTTCCGCGGTCTCCTTGATTTCTACCACATTAACCTGACCCATCTGAACCCTAACTCAATTCTGCAAATCTCCATCTTCGTTCACTTATGTGAAGCCTTTCTTGGCGTGCTGCCGCATTTCGGCTTATGGAAATACCTGTATCATTGTCGCCCTGGGATGGCCGGGGGACAACATCAGTTGGTCGGAGGTGCCAGTTTGGAGATGCGCCGCGGACGGAAGACTAAGTATCTTGAGATTCCCCTTAAAGACAGTATTAAGGGATGGCGTCTAGAGTGGTTCATAGTTGATAATTATGGAAATTCTCTCCCCTCCCGGTCGGGAAGACAGCCAGACGTTCGCACCCCAAGCTGGACCGAGTCTCCCACATATGAGGAGGTAGCTGAAGCGGGTGTGTTGCTAGCTGAAGTTGGACTGCTGAAAGAGAGAGGTCTAACTGCTGAAGCTGTGGTCGCTGACTTCGTTTTCAAGAACATTCAGCCACTGAAAGATAGGGTCTACCCAGCTTATCTGTATCGAGGGCTAGCCGACTCAACTCGGGTTACCAACAGGAGAATCCCTTCTGCAGACTTGGTGAGCCGACTGGAAATGATTCTCAGGGGCAAGGTGTCCAATGTTGGTGCTCCGGTGGCGTACTCGGCCTGGAACTTGCCTCCTGCCAAAGCCTTCACCCTTTTCGTGTCAAATCCACCTGTGACTGATGGCAATTTGGGCCTTAGAGTGCGACCCTCTGCTAAAGAAGTCAGTGCTTTGGTTGCTTCGCTTGAGGAGATTCCTGATGACGAACGACAAGTCCATTTTGAGGTGCCCCTGAACCCTAGTGATGCAGATATAAATGCCATGCTTGATCTGCTAGCTGAGGATTCTTCCGACGCTGCTCCTACTGGTACATTAGCAGTAGTGCCCCTCCCAGAGGTTGATACAACTTCGGATGTTCAGAAACCTGTCAGTACTCGCCCGAGGCGCCCTAGTCGAACCAATCAGCCTGAGCCTTCTGCTGATGAGCAAAAGAAGAAAAGAAGACGCGTCTGGCGAGTATCCAGTTTTGATGAGGACGCTGGTACCTCAGTTCCTGCTGCTGAAGAAATGCCTGCGACTGGACTTACTGGCACTGACCCCAATGGGTGTACCCAAACTGCTACCGATCCTAATGTGGGTGCTCCACCTGTTGCTGATCCCAATGGGTGTGCTGCTTGTGTTGTCGTTGTGGATGACGAGGGGGAAGAGAATGAGGTTCCTTTGACTCGAAAGAACAGCCAGCAGTTCATCGCCAGTGGTGAGAGTAGTGGAGTTCCCTCTCCTGCTTTGTCTGCCCTCATTGGTCTACAAGAACTGTCTCTGGCCAACTTTGATCAAACTCTTGAGGATATGGTCCCAGAGGACTTGTTATCGGAGCCAGTGGATGATGGTGCAATGGAGGCTTGTGCTGACGTGCCCGATGCTGGGTTGAGGTCATCCCGTGCCTCGTCGACCTTAGAGCGCGATCTTGAGGGCCGGGAGACTGACTTGAATCGTCCTGGTCCTATGGAGGTAGATGAGGGCCCATCAACCTTAGAAGTGGTTATTGCAGAGAACTTGGACCTCAAGAGTGGTGCTGTCATATGCCCAGCCCCCGAGGGTGTCGCCGGGGATGACTTAGCTCGGGTGGAGAGTGTAAGCCACTGCCCAGCCCCCGAGGGTACTACCGGGGATGATCCGGCTCAAATGGGCAGTGCCAACTATGACACAGCCCCCGAGGATGCCCGAGCAGGGTCTCCTTCCTGTACCTCCATGGACGTTCACGCGGGATCTCCTCCACACTCTGGCTGTATGGTGGTAGCCCAGAATTTGGATCAGGGAATCGCTTTAGAGGGCAGCGCCCCTGCTGACCGAGTGTTGGGCTCTGTTGAAGGTACTGAGTTGATCTCTGCTGATTCGTTGCAAACTGCTCCGGGTGGTGGCTTTACATCTGCTTATCAACTGATTTCTCCTGATTTGGGGATCCCTTCGTTCTTCTCCAACCTCCAGGTACTGTGATGTATTTTAACTTGAATTTTATATTGCCTGAACTGCTGTCGTCACACTCGTCTGTTTTCCTCATCAGGCTTTGGTGGATGGGATGGCCAGCCAGCTGAGGCTTCAGGGTGCTTCCACCCCGGAGGTAGCTTCATCTCTTGCACGTTGGAACCCAGTGTCACTTCAACGTCGCGTCTCTGAATTGGAGGCAACCAATGCTGGTTAGTGCTTTTTTGCTTCTCTCTGCCTTCACTGTGGACTGCCTTACCTTTTGACCCCATTTTGTTTGATTATCTCTCGCTAGGAGTGACTCGGCAGATTTCAATTCTTGAGGAAAAACACTCCCGAGATCTGGCTGAATTGGCTCAGCGGTGCACTGACTTTGAGGAGAAGTACTCTCAGGGCCAAATTGAACTGGGTCAAGTTTCTGCTGCTTTAGATGACGTCAATGCCCTGAATTCTTCCCTTCATGCTCAGCTTGATTCTGAAAAGGTAATATACAAAACTGTGCCTTGCCTTGCTGTGCTCCTATTACTTGCTTGGTTTTTGAAGGAACTGACTTTTGCTCGCAGGAAGAAAAGCGTATCCTTGCTGCTTCTCGTGACAATCTTGACAGGTTGTATCGTGATTCTAGCAATTCGCTGACTATCTTGGAGAGAAGTCATTGCTTCACCATGGAAGAATTAGACCTCCAACGTTGTAAGCTGCAGGAATCCATGGATGAGGTAACCCGGCTCAGGCAGTTGATATCAGCAAAGGATGCTACTATCAAAGAACTCCGAGCTTCCAAAAAATCCGTTGCCCAGGAGTTAGAGACTGCTCGACTGGCTGCTAAAGTCGCTGAAGAAACTTCTGTTACTCTCAAGGCCCAGCGCGACAAAGCCCTGGACAAGGCTATTCGGGTGCGACGAATCTTGATGAGGAGACCCGGCGTGGTTGTTCCTGAAGACATAAGGGCTGACGTGAATGCTACCCCTGATTCCTCGAGTCGCCCTTCTTCGTCGGTCGCTCCTGAGAAAGACATTGTAAAATAGAGAAACATTTTGCGTGCTCCGAGCGCGCGGTTAGCATGATCGAATATTTGTTAGAGGACATCAGTTTATCATTCGAATGACATAATTACTCTCTCATTGTATCAGAATTTGTTAGTTCGTGAGTTGGCAGTAATGACGCATGATGATTATGAAATTTGTTTGCGGGATATAGAAGTCATCCCCTGAATTACATAGGCGCGAGCATGTTGCACCGGTCTTAAGTTGTTGCCAACTTAAGTCGATTGATCCGTTAGTAGGGCATAGTGGTCGCCCTGAGTTAAGTAAGCATTAGCATGTTGCACCGCCTTAAGTCGTCGCCGACTTAAGTCAATTGCTCCGTTTGTAGGGCATAGTGGTCACCCCGGGTTAAGTAAGCGTGAGCATGTTGTACCGCCTTAAGTCGTTGCCGACTTAAGTCGATTGCTCCGTTAGCAGGGCATAGTGGTCACCCTGAGTTAAGTAAGCGTGAGCATGTTGCACCGCCTTAAGTCATTGCCGACTTAAGTCGATTGCTCCGTTAGCAGGGCATAGTGGTCACCCTGAGTTAAGTAAGCGTGAGCATGTTGCACCGCCTTAAGTCATTGCCGACTTAAGTCGATTGCTCCGTTAGCAGGGCATAGTGGTCACCCTGAGTTAAGTAAGAATGCAAGTCAATCGTAAATGAACTGAGTATCCTTGAAACCTCTTTTTTATTGATGACATATTTCCACTTTACAGAGTACATCATCATCCCAGCAGTTTTGAGATACAGCTAGGGATAAAACTTTCTGAGGTGTTCTATGTTCCAGGAGTTCCCAACTTCTGTGCCATCCATCTGAGTGAGGCGATACGATCCGGGCCGAGTGACTTCTGCTACCACGAAGGGTCCTTCCCATAAGGGTGATAACTTGTGTCGTCCCTCCCCCGTTAGAATTCGGCGGAGGACGAGATCTCCTACTGAGAAGGATCGTTGTCGCACAGCCTTGTCGTGATAGCGCCTTAGAGTCTGCTGGTACCTTGCTGATTGGATTACTACGTTTAGCCGTTCTTCCTCAAGTACATCTATGTCCTCCAGCCTGGTGACCTCAGCTTCTGCTATGCTTTCAAAGATCAGCCTTGGCGCCCCAAACTTGAGATCAGCAGGTAGCACTGCCTCCGACCCATAGACCATGAAGAAAGGAGTGTTTCCATGCAAAGCTCGGCTAGGTTGGGTTCTTAGGCTCCAAACGACATAGGGTAATTCCCTTATCCACTTTCCTGCGAATTTTTCATTCTTATCGAAGACCTTTTTCCTGAGTGCATCCAATATCATCCCGTTGGCTCGCTCAACTTGCCCGTTGGCTCTTGGATGGGCTACAGATGCATACTTGATCTGAATGCTCTTTTGCTCGCAGAAGTCAAAGAATTCTGAACTTGTGAAGTTGGATCCTAAATCAGTTATGATGCTGTTTGGTATCCCGAATCTGAATATTATGTCTTGTATGAATTCCACGGCCTTAGCAGAGGTTAAAGAGGCAATGGGCTTGAACTCTATCCATTTAGTGAATTTGTCAATTGCTACCAATACATGAGTGTATCCCCCTTGAGCTTTCTTGAAAGGTCCAATCATATCCAGTCCCCAGCATGCGAAAGGCCAAGTTACTGGTATGGTCTGCAGTTGCTGTGCTGGCATGTGTTGTTGCCTTGACAAGTATTGGCAGGCTTCGCACCTCTGAACTAACTCGGCTGCATCGTTCTTTGCTGTTGGCCAATAGAATCCTGACCTGAAGACCTTCCCGACTAGTGTTCTGGAGGCTGCATGTATTCCACATTGCCCAGCATGGACCTCCTCCAGAAGTTGCTTCCCAGTGGACGGGAGAATGCACCTCATGAAGACGCCTGATGCACCCCTTCTGTATAATGTCTCCCCAATAAGTGTATAGTGAGCCGACTGTCTTGCAATGCGCTCTGCCGAATTTTTGTCGTCTGGTTCTTCTTCATTCTTTATATACTTAATGATCGGCCTTCTCCAGTCATCAGGGTCTGACTCGGGTTGATCTATGATGTTGCACTCTTCTGTTTGATCCATTGAGATACTTGGCTGCAGAATTTCTTGCACGAAAACTCCGGGTGGGACCTGAGTTCGACTGGACCCTAGCTTGGACAGTACATCGGCTGCTATGTTCTGATCTCTTTCTACATGATGAAATTCCAGACCCTCGAATTTATCTTCCAGCTTTCGGACGGCAGTGCAGTATTTTCCCATTGAATCGCTTGAGCAATCCCACTCCTTGTTTATCTGGCTGATGACTACCAGAGAGTCTCCGTATACCATTAATCTTTTGACGCCCAACGATATGGCAATGTTCAATCCATGGATCAAAGCTTCATACTCGGCTGCATTGTTGGAGGCTGGGAATAGCAACTGGAGGGCGTACTTGAGGTGTTCGCCTCCAGGCGCAGTGAAGAGAATCCCTGCTCCTGCTCCCTGCAGCTTCAGTGAGCCATCAAAATACATTCGCCATACTTCTGCAGTCTCCGGGTTGTCTGGTACTTGCTGTTCAGTCCACTCTGATACGAAATCAACCAGTGCTTGAGTTTTGATGGCAGTGCGAGGTCGGAACTCGATGTCATGAGATCCCAGCTCACAAGCCCACTTGGCTATTCGACCGATGGCTTCCTTGTTGTGAAGAATATCCCCTATTGGAAAACTTGTAACTACTATGACTTTGTGGTCGTCAAAGTAGTGACGCAGCTTGCGGGCAGTTAGAAGTACTGCGTATAATAGCTTCTGAACTTGAGGGTACTTTTTCTTTGAGGGGCCTAGGACTTCACTAATGAAGTAGACAGGATGTTGTACTGGATAGGCATGTCCTTCTTCTATTCGCTCGACTACCAACGCGGTGCTTACCACGTGAGTCGTGCAAGAGATATACAGTAGCAAATCTTCAGCTGGTTGAGTTGACGTAGCTCGCCTGGGTGGTTTCAGTACTGGTGGTGTTGTCAAGAATTTTTTCAGAGCATCTAGAGCTTCTTGTGCTTCTGAAGTCCATTGAAACTTATCCACCTTCTTGAGTAACTTGTAAAATGGCAAACCTTTTTCTCCTAGCCTGGATATAAATCTGCTTAGAGCTGCCATACATCCAGTAAGTCGCTGAACCTTCTTCTGCGATCGAGGTGCTTCCATCTTCATGATAGCTTCAATCTTATCTGGATTAGCCTCAATTCCCCGGTGGCTGACGATAAACCCGAGCAACTTTCCGGCTGGTACCCCGAAAACACATTTCTCGGGATTAAGCTTCCATCTATACCGCCTCAGACTGTTGAAAACCAGTTGCAAGTCTTCGATGAAGTTTTTTGAGTCCTGTGTTTTGATTACCACATCATCCACGTAGGCTTCCACACGCTTGCCCCAGTGATCGGCTAAGCATGTTTGAATGGCTCTCTGGTAAGTTGCTCCAGCGTTTTTGAGGCCAAACGGCATGGAGGTATAACAGAAAGCACCAAACGGAGTAATGAATGCCGTTTTTTTCTTCATCTTCCTTTGCCAGACTAATCAGATGGTATCCAGAATAGCAATCCAGGAAAGACAGCATAGAACATCCAGCGGTGGAGTCCACCACCTGATCTATCCTCGGGAGCCCGAAAGGATCCTTCGGACAGTGTTTGTTGAGACCAGTATAATCAACACACATGCGCCAATCCACTTTATTCTTTTTGAGTACAAGAACAGGATTGGCTAACCACTCGGGATGTAACACTTCTCTAATGAATCCAGCCGCGACCAAGCGAGCTAACTCAGTGCGAATGGCCTCTCTCTTGTCGGGCGTGAAACGACGTAATTTTTGCCGAATCGGCCTTGCCTAGGGATAAACCTTCAGTTTGTGCTCGGCCAGTTCTCTTGGGACTCCCGGCATATCCGTAGGTTGCCATGCGAATACATCTCGGTTATCTTGCAGAAACCGGACGAGCGCGCTTTCCTATTTGTCATCCAAGCTGGAGCTGATGATAGCCGTCTTGCGCTCATCAGCGAACCCTAGGTTGATTCTCTTGGTTTCTTCAGTCGGCCGCATAGAGGTCGCGGTCTGAGCTTCGCTTGCCGGTACTGCGAGGTCCTCCTCAGGCTTAGAGTTCGCCAGTGTGGAGGGAGTCATCGATGGCTTGGCGGTGAGGGCTGCTTGAATAGCCACTCGGAAACACTCTGCGGCGCCTTGGAAGTCGGCGTGCACGGTTATGATCCCTTGCGGTCCTGGCATCTTCAGTATCATGTATGTGTAATGCGGAATGGCCATGAACATGGCCAATCCAGTTCTCCCGATGATGGCGTTGTACCCACAGTCGAAGTTCGCCACTTCAAACCTCAGGAACTCGGTTCTGTAGTTCTCCGGAGTTCCGAAGGTGACTGGCATGTAGATGTGGCCCAGCGGGTATTCCCCTTCCGTCGGCACGATGCCGAAGAAAGGAGTGTCCGACTCGTGGAGCTCTTTGAGGTGAACTCCCAAGCCTTGGAGTGTCCGGGGGAAGGTGACGTTGATGCTGCTCCCCCCGTCCACTAACACCTTCTTCACCCGGCTCTCTCGGATCACCGGATCGACGAGAAGCGGGTATTTGCCCGGATGGTCGAAGTTGAGCCATTGATCTGCCCGAGTGAAGGTGATCGGGTGCTCCGACCACCGGTATGGGGTGGGAGGGCCGGTGGTCGCCACCAGTATCTGGCGATCGTTGAGCTTTTGCTGTCTTCTGTTCTCCTGCGATCTGTGTCCGCCGAAGATGACGTTGACCTCCCCGTCAACGCGTGGGAAAGCTCCTCCTCCTCCCTCCTCCTGCCGATGGGGTTGTCGTGGTTCATCTGGTCCTCCCCTCGGCAGAGGAGGAGGTAGAGGTTGGAAGGGTCGGCCGTGTCTGACGGAATGCTTGAAGTCTCGGCAGTTACGAAGAGTGTGGCGCATGTCCTTGTGGTACGGGCACTGGGCGTCGAGGATGTCGTCCAACGTGCGTTCGCCTCCACGAGGTCCTCCTCGGGCGTGAGAGGCAGGTGGTCTGGCGGCGTGCACTTCTTCGCGAGGCCTCTTCTCCCATCGTTTGTCGGGTTGCTGGTTCGTGTCGCGTCGTGGTGCTGCCGGTGCGGGCTTTGCTCCTCCGATGAGGTCCTGGGCTCGCTCGTCGGCGGTGATGTAGAGGTCGGCTTCCCAGAACAGCTCCTCGGAGGTAGTCGGTGCCCTCTGTAGTATGGCTCAGACGAAAGCCGAGTCATTGGATCCTCTGTAGAAGTCCTCGATCACGGCCGCCTCCGTGACCTCGGGGATACGATTTCTCATGGTCTGAAACCTTTTGAGGTACGACCGGAGAGTCTCGTCCCCCTGGCGCTTGATGGATTTGAGGTCCCACGGTTGCGCCGGCTTGTCGGAGAGGGACTGGAAGTTGGCGGTGAAGCGTCGACTGAAGTCGCCCCAGACGTCGATGCAGTGTCGGGGTAGATGTCGCAGCCATTGCAGCGCGTCTTGCCCAAGGACAATGGGTAAGTACGCGGTCATCACGTCTTCGGACGCCCCGGCAGCTCGAGCAGCGGTGGTGTAGACGGCTAGCCAACCCCATGGATCCTGCTTAGGTTCATATTTGTCAACATTGGATACCTTGAAGTTGGGAGGCCATTGGATGGCCCTAAGGCGCGGAGTAAGAGCGGACACTCCGCACGTGTCCTCCTGTCGTCGGGGACGATGTCTGTCCCGGGGAGGGGAGTTGTGATTGTGGTTCCTCGACCGTCCCCGGGTGGTTCCGCTAGTTGAGGCCGTTGCCGACTCAGTTCTGGTGGCTTGGCTCTGAGTCGGGATGCCATGATCCCTGTCATACTCCTCCCGACGGCGAATCTCGTTCTCATGCCGCCGCTCGCGCGAAGCATTGATGGAGCTTCGCGCGTCTCGGCGACTGTTGATGGCGTGTCGTAGATCGTTCGGCGGGTGAGCAAGCGGTAGAAGATGATTGGCCGCCTGGGTGAACAGTCGTCGGTAGCCCTCGGCGTCAGGAGTCCGAGGAAGTCCCTCAGCTATCCGAGCCAGTACCCCTCCGACTTCGCTCGGCGTGTTCATAGCTCGGGCGAAGTCGGGGTTCAGGTTGCGCCCGAAGAATGGATTCTCTCGGCGCTGCCTTGCATCTTGCTCAGCCTGTTCCTGAGCTCATCGGCGATCACGTCGTCGGGAGTTCCTTCGTTCTCTGAAGACGCGTTCTTCCGGAGTTTCTCCTACCTCCGAGACCTCGTCTCGCGAGACAGGCTGTTCCGGATTCCGCTCTCCAGCCGCATGATGTCGTCGAACGTTCCTGCGCCGGTTCCTTCGTCGTCGGGACTCTCGTTGAGGCGGTTCTTCCCCGGGTACAGTCGGCTCGTCGTCGGAGACGATATGCGACTCCGCTCTCCCGATGAAGAGGATGTCGGGGTAGAATGGTGCTGCTGTCGTGGTGACCTTCTTCCCGTTCCCCTTTGAGGCATGAGGAACGGAAAGAGCAACTTGCTTCTCCCCGGTTACCTTCTTCCTTGCGATCTGTGTCCACTCTTTTGTCGGAGAGGTAGGCAGTGGAGTTCTCCGGGTCAGCGAGCCCTCGGCCCCCGGCTTTCCGGAGACGATCCTCATCCGGAGAGCTGGAGGTTGTGCTTCTCCGGTATTTTCGGAGTTCGTTGGGGGAGACTTCTTTTCCGGCGGATCCGCGATACGGTGCAGAATTCCTTCTTCATCCGCTACAAATGAGATTGTTCCGAAGCAGAACACGGATCCGGGACGCAGGGTGATCTTGCTGTAGAAGGTGACGGCCATTGAGCTAGCTTGGATTGTCGACACACCCCCTACCTGGCGCGCCAGCTGTCGGTGTTTTGGGTCCGACCGCACACCCGGGGTTGCCCCTCAAGGTGTTTTAGGAGTAGGACGGTGTTGACAACTGTAGCAAAATGGTTCGTGCAGATCGCACGAGGGACAGTGGACGAGGTTTACAGGTTCGGGCCGCTTAGAGATGCGTAACACCCTACGTCCTAGTGAGTATGCTTGGTGAATGTGGTTACAAGAGAGCTCTCTGGATTGAGAATACAGAGAGTTGATGTGGGTGGCTAAGTAAAGGGTCGATCGTTCTGAAGGGGTGCCCCCTAGGCCTTATATACTCGACCGTGGGGCAGTACACGTGGATAAGATAGCAACAAGTAGCTAAAAGATAGTGAACCTCTTGAGATTATCCCTACGTAACCCTCGCTGACTTATCCTCGCGTGGCTTCGTTGCATGGAGGCTCCAGCGCGGGAAAGTCGGATCTCTGTTGCGGTCATTCGCTCGATGTTGTGGGCCGTCCGGGCTTGTACCAATCCGGCCTCATGTCGTTCTGCTTCGCTCGTTGTTTCTCCCCAGGCCCACGAAAGAATGACCTTACGATTTATTGGGCCCTTGGGCCTTTCGTGAGGTCCTTTACTCTTTTAGTGGACCCGGGGGATATCTATCCCCCACAGCCTCCCTGAGCCAGCAGTGTCTACGCTGGAAGCAGGCTTCTCCCCTCCCTCAATGTCGACGTCCTCGTCAGCCTCCCCATCATGAATCTCCTGATGATGCATATCCAGGTGCTCATTAGCCTCTGCGAGCTGCTGCTGGGTGTTGAGAAGCTGATCTTCGAGAACCTCGATGGTGTTCTCCCTCGTTCCCACCAATTCCTCCAGCTCATGGATCTCATCAGACAGCTGCTCCACTTGCAAATCTTTTTCTACCAGCTCTTGGGACAAGTCAACCACGAGCTCCTCCCTGTTGTCCAGGGTGATCTTGGTTGCCTCCAATAGTGCCATCAAATGAGACATTGCCTCTCCACGCATCACTTGCAGACGATACAGGGCGTTCATGCATCGCACCGACAAGTGAGCCATGTGGCCTGGGTAGAGAGCCCAGATGTCCTTGGCATGCTCCACCCGATCTTTCCACATCGGGTCGTCCTCCTTTTCCGCGGGGAACAAACCAATGGGATGGGTAGAGAGCTCCAAGGGATGGAACCCACAAAAAGTCGTCAACCCGTGCAGAGCGATCGCCTCGATCGTGTCCTCTGCCCGGTATCCGAAAGACTCGGAGTCCAGCGAGCGCCATCCTGGCTGCAGGGGATGAGGCTCCAAGGTCATCCTCACCCTACAGCGGGGCACCCGGTGCTTCTCAAACTGCTGCACCGTGTACTGTGGGGGTGTCAAGTACCCGGCTCCCTGGAGTACCTCCCACAAAATACGGGGGAAGCCCTCTCGTGCAAGCCCGTCAGTGTGGGTTAGTGCATTTCCATCCTCTGAGGATCCGTGGGAAGTCATCTGTATACGGTGGAGCGTAAGTAAAAGAAAAAGAATTATAAAAAGAACAAGAGAAATAAAACTCAGCCTTTCTTTTAGTGAAATAAAATAAAAAAATACTGGAGACTTAGTTGGTTATCACTTTGTTTTTAAGTCTTTACTCAATTGCTTAATTTAGCAATGCATGCATGCTCGTCCTGAACGACCTCACCACAAGATAAAAGGAATAGGGAAGAACTCCCATCCTGTAGAAGTGGCCTGTAGGGCCTAATTACTTAGCCACCTAGCTATCCTTCTATTACCCTTAAGGCTTCACGTCCTAGGTCTATCCTGCTCGTTCTCCTATCTATCCAACATTGTTTCTATCAAATTTTATTTTGGGAAAATGATGGAGTTTACATTTTATTGATTCCTCTGTGGTGGTACAAGCTCCGATACCAGCTGTGGCGGAACTGCCCGAATTATTCCAACATAAGTGCCTAAGCCCTGCCTTAGAGGCTAGACCACACTTAAATGGGAATAACCCGTCAATCCCTCGGATCTAGTCCGACACGGCCACTGACAGGATCAAGTACCAAAATCTCACTCAATGGTGAGTCACAGAGCAAATACAATAAAGCATAAAACCATGCATTAAGGAGTATTAAATTATTACATCCACATCGAAGTTTTTGCAAAAGTTGTCATCATTGTTCGAAGTGCAGCGGAATAAAACTAACGATAGATAAATGGAAGGATGGGGAAGCCTGTCCCATCACTCCTCATGCTCCTCCTCAACCGAGGCGGGGTCCCACTCGATAATCCAACCCGGTGGCAAGGCGGACGGCCAAGTCACTCCAGCAACCATGTCCTCCAGAGAACCTGTAAAATTATGCCACAAGCAAGGCTGAGTATACTAATACTCAGCTAGACTTACCCGGTGTGAGGAGTCTACTCCTCTACCTCTAGACATCCAGCTGTTTGGCTGTGGGGTTTGGTTGCCAAAAGCACTAGCTGAGTTTTCTAATCAAGTTTTTAACTTTGTCAACTTAAGTGTGACTCTCTTAAGGCTAAACATGTACTAACTACTCATACATAGTAGCAAACATTTTTAGCAATCAACATCTTGTATCATCTCAGCACAAGTTCACTTATTACTCAATGTAGCAGCATGGATCAAGCAGTCTCATTAGCTGCGAGAAGCAGACGATTCGAATCGAGTTTTTATCCTTGCAATGTAAACCTAAACACACGACATGGCGAGGCACTCCATCCCCACACATATCAACCATCCCCATCGATTCCCCGTCAGCAGATCAGGGCTCACTGCCTTGGCGTACAATGCCTCACTGACCCCGACTGGCTGTCGTGCAGTGACCGCACTTGTACCCACCATAACCGGAATGGGAGACTACATCTCAGGTCGCGTGAGGGGCAAAGTCTACTGCCAGGTTCAATCAGGTACTAGGCTTACCGATTTACCATATTTCTCGGTATGTGTTTAGTACGTTCAAACGCTTGACTCACGGTACCACACCTTAATCCTTATTCCATTTTTTCCCATCTCATAGACAACCAATCCCCATGGATTGTTGTCTACCAGTAGTATCATAATAGTATGAAAGTGGGTACAACCAAAACCTGATCTCGCGCGAGTGCTAGAAAAATCACTCGTCTTCTACCGAGATCCTAATTAAATAAAGCAACTACTCGACCTATCATACTAGTATTCATCTCAAAAGGATTCCTGAGATCATGCAACTAGGGTTTCAAACAATTCCTACACCTAAGTGCACAATCAATCCTACAATCATTAGGTGAAGTAAAGTAGCATAAATAACAGGTTATGCATAGAACCGGGGCTTGCCTTCCAAGGCTGTGGCAGGCAGATCCTCTGATGCAGACTCTAGGGCTGGATCCGGGGCTACCTCCTGAGCAGCTCCTTGCTCCGGCACGAGGACGTACTCTCCGTCAGCAAGGTTACAATCTATCGAAATGCAATGAACATGTATGTCATGATTATGCAAGATTTAACAACATTATGCTAGGCGAAGAAAAACTAAGTTGATGAGTAACTTATGGTTTTCGGGTCATATGTGGCTTTTAATGGTTAATGCTTATCATTTCTAGGTCTAGGTTTTGCTAGGGGTAGGCATAGGTAATTGGTATTGCCTTTATATATCTTAGTGAACAAGTTATAAAGAGTTTTAGGATGACACTAGTTTTCCACTATTCATATCTCCCTTTCTTTATTCTCATTTCATGGCTTCTAGTGTAGGTTTGAACTACGACAGTGGTTTAACAATTTCCAAAAATTCTGTAAAAATTACAGTGGATTGCCATTGGTCACTATAGCCCATTCTAGGAAATTGAGGTTCAAAAACAAAAAGGCTAAGCTTTAGACAAAAATAACAAAGGTGGTGTAAAATGGGTCACTTTACACTACACCTCACCATTAGAGTTGAGTTTCTTCCTAAGGGTCATTTTTGTTGGGATCTAACAGTAATACTAAACCTCTGTGCCAAAATTTACAGGAAGTTAATTGGTGATTATTTAGTTGTGATTTTCTAAAGTTTTATGCCAAAAAGGTGCTTATAACTAACTTGTCATTTGAAAAATATCAAACAACAGATTTTGTATTTTTCCTATGTTCATAATAGCCAAACATTAGTTATCCTAAGGTTTGAGGGGTTTTCACCTTAGGGTTATTTTTGTAGGGTTTTTCTAAGTTTCCCTTTTTTTCGAAAAATAAAAGGGATCCTACTTATTTTATACTAAACCAGGGTATGATAGATTTTTCCAGTGAACTTCATTGAATAAGTACCCTAATAAAAATAGAGGTGCCCTCTGTTTCATTATTTAAATTACATTTTCTATTTTTCTTAACCTTAAGTATATTGTAAAATAAGTGGTAAAAACTAACTTAATGGAGTGGACAGAGAGGTTTAACATTTTTAAACAGGTTAGTAGGTAGATACAAACTTCTCCAATTTTTCCTAACCCTAGTCAAATAATATAACTATTTTTCTTTCTATTATTGAGCTTTTGGCCAAAACTATAATTAAATCAGAGCTTTAAAGTTTTCTATAGTACATAGGGGGTTTTATATTTTTCTTAAGTAGGTTACATTATTTAGGGTCTGACAAAATTGGTTTCACCAAATTTGGATGAGTTAAACAGAAGTTATGAATTTTTAAAGTCTCTGTTCAATTTAAAAACAGATTTAAATAAGAATTTCCTGGAAAAGCAATTTACACCGAGGTCCCTGGGTTTAAACTGAATCAACCCACTCAAATCTACCCCTGAGCCACTATTCCCCTAAGTCGCTGACAGTTCAAAAAGCCCCCTGACCTTTTCTTCCTCTCACCCGCAGTCCTTCCCCCAATGTAAACAGTACCCGTGGGAAAGAAAAGGGTGGCGCGGCTTACCGGCGGCGAGATAGGTCCGGCGAAGGGCAGGGTTGGCTCGGGGAGGCTCTGGCGGTCACAGCGAGGTGCGGCTCGCCGGCGGGGATGGCCGGAATCGTCCGGTCCACGTGCGCAGGCGGGTGCTCTCGTCAGCGGCGAGTGTACCGGCCAAACTACGGTGATCTGGTCCAATCCAAGGGCACGGTGAGCTTCACGGGGTGATGTAGAGGCCATGCGCGCAACGAATTGGGAAATGGTGCAGAGGCTTACCCGGTCCACGTGCGCCGGCGGGGAAAGAACTCCGGCGAGCACGGCTACGCTATTCCGGTGACGCGGGTCCTCGGTTCAAGCTTGAGCAAGCTTCACGGCCTCACTAGGAAGCTATCTGAGGGCTTGGATCGAACGGAGGAGGACGGGAAAGGGGCTGGCCACAGTGGTTGCTCTCGGGCGGCACTGGCGGGTCGCGGGGAGGTCACCGGAGCCAAGGGCTGGCTCGGGAAGGTCAGGCGAGGTACGGAGAAGGCAATGGGGGAAACAGCCGAGCACTGGGGCGGGTTTTATAGCCGTGGCGCGGGCGTGGTCACGGGCGGCCGCGGGCGCGCGGGGGTTCGCGCACGGGCGTGCTCTGAGCGCGCTCCCGGATGTCAGCCCGCGTCGAACACGTGGAAGCTTGCTTCTGCCATGGTTCAACGGCGGATTTGAGCACCAAAGCGTGCGTATCTTGGCAAAGTCACTGTGTACGGTCGCTTCCCTGCTCCATATCCTACCTTTTTGCTGTGAGTTCCAAGTCAAGATATGGTCGGGGTAGGAAGATAGAGGGGGGAGAAGTTGGCTATGTCAGCTAGGTCCAAGCCGAGACAAAAATGGTGTCAAGTCGTGTCTAGCGCCCTAGGGTAGGTGTCATCTCTTTCCAGGGTATTCTAGGGTTAATTTGGCGCCACTTTGTCAATTGGGTCGAAGGGTTTTGAAATTTGGATTAAGGTGAACATGTGGAATCTTTGTTCAAGGGTTAGTTTTTATACTTAGGCAAAATCTGAATTCTCCCTTGTGCTGAACCTTAGGTGAACTTTTTAGGACTTTTCTGAAAACTTTTTGGGGGTACTTTCTTACTATTAATTGTAGGTTATGAAGTATATTACAACTTTTATATTTGGCCCAAGCCATGATCATAAGGTTTACATGACCTTTTGATCCTAGCTTCAATTAGGGTTCCTATTGCCCAAGAGGGGTTTGCTTTAGAGTTTTGGGAAAATCCCCACTTAGATGTGCATGACAAGCTAGGGCATGATATCCAAGATAGTTTGCACTTGCTTAGGACCTTGAATTCCAAGTTTGAGGTACCTTGCCCAATTCAATCCTCATGTGATAATAGGTTAACAGGGGTAGTCCTGGGTGGACACCCTAAGTAACACCTAGGGTGTTACATTTTGCTAGGTTATGACTCAAATACAAAGGCGTATAGAGTCTTCAACAAATCATCGGGTTTGGTTGAAGTCTCTAGCGACGTTGTATTTGATGAAACTAATGGCTCTCCAAGAGAGCAAGTTGATCTTGATGATGTAGATGAAGATGATGTTCCAACAACCGCAATACGCACGATGGCGATAGGTGATGTGCGACCACAGGAACAACAAGAGCAAGATCAGCCTTCTTCCTCAACAACGGTGCACCCCCCCAACTCAAGATGATGAACAGGTTCCTCAAGAGGAGGCGTATGATCAAGGGGAGCACAAGAAGACCAAGTTATGGAGGAAGAAGCACCACGGGCCCCTCCAACTCAAGTCCGAGCAACGATCCAACGGCATCACCCTGTCGATCAGATATTGGGTGACATAAGTAAGGGAGTAACAACTCGCTCATGTCTAGCTAATTTTTGTGAGCATTACTCGTTTGTCTCTTCTATTGAGCCTTTCAGGGTAGAAGAGGCCTTGCAGGATCCGGACTGGATGTTGGCCATGCAGGAAGAGCTCAACAACTTCAAGAGGAATGAAGTTTGGAGCCTGGTGCCACGTCCAAAGCAAAACGTTGTGGGAACCAAGTGGGTGTTCCGCAATAAGCAAGACAAGCACGGGGTGGTGACACGAAACAAGGCTCGACTTGTGGCAAAAGGTTATGCCCAAGTCGCAGGTTTGGATTTCGAGGAGACTTTTGCTCCAGTGGCTAGGCTAGAGTCTATTCGAATATTGTTAGCCTATGCCGCTCACCACTCTTTCAGGTTGTTTCAAATGGATGTGAAGAGCGCTTTCCTCAACGGGCCAATCAAGGAGGAGGTGTATGTGGAACAACCCCCTGGCTTTGAGGATGACAGGTATCCCGACCACGTTTTTAAGCTCTCTAAGGCGCTCTATGGACTTAAGCAAGCCCCAAGAGCATGGTATGAATGCCTTAGAGATTTCTTAATTGCTAATGCTTTCAAGGTTGGGAAAGTCGATCCCACTCTTTTCACTAAGACTTGTGACGGTGATCTTTTTGTGTGCCAAATTTATGTCGATGACATAATATTTGGTTCTACTAACCAAAAGTCTTGTGAGGAGTTTAGCAGGGTGATGACTCAAAAGTTTGAGATGTCGATGATGGGCGAGTTGAACTACTTCCTTGGGTTCCAGGTGAAGCAACTCAAGGACGGCACCTTCATCTCCCAAACGAAGTACACGCAAGACCTGCTCAAGCGGTTCGGGATGAAGGACACCAAGCCCGCAAAGACACCAATGGGAACCGACGGACATGTCGACCTCAACAAAGGAGGTAAGTCCGTTGATCAAAAGGCATACTGGTCTATGATAGGTTCCTTGCTTTATTTATGTGCTAGTAGACCGGATATTATGCTCAGTGTATGCATGTGTGCTAGATATCAATCTGATCCCAAGGAATGTCTCCTTGTGGCCGTTAAGCAGATTCTTAGATATTTAGTTGCTATGCCTTGCTTCGGGATCTGGTATCCAAAGGGGTCTACCTTTGACTTGATTGGATATTCAGACTCCGATTATGCCGGATGCAAGGTTGATAGGAAGAGTACATCAGGGACGTGCCAATTCCTAGGAAGGTCCCTGGTGTCTTGGAGTTCAAAGAAACAGACATTCGTTGCCCTATCCACCGCTGAGGCCAAGTATGTTGCCGCAGGACAGTGTTGTGCACAACTACTTTGGATGAGGCAAACCCTCCGGGACTTTGGCTACAATCTGAGCAAAGTCCCACTCCTATGTGACAATGAGAGTGCAATCCGCATGGCGGATAATCCTGTTGAACACAGCCGCACTAAGCACATAGACATCCAGCATCACTTCCTGAGAGACCACCAGCAAAAGGGGGATATCGAGGTGTACCATATTAACACCGAGAACCAGCTAGCTGATATCTTCACCAAGCCTTTAGATGAGAAAAGGTTTTGCAGGTTGCGTAGTGAGCTAAATGTCTTAGATTCGTGTAACTTGGATTTATCTATAGCATACATGTGTTTTATGCCTTTGATCATGTTAATTTATGCATTTCAATCTATTTTTGTTCATTTGTGGTGCTCAAGTTGTACACATGATCCCTGGACCTCACAAGTCCATTTGCAAGTGATGCACTTATTTAGGGGGAGGCATGCTACAACTTGACCCTTTGAGACTAACCTTTGTGTTTGAGTTTACTTGATTTAGTCTCAAAAGTGAATTGAAAGGGAAAGGTGAACTTGGACCATGCAAAGACTTCCACTGCACTCCGGTATTAACTCCAAGTTTATATCTATGCTCTTATTGCCTTTTTGCTCTTAATTGACAATTTTGGTGAGGCAATGGGGTTAAAGGGCCAAGAATGATCCCATTTTGGTGCTTAATTCCAAAGGGGGAGAAATTAAGGCCATGAAAGGGAAATGTGCCCTTGGGCCATTTCTAAGTATTTTGGTGATTGAGTGCCAACACATGTGCTTAATTGTGAATTTATGTACATGGATGAACAAGGTGCAAATCATGAGATAAAGGTATGTTTCTAAGCCTTAGTACATTGGTTTAGTGTGCTAACATATTTGTCTAAGTGTTAGAAACAGAAAGAAGAAGAAGAGAGAAGAGGAGGAAATGACTTGGCTGTGTGCAGCCAAGTCCCAGCTCGGTCTGGAGCACCGGACTGTCCGGTGTGCACCGGACAGTGTCCGGTGCGCCAGGCTGCCTCGACTCAAACTGGCCGCTCTCGGGAAATTGGCCGGCGGCGTACGGCTAAAATTCATCGGACTGTCCGGTGTGCACCGGACTGTCCGGTGAGCCAACAGTCGGCCGGGCCAACGGTCGGCCGCGCAATCTGCGCGGGACACGTGGCGGAGCCAACGGTCGGAAGACGGCACCGGACTGTCCGGTGTGCACCGGACATGTCCGGTGCGCCAACGGCTCCCAGATCTCCAACAGTCTGCAACGGTCGGAAGTGTCAGATATGGAAACAAATCGGGCACCGGACAGTGTCCGGTGTGCACCGGACTGTCCGGTGCCCCCGACGACAGAAGGCAAGGATGGCCTTCCGGATTTGCTCTCAACGGCTCCTAGCTGCCTTGGGGCTATAAAAGGAGCCCCTAGGCGCATGGAGGAGACACACAAGCAACCTTTGAGCATTCTTGATCATCCACACTCAGTCTCTGCGCATTTGATTGTCATTCTAAGTGTTTCGAGCTCTGTTCTAGTGAGAACTGTGTGATACTCTTGTGAGCTCGATTTTTGGCCGTGTGTGTGCGCGTTTCGCTGTGGATTTGTGTGTGTTGCTTCCCTCCCTTACTCTGTGCTTTCTTTGTGATCATACTTGTAAGGGCAAGAGACTCCAATTTGTGGAGATTCCTTGCAAACGGGATAGTGAAAGGAACAACAAAACACCGTGGTATTCAAGTGGGTCTTTGGACCGCTTGAGAGGGGTTGATTGCAACCCTCGTCCGTTGGGACGCCACAACGTGGAGTAGGCAAGCGTTGGCTTGGCCGAACCACGGGATAAACCACTGTGTCCCTCTGTGCTTGATTCTTGTGGTATTGTGTTTTGTTGAGACTTCACCTTAGCCACTTGGCATTAATCGTGCTAACGCTTAACAAGTTTTTGTGGCTTAAGTTTGAAGTTTTTACAGGATCACCTATTCACCCCCCCCTCTAGGTGCTCTCAATTGGTATCAGAGCCGTTCTATTCACAAAGGGACTAACCGCCCGAATAGATGGATCCTAAGGGGAAGGGTATAGTGATCAACGACAAAGAGAAGGAATCCTTCGTCAACGAGCCGAAGGACGATAAGCCTACCGACTCCGGCTCGGGTCAAAGACGGAAGGAAGGGAAGAAGAAGAAGACCAGGCGCATCAAGGAGATCGTCTACTACGACAGCGACGAGTCTACTTCTTCCCAAAAGGACGAGGACCACAACAACTACGAGAGGAGAAAACCGGTTAATTCGAACTTTTCTTTTGATTACTCTCGTATTCCGCAAAGTTCACATTCACATTTGCTCTCCATTCCACTTGGCAAGCCCCCACACTTTGATGGAGAGGACTACGGATTTTGGAGTCACAAAATGCGTAGTCACCTATTTTCTCTCCATCCTAGTATTTGGGAGATTGTGGAGAGTGGAATGCACTTTGATAGTTCGGATAGTCCCATGTTCATTAATGAACAAATTCATAAGAATGCACAAGCTACTACTGTTCTTCTAGCTTCCTTGTGCAGGGATGAATACCATAAGGTGAGCGGCTTGGATAACGCCAAGCAAATCTGGGACACCCTCAAGATTTCTCATGAGGGGAACGACGTCACCTTACTCACCAAGATGGAGTTGGTGGAGGGCGAGCTTGGACGGTTCGCAATGATAAGGGGCGAGGAGCCGACGCAAACATACAACCGGCTCAAGACCCTTATCAACAAGATAAGGAGCTACGGGAGCACGCGATGGACGGACCACGACGTCGTCCGCCTAATGCTCAGGTCCTTTACCGTACTTGATCCTCATCTCGTGAACAATATTCGTGAGAATCCCAGGTACACGATGATGACGCCCGAGGAAGTACTTGGAAAATTCGTGAGCGGGCGGATGATGATCAAGGAGGCAAGATACGTCGACGACGCGTTGAACGGACCACTCCACGAGCCTCAACCCATTGCTCTAAAAGCAACGAGGAGCAAGGAGTCGCTACCTAGCAAGGTGGCGCAAGTCGAGGCGGCCGGGCTCAATGATGAAGAGATGGCTCTCATCATCAAGAGATTCAAGACGGCGCTAAATGGTCGCAAGGGGCAGCCAAGCAAGACCAAGACCAAGGGGAAGCGCTCATGCTTCAAATGCGGTAAGCTTGGTCATTTTATCGCTAACTGTCCCGATAATGAAAGTGACCAGGAAAAGGGGAACAAAAGAGAGAAGAAGAAGCAATACAAGAAGGCAAAAGGCGAGGCGCATCTAGGAAAGGAGTGGGACTCGGATTGCTCCTCCTCCGACTCCGACAACGAAGGACTCGCCGCCACTGCCTTCAACAAATCGGCTCTCTTCCCCAACGAGCGTCTCACTTGCCTTATGGCAAGGGAAAAGAAGGTAAGTACTCAAGACTCCACTTATGCTTCTTCTAGTGATAGTGAGTCTAGTGATGATGACATAGATTACTCATGCTTGTTCAAGGGCTTAGATAGATCTAAGATAGATAAAATCAATGAATTGATTGATGCTTTGAATGAAAAGGATAGGCTTTTAGAAAAGCAAGAGGAATTATTGTATGATGAACATGATAAGTTTGTAGAGGCACAAAAATCATATGCTTTAGAAGTGAAAAGAAATGAAGTGCTTTCTAGTGAAATATCTTCTTGTCATGAAACCATTGCTACTTTACAAAGTGTTAACCATGATTTAAATGCTAAATTAGAAGTAACAAATAAATCTAAGTCTTGTGTTGGAAATGTTACAATTTGCACTAGGTGTAAGGATTTTGATGTTAATACTTGTAGCAAACACTTAGTTTCAATTTCAAAACTAAAAGATGAAGTGGCTAGTCTTAATGCCCAACTTAAGACTAGCAAGAGTGAAGTTGAAAAGATAAAATTTGCAAGGGATGCCTATACAATTGGAAGACATCCCTCAATTAAGGATGGGCTTGGCTTCAAGAGGGAAGCCAAGAACTTAACAAGCCATAAGGCTCCCATCTTCGTCAAGGAGAAGGGGAAGGCCCCTATGGCTAGTAATGCTAAAAAGAATCATGCTTTTATGTATTATGATAGGAGACATGCTAGAAATGCTTATAATCATTTTGATTCACATGTTTATGATTCTCATGCCATGTTTGCTTCTAGTTCTTCTTATAAGCATGATAGAGATATGTGTAGGAGAAATGTTGTACATATGCCTAAGAGAGATATTGCTCATGTACCTAGAAAGAATGTTATTCATGCTCCTAGGAAAGTAGTGAATGAACCTTCTACCATTTATTATGCTTGTAATGCTCCCTTTGCTATTTGTAGAAAGGGTAAGAAGGTAGTTGCTAGGAAATTAGGGGCTAGATGCAAGGGAGATAAATCTTGCATTTGGGTCCCTAAGGATATTTGTACTAACCTTGCAGGACCCAACATGAGTTGGGTACCTAAGACCCAAGCCTAAATTTGCCTTGCAGGTTTATGCATCCGGGGGTTCAAGCTGGATTATCGACAGCGGATGCACAAACCATATGACGGGGGAGAAGAAGATGTTCACCTCTTACGTCAAGAATAAGGATTCCCAAGATTCAATTATATTCGGTGATGGGAATCAAGGCAAGGTAAAAGGGTTAGGTAAAATTGCAATTTCTAATGAGCATTCTATCTCAAATGTATTCTTAGTGGAGAGTCTTGGATATAATTTGCTATCTGTTAGTCAATTATGTCAAATGGGATATAATTGTTTATTTACAAATGTAGATGTGTCTGTCTTTAGAAGATGTGATGGTTCACTAGCTTTTAAGGGTGTACTAGACGGCAAGCTTTATTTAGTTGATTTTGCAAAAGAAGAGGCCGGTCTAGATGCATGCTTAATGGCTAAGACTTGCATGGGCTGGCTGTGGCATCGCCGCTTAGCACATGTGGGGATGAAGAACCTCCACAAGCTTCTAAAGGGAGAACACGTGATAGGTCTAACAAATGTTTATTTCGAAAAAGATAGACCTTGTGCAGCTTGTCAGGCAGGTAAACAAGTAGGAGGAGCACATCACAGCAAGAATGTGATGACCACGTCAAGACCTCTGGAGCTGCTGCATATGGACCTCTTCGGACCCGTCGCCTACCTAAGCATAGGAGGAAGTAAGTATGGTTTAGTTATTGTTGATGACTTTTCCCGCTTCACTTGGGTGTTCTTTTTGCAGGATAAGTCTGAAACCCAAGGGACCCTCAAGCGCTTCCTCAGGAGAGCTCAAAATGAGTTTGAGCTCAAGGTGAAGAAGATAAGGAGCGACAACGGGTCCGAGTTCAAGAACCTTCAAGTGGAGGAGTTTCTTGAGGAGGAAGGGATCAAGCACGAGTTCTCCGCTCCCTACACACCACAGCAAAATGGTGTGGTAGAGAGGAAGAACAGGACGCTAATCGATATGGCGAGGACGATGCTTGGAGAGTTCAAGACCCCCGAGTGCTTTTGGTCAGAAGCCGTGAACACGGCTTGCCACGCCATCAACAGGGTCTATCTTCATCGACTCCTCAAGAAGACTTCGTATGAGCTACTAACCGGTAACAAACCCAATGTATCGTACTTTCGTGTTTTTGGGAGCAAGTGCTACATTCTAGTGAAGAAGGGTAGAAATTCTAAGTTTGCTCCCAAAGCTGTAGAAGGGTTTTTATTAGGTTATGATTCAAATACAAAGGCGTATAGAGTCTTCAACAAATCATCAGGTTTGGTTGAAGTCTCTAGCGACGTTGTATTTGATGAGACTAATGGCTCTCCAAGAGAGCAAGTTGTTGATTGTGATGATGTAGATGAAGAAGATGTTCCAACGGCCGCTATACGAACCATGGCGATTGGAGACGTTCGGCCACAGGAACAAGATGAACGAGATCAGCCTTCTTCCTCAACGACGGTGCATCCCCCAACTCAAGACGATGAACAGGTTCATCAAAAGGAGGCGTGTGATCAAGGGGGAGCACAAGATGATCATGTGATGGAGGAAGAAGCGCAACCAGCACCTCCAACCCAAGTTCGAGCGATGATTCAAAGGGATCATCCCGTCGACCAAATTCTGGGTGACATTAGCAAGGGAGTAACTACTCGGTCTCGACTAGTTAATTTTTGTGAACATTACTCTTTTGTCTCCTCTATTGAGCCTTTCAGGGTAGAGGAGGCCTTGCTAGATCCGGATTGGGTGTTGGCCATGCAGGAGGAACTTAACAACTTCAAGCGCAATGAAGTTTGGACGCTGGTGCCTCGTCCCAAGCAAAATGTTGTGGGAACCAAGTGGGTGTTCCGCAACAAACAGGACGAGCACGGGGTGGTGACAAGGAACAAGGCTCGACTTGTGGCAAAAGGTTATGCCCAAGTCGCAGGTTTGGACTTTGAGGAGACTTTTGCTCCTGTGGCTAGGCTAGAGTCCATTCGTATCTTGCTAGCATATGCCGCTCACCATTCTTTCAGGTTGTACCAAATGGATGTGAAGAGCGCTTTCCTCAACGGGCCAATAAAGGAGGAAGTATACGTGGAGCAACCCCCTGGCTTCGAGGATGAGCGGTACCCCGACCACGTGTGTAAGCTCTCTAAGGCGCTCTATGGACTTAAACAAGCCCCAAGAGCATGGTATGAATGCCTTAGAGATTTCTTACTTGCTAATGCTTTCAAGGTTGGGAAAGCCGATCCAACTCTCTTTACAAAGACATGTGATGGTGATTTGTTTGTATGCCAAATTTATGTCGATGACATAATATTTGGTTCTACTAACCAAAAGTCTTGTGAAGAGTTTAGCAGGGTGATGACGCAGAAATTCGAGATGTCGATGATGGGCGAGTTGAACTACTTCCTTGGGTTCCAAGTGAAGCAACTCAAGGACGGCACCTTCATCTCCCAAACAAAGTACACGCAGGACCTGCTAAAGAGGTTTGGGATGAAGGACGCCAAGCCCGCAAAGACGCCGATGGGAACCGACGGACACACCGACCTCAACAAAGGAGGTAAGTCCGTTGATCAAAAAGCATACCGGTCAATGATAGGGTCTTTACTTTATTTATGTGCTAGTAGACCGGATATTATGCTTAGCGTATGCATGTGTGCTAGATTTCAATCCGATCCTAAGGAGTGTCACTTGGTGGCGGTGAAGCGAATTCTTAGATATTTAGTCGCTACGCCTTGCTTCGGGATCTGGTATCCAAAGGGGTCTAACTTTGACTTGATTGGGTACTCAGATTCCGACTATGCTGGATGTAAGGTCGATAGGAAGAGTACATCGGGGACGTGCCAATTCTTAGGAAGGTCCCTGGTGTCATGGAACTCTAAGAAACAAACCTCCGTTGCTCTATCCACCGCTGAGGCCGAGTACGTTGCCGCAGGTCAGTGTTGCGCGCAGCTACTTTGGATGAGGCAAACCCTCAGGGACTTTGGCTACAATCTGAGCAAAGTCCCACTCCTATGTGACAATGAGAGTGCTATCCGAATAGCAGAAAATCCTGTTGAGCACAGCCGCACAAAGCACATTGACATCCGGCATCACTTTCTGAGAGACCACCAGCAAAAGGGAGATATCGAAGTGTTTTATGTTAGCACCGAGAACCAGCTAGCCGATATCTTTACCAAGCCTTTAGATGAGAAGACCTTTTGCAGGCTGCGTAGTGAGCTAAATGTCTTAGATTCGCGGAACTTGGATTGAATTGTAGCATACATGTGCTTATGCCTTTGATCATGTTCTTTCTGCATTTTGTTGCTTATTATGGTGCTCAAGTTGTACAAACACTCCCTGGACCTCACAAGTCCGTTGCAATGTGATGCACATGTTTAGGGGGAGATGTGTTACAACTTGACCCTTTGAGACTAACCATATGTTTGAGTTTGCTTGTGTTAGTCACAAAGGAGAATTGAAAGGGAAAAGGTGGACTTGGACCATGAAAGACTTCCACTGCACTCCGATGAGGGGTAACTAATTCCAAGTTCATCTCATGAACTCTTATTGCCATTTGCTCTTAAGTAAAGATTTTGGTGAGGCAATGGGGTTAAAGGGCCAAAATTGATCCCGTTTTGGTGCTTGATGCCAAAGGGGGAGAAAATAAAGGCCAAAGCAATAAATGGATCAGCTACCACTTGAGAGATTTTGAAAATAGTTGAATAGAGTTTTTAGTTTGTCAAAATTCTTATGTTGTCTCTCTTGTCAATAATTGGCTTCTTGTGGGGAGAAGTATTGATTATGGAAAATAGGGGGAGTTTTGAAATCTTTGATCAATCTCTTTTGGAATGACTCTCTTTTTGCTTTAAACATGTGTGTTTAACTTAGAGATAGAGATTTGAGTTTGATTTGCAAAAACAAACCAAGTGGTGGCAAAGGATGATCCATATATGCCAAAATTGAATAAAACTTAAATTTATTTTATTTGAAGTGAGTTTGCACTTGTTCTAGTTGCTTTATGTTGTGTTGGCATAAATCACCAAAAAGGGGGAGATTGAAAGGGAAATGTGCCCTTGGGCCATTTCTAAGTATTTTGGTGATTGAGTGCCAACACATGTGCTTAATTGTGAATTTATGTACATGGATGAACAAGGTGCAAATCATGAGATAAAGGTATGTTTCTAAGCCTTAGTACATTGGTTTAGTGTGCTAACATATTTGTCTAAGTGTTAGAAACAGAAAGAAGAAGAAGAGAGAAGAGGAGGAAATGACTTGGCTGTGTGCAGCCAAGTCCCAGCTCGGTCTGGAGCACCGGACTGTCCGGTGTGCACCGGACAGTGTCCGGTGCGCCAGGCTGCCTCGACTCAAACTGGCCGCTCTCGGGAAATTGGCCGGCGGCGTACGGCTAAAATTCACCGGACTGTCCGGTGTGCACCGGACTGTCCGGTGAGCCAACAGTCGGCCGGGCCAACGGTCGGCCGCGCAATCTGCGCGGGACACGTGGCGGAGCCAACGGTCGGAAGACGGCACCGGACTGTCCGGTGTGCACCGGACATGTCCGGTGCGCCAACGGCTCCCAGATCTCCAACAGTCTGCAACGGTCGGAAGTGTCAGATATGGAAACAAATCGGGCACCGGACAGTGTCCGGTGTGCACCGGACTGTCCGGTGCCCCCGACGACAGAAGGCAAGGATGGCCTTCCGGATTTGCTCTCAACGGCTCCTAGCTGCCTTGGGGCTATAAAAGGAGCCCCTAGGCGCATGGAGGAGACACACAAGCAACCTTTGAGCATTCTTGATCATCCACACTCAGTCTCTGCGCATTTGATTGTCATTCTAAGTGTTTCGAGCTCTGTTCTAGTGAGAACTGTGTGATACTCTTGTGAGCTCGATTTTTGGCCGTGTGTGTGCGCGTTTCGCTGTGGATTTGTGTGTGTTGCTTCCCTCCCTTACTCTGTGCTTTCTTTGTGATCATACTTGTAAGGGCAAGAGACTCCAATTTGTGGAGATTCCTTGCAAACGGGATAGTGAAAGGAACAACAAAACACCGTGGTATTCAAGTGGGTCTTTGGACCGCTTGAGAGGGGTTGATTGCAACCCTCGTCCGTTGGGACGCCACAACGTGGAGTAGGCAAGCGTTGGCTTGGCCGAACCACGGGATAAACCACTGTGTCCCTCTGTGCTTGATTCTTGTGGTATTGTGTTTTGTTGAGACTTCACCTTAGCCACTTGGCATTAATCGTGCTAACGCTTAACAAGTTTTTGTGGCTTAAGTTTGAAGTTTTTACAGGATCACCTATTCACCCCCCCCCCTCTAGGTGCTCTCAGGCCAAAGCAAATGGATCATCTACCACTTGTGAAATTTCGAAAAGAGTAGAGTTAGAACTTTTTGATTTGTCCAAAACACTCTAATTGCAAAATTTGGTCTCTTGTGGGGAGAATTTATGACTATGGGAAAAAGGGGGAGTTTTTGGCTCTTAATCAATTTTACTCTTGGATTGTCTCTCTTTGTGCCCAAACAAGTGAGTTTGTTGTAGAGATAGGAAAATGAATTTGATTCACAAAAACAAACCGAGTGGTGGCAAAGTATGATCCAAATATGCCAAATTAGAGTCAAAAACAATTTGGTTCTCTTTTGCATTGATATTGCACTTCTTTTGGTTGCTTTTGGATGTGTTGGCATAAATCACCAAAAAGGGGAGATTGAAAGGGAAATGTGCCCTTGGGCCATTTCTAAAGTGTTTTGGTGATTAAGTGCCCAACACATATTCTCTAAGTGTTAAATTGTGCCAAAGATTGAAGAAGTGCAAAATCATGTAACAAGGTACGTTTCTAGACTTAGTACATTGATTTGGGTACTAATGTATTGTGTCTAAGTGCTAGAAACAGGAGAAAATAGATTGGAAAAGAGTTGGCTGTGTACAGCCAACTGCTGCTCGGTCTGGGTGCACCGAACAGTGTCCAGTGCGCCAGACGAGTCCAAGGTGAACCGGTCGCTCTCGGGACTCGACGGCGGCGTACAGCTATAATTCACCGGACTGTCCAGTGGTGCACCGGACTGTCCAGTGAGTCGTCCGCGGCGAAGTCGTCGCTCTTGGGAAAAGTTCAACGGCGTACGGCTAAAATTCACCGGACTGTCCGGTGGTGCACCGGACTGTCCGGTGAGCCAACGGTCGACAGCGAAATCGGCGGGTGACACGTGGCCCGCACCAATGGTCGGAAGGGGGCACCGAACTGTACGGTGTGCACCGGACAGTGTCCGGTGCGCCAACCGACGCCGAGGTGCAACAGTCGTCTGCGCCAGAAAAGGAAGGAGATCCGCACCGGACCGTCTACAGTGACTGTCTGGTGGCACACCGGACTGTCCGGTGGGCCACCCGATAGAAGGCAAGAATAGCCTTCCTTGTTGATCTCCAACGGCTCCTAGCTGCCTTGGGGCTATAAAAGGGACCCCTAGGCGCATGGAGGAGTCACCCAAGCTTACAAGAAAGATCCTAAGACTCCAAGACTCCATTCTCACGCATTCGATTCCTTGAGATAGTGACTTGAGCTCCATTTGAGTTGAGAACTCCTTGCGTTGTGTTTTGAGCTCGAGTTGTGACTTGTGTGCGTGATTGTGCTCTCGTTTTGAGTCTTGTGTGTGTTGCTCTCCCCTCCCTTACTTCTATGCTTCTCTGTGATCATCAATTGTAAGGGCGAGAGGCTTCAAGTTGTAGAGATTCCTCACAAACGGGAGAAAGTCTAAGAAAGAAGAACGCCGTGGTATTCAAGTTGATCATTGGATCACTTAAAAGGGGTTGAGTGCAACCCTCGTCCATTGAGACTCCACAACATAGAAGTAGGCAAGTGTTACTTGGCCGAACCACGGGATAAACTCGCGTGTCTCTTGTGACTGCTTTTCTGTGATTACTTGTGTGTTCGCAAGAGCTCGCTACTTAGTCGTACTAACACTTAACCAAGTTTTGTGGCTATTAGTATTTGATTTATTCAGGATCACCTATTCACCCCCCCTCTAGGTGCTCTCACTATCGCGTGAAGGGGTATCGACAGATCTCGACCGCACGATCGCGAACGAACGGCCACGATTAGATCTGAGCGCGAGCGTGCGCGAACGCGCGGGCAAGCGCTGACAAGCGGGCCAGGGCGGTCAACGACTAGGGAGGGGGAACGGGCGGACCAGTCGGGACCAGCGTTAGGGGTCGCAGGCACTTACAGGCAGGGCCAGGGGCACGGCGCGTAGATGTTGTTGATTTCCGCAGATCCGAACTGTTAGATCTGGACGGATGGTTGTGATCGAGTGCGTGGGGGTTTTGCAGCTCGGTGACCGGCGTTGCCTCTCCGCGATGGCGAAGTCGCCGGAGATGAGGCATACGCGGTCATCGGGGGATCTGGGGTCGCCGGTTATGGCTCGAACAGGCTAGGGAGGTCCGGCGAACTCATTGGTGGGACTCCGGCCGCGAGAACGGGACCGGAAACGGGAGAACGACGGAGGAAGGTGCTTCGGGCGGGTCGGGCGACTCCGGCGAGGAATCCCGGCCGCGGGGAGGGGGTTTCGGGTGCGCTAAGGCCTGGACTAGCTTCGGTAGGGTAAGGAAAACTCCACTGACCAACGCAGGGGCACGGCGTGAGGCTAAATCGGCCTGTCTTCGCGTGAGCGCGGTCGAACTCCGGCGAGGCCGAAAATAGCTAAAGTAAGGCGGAATTAAGATAAACCAGGGACGGGAGCGAGTTCCTCACCTCGGGACGAAGCTCGGGGTGGCTTGGCGCAGCTTTTGGCGGGCTGGACGGCCGGCGGCACGACTGTGGATCTCTGGCGAGCGTGAGCGGCGAGGGCAGAGCGCGAGAGAGGGCGAGAGTGTGCAAAATCAGGCAAGGGAGAGAGAGCGGGTGCGAGCGGGGCTCAAAAGGGAGCTGGGGGCGCGTGGGCGAGCGACGTGGGTAGTCTCCACGGCGAACGCGCGAACGTGGGTCAGCGGCGGTTGCGGGGAAGACGGAGCTGACAGGGCTGGCCCACCGCGCATCGAGAGAGAGCGAGCGTGCGGTCGAACGGTTCGTGGCGCTGACGAGGAAGGCCCGCAGCGCAGAGAGGGAGTGGGTGCGCGCACGCGAGAGAAACGGCACCAATAGGTCGGCCCCACCGGGCAAAGGGAGGGAGAGAGTGTGCGGGCGCGGGTCGTCGCTGACAGGTAGGACCCACCTGTCAGACAACATGGGCACGCACGCGGCCTGGCTGGGCGAGGCTGACTTAACGGGCCGAATTCCGTTTTTCTATTTTTCTAAATTTCTAATTGCTTTTCTTTTTTACTTTCTCTATGGATTTCAAATCAAATTCAAACCAATTCAAACATGTGCATCAAACAAAAGAATAATTTAGGCTCGACATGATACAACATTTCATGACTCACATCGGTTTTGACAAAATAAATAGTTAATCCCTCACCTAATTGACATAACTCTAATCAAAAGAAAGAGAGAGGAATTCTAGAGAGAGACAAGAGGTAACACCTAAATTTGGTATGTATTTAGAGAAGAAATTGTATACCCTAAATTTAGGATGTTACATATGCTCCAACAATGACTAGGTGAAGAGTGCCGACTCTTCGATACATCGGAAAAAATTAGAGTAGTCATCTAAACCCTTTGCTTTACTTTCCGCATTTCATTTGAGAAATTTATTTTTGAGCACTTACATTACATTTTTAGTGTATGTCATAATTGTTTAGAATTGTTCTAGAGTACTTAGCATTTATTTGATCTAGCTAGTTTGGCGAGCTTATAGATTTAAATAAAAGTTATACCAAACTAACACTTCTGTAGTAGCTTATCTTTAGCTGCTTCTCAGAATAAATAGAACTCACAATAAACTAAAAACAGATAATAAGTGAAAGTTGTTTTTCATCATCTTTTTAAATAACCTAATTTTCTAGTAAACAGCAGGTCTCAAACTGTTATGGAAGATACGGCGACTTGTGGAGAGTTATATGTAAAGACAGAGACGAATGTATATTCGTTTTAGGGGTGCATCTACACCCCTAAAAATACAAACCAAGTTATAATGAGTTTATTTTTATCTTATATGCACCATCATCTATGCACAAGACAATCACACCATCAAGTTTGTTATAGCTTCGCTACAGTGTAAAGAATGGTTTGTCTCTGGAAACTTTGCATGTTGTGTGACCCACAAGGGATTCGCAGATGCTGGCACAAGCAATATAATGTGAGGTGTTTGTACTGGCTTTCCGTGTGGCCATAATAGTAAAACATCGAGAGGGCATGTCTTTTAGCCAACCCAAAGTTTGATGAGAAACTAAGTATCAGGTATCAACAAGTAGCCATCTGGTAATAATACCACCATTTGCACGTCCTAGCAAACTGATGCCTCCACCAAATTTACAAAATCCAGGGGCAATCACTAAAATGTGGACAGTGGAACCGCTCTATATTCCTAAATCGCAAAAGAACATGAAATGTCCTGCGAATGCTGCAGGATCACTGTAACGGTTGTTCAGACGCTGTCATCCTTTTGCTGGGTTATGGTCAAAACAAGCCCAAAGTGGTCGCTTGGAAAGACAGGCAGTTCAATCCTTTGGTTCTCTTTCCGAATCTTCTTCTCCTTGAAGTAGGAGACACCAGGTATTGCCTCCTTCCCGATCATCTCAATGCTGTCCATCTTGAAGTCTGCTAGCTTGCACACAAACCGGTCCAATCGCTTCTGCAGCTTGCGGTTGCCTGACAGCATGCCATTGGCCTTGGTGTCGTAGGTCCAGCCATCCTCTCCAGGTTTCAGCTCAACCCAAGCATCACTCCACCCATCCTGCAGAGGGAAAGGGCCGTCTCCCTTGTCGTCCCAGTTCATGTCCCCACAGAGTATGGCATTGCGGAAGCTTCCCAGAATTTCCAGGGATTGCTTTGCCTGAGCCACACGTTCTTTGCTATACATCTGATCCCACTTGGGAGGTGCAGGGCATGGGCTCTCGAGGTGGGTTGTGGCCAACATCAACTTTGTGATCTCTCCTGTCCTAACACTTGCGATGCATAGTTCTCTTCCCATTGTTGAATTCGAAAATGGGATGCAGTCAGATGGCTTCGTCGGCATTTTGCTCAACTGTAATTATTGAGGTCAAAAGAAATCAGTAAAAATAAATGAACTCTGAGAAAAGAAAGGAAAAATGCCAACCTCACAATTTCCAAAGGAAGGTCAACTATAGATTTGAGATGATTCTATACATGAGCCACATGAATCCCAATCAAAATAGCTATTTGTAACTTGTAAGGATTTACTGTATATGTGAAGTTATGAAACATGTAGTCAAATTGCTTTAGACTGATGAAAAATGCTTCACTAAAAATATGCATAAGTGCTTGGATTGACCATAGTGCAAAATGAAACTATTCTAACTCACGCATCCATATATTCTCCAGGCATTATATCAACCAAAAATGTATAAGTGTAATAAATGACATGACCAGTCAAAGAAAATATTTAGCAATTTATTTGGGAATCTTACAAATAGTTTTCCATGCAGGTTCTGTTACAAGATATTGAGTGAGAACCACAGTTATTAAAGCGGTAAAATGTTAAAACGTTATGAACCAACTTTTTAATATTTAAACATTTAAGCGAACGTTGAAACGTCTTTTCAGACTTGACATAGAAGTTCAAATATAGAATAAGTTCATACATAAGTTGAGTTCACAAACCAAATAGCATAAAAAGAAACAGATCAAGTTCAACAACTTCTTTGGAGCTGCAATTGGGTGGGGCTTCAATTGGAAAATTGCTTTGTTTCTTTTGGTAGTTGTTCCAAAACTTGGCACGGTACATGAGGAAGCCTTGGATAATGCTGACATTGACCTGCTTCCCATAACTTGGACATCATCATCTTGTCCTGCTTCCCATAACTTGGACATCATCATCTTGTCCTGCTTCATCTTCCAATACATCGTCATCTAGGTACAACGGCCTAGCCCGCTTCCCGTTATTCAAAGCTTTGTTCATCTCTTTAGCAATCTCTCTAGTAGTGTTAGGACACTTGACAATGTCTCCATAGCCACCAGCTAGATGTTGTTTCACCCTCTTGATACCTCCTTTTATTTGTTTGGGGCACAAAGCACATTGAATCAGCTCTCGCTTTCCCGCCTCAACATAGTATGCATATTTCCATCCTAGATCATTTGACTTTGGCCTTCGTGACTGATCTTTGAGTGGGTCATAGGAGTGATTACTTTGACCGCAGACAATGCCTCGCTATTTGTTGCCATTGAAATTCACTGTGAGCAAATAGAGATTGATTCACTATGAGCAAAATCAACAAATCTTGGGTGCTGGCTACTGGTCTTGTGGAGGGAGGAGGGAGGAGGGGAGCCACAGAGGTGAGAGGTCATAGGTCGGTGGAGAGCGGCGGCGGCGTGGCGCAGTGGCCTGTGGCTGGGCGGTCTGCGGCGCAGTGGCATGTGGGAGGAGGGGGAGCCGAGGTCAGTGGAGGGCAGCGGGCCGGCGGCGTACCTGGGGGTGGCTGAGGAGGGCGGTCGTAGCTCCACGCGCTGGCTGGGCAGACGTCTAGGAGAGCTCCACGCGCATGCTAAGGAAGAGGAGGCCTCCACACGCACTGGCTGGAAACCTAAAGGCCCAGGAAGGCCCACTAATGACTAGAACATCCTCAGAACGCGTAAAATGCCCTAAAACGCGTTTAAGACGCTTAAGCGACGATTAAACGTCCAAAACGGATGTTCTACGCCACTTTACTAGAACGCTCGGACGTTCTAGCTCCTAATCACGTTTTATCTCTTAAACGACGCTTAAACGACGTTTAAGCGACGTTTTAATAACAATGGTGAGAACATTCATCGAGAAGCTGGAAACCATATCAGACGTAAAATTTGCGAGAAGAAATACCTGCATGCAGTAATACGGCATCTGAATAGCATTCTCATGTGACAACAAGCATGTGTATTGTTGCCACCAGTCAGATTTTTGCATAAGCATATATATGTATGGTGTAACCTCCTGCCCCACAGTTCCACATATTAGAACCATAAGGACGGGGAAAGAAAATAACTCATAGCTCAAAGCGTCAACCTGGAAGCATATGAAGTCTGGGCAGTGCTGCTTTATAAGATCCCCGAGAGCATCCATCCTACTTCTCAATTCCAAATCCTCCCGGAACCAGACATTGTATGTCATGATTTTGAAGGTCTTCTTATCCAAACAAATCTCAAGATTTCCTGTGGACAGAAATCTGGATTTTCATGTGACCCTAGCAAACTAAAATGCATCAAAAAAAACTAACAGCTTCAAAAATAGATTGAACTTTGAACCTGCATCACAACTAGCTAGTTTTGAAGTTTATGATGTACACATCGAACAGAAAAAATAAGGAACATCCATTGGATAACCCTCCTACAAGTTATTTTAGCATCGAGCTAAATACCCCCTCTGCTCTGCAGTGTTTATTCATCAAACTGAGTAATAGTCATCGATTACATGATAAACACTATCTCCTTCCTTTATATTGATGTTTTGACCTCGTTCCTGGATATTAGAAATTTAGAAGTAATTAAAAACCGACCACACACCTTAAGTAAAGCTATGTCTATTGCTACTTATTCTCATTATTTTCGCCCACAACACCAATTGTGATCAACAGAGAGTTAAAAATGTAAATTTTCAGTTCAGACAGTGTCAAATAAAAAAGATTTACTAATGTTCCAAAAAAATTTCGTGAATTTTTTTTGGATTGGGACCCAGGTCAGATTTATGCTTGGCTTGGTCACTTCCCGTGCTCTCGGAATTTGCAAATGGTTTTAGTGGTTTGCAATTTCGCTTGACACGAACAAGCTTGTACAAAACAAATATCAAATCAAATAAAAGATCAGATTCCAGTGAATAGAACTAGTAGTAGTCCATAAACACAAGTTGTGATCAAAGTACAACTGTGGTTCTACCACCAATACGTTGTTCATTGTTAGCATGTAAAATAGGGTACCTTTACATTACATTCAGATTTTTTACAACACACACTTTGAAAGCAATTTGAGGGGAACCAGAAGTACCACAGACCTTGTAAATTTTACACCAAACTAAAACAATGGGACTAGAAAAATATTTTCTTCTCTAAAAAGTATGTACATAAAAGGGAGATAGGTAACATAACATAGCACAATACAGTAGTCGACAGTAGCACCATAGCACGAGGAAAGGACATGCATAAATCCTAGACGCCCTGAAAGCGCAAGAACCACAAGAACGGATCTACAGATAACGGAACGGGAAAAGCGACCCCATTCACCAACGCAAACAGAAACATCCCAATCAATCTACACGCCAATGCAGTTCAGAGGGCCGCGAACGAACCTTTCTTGGTGGCGGGCCCCTTTCCCGCAATATCGCAGAGTTCGACCACCTCCGGCGACGCATCGTGCTCCCTCTTCCTCCCAAACCGCTGGGGTGGAGGAGAGGCACTGCGTTCATTCTTCCTCCGGCTCCGCTTGGGCGAGGCTAACGCGAGGGCGGCGCCCACGACGACGGGGCTGTCGATGTCAACCTCCACTGGGCGCGAGGCCTCGCACGCCACGCAGGAATCGGAGTGGTCAGGGTTGAGCAACGTGCACCGCACGCAGCTCCACTCCGAGGCGACCGGAGGCGTCGTTGGCGAGCGGGAGGGGGAGGGCATGGTCGTGGCTTGGGGAAAACTGTCGAAGATGCGGCAGCGGCGGCGACGGCGGCGGAGTTAAAAGGAAACGCCTGGTGGCCTTTTCGAATTCGAAATAGCGGGTCACGGCTGATCTGAATTCTGAACCCTTGGTTGACCCCATCGGACGGATCCCGTCAATAGTACGTTGAGTTTTGGGTAGATACATTTGATTTTGTTTGGTTGAATAAATAAAACAGTGTCGATGATCTGCATCTACTCATATTTTGATGTTATTTTGATGTGCCGTTGTTGTCATGCTTCTAAGATCTAATATTTAGTTGAGGCTCTGTTCTAAAAAAAGTTAGTAGAGGGTTATTTTCAATTTAATACTCCTTATGTTACTAATTTATAATTCGTTTGATTTTTTACCAAGTTTGATCGACTCGTCTTATTCTAAATTTAAAAAAAAATCAAAGCCCTACTTAGTGTTATATGCTAAACCATATCATAATAACAATTAAGAATAATTATGATTTTTTAATAAGACCAACCGATCAAACTTAGAATAAAAGAGTCAAACAAATTATATATTAGAATGGAGCGAGTATGAACCAATACACATGGCACACATATGTTTGTGGCAACTAGTAAGGTGTCTCTATTGGCGCTACGTCATATGCCAATGGTTGTGGTGCCACGCAGTGCTTTTCGTAGTTGGCGAGATCAATGGTAGCTCGATGGTTCGTGCACAACACAACGAAACACGAAGGTTTATACAGGTTCGAGTCATCTGAATGTGTAACATCCTACATCATATGCTTTGTGTTGATGGAATTGATCTAAGTTTGAGGCTATATAATAGAGTGCTCTATTAGACTACGAGTGATGTGGAATTGTTTTGTAGGGGTACCTATCCCTTCTTATATAGATGATGATACTAGGTTTTACAAGCTTAGACTTATCGCTACACCTAAACATACAAAGTCTATTCCGATCTGCGGACGACGCTGCATGCATGATGATTCTGTTCTGACTCATATGCGACATAAATCTCCACATTGGCTTCATTGGAAATAGTTGTTACGATGTCTTTACGTTTCAAGAAAGCTTCCTGCCATCTTTGGGTTTGAGTTAGCTTGCTAGCTTGTGGACTTAATTATCTGGTCCACTCAACCCCTCTAACAACCCATGAACTCAATCCACGCTGTGAGACCCTAGGGATATCTATCTCCCACAAGTCCTTGAGACTCAAGCTAATTTAGAGGTTAATTAGTTCGAGGCTCCAAGAATAAGAGTATCTTTATTCATGAAGACCATATTGGTGATGTATTCTACCGAGTTAAGAAACTGCTTTTCTTCATTATATTTTTCCATTGGGGTGTAGCCCCCCGAGCTTCGACCTGACTTGAGTAGAAATCAACTCGAAGGTCCAAAAAATGTTATCAAATGAGTCTCAACTCATCTCGTACTAGGTCAACTGGTGATGTGTCATGCTTGCAGGTATGATATCCAACTAAAGATTGTTCGAATGAGGGTGACCCGAATTATGCATGAGAGTTATCTGGGGTCTCTAAGTTCTTTGGCAACAGCAACATCGATGACCCACATGCACATGTCTTTGTCCCAAAGACCTCAAATGACTATGCATGTATACTAGATAACTTAAAAGAATCTATTCGAGTATCCCAGGGACCTCGAATAAACCACTTGCAACCAAGATCGCAAAATTAAGCAAACATAAATAACATACCGAAGTTTTGTAGCGGAATTCATATTACAATAAGTTTACAAATTACAATATCGGAGTGAGTACAAATTTGGTACAAAAGTAATACAACTTTGAATGATATGAATTACAATTTTAAGTCCAAAATACATTGCTAGCTTAAATGACAATCCTCATGATGAAGTACAGAACAAGCCTTCACCTTCAACAACATGGTGGGATGAAACCCTGAGTACATAAGTACTCCACAAGACTTAGTGGACTGAAGAAAAAGACTCCAAGGGTATGCTGGCTTTGGGGACTCAAGGTAAGCTTAAGCAAGAATCAAGGACTCTTTTGTAGAAAAGCTTACTAATAATTAATCCTTAAGCCATATTTTAGATTATCAACTTAAATACTTTCTTGAATCTGGCCTATTCTGGATCAAACACTTGCCATTCATCATCTTCATTTTACTAGATCACTTATTAAACTACCATGAGTGGTCGGAGGGTTGAGCCTCCATAACCGAAGAGCAACGATGATTCGAACCGATTATACCCAGTTGGGGATCTCCAACCACACAACGTATGTAGCACTTAACCCTTGCATATGTCAATCCGCCTTCGTGTCCTCCAAGACCAGAAAGGGTCCACGCCACCCGAGAGCATAGTACTCCACCCTCTAGCCATAGCCAGGTGGGTACAAGCTACTTTCGTCATCTCTCTACTCCTAGTGCGTGTGGCAGTTCTAGTAATAGGATAACTGAGACAAGGCTTCCCAAAGTATGTGGCTAGTGGCAAAGTCTCAACCACAATAGGCCTACATCCAAATGGTCCTTAATCGGCACAGACGGAAACACTACACTCAGACTCCCTTCCTGATGCAAGTTACACATCAGGTCTCATATTAATCAAATATCTCAAGTTCTTTCACATATAACAATAAACAGTAATCAAAATAAATTTCAAAACCCTAACTCATTAAGCAGAGCTAAGCATCACTAGTTTTTCATAAACAAGATTCAAGGATTATATTCAATTATTCAAGGATGTTAATGCATCAATTTGTTTGATCACACAACTCCTATCACTTAATACATCGTATAAAGTGATAAAAATTTTGTAAACAACAAGATAAGTGGTAAATACATTGGGGCTTGCCTGAATTCCCATACTATGTTAATGTGTGTTAGATGATATCTGCTTGGCGAGCAGCTTTTGTCCTAACACTCGTTCAGTTCGTCCATCTTCATATTCATCGATCGATATCGTCTTGTGGGTTTCTCTGATCCACGTCCTTCATTTCACACGATTCTCAATTAGAGTACCTAAGGAGATGTGTGATGCATATGAATCAACATTCATAGGAATAGCGCAAGATAATATGATGCTACACAATAGGGAATTAAACACTTAATTGCGAGAAATATTACAACACTCATAAGAAAAAACTAGATATTAATATATCACTAAGCACAATAATCATGCTTCACCAGCTTAACCGGATCTAACTCAAACATCAAGAAACATTAAACTCTATACAAGTCATATACCTTCATTAGCTAGCACATAACAATGAAAGACTAACAATACTACTCATCAACCTTGGACATCTAAAACTCAGAACATGGACAGAAGCATTTCAAGTAGCTTTCTAACTATGTTTTTAGACTAACCTGTATAGCATACTAACTAAATAAAATAACACATTTTTCTTAGATCTAATGAATAAAACATTATCAAATAGTATAGAGTTCCACAAAACTGCATTCTCAACAACCTAAATATCTAAAACACTTGTGTGCACTTTCCATTGTGAAATTCTCATGTTTCAATTGAAATCAACTTATCGATGCTAGCAGACCGCCTGTGCTCTCTAGGGCGTGGACCGTCCGCGAGTGGACTTTTAGTCGGCCGAGGCAGACAGTAGCAGTCACATTTGTTCTATTTCCCACGCCGTCTCTGTAACACCCGGATTTTAGGGGTCCAAAACCCGGGCGTAAACATAATCACCAGGTGTGCTGGGACCAAGTCTCACACATATGATGAATCATGGCACAGGATCGAATGTCACATCTTTATATATAACAGGAGTTCTATACAAAATAAATAATTACATTATAAGGAGACAACGGTCCAGCAACCCAAAGTTGACTGGGAGACGACGACCTAGACCTCTCACGAACTCATCGCAGCATCCTCCAAGAGCATCATCCTGCGATACCTGATCTTGACCTGTGGTGTGTGTGAGACAGCAAGAGTGAGCTCACATACGTTCATCGCTCAACAAGTTGTGGGGAATAATGTGCATGAACTCGCCAAAGGTGGGAGCTCACGTGAAGTGTAAGGCTTACCAAAGAAGATGGTTAGAGCTGAGCATTGCTTTTAAAGTTGGTCAAAATTTTATTAGCAGTTACTAAGTATAAGTAAATACCAACCCAGTTAAATAGTAGAACAAAAGTAACATCATCACCTGCGATGCAATGCATATGACATATTGAATTTAGTTCCATAAATTAATCATGTGAGGGTCCGAGCTGCTCATGACCGTGAGCACGGCTAGTATACCAGTTTTACACTCTGCAGAGGTTGCGCATCTTTACCCACAAGTCGTGTATCCCATGTCGCCAGGGTTTGCAAGGCCCTTAGACACTACCGAGGTGAATGGCTAGGGATCCACTACGAGGCCTTTACAAAGTTCCACTAGCTTCCGAAAACCCGCTACAGTTTATAGGAAGATCCAGTGCAGGAATCCCTTGCAGGACCGCCATCGCAGCAAAATCCTCCCGAGGGCCTCCCTACACTGACCTCTCCCTTACTGCCCTTGCCCCTTTCGGGTAAGGTAGTCTTCCACTAGCTTTCCTAATTAATCAGCCAAGGGGTCCCATTCCTCCCTTGTGGTAGCACTGTTTTCCCAGGTGGTCGCTCCATGTTCCAATTAACATAATGATCTTAACATGAACCATAAATAACAACTGATAACAAAAGTATAATCATGAATAGTGTAATCTTCATACCCAAAACCACATATAGCACTAGCAAGTACTACCCAGAAAATCCAGTGGTAAACAAGGTATAAAGATAATCAAACTAGGGTAACCTATTGGGTCCCATCAAAATTAACCTATGCAGATCATTATGATTAATTAGAACATGAGTGGGTAAAAAGAAGTGATCAAGGGCACAACTTGCCTGGGCCTTGAGAATCCAGGTACCAGGATGATCTTCAGGTGACACGTGACCTCACTGCTAGTCGTAGCAATTCAAACAAACATGGTATAGGCAAAATTAACATTACACCAAACATAAGAACAAAATACACATTATTAAGATACATATTAAAATAAGATCATAGGAACAGGAATCATTAATTTTGGAGTTATAGAATTCAAGTTATGAATTTCCTAAGATTTAAGGTGATTATAATAGGATTAGATGATAAATTAATTTCCTAACAGAGTTCATGTCAAAACAGTGATTCTAAATGATAGAGAATATTATTCCAAAATTTTAGGAATTGGAATGACTCAATTTGGAGCTAAAATGAATTAAATATGAATTATACAAGTTTTAAGATTTGTTTTTGTATTAAAAACGAATTTCTAAATTTATTTCTCTGTTTTTAATTTCCTCTGGACTAGGCCTCAATTTATGCAAAGCGCAGGGGTCATCTTGCAAGTTTTCCCGAGACACATAAAACCCCGAGGGTGGACCGCGGGTTTATTTCATAAAAGTTCAGGGTCTCTTTAAGAAAGTGACCACAGTGAAGGGGTATGCGCAATTTCTAGCCCTCCGATTAACTACACACGGTGCCGATTAGAACCGATCTCCTCTGAATTGATAACCAACCCCAGCCACTGGATCATAATCCCACGGCCACGGCCAACACCCCCACACTTTATCCTTGGACGCCCGATTAGAAACCGACGGATGTGATTTGATACGACCAAGGACCATTTAGGTTCCGATCTGGACCATCCATCACATATCCGACGGCCAGCCCAGCTTCTTCCCCAACGCAATTTTTCCCCCCAGCCGACGCTGCACTTGGTTCACGGCAGCGCAGCCCCATCGTGATCCCGTCCGGCGATCCGACGACCTAATCCTCGAGCCAAATAGTGCTAACCTATGCCCGAGTCATGGCGGAGAAGACAAGGGTGACATTACCGATGGTGAGGACGGAGAAAAGCAGGTCCACGGCGTACGGTGGATTCATGGTGTCACCGCGCGATGACGAGAAATTCGCCGCCATCCCATCGATCTCAGTTCCTAGTATCGCAACGAAAACGTCCCAGGGCACCTGGCGAAGCACTCAAATTTGTCTCCGCGCCCTAAACGACCGTGTGTGCTAGGAATCAATGGCGGCAACGGTGGTCCACCGCGCCGCAGCGTGAGGCCTTGGCAAGCTTGGATCATCCGGTTGCCATAGTCAGGAGAGGCGACTGCATATATAGGTGTGCGATGCGGTGTTCCATCCGGAGAAGTCCGCGCGACGCCGGCGGACCGATCCGAGATACCAGGCGGCGGCACGGCAAATTCGTTGAAGTCCGATGCCAACGGCGGAGGCGAGCCTGACATGTGGGTCCCAGATTCAGTTCATGTGTACGTGAGGGGGAAGGACGATTCCGACCACTAGGCCCCACGAGGCAGTGGCCGAACGCGTGAGCAGGAGTGGAGCCGTCCAGCCGATGAGACTGACCCCGCGGGCCCGTGAGTCGGAGTTTGGCCAGACATGGCTATGACTGGCGAGTGGGGACCGCCTGTCAGTGGGCATGAGGCGTGAGCGGGGCGCGTTGGTGGGCTTGGGAGCTGGCTGGCGCGCAGTAGCGAGGGTGGGGTGGGCCGGTTTTGAGGGAATAGGCCCAACAGGAGAAAAACTGTTTTTCTTTTTTTTTGTTCATTTCTCTTTCTCATTTTCAAATCCACTTTCAAATTTGGTTTTGGATCTCAAATTCAATTAAAAGCACAATCATAAGAATCATCATGAGATTTCTTTACATTTGTATATATATATATTTATATATTTATTCATTCATTTATTATTCCTACATAAGAAAATGTTTTTGGATATGTAGCACACATATAATTATTTAAAATAGTTTCTAGTGCATGATTACTTATTAGAAGGTGTTCTTATACATTTCAACAAAAGATAATTTATGGAAGAGCCTTTTATTGAATCTTTATTATAAAACTTTTATTTTAGAAGATGTGACTTCAAAAGTTATGGGCATTCTAAAAAAAATTCTAATTCAAGATCTTTGAAAAAAAATTTACCTAATTCTCAAAATGAGATTTTGAGGTGTTACAAATCCTACCCCCCTTAACAGAAATCTCGTCCCCGAGATTTGTAATTAAAGGGATGTAAAAAGCTTTATTTATAGTTTAGCTTTTAACTTTTAGTTAGTTTAGGAATTGAGAAGTTTCATATTATTTTGATAGTGGTTATAAAAGCTTGGGTATGTATATCCACACTATTGTGTATGGTAAAAGATGTCTTTAAAGCATAGAGAAGTTTGGTTAAGAAAGGGTAGGGTGAGGAAAGACTCCATCCAAGTTTTGTGGATCTTGACTCCGTTGGCGATTCAACTTGATCTTTGAAGTCTTGAGTTGATGCTTATCCTTCTTTGACGTGGTTGGTCTCCTTTGGCCTTTCTTCTTGGAGTTGCCATCCGAGTTAAGGACATAGGGTTAAGATATATGTGGTAAGATAGACTACATGATATAGGTCAAAATCTGGTTTGATGTCAGGTGGTGGTTGATAGATTATGCAATCCATTAAGACTCTATTGATTGGGTAAGTTATGTAACTTGTTATATAGGTCGAGTTGTTGTGTATGGCCAAGTTGATATAAGTCTCCAAATTAGGCTTAAGTGATTTAGGAGTATGGCCTTATTTTTTTTCTACCAGCATTAAGTAACTCACACTAGATTAGATCATAATAGATTAGACAAAATCTAGATTAGGTTGGATATGACTAGGTTAGACTAGTTTAGGTCAGATAGATCTACTAGGGTAGGATACATGTTAGAATCTTTTGGGATAGGATGGATTATATGATGTAGGTAGGTTAGAATCTCTTTCTAGGTTAAAATCGAGGGGTTATGCAATTATCAAATGGTTAAGGTGGTTGCATATGGCCAAGTCGATATGTCATTCTTAATTTAGTGCAGGGTGAACTAGGTTAAGACCAGTCTTATAGGAGTAGAGTCTAATCTATTTCATCAGTATTATCAAAGATATTTGATAAATCACTTTAGATTAGATCAGATCTAGGTTAGATTGGTGTGACTAGTTTGACTGGATAAGATCTAATTAATTTGCATTAGATCACGGTTGTTGGACTAGGATGGATAAGTATGCTTATTAAGGCAAGATGAATCCATAAGGATAAGGTAGAATCTTTTGAGGTCAGTTAGATCTATTAGGATAAGATAGAATCTTTTCAAGACAAGATGAATCTATTAAAGTAATAGAGTATCTTTTATGTTTAGACACACAGTTAGGTAAGAGGAGAGATGGTCAGAGTGAGGTTAGCTGATGGTAAGAACTTGGTAATGGAAGACTCCATCCAAGGTGGTGAATCTTGAATCATCTCGAGATCTGATTTGACTCCTATTCTTCCATGTCGAGGTTGATCTCCTCCTTCTTGCTCTCTGGTGTCTTCATCCGGGTTTGGGACAAGAGGTTAAGATAGATCTGTTATGTGGGTCAAGTTGTTGGGTATGGCCGAGTTGATCTAGGTCACCAATTTAGGCTTAAGTGTATGGACTTATCCTTTGTACCAGCCTTAAGTAACCCTTACTAGATTAGATCATACTATATTAGACAGGATCTAGATTAGATTAGATAAGATTTAAGTAATTTGGGTTAGGTCATGGTTGTTACTCTAGGATGAGATAAGCAAAGTGGTTAGGATAAGATAAAAATCTTTTTAAGATAAGATAGATCCATTAAGATAAGAGAATATTTTTAAGATAAGATGGATCTTTCAGGATAAGATAAAATCTTTTAAAGATAAGATGAATCTATTAGATTTTATTTTAGTGGGGGATATTCTAAGTTGATCTATTTTGTAAACATTTTTCCCTATGTCTAGGTGTATATGTAGATGCAGTTGTGGACATTACTCCACAACCCATCACACTCAAACAAAGATCCAAATCAAACAGGTATCACAAGAACAAGCATTCAAGCATATAGGAAAAAAATAGTTTTATTTTTGCTCCTAGGATTAGGTCTCCTATTCCTAAAGGTCACTTTAGGCACAGGATTTCAAAGTGTGAAATCCACATTTGTCTTTTAGAAAGAAAAGATAAGAATAATCAGAGTGAAGCGGAATTAGATGAGAAAAAGATTAAGATAAGTTTAGAAAAGAATCAGAGTAAGGTAAGTAAAGAATGGTTGTCCAGCTCTATCTAGGTTTCGTCCTACAGTCAACATTGCTCTGATACCACTTCTGTAACACCCGGATTTTAGGGGTCCAAAACCCGGGCGTAAACATAATCACCAGGTGTGCTGGGACCAAGTCTCACACATATGATGAATCATGGCACAGGATCGAATGTCACATCTTTATATATAACAGGAGTTCTATACAAAATAAATAATTACATTATAAGGAGACAACGGTCCAGCAACCCAAAGTTGACTGGGAGACGACGACCTAGACCTCTCACGAACTCATCGCAGCATCCTCCAAGAGCATCATCCTGCGATACCTGATCTTGACCTGTGGTGTGTGTGAGACAGCAAGAGTGAGCTCACATACGTTCATCGCTCAACAAGTTGTGGGGAATAATGTGCATGAACTCGCCAAAGGTGGGAGCTCACGTGAAGTGTAAGGCTTACCAAAGAAGATGGTTAGAGCTGAGCATTGCTTTTAAAGTTGGTCAAAATTTTATTAGCAGTTACTAAGTATAAGTAAATACCAACCCAGTTAAATAGTAGAACAAAAGTAACATCATCACCTGCGATGCAATGCATATGACATATTGAATTTAGTTCCATAAATTAATCATGTGAGGGTCCGAGCTGCTCATGACCGTGAGCACGGCTAGTATACCAGTTTTACACTCTGCAGAGGTTGCGCATCTTTACCCACAAGTCATGTATCCCATGTCGCCAGGGTTTGCAAGGCCCTTAGACACTACCGAGGTGAATGGCTAGGGATCCACTACGAGGCCTTTACAAAGTTCCACTAGCTTCCGAAAACCCGCTACAGTTTATAGGAAGATCCAGTGCAGGAATCCCTTGCAGGACCGCCATCGCAGCAAAATCCTCCCGAGGGCCTCCCTACACTGACCTCTCCCTTACTGCCCTTGCCCCTTTCGGGTAAGGTAGTCTTCCACTAGCTTTCCTAATTAATCAGCCAAGGGGTCCCATTCCTCCCTTGTGGTAGCACTGTTTTCCCGGGTGGTCGCTCCATGTTCCAATTAACATAATGATCTTAACATGAACCATAAATAACAACTGATAACAAAAGTATAATCATGAATAGTGTAATCTTCATACCCAAAACCACATATAGCACTAGCAAGTACTACCCAGAAAATCCAGTGGTAAACAAGGTATAAAGATAATCAAACTAGGGTAACCTATTGGGTCCCATCAAAATTAACCTATGCAGATCATTATGATTAATTAGAACATGAGTGGGTAAAAAGAAGTGATCAAGGGCACAACTTGCCTGGGCCTTGAGAATCCAGGTACCAGGATGATCTTCAGGTGACACGTGACCTCACTGCTAGTCGTAGCAATTCAAACAAACATGGTATAGGCAAAATTAACATTACACCAAACATAAGAACAAAATACACATTATTAAGATACATATTAAAATAAGATCATAGGAACAGGAATCATTAATTTTGGAGTTATAGAATTCAAGTTATGAATTTCCTAAGATTTAAGGTGATTATAATAGGATTAGATGATAAATTAATTTCCTAACAGAGTTCATGTCAAAACAGTGATTCTAAATGATAGAGAATATTATTCCAAAATTTTAGGAATTGGAATGACTCAATTTGGAGCTAAAATGAATTAAATATGAATTATACAAGTTTTAAGATTTGTTTTTGTATTAAAAACGAATTTCTAAATTTATTTCTCTGTTTTTAATTTCCTCTGGACTAGGCCTCAATTTATGCAAAGCGCAGGGGTCATCTTGCAAGTTTTCCCGAGACACATAAAACCCCGAGGGTGGACCGCGGGTTTATTTCATAAAAGTTCAGGGTCTCTTTAAGAAAGTGACCACAGTGAAGGGGTATGCGCAATTTCTAGCCCTCCGATTAACTACACACGGTGCCGATTAGAACCGATCTCCTCTGAATTGATAACCAACCCCAGCCACTGGATCATAATCCCACGGCCACGGCCAACACCCCCACGCTTTATCCTTGGACGCCCGATTAGAAACCGACGGATGTGATTTGATACGACCAAGGACCATTTAGGTTCCGATCTGGACCATCCATCACATATCCGACGGCCAGCCCAGCTTCTTCCCCAACGCAATTTTTCCCCCCAGCCGACGCTGCACTTGGTTCACGGCAGCGCAGCCCCATCGTGATCCCGTCCGGCGATCCGACGACCTAATCCTCGAGCCAAATAGTGCTAACCTATGCCCGAGTCATGGCGGAGAAGACAAGGGTGACATTACCGATGGTGAGGACGGAGAAAAGCAGGTCCACGGCGTACGGTGGATTCATGGTGTCACCGCGCGATGACGAGAAATTCGCCGCCATCCCATCGATCTCAGTTCCTAGTATCGCAACGAAAACGTCCCAGGGCACCTGGCGAAGCACTCAAATTTGTCTCCGCGCCCTAAACGACCGTGTGTGCTAGGAATCAATGGCGGCAACGGTGGTCCACCGCGCCGCAGCGTGAGGCCTTGGCAAGCTTGGATCATCCGGTTGCCATAGTCAGGAGAGGCGACTGCATATATAGGTGTGCGATGCGGTGTTCCATCCGGAGAAGTCCGCGCGACGCCGGCGGACCGATCCGAGATACCAGGCGGCGGCACGGCAAATTCGTTGAAGTCCGATGCCAACGGCGGAGGCGAGCCTGACATGTGGGTCCCAGATTCAGTTCATGTGTACGTGAGGGGGAAGGACGATTCCGACCACTAGGCCCCACGAGGCAGTGGCCGAACGCGTGAGCAGGAGTGGAGCCGTCCAGCCGATGAGACTGACCCCGCGGGCCCGTGAGTCGGAGTTTGGGCAGACATGGCTATGACTGGCGAGTGGGGACCGCCTGTCAGTGGGCATGAGGCGTGAGCGGGGCGCGTTGGTGGGCTTGGGAGCTGGCTGGCGCGCAGTAGCGAGGGTGGGGTGGGCCAGTTTTGAGGGAATAGGCCCAACAGGAGAAAAACTGTTTTTCTTTTTTTTTGTTCATTTCTCTTTCTCATTTTCAAATCCACTTTCAAATTTGGTTTTGGATCTCAAATTCAATTAAAAGCACAATCATAAGAATCATCATGAGATTTCTTTACATTTGTATATATATATATTTATATATTTATTCATTCATTTATTATTCCTACATAAGAAAATGTTTTTGGATATGTAGCACACATATAATTATTTAAAATAGTTTCTAGTGCATGATTACTTATTAGAAGGTGTTCTTATACATTTCAACAAAAGATAATTTATGGAAGAGCCTTTTATTGAATCTTTATTATAAAACTTTTATTTTAGAAGATGTGACTTCAAAAGTTATGGGCATTCTAAAAAAAATTCTAATTCAAGATCTTTGAAAAAAATTTTACCTAATTCTCAATTTTGAGGTGTTACAGTCTCTCTCTCCACTCGTTTGAGAAAAGTTTGTCGTTTGCGTGGTTGGAGATTCGAATTCGAGCGCGGACTGTCCGGGAGAGTTCTTGAAGCTCATTAACAATGTCTTCTTCTCACGGTTTTGGTGGTCTCAAGAAGAAGATAGCAGGATGTTTTTTGTCTAAGTGTCGTTATGCAGATGACTCTGATTATAACCCTGCCATCGATTGAGAGGCCCAATCATCAGTTGGGGCAGTATCTCTTTGGATGCTGAAGATGCACCTCACATGCATCCTGATTATCCTATTAACGTCACAAGATGGACGTATCCAAGGATGAGATTCTCCACGGCTGAATATTCTTCTAAGAGGACTGTTGATCAGTTTTCTCTTTGAGAGCACCTAGAGGGGGGGGTGAATAGGTGATCCTGGGAAAACTTCAAACTTAAGCCACAAAAACTTGTTAAGCGTTAGCACGATTAATGCCAAGTGGCTAAGGTGAAGTCTCAACAAAACACAATACCACAAGAATTAAGCACAGAGGGACACGGTGGTTTATCCCGTGGTTCGGCCAAGCCAATGCTTGCCTACTTCCACGTTGTGGCGTCCCAACGGACGAGGGTTGCAATCAACCCCTCTCAAGCGGTCCAAAGACCCACTTGAATACCACGTTGTTTTGTTGTTCCTTTCACTATCCCGTTTGCAAGGAATCTCCACAAATTGGAGTCTCTTGCCCTTACAAGTATATGATCACAAAGAGAGCACAGAGTAAGGGAGGGAAGCAACACACACAAATCCACAACAAAAGCACACACACACGGCCAAGACTCGAGCTCGAATGACTATCTCAGAGTTCACACTAGAACAGAGCTCGAATCACTTAGAATCACAAACGAATGCGCAAAGAACTTGTGTGGATGATCAAGAATGCTCAAGAGTTGCTTGTGTGTCTCCTCCATGCGCCTAGGGGCTCCTTTTATAGCCCCAAGGCAGCTAGGAGCCGTTGAGAGCAAATCCGGAAGGCCATCCTTGCCTTTTGTCGTCGGGGGCACCGGACAGTCCGGTGCACACCGGACAGTGTCCGGTGCCCGATTTGTTTCCTTTTCTGGCGCTTCCGACCGTTGGAAGACTGCCGTAGATCTGCGAGCCGTTGGCGCACCGGACAGTCCGGTGCACACCGGACAGTCCGGTGCCGTCTTCCGACCGTTGGCTCGGCCACGTGTCTCGCGCGGATTGCGCGGCCGACCGTTGGCTCTGGCCGACCGTTGGCTCACCGGACAGTCCAGTGCACACCGGACAGTCCGGTGAATTTTAGCCGTACGCCGCCGGCCAAAATCCCGAGAGCGGCCAGTTCGCGCCGAGTAGGTCTGGCGCACCGGACACTGTCCGGTGCACACCGGACAGTCCGGTGCTCCAGACCGAGCTGGGACTTGGCTGCACACAGCCAAGTCTTTCTCTCCCCTTTTTTCTTTTTCTTCTTTCTGTTTCTAACACTTAGACAAATATGTTAGTCCACAAAACAAATGTACTAAGGCTTAGAAACATACCTTTATCTCATGATTTGCACCTTGTTCATCCATGTACATAAATTCACAATTAAGCACATGTGTTGGCACTCAATCACCAAAATACTTAGAAATGGCCCAAGGGCACATTTCCCTTTCAATCTCCCCCTTTTTGGTGATTTATGCCAACACTACATAAAGCCACTAGAACAAGTGCAAACTCAATTCAAATAACACTTAAATTTATTTTGAATCAATTTTGGCATATATGGATCATCCTTTGCCACCACTTGGTTTGTTTTTGCAAATCAAACACAAATCTCTATCTCTAAGTTAAACACACATGTTTAAGCATAAAGAGAGTCATTCAAAAAGAGATTGATCAAGGATTTCAAAAACTCCCCCTTTTTCCCATAATCAATATTTCTCCCCACAAGAAGCCAACTTTTGACAAGAGAGACAACTTAAGAATTTTGACAAATCAAAAACTCTATTCTACTATTTTCAAAATCTCTCAAGTGGTAGCTGATCCATTTATTGCTTTGGCCTTTATTTTCTCCCCCTTTGGCATCAAGCACCAAAACGGGATCAATTTTGGCCCTTTAACCCCATTGCCTCACCAAAATCTTCACTTAAGAGCAAATGGCAATAAGGGTTAATGAGATGGACTTGGAGTAAGTTACCCCTCATCGGAGTGCAGTGGAAGTCTTTCATGGTCCAAGTCCACCTTTTCCCTTTCAATTCTCCTTTGTGACTAACACAAGCAAACTCAAACATATGGTTAGTCTCAAAGGGTCAAGTTGTAACGCATCTCCCCCTAAACATGTGCATCACATTGCAACGGACTTGTGAGGTCCAGGGAGTGTTTGTACAACTTGAGCACCATACTAAGCAACAAAATGCAGAAGGGAACATGATCAAAAGCATAAATACATGTATGCTACAATTCAATCCAAGTTCCGCGAATCTAAGACATTTAGCTCACTACGCAGCCTGCAAAAGGTCTTCTCATCTAAAGGCTTGGTAAAGATATCGGCTAGCTGGTTCTCGGTGCTAACATAAAACACTTCGATATCTCCCTTTTGCTGGTGGTCTCTCAAAAAGTGATGCCGGATGTCAATGTGCTTTGTGCGGCTGTGCTCAACAGGATTTTCCGCTATTCGGATAGCACTCTCATTGTCACATAGGAGTGGGACTTTGCTCAGATTGTAGCCAAAGTCCCGGAGGGTTTGCCTCATCCAAAGTAGTTGCGCACAACACTGTCCTGCGGCAACGTACTCGGCCTCAGCGGTGGATAGGGCAACGGATGTTTGTTTCTTAGAGTTCCATGACACCAGGGACCTTCCTAAGAATTGGCACGTCCCTGATGTACTCTTCCTATCGACCTTACATCCAGCATAGTCGGAATCTGAGTACCCAATCAAGTCAAAGTTAGACCCCTTTGGATACCAGATCCCGAAGCAAAGCGTAGCGACTAAATATCTAAGAATTCGCTTCACCGCCACCAAGTGACACTCCTTAGGATCGGATTGAAATCTAGCACACATGCATACGCTAAGCATAATATCCGGTCTACTAGCACATAAATAAAGCAGAGAACCTATCATTGACCGGTATGCTTTTTGATCAACGGACTTACCTCCTTTGTTGAGGTCGGTGTGTCCGTCGGTTCCCATCGGAGTCTTTGCGGGCTTGGCGTCCTTCATCCCAAACCGCTTCAGCAGATCTTGCGTGTACTTCGTTTGGGAGATGAAGGTGCCGTCCTTGAGTTGCTTCACTTGGAACCCAAGGAAGTAGTTCAACTCGCCCATCATCGACATCTCGAATTTCTGCGTCATCACCCTGCTAAACTCTTCACAAGACTTTTGATTAGTAGAACCAAATATTATGTCATCGACATAAATTTGGCATACAAACAAATCACCATCACATGTCTTTGTAAAAAGAGTTGGATCGGCTTTCCCAACCTTGAAAGCATTAGCAAGTAAGAAATCTCTAAGGCATTCATACCATGCTCTTGGGGCTTGCTTAAGTCCATAGAGCGCCTTAGAGAGCTTACACACGTGGTCGGGGTACCGCTCATCCTCGAAGCCAGGGGGTTGCTCCACGTACACCTCCTCCTTTATTGGCCCGTTGAGGAAAGCGCTCTTCACATCCATTTGGTACAACCTGAAAGAATGGTGAGCGGCATATGCTAGCAAGATACGAATGGACTCTAGCCTAGCCACAGGAGCAAAAGTCTCCTCAAAGTCCAAACCTGCGACTTGGGCATAACCTTTTGCCACAAGTCGAGCCTTGTTCCTCGTCACCACCCCGTGCTCGTCCTGTTTGTTGCGGAACACCCACTTGGTTCCCACAACATTTTGCTTGGGACGAGGCACCAGCGTCCAAACTTCATTGCGCTTGAAGTTGTTGAGTTCCTCCTGCATGGCCAACACCCAATCCGGATCTAGCAAGGCCTCCTCTACCCTGAAAGGCTCAATAGAGGAGACAAAAGAGTAATGTTCACAAAAATTAACTAATCGAGATCGAGTAGTTACTCCCTTGCTAATGTCACCCAGAATTTGGTCGACTGGATGATCCCTTTGAATCATCGCTCGAACTTGGGTTGGAGGTGCCGGTTGCGCTTCTTCCTCCATCACTTGATCGTCTTGTGCTCCCCCTTGATCACACGCCTCCTTTTGATGAACCTGTTCATCGTCTTGAGTTGGGGGATGCACCGTCGTTGAGGAAGAAGGTTGATCACGTTCATCCTGTTCCTGTGGCCGAACGTCTCCAATCGCCATGGTTCGTATAGCGGCCGTTGGAACATCTTCTTCATCTACATCATCACAATCAACAACTTGCTCTCTTGGAGAGCCATTAGTCTCATCAAATACAACGTCGCTAGAGACTTCAACCAAACCCGATGATTTGTTGAAGACCCTATACGCCTTTGTATTTGAATCATAACCTAATAAAAACCCTTCTACAGCTTTGGGAGCAAACTTAGAATTTCTACCCTTCTTCACTAGAATGTAGCACTTGCTCCCAAAAACACGAAAGTACGATACATTGGGTTTGTTACCGGTTAGTAGCTCATATGACGTCTTCTTTAGGAGGCGGTGAAGGTAGACCCTGTTGATGGCGTGGCAAGCCGTGTTCACGGCTTCCGACCAAAAGCACTCGGGGGTCTTGAACTCTCCAAGCATCGTCCTCGCCATATCGATTAGCGTCCTATTCTTCCTCTCTACCACACCATTTTGCTGTGGTGTGTAGGGAGCGGAGAACTCGTGCTTGATTCCTTCCTCCTCAAGAAACTCCTCCACTTGAAGGTTCTTGAACTCGGACCCGTTGTCGCTCCTAATCTTCTTCACCTTGAGCTCAAACTCATTTTGAGCTCTCCTGAGGAAGCGCTTGAGGGTCCCTTGGGTTTCAGACTTATCCTGCAAAAAGAACACCCAAGTGAAGCGGGAAAAGTCATCAACAATAACTAAACCATACTTACTTCCTCCTATGCTTAGATAGGCGACGGGTCCGAAGAGGTCCATATGCAGCAGCTCCAGAGGTCTTGACGTGGTCATCACATTCTTGCTGTGATGTGCTCCTCCTACTTGTTTACCTGCCTGACAAGCTGCACAAGGTCTATCTTTTTCGAAATAAACATTTGTTAGACCTATCACGTGTTCTCCCTTTAGAAGCTTGTGGAGGTTCTTCATCCCCACATGTGCTAAGCGGCGATGCCACAGCCAGCCCATGCAAGTCTTAGCCATTAAGCATGCATCTAGACCGGCCTCTTCTTTTGCAAAGTCAACTAAATAAAGCTTGCCGTCTAGTACACCCTTAAAAGCTAGTGAACCATCACATCTTCTAAAGACAGACACATCTACATTTGTAAATAAACAATTATATCCCATTTGACATAATTGACTAACAGATAGCAAATTATATCCAAGACTCTCCACTAAGAATACATTTGAGATAGAATGCTCATTAGAAATTGCAATTTTACCTAACCCTTTTACCTTGCCTTGATTCCCATCACCGAATATAATTGAATCTTGGGAATCCTTATTCTTGACGTAGGAGGTGAACATCTTCTTCTCCCCCGTCATATGGTTTGTGCATCCGCTGTCGATAATCCAGCTTGAACCCCCGGATGCATAAACCTGCAAGGCAAATTTAGGCTTGGGTCTTAGGTACCCAACTCATGTTGGGTCCTGCAAGGTTAGCACAAATATCTTTAGGGACCCAAATGCAAGATTTATCTCCCTTGCATCTAGCCCCTAATTTCCTAGCAACAACCTTCTTACCCTTTCTACAAATAGCAAAAGGAGCATTACAAGCATAATAAATGGTAGAAGGTTCATTCACTACTTTCCTAGGAGCATGAATAACATTCTTTCTAGGCACATGAGCAATATTTCTCCTAGGCATATGCGCAACATTTCTCCTACTCATATTTCTATCATGCTTATGAGAGGAACTAGAGGCAAACATGGCATGAGAATCATAAACATGCGAATCAAAATCATTATAAATATTTCTAGCATGTCTCCTATCATGGTATAAGAAAGCATGGTTCTTTTTAGCACTATTAGCCATAGGGGCCTTCCCTTTCTCCTTGATGAAGACGGGAGCCTTATGGCTTGTTAAGTTCTTGGCTTCCCTCTTGAAGCCAAGCCCATCCTTAATTGAGGGGTGTCTACCAACCGTGTAGGCATCCCTTGCAAATTTTATTTTATCAACTTCATTCTTGCTAGTCTTAAGTTGGGCATTAAGACTAGCCACTTCATCATTTAATTTGGAAATTAGAACTAGGTGTTCACTACAAGCATTAACATCAAAATCCTTACACCTAGTACAAATTTCAACATGTTCAACACAAGAATTTGATTTACTAGCTACTTCTAGTTTAGCACTTAAATCAATATTAACACTTCTTAAGGTAGAAATGGTTTCATGACAGGAAGATATTTCACTAGAAAGCATTTCATTTCTTTTTACTTCTAAAGCATATGATTTTTGTGCCTCTACAAACTTATCATGTTCATCATACAATAAATCTTCTTGCTTTTCTAAAAGCCTATCCTTTTCATTCAATGCATCAATCAATTCATTGATTTTATCTATCTTAGATCTATCTAAGCCCTTGAACAAGCAAGAATAATCTATATCATCATCACTAGACTCACTATCACTATAAGAAGCATAAGTGGAGTCTTTAGTACTTACCTTCTTCTCTCTTGCCATAAGACAAGTGAGACGCTCGTTGGGGAAGAGAGCCGATTTGTTGAAGGCAGTGGCGGCGAGTCCTTCGTTGTCGGAGTCGGAGGAGGAGCAATCCGAGTCCCACTCCTTTCCTAGATGCGCCTCGCCCTTTGCCTTCTTGTATTGCTTCTTTTTCTCTCTTTTGTTCCCCTTTTCCTGGTCACTTTCATTATCGGGACAGTTAGCAATGAAATGACCAAGCTTACCGCATTTGAAGCATGAGCGCTTCCCCTTGGCTTTGGTCTTGCTTGGTTGTCCCTTGTGACCTTTAAGCACCGTCTTGAATCTTTTAATGATGAGAGCCATCTCTTCATCATTAAGGCCAGCCGCCTCAACTTGCGCCACCTTGCTAGGTAGCGACTCCTTGCTCCTCGTTGCCTTTAGAGCAATGGGTTGAGGCTCGTGGAGTGGTCCGTTCAACGCGTCGTCGACGTATCTTGCCTCCTTGATCATCATCCGCCCGCTCACGAATTTTCCAAGTACTTCCTCGGGCGTCATCATCGTGTACCTGGGATTCTCACGAATATTGTTCACGAGATGAGGATCAAGTACGGTAAAGGACCTGAGCATTAGGCGGACGACGTCGTGGTCCGTCCATCGCGTGCTCTCGTAGCTCCTTATCTTGTTGATAAGGGTCTTGAGCCGGTTGTATGTTTGCGTCGGCTCCTCGCCCCTTATCATTGCGAACCGTCCAAGCTCGCCCTCCACCAACTCCATCTTGGTGAGTAAGGTGACGTCGTTCCCCTCATGAGAAATCTTGAGGGTGTCCCAGATTTGCTTGGCGTTATCCAAGCCGCTCACCTTATGGTATTCATCCCTGCACAAGGAAGCTAGAAGAACAGTAGTAGCTTGTGCATTCTTATGAATTTGTTCATTAATGAACATGGGACTATCCGAACTATCAAAATGCATTCCACTCTCTACAATCTCCCAAATACTAGGATGGAGAGAGAATAGGTGACTACGCATTTTGTGACTCCAAAATCCGTAGTCCTCTCCATCAAAGTGTGGGGGCTTGCCGAGTGGAATGGAGAGTAAATGAGAATGTGAACTTTGCGGAATACGAGAGTAATCAAAAGAAAAGTTCGAATTAACCGGTTTTCTCCTCTCGTAGTCGTTGTGGTCCTCGTCCTTTTGGGAAGAAGTAGACTCGTCGCTGTCGTAGTAGACGATCTCCTTGATGCGCCTGGTCTTCTTCTTCTTCCCCTCCTTTCGTCTTTGGCCCGAGCCGGAGTCGGTAGGCTTATCGTCCTTCGGCTCGTTGACGAAGGATTCCTTCTCTTTGTCGTTGATCACTATACCCTTCCCCTTAGGATCCATCTATTCGGGCGGTTAGTCCCTTTGTGAATAGAACGGCTCTGATACCAATTGAGAGCACCTAGAGGGGGGGTGAATAGGTGATCCTGGGAAAACTTCAAACTTAAGCCACAAAAACTTGTTAAGCGTTAGCACGATTAATGCCAAGTGGCTAAGGTGAAGTCTCAACAAAACACAATACCACAAGAATTAAGCACAGAGGGACACGGTGGTTTATCCCGTGGTTCGGCCAAGCCAATGCTTGCCTACTTCCACGTTGTGGCGTCCCAACGGACGAGGGTTGCAATCAACCCCTCTCAAGCGGTCCAAAGACCCACTTGAATACCACGTTGTTTTGTTGTTCCTTTCACTATCCCGTTTGCAAGGAATCTCCACAAATTGGAGTCTCTTGCCCTTACAAGTATATGATCACAAAGAGAGCACAGAGTAAGGGAGGGAAGCAACACACACAAATCCACAACAAAAGCACACACACACGGCCAAGACTCGAGCTCGAATGACTATCTCAGAGTTCACACTAGAACAGAGCTCGAATCACTTAGAATCACAAACGAATGCGCAAAGAACTTGTGTGGATGATCAAGAATGCTCAAGAGTTGCTTGTGTGTCTCCTCCATGCGCCTAGGGGCTCCTTTTATAGCCCCAAGGCAGCTAGGAGCCGTTGAGAGCAAATCCGGAAGGCCATCCTTGCCTTCTGTCATCGGGGGCACCGGACAGTCCGGTGCACACTGGACAGTGTCCGGTGCCCGATTTGTTTCCTTTTCTGGCGCTTCCGACCGTTGGAAGACTGCCGTAGATCTGCGAGCCGTTGGCGCACCGGACAGTCCGGTGCACACCGGACAGTCCGGTGCCGTCTTCCGACCGTTGGCTCGGCCACGTGTCTCGCGCGGATTGCGCGGCCGACCGTTGGCTCTGGCCGACCGTTGGCTCACCGGACAGTCCGGTGCACACCGGACAGTCCGGTGAATTTTAGCCGTACGCCGCCGGCCAAAATCCCGAGAGCGGCCAGTTCGCGCCGAGTAGGTCTGGCGCACCGGACACTGTCCGGTGCACACCGGACAGTCCGGTGCTCCAGACCGAGCTGGGACTTGGCTGCACACAGCCAAGTCTTTCTCTCCCCTTTTTTCTTTTTCTTCTTTCTGTTTCTAACACTTAGACAAATATGTTAGTCCACAAAACAAATGTACTAAGGCTTAGAAACATACCTTTATCTCATGATTTGCACCTTGTTCATCCATGTACATAAATTCACAATTAAGCACATGTGTTGGCACTCAATCACCAAAATACTTAGAAATGGCCCAAGGGCACATTTCCCTTTCACTCTTCCTAGTGACACCAATATTCAGCATTTTCATACTCAGCTGTAGTTCGATGTTTTCTAGGGAACTCTTACGGACATCAAGTTCCATAAGCATCAGGTGATTGACTGGGACTATAAGCAGGGTCAGACAGTCATGGAGGGATTGCTCGCTAAGTTTCAGGAATGTGGCTTATATGAATTCATGGGACAACAGACTGATTTCAATGAACTGAGATTCAAGCAGTTTCTTGCTACTTCTGAAATTAATATTGAAGATCAGTTGATTGTATGGATGACTAGATTTAAGCGCTATGTGGCTACTTTTGCTAAGTTTTCCACTGCGAATAGTCTAGACTATGATATGATCTCCCATGGGGTAGATCTTTATACTAAGTATCAGTTTGTAGAATATGCTCAATATTATGAACCTGCCAAACTGGGTATTCCTATGTGTTTTGGAGAGACTCCAGGACTGAGGCATCATCGTGCTGTGATCAACAAAATTGCCAGGGTCACTATTCTTCCCAAGAGTGGGAACAAAATCAGGATTAGAGATAAATTTTGGAATATCATTGATCATGTAATGAAGGGGGAAGTGATGAATGTTGTTCTATTTATGATGAGGTAGCTAAATGATCTCAAGATGGATAAAAACCAGAACCTAGCCTACGCTCCATACATTATGGCTCTGATCAAAGCCGAAACCAGATTTGAGGGGCGGTGTGAGATAGCTCACACCCCATTTAGGCCTTTTAAGAATGAGATTGGCTTTCTTATCAGGCCTCTCACTCCCTTTCTGATGATAAGGGAGTTCCTGCAGATGACTTCGCCGCTCAGCCTAAGGCACATCCAGCTTAGCAAAATGCCTCCTTCTCCACCTCCTCAACAGCAAGGACAGTACTGGTAGCCTGCACTTGGCTATTTTGATCCTTATTTTCAGCAAATGTAGCATGGGT